>JAWZYU010000015.1:25277500-26527500 GCA_038380435.1 Ryuthela nishihirai
CTCCGAGCGACAGTTTTGTACCCACAATGGGATAAATGTCAAGGTAACAAGGACAACAAGAGCTCACAGAAGGTTGGGGAAGGTAACTAATTGAACAGCTGTTAGGAGACAGATGGATCCATCCAGTGAGTTCTTTAACTCGCTCTCCCAAATATGGCTTTCCTACGCAAGGGGCCATGGTTTGCGTAGGAGAGCACGTTAGATGGCCTTAATGTGAGGCTACCATCTGTCTCCCAATAGCTGTTCCAGTGGGTCCCCTCCCCCAACATTCTCTGAGCCTTCCTTGTCCTTGTGACCTGGCCATTTAGCCCATGGTGTGCAAAAAAGTGCCTCTCAGAAGTAAAACAAACCAACTCCTACAGATTAAATATTACTTACTATTTGATACTTTTTTGCTAATAATACAGAGCACCACTACAAGAAGAATATCAAAAAAATTCAAATTAACTGAGTCATTTATATTTGGTAGCACGCCAGGGTCGTTCGCATTTTTATGGTGTAATACTATCAGATGGCCCTTTTACAAAACCAGACAAATTCTAGATTCTGTAGGGGCGGGGGTGGCTCAGTCGGTAGCGCGCCAGGCTCGTAATCTGTAGTTCCCAGGTTCGAGTCCCAGCTGCGTCAACGTTGAGATTTATCTCTGCAAAATTTCCCCGCCCTGCCCACGGTCAGTAGGGGACACTGATGGGCTTTAAAAGGCCACCGTCCGTCGGATGGGGCGTTAAGACGTGGCCCGTGTGCGGGTGAGCCATACCCTGTGCACGTTAAAGAACATGCTGGATGGCCTTGAAGGGAGGCTACCATCTGTTTCCCAACAGCTGTTCCAGTGGGTCCCCTCCCCCAACCTTCTCTGAGCCTTCGGGGTCCATGTGACCTGGCCATTTAGCCCATGGTGTGCAAAAAAGTGCCGCTCTGAAGTAAAATCAATCCAATCTAGATTCTGTATCTAAGTCAGGCACCCCTTATCAGTTTTAAGCTGAAATGATCACTTATTTACGAAGGCGAGTCAAAGGAAAACCTTAAAAGAAGGGAAAAGTCATTAGAAAGGGTTAGAGGCACGCACCCTGTAAGGTAGAATTTGCAATGCGATCTGCTTGACATCAGCAGAGCAGTGCAAGACGGCCCTTGGAAGCATGCACGAAAAGAAAGTGTTCTGTCATCCATTTCTTGGTTAGTGAGGATGTGAAACCTATTGAAATGCATCGACACATGAAATTTCAGTACGGTGAACGAATGGAAAGTCTGGGGCCTTATGACCCTTGGTCTGACCAGGTCGAGGAGCATCTTCCACACTAGTTGAGCCATTCTTAAACTTCCTGCTTTATTCGCATACTGATTGCAGCCATAAGCATGCCTTATCGTCTGCAATTTCATATGTCGGTAAATTTCAATGGGTTTCAAACCCACACTAACCAAGAAACGGATATCCGCTGTTCTTCTTTCATGCATGCTTCCAAGGGAGCAGCCATTTTGCACTGCTCTGATCACATTGCCAGATCCACCATACACAGTACGTACATGTAACTCTGCTCATCACTTACTAATCCTAAAGCCGCATATCGTAGGTTCTCGATTGCTTTGTTCCACTTTTAAGATTCTTATTTGACACGCCCTCATATCTAAAAAGAATAAATTCATATATGCAACTACAGATTGGGGGCGGGGGTGGCCCAATCGGTAGCGGGCCAGGCTTGAAATCTGCAGTTCATAGGTTCGAGTCCCAGCTGGGTGAGCGTTGAGATCTATCTCCGCAAAAACCCCGTCCTACCCACGGTCAGTAGGGGACACAGATTGGTTTGGAAAGACCGCAGTCTGTCGCATGAGGGTCAGCATTGAGATCTATCTCCGCAAAACTCCCCCCCCCCTTCCTACCCACGGTAAGTAGGGGACAGAGATGGGTTTGGAAAGACCGCCGTCTGTCGCATGAGGGTCAGCATTGAGATCTATCTCTGTAAAACTCCCCATCCTACCCACGGTCAGTAGGGGACACAGATGGGTTTGGAAAGACCGCAGTCTGTCGCATGAGGGTCAGCATTGAGATCTATCTCCGCAAAACTCCCAATCCTATCCACTGTAAGTAGGGGACACAGAAGGATTTGGAAAGACCGCCGTCTACGCATGAGGGTCAGGATTGAGAACTATCTCCGCAAAACTCCCCGTCGTACCCACGGTCAGTAGGGGACACAGATGGGTTTGGAAAGACCGCCGTCTATGCATGACGGTCAGCACTGAGATCTATCTCCGCAAATCTCCCCATCCTACCCACTGTAAGTAGGGGACACAGAAGGATTTGGAAAGACCGCCGTCTACGCATGAGGGTCAGGATTGAGAACTATCTCCGCAAAATTCCCCGTCGTACCCACGGTCAGTAGGGGACACAGATGGGTTTGGAAAGACCGCCGTCTGTCGCATGAGGGTCAGCATTGAGATCTATCCCCGCAAAACTCCCCGTGCTACCCTCAGTCAGTAGGGGACACAGATGGGTTTGGAAAGACCGCCATCTGTCGCATTAGAATCATCATTGAGATTTATCTCCGTAAAACTCCCCATCCTACCCACTGTAAGTAGGGGACACAGAAGGATTTGGAAAGACCGCCGTCTACGCATGAGGGTCAGGATTGAGAACTATCTCCGCAAAATTCCCCGTCGTACCCACGGTCAGTAGGGGACACAGATGGGTTTGGAAAGACCGCCGTCTGTCGCATGAGGGTCAGCATTGAGATCTATCCCCGCAAAACTCCCCGTGCTACCCTCAGTCAGTAGGGGACACAGATGGGTTTGGAAAGACCGCCATCTGTCGCATTAGAATCATCATTGAGATCTATCTCCGTAAAACTCCCCATCCTACCCACGGTCAGTAGGGGGGCACAGATGGTTTTGGAAAGACCGCCATCTGTCGCATGAGGGTCAGCATTGAGATCTATCTCCGCAAACCTCCCCGTCCTTCCCATGGTCAGTAGGGGACACAAATGGTTTTGGAAAGACCGCCGTCTACGCCTGAGGGTCAGCATTGAGATCTATCTCCGCAAAACTCTCCATCCTACCCACTGTCAGTAGGGGACACAGATGGTTTTGGAAAGACCGCCGTCTGTCACATGTGGATCAGCATTGAGATCTATCTCCGTAAATCTCCCCGTCCTATCCACGGTCAGTAGGGGAGACAGATGGTTTTGGAAAGACCGACCTTTACGCATGAGGGTCAGCATTGAGAACTATCTCCACAAAACTCCCCGTCCTACCCACGGTCAGTAGGGGACACAGATGGGTTTGGAAAGACCGCCATCTGTCGTATGAGGGTCAGCATTGAGATCTATCTCCGCAAAACTCCCCGTGCTACCCACGGTCAGTAGGGGACACAGATGGGTTTGGAAAGACCGCCATCTACGCATGAGGGTCAGCATTGAGATCTATCTCCGCAAAACTCCCCGTCCTTCCTATGGTCAGTAGGGGACACAGATGGTTTTGGAAAGACCGCCGTCTGTGGCATGAGGGTCAGCATTCAGATCTACCTCTGCAAAACTCCCCATCCTATCCACGGCCAGTAGGGGAAAGAGATGGGTTTGGAAAGACCGCCGTTTGTCGCATGAGGGTCAGCATTGAGATCTATCTCCGCAAAACTCTCCATCCTACCCACTGTCAGTAGGGGACACAGATGGGTTTGGAAAGACCGCCATCTGTCGCATGAGAATCATCTTTCAGATCTATCTCCATCAAACTCCCCATCCTACCCACGGTCAGTAGGGGAAACAGATGGGTTTGGAAAGACTGCCGTTTGTCGCATGAGGGTCAGCATTGAGATCTATCTCCGCAAAACTCCCCATCCTACCCACGGTAAGTACGGGACGGAAATGGGTTTGGAAAGACCGACGTCTGTCGCATGAGGGTCAGCATTGAGGTCTATCTCCGCAAAACTCCTAATCCTATCCACGGTCAGTAGGGGACACAGATGGGTTTGGAAAGACCGACGTCTGTTGCATGAGGGTCAGCATTGAGATCTATCTCTGCAAAACTCCCCGTCCTATCCACGGTCAATAGGGGACACAGATGGGTTTGGAAAGACCGCCGTCTGTTGCAAGGGTCAGCATTGAAATCTATCTCCCCAAAACTCCCCATCCTACCCACGGTCAGTAGGGGACACAGATGGGTTTGGAAAGACCGCAGTCTGTCGCATGAGGGTCAGCATTGAGATCTATCTCCGCAAAACTCCCCATCCTACCCACGGTCAGTAGGGGAAACAGATGGGTTTGGAAAGACCGCCGTTTGTCGCATGAGGGTCAGCATTGAGATCTATCTCCGCAAAACTCCCCCCCCTTCCTACCCACAGTAAGTAGGGGACAGAGATGGGTTTGGAAAGACCGCCGTCTGTCGCATGAGGGTCAGCATTCAGATCTATCTCCGCAAAACTCCCAATCCTATCCACTGTCAGTAGGGGACACAGGTGGGTTTGGAAAGACCGACGTCTGTCGCATGAGGGTCAGCATTGAGATCTATCTCCGCAAATCTCCCCATCCTACCCACGGTCAGTAGGGGAAACAGATGGTTTGGAAAGACCGCCGTTTGTCGCATGAGGGTCAGCATTGAGATCTATCTCTGCAAAACTCCCCGTCCTATCCACGGTCAGTAGGGGACACAGATGGTTTTGGAAAGACCGCCGTCTATGCATGACAGTCAGCATTGAGATCTATCTCTGCAAATCTCCCCATCCTACCCACTGTAAGTAGGGGACACAGAAGGATTTGGAAAGACCGCCGTCTATGCATGAGGGTCAGGATTGAGAACTATCTCCGCAAAACTCCCCATCCTACCCACAGTAAGTACGGGACAGAAATGGGTTTGGAAAGACCGCCGTCTGTCGCATGAGGGTCAGCATTGAGATCTATCTCCGCAAAATTCCCAATCCTATCCACGGTCAGTAGGGGACACAGATGGGTTTGGAAAGACCGACGTCTGTCGCATGAGGGTCAGCATTGAGATCTATCTCTGCAAAACTCCCCGTCCTATCCACGGTCAGTAGGGGACACAGATCGGTTTGGAAAGACCGCCGTCTGTCGCATGAGGGTCAGCATTGAGATCTATCTCCACAAAACTCCCCATCCTACCCACGGTCAGTAGGGGAAACAGATGAGTTTGGAACGACCGCCGTTTGTCGCATGAGGGTCAGCATTGAAATCTATCTCCGCAAAACTCCCTGTCCTACCCACGGTAAGTACGGGACAGAAATGGGTTTGGAAAGACCGCCGTCTGTCGCATGAGGGTCAGCATTGAGATCTATCTCCACAAATCTCCCCATCCTACCCACGGTCAGTAGGGAAACAGATGGGTTTGGAAATACCGCCGTTTGTCGCATGAGGGTCAGCATTGAGATCTATCTCTGCAAAACTCCCCGTCCTATCCACGGTCAGTAGGGGACACAGATGGTTTTGGAAAGACCGCCGTCTATGCATGACGGTCAGCATTGAGATCTATCTCCGCAAATCTCCCCATCCTACCCACTGTAAGTAGGGGACACAGAAGGATTTGGAAAGACCGCCGTCTATGCATGAGGGTCAGGATTGAGAACTATCTCCGCAAAACTCTCCATCATACCCACGGTCGGTAGGGGACACAGATGGGTTTGGAAAGACCGCCGTCTGTCGCATGAGGGTCAGCAATGACATCTATCTCCGCAAAACTCCCCATCCTACCCACGGTCAGTACGGGAAACAGATGGGTTTGGAAAGACCGCCGTCTGTCACATGAGGGTCAGCATTGAGATCTATCTCCGTAAAACTCCCCATCCTACCCACGGTCAGTAGGGGACACAGATGGGTTTGGAAAGACCGCCGTCTGTAGCATGAGGGTCAGCATTGAGATCTATCTCCGCCAAACTCCCCGTGCTACCCACAGTCAGTAGACGACACAGATGGCTTTGGAAAGACCGCCATCTGTCGCATTAGAATCATCATTGAGATCTATCTCCGTAAAACTCCCCATCCTACCCACGGTCAGTAGGGTGGCACAGATGGTTTTGGAAAGACCGCCATGTGTCGCATGAGGGTCAGCATTGAGATCTATCTCCGCAAACCTCCCCGTCCTACCCATGGTCAGTAGGGGACACAGATGGTTTTGGAAAGACCGCCGTCTACGCCTGAGGGTCAGCATTGAGATCTATCTCTGCAAAACTCTCCATCCTACCCACTGTCAGTAGGGGACACAGATGGTTTTGGAAAGACCGCCGTCTGTCACATGTGGGTCAGCATTGAGATCTATCTCCGTAAATCTCCCCGTACTATCCACGGTCAGTAGGGGAGACAGATGGTTTTGGAAAGACCGCCCTTTACGCATGAGGGTCAGCATTGAGAACTATCTCCACAAAACTCCCCGTCCTACCCACGGTCAGTAGGGGACACAGATGGGTTTGGAAATATGCCATCTGTCGTATGAGGGTCAGCATTGAGATCTATCTCCACAAAACTCCCTGTGCTACCCACGGTCAGTAGGGGACACAGATGGGTTTGGAAAGACTGCCATCTACGCATGAGGGTCAGCATTGAGATCTATCTCCGCAAAACTCCCCATCCTACCCATGGTAAGTACGGAACAGAAATGGGTTTGGAAAGACCGCCGTCTGTCGCATGAGGGTCAGCATTGAAATCTATCTCCGCAAAACTCCCAATCCTATCCACGGTCAGTAGGGGACACAGATGGGTTTGGAAAGACTGACGTCTGTTCCATGAGGGTCAGCATTGAGATCTATCTCTGCAAAACTCCCCGTCCTATCCACGGTCAATAGGGGACACAGATGGGTTTGGAAAGACCGCCGTCTGTCGCATGAGGGTCAGCATTGAAATCTATCTCCCCAAAACTCCCCGTCCTACCCACGGTCAGTAGGGGACACACATGGTTTTGGAAAGACCGACGTCTGCGCATGAGGGTCAGCATTGACATCTATCTCCGCAAAACTCCCCATCCTACCCACGGTCAGTAGGGGAAACAGATGGGTTTGGAAAGACCGCCGTTTGTCGCATGAGGGTCAGGATTGAGATCTATCTCCACAAAACTCCCCGTCCTACCCACGGTAAGTACGGGACAGAAATGGGTTTGGAAAGACCGCCGTCTGTCGCATGAGGGTCAGCATTGAGATCTATCTCCGCAAAACTCCCAATCCTATCCACGGTCAGTAGGGGACACAGGTGGGTTTGGAAAGACCGACGTCTGTCGCATGAGGGTCAGCATTGAGATCTATCTCCGCAAATCTCCCCATCCTACCCACTGTCAGTAGGGGACACAGAAGGATTTGGAAAGACCGCCGTCTATATATGAGGGTCAGGATTGAGAACTATCTCCGCAAAACTCCCCATCCTACCCACAGTAAGTACGGGACAGAAATGGGTTTGGAAAGACCGCCGTCTGTCGCATGAGGGTCAGCATTGAGATCTATCTCCGCAAAACTCCCCGTCCTATCCACGGTCAGTAGGGGACACAGATGGGTTTGGAAAGACCGCCGTCTGTCGCATGAGGGTCAGCTTTGAAATCTATCTCCCCAAAACTCCCCGTCCTACCCACGGTCAGTAGGGGACACACATGGTTTTGGAAAGACCGCCGTCTGCGCATGAGGGTCAGCATTGAGATCTATCTCCGCAAAACTCCCCATCCTACCCACGGTCAGTAGGGGAAACAGATGGGTTTGGAAAGACCACCGTTTGTCGCATGAGGGTCAGCATTGAAATCTATCTCCCCAAAACTCCCCGTCCTACCCACGGTAAGTACGGGACAGAAATGGGTTTGGAAAGACCGCCATGTGTCGCATGAGGGTCAGCATTGAGATCTATCTCCGCAAAACTCTCCATCCTACCCACTGTCAGTAGGGGACACAGATGGTTTTGGAAAGACCGCCGTCTGTCACATGTGGGTCAGCATTGAGATCTATCTCCGTAAATCTCCCCGTCCTATCCATGGTCAGTAGGGGAGACAGATGGTTTTGGAAAGACCGCCCTTTATGCATGAGGGTCAGCATTGAGAACTATCTCCACAAAACTCCCCGTCCTACCCACGGTCAGTAGGGGACACAGATGGGTTTGGAAAGACCACCATCTGTCGTATGAGTGTCAGCATTGAGATCTATCTCCGCAAAACTCCCCGTCCTTCCTACGGTCAGTAGGGGACACAGTTGGTTTTGGAAAGACCGCCGTCTGTCGCATGAGGGTCAGCATTCAGATCTATCTCTGCAAAACTCCCCATCCTATCCACGGTCAGTAGGGGAAAGAGATGGGTATGGAAAGACCGCCGTTTGTCGCATGAGGGTCAGCATTGAGATCTATCTCCGCAAAACTCTCCATCCTACCCACTGTCAGTAGGGGACACAGATGGGTTTGGAAAGACCGCCGTCTGTCGCATGAGAATCATAATTGAGATCTATCTCCGTCAAACTCCCCATCCTACCCACGGTCAGTAGGGGAAACAGGTGGGTTTGGAAAGACCGCCGTTTGTTGCATGAGGGTCAGCATTGAGATCTATCTCCGCAAAACTCCCCGTCCTACCCACGGTAAGTACGGGACAGAAATGGGTTTGGAAAGACCGCCATCTGTCGCATGAGGGTCAGCATTGAGATCTATCTCCGCAAAACTCCCAATACTATCCACGGTCAGTAGGGGACACAGATGGGGTTGGAAAGACCGCCGTCTGCCGCATGAGGGTCAGCATTGAAATCTATCTCTCCAAAACTCCCCGTCCTACCCACGGTCAGTAGGGGACACACATGGTTTCGGAAAGACCGCCGTCTGCGCATGAGGGTCAGCATTGAGATCTATCTCCACAAAACTCCCCATCCTACCCATGGTCAGTAGGGGAAACAGATATGTTTGGAAAGACCACCGTTTGTCGCATGAGGGTCAGCATTGAGATCTATCTCTGCAAAACTCCCCGTCCTATCCACGGTCAGTAGGGGACACAGATGGGTTTGGAAAGACCGCCGTCTCTCGCATGAAGGTCAGCATTTTAGATCTATCTCTGCAAAACTCCCCGTCTTACCCACGGTAAGTATGGGACAGAAATGGGTTTGGAAAGACCGCCATCTGTCGCATGAGGGTCAGCATTGAGATCTATCTCCGCAAAACTCTCCATCCTACCCACTCTCAGTAGGGGACACAGATGGGTTTGGAAAGACCGCCGTCTGTCGCATGAGAATCATAATTGAGATCTATCTCCGTCAAACTCCCCATCCTACCCACGGTCAGTAGGGGAAACAGGTGGGTTTGGAAAGACCGCCGTTTGTTGCATGAGGGTCAGCATTGAGATCTATCTCCGCAAAACTCCCCGTCCTACCCACGGTAAGTACGGGACAGAAATGGGTTTGGAAAGACCGCCATCTGTCGCATGAGGGTCAGCATTGAGATCTATCTCTGCAAAACTCCCCGTCCTATCCACGGTCAGTAGGGAACACAGATGGGTTTGGAAAGACCGCCGTCTGCCGCATGAGGGTCAGCATTGAAATCTATCTCTCCAAAACTCCCCGTCCTACCCAAGGTCAGTAGGGGACACACATGGTTTCGGAAAGACCGCCGTCTGCGCATGAGGGTCAGCATTGAGATCTATCTCCACAAAACTCCCCATCCTACCCATGGTCAGTAGGGGAAACAGATATGTTTGGAAAGACCACCGTTTGTCGCATGAGGGTCAGCATTGAGATCTATCTCTGCAAAACTCCCCGTCCTATCCACGGTCAGTAGGGGACACAGATGGGTTTGGAAAGACCGCCGTCTCTCGCATGAAGGTCAGCATTTTAGATCTATCTCTGTAAAACTCCCTGTCATACCCACGGTCAGTAGGGGACACAGATGGGTTTGGAAATACCGCCGTCTGTCGCATGAGGGTCAGCATTGAGATCGATCTCCGTGAAACTCCCCGTGCTACCCACGGTCAGTAGGGGACACAGATGGGTTTGGAAAGACCGCCGTCTGTCGCATGAGAGTCAGCATTGAGATCTATCTCCGCAAAACTCCCGTCATACCCACATCAGTAGGGGACACCGATGGTTTTGGAAATACCGCCGTCTATGCATGAGGGTTAGCATTGAGATCTATTTCCGCAAAACTCCCTGTCCTACCCAAGGTCAGTAGGGGACACAGATGGGTTTGGAAAGACCCCCGTCTGTCACATGAGGGTCAGCATTGAGATCTATCTCTTGAAAACTCCCCGTGCTATCCACGGTCAGTAGGGGACACAGAAGGGTTTGGAAAGACCGCCGTCTGTCCCATGAGGGTCAGCATTGAGATCTATCTCCGCAAATCTCCCAGTCATACCCACAGTCAGTAGGTGAAACAGATGGGTTTGGAAACACCGCCGTCTGTAGCATGAGATTCAGCATTGAGATCTATCTCCGTAGAACTCCCCATCCTATCTACGGTCAGTAGGGGACATAGATGGGTTTGGAAAGACCGCCGCCTGTCGCATGAGGGTCAGCATTGAGATCTATCTGCGGAAAACTCCCTGTCCTACCCACGGTCAGTAGGAGACACAGATGGGTTTGGAAAGACCGCTGTCTGTCGCATGAGGGTCAGAATTGAGATCTATCTCCGCAAACCTCCTTCTCCTACCCACGGTCAGTAGGGGACACAGATGGGTTTGGAAAGACCACCATCTGTCGCATGAGGGTCAACATTGAGATCTATCTCCACAAAACTCCCCATCCTACCTACGGTCAGTAGGGGACACAGATGGTTTTGGAAAGACCGCCATCTACGCATGAGAATGAGTCAACATTGAGATCTATCTCCGCAAACATCCCCGTCCTACCCACTGTCAGTAGGGGATACAGATGGTTTTGGAAAGACTGCTGTTTACGCATGAGGGTCAGCATTGAGATCTATCTCCGCAAAACTCCCCGTCGTGCCCACGGTCAGTAGGGGACACAGATGGGTTTGGAAAGACCGCCGTCTGTCACATGAGCGTCAGCATTGAGATCTAATTCCGCAAAACTCCCCGTACTATCCACGGTCAGTAGGGGAAACAGATGGGTTTGGAAAGACCGCCGTCTGTCACATGAGCGTCAGCATTGAGATCTAATTCCGCAAAACTCCCCGTACTATCCACGGTCAGTAGGGGAAACAGATGGGTTTGGAAAGACCGCCGTCTGTCGCATGAGGGTCAGCATTGAGATCTATCTCCGCAAACATCCCCGTCCTACCCACGGTCAGTAGGGGACACAGATGAGTTTGGAAAGACCACTGGCTACGCATGAGGGTCAGCATTGAGATCTATCTCCGCAAAACTCTCCATCCTACCCACTGGAAGTAGGGGTCACAGATGGTTTTGGAAAGACCGCCATCTATGCATGAGGGTCAGCATTGAGAACTATCTCTGCAAAACTCCCCATCCTACCCACTGTCAGTAGGGGACACAGATGGGTTTGGAAAGACCGCCGTCTGTCGCATGAGGGTCAGCATTGAGATCTATCTCCGCAAACCTCCCCATCCTACCCACGGTCAGTAGGGGACACAGATGGGTTTCGAAAGACCGCCATCTCTCGCATGATGGTCAGCATTGAGATCTATCTCTGCAGAACTCCCCATCCTACCCACGGTCAGTAGGGGAAACAGATGGGTTTGGAAAGACCGCCGTCTGTCGCATGAGGGTCAGCATTGAAATCTATCTCCGCAAAACTCCCCGTCATACCCACATCAGTAGGGGACACCGATGGTTTTGGAAATACCGCCGTCTATGCATGAGGGTTAGTATTGAGATCTATTTCCGCAAAACTCCCTGTCCTACCCAAGGTCAGTAGGGGACACAGATGGGTTTGGAAAGACCGCCGTCTGTCACATGAGGGTCAGCATTGAGATCTATCTCTTCAAAACTCCCCGTGCTATCCACGGTCAGTAGGGGACACAGATGGGCTTGGAAAGACCGCCGTCTGTCGCATGAGGGTCAGCATTGAGATCTATCTCCCCAAAATTCCCCGTCCTACCCACGGTCAGTAGGGGACACACATGGTTTTGGAAAGTCCACCGTCTGCGCATGAGGGTCAGCATTGAGATCTATCTCCGCAAAACTCCCCATCCTACCCACGGTCAGTAGGGGAAACAGATATGTTTGGAAAGACCCGCCGTCTGTCACATGAGGGTCAGCATTGAGATCTATCTGCGTAAAACTCCCCATCCTACCGACGGTCAGTAGGGGGCACAGATGGGTTTGGAAAGACCGCTGTCTGTCGCATGAGGGTCAGCATTGAGATCTATCTCCCCAAAATTCCCCTTCCTACCCACGGTCAGTAGGGGACACACATGGTTTTGGAAAGTCCATCGTCTGCGCATGAGGGTCAGCATTGAGATCTATCTCCGCAAAACTCCCCATCCTACCCATGGTCAGTAGGGGAAACAGATATGTTTGGAAAGACCGCCGTCTGTCACATGAGGGTCAGCATTGAGATCTATCTGCATAAAACTCCCCATCCTACCGACAGTCAGTAGAGGGCACAGATGGGTTTGGAAAGACCACTGTCTGTCGCATGAGGGTCAGCATTGAGATCTATCTCCGCAAAACTCCCCATCCTACCCACGGTCAGTAGCGGAAACAGATGGGTTTGGAAAGACCGCCGTCTGTCGCATGAGGGTCAGTATTGAGATCTATCTCCGTAAAACTCCCCATCCTACCCACGGTCAGTAGGGGGGCACAGATGGTTTTGGAAAGACCGCCATCTGTCGCATGAGGGTCAGCATTGAGATCTATCTCCGCAAACCTCCCCATCCTACTCATGGTCATTAGGGGACACAGATGGTTTTGGAAAGACCGCCGTCTACGCCTGAGGGTCAGCATTGAGATCTATCTCCACAAAACTCTCCATCCTACCCACTGTCAGTAGGGGACACAGATGGTGTTGGAAAGACCACCGTCTGCGCATGAGGGTCAGCATTGAGATCTATCTCCGCAAAACTCTCCGTGCTATCCACGGTCAGTAGGGGACACAGATGGGTTTGGAAAGACCGCCGTCTGTCGCATGAGGGTCAGCATTGAGATCTATCTCTGTAAATCTCCCCATCCTACCCACGGTCAGTAGGGGTCACAGATGGTTTTGGAAAGACCGCCATCCGTCGTATGGGACGTTAAGCCGTGACCTCGTGTGTGTGACAGCCATAACCTATGCAGGTTAAAGAATATGTTCGATGGCCTTGATGTGAGGCTACCATTTGTCTCCCAATAGCTGTTCCAGTGGGTCTCCTCCCCCAACATTCTCTGAGTCTTCGGGGTCCTTGTGGCCTGGCCATTTAGCCCATGGTGTGCAAAAAAGTGCCGCTTAGAAGTAAAACTTCCCAACTCCTACAGATTAAATATTAATTACTCTTTGATACTTTTGTGCTGATAATACAGAGCAACACTACAAGAAGAATATCAAAAAAATTCACCTGAAATCAGCCATTTATGTTTGATAGAACGCCAGGGTCGTAATCTGTAGTTCCCTGTTTCGAGTCCCATCTGGGCCATTTAATTCCGTTAAACCTCTACCTTGCCCTCAGCCAGAAAGGGTACACGGATGGGTTTGGAAAGGCTGCCGTCTGTCGCCTGGGATGTAAAGCCATGGCCCCATGCGTAGGAGAGCCATATTTGTGTAGGAGAGCGAGTTTAAGAACTCACTGAATGGATCCATCTGTCTCCTAAAAGCTGTTCAATGAGTTCCCTTCCCCAACCTTCTGTGAGCCCTTGTTGTTCTTGTTACCTTGACATTTATTCCATTGTGGGTACAAATCTGCCGCTCGGAGACAAAACAACCAACCCAAACATGAGAGCAACAATCAATTGTTTTCAAACCACTTTTGCAACATAATATGAATAAAAGACGAAAATATGAAATACGACGACGAAGTAACGAAATGTTTTGTTTCACTTTTATATAAAGATTTATAAGAAAAAATTGGTGGTGGTGTTTCACCTCTGAGTGTCACTCTTCTGCCCACAGTGGGCTAATGGCTGGGTCACAAAGACCCCAAAGAGCTCAGAGAAGGTTGGGAAGGGGACAGGCTGGATCAGCTGTTAGAAACAGCAGATAGAAGTTTCCAGTGAAGGAAATCCCCTTTAACGTGTTCCCAGGTTCGAGTCCCAGCTGGGTCAGCGTTGCGATTTATCTCCGCAAAATTCCCCGCCCTGCCCACGGTCAGTAGGGGACATACCCTGTGCACGTTAAAGACACACTGGATGGCCTTGATGGGAGGCTACCATCTGTCTCCCAATAGCTGTTCCAGTGGGTCCCCTCCCCCCAACCTTCTCTGAGCCTTCGGGGTCCATGTGACCTGGCCATTTAGCCCATGGTGTGCAAAAAAGTGCCGCTCAAAGGTAAAACAACCCAACCCAACAACCCAACCTTTTAACGTGCACATGCCATGTCTCGGACCCCATGGCTTAACTTCGCATCCGACGAATGGCGGTCTTTCAAAGCCCAGAGCTGTCCCGTTTCACACCTAGGGCAAGAAGTGCAGCGGAGATGAATATCAATGTATGCACAGCTGGGAGTTGAACTTGGGAACTGCAGATTATGAGCATTGTATATTATCGACTGAGCCAACCCCATCCAAAAATAAGTAATTGAAATTTTAGAAAAATAGTAGCTTCGATTCAGTTAACATCCACACTATTTCACTCAAACAAAATAGCATATGCTTCGATGTCCTACTGTCAGATCATGGATATTTGAAAGTTTTAAAAAATTTAATATCGTTTCAAGCATTTGCATGTCTTAATATTTTTCAGAGATTCCCAGAATTATGTGTCCGCCAGGATTCACCGAGGATGGAAACAGTGAAAGTGAATCTAACCTTATGTGCTACGTACTGTTGCCTAATAAGGATTCGTGGGAAAATGCTCACAAATCCTGCATGAAAAGTTTCAGTTTCCTTTTGGACGTCGAATTTTTCAATACGACTTTCCTGCAAGATTCCTTAAAAGTAAATGGTAAATGTACATTTTGATTTATACAGTACCGCAGTGTCTAATTTATCGGGAAGTTTAGTAATTTATTAAAACTAAACATAATTCAATAGCAATTAAGCACGGGAAATGTCCTGTGATCATGGTAACAAATGAAACGTTAACTGAAAAAAATATGAGTCTCTCCAGGAGTGGGATCCGAATTAATGACAATGATGATTTTGTGTAATTGACTATAAAAATAGAATCATTCGTCTCCAAAACAGTAGTATGTTCTATTCTCGATCAATAGATGGAGCCACTAACAACTGTCAATCTAGGACTTGAAGTTCGTTTGTTGTTGTTCCGATGGGCTATTTTATCAGAATGCTTAAATAAGTGGGAATCGAACCTGATAATCAAAGGAGCCAACTGCGCCATCTTAAAGTTTATAGCTACCTATTAGCTGTAGTCAAACTAGCCTTGGGATAGGTCAATGGTAGAGCAGCGGGCATATTTTCAAGTGGTAGTGGATTCGAACGCCACTCCTGGTGAAACACATTGTATTTCAACTAACATTTAAATTTCATTAATTTGTGGTCTAAGAAAAGCGATAGAAACTTTTAGCAAAAAAAAATTTCGAATTGTCACAAATTTATTTACTAGTATTTACATTTTGCTTATATAAATAATCGGATATTTTCGATATTTTCATGTTCTCGGACTATTATAAACTATTATTCTATCCATCTAATCTACAGAATCAAAATACAGTAAACTCCTGGTTATCAGAAATTTATGGGAAATGGGGTTGCCGGTTAGATGAATCTGCCTATTGCATGACAAATATTTTTGTAGAATCCCAATTCACAATCTTGTATTCAAGCCTTAGTTGAAATCGAAATGCAGTTCGAAACAATAACAAAAATAAATTCTAATGCATTTAATACAAAGTGGTAAGTAGTGGCGCTCGGTTTTTCGAACTAAGCTCGGGCCTGAACCACTGCGACAATTATTGAGCGCAAACCTATCCCAGATCCAATTCCGGAAAAAAAAATTCTCTGACGCATCATAAAGCATATTTACAGAAATGCATGTCACTAAACAATTTTTTAACTCGTGTATTATAAGCTATTGCAGTATTTAAAAAAATATATATAAGAATTTTATGAGAAAATAAAAATATTACTATTATTTGGAACGAAAAAGTAATAGAAATTCTAGTAGTTACTAAAAGCTCTTCTATAAGATCCCTATAAACGCTAATAGCTATTTAACTATTGAAGATAGAAGAAACATCATTAAAGATCTCATGGTGATTATTTTTAATTGTTAAAGACTGATTAGAAGATTGAAATTATAATTTAATGCTTTATATTTTTGCTTTTTTTTTCACAATTGAATGAAAATTTCGAAATCTAAATATTTTTGACTCAGAGCTTAAAGTAATCTGTATTAATTTGAGCCCGAACTCATCTCTAATTCCTACAAAAAATTTAAATAGAAAAAAAAAGTGCTCAGTGGTGAGGATTTATAGAAATGCATATTTCATGAAACATAATAATGTTGAATTAACGTGCAACAATTGCATTCTGAGCTCTCCTTGTGTTGAAAGATAAACAGTGTGTAAAAAAACAACTTCAATAACTGCCATAGTTCTGTCGCCACAAAATGAGTCAGATAATTTATTGCCCAATTAAATGGTATTTTAGGTCGCATGCGAACCATGAGACATGTTTCGACAATTATTATTTATTCGTATCACAAACATAGTTTAATGAGCATATGAGAAAATAAAACGATAAAAGAAAAAAATTAGTTCAGTTGCATTATGGTGGTATTTAAAACAATTTTATCTATATTCACTTAAAATAATTATTAAGAAATTACAAATACGATCAATTACACATAATTTGCATTGTTTCAGGTGTTGACGAAATATGGATCGATATCAGAAGAGTAGCGGGATTTTATGCATGGCAGACTTTCAATCCTAGAATATTTAAGTAAGTAGAGTTTTCACTTTGGACGAACAAGAGAAACCAAAGGAAGAGGTTGTTTGGATTCCCTCTGAGCGGCACTTTTTTGCGCACAATGGGCCAGCTAAATGGCCAGGTCACAAGGACCCCAAGGACTCAAAGGAAATTGAGGGAAGAGGACCCATTGGATAACTTTTAGGAGACAGATGGTATTCTCCAGTCAAGGCCATCCAAAGTGTTCTTTAACGTACACAGGGTATCCTGCACACGGGGTCACAGCTGAAAGTCCCATCCGACAGACGGTGGCCTTTCAAACCCCATCGGTTTTCCTTTTCTCCCCGAAGAAAGGGGGTTAGCGGAGATAAATCTTTATACTGGCCCAGGTGGTACTTGAGCCTGGGGACTACAATTACGGCCTGGCACGCTACCGCCTGACCAACCACCGGAAAGGAAGGGGATACAGATGATGTAAAATCTCAGGTAATATAAAAGATACGAAATCATTTACATGCAGAGCTGGGAAAATTCACTTTCCTGCACGCACACAATACGGAGGAATGTTCTGGCGTGACTTCTTACTTTCAAGGACTTGGAAAGGCCGCCGTCAGGTCGATAGAATGTTAAGTTGTGGCCCGCTTGTGTGGGAGAGCCATACCCTATGCGCGATAAAGAACACAACGTATGACCTTGACGGGAGGCTGCCATCTGTCTCCTAACATTGTCCAGTGGGTCCCCTCCACCCAACCTTCTATGAGCTCTCGGGATCCTCGTGACCTGAACATTTAGCCCATTGTGTGAAAAAAATGCAGCTCAGAGGTAAGATAACCCAACTAAACTCTTACTTTCAAAGTTAGGAAAAATTGACATAGTGAAATATTTTCAAGGGAAAGAAAATCAACTTTCACTTTTGAATACAGTATCGTTAATTGTGTCAAATGCTGTTTTTCAATGCACATAAAAGTAGGGAAATTTTTTCCCATCCACCTTTCAGGTTGGTATATATGTCTGCCTAGACTTTCAATAAGAATTGTTGGCTGGTCATTTTTCAGAATTTCATCACCCCTGTGCACCTCAAAGAACAAGGACTGGATTGTCTTGACGGGAAACTGCTATCTGCTCCTAACAGCTGGCCATTGGGTCTCGTTCGCAATGGTTCTCTGAGCCTCAGGGGTTCTTGTGACCTGGCCATTTAGTATTGTTTACAAAAAAACAATGCTGCGCAGAGATAGAACAACTCAACAATCTTTTATTGTTCTATCTATATCAAAAATTTAACAATTGTCTAAATTTGAGGCTCTCTTTAAGCTTGTGATCCAGACCAAATGGCCCTCATGACCCTCCACTATGAAAGGTCCGGCCAGTAGATGTCTTCCCCATTTCCACAAAAGGAACATTCATACGACGGAAGTTAATATATAAAACAAAACAGATAAAAACTGTATGATCTATTCTAGTTCTGCAACATCAATTGCCACTTCTTCATGGGGATTGTTATACTTCTCCTAGCTCACGAGACGAGTTTCATTCATTGCCGGGTGAGCTGTGTAATTGCATCTTGGAGCACGTTACAGTAGACAGAAATGTCTGTCATTGACATTGGAAAAGCTACTACTGTCAGTGGAAAGGCTACCATTGACAGTAGATATGCTACCATCAATTGTGGAAAGGCTACATTTGAGGGTGGAGAAACTATCACTGACTTCAAAAATTTTACCATTTGACTGTGGACTGGGGAAAAGTTAATATAAACAGTGCAAAGGCTGCCATTGACTGAGAAAAAGTCGACAATTGACTCTGGAAAGGCTATCGTTTCACTGTGGAAAGTCTACCATTGAAAATAGAAAGCCTACCGTTGACAGGGCAAAAGCAACCATTAATTTAGGAAAGGCTACATTTGACAGTGGAGAAACCATCATTGATTTCAAAAAATCTACCATTTGACGCTGGACTGAGGAAAAGCTAATATTGAGAGTAGAAAAGCTACCATTGACTGAAAAAATGTTGGAAAAGGACAATTGACTGCGGAAAGGCAACCGTTTGACTATGGAAAGGCTATCATTGCAAATAGAAAGCCTATCGTTGAAAATAGAAAGCCTATCATTGAAAATAGAAAGCCTATCATTGAAAATATAAAGCCTATCGTTGAAAATAGAAAGCCTATCATTGAAAATAGAAAGCCTATCATTGAAAATAGAAAGCCTATCGTTGGCAGTGGAAAAGCTACGGTTATTACCATATTCACCATTGAATTGCATTCCTAATAAATTAGTTAACGTAATGTTGGCTTTATATAACAACTCTGAATTTTGTGTGAGTTAGAATTGTTTATAGCGATTAGTTTAGCAGTGTTACTGGAGTTCGACATAGGGATATTTATAAATATTCCTGTGTCCCAGTTTAGGTTTGGCGAGGCAAGAACTAGCCAAACCTAAACTAGAGTAATGTGTCTGAGACGATGGTTTCTACTGGACGCTTAGATGAAATTGAAACCCTAAGAAAGGAACCACTCTCTCGTATTCTTTGGGAAACGTTGCTGAACACTTCGTCGATCAGGAATTTTTTATTTTGGAAAAAAATCATCATTATTCATAGACAGCAACAAAAATACTTCCGTTGCAAATTCGATAAACGTAATCGGAATTTTAAAACACAGAAGGCATACGGAAAGCAAAAAACATCAACTGCCGACTATGAGGCACATAAATCAACTGCATATTAGGTATGATTATTGATTTTCAAACCTAATACGCAGTTGATTTCTGTGCCTCATAATGGGCAGTTAATGTTTTTTGCTTTCCGTCTGCCTTCTGTGTTTAAAAATTTTTGATTAGTTTGCTACAAGGTCTCGCTTGCTGGAATTTCTAACGTACATTAGCTCTGTCAATAGTTAACAATCAGACCAATGTTCATACTAGAAATCAATCGGCACCTTTTCATTTCCAGCCCGTTACTCCGACCCCATTTGACCTTGAGCTCAACATTAGATCTAAGCATCTTTAATATTTATGAGTGTTCGAAATAGCCCTGTTCACCAACTTGTAACTCTCAAGCAAGGTTATGTAGAAATTTGATCTTTGACCTCGAATTACGCATTTAAACCGACATTTTACACTGTTTCTGATATATACAACCCTAAATACTCCCATTCACTAATTTTAGCTCTGTAGGGCCGGTACATCTAAATTTGACCTTTCACCTGGGTAGGAAAATCTCCGGATCCGAAATTCCGTAACGGTTCCGACATCTAAAACCCGAAACACCCCAAGACACCAATTTTCGTGTTTCTAGCACTTGTAGATTAAGGTTTGACCTCTACTTGTCCTCTAATTGATTTTGAAGGACAAATCGGAGGTCAAATTTTGGATATTTCCCGAGATCTATGACTCCGATTACCCCTAGGTGGAAATTCTGAGAGCTCTACCATTTCTGCATCATATTTTAGAATTAGTGTGATCCTTGTCAGTCAATTCAAAATCAGCCGTCTGTCAGTCCCTCACAATCGTCTCTATATATTAGATGAAATTTTTAACTGGAAAAATACTGGGGACAAAATTCGAAATAGTTTACGATGGTCATTATACGAGCT
This sequence comes from Ryuthela nishihirai, assembly GCA_038380435.1. Lineage (NCBI taxonomy): Eukaryota > Metazoa > Arthropoda > Arachnida > Araneae > Heptathelidae > Ryuthela > Ryuthela nishihirai. The sequence goes on from JAWZYU010000015.1 coordinate 25,297,943, forward strand.
TTCATTTTACACCTAACTCGTAACTGTAGGCCCCCGTATTCGGAAGATATAGTAGAACGTTTTTCACGTTTCTCCTTTTTTAAAGGGGAGAAAGCATGGGGGTCACTTTTCTATTGCTTATGAACCTCCCTGCGTCACAAGTTTTCATTCAACGCATAATTTGTTACTTTCCACACTGACGTTCAGGAGATATACTGGAACAATCGTTTTCATATTTTCAACTTTTTTTAGAGGGGTAAATTTTTTATAGCCTATGCTATTAGCCGCTTCAGAAGTTTTCATTTGACGTATAGCTTCTTACTTTCGGAACTCGTGTTCTGGCGATATAGTGGAACAATTGTTTTAATACTTCCTCTTTTTAATTGGGGGAGGGACATAGGAAGTCATTTTTATTTAGCCTATGACACTCTCTGCGTCACAAGCTTTCATTTGACACATGAATCATTTTCTCCATTGCGTTCGAAAATATGGGGTAACAACTCTTTTGGCAAATCCCCAAACTGACAAATGTCAAAGCGAAAAGCAATAGGAAGACAGGTAAACGGGATCCCAGTTCTCTATTCAAAATGTGTGTGCTACTGCACTAATTTAAAGTTAGTGAAATTAACTATAATAATATGTATAATAATAGAATGAAGAGTTATATCAGTAATTAGAAAACATTCGATGTAAGTTTTAATGATTTTTAAACGTGGAATTTGATTCATTCTTCTTCAAAACTACCAATTCAAGATTCTATATCTGTTATTGAAATCCTCTTTTGAATTATTTACATTATTTCTCATTACAGTGATTTTGAGCTAATTTAGTTATTATGGTATATTAAATTAAAGTTGAATTTATATTTACTAGAGAAATTAGAAAATGGGGTACCAAATGGCGAAAGGAAGATACACTCAGTGAAGACTGTGTCGCCCTAAATGTTGCATCTGGAACACTAACCACCAAAAACTGTTCAGAAGAACTTTCATATTTATGCGTGAACGAAGGATTTTCAACGCAACCAGTTCAGCGTAAGTAGAAAAACTAAGTGTTAAAGTTTATTTGAACTGAGACCTGGAAACTGATTTTGTATTATTTCGTATCACATTTAAAACAAAGGATTTGATCGTATCGATAAACTTTGTAATCCTTAAATTAACATCTCAGCAATACTTAAAGCTCTTCCCAGCAATGCTCACAATAAGTGGATAAACATAGATTCCTCTAGTATTAAATCATTTCCTTATATGTAGGAGTAATTGCCATTATGCAACAACTTTGTTTTATTAAATGACTATAGAGGGAAAATTGTCATTAGCCGGGAGGATACGAACACACGACTTTCTGATAACATGTCAAATGTCTGATGAACTGGAGTATTTTTTTAAAAAGTGTTGTATGTTTTAAATGCAAGGAAAACTTTATTTGGATTGAAGAAAACAAAAAGCAGGAAGCAACTTAAGTTAAAATAAATACCTTATATTTTTACGTCTTAAAGATACTATCTTATTTTAAAGTATTATTCTAAAACACTGCTGAGTAAATATTTTGGTTATTCTATTTCATATTTAATCTGTAGCAAAATAAAGATCGTCATTTTTGAAAATTTTTCTTATTCGGGTTATGAACTGTTTATTCCAGTTTTGGACAAACTGTTTAGCTGAACGGCTATTAGAAAATTGAAGTAGAAGTTAGGAAGGCGGCGGAGCTCATAAAACCTGAAGTAGAAGGTAGAAAGGTGGCGGAGCTCATAAAAACTGAAGTAGAAGGTAGAAAGGCGGCGGAGCTCATAAAAACTGAAGTAGAAGATAGGAAGGCGGCGGAGCTCATAAAACCTGAAGTAGAAGGTAGGAAGGCGGCGGAGCTCATAAAACTTGAAGTAGAAGGTAGGAAGGCGGCGGAGCTCATAAAACTGAAGTAGAAGGTAGAAAGGCGGCGGAGCTAATAAAAACTGAAGAAGAAGAAGGTAGAAAGGCGGCGGAGCTCATAAAAACTGAAGAAGAAGGTAGGAAAGCGGCGGAGCTCATAAAAAAACTGAAGTGGAATTGCAGGCCGCCAATGAAATATATACTCAATAGCGTATTAAAATCAACTAAAAAAAAAACTCTAATGTGTACCATAACAATATAGTTTTATTAAAAATTAGTTATTTTAATGAGAAAATGCTTTGCCACAGCTATATGTTCAATTTCTGTTTTACAAATTTAATGTGTCGTAGTAGCTCGCGGGCAGCACAAACAGAGGTGCACACAGAGCTGCCAGCAGTCTGCCCAGGCTGATTTATTCCACAGGATCATCTTATAAAATACAAAATTAGTTTTCCATATAACATGTAAAAATGTTCTAACAGTTTAACGTTGTGTATGATTTAAATGGTTAAATTTACAAGCTTTAATTCATAATGAATGATTCAATTTTAACCGCCGATTTGTAAATCACTTTTTCAATTTCGTTTCAGTTCCTCTTTGCCCAGAGAAATGGATTTTTACATATCACATGGACGTCGACAGCGATCGTTGTGTTCGTATTTTCCCGGATCGCACGTATGAAGAAGCCAATGCTACTTGTTGGAACAACAGCGCCCAGTTAATCAGTGAAAAGGATTACGACGGACTGTATAATGTACTTCAAGATAAACATCTTCCAAGTGAAGATACTGAAGGTAAGGATCTAAAATGTAAAGAGCCTTGTTTATAATTTTCTTTTTTTGAAAATCTAAACCATTGTTGTTGTCGATCTGGACTGTCCATATACTTGTTTATGCAAACAGGGCTTGCCTTGTCTTCTTTCTTAAGTACTCTTAAAAACTCTGTTCAATTATGTAGTGAAAGTACGATGCACTAAAGTACGGAATGGAACAAATAACATCATAGATGAAATTTCAATTAAACTTTTGATATCAAACGTATATTCATTTAAGTTTATTAAAATATGTGCGCATTGCAACTATATATACGTAAAATCATGGTTAGTTCATCATCTGCTGCTCAATATGGAAGCCGCGATCTTCAAATATACACTTCTAAAATAAATGTATAGAATAAGTATCTACCGATCCTTGATTTACACAGTATATAGGTCCTGGAAAATTACCGTGTAAATCGAAATCGTTCAAATCGAGACCAATAAGTTTGAAAACAAAATAAGGAGGGGGGGTAGGTTCCAAAAATCTATGCTGTTAATAAGACTACATTGAAAGTTTTATTTATGCAAATTTATCTCAAATTTTATTTCAGTAATAATAATAAGTATTAATGAAATACTATTTTGTGCTTTATTTTCACTCAGATAAGCTTAGATTAATTTCTCGGATTTTTTTGGTTAAAAAATACTTATCATTAATGTAGACGTACATTATCAAATATGAAGACGATTTTTTTGAATGAAGGATATTTTGAACTGAATATAAATTAGAATTTAAATATTTGCACCAACACTAAACGATTTATTTTGCAAAATTAGTATTTATGTGATATTTTATGAAGCAGCATAGTTACGAATCATCTGTATTTAGCCTTTAAAATTGTCTGCAAAATTCAAAATCTAAAAAACAAGTCTAAAAATGATATAAAACACAGCTTTTACTAGCCAGAAAGAATTTAGTCTAGAAAAATCAGATCCCGTTACCGATTCCAAATAGGTTCTATTTCATTAAGATATCGCCCACAGTTTTCATTGCAATGGCAAAAAATAATTTTAGCTAAAGAATATAAATTTAACTTGTTACAGATGACATTTTAGTAATAAAGGGCATGGGGAATGAAATAAAATAATCCCCCTTGACCCCATGCCATTGCTATTTCATAATATCTATTTTATCAACATACATAAATAAATAAAAAACTTCGTGTAAAACCGAGTACGTCACGGTGTAAATCGTAACTGGTTGCATTCAATAGTAAAGAATCATAGGATGTGTCCTGTTCAGATGGAACTCAGGAAATAAAGTGGGAAAAAAATGTTTTTATCGTGAGTGGGTTTCGAAACAACGACTCATGGAAACACCAGTTATGCCAACTTCGTGTAAAACCGAGTACGTCACGGTGTAAATCGTAACTGGTTGCATTCAATAGTAAAGAATCCCAACACCCAACATCGGTTAACGTTTTTACTTCAACTGGTGTGACTTATAAACCCATATTTTTGTTTCATTCGCACAGTTGCGCCATCTATGAGGAAAGGGGACAACTGTGTTGTCACATAGAGATGGAATTTAATTTTGTCACTCACGCTCATAGTGTGAAATCAATAATTCATTAGTAAAGAATCACAGGATGGGTCCTGTAGAAATGGAAATCATGAAATAATAAGCTTAAAAAAACTGATTCTTTACTACTGAATTACTGATTTCACGCTCTGAGGGTGAGTGATAAATATTAAATTCCATCTCTATGTGACAACACAGTTGTCCCCTTCCCGGAAAGATGGCACCACTGTGCTAACAAAAATAAAAAAATCTGGAAGTTTATAAGTCACACTAGCTGAAGAAAATCGTTAATCGATTATGATATAGTAGTAACATAACTGGCATGTTTCCAGGAAACGTGGGTTCGAATCCCACTCACTGGTTGCATTTTATTGACTGTGTAAAACCGAAATCGTGTAAATCGAGAGAGGGGTGAAATTCACTTCGTCATGTCTAATACAATCTGTTCCTGTTTTTCGTAGGGTTTGCAGCATAATTTTTCACCTAAGAAAAAAAAAATCGTATGGTAGAAGGGAAACTGCTGTCTCGAAAAACATCAATATATCATATTTCCTCCACTGTTTTATTTTCTCACTACACAGTATTTTTTGTTACAATAATAAAAACATTACAGTGCATTACGGTAACGCTATAAAGGGAAAAAGGAAAGTTTATCTAAATAAGAAATTAGGAATTGTTTTTGAAAATGTTTTCTAACATACTCTGAACGCTGTCTCCGATGACTTTGGTGGAGTTGGATTGAATGGACATAGGCGGTTACAGTGTTAGGGGATCATTAAGTTTGATGACTGAATAAGCGGAGGTATAGTTGATTTCTCACCTACTGGCACCTGTTAGGTTGAGGCTTCTTTAACGCTTTCCTTTTTTTATTAGGGTAAAGAGCAACGATGTTTGAAAGATTATATTTTCTTTTAAAAATTTTCAGTTCAAACCGCGTTATTCCAAAAACGAGTTTTTTAAATCCAAGTAAAAGAGATCCAAATATACATTGTTTGCATTGATGAATTACTTTGTTAACATTTAAAATTTTAATAAAATTATTGCTTTGAGTATTATTTTAAGACATTAGAGTTATGGAAAGTATTTAATTAAAAGCATCATTTTAAAGTGAGTATTAATCATTAGTGTTTGCTCACCTTTAAATAGTTAATTGCATTATTTTAAACCACTCTTTTATGTTATTATATAAGTATGCAAAAGAAACAAAATTATACAGGAAAGTTTTATTGTTTTAATAAACTTATTATGTATCCAAGCCCAGGCTCGAATTACTTTCATAATTACTGAGCCAAAAAGGGTTTCATTCGTAATAATAAATAGCATTTGGCTTGGATGATTTCATATCATCCAAGCCAAGACTCGTACCACACTCATAATTACTGAGCCCCATTGGAAGAAAAATAGTTCTCTGATATATCGTTAATTTATTAATTTATTTAATTCAGTTTTAATTAAAAGTCCCTTTTTTGAATCTTCGTATCACGAACTTTAGAATAATTAAAAATATTTGATAATAAAACTAGAATCCTAATGTTACTTCGAAAGAAAATATCGTGAGAAAACACAGAAACCGAAATTCTTGAGTAATCTCATTATCATAAAGAGCAATTTATTAATGAAAGAGAAAGAATCCCGAAAAAAAATCAAAAGCTCTTTGGTTCTTATTTTTTATTATTACTAAAGTCTGATTAAAAGTTTGAATTATAATCAAAGCAAATTGTTTATTTTAGTCTTTTACATTTGCTTTTCACTATTACAAGAAAAATTATAACTTTAAATTATAGATGCAAGGGTTCAGAGAATAATTTACTTTGCTGAATATGTTTTCAACTGAATTTGTTTTCAACAACAGATTTTTTTGTAACAAACTTAACATCTCGAGATATAAGTGTAGTTTTTACCAATATCCCTATTGCTTTTTGCTTTGACATTTGTCGGTTGGTCGGTTTATGGATTTGACAAAACTTTGTTCTATGATATCTATCGAACGCTACTGAGAAACTTTATGATTTATATGTCAAATGGAAGCTTGTGACGCGGGGAGTGTAATAGGCTATAAAAGATTTAATTCCCGTGCTTTCTTGCCCACTAAAAATGGGAAATGTGAAAATAATTCTTCCGTTATATCTCGAGAACGCGAATTTGAAAATTAAGAAGCTACGTGTCAAATGAATGCTTCTGACGTGGGGAATGTCATAGGCTATGAAAAATTGACTTCCCATGCTTTCTCCCCCCCCCCCCCCCTAAAAATGAGAAATATGAAAGTCGTCCTACTACTGCAGTCACGAGTTAGATGTCAAATGAAAGCTCGTATAATGATGGTCGTAAACGATTTCGAATTTTTCCCCTACTATTCCCCTCTGATAAATGGGGAAAACGGGTTTTCGAGCGGTTCGACTTTAACGAGTCATATCTCAAATTAAATGTTGAGACATCTCAAATGTCATGGGCTATCTCACACATGACTTCAAAAGAGGGGTAAATGTGCTTAATGTTTTTGAATCATATGTCAAATATTTTGAACGTAGGTGTTTTTAGTGACGACAAAAACTATAAATTAAAAAGTTTAAAAAATACCTACCTTTCTATGGGACCCTAAACAGTAGAAAAAAAAAAATCTAAAGCATATCGATGGTGCGATCAATCACTGAACGCGTATTTACTTCAAAAGAAGATAGTGCTCCGATTTACGTACTGAACAAGATTGCAGGCGTCCTATCTTCTTTCGAAGTGAATACGAACTCATCGATTGATTGCACATCGATATGCTTCAGAATTATTTTCTACGTTTTAAGGCCCTGTAGGGAAATGGATATTTTTGAAATTTTTAATTTATTTTCATTTTTATAACGTTTTGTTTTGAAGTCAAATTTAGTCGACGACTTCGAAGTAGATGTGCAGGAGGGTCATACAGTATGCACTTTAAAGAACGCGATGGATGGCCTTGATGGGAGACTTCCATCCATCTCCAAACAGTGGGTCCCTTGCCCCCAATTTTCTCTGAGCTCGTGGAGCATCGTGGCCTGCCAATAAGTCCAGTATATGCAAAAAAAAGTGTTGCTCAGAGATAAACAACCCAATCTATTTCAGGTTTCTCTTCCATTCCACAATCTGTTAGTTCATCAACAAAAGAACTTTTGATATTTTTGATTATCCTAGAGACACAAATCAGAATGCCACGTAAAGCTTTGAAATGGGAAAGAAGCATTTTTCCCATCCTTATTGTATATTCAGATTCTCTTATTTTCCTTATTTTTCCGTGTCCTTGTTTTTTAATGGTAATAAACAAATACTGTAATATAAGTCGTTTACTTTCTCGCAGTGTTCCAGATCGATTCCACAGCATTCTAGTTCGGTCCGAAAAGCACAAATGGCAGAAACGTTACTCTAATAACTCTATGATAATATGCCTAGATGAGGTTACCATAACGGTAGTAATATATGTATCATGTTTCAGCTTTCTGGATGGATCTACAACCAGAGCCAAGCGGCGAAATCAAAACTAGGACAGCTCCTTCTGTGAAGAATGTGAAGTGGAAGGCTTATAATAATAGAGATAAACTTCCAGTTATATGCAAGCGACCAATGAAAGCAATTGGTGAGCAAAATGTTATGAAACTCTTATACTGATTTTAATAACGTAATTTTTTTCCATTGCTAAAAATAGTTTCCCTTAATTTACAGGAAATTCATTACATCATAGCAAGAAAGACTATATTATTCAGGCATACTTTCCTTTCACAAACTTTACAAATGCAGAATCACTTTAAAATATATTTTCACAATCAACCTAAATATAAAATCTCTAATGGGAAAAACACAAAGTTACAATCAAATAATTTTTTCCATCTTCCAAAAATATTAAACTATTATAGGAAACGTGTGTTTAATCTTATATGTTTAATCACTTACCAAAAGAAATTATTTTATCAAACAAATATAAAGAAATCGAAAATGAGACTAGAAATTTTCTTCATGGCACAAATATCAATTTAAAAAATTGAGCCACCACAATGCAGCTTCCACTGAAATTTCACATCGATACAATTAAGTGTTCGACAACATTGTTTTTTAACTATAGTTATATATAATGTTATTATCCTTTGCTCTTGCATTTAAGCAGGTGCTTTGCGGGTCATTTGTTTAAACTTTTTTTATAACTATAATATGAATAAAGATTATTATTATTAATTTCTTAACAAGTAATTCATTGTTTTCTTGATGAATCATTTAGTTAACCTTTAAAGTATTTATTTTCCTGCAATTAGAGGTACGCTAAACGATTTTTTTTTACATTTTCAACAAAATTTTTCTTGTGAGAACAGAAAACTAAATGGAAAATTTTAAACACTTAACTTTATATATTAGCAGATACATAATTCGAAAAAAATTCCCTATTACGGGAAAACGAAAAGAACTGCGAAAATATGTCTCCAAGAACACAAGAGAGATATGAGAATGGGAAAACAAAATATTGCATTATCCCAACTACATAAACGATAAAGAACAAACACCGGACTTCGATAAAGCAGAAATTATCATAGCACCACCAGCAAACTTTCAGCTAAATATCACGGAACAACTTTCAAACTTAAGTTTATTTACTTCTTTACTACTTAATCGTGTTAATTGGAACCAATGGACAATGGGGAAAATAAAAAAAATATTATTTTATTATTACTTAAATAACAGAAAAAGTATTTGTCTTGCAATTGGAAACTTTCTTTTCTCACACCTCTCTGAGAAAAGTGGGCAGATTGTTGCTGTCAGTGGAATATCTCTTGACACTCTACCACCGAAATTTATATCATAAACAGATCACCTGTAACATTCATCAAAAGTTTTGCAGTCTCCTATAGAAAGTAGTATAGAAATAAAAATTATACATTATTATATAAGGATTTAAAGAATGCGAATTATAATATTTCATTAGAACCAATTCAATCAAAAAAGAGTTTTCCATTTATCTCTTAAAATAAAACAATTGAATTTACCACGCACCCTGGGGTTAACTCATTGTTGCCACTGGAATTTACATGACTGTCACCTTCTACTAGAAAACTGTCAAAATTCCAGTATTAATATATCATTTGCAATATTACTTTAAAAGTTTTTGAATTTTCGGTTTTTTTCTCCGTTAGAGGGCGCAATTACAGTTTCTGGGCTCTCGAAAAGGGCGAATTGCAATATTTCACCAATACCTAGTCTAACCAAAAAATAATTTTTAATTTATCACTGAAAAGAACCAATTATCTTCTAAACGATAAAAAGTTCTGTTTTCCTCTCCTCTGAGGTAAAGGGGTCAAATTATTGTTTCAATGGAAACCTCATCGCCTTCATATTCCACCGCCAAAATTTCAAGTTTCTGGCATAAATGCATCGTTTACAATATCAGTTTTAATTTTTGGAATTTCCAAAAAATTTCCACATTTAGATTGTGCAATTAGAGCTTATGGGAAATTCGGTAAATTCAAATCATAATATGCTCACCGGCCAAAAAATTAGTCATCTCTCTCCGTAAGAGGGTTACTACGTCCGTTCGACAGCAACAAATGTACTTATTTGTTACCAGATGTTCGGCAACCACGGCAATCTCCGGTTTCGTCTTTACGACACTACCAAGTTAACGGAAAGCCGTGACTATCTAGAGTCGGGGGCAAGAGTGCGCCATATAGACGCACCTCATCCCCGACCTCACATGGCAGCAGTCCTATAAAAGGAAAGCTAACCACCGGTAGAAACCTGAAATTTAATCTGTTCCCCGGTTAGCCATGAACAAGGATATGTAAATCCAAGTTCGCTCGGCACCCGGGATGGAGACGCTTAGTGAGACCCAGACAATGAAAGGGCTCGTGCCTACTAGGGGACCAAATCCGTTCGGCCGTGCCCACTAGGGGACCAAATCCGTTCGGCCGTGCCCTTGAACTTGCTCCACGGAGCTCCTGATGTGAAGTCTTGACACCGTCCAACCTAGCCAACCAAACCGGTCGGCGATGTCTTCGACCTCTGTCCAACTGGGGACCCAATCTGGTCAGCAAAGCCTTCGACCGGTTGCTGGGCCCGAATCCCCCCCCCACCACCACCACCACGTCAAGGTGGTTCCCTATCGGGGGGAGGGGAGGTTCGACAGCAACAGAAGGCACACCAGAAATAAACGCATCCTACAAATAATTGTGTCGTGCGCTACGGGTTCATACAGTGACAAGATATGGTTGTGTGCCACGTGTGTGTTAGTTGCTCCGTGAAACATGAGTTGCACCAAAGATGTGAATGAGTGGTAAAAAGGTGTTATTGCGTTTGGCTGAACCAAAGGGCTTAGTGTACATAATATCCCTAAATATGTGTGCTAAAAATCACTTCTAACAATCATTTTCGTTACAGACGTAGTCTTTCTACGATCGACTAATGGAACTGTAATACAGTGTTGTTGTTGCTGTTTTTCATTGTAACAACTGGTTGTCCAGAGAGTAAATTATTTGCTTGAAATGGAAAAGAATAAGAACGCAGTTTCGGAATATTTTTCATTTCTTAAAAATAATTCTCGCCGATTGCTGGTTTTGCTATTTTCGGATTCGACAATTTGCGGAAAGGCCGCCGTCAGTCGGATAGGAGGTTAATCTGTGGCCCCATCTACAGGAGAGCCATACCCTATGCACGTTAAGAAGCATGCTAAATTAACAGTCTTTGAATAAATTTTTTTCAACATTAGTTTAAAATTATCACTGAAATTAGAATCCACATTAGCTAAATCTACTTTGCTATTTTTCTATCTGATTAAAAATTTCCAAACCTTAAGAGCTGGAAGCATCAAATTCGGTAACAGTTTCCTCTTATTATAACTCAAACAACACAAGTGTTTGACCGCATCAATTTTACCTCCACACCCCTAAAAAGAAGTTGTATTGGCGATCCTCCTAAGTGATGACAGATGAAGCCAACAAATTCGGTATAAATGGTGAGGTAGGTTAATTAAGTCAGTAGCGCGTCAGTTTGGTAATCTGTGTTCTCAGATTCGAGTTGGGTTGTTTTTCCTCTGAGCGGGACTTTATTGCACCCAATGGGCTAAATGGCCAAGTCACAAGGGCCTTGAGGACTCAGAGAAGGTTGAGGGAGGGGATCCAGTGGAACAGTTGTTGGGTGACAGATGGTAGCCTCTCGTCAAGGCCATCAAGTGTGTTCTATAACATGCACAGGGTATGGCTCTTCTGCACCCGGGACCACGACTTGACGTTCCATCCGACGGGCAACGGCTTTTCCAAGCCCATCAGTGTTTTCTACTGACTGTCGGCAGGGTGTAGCAGGTTCGAGTCCCAAGTGTGTTAGAGTTGAGATTATTTCTGCTATACCGTTGCCCTCGGTGAGAAAGGGGACACAACGGGCTTGGAAAAACCATCATTCATCGGATGGGACGTTAAGCGATGGCATCGTGCACAAGAGAGCTATACCTTGTGCACTTTAAAGTAACGCTCTGGATGGCCTTATTGGAAAACTTCCATCTGTTTCTTAACAGCTTTCCAGTGGGAATTTGATATTTGCTTTGACATTCATTTATTTCTACAAGATTATCTACACCACGTTATTTTGCCTAATAACAATTTTTTTAGCTCTAAAGATAAACGCTGAAAAGATACAGTTTGTAAATATTTGCTAAATATTGAAAGACTTCCGCATACGAAGCTAAACATTTTATTTGATATGTCAAGTTGCAATTACCTTTTATAAGTATATACCAATCACACAATTACCAGGAATTCTTAATACAACAACCACAACAGAAATCTGCAATACTTAATACAATTGAAAACTTGCGTGAATACGAGGCTTCGAGAGGACTCTCTCCTTGGCCTCCGAAGTGAACAGACGTGTTTTCGTAACGCTCCTGAAGTTGCCAGGCAGCCAGCCATGGACGTCAATAAAGCCTTCAAAGACGAAAGACTAGCATGGTCCTTCAAAGTGCGCCACCCAAATGTGAACTTCAACAGGTTGATTCAGCATGTTGCTGATAAATATGGATCGGAAAATGTTGACTTTGCATAAAAGTTAACCAACGATACAACTGTGATTACTTTCAAGAATGAATTAAGTGCCGACAGCTTTGCGACTTCAACAAAGTTCTGTCTGGATAACATATGGATTACCTCTGCTCTACTGGCGCTACTAACCAGGTCAGTATTTATCTCCAAACTTCCCTTTTTTACCTCATCTAATGACATTAAAACAGCCCTTGAGTCCTATGGGAAAGTTTTGGACTGCAGAGATGAATTCTTCACTTCACCGGGTTTGAAGACTATTAGGACTGGAACTAGAATTGTATCTCTACAAATGTCTAAACCTCTGCCAAACTTCATAAAAGTGGGCAGCTTCACTGCTACAGTTTGGTATCGTGGGATCACTAAGCTCTGTAAATGGTGTAAATCCCATGAACACTTAGTCAAGGACTGTGAACTCTTTGCTAAGATCCTAAATTCTTCAAAATCTACACCAGTTACTAAGCCACCGGAAATTCAAAAAGTTGAATCGGTGATTGCTCCAGTTTCAAATTCTACTACTGAAAAATGTCAGGTTGACACATCTGTTTCGATGTCTTCCCAGAAAAGGAAAAACATCTCCCCTGTGTCTACGCCTACTTCCAGTAAAAAAATGTACCAGTTGTGGACTTTCCTAAACCAAAAGTGCCTAAAGTACAACTTAAAGCAAACCTCAGTCTAGCGATATTGTCTTTCATACACAACCGTCTTCCAGAAAAACGCGAAGATTGTGTACTTGCAGACAACGACTCACAGGAGACTTTCGATGACATCTTAGATGTCCTTAAATTCATTGTAAAGCCTAATTCTGCAGATTCAGAGTGGGAAATCCCACAATCCTACCTGAAACTAAAGAGAACTCTCACAGAAGACTGCAAAATAAAAGCTAAATATCGTAATATTTATCGAAATGCTCTACAATCTACTCATTTACCAGACACTTTCAGTGTTTGGGATTATTTGAACTGTGTTGTTAATGTTTTATAAACTTATTGTGAGCCTTTCCACTTTAAGTTAACCTTTTATTTATATATTTACTTTATTTCAAGTTGAAATAGAGTTTTATCTTGCTTTAATTATGTTATTTAACGTTAAAAATTGTATTTTTGTAGTTTAACTTTTCTATCTTCCATCTTTTGCCTTCTCAGCTAATCCCAAAATTTCTCTCTTCTGATTGGCTGAGACTTTTTCTCTCTGAATCCGGTCCAAATTGAATGCATTCTTCGATTAGGCTATATGTACTGTTTACCTTCATTTAGGCTTTTCTGCTCTCTTCACTGTACGTGGCCATAATTAATTTATTTTCAATATTTTTATTTTTTTTTTCTTTCTTTCTATTTCTTTTCTATTCTTGTTTTATTTTATTATATACTAACCAGTGTTATGACTTATCTGTTGGGATATTTTATCTTGATGGGTAAGTCATTTTTCTTGCCTCTCTGCCTTTTGGCTTTTTCCCTCTTTGCTCCTTAAGCTTAGAGTTTCACTATACCGTATGGCTTTCGATCGGGATGTCGCAAATTTTAAGACTGCCCCTTTTTTTTCCCCACTTTTAAATTCACAAAACCGATTATTTTTAAAAATTGATTATTTTTAAAAAATTGTTCTCAATTTTCGATCCTGTTTTTCTAACTTTTCATGTTATTTATGTAAACCAGAGACATGGCCCGTTTGAATAGGCCCCCTCATGTGGGGAGGCCTTACAGTAGGGCCAGAAAATTGCACGAATTAAACCAACCAACCTACGAGACTTCGAAGGTTCAGGAATATCTAGTTCCGGAATATTGTTGCCAGCTGAGGCCACTACTACAGAATTAATATGAGGAAAATATAATAAATAAAACTGAATCTGCATTCTTAGCTTGCCAAATGACGTTGGGTAATTACACCTTTGGGTTTCTTGAATTGAAAAGTGTAAACGTTATATTGCTAGTACATTAGAGTCTCGATTATAAATAAATACCCCCTCAAGCAGCTGCTTGCCACAGAGGTCTGACAGGAGCCTGTCAGTTTATATGCCAGAGTAGAAGGTCTGAGAGGATGGCAGGACATCAGCAGAAAAACACGAACATCCATGTCTTACCCTGGCTCGACCCCAGGTCCTGTAAATCAGTAGCCAAGCGCGCTAACCACTTGGCCACGGGACGATTACATGGGTTCGGATTAACCGGGAGGATTGAAAAAAATAATGTATACCAAAAACAATATGGGCTACGATAAAGTAGCTGTTAAAATACGATGCGACAGTAACACATTTCGCCGAAAAGCAAATTTACTTGGTATCCTGTTTCAACTGAATTAATTATGTCCATGTTACAATGTTTTCTAAAAAGTTTTAAGTGTTTGTAAGTGTTATATAAATGACGAATTAACAAACAATTAGATTATCAGGGATGATATTTTTCCCCATACATATTTTAAAATGGAAGTGTTGCAAATTTGATCAGAAATTTGGGCAGATAGATTAAGTATGGTAAGAGCTGGATTTGGATGCAATCCAACTTTATTCCTCTCCCATGGAAAACGGGGGGGGGGGGAAATTTCACCTAAACCGTAAGAGATCATTGGATTCGATATTTATATTCCACTTATCAAAATTTAAGAAGTGTTTAACAACCTCTCAAGGCTAGGGCCTAATTGCTGAAAACTCACAAAGGACCCCTTTCCCCCTAAAACTTGGTAAAATTCATTGGTCAGAAATAGAAGAAAAGCTTCCTATAAAGTTTTAGCTGTTTTATTAGTTTACATTTACAGATTTTTGCTTAAAGTATTTATTATTATTATATCTGTAAAGAATTCAGAGAAGGTTGAGGGAAGGGGACTCACTGGACAGCTGTTAAGAGGCTGCCCGTCAAGGCCCCTTTCCCCCTATAACTTGGTAAAATTATATATAACCTTCTTTTTATAGGGGGAAAGCCATCCAATGTGTTTTTTAACGTGCATGTGCTCTCTTGGCTTAAATTTTTAATCCTTTAACATCCCATCAGATTGATGTCAGCCTTTCCAAGCCCCTTTCTCAAATGATATTCATTTCACGATGAAAAGATATTTTCAAGACCAAAGGACAAATTTTGATCTACCGGTGCTAGAGAGCTAAAATTTGGTTCCTGGGGTTATTTTGGATCTTAGATCTCAAAAATGTAATGAAATATTTGGTGCGATGTATCCTTCGAGGTGAAAAGACAAATATGGATCCATGGATGTTAGAGGGCTCAAAATTCGTATCTGGGGGTAGTTTGAGTAATAGAGCCCTTAACCTTCGAGGTCAAAGGTTAAGTTTCGATATACCCGTCCTGGAGAGCTGAAAATTGGTGAATAAGGCTATTTCACGCAGTAGAACTTGATTTCCGTAGTCTCCATTGAAGTAACCCCATTGATGTCATCATCAATTCCACTCCCAAAATCTTTATTGGCTGTAGATTGGAGCTCTTCTGCGGAAAGGTATAGGATATCCTCCATAGCATCCATAGCCTCTGTAGCCGTTAGAACCAGTAGCAAAATTTCATAAAATAAAACTTATCGAAAAGGGATTTTCTTCCACATATTCTTCACAAAATTTCCAGATATCGAAGTGACGATAAAAAAATAGTTCGAGTTAGAAAAAAACTGCAATATTTTATCAAAGTACTTAATAAAACAAGTTTGTATAAAGAATTCTTTAACTATTCATCAGTTTTGTATAAGTTTCTTAAGACAGGCATTGCTTTTGTTAAATATTCAATTTTCCTTAGCTCATTAAATATTGAAAGAGTATTTAAAAATGGAGATATTAATATATTTGATTGATATCTTTATCTGTTATCGCAACTTTCAAAACAAAAATAGTTATTTTAGAAATTATAGAGCTTTGAGGTTAGCTTCCCATTAACATAACACAGGGTTGTTATTTAATTTATGAAACAAACCAGTGTAGTGTTTAAAGTATATTGCGTTTCAAGTAACATTTTAATAAAATGATTATATTTAATAATATAAAAATAAAAGTTAACATATAAGCAACGTGCATATATGTTTATATGTCTAAAGATGAGTCAGAAGATGTATTCGAGATATCGAACTCAAGAACTTCTTTGAGCTCGGGAGGGCGTGGGCTCAAAAAATTGAGCCCGAACTCATTTCTAGTTAGTTAACAGTATTACAGTGAATTTTAGAATAAGAAACATGAAAGAAGTATTTCGTGAATATTTAATTTTTATACATTCCAGAGGCTGTTGCTAGGATTTATCCAGAAGAGTTAAATTCATTTCCTAGCACCGAAAACAGGGAATTAACCTGCAAAGTCATCATTAATGGGAACATAACTGATGAACTTCTAGAGATCAGTTACAGGTGGAAGAAAAATGGATTTCCATTATCAGAACACAGAGAGAAAACTATTTATCCAGAACTTGTTGAAGACGAAACTAAGCAGCAATATAACCTCTTCAATCAGCAAGGGAGTTATCAATGTCAAGTATTGATTGCGGGACTCGCTGATTATGTGGCTTCTCAGGAAGTGGAAATATATTTCTCAGGTACGAATATCTTTGCTGTCAATTTTGGTAATATAGGCTATAAAAATAATATCATAAAACTGAACAATAATAATTTGTAAAGAAATAAACATATGTTTATATTGATTGCTGTTATGAGGTTACAAAATTTAGGAATTTCTTATGCAGCAAAGTCCACATGAGCAAGGCCGGATCTAGGATGAGTGGGACAAGAAAGCCATGCCCTCCCCCGTGAAAATGCAGGAAAATGTTATAGATGAAAAAAAATGATTTGAACTTATTTATGTTTTTTCCTGCTCAATTATATTTCTTATCCTCCCCCTCTTCATGGTTTCTTGGTTCGATTATGTTCTCTCTCCCTTTTTTGAATTTTTTTTTGCTCGATTGCGTTTCTTGACCGCCGTTTGTGCTTCTGCCATTGTTCCTCCTGCCATTATTTTTTTCTAGATCCGGGTGTGCACAGGAACAACATTCGTTATGCTTATACTCTGCAATCGATATTAAATCTCAATCCATTTTCATTGAAGCTTATCTGGCATGATCTTAAAAATGGTATTTGAGGTCTTACTGAGAAAGTTCGAAAGATCAGTAATAGGATTAGGATACACGATATCTTTCTCATGGAATCAAAAGAAAAGTTGAGAGGTATTTAAAATCTAATAATCGCGGAGGCCAAGCGAGTGATCCGTTTAGACCAGGGGTGGGCAATTGATTTCGTATCTACATTGTGCATGCGTATTGACGTGGCCGTCCTAGTGGAAAATACGAGACGAATCTTCGGTCGCGCACGGGAAGGAAATCTCGGTTCAAGGCGGATTTTTCTGACTATCTTGGCGGGCCACAAAAAACTCAGCGGGCCGAATGCGGCCCGCGGGCAGCTATTTGCCCACCCCTGGTTTAGACCAATCCAGAATGTTACTCCCAAGACGAAGCCAGTATGATTTATCCCATTTTTTTTTTGTGTGGGCAACATCATTTCCACTATCACGCCAGATATACTTCAACGCGTGTTGATTAACAGTGGTTATCAATTGTACATTATCTATGTAATGATTGTCATGTGAAGATTATTGAATAAGAAACTTCTATTTTTCGTGACTTTGTAACAGCAGTCAGTATAAAAATGCATTCATTACTTCAAGCCTTGTTTGCATTTACATTTATGCATCCTGTATTGCTTTTGTTTCATATCTAAAAGATATTGCGGTACTCGTTGTACATCAAAAATGGAAGGTCAATTGAAATATTATGTCAGTGGTGTATCCTGGACAACAGAGCAATGAAATAAGAGATAAATTTCTAATGGCATGATCAAGAACAGCATTCTGATGTTTTCACATACAAAATGCAATTAAATCAGTCAGTAATCATACGCTTTTAAAGCATTTTATATTAATAATAGACTTTACTGATTTTAATCGAATTTATGAATTTTCATAAAGTACTGACAGATTTACCCCGCATTGCTAGAATCTTTACTCAAACAGATTCAACTTGCTGAAATATATAGCATGTGGTAAAATTTAAGCATAATTATAATCAATTTAGACATAAATAACTTTTTATAAATATTGATTTAAATATAATTATACTCTTTAATTTGGAACAGCATTTTTTGAACTTTAATATCACATTGATAACATTAGCATAAATAAATTATTGTATTATTCCGTTAATTTTTTAATTTATTTACGATTTTAATATGAATTTTGAAGCCCTTTATGTAGTAGATTAACAAAATATTCTTTGAGTTACTCTTGTGATGTCTTGTGAAGAAAAAAGGTGTCGGAGACACGTTAGATATAAAAGCAAATGAATTAAGATGCATGTTCGATGAACATATTTCCTTTTTGCTCATCTCCCAAGATTCCAAACGGAATCAAAAAATTCGATTTCCCTTTTACTTCTGCATTATCAAATATTAGTAGTTATTATGCTACTGCCTTTATCAACGTTTTTCAAAGTGTGAGGCCTCTTGCAAGTTAGGAGGAACACTAGTTGTTTAAGGAGACGTAGGAATTTTTTTAGGAAAGTTGTATGGTAAAATTGAATTGATTATACTTCTGAAACTGTTGCATATCGATAGTTAGTTTCGTGCATTTGCATTTAGAAACACAACCTTTTCAGCTGCAAACTCTCTTCGTTCAATTGAAAACTTTCTTAAATAGTTACATTACTTGCACGAGTTGAAATTCAACATCACAAACAGTAGCTGTTCGTTCTTGAGAGTTGACAACATTGTCACGTGTATTTTGAGTTTCTATTTCTTCTCGCCACTTTCACCAATTGAGATTCCTTGCCACGCACATATATTTCACGGGGGAGAGATGAAATCTTTTCTGAGGGAGTGCTCATGTAGAAAATCTGGAAAGTTGAAAAGTTTGGAACGTAGAAAGTTGGAAGTTTATAGTTAAGATCGTTTTGAAGAATATTGATATTCACTTTTGTTGTGTCATTTTAAATGATCAGTTTGTGTTAGAAAATATTAGGCTAAAAACTGTAAGAACATACAGTATAACTGTTTTTTTATTTTAACAGCGAACACTCAACAAAATGAAACGTATTAAGTCAATTTTGGTTCGCATCTTGAATTCATTTGAAATCGCTTAAATGCAATGTACAAGTTATTTCCCTTAAACGGTATATTTTATAACAGCCTTTCCTAATTTGCTTATTAGAGTTCACCTTTCCCATTTCGTTTTATTGTATCGAAAATTATTTGAATAATTATTATTACACAAAGACATTATACAATTTGAAGTCAATATTTCTGTTTTTTTTTTTTTTGTAGAATTCAACATTTTATTTGGTTTTTTTTTAAAGTTATTATATTGGCTAAATATTGTTATTATAATTATAACTAATGTACAGAGTGTCCCCAAAAGATCTAATCAAACTTTGAGAACGTGCTCTATTGCGCTAAGGGATGAACAAATTCCATTGAACATTGGGACAGAAAGGCCTCCTCTTCTGAGTTATAGCACTGGTCAAAAGGCACAACGTCACGTAAATATGTGTCATTTACATCATTTGCATGTTTAACGGCATAGTAGATGTATGCAAACATTGGACAAAATCGCACCACTCCTAGGTGATTTCATTCTTTCATATCTTGCCCATTGGATTGATAGAGATGGTCCAACTCCCGCTTTGAATCTACTGGATGTCTTCTGATGGGGACAGATTACGGCTGATATTTACGCTACTCCGGTTCCTAATACACAAGCTCTCCCCAGAGGTATCGTGGATGGTTGTCAAATAATTCAAAAGAGTCCAGGACTTTTCGAACGTGTTCGACAGTCGATTAGAAGGAGCTGTGAGGCGTATATTGCTGCTCAGGGAAGCCATTTCGACAGCTTTCTCTGATGTAGACTTACATAATTGTTCTAATCAATCACTTACAGTGTGCTGTAATTACTGGAATAAAAACTAATTAGCTTCACAGGTTTCTTTATCTTCAATCTCAAAATGTGCTATAACTCGGAAGGAAAGCGTTTCTGGTCCAATGCTCATAGTAACTTCTTTCATCACTATACGCAGTGGAACAAATTCCCAAAGTTTGCCTAGACCTTTTGGAAACATCCTATATAAGAATTATAAATATTTAGATTTCCTTTAATTAATATAGATGTCTCTACCTACGTAATAACAATCGAAAGCCAGGAAAGTGGTTATAGCAATTTGCAAGATTTATCACGTTCAGGATTTCAAACTGTCTGGGAACCCGTTGATGAAGGAATGAACAAAACAGTTGAAAGCTTCCCTAATTTTCTAGCAAAGTTTAAAATCCGTAAGAAGTTAGAATCCGTCAAATGGGGCTTTCAGAATATCAGGTAATATTCACTGCATTCTTTTCCCCTTCATAATAATTTTAAGAATATCTAATGTTTTAGATTAATATATATATAAATTTCCTTCGTGTAATTCCTACTGTTTAGAAATTTGGAATAAAAGTAAAGCGTTATAATACAAAGGTAAATTAATAAAGCAAGGTTCTATAATTTATGCGGAAGACAAGGTAATTACACCGACACAATATAATGGAAGACAATATAATGATCAAACATAAGTGTATTATTTTTCCTCTTAGTCATCAGACTTGTTAAGACATTGTACCTCTAATAACTGTCGATCAGCTTATCGAAGCTTTGCCGATAGAAGGACGTATTCTGCTACGGAAGTCACTTTGTGACTTCCTATTCAATGACGTCATCCGATGGAAAGAGTTGTCTTTGGAGATATTCTCTCAGCTTCCCAAACAAGTGAAAATTCTATGGCACCAGATGTAGACTATGTAGTGGATGGTGAAGTATTTCCCATCGTCATATACAGAGATCTTCATAATCTAGGGTCACACAACAATTTTAAAATCATGGCACCATTTTCTCATTGATAGAGCGTCTGAGGCGTACACACCCAGAAGCTGCCCACAGTTGGGTGGACAGCAGTTGGGTGCTCTATGGTCACAGAAACCAGATTACCAAGGTTCAAGGTGTTGTAAGTTCATGGTGAAATTAGCTTCCAATGAGGGCGAGGCAATATTACTGCTCAAATCTCCAGCTTTGTGTACACATACAGAACCTTCGCCATGTTCACTCCGACTCTGCACCTCACAACACAAGTATATAACAGTAGTGGTCCTACATAGCGAGAGGTTGGCAAACGGCGATGTCGATTTCTATTGGCTGCCGTTGTCACGTGTCTCATGGAAGCCATTTCTGGCCTTCGATTATTCGATTGTTCCTTAGTTCTGTGATACTTACAGGTAAAGTTTACACGTATATTGGATTTACATTGAATTCGATCGCTATGTGTTAATGTAAATCGCCTAATGTGATCTCATTTGTTTTCTTCGGTAAACGTAAGGTTTTCCGGTTGTTAAATGTGCCCCACATTGTGCTGCTTTCGGCTGCACTACTTCTGCGAAGAAAAGTAAATCAATGAAAGCGTTCCCAAGAGATCGGGATGAATTTAATTATATCTTTTTTAAAAACTCGGGAAATATAGTTATTCTCAATATTCGAATCTGTCTCTACTGCTGAAGCATTAGTGATGACTTCTGAATAGTTTGCCAACGCTCTGACCCTACCAAATCATCTGGAATTTTCTCATTTAGCCAGTAGAAAACGAAACTTATAACTTCAAAGCTTCTAATATAGTATTTTTATGGAGACATTTCTTTGAGATAAAGGGAAGCTGTCACTGAAATCACATTTTCGTCACATTCGTTGTTATTTAAAACGTGGAAGCTGGCTTAGCGGCGCAAAACCTTTTCACATGAATTAATACCAAAAGCTAATAAAGCACATTGATCCTTATATGTTTCGCTGAAATAAATAAGTGTAATGTTGAAGGTTTAATAACGATTTTTCTTTTCGTGCATTTTGAAGAAAAATGCTCCTCTGAGAAGCATTTAAAAGGGACGTCACTATTAAATATTCCAGCTTCGCTATATTGTTGAAGAAATATTTTTGTAAATCGAAATTCCTGTGAAATCTTCAGTTATACAGAAATATGTCACTGGAGATAATCAGTGGCATTATTTGTTGTAAAAGCTATTCTTAAATTACACTTAATAAAATAAATTCTGCGTTAGAAGTTTGAATAATCATTCAATTAATTTTGAAAATGTTAGAGTTAGTATAACAGCAGCGTTTGTTGTTAAATATTTTCAACTTAATAACATTAAATATTAAAAGAATGCTGTGAAATCGAGAATTAGAAAAATTTGCGCTAGATCTTTAATTTATTTCCAGTGACATTTTTCCCTAAAAATCTTATTTTAGTAGTTAAGGAGATTGAGTATGCTTCACTAAACGCACTGAGAAGCTTTAAAGAAAACTCTTTGATGAAATCTAGTGCCGAAATTTATAACATGTTCATAATGTGTGAAAACATATTTCACTAAACTTCAACAGATATACCATACCTAAAAAATTCTTAAGGTCAAAAAGCATTGCTTCAGAAATATTAAAAAAAATTGACTCACAATTTCAGCTTCGAAACTGTCATAATATTAAGCATAAACTAATCTATCGTTTTGTCGCGTTTCGTAAGAGAATTTGGACAGCAGAAATGAAGCGGCTTTTAAAAAGGCAGAAACGAAGTGGAAAGTCAAGCAAAAGTGTTGCAATGAGATTGATAAGGTAAATTACTTACCAAAACTGAGTAGGTGGTATGTTTCTAGTGATATATTTATAAACATATAGTGTAATAAATAAAATAGATTTAGAATGTTCTTGTTTTTAATATATAGCATGATTTTGACAGATTTCAGAATAGGTAAAATTATTTTTATAAAGCTTGCTTATGCTACAAGTGTTCAACTATTTTTCTTTGGAACAGAATTTTAATATTAATTTTGTAAACGTATAAATCAGAGCCCAAATAAATAATATTACTGTATCTTTTCAGAAATGTTAAGTATTTTTACTTTATAAATGAATATTGGATATCTGGGACTGAATGTATGAAGGAACAGTTATTGCTTAAATTTCAAAATTAATGAATTGACTGAATTGTAACAAATAAATCAATAAATATTTTTATAAAATACTAAGAACAGAAAAAAAATCATCCGGAAAGGAAGCATTTCCATGATTTTTAAGCAACAAATGTTATTTTAAAGTTGCTCCGTCTCCATATGTGTGTTTACGAAGGTAGATAATCAGTCTGCTAGACTAACTAATGCACTCGCAGAGCTGAGGCATGGCGCACATGAAGGCCGGTTGCCAACCTCTCCCTATATAGGACCACTATGTATCAGCTGTCACTTAGTGACGCTATTTGGTCAGATCAGAGATCATAAGCGGACGAAACGGAGCACCGGACTTTTTGCAAATCCTTATCTCCTCCATCTGAAGTGTGCCTGTGGTATTGAAGTTAAAATGTAAAGAGTTATAAACTGAAAAGAATCAAGAGTCTTAAGGTTATTTCTCGATTTTCAAGATTTACTAGAGAAAAAAATCACTAGAATTGATCTGATACGAGGATGGATCTTGGCCTCTTAAACGTTTGCTGGCAGAGGTGATCGTACTTAACAGCCCCTGAAATGAGAATATTCTGATGTTCCATAGAATTCTCAAAAAATTGAATTGCAGCATCTATAATGCAGTACTGAACAGAAGGAATACAAAGATTCCTTTGGATGATGTAATTACTCACGAACCAGGGAGTTACGACAATATGTCTCATGGCCTTGTTTTGGAAAGTTTGAATTTTTTTGTATTTTAGTTCTTTCACAGTAGTTCCAAGTTGGAGATGCATGTAGGAGAATAGGGCGAATAAATATATTGTAAGTAAGCAATTTGTTAGACTGATATTTTAATTAACATTTATTACGTTCCTGGCCTTAACTTAAAATCACCAATAGCACCAATGGCAATGACAATATAAGAAAACAGCCGCGAAGGGGACCAATGGGCCAAAAACAAGATGTTTACTTAAAATAGAATAGAAAGAATATAAAGGTTAAAAACAACGAACAAAACAACAAAAGTGTAGATTACATCATAATGTAAAACTCGATCTTGAAAAACCATTAACTTTGGGCGTTTGAACTTGTTCAGCCCAGACGTTTATTAGTTTGGCGGTGTGAAAAAAATCAGTGTTAAAAAAGTAAAGTACGGTGAATGATAGAATAAATTAATTTTTATTAAACCACTGACGTTTAAATCTTTTCAGACGCACTGTATATGTGGTAATATATTAACGACACATTGGTGTACGCGAAGGATGGAATATAAGCTAGTAATACCACTGATTGTGCCCAGATAATTTTATCAAATAATCAAATAAAATATAATACAAATAAATATCAAGAAATCATATATCTTCATCGATACCAATAAAAAAGCAGCCAATAATATAGATGTTGTTATTATTATCACAAATATATAAAGATGTTTAAGAAGTTTAAACCTTGTCCCCATTGCTTTGCTAATATTCCTTATACTTTATATTGCATTACTGTTATCAAACAATTTCTTTTTACACACCAGGTTTGTAAGATTATGACTAATACATATTTTTTTCTCTTTTTAGCATCTCAAATGCTTCGATGGAGATAAAGCTTTTATTCTACGTGCAATGGTCAACAGGCAATAATCGTCAAAGTCCAAATATAGGCAGCAATCAAACACCAGAGAATTTGGTTGAAGAATACCTGAAGGAAGAATGTAACACAAATTTGAATAATAGCGTTTTCCTTTGGAAAATGAATTCATTCTCAATAAACCGTGCAGGTTAGTTTCAATCTTTTTGCTTCATTATACACTAATGGAAAAAAAATTAATATGTATTCGAGTGTGAACACATACCCTGTATAATGAAATTGAAATGCTGTTAAAAGAATACTAATTCAACTAAGTAATGTGTGCGGCAGTACACATCATACTGATATGCAAATATTTGGCAGTGATCAACAGTGACTTCGGTCTTAGCTCATGTCCTTGTATGAGAAGGTATATAAAAGCTAGGAGTAGCTTCTGGGATTCTTCTCTGTCCTATGTATTCAGAAAAATATATATAAAACTGATGTTTATATGAACAGTGTTGCAGCAAGTTCGTTACATCTGGGATATACACTGATGAGGAGCATTTGACTTTTAAATAGCAGAGAGGTTTAATAAATGTCATTTATTGAAATTGTTCTCACCAAGCCGGTAGGCTAAAAAGGTTGCCGTTTATCAGATGGGATTTAAGCCTAATTCTCTGTCCATGGGTTGGTTGGTTGTTTTACCTCTGAGAGGCAGTTTTTTGCACACCATGGGCTAAATGGCAAAGTCACATGGACCCCGAAGGCTCAGAGAAGGTTGGGGGACGGGTTCCGCTGGAAGAGCTGTTGGGAGAAAGATGGTAGCCTCCCGTCGAAGCTAGGAAAAAAAAGGCCATCCAGCGTGTTCTTTAACGTGCACAGGTTATGGCTCTTTCCCGCACACGGATCACGGCTTAACGTCCCATCTGACGGACGGCGGCCTTTCCAAGCCCATCGGTGTCCCCTACTGACCGTGGGCAAGGCGGAGAATTTTGCGGAGATAAATCTCAACGCTGACCCCGCTGGGTCTCGAACCTGGGAACTACACATTACGAGCCAGACGCGCTACCGACTGAGCCCCCCCGCCCCTTTCTCCCTGTCTATGACAACCATATATCATGTCAACTAAGGAACGATATATGATCCTTGATTCTGTCTCCTAACAGTTATCCAGTGTGTCCCTCTTCGCTATCCAACTCTAAGTACTTAATGTCCTTGTGAGGTGGTCATTTATCCCATTGCATGATCAGAGGGGGTTGTTTTACCTCTGAGTGGCGTTTTTTGCACAAAATGGGTAAAATAGCCATGTCCAAGGACCTCAAAGACTTATATTTATTCATCATCATCGTCATCTCACATAATACAGATGTAAAGAGGTTTTATACATATGACCCGCAAATCTAATAGCTTATCTGCAGAAAATATTGATGAGCATTAGTTTTCATACATAAGTGAATATAGTAAAAAAAGAACATAAAAGTCATATAGATACAGGTTTTCTCAGGATTACAGATTAACAGACATGCTTTAAATAATTTTTAACATTTCACTTAATCTCATTAAAATTAGTTAGATATAGTTTCTCTTTGTAACTGGTTAAAGATCTCCGGCACTTTATACTCTTTAAGATTTTTACCGTAATTATTAACAAAATTCGGGATTTGAAAATAATTATTGATCTGAAGTCTAGTATTATTGTCATGTGTCATTGAGAGAAATAGATAATATCTATAGATAATGCCATATCTATAGAGATTTTGGACTGATAGAATATTTAGGAAAGAAAATCTTTTACTTGCGTTTGAAAAATAATCTCTAAGCTTGTATGAAATTATATTTTTTGCTATAGATGATTGCAATTTTCCAATTTTTTTTAAGTTAGTGATCGCCAGTTGTTCCATATACTGTAATTCCATACCTAATTAAGGATTCATAAATTGCCTCGTAGACCATAAGGCAAACGTCGGTATCGACTATGAATTGCAATTTGTAAATTTTAGCGGCGCGATATCTGAGATTTTCACATAGCTTCAAAACGTGAGTGTTCCATCGAAAGGTTGAATACAAATATAGACCCAGGTACTTAAAATTATTCACCAATTCAATGCTTTGACAATCACAAATATTTTTATAAGTTTCGGATTTACATATGCAATTTATATTGTGGGTCTTAATTACGTGGTTTGATGTTTTCAAAGTACCTGGTGAGTGGAAAATCATCCATTTAGTTTTATCGTTATTTATATGTATTAAATTAATATCCAGCCATCTCACCAAGCAATCATAGTCATCCTGTAATTCTCTTATAGCCGCGTCCACGTCGCGATTGCTGTTTAAAATAACAGTATCATCAGCATAAAGAAATAATTTAATTTTTAATTTTAAATTAGTCATATCATTAATATACAGGAGGAACAACAAGGGTCCAAGTATAGTTCCTTGTGGAACTCCAACATTTAATTTTCTTTCGCTACTTAATGCATTTCCAATTTTGGTTATAATAGTCCTATTACTTAGGTAATTTTTGAACCACAAAAGAGCTGTCCCTCTAATTCCATAGTTTTCAAGTTTTGAAAGAAGTATATTGTAATCCAATGTGTCGAAAGCTTTACTAAAGTCGAGAAAGAGAGCAGCAACCTTTTCTCCATAGTTCAAGGCTTTTTTAACACATTCTGCAAAATTAGACAGTAGAGTTGTAGTACTTTTTCCCTTCTGGAAGCCATATTGCCTATTTGAAATAATGTTGTGTTTTAAGAGAAAGCTACGGAGAGTATCATCGATGTACCCTCTCTAAAATTTTGTTTACGGTGCACAAGATAGCAATAGGCCTATAATTCGTATAATTACTTTTAACACCACTTTTAAAAATATGTCTCAGTATTGCAATTTTTAAAGTGGAAGGTATCTTTCCAGAAGTAATACTTAAGTTAATTAGTTTAGCAAGATATTTTGTTAATTGATTCCTGCATGCCTTTATGTGTTTGGTGTGTATGTTATCAACGACACATGATTTGCTTTCATCCAAAGAGGTAATTTTTTTTAACTGAATGTCCGAAATAGGTGATATGTAAATGGATGAACTGAATGGGATAATTGTCTGGAATTGTCATTTTGGGTTGAATTGTTCTCCCGTAATTTATCAACCATATCTGCAAAATAATTATTAAAATTCGTAGCAATTTGAGAATTTGTCAGATTTTTGGGCATATGATTAATTTTTATATTATCTAGTGGCTTTTTCTTATTTCCATCTAATAAATTATTGATCATATTCCAGGATTATTTTGTATTTCCAGCAATGGATTTGAAACGTTTTTTTGCAAATCTAGATTTTTCTTTTCTTATAAAATCGGTTATTGAATTTCGTAGTTGTTGATAAAGTTTTTTTGTTAGCATTGTCGTTTCTGTTTTTTCTGTAAGTATATTTCTTTGTTCAATCATATTCATGATTTCGGGAGTGATCCATCCTTTGCTGTTTTTCCGAAATTTGATGTTGTGTTGGCTTGTTGAGATATTTTCATCCAGATTCATGTTGTATTTATTTTTAAAATATTGTACATTTCATTAGTAGACGTGGTGACTTGTTCAGTATTCCAATTAGTCCTAATTATTGAATTAATAATATTTTTATTATCATATTTCAAATATTTTTCATCACCTGTTGTATATTCGCACACTGATTTATTCGAGCTTAGTAATAACGAAATAAAATAGTGGTCTGCAACTTTGATTCCTGAGATTAAGGATTTATAATTAAAATTCCTATCTAATTTTACATTAATGTGATCAATGCACGACTGAGTAGTGGAGCTTCCCAAAATCTCTTCTCTAATAAATCCTCTTAATGTAGTGACAAAGCCAAATTCAGAAAGAGCGTTAAGATATTTTTGAACTCCATTCTTTCTATGACTAGAAATATCAATATTGAAATCTCCAATGAGTATTATATTCTTAAATTTGTGGCTCTCCCCCATCCATCTAGTCAGAGAAGAAAGAAATTTATTAATATCGGTGCTCGGAGATCGATAAACAGACACCAAGTTATATATTAGTTTATGATTCATAATCCTTAAATGCATAGATTCTGCTGGTGAGATACGTACGCTAACATTTTCAATCACCAAGGTTTCTCTATAGAAAACAATAATACCTCTTTTTTTTCTTACCGGTACTAGTTAAAGAAATTTGGTTAAAATTACTTATATTGTATAAGGTTGGTTAAAATATCTTATATTGTATAAGGTTGGTTAAAATATCTTATATTGTATAGTATTAACTGAAACATTCGTTTCTGTTAATACTATTACATCTAGAAAATCTAAAATATTAATTAAATAGCAATGTAAGAGATCCCAGTTTTTTTTTAAACTTCTGACATTAACATGTATAACTGATAACTGTTCTATTGTATCATATATTACGTTTTAATCTTCTTGGAACCTGTTTTTAACTTCAGCAATATTGTCCAGTTCATAATGATTCTGGTTATTCCAGTCCCACCAAGATCGTTTGCATCGTCGAAGAAGGCCATTGTGGAGATTACAATTCGTTAGCCATGGCCGATATGAAGCGGCAATTTCAGACAGAAATTTCAAAGCCTAAGTTGCTATGAATATCAAGTTTTATGATATTGTCACCATCTGATTTTCTCAAGAAAATTTTTCGTTCTTTACACCACACATACTTGTACTGCCTTTCACGAGCGATTGATTTTGCCCTCCACAAAAGATCTTTATTCGCAGACGTAAGATTTTCATTCAGGTAAACTGGAGTATCGTCAGCATTAGAGGCTACTTCTGAGGCCAGCATACGTCTTCTTCTCCGCGATAACCAATAATCGCTTGTGGGTCTCGATGAAAATTGCACAATGATTGGCAGAATTTTATTTTTATTTCTCACAGGGAGTCTGTGGATGGCTTCTATTTGCTCTAAGTTAAAGTTACTTATTTCAAGCTTTTTCGCGATGGTGGTCATTAACAGGTGCAGCTTATTTCCATCTTCCTGGTATTGAACGGGGATCCCATGTATTTCAAGATTTTTGTTACGTCCATACTGATCTAAGTCGTTTAGCTTAGGTTGGAGAGTCTTTATTTCAGCCATGTTTTCTGCACAAAGTTTATCAGTAGTTTCAAGTTTGTGTTCTATCTCAGTTTGCTGTTTTTCATATATTTGTAATCTTTTTAATAATGTATCATATCTTTCAAAGAAAAACTCTACAGAACGTCTTAGGTCTAAAATTTCATATTTCAGTTCATTAATAACCTGAATTTTTATATTTATTTCCTATAACAGTGCCTTCAAATCATCACTGTTTTCATCCAAAGTGTCTGATCCAGACTCATTTGCCTTACTGAGCTTCATATGCGACTTTGACATGTGTCCTACTGTGAGCTCAGTTTCTTCTCCATTAACTTTCAAATCTTTGTTAGATGTTGACTTTATCGCTTTGCAATTAAAACATTTCCACTTCATTCGTCTCTCCTGATTCATTCTGCGGTAGTTCGACTCAGAAATGCCTGAGCAAATTAAATGTAATTTACCCTCGCACACGGCGTTACAGGTGACATAGTCAGATCCGAGCTGTTGGGGGAAGTGGACCTATCGGCTTATCAGCTATTAGGAGGCAGATGGTAGCCTTCCTTCAAAGCCATAATACAGGGCGTTACCGCGCACAGTGTATGACTCTCCTGCACATGGACCACGGCTTTACATCGCATCTGGTGAACGGCGGTTTTACAAGTCCATCGGAAGTTCAGAGAGAAAACTACCCTATAAGAAAACATTCACGAATGTTATTTTCCCTGAAATTACCGCGAACGCTAAATCAGTGAAGGGCAAATAAATTAAGTAATGAGAAAAATATCGTTTGAAGCCCCCCACCAAATGTCACATTCTTCTATACGAAACACGTGTTTTAAAACCTATTCTTCATGATGAGGTGGGGTAATTTCATCACATTGCATAATAGCACTAATTCCTTCGGTAAAGGGGGACGGGGATGGCTCAGTCGGTAACGCGCGAAGCATTCCCATTATCCCGAAGTCCCCATTACCAAGCGAACATTCAGCAACTATTAAACATTGATGCAAAATGTATCGCTAGTTTTTTATTTAGGGCCGGGGTGGCGCGGTCGGTAGTGAGTCAGGCTCGCAATCTGCACTTCCCAGGTTCGAGTCCCAGCTGAGCCTGCGCTGAGATTTATCTCAGCAAAATTTCCCGCTCTGTTCACTGTCAGTAGGGGACGCTGATGGGCTTGGAAAGGCCGCCGTCCGTCGGATGGGACGTTAAGACGTGGCTCCGTGTGCGGGAGTGCCATACTCTGTGCGCGTTAAAGAACAAGGGAGACTACCATCTGTCTCCCAATAGCTTTTACGGTGGATCCCCTCCCCCAACGTTCTCTGAACCTTCGGGATCCATTTGACCTGGCCATTTAGCCCATGGTGTGCAAAAAAAGTGCCACTCAGAGGTAAAACCACCCAACCCTTCGGAATTGGGCACTCATGGTCAGTAACTGGGTTGTTCTAACTTTGAACGGCACCCTTTTGCACACAATGGGTTAAATGGTCAAGTCACAAAGTCTCCGAGAAGACTGAGGAAGGGAACCCATTTTACAGCTGTTAGGAGACAGATGGCAGCCTCCCATGAAGCTCGTTTTTTAACGTGCATAGAGTATGGTTCTCCCACCCACGGTGCCACGGCTTAACGTCCCATCCAACAGACGGTGACCTTTACCAAGTCTATCGGTGTCCTCTACTGACCGTCGACAGGAGGGGGGGTGAGTTTTGCTGAGATAAATCTCAACGCAGGCTCAGCTGGAACTCGAACCTGGGAACTGCAGATTGCGAGCCTGGCTCACTACCGACGAACCACCTCGGCCCTAAATAAAAAAACTAGCGATACATTTTGCATCAATGTTTAAGAGTTGCTAAATGTTTCAAAAAGTAGAAAAAGGCAAACAAATTTTTAAGCGTAATGGCCGAGGGGTTAGCACGCTTGGTTACTGATCTAAGGGACCAGGGTTCGAGCACCGGATAAGGCATGGACGTTAGTGTCGTTTTACAGCTGAGGTCCCGCCATCCTCAAGACCTTCTACTATGGCATATAAACTGACAAGCTCCTGTCAGACCTCTGTGGTAAGCAACTGCTTGAGAGGTATTAATTTTATTATTATACTTTGGGGGGAGGGGGTGGTCGTCCACGATCCCTTAAATACGCTTCTCGAAAGTGGCGAATTGAAAAAAAATCGAGTAAAGCATATATTTTTTTTTACCTGTAATAAAACCGAACCATCGGGAATGACTATTCTCACACAGTATTTCTGTGTTGCATCCCACAACATAGACATCCTCTATAAGAATATAAGGTACTGCATCTTCCATAAAACCGGATGGCTGGAAAAAATATATAAGATAAAATTTATATAATTAAGTAGTTGCGATAACACAAACACAAATTTTTGACTTTGAAGAGCGAAAAAGCAATTTAAATTGTTTCTGGATGGAGATCTTACGAACGAGCCTATTCTTGTGAGACCTCAAAAAAAAAAACAATATTGTGTACTACTAATCATTATCTGAAATAAAAGATACCTTACATCCATTTGTCATTTCGTTTAGTTTAGCTAGCAACACAAATGCAATTCGCGTGCGGAGATTTCAACGAATAATTTTTCCAACTAGAACGCATAATTCAGTTTTACCTTTTGAAAGAATACCAAAGGAGCATCACGAAAAATTGAAATCTGTAAAAGGATGTGATAACAGAAAGAGATTGGGAGACAACAGGAGAATCGTGTGAAAACAGAATAATGAAAGAAATGCAATGAATGGGTTAGGTTATTTTATCTCTGATGAATTAAATCGCCAGATCACAAGGACTCCGAAGTATTAGAGAAGGTTTGGGGTGGCAAGCCACTTTACAGCTGTTAGCAGACAAATGATGGCCTCCCAACAAGGTTATCTAGCGTTTTTTAACGTGCACAGACATGGACGTCCGCAGAGCGGGGCAAACGGTGCCCTTGCCCCCCTTGGGATCGAATAAAAAATTCCACAAATTATAATCGTAACAATTTAAACGTAATTATTTTATATATATTATGTATGTGTTTTTGTATTGATGCAATACTGTATTCTATAATCTGCTTGTGAATAAAAAAAACCCTAAAAAAATCAATTAAATAAAAATTTATTGGTGTAATTATTTGTCTCCAAGCTTTGCTTCCCCCCACGAAAATTTTCTGCGGACGCCCATGTGCACAGAGTATAGCTCTCCCGCACACGGGACCACGGCTTAACGCCACATCCAACGGGCGGCAGCCTTTCCAAGCCCATCGGTGCCCCCTACTGACCATGGGTAGGGCGGGGAGTTTTTCAGAGATAAATCTCAACGCTGGCCCAGCTGGGACTCGAACCCAGGAACTGCAGTTTACGATCTTGGCTCCCTAGGGTTTAGGAAGGTTGGGAAAAGGACCCGCTAAATAGCTGTTAGCAGACAGATGGAAGACAAAAAAAAGTGCCACTCAGAGGTAAACTATCCGGGTACTGTGTTTCTATGTAACCCTGGCTTGGGCCAGGGCCATCCAGCCATGGTGCGGCAAATGAAAAATAACGCAAAGCACAACATTTACAGCTGTCCGTAATTATTTCGTTATTTCCTGACCCTTTTTACAAATATATGTTTCACTTATTCAAAGACCTCTCATTCCTAAGAGTGAGGATTGACTCAGTCGGTAGTGCGCCTCAGGCTCGTAATCTGGCTGACTCAGGATGACTCAGGCTCGTAATCTGGCTGACTCAGGCTGACTCAGGCTCGTAATCTGCAGTTCCCAGGTTCGAGTCCCAATTGCGAATGTTTGTCTCCGTTAACCTCCGCTTCCTCCCCCTTAGTAAAAAGGGGTCGTCTATGAGCCTGGAAAGGCCGCCGTTGGGACGTAAATTTAATTTTTGTTTAAAAAAAGGACTGAGATAACCTGTACGCTTTTGGCTTGTGTTGGTTTCTCGTATACAATACAAACACTTACACAAGTAACACTTAATGACATGCCTGCTGGAACAGTAGTCAGGTGCTCTAGCCCAAGTGGGGCTAATGGTTCCGTGGCCTCTTGTGCAGGAGAGCTATACACTGTGCACTTTAAAAAAACACAGGATAGCTTTGATAGGAGTGCTATCACCTATCTCCTAACAGCTGTTAAGATGGTCCCCTTCGCCCAACATTCTTCGGGTTTTTGGGGGCTTTATAACCTGACCATTTAGACCATTTTGTGTAAAAAAAACACACCAAAATTCAACTATATTTTTGATTTCCATGTTTTGTACAATTTTTCGCAATTTGTTTAGAGCAGTGGTATCCAATGAACGGTTTGGAAATTTATCAGGCGTTTGTGTTGTCAAACAATTAACGAGGTGCTATCGCCATCCAGTTATTAACTAATTTTACACAGGAAAACATGTACGGCGTTAAAAACAACGCCGATGAAAGTAGCGTTATGAAATAACACTTCGTCTAAAAAATCTTTAGAAAAAATTGTTTTTAGAACATCAGACAGAATTGGTTTGTTTCGCAGATGATATAAAGCTGGATTAATTATTTTAAATCATTAAAATTCTATTAAAGACCTTTACAAATGATCCTTAAGTTTTGTGTCTTTGTTTATTTAACTTATTTATTGCAGATGTTTGCCTCCAGGAATGGAAGGATGGATTGAACTGGCTGCAAACTTATGAAACGAAAACGTCCATTTCCAATCGTCTATGTCTGAATGGTACGTTTCGAATTTAATTTCAATCTTATAGAAATTCTCCTTTGAAAATAAAATAATTTGAAACTCATTCTAATATCATGGATGCCTTTTGGGGCGGGGCGGTAGCACGCCAGGCTCGTAATCTGTAGTTCCCAGGTTCGAGTCCCAGCTGGGTCAGCGTTGAGATTTATCTCCGCAATATTCGCTGCACTGCCCACGGTCAGTAGGGGACACCGATGGGCTTGGAAAGGCCACCGTCCATCGGAGGGGACGTTAAGCCGTGGCTCCGTGGCGGGAGAGCCATACCCTATGCACGTTAAAGAACACGCTGGATGGCCTTGACGGGAGGTTACCATCTGTCTCCCAACAGCTGTTCCAGTGAATCCCCTCCATCAGCCTTCTCTGAGCCTTCGGGGTCCATGTGACCTGGCCATTTAGCCCATAGTGTGCAAAAAATTGCCGCTCAGAGGTAAAACAACCCAACGTTAAAGAACACGCTGGATGGCCTTGACGGGAGGCTACCATCTGTCTCCCAACAGCTGTTCCAGTGGGTCCCCTCCCCCAACCTTCTCTGAGCCTTCGGAGTCCATGTGACCTGGCCATTTAGCCGATGGTGTGCAAAAAAGTGCCGCTCAGAGATAAAACAACGCATCCAACCCATGGATGCCTTAGAGTAGATTTTCCTATTAAAGGATCAGAAAGTACAGTTGATAGCTGTACCATTTCTGCATCATAATTAGAATTAACATGATCTCCTATCAGCCACTCCAATCGTCTATATACGTAGGTGGATTACTTAATTCGTGCCACCACATTAAGCCTTGCCGAACACAATAACGAATTACGTGCGGCTGCTTAGCTTCTTTCCAGATCAGCCATATAGCCTGCAGAAAATTCCAAACAGAAATACTTTCCAAAGCGAGAAAACGACAGAGACTGACTGCGTACTGTTCTGCAGTTACTCATGACAGTGTTACAACGTATTTCAAATTGCACGCACTGCTCAGTGCCCTTGAATGGTCGTTGAGCTGTTTTACCTCTGAGCTACACTTTTCTGCATACCATGTGCTAAATGGCCAGGTCACAAGGACCCCGAGGGCTCAGAGAAGGTTCGAGTAAAGGGACCCACTGTATAACTTAGGAAACAGATGGGTAGCCTTCCATCAAGGCCACACAGCGTGTTCTTTAAAGGACACAGGATATGGCTCTCCCGCACACGGACCAGGGCTTTAAGTCCCATCTGAAGGATGGCGGCTTTCCAAACTCACTGGTGTCCCCTACTGACGGAGGAGTTTTGCGGAGATAAATCTCGACACTGCCCAGGTGGAACTCGAACCTGGGAACTGCAGATTGAGCCTGATAGAAGAGTCATGTGCCACATAATAGTACGACGTGGGGTGAGGCAGTGCACCAATTAAATGATTCATCCTCGTATATCAGATATTAGCTTAGAAACCCAGCCAAAAAAGAAAGAAACTCTGTGGCCTTGTTTTAGAGGGTATTTTAG
Source organism: Ryuthela nishihirai (assembly GCA_038380435.1). Lineage (NCBI taxonomy): Eukaryota > Metazoa > Arthropoda > Arachnida > Araneae > Heptathelidae > Ryuthela > Ryuthela nishihirai. The sequence goes on from JAWZYU010000015.1 coordinate 25,333,933, forward strand.
TTTTTATTCACTGAATACTGCTCAAAAGCACAAATACGTCATGAAGGTTCTGACAGATATTTTTAAAACATCGTTAAAAATTGAAGTTTTTTTCCTGCTTCAAAGTCTCGATAAATGAATAAAATCCCTTTACTCTGAAGAAAGGTTACGGGCTGATATTTTTGAACTATTGTTTGCTTTTCAAACTAACACGTAAAAAAATTAGTTCCTGACGCTTCATTTCACTTACATGATAACAACTTTTTAAATAAATATAGGTAAATACAGGTTCTTGATTTTTCAGTTAAACACGCAAACCAAACCAGAATTTTCAAATACGACTTTTTTTTTGACCATGATAATTTTTTTAAAGATAAATTTTTTAAAAAATTTATATTTGTAAGCATGAGAATTTTGATCCGTTCTTATATTCATAAAAACTAATAGGCACATAAAATGTATTGCAGAGAAGTGCAGAACTTTTTTACTGGATGTACACTAACCTGCAACAAATATACGGGTAGTTCCGTGTAACATAAACGAAAAGTCAGATTCAAAGCTCCCTAACTTTGAAAATATGCTTTTAATGAAAAAATGTCACTAGAGATAAATTAAAGATCTCACTCAAATCTCTTTAAATTTCAATCTTCAACAATATTCGTTTAATATTCAAAGAATTATTGAAGCTGGAACATTTAACACCAGACACCATTGTTTACTCTTCCTAAACGTCGCCCCCCAAAAAAATTGATGAAACCGAAGAAATCGTTACATAAACTTCGAATATTTATTTTTACGTTAGTGAACGATTTGTTATAACAGTGGGGTAGGGGTGGTTCGTAATTTGAGTTCCCAGGTTCGAGTACCACTTGGGACCAGTGTTGAAATTTATCTCTCGAAACTCCCCGCCTTGCCCTAGGTCTCTAGGGGACACCGGAGGGCTTGCAAAGGTCGACATCCATCGGATGGAACGTTAATCAGTGGCTCCATGTGCCGGAGAGCCCATACCTTGTGCACGTTAAAGAACACGCTGGATGGCCTTGACTGGAGGCTACCATCTGTCTACCAATAATATGAGACCTCAGGGTTATTGTGACTTGGCGATTTAACCAAATGTGGGGAAAATAGTGCCGCTCAAAAGTAAACAACCCAAAAACCCAAAAGTTATAACGTGTTTTATCTTTTGAAGAAAAATTTCATAAGAAGCAAATGTCACAGATGTTTCAACTTCCATAATTCTTTAAATATAAACGAAAATTGCGATAATTTGAATTTAGAGAGATTTGAACGAGATCTTCAATTTATGTTTAGTGAATTTTTTATAAAACTAAATTTCAATATTAGAGAGCTTTTAATGTGGTTTTTCATTCACATAAAGTGGAAGTGTTGGGATACTTTTTGAAGCGTAGTTCATAATAGAAGTCTTTCAATGGGCTATGACATGTCCGTGTTGCTGGTAATCTAAGGCGCTTAGATGTAAATTTTCATACAACTATTTACGTTTGAGGCTGTAAATAAGTAATTTACAGTTTACAAATGAAGAAAAAGAGAAATATTTACCGATTAAGTGAGAGTCAAATTCGAAGATCCCTAATTTCTACACTAAGCATTTTATAGAAAAATCCCCCTCAAGCAGCTGCTTGCCACAGAGGTCTTAACAGGAGTCTGTTAGTTTAATACGCACAGTAGAAGTTCTGTGAGAATGGCGGGGTCTCAGCAGAAAAACAACATAAACATCCATGCCTTACCGGGTCTCATTGATCAGTAGCCCAAAGCGCTAACCATTCGGTCTCGGAACAGCTACAGAAATATAGGACTATTTCTTTAGCTGTTCCGAGAAATAGATTTAGAATAGATAGATAAATTCAAATAGAGAGATAGATTTAAAATGTCTATAGATAAATTTAAATTTAGATAATTTAAGAGAGAAGATAAATTTAAAATATAATTCAAATCTATCTAAATCTCGATTTTCAACAATATTCGTTAGTTATTTACAGAGCTATGGAAGCTTGAATATTTAACAGCGGCAAAGTTTATTCCCAGCAGTCAATTCAAAAGAAATTTATGCAAAACTGACAATTAGTTAAATCCAACCCAAAAGAATCATTCACACAAAGTTTTAAAATATACACTAAGTTTATTAAATGATTTGAAATAATGCTCATTTTTTAAGTTTTAATTAACCTTTGGAGTGAATTCTTATGACTGATATCTCTGCTATTCAATATTTAAACTTCTATAACTCTTGAAGTACTGAACGGTTATTGTTCAAAATCGAATAGTTGACAGTTTAATTGACATCTGATATTTATCTTCATTCATACAATGTTTCCATAAAAATTTGTTTAATCAGTTACGTGGCCTTGAATTTGATTATCTATTGACATAAGATGAGGATGTTCCGTTTCCTGTTCAATGTCTCGATTTATTGCCGAAAAGCCAAAAAAAAATCCACAAAACGCAATCTCAAAATTGAAAAAAAAAACTTATATACAATTTTTAAATGAATTGGTTATGAAATGAATATACAATTCGTATTTCCTTAATCCCTAATTTATAGCGAAAGTAGCCATCTTTTTTAGAAGTAGCAGCTGCTTAAGGATAATAATAATAATTTATTTCATGCAGGGGTTTAGAGTAAAGCCAAGGTATAGATAATGTGCCGAAAGCAAAATTTATGCTCTCATGGTTAAAACTTACTAGTAACAGCTTATAACTTGTGTTTGATGTAAAAAGACGAAGAGTGAATATTTTTTTGCATAGTTCAGATCAGCTAATCTCAAACTATGGCACGCGAGTTTAAGCCAACATTCATTCACACTTGGATATGCTCAGCGTTGTAGCATGATAAACGCTCAAATGATGAACAAACCCTTTTGTCGTTTTTCAGTACTACCAATTTTATTCATATACGTTGTTTCAAAATGCGTTTTTTCGTTAGTAAAACGATGTTTTGTAAGTTAATATTTACCTAGTACTAGAAAAAAGAAATGCTAGGTATTTGGTGGTATGCGGAAAAAAATTTTGAAACCCGCTGTTCGTTCATTAAATAAATTTGGTTTTTCGTGAATTTATCAGAAACAGAATATCGAAAGGTGAATCCCTTTATTTGGTCTTTACTTCTGTTTAACGAGGTTTAGTTTCCTTTCAATTGAAATTTTAATTAATTTCTCGACATTGCAGAGTTTTTCATGCTGAAGAGACGAGTTTGTCATAAAGATTTAAACAATGGAGCTCACTGGCAGAAGGATCCCATTACCTGCGAAAAAACTCAAGGTAAATAGTATCAATATAAATAATCTCTAGGTAAATTATCTAATAAAATTTCTTGTAGTTAATCTTCAACACACTAAGAGCAGTGTTTCTCAACATTTTCTTATATGGCGTCTTTTAACCCTTTCAGGACCATAAGGTTTCTAAGAGTAAATATTAGTACGTAACTGTTTATTTTAGTTTGTTTAGACGTAAAGTAAATAAAAAACATAAGAAAATACATAACAATGTGTAGTTTTTTTGGAACTTTATGGGAAATATTTTTCCCAATGGACTATAAAGGTAACACAAATTATAGTTAGGCTTATTATGCAATATCTTTTATTTATTGGTTTATTAGAACAAAATGTTAACTAAAATAATACAAAATTATGAACTAAAATTACTATACAAAATGATGTGCTAATTATGATATTCTGCGAAGCAATTTCTTTTGGTAGTGAGGCAAAGATGGACATTGCACATAGTACATATATTATGCGTCCTGCCAGTTCTGTTTTTGTTTTCTAAACGTTCCCGTTTACCTAATTGCGTTCGGCATACGTTCTATTTTGACATTCTGTATAAAAAATGCAGATAAGGTTATAATTAAATACGACAATCATCAATTTTAAAATGGGAAAGGTTTAAAATCGTGAAAGGGTTAAAAAAGTAATAAAATTTCCGAAGTACCTAAAATTTTAAAACAATTTTTTCGACAATTGCAACAAATTTGTCTAAAGATTTTAATCATAATTGGTGGTTTATTTTTGCATTTGAAAAGTACCAAAAATTATAAAGCGTTGAAATTTCAAAACAGAAATTCTACCATTTCACTTCTGTTCACCTAAACCCTATTTCATCTGCTTTTTCTCGCTCTAGCGTATTTGCCTTAGTGGATATGCATGTTGCAGGTTTTTGAAACACTGCACTAAAGCATTAATTTTTTATGAATATATTTTACAAACTCTCTGCATTAGTCCTGAATATTCGAATGCTTGATATGGATTTCTTTCCCAATGGGATTGAGGATACATCATAATAATAAAAATAACACTTGTCATCTACCTAAAATTTGAACAATATTTTAAAGAGATATTTCTTAATTAAAAATAGTTTAAAAATCATAAAATGTAATGATAAATAGCGCGGGAATATGCGAAACTAAAATATATGAGTATATCTAACATACGTGTTTGACAAAATTAAGGTAACACAGCATTTTTCATCAATATTTTTGTTTAACAATATCCCCTTAGGTAAACATACGCTATGATAGATAACATTATATGAAATATTATCAAGAAGTCTAAATTGGTTTTTGAACCCACAATTTGTTACAAGATGAAAATATGACCTCAAAACGGCACTTTTTTTTACACATAAAAAGACTAAATGGTAGGTCACAAGGACTGAGGGCTCAGAAAAAGTTGGGGGAGGGAGGCTGTCAGGCCAGAAAGGCTTGGCTACAGCCCTTTTGTAAATACTTTTCGTTTTGTATATTATTTTGTATTTCACCAAACAGGAATATGCCATATAGGGATGCCTTCAATTTCAGCAACACCAAGCAGTGCTGCTGAAATGTTAAGCTGGAATGTTAATCGATGTAGCAGGTCGGTGAGAGGGAGCGCCACCAACTTGAGTGTCCTCTGACAATTGATCCTGGCCGGAGGTCAGCGACCTGCCACATGCCCGAAGTCGGAGAAGGAAGCGAAGTGTTGGCAAGGACCAACAGGAGAGGGGAGAGACAGTCGAGGAATGAGCGCGTAGGACGCAAGAGTTTTGACTCGTAAATGCCGACTGGAATTAATGGCATTGAGCTCTGAGAAAACAGCTGAACAGGCATAGTAAGCTGGGGTTGTAATGTCATGTAACTGAGCATATGTCCTAGTCCATCAGTCATATTTATTTGTTCAATAAATAATTGTTTGTTTAACTAAAGACTGGAATTGAACCATTTTATTAAGAGTAGCTCAGTATTGAGTCCTGTATTTTCTCTCGAATCACAGAAGTCTTAAGAAACACTCTTTCACCTATTCGCGTATTGCGATCGAACCAGAGGGACATTCCAAAATGATCTCAACAGACAGACGATCGAGAGTAACATCATAGAGGTCCACTGGATTGCTGTTAGGAGACAGATGGTATCCTCCTGTCAAGGCCATCCAATGTGTTCTTTAACGTGCACAGGTATGGCTCTCCCATACAGGGCCATGCGTAATGTCTCATACGACGAATGGTGGCCTTTCCAAGGCCATGTATCCCCTACTGACCGAGGTAAGTGTGGGAAGTTTTGCGGAGATAAATCTTAATGCTAGCCCAGGTGGGACTCTAACCTGGGAATGACAAGTTGGGAGAGGCAAGCTACGGACTGAGCCACCCTTGCTACCAGATCACTCCATTCCAAAACTTTTCCAAAAAGATGACAAGCTATCATCGTTTAGATGATTCTTGCAATGACGGACCGTTGGAAGATTCGAAAGAAGACATGTATCAAGAAAAGAGGTATCGACTCTTTGGAAACAGTTCCAGGAGAACAAGAACCATTTTCATAAGAGCTGGACAAGACAGCCCAAGAGTTGCTTCAACCAGAACTAATCAGTATCTGGCTCTAATGTCGTCTCTGAGGTTTGTAAGGGGAGCCACTTCACAGATATTAGTAAATATATGGAAGCCGACCCCGATTTAAAAATAAAATAAGAGGTGGGAAAAATAGCTGGATTTCCAATAGCAGTACAACATTTTCCCTTCCGTTTTAGAGATCTTTAAAAACTTTCCTGAGAAATATGCCTAAGTTTCATATAGTCCATTTAGAGCGAAAAATTCCATTCAGTTATATAATGTATAAGGGTCTTAAAACGAAAAGTGAGCAAGTCAGAAATGAAGTGTAAATCATTGATCCATTCAAATTCGGATCATGAAATTAGTAACGTGATATCCTCTTTCCTAGAAACGCCTTGGCTGTTGTATGAAGAAGTCTGTGACAATGCACCGCGTCTCTAGCATCTATTCTTCCGACTTCAACTTTTTTTCTTTTCGTGGTGTCCTTTAGAGGTCCAGAAATATTAAAATTTAATAGGGGATATACTAAGACTACTGGGAAGACGTTCGAGGCCTTCCAACCATGACTATGTAACGTTGTTATTTTACAATTGGATCAGTATGGGAATAGACGTTGTCATGAAACAAAACAGCCTTCCTACACAAAAGTCCTGACTGCTTCGATTTTATTGCTTGCCTTCAAACACCCATGTTTTAGCAATATCGTTGTGAGTTGGCGGTGCCACCACAGTTCAGAAACAATCAACAGCGGACAATGATAATCAAATTGAAACAAAATACACTGCACATTGTTCAACTTTGGATGCTACCATACGCGGTTTGTCTACAACACTGATTCTCAAACATTTTTTTTTCACGGCACACTATTTTGCTCATTGAATACTCGCTGCACACTAAAATTTAAAGTAGGCAACAACTACGAGAGACTGGAACATGCGCAGTTTGCCTTCAATAATAGTCATTTTTGAGGAGTCGTTTGTAAAAGCAGAGCTATTCTGTTCAAGTTCTGACTTGTATTGAAATTAGTGTGTAAGCCGTACGTGTTATGGGCATGTTTTGTTTTAATTTTGTTTTTAACGTGAAGATTTAATATTGATAAACTTTTGATTAAACGGAAAAAGTTCAATGAAAAATCAGTAACAGAAAGCAGCAACAAAATGGTTTACACATTTCCTTTCATCTGCAATATCATCCGAAATTTCGGGGCACATCCTTTGAGAACCATCCACGTCTATCACGTTCAAGCCGATACTTGCCACGGATTCTGCTGTTGATGAGTTCCTTCTAGGCGAGACACCCTTTACCTTTGTGAGGGCACAAAGATCACCCAATCCCTTATCCAGATGAGGGCTTCTCCACTCTTCATTTGAACGACCCTTTTAAAACAATCCAAGTAAAGAGGTCATAACAATTTTGCAACACGCGCGGCTGTGTATTTAAATTACATTTAGGATCATTGCCAGCATTAGGATCATTGCCAGCATTAAATAAAAGAATAATGTCAATATGATTATGCATTGGCGTCTGCAAAATATTTTCCAGGGGGGGGGGGGGGGGGGCAAAGCTTGGAGACAAATAATTACATCAATAATTTTTTATTTAATTATTTAACTTTTTAGGGGTTTTTTTCACAAGTAGATTATAGAATACAGTATTGAATCAATACAAAAACACATAAATAATGTATATAAATTAATTACGTTTAAATTGTTACGATTATAATTTGTGGAATTTTTTACTCGATCCCAGGGGGGGAAAGTGCCCCGTTTGCCACCCTCTGTGGACGCCCATGTGATTATGTATTATCTCAATCTTATTTTTATTTATTTCTAGACGTTTTTGATCAAGAAAACGTAACGACATGCCCTGATGGATACAAACCGTTGATTGAAGATTTCTGCTACAAAACTGAAAGTGAATTACCTTGGAATGAGGCATTTGCAGCATGCAGTAAAGATTACGCTTACTTGTATTCTGATGACTATGATTTCAATTGGGATGAAGACAACGCACGCAAAATTGTAGAAACTTTAGGTATGTTAATTGCATATTTATATTAAGCTACATATATGAAACTGCTTATATTTGAATATATGAATAAATAAATAAGTATTATGTTTGGGAAAACCAGGAGTATTAAATATTTTTCGAGGGTCCTCAGTGTTGCAAATGAAAAATATGGAAACGAAACCATAGCAGAGATAGTAGATAACGGACCCGAAATATATCAACCATTTGTTTTCTATAATTTTTGCCTATTTTGTGATATTACTGTATTTACAAAATAACACTTGAAATCTGAATAAAATGCATGTGTATTTGATATGTTAGCACAATAATTTAAACATGTGAAACAGTCATGAAATAACATAGAAATGGCACATCCACGGGTGGGGGATTACAGCCTCCCATCTTCAGGGCTTGAATAACATAATAGAAATCAATCTGCGATCCCAATCTGACTTTGAACGCGACACCAAACCTCAAATTTCGTAACATTTCAGAGATTTATGAAATACCTCTATGAACCATTTTTTTTTTACTTTCCAGAACAGGTATATTAAATTTTTACCTTTAACCTCGAATGACCCATCAGATCCGCATCTGGTAAAATACCCCTCGTCACCAATTTTTTGTTTTCTAGCGTCATCGGATATAAATTTCAACTGAGAAGGACCTCCCGGATCGAAAATTCCATAACGTTTCAGAGATCTGCAACCCGAAGCACCCCAGACATCAATTTTTCACATTTCTAGTACTCCTAAATCAAGGTTTGAGCTCTGCTTGACTTCTATTTGACAGTGAAATCGGACGTCAAAATTGGGATTTTTCCTGAGATCTACGACTCTGATTACCTTTAAGTAAAAATTCTCAGAGCTCTACCACCTCTGAATCATGGTGAGAATTAATCAATCAGTCATTTAATGACTCAATCAATCACTCACAATCAGGGCTGGATTAAAGGAGGAGTGCAAGGTGACCATGCCCCCGCCCCCTTTGAGAATGCTGGTAAGGGTAACAAAGGCAAAACATTAGTAAACGTATGAATATTTTTCATGCATTTTTCAAGAAATGTTTTAAAAATCTTTAAAAATGAGGAAGAAATGTTATACGATAATGGAAATCCAGTCTTTTGCCCCCTTAATTTTTTTTTCTAGATACGGGCCTGCTCAGATTCGTTTATATATAAATTCGAAAATTTCTACAACATGCCTCGAAAATAAGCGTTATATACGTTGCTACTATATTTCCATCTATAATTAATTATTTCTTTTCAAAACTAAAAACGTTATTAGTTTAATTAGATAAAAATGTTTTAGTGCTCCATATCAACTTGAGAACCAATCTCCAGTGAAGGTGCACAGAACAGATCAGGCTTAACACCTAATGTTCTCGTGGTGTAGGCCGTTAAAAACTTTCAAAAGAGATATTCTCTTTTTGGAAGGTTTGCCAGATCAGTTTGTCCAACTGATCATCTCTAGTCACTTTTTTTTTCTTCCTATTGAGGAGTGGTCAACTTCACAGGGTTCTGGTGTTGATCAATATATACCCACTAGACTCTTTTATGACTTTGACCTTGATTACGGATTGTGGACTTGCTGTACTGTTTGGCTTCTGTTGAGGGAAAATCTGACATTATCTGAAAGGGTCATATAATGGAAGCGAAAGGAACATCTATTGTACGTAATAGATTAGGAAGCATCGCTATTCCTCGATTTTCACGGTTTAGGTTTTACGCGAACAAAAACATGGAACCAGTTTTACCCGATTATAGATTCGGTTTTACACGTGCGGACTGAAGTTTTATTAATTTTTTAATATATATAGAAATAATGCAGACTTTTACACTGCAATACAAATGGGAAAATTTGCCAAATGATTTCAGCGATATCATTTATTTTTAAGAATAAATGGATAATAGTAAATTCCTATTAATAAAATCGTCATCTGAAAAGTGGTCATGTTTATATTCTTTCACTAAAACCGAATTCTTACCATTGTAATGAAATTTGTCCCTCGATATCTTAATCATAACCTAATATTTTGGATCAGTAGAGAGATTCACGAAATTTCTCGCCCTCCCACGGTCAGTAGGGGACACCGATGGGCTTGAAAGGCCGCCGTCCGTCGGATGGAACGTTAAATCGTGGACCCGTGTGCGGGAGAGCCATACCCTTTGCACGTTAAAGAACACACTGGATGGCCTTGACGGCAGGCTACTATCTGTCTCCCAACAGCTGTTCCAGTGGGTCCCCTCCCCCAACCGTCTCTGAGCCTTCGGGGTCCATGTGACCTGGCCATTTAGCCCATGGTGTGCAAAAAAATCCCTCTCAGAGGTAAAACAACCCAACCCAGTAGAGAGATCTGACTTTTCCAAACATAATTTTCTAGACTAGTAAAAAATTAATAAAAAAAGCGTTTTATCTCCTTTTTAGCAACAAATATAACTTCGTAGACTATTATATAGGCTAAATACAACTGATTCGTAAGTATACTGTTTCACAAAATACTGTTAAGAATTTTAAATAGAAAATTGAGCGTGAGCTAAAAAAATTGTTTAGCAACAAAAACTATAAATGAATTAATTTAATTGCATAGGGAACCAGATCACAAGCGAACAACAATATAATCTATACACAAATTTGTCTACTCTCAACACGAAGTCTAACCATCAAAAGAAAGCTTCAAAATTCTTAACTACATTTAAAATAATTGTACTAAAATTCTTGCAAACTCTATTCAAAGCATAAAGAGAATCTTTATGCAACATTCATCAAGCGACACAATTACGTTACCTTTGTGAATAAACTTACATCCTACCATTTTTTTTTTTACATTAGACGATAAACTCTTCTTAAATAGAAATTAAAGTCAGCCAGCAACTTACTCGACTAACATATTGCCTCTTCGGTGTGATCGACAAGTTTCTTGAACAGCCTTCACCAAGATCAACACAAGTTAAGCACTTTCAGCTAAAACTGAAAGCTTTTCAGTTCTAAACACCATTATTATTTCAGTCTCTGTTTATTCCAATAGGCTAGTGACAAAATTTTCATGCTGAGACGCACGCGAGCATAAAATAATACATCAATCATGGTTTCACTGTTGCTCGTTCAAATCATTCGTTCGTTTGTGATTTGAACGAAATCGTTCGACGTAACAATATCATATAAATAGTAATTAAAAAAATAAAGCGTTAAGTGTTGGTGCAAAGGCTTTAATTCCTTAATTTTATTCAGTTCATAAATATCCTTTCATATTTGATACTGTACGTCTACAGTAACGAATGTGTGTTTTTCGTGACCAAAATAAATGTATGAACAAGCTGTCTAATCTGAATTAGTGCAAAAAATGTACAAATTATATGCAAAATAACGTTATATTAATGCTTATTATTCTGCTAAACTGGAATTCGAGATATACATGCATAAAAAGAACTTTCAATATATGTTTTATTCAATACAAAGATTTTTTTCGGAACCTATCCCCCTTTTTCCCTAAGTTGTTGGTTTTGGTTTGCCCTGTTTCGATTTATACGGTGGTTTTTCCGTAACCTATCTACCATGTAAACCGAGGGATTGCGATGTTCAAGGTAAAACATTACCCATTACAATCTCCATCTGAGAACAAGCCCAGTTGGCGTAAGTAAAAACATAATAAGTAAATCACCCGAGAGTAGGCCCCTAGAGGCTAACAGTAGAATTAAAGCTTGCTTCTACTAGCATCGTAAAATTCTACATTGGACGAAATCTTCCAGTGTAGATGGCTTCAGCCATTAGCGGTGGGGGAACGGGTCTTTGCCCCATGTCTGCGATTAGGGGGCTGTTTGATATTGTCGGCATTCCCTCTCTCAATAAACATAGTTTCTTCAAACATCCCACTAATAATTTTCTCTCCTTAGGTAGTTGGAATGTGAGGACTCTGCACACAGCTTATTCTCTTGATGTCCTCACACAATATTTCCAACGTTATAATTTAGATATTGTCCTCTTGACCAGATAGACATATAAAGGTTAGATTCTTAAAAATAATGTTAAATTTCTCTTTTTTAGGGATGGAAGATAATAAGCATCACCAAGGCGTGGGTCTGCTTCTGAGCAGACAGGCTAGTGATGCTCTTCTGGGATATGAGTGCATTAATAAAAGGTTTCTTACAGCAAAATTTCAGACAAGCATTAAAGACTTCAATATTATCTACTGTTATGCCCCCACTGAGGATGCCGTTGAGGATTAGAAGCATAGTTTTTACGGACAACTTCAGGATATTTGGAATTCTGTCAAGAAAGGAGATATTTTCTTGGTGACTTCAATGCCAAAGTTGGTACTGACTCTGACCTTTGGGGAGGAGTAATAGGCCCTTTTGGTATTGATAGCTGCAATGGCAATGGGCAACATCTCCTACGAGTAAGTAAACTTAATGTTTTGCGAATAACTAATACTATTACAAACACCGCAACATACATAAGTACACATAGGTTTCATCAGATATGCTGCATAAGAATATGATAGATTATATATTAATTAACAGCAAATGGACTAGTTCTGTTAGGAATACCAGGTCATATAGGGGAGCTGACCTTGTTAAAAGTGTCTTGCAACTTAAACTTAAAAAGTATTTTTCTAAAGTTGAACGAAGCTCTGAAAGACCCATTTAGAGCTAAAGCTTACCATGATAGATTACTTAGTCATTATAACTGTAATTGTTTGCTTACTATTGAAGCTGAGGAAGAATGGAACCATTATAAACAGGTTTGTCTTAAAACTAACGATACTCTTTTAGATAAAAAGGGAGCAGAAGAAGTAAAATTATTTGAGTGATAAGGCGCTGGAGTTTATTTTTGGAAAGAACTGTAGAAATGTCTTCAAACAATACCCTACTAGTCCTAACAGAAAGCGTCACAAAGAGCTTAATATACCTGTAAAAGATGAGTTAGCAGCTCATAAAAATATTTGGCTTGGCTGACAAAGCCGAGGAAGTAGTGGACAGCGTAATAACAGAGAGCTGTGCCAAATAGTTAATGTTTTGTGTAGGCAAAAACGGTCTGCTATACAGGAGCTGAAGGATAAACAAGTTAACGTTATTGATGGTGAGCAATCTGTCATGACTAGATGGGTTGAAGATTTTAGATATATACTAAGCAATGTAATTAGTTCTACTCCTATAGCTTGTAATGAGGATAGATGTATTACTGACTGTAATGTTGGCCCTATATCAAACTCTGCAGTTATTGTGGCTATTGCTGAATTTTAACTACATACATAACGAGGAGAGGTGAAATTACTACTGAAATGCTTAGCGCTGGGAATATTTCTGTTACGATATGGCTGACTGAAATATTATATATTGTTATGTATTTAACGAATGGAAATTGAGCTTGAGTTCAAAATAATATTTAGTAACAATAATTCTAAAATAAAGTAATTTATTACAAAAGTGTGGATAAAAACATTTGTATAAACTCAACTAACATAAATCTATATCAGTATGGAAATAAATTTCAGAACTCAGCATCCTATTAATTACTACTACAAATAGTGGTTACCGCTATAAATTTTACTATCTGCACTTAAAACATAAAATAAGGCTTTTTTACATCATTTAATAAATGGCACAATCATATTTGTGAACAGCACTGCAATTTATCAAGAATATCCTTACCAATTCCTAAACAAACTAAATAACTCTACACCAAAAACTTCCTTCTAACCTTCGTCATCTAGTATTACAAAACTGCGGCTAGGTATACTGATTTCTCAGAACCAGTTCTTTTCAGACGTTGATCACTACGCTTCAAACGATGATTTCTTCTCTTCCTTTACTAGTTTACCAACACGATCACATTAATAAACCTGTTTAATCTGCCGCGAACATACCAAATAAAAACATTTCTTCTTTATACCATAGTGCACATACTAAAACAAACTACGTTTTCCTTCACACATATTCTTTCTAATTACAACTCCCTTATTCAATTTTTTTAAATTCGTTCGAAGTGGTAGTTATGTAATTCTCGCGGTGTGGTTCACGCGAGCATCAAGACGACACATCACATCCCAAGTTCATTGTAGCACGTTCATCTATCGTAACAATATCTTTTATGATAAAAGTATTTTTCCTAATGATTTAACAAGACCTATATTATCCATATTTTTAAAAAAGGTGCATCGCAGTTCTTCTGATAACTATAGGTATCAGTCAACTTTCTATTTCAGGTAAAGTTCTTTGCATGATTGTGCTTAATAGGATCAACTTTCTACTTCAGGTAAAGTTCGTTGCATGATTGTACTTAATAGAATTAATTTTCCATTTCAGGTAAAGTTCTTCAGGTACTGATTAGGGTCGAATTTCTTCCTTATTTTCCACGGGCTGTTTTTCAATTATCGCGGTGAAATAACCAAATTGATGATTTTATCTCATTGAGAAACAAAACGCATTTTTTACTTTGTTTTCAGTCTCTCTTCCTGCATGCATTCGATTGCCTTGCTTAAGGAGCTAACTGAGAATTGTTTCAACCGATGTAAAACAGAATTACAAACAACACTGAACAAAGAGTCCAAAGTGTGGTGTAATTAATATATCCACCAGGATTTTTTTTGCTCTGTTGGTGAAAGATATTATTTGAAACTTTTGATATTGTTGATAAATGAAAAGTATTTTTTCCACTTCGTTGTCATTAATTCCGTTACAAGTATTCGATTACCTAGTTTAAGGAAGGAAATGCGATTTACATTAATAATGTACCACCAGCGTTGTAAAGTGGGATGTAATTTTTTAGGACGCAATTCTTGCACCTCGTGTATGGCGTGTTTTAATTTTCCGGTGAATTGTATTGATCGACAGTTTTCATGTTCTTATATAAAAAGTCTTTTTTTAACTTTATTGCCTGTCCGTTGGTCTGCATTCATTCGATTACCATGTTTTTAATCTAACCGAGTATTTCTTTAAGGGCTATAAAATAATGATTGTAAACAGTAGGAAAGTAAAGCAACGTGTGGTGTGTGGTGTACAGTCGCTTTTACTGTACTTATTTCCTATTTTTTATTCTCTTCATGAAATGTATTGACTGATACGTTTTATCCCATTGCTAGATAAATACCTCTATTTGTTGTCCCTTCTCTTCAGGTTTTAGATTACTTTGTTTAAGCAACTAACTGAAAATTTCCTTATGAAATGCAAGAGAGTATTAAAAGAATAACTCAAGGTGTAGTTGTTATGTAATGATTGTATTCAAGCGTGTTTGTTCTGTCTTTAAATTGTATTGATGGATAATGTTTATTTCGCTAGTAAAGAAAATATTTGTGTGTTCCTCCGTTTGCAGGTATTGGAATATTTTGCTAAATAAAGTAATCTAGAATTGTGTGAAGACATGTAAGAAAATAATTGTAAAGAGTGCAAAAATAATGCTTAAAATGTGATGATAGTGTTGCAAATTTTAAATTAATGACACTGAGCACGAGTGTAAATAAGTATATTTACAATACAAATTACAATGCGATGTAAATAATTAGAAAAGTATGGATGAAATAACTTATAAATAAACTAAATACTATCTTACATAAAGTAATAACTTTTTCCTGCAGAATAGTTAAGATCAGCTCTGTCTACTCGGCCAATTTATTGCTTCTTCACTTTGATTGCCATGTCTCTTGAATATCATTACTTTAGGCGTAAATAATCCTTTTTATGTCACTGGATTTAACACTAATAAAACTAAACAACCACCGGCGCACTCACCACACAAACTATTTTGTTTCCTTTCCGGAATCCACACTTTTAACATTGTAGTTCTTTTATAGTTAATTTTTAGATCGGTTCTATGTTCAAATTCGTTTGTTATATAAATCTCTCGCAGAATCATACACGAGCGTTCATGTCACGTTCATCATAAAGTCACTGCAGCACGTTCATCTGTCGTAACAATATTCTACCTTCGTAATTGTTGTACCAAAAGGTTTATCATTCTGTCAGTGTAATGACGGATAAAGTTTGCCTCGTTATATGCAAAAGGAATTTTATTGATGGATAATACTTATCTCGCATTTTTCCTTTTTTTAATTATGTGAATACTGTGAGTAAGACCGTGTCACGAGCGAAAGGAATAAAACCTAAGTATGTTAAAAAGTGCTATCTTGACAAAGACATGAAATTATTCATTTAATGTGCTACAAAAATTAATTTTTTTTGCTAAACAAGGAAATATTTAATTATGATGCTGAACTTAAACGAGATCTAATGAGCCAATTGGAGCATT
Source organism: Ryuthela nishihirai (assembly GCA_038380435.1). Lineage (NCBI taxonomy): Eukaryota > Metazoa > Arthropoda > Arachnida > Araneae > Heptathelidae > Ryuthela > Ryuthela nishihirai. The sequence goes on from JAWZYU010000015.1 coordinate 25,349,982, forward strand.
TGAAAAACATGCTTCATTTTTCTCTAGTAAATTCTATTAACATCTGAAAGTCATGAAACAAATAACTGCGGATATTAATGACATTCGGGTGCAAAACAAAACGCTAACCGAGTCAAATACATTATTAGAAAAAAATTATTGTTTTTAAAATGGAAAGATCTTCAGTAGTACACTACGAACAACATCAGTGGTGCTTCTGGGATTCCTGAATACAAACACGAAAATATTTCATATGTGACAGGAAGAGTTGGGATTATTTTGCCTCTGAACGACACTTTTTGCACACTGGGCTATTCAAATATATGATGAATACAAATATATGACCAGGTCACAAAGACTCCGAAGGTTCAGAGAGGGGACCAACTGGACAGCTGTTTGGAGATGTAGCCTCTCATCCTGAACAGATGGTGCCTCTCGTCAAGGCCATCCACCGTGTTCTTTAACATGCACAGGGTATGGCTCTCCCGCACATGTTACCTCGGCTTAACATCCCATCCGAAGGACGGTGGCCTTTCCAAGCCCATTGGTGTCCCCTACTGATCTCGGACAGGGAGTTTTAAGGAGATAAATCTCAACGCTGACTGGGCTGGGACTCGAACCTGAGAACTACAGATTACAAGCCACCCCCGCCCCATAACAAAGAGTAATATCTGCCTTAAATATCAGGTAGTCAATGTCTGAGATTATTCAATCTGAAAAATGAGTCAAAGTGATAAGGCGCTGGAGTTTATTTTTGGAAAGAACTGTAGGAATGTCTTCAAACAATACCCTACTAGTCCTAACAGAAAACGTCACAAAGAGCTTAATACACCTGTAAAAGATGAGTTAGCAGCTCATAAAAATTCTTGTGTGAGGACTCTTGGTGTCCTCACACAAGAATTTCACCGTTACAACTTAGATATTCTCGGATTGAAAAAGACCAGATGGACAGATAAAGGTTAGATACTTAAAAATAATCTTAAATTTCTCTTTTCAGGAAAGGAAGAAAATAAACATCTCCAAGCGGTAGGTTTGCTTCTCAACAAACCCGCTAATAATGCTTTTCTAGGATATGAGTGCATTGATGAAAGTTTTCCTACAGCTAAATTTCGGACATGCATTAAAGACTTGAATGTTACGCCCCACTGAGGATGAGGATAAGAAAGATAGATTTTACGGACAACTTCAGGATATTTTGAATTCTGTCAAGAAAGGAGATACTACCCTTGTTCTAGATGACTTCAACGCCAAAGTTGGTACTGACTCGGCTTTTTCGGGAGGGTGATAGGCCTTTTTGTTATTGGTAGATGCAATGGGCAACGTCTTGTACAGGTAAGTAAACTTAATGGTTTGAGAATAACTAACACTTGATGTTACCACCAGATGGGATGCATAAGAATATGATTGATTACACCAGTCGGTAAAAAAAAAATTTGTCCCTCCTTTCCAATATATATCTGATTTTAAGTTTTTTTAGGGTACTTTATCCGAATCTGACAGTCGATTTGTTCTATCACATACAGTTTTCTAGAGATATGAGTTTAATTCGAAAAGCACTATTTTACTCAAAGAAGAAAATATGTTTTGCTAAATATTTATTTATATTATAGAAAGTTACAGCTGACATTAATAAATCCTGACACATGTAACTATTTACATAAAAAAATATCTTGTTTCCTTCTGTCGCTTACATTTTATCGTTGGATCCTCTCGCTGCAGAGTGTAACAGTAGTCCACCAACATACTGTCGTTCTATTTGCCGTTATATCGTTTTCCAATTTCTGATATGTCTTGATAGAACTTTATTCTATTTCCATCCGAGACCTCTCCCATCAATTGTGGAAGAAAAAACAGGTGTGAATGTAAAAAAAAAAAATGCAGTTTTAGCAACGTATTATACCCTAATACTCTATATGCCCTCCCATGAAAATAGTGCCCGATATATACATATGAGAGAATTGAACATAATTGAGAGTGCTGCATTTGACTGTCAGCACTCTCAATTCTACAACGTACACCCATTTTTTTTCGAGGGAGGATTTTCATGCAGATCAGTTGTTATATATTAATTAACAGCAAACAGGTTACTTCTGTTAGGAATACAAGGTCATATAGGTAGGTTTGATGCTTTTAATTCTAGGTGCTTATGCAATATTTTGGGCTTTAAGTAGTTGAACTTTGTAAGTAATGATGACGTTAGACGAGTTGACAACCGTCTCTAAGCAGCATATTGTGCAGAGAGAAACAACTTAAAATGTTGTGCTAAAGTTACCTTTAGCACTGAAGCTCTGAAAGACCCAGTTATAGCTAAAACTTAACGTGATAGGCTACTTAGTCATTGTAACAGTCATTATTTGTTTACTACTGAAGTTCAGGAAGAATGGGACCATTTTAAACAGGTTTTTCTTGAAACTAACGGTACTTTTTTACGCCAGAGGGAGCAGAAGAGCAAAACGTTATTTGAGTAGTAAGGCACTTATTTTGGAAAGAAAGAACTGCAGGAATACCCTTAATCAATACCCTACTAGTACTAAGAGAAAGCGTCACAAAGAGCTTAACAAACGTGTAAAGGATCACTTAGCAGCTGATAAGAACCTTTGGATTGGCGGACAAAGGTGAGGAAGCATTAGACAGCATAACAGCTGTACCAGATTGGGTTGTTTTACCTCTGAGCGGCACTTTTTTTGCACCCAACGGACTAAATAACCAACTCGAAGGACTCCGAGGACTCAGAGAAGGGGACCCACTGTAACAGCTGTTGGGAGAGAGATGGTGGCCTTCAGGTCAAGGTCATGCAGTGTGATCTTCAACGCACACAGGATATGGCTCTCTCGCACACGGGGTCACGGCTTAAGATCTCATCCGACGGACGACAGCCTTTCCAAGCAGCTCAGTGTCTTCTGCTGATCGTGGGCAGGGAGGGGAGTTTTCCGGAGATAAATCTCAAAGCTGACCCAGCTGAGACTCAAACCTGGGAACTGCAGATTACAAGCTTGACGCGCTACCGACTGAGTACCCCCCCCGCCCCGCCCCATCGCTGTATCAGATAGTCAATGCTGTATGTGGGAAGGAAAGAACAGTTATACAGGAATGGAAGGATAGAAAAGGTAAGATTATTGAAGATGAGGATTCTTTCATGGCTAGGTGGGCTGAGCATTTCTGTGATGTTCTAAACAAGTGGTAAGTTCTATTTCCATTGTATGGAATAATGATGCATGCATTACTGTCTTTAATGTTGGGGCTATATCACAGTCTATATTTATTTTGGCTGTTTTAAACTTAATCTACATAAATCCCGAGGGGTGTTGATGAAATTATTACTGAAATGCTTAGCGCTGGGAATATTTCTCTTACCACATGGCTGACTAAAATTTTGAATATATTGTTGCGGATTACAAAAAATGGATAACCACTGAGCGTGAGTATTAAAAACTATATTGTAAAACCAAATTCAATACAAGGTAAATTGTTACAAAGAAAATATGGATGAAGTATCTATTAAACAAATCAACTATTAACATGCACAAGTCATCAACCTTCCTGCGCAGAGCACACAACATTAGCTCTGTCTATTCCACTAAATGTTACCTTTTTACTTGATTACCATGTCGCTTGAACATCCGCGTACACATCACATAAAAGATACCACTTTTATACTTCCCGCGTACACAACACGTAAAGATAATTCTTTTTACTTAACGCGCACTGTCTCAGAACAGCTAACCGTCCATTTTCGAACTCTAGACCGTTACAACACACGACCGTTACACGCTCCACTGTTCTTCTTCAAATTCTCCCAAAGTTCTTATTCGTTGGCTGATACTTTTTGCTTTCGGATGCCAGATTCCTTCTGTCGTAACAATATTTTAAGATAAAAGCATTGTTCCTTAGGATTATATTCCCCGCCCTGCCCACGGTCAGTAGGGGACATCGATGGGCTTGGAAAGGCCGCCGTCCGTCGGATGGGACGTTAAGCCGTTCCCCCGTGTGCGGGAGAGCCATACCCTGTGCACGTTAAAGAACATGCTGGATGGCCTTGACGAGAGGCTACCATCTGTCTCCCAACAGCTGTTCCAGTGAGTCCCCTCCCCCAACCTTCTCTGAGCCTTCGGGGTCCATGTGGCCTGGCCATTTAGCCCATGGTGTGCAAAAAAGTTATTATTAGAGGTAAAACAGCCCAAAGGTAAGACAACTCAGAGGTAAAACAACCCAACCCAACCTTAGGATTGTACCAGATTATAAGGCTATTATTATCCCTATTTTTAAAAAAGTGATCGCATTTCTTGTGATAACTATAGAGGTATTAGTCTACCTTGTGTTCCAGGTAAAGTTCTTTGCATGATGGTGATAATACAATTAAGAATGTGGGTGACAGACAATTGCGTGTGAACAGTGTGGATTCGGAAGTGGTAGGGTAGGGAATGTGCAGATTTTCTCACTTAAGAAGATTCTTGAGAAATGCTTAAAGTTTAAGAAACCAGTGGTTACTAGGTTTGTAGAATTCAAAAAGGCTTTTAACTCTGTTGACCGTCATAATTTGTGGTTAATTGTGAGATCGTATGGCATACAAGACAAGTTAATTAACATAATGAAAGCTTAACTCTATGTAGCTTAAAGATAATAACACCGAGTCATGTGTGAGAGTTGCTAAGGCTTGTAGCAATTGGTTTAGCATCGTTCGACAAGGGTGCATTTTATTGATTATGGCATGAGAAATTATCTGCAAGGGTAAGATTTTGGACTTAAATGGTCTGGAGATCTGCAACTTTCTTATTTAGATTATGCTGATGATTTGGCCCTTTTTGCAAATGATGTTCATGAGATTAATTATTTTATTTGAGCTGTTGATGAGTAAGTTTGGTGATAAGCAGTGAGAAAACTAAAGTGATGAAAATAAGTCAGGTAGGCTGTGGTTCAGTTAATCTCAATGATTGCAGTCTTGAGCAGCTGTCTCAGTTTAATTATCTTAGAAGTTATGTAACAGATAGTGGTGATATGAGGCATGAGATAAACAGACGAATAGGGATTGCTGCTGGAGCTTTTAAGAATCAATGGAGGGTGTGGAAAATAGGCGTATACACCTAAAGACTAAAATTAGATGGTTCTATCTAATGTTAGTTACGGTAGTGAGACGTGGATCTTTGTAAACAAGATTCATGCAGGAAACTTGATGCTTTTGATTCTATATGCTTACGCAGTATCTTAAGGCATTAGGTGGTTCAACTTTGTCAGTAATAGTGAGGTAAACAAAGGCGTGGGTAACTTCCTTTGAGCTGTATATTGTGCAGAGAGAGACTACGTTGATGTGGCCATGTTGCCCATAGGAATAACTCTAGCGAATACAGTTATGAACAGTGTGCATAAATGCCGCAGAAAGAGGGAGAGACCCAGGATGGGGTGGGCAGACAATATCAAACAGGTCTTTATTAGAATTCGGCTACAATGGTCAGTTCAGCATATATGAATCAAGACAGACGTGTTTGGAGAATTAAATTGCACAATCTGGTTGGACCTCCGTAATCCATGGCTGCTTGATGATGATGTTGTCCTGATGCTAAAAATGTAACTAATATACAAGAATCGCTTTTATCAGATTTGAAATTTAAAGGATAAATCAATTTTGCATTTCTTATACTGTCGTTCATGATATACTTTCTTAATAGATATGATTTTAATATGCTGATATAAAAAATAATTTCTTTGTTTCGCCAGATGGTTTAGGTGAATTCTGGGCCGCTGGTAGAAAACTTAATGGAATTTTCCAATGGATAGGTATGACGCCAAGGGTTATGACAGAGTAAGTATCCATTTTTATACAATATTTATTATAATCAGATGCAAATAATTATTATAATCAAATTATATTCAAAAGTATAATCTGGAAGTAGAAACATTTAGAAGTAAAGCATCTGGAAGACTGGTAAATAAGATTATACTCATCCCTCGATTTGCATGGTGGATAGGTTCTGGAAAAAGACTGTCTTAATCGAAATCGCGCAAATCAAAACCAACTAGTTATGGAAAAAAGGATAGGTTCAGAAAAATTTCAAGTTTGAATAAAACGTACATTGATAGTATTATTTATATGTAATTTTTCACATATTTCAGTTCAATAGTAATAATGAGGTTAATGTAATATTAGTTTATACTTATTTGCATTAATTCCGATAAGCTTAGATTAGTTTCTCATACATTTCCTTTCCGTCACAAAAAAAAATCATCGTTAATGTAGATGTACAGTATCGAATATGAAGACGAAATTTCAAAGAAGGCTATTTATTAACAGAATATAAATGAGAAATTAAGCATTTGTACCAAAACCTAGTGCTTTATTTTGTAAACTTAGCATTTTATGATAATCTATGAAATATAGTACTTACGAATCAGCTGTATGTAACCTATACAATAATCTACAAATTTTAAATTTTAAAACATTAGATAAAATGCAGTTTTTATTAGTCTGAAAAATTCAGTCTAGAAAAGTCAGATCTCGTTGCCGATTCAAAGCAGGCTTCGTCTCATTAAGATGTCGCGAAACAAATTGCATTGCAGTGGCAAAAATATTAATTTTAGCGAAAGAATATAAATATAATTTGATACAAATGGAGATTTTATAACATTGGAATTTACTATTATATCTTTATTCTTGAAAATATATGATATTCATTAAAACCATTTAGTTCATTTTTACTTTTGGATGATGATCTAGTAATCTCCTTGGACGCTATATCACTGCAACTTCTTAATATGTATTATATCCACTTACATAAAAAAACCTCAATCAGTACTGTGTAAAATTGAATCCAAAATCGTGCAAAACCGTGTAAAACCGAGTCTATCATCGTGTAAATCGAAACTGGTTGAATTTTTTTCACCATGAAAACCAAAACCGTGCAAATCAAGGAATAGGTATAGAGTAAGATCTGATCTGATTACACTGGTTTACAAGGATTTTATAACATGAACAATTGCAGATGCCTTTAACTATTTTTCAGGTGCTGATTTCAGAACTGGCCTTAAAAAATGACTAGCAAGTCACGTTTTTATGTTATTGGTTATTTTGACTCCTATTAAGGTCTTCCTATACCAACACCTCCAGACAACTGGGAGGATACTAGATATTTTAGTTTTTGTGGCTCGCAACACTGATACCAAGTGAGAGAAAACATGTAACAGTAACCTAACCTCAGACCGCCATTCTCGTTGTTTTCATTGTAGGAGGAACATGTGCTGTACGCTGAGGAGTGAATTTTGGCGTTAAATGGTACAAAAGCAGAGTCGCGGATTTGTTAATGTGCCAGATAAAGTTTGTTATATGTGTGGAAATTATATTTTAAAATCCAAGGGTCGTTCTTTGACAAAGATTGTGAAGAAAGCCTATAACTTGTATTTTGGATGTCATGTTGGAGATCAGGACAAAACATGGGCTTCACATATGTGCTGCATTTCGTGCTTTGTTGGCCTGAGTGAATGGTTGAAAGTGTCCTTTCCAGTTCCAATGGTTTGGCGTGAGCAAACTAGTCACTTGTATGATTGCTATTTTTGTTTAAATAAACTCTCGGGCTTTTCAAAAAGGAACAAAAGCAAAATATAATATCCAAATGTGCCTTCAGCCATAAGGCCAGTTCCTCTTAGACAAGATCTTCGTATACCAACACTTCAAACCAACTGGGAGGAGATGGATTCTCATTCATCAGAGGAAGATCATGAGGCACATGCAGATCCTGATCCTACATACACCCCTAAAAAGTTAGACGAGCCTCGTCTGATTCAGCAAAATGAACTAAATGACCTTGAAATGAACTAAATGATCGAAACCTAGGACTTTTCAAACAACAAGCTGAGGATTTAGGTTCAAGATTTCAAGAGTGAAATCTTCTGGCCAAGGGTACCAGAATTTCTCTGTTCAGAAAGAGAAATCTGGCTTTATATCCTTATTACGAGATGCAAGATGGTTCATGTTTCTGCACAGATATTTAAGGGCTGATGGAAGAAATTGGAACAACTCATTGACCCTAAGGAATGGCGTTTATTTATAGTCATCAAAATTCAGCTTAAAAGCTGTCCTTTTGCATAAAGGAAACCAAAAACCTCCCATTTCAATGACACACCCTGTTGGAATGAAGGAAACTTATGAAAGCATGGAAAAAATACTCATTGCTATAAAATATGATCACTTTAAGTAGACAAAATGTGTTAACCAAAAAGTCATATCTCTCTTGCTCGGGCTTCCAGGTGGCTTCACAGAATTTGGCTGTTTTCTGTGTTTGTGGGACAGTAGAGCCAGAAAGGAACCCTGCAAAACAAAAGACTGGCCCAAAAAATATGTTTTTATTCCTATAAAGAGTAATGTAGTCCTGATGCTCTGCTGCCACCGCTACACATCAAACTGGGGCATATGAAAAATTTGCAAAGGCTATGGACAAAACTGGTAAAGGGTTTTTTCACCTGAGGGAAAATTTTCCAGAACTAAGTAATGCCAAACTCAAAGAAGGGATTTTTTTGGTCCTCAGATCAGGAAGCTACTTAATGATATTGTCTTCGAAGAAAAACTGAATATGAAGTAGCATGCTTCATGGAAATCTTTTACGTCTGTGGTCCAGGATTTTCTCGGGAATCACAAAGAGGAAAACTACCATCATCTCATTCAAGATCTTCTCAAAAACTATGAAAATCTTGTCTACCGAATGTCTTTGAAGATCCATTTCTTGCACTCGCATCTCGACTTCTTTCCCAAGAACTTAGGAGATGTCAGTGATGAGCAAGGGATAAGATTTCACCAGGATATCCGAAACATGTAGGAGAGATACCAAGGCAGGTAGAACCCAGCAATGATGGGTGACTACTGCTGGGTCTTGCAGAAGGAACATACCTCAGCACATAAAAGACAAAAATGAACTTCTTGAAAGTATAAAAAATCCTTGCCCATGTTTTCGTATTTTGCATTTCAATATTATTTCGTTGTTACTTTATATTCAGTGGTATATAACTATGATGTTTCTAATTTTTTTCATTGTAATCATGTAATTAATTAATGAGTTTTAAGTTGCAATTTAATAAAATAGTCACATTTATTTTCATTTCCCAAATATGCGTATTCATTGAAATTTGAAATACATCAATCCGTAATTTAAAAAAAACTGTACATGCTGCAGATTTTTCACAGCCATATCTGAATTCAGCACCCCAAAGTTAGTTAAAACATCCTATTTGAACAATGTTATAAAAAAAGTTTCAATTTGTTGTGTAACTACTACTACTGCAGATTTGAAACAGACTTTTGGAAACTTTTGAAATAAATTAGTTCAGGGTTTCCGAAACTTTATTTGTCTGCTAACCGTTTTTGTAGGTACCTTTTTTGGCGACCCACAAATATAAATGCATTTAAAAGAAACAATAACAGACAAATAGCATTTCATCCTTTATTTAATCTAATAACAGTGTCATTTGTTAAGTGCCTTTATTGCCTTTAAATAACTGAGAAGAAAATACTGAAATAAGCAGTGGGATCGAGTCACATGTTGCCACAATAATGAATGTTGTGCGTTAGTAATAGGATCATGCCATTATTTGCATATTTTCAAAGGACCTATTTTTTTTTCAAGGACCAGTATCGGGTCTTGGAAACGTTGAACTAGTTGAACAATACAGATGGACAGAAAAAGGATGATTGCAAAAAATTTGTTGTTTTCTTTTAAAGCTGATGAAACATAATTTAACATGATAGTGCTACAGAAAAAAAATACCTTTCGTTATTGAGGTACTTATGCTAGGAAGCATCACGACACACAGAAGACGAATAACTGGCACTTAATATAATTTTTGTTAAGTTTTGTAAAGAGAGAAGAAAAAAATGAAAATACATTCTTTCTTCAAAATATTTCAGAAAAATTATATAGAGCAAGAAGTTCACTTTTCTCCGATATAAGAATTGGCGTTGTTAGTTACATCTGAAAGCAACGGATTGATCACATTTACATGCAGTAATCAAACCTTTCTGAATTAGACGTCGAAAATTAAAAAAAAAAAAGTACATCGTGGAAACTACTTGTGTAAGACAAGCGACTGTGTTGGAGTAGCGTTTCATAAAAAAAACTCAGAACTTGGGAGAATAATAGAGTTCTTCATATAATCTTTGTTGTTATTGTTCATTTTTTGGTCGGAAAAATTGATTAAAATATCAAACTACCATAGTTCTCTCCGAGTAAGAGCTTCCTATTCTTCGAGATCGGTTTTAGCAATATATGATACTAGCAGATTTATTTATTATTTAAATTCTTTAAAGTATATGTTGCATGGCATTTTCCCACATCGCAAGCTTTCACTGGTATGAATCGCATTAGGAACGTTTCTCTCCTCCTCCCTCTATTCCCCCCCCTCTACAATAATATTTTATCGCCCTATTCTAGGGGAGGTCTGAAACTCTCTAAAGTATGTAGTAGTTGACACTCCCCACTTCTCAAGCTTTCACTTAGGAAAAAAAATTCATTGAAAATATCTTCCCCACATGCACTACTCCCTCCCATTTAATAAAAATTTTCTCTCCTTCTTTTAGGGTAAGTATAAAATTCTAAAGTAGATGACTAAGTAGATGACTACTTCGCAAGCTTTCATCTGGCATAAAAACCATTACGATTGTTTCGCTCTCCCACCACACACACATACACTGCTACACTCTCCCTCTTGGTAAAAATTTTACCCAATATTTTAGGGCTCAATCTGAAACTCTGAACTATATAATAGATGGCGCTCCCCTCGCCAGAAGTTTTCATTTGGCATAAATCTCATTACAATCGATTCGTCCATTCTTTAGAATAATTTTTCCTCCTATTTAGGGGAAGTCTGAAACTCTCTAAAGATTATAGTAGATGGGATTTTGAATAAATTCTAATGTTAAGTTTATGAACGACACCAGTTTGATGTGATGACACATGATGACACCAGTTTAATGTGATTGACACATTATGAGTCGTCATGTTTATTGTACCATGGTATGTCAATTTTTCCATCTTATAAAAAAATAAAAAATAAATACCCCCTCAAGCAGCTGCTTGCCACAGAGGTCCGACAGGAGCCTGTCAGTTTATATGCCATAGTAGAAGGTCTGAGAGGATGGCAGGACCTCAGCAGAAAAACGACACACACATCCATGCCTAATCCGGGGCTCGAACCCAGGTCCCATAGATCAGTAGCCAAGCGTGGTAGCCAAGCGTGGTAACCACTCGGCCACGGGACGGCATTTAATATATTAAAGCTTAACTATTCGTGTCGACAGACGATTGCATTAGCTAGGAAATGGTATAATTTTTTAGGGTGTTGTTAGAATTTCAACTGTAACATGAACAAGAAATCGAGAAACATTCGTTTTTTAACCTTAATATGGGAATTTTTCATAACTTTTTTATTAGCGATAGAAGAACCAAATAACCTTCAGATGTATGTATCAGATATTTTCTTTTAAATAAACAGTTTGAATTGATAGTTTCGAAATATTAGGAATAAAACCTATGCCAATTGAGACACATTATTTTGAAGCGATCCTTTTTAAGTGGGCAACATTTGATCAAAAGTATCTGCCATTCCGATGTTCTTCCTAAGTAAGACATATGTATTTTTCCCCAATAGAATCCGAAAGGGACACCTGACACTCTGCCTGATTTGAGATGGAATGGCTCATCTACAGTGCAGATCTGAAGTCTTCTCCATTATATTCACTAAAGTCTACATCACCAATACCGAAAGCTGTAACGTTTTGACAAACAACTCGGAAAGGTTTTTCCATCCGTCGGATGGGATGTACAGCGTGGGTCGTGTATAGGAGAGCCATACCCTGTTCAAGTTAAAGGACATGCTAACTGGCTTTGATGGGAGACTTCCCTCCGTCTCCTAGCAGCTGTACAGTGGGTTCCCTTACTCCCACATTCCCCGAGCCCATTGGGTCGTTGTGACTTGGTCATTTATCCCATTGTGTGCAACAAAAGGTGCCATTGAGAGGTAAAACAACCCAATGTAGTGTAAGGCGGTCTGCTTACAACCGTCGGACAGGAAACACATAGTATGTTTCCCGAAAATAATGCATTAATATCACTGGGCAACACACCAAAAGGCTTTGAAATGAAAATATCAAATCTTTACTAATTTCGAGGTGCTGAACATGAAAATGACAATAAAATTTCTCAATTGTCTCTTGTTTCGGAGAGACAGAGATAGTAATGTATAAACGACTCAGTCTGCATTGAGTACATAGGTAACCATTTCGCAACACTGTATTTTAAACTCCAGATTGCAACATATTGCGTTGTATTGCATCAGCCCGCCATACACACAACCACCAAAGGTATTGCATCATTTTTTGATGCAATGTAGTAGAGTCATGACATCGGGGCTTTACGATCGCGGACAAAAGATGATGCAATCATTAGTTGTAAGCGATGTCTCGTAAGGTGAGCAAGTCTTTTGAGCGACTCCAATTTACCCCTGAGTCGTAAATACAACACAATTGATCCTTTCAGTTTTAATCCAGCAATAGTGATGATGCGCAACTGGGTTAATAGTGCAGAAACATTTTGTTGAATTTGCAAGCCAAAAAATGGTCATCACTGCTATAGCGAAAGCAGCAAATGAGTTTTATTTTGGATGCCAGATCGGGGACCAGAACAAGGCCTCGGCGCACACATATCCTGCAATACGTGTGCAAGAAATTTCCGAAGTGGCTGAAAGGCGAAAAAGTGGCGATTCCGTTGGTTGTTCCTATGGTTTGGAGAGAGCCAAGCAATCATGTAAACGACTGCTACTTCTGCATGGTTCCACCTGTTTCTGGAAACATCACAAGGAAAAAGAAGTGGGCATTAGCGCACCCGAATATACAATCTGCTCTCCGACCAGTTCCACACGGCGAAGGCCTTCCCATTCCTGAACCTCCAAAAGAATTTTCCATGGATTCAGAGGATGAGGAGGGAGGCGAACCAACGTCGGGTTCTCCACAGCCTTCGGTGTCTAATGATGATCCATACATCTGCCACGGTGTGTCATCTGCACCACACATTTTCACCGAAGAAGAAATGAACGATCTGTTTTGCGATCTGGAGCTGTCCAAGGCCAAAGCAGAGTAACTTGGATCAAAACTTAAACAATGGAATCTTCTCAAGGAAATTGTCCGAGTGATTTCGTTTCGAACTCGTAATGAGCAGAGTGCACCTTACTTCAGAAAGGAAGATGACCTTGTGTTCTGCTCCGTAGATGGTCTGATGAATGCCCTCAGAATCAAACATGACCCTCAAGAATGGCGATTATTCATAAACTCCTCGAAATTGAGTCTCAAGTAGATGTTGCTGCATAATGGAAATCGACTTCCATCCAATCCGGTGGGACACGCTGTCTACATTAAAGAAACCTACGACAACCTAAAACAGCTATTGAACGGTCTTTAATACAGCAAGTATGGCTGACATCTCTGTTGTGACTTGAAGGTAGTGGCTCTGTTGATGGGTCTGCAGCTGGGATATGCAAAGTACTGCTGTGTCTTATGTGAATGGGACAGCCGAACAAAGACTTTGCACTACGTGAAAAGAAATTGGCCTGAAAGGAAATCTCTGAAGGTCGAAGAGAAGAATGTGAAACACCCAGCACTGGCAGAAATGCACAAAATCCTGCTACCGTCCCTACACATCAAACTTGGTGTGATGAAAATCTTCATAAAAATCAGTGACCGGACTGCATCAGCTTTCAAGTACTTGGCTGACAGATTCCCTTGACTCAGCGAATCGAAAATTAAAGATGGAATTTTTGTGGGTTCTCAGATACGCGAGCTGTTCAGAGACCAGATGTTCGACAACCTGCTTCAGGGTGACAAGAAAAAGGTTTGGGATGCGTTTCGTCTGGTGTCAACTAAATTCCTCGGGAATGTCAGCACTGGATAGACTACATACAACTACAAGAAACTGGTTAAGGACATGTTGTCTCCGTATCAAAAACTTGGCTGCAATATGTCCTTAAAGATCCACTTTCTCCATTCCCACTTAGATTTATTCCCCGACAACTGCGGCATAGTTAGTGATGAGCACGGTGAACGTTTTCTTCGACATTGCAACTATGGAGAAACGATACCTAGGAAACTGGTCTACTTCAATGTTGGCTGACTACTGTTGGACCCTCGCCAGAGATGATCCTGAGCAGCTGTACAAGCGATGTCGGAAATAGAAGCGGAGTTTTGCTGATACATGTCATATGTACATATTACTCTGTAAGAAACTATTGAGTATTTCTCAGAAATCGTAGCCGATTTTGCATTTTCATTGTCAAATTCGTGTTCAGCACCTTGAAATCTTTAAGAAATGGCTACTTTTATCTCAGAGGCATGACTTCTATGAAAATTTGTTTCCCAGTGCATTTTGCATGTTTATTTATATTGTATACGAATTTATTTATATTGTATACGAATTTTGCATTTTGAAATATTGTGGTATAATCTCTGAACAAATTTTGAAATTTATTATATAGATTTAAAAAAAAACTTACTTTTAGTTTAACCAGCAATAGTTCGGTTTGCCTGGATACTAGCTAATGTACACTTAAAAAGAAATTTCTAAAATCCGGCTTTTGCAAGGTCCCGAAAATGTCAAATTTACAAAATCCCCCTTTTATGAGTTAAAAAGTTAGAAATAAGACAGACGGCTTCAGTAGAGGGCTCACATGCAGTCAAAATTTAATGTTTTCTGTTATTGTAAAAAGGAGAAGTACTTAGGTATTGCGCAATACAAAATAAATATTTATTTTGATTCCATCCTTTTAATCTGTCTTCACTAATTACATGGCTGGCCTAGTGGTTAATGCGCTTGGCTAATGATCAGAGGAGCATATTTTAGAGACAGTGTAAGACATGAATATTTCTGTTACCTTTACATTGAGATCCCACATATCTTAACTCTGGAGAATTAAACTTGATGGCTCCTGCCAAACCTCTGTGGCAAGCATTTGTTTGAGGGATAATTGACTTTAGTAATTAGAAATAAGAACCGTACTTCCTTTGATTACTTCTTGAGGTATTCGCTCTATTTCATTAATAAATCGTTTATAAGGACGTTATTAAAGACTTTTAGGTTTGTAATAATTATTTCCAGGATTTTTTGTTCCAAATGACATCAAGATTTTATTAATGTAGCGAAATAATTATTTTAGAATTTGTTATAGCCTTTAATACGAAGAATTTAGTATTCGTTTAACGGCAAGCTTTCTTATTATATAGTTCTTAAAAGTTATCAATAGAAAGATAACTGGAATATCCTTTACGAAAGTTAATTTTTTTTTTAAATGTTTAATTGTTTTTATGCATAGTTATTTGATTTCAGTTGTAATTCTTTTTGCTTTCAGAAATAACCGTCTGAAGTGGGCGGCCAATGAGCCTAATATCGGTCTTGATTGTGTCTCTATTTCGACAAAAAAGAACTCTGCTATCACTGCTTGGAGTAAAAACTGCAAAGAAAGAAAGAAATTTGTTTGTGTCCAGCGTAGTATGGAGCTTTCTAAAAGTATGTAAATTTCCGATAACAGTAGCTGAAATTTTTATAAAATGTGCCAAAAGTAATCAGGAGAAAATGTATTTTGAATAAGATTTTTTGACTGCATTTCACTCCCTTATTAGAAGTTTTACATTTAATTTTTTATAAGACGGAATAACATCGACAGTGGCGAATATTGGAAAGTGAAGATCATTGCATGTAAAATCAACATAGCGCTCGACCTCTCCGTTTTCAATGATGTTTTTGGTATGTTTGTAGTATTCATAAGTAAAAAGATGACGCTAATTAATTTTGCTTTTTTGTCTACTATTGTTTCAATATATAACCTTTCAAAAGTGCCAAAAACTTCAAAAATTTTAAATACTGAGCGTTCTTTAAAGCTCTCATTGTATTCATGCTAAAGTAATGAAATTTATTTCTTTTTTAAGGTACTTAAATATTCTTTAAAATTAGGTATTGCAGATATATATTGAATAACAAATTAAAACCTCTGGGCCATCATACAAAACGTTTGAGCTTGAATATATCTAAATACGACTCTTTGAATTTAAAAACAAATACGCTGAAATATATACAATATTAATCACCTCATGATTTTTTTTATCTGGGGACCGCCATGTGTTTCTGAGTTGCAGATTTTTAAATTAGATAAGGGTCTGCGAAAATCATGGATGCCATTTCAGACTTTTTCACTTAGTGAAATATATCTCTAAATAAATACCCCCTCAAGCAGCTGCTTACCATAGAGTTCTGACAGCTTAATACGCCGTAGAGAAGATATGTGAGGAAGACGAGACCTCAGCAGAAAAGCAGCACAACATCCATGCTTTATCCGAAATACAAACCCAGGTTCCTTTACTCAATAGCCAAGCACGACGGATGCAAATCATCGACAATATTATTTTGAATGATATATAAAGATATGATGACAATGAAGAAATGAGATATAGATTAAAACAGTATTTATGAATCAGCTGTATTTAGTCTATATAACACTTTAAAAAGTTAACCAATTGACAGTCTTAAAATGCCTGTAAAGGCCCTACTCATTCTCGACAATGCCCCAACACACCCAAGTGAACTCATTTTTGACAACATAAAAGCCATGGTTTTGCCACCTAATGTATCATCTTTAGTGCAACCAATGGATCAAGGCGTGCTTGTAAGTTTAAAAAGGCGATACAGGAGAAAGCTTCTTTCAGAATTCTACAACGAACCGAAAATGACGGAATAGGACTTTTAAATTCTTTGAAAACAATAAATATCAAGGATGTGATCTACATGTTGGCAAGAGCTTTTGAAGAAATGCCTCGTACAACGTTTGTGAAGTCATGGAGAAAACTTTGGCCCGGAGTTGAAAACTGTGTAGAAAGTACCAAAGACGACCACACGAAAGTAAAGAATGAGCCTGCGCCTGCCGAAGATATGACGGATAATGACAATATTTCGCTGCTTAATGACTTTAAGCTGCTGCCTGAATGTGACATACTTGAAGAATATGACATTGAAAAATGGTTAAAAGGTGATGAACAGTTGGAAAATGTAACATGAATGATGAAGAAATTTTAAATGCAGTCTGCCAAGAAGAGAACGGAGAAGAGGCGGAAAATGAAGAAGAAAAAAGAGAAGGGAAGTTAGTCATATTGAAGGAAAAGAAGCTTTTGATGTTGCAGTAAGAAACATTGAACAGCAACAGACCTCATCTGCGATTGATGTGATGTTTATTAAAAAATGGCAAGACTTTGCATGTAAAAAAGTGTTAAGTTCAAAGAAACAATAGAAAATCACGGAAAAAAATGACATAAATTTTTTCGTAATTTTTTTCAAGTGAGAGTGAGTAAATTGTTAATATTGTACAACAAAGTATTAATTAAAATACAGTACAGTTAGTATTTTTGTCATTTGCCGTTTTTATCTATTTTCTGACACAATTTTCAGATTAACCGGTCTTTCGTTCATCCGGCCAGGGGTCCAGTCCAGTAAGGACCGGATAAGAGGGAGTCTACTATAATTGGAGTTAATATCATTTATAAAGTATGACACCTTCTAAAGTTATATTTTTGGTCGTAACCATATAGAAACCATAGAGAATACCCCCTCAAGCCATATAGAACCATAGGCTTATATATATTAAATATTATAGTTCTGTATGGTTCTATATATTAAACCACATAGAAACCATAGGTAAACCATACAGAAAAACCTATTTAGAAGCTCACTAGTACCAAATAAAATAAATTCCTCAATTCGAACATTTTTTTCCATCTCTTGAATTAACCAGATTTTACGTAGCTATTTTTTTTTCCTTTTTATGTACTCGCTATTTACTCAAGGTGCATCCTATGTACTCGCTGCTTACTCAATGTGTACTCTATGTACTCGCTGTTTACTCAAGGCGTACCCTATGTGTGTACATCAGTACTACATTAATGTATGTCCACCTATCTCTTTACGAAATATTTATGTCATTTTTTTCTTGAAAAGGAATTTGAAACTCATTATGTTTTGGGAGCTACATATTTGAACTGTTTCTTGCATAAATCAGACATTTGTTTTCAAAATGTTTGTTTCATCCTGTGGTAGATATTATGTTGGGTCTATCCAGGGCCGGAACTAGGGAATGAGGAGGGCAAAGCCCCCCCCCCCCCCCCCCTTTGAGAATGTTATTAATTTATTAAGGGTAATGGAAACCAGAATTAATTAATGTTATTAAAGGTAATGGAGCCCAAAAATGATTAAACATGAATATTTTACGCTTTTTTTTCATGAAAGGTTTTAAAAACCACTGAAACGAAGGAGGAAATATGACGTGGCAATGGAAATCCACTCCCTTGTTCTGACATTTTTCCGGCTCGAATGCTTCGCTTGCTTTCTTTTATTTTTTTCTAGATCCCGAGCTAATTCAGTGTATCATGTCAAATACTTCTTGTTCGTGATATTTGATGTTCTCTTGCTTATGGAGTGAAAATCAAAACTCTTTTTTTTTTCTAAGTTTCAAGTGGTTTATTATTCTATTTCACATTTTTCATGAAAAATATTAGCAAATTTGTATCTATTTTTAGTTCCTTCCTGTGATGAAAACTGGGTTGGTTCTCTCCATCACGACAAATGTTTTTTGTTGGTTAAAGAAAAGAAAACATGGAACGAAGCGCAAGATCACTGCAAAAGGTATCATCCGACGAGTCATTTACTGACCCTTCCCACAAAGATGGTTTATTCACTAATATTGAAATGGATTAAAGACAACCATCACTATGACAGTAAGTTGTAGATTTTTCTGTAATAGATTTATGGAAATATTTCAAATATACGAATTCACCTCATAAAAGCACATTATAATTATTAATTAAGGCAACTGCTTAAAATTTATTCTTTTTCTCGACCTAGATATGTTGATAAGAAAATGTCGTGGAAGTCAAATGGCGATTATTTTGTCTAGAAAATATTTGAATAACTCCTTTCACATCTGTTTAGCAGCAAACAAAACTATAAATTTCTCACATATCATATATAGAGACGTCCATAAATTACGGGGGTAGACAGTCGGTAGCGCGCCAGGCTCATAATCTGCAGTTCCCAGGTTCGTGTCCCACCTAGGCCAGCGTTGAGATTTACGTTCGCAAACTCCCTGCCCTTCCTGCATAGGTGACTAACGTGCTTGGAATAATCGTCGTCAGTCGGATGGGATTATGCTGAGGCATATGTTGAAGTGGAAAGTTCCAATTTCGAAAACCTGTTGCGAAAACCACTTCGTTGATACTTGCAATAAAAAATTATTACATGACTACTTGCTATTATTATAATTAAATAAATGACCTGAAGCTACTAAATCAGTACACTGATAACGGATAAACAAAATTATATCAAAACTTGAAATATTTGGAAAATGGTGATAATTCAAAACTGTTCAATCTCAAGTTAAAAATTTCAATATTTGTACAAGTGATAATCTCGCTTTGAAGGGAGTTCCATACTCCTCCAACACGCTGCACAAAGGAATGGTATTCACAGTTCTTCCGAGCCAAAGGTACTTCGATAGTATATATAGTGAGTTATTCTAAGAATAAGTTTATAACATGTTTTTAAGTAAATATTAGTACAACTTTTTTACAACTTTTGTTCATATGACATATTGTGAAACCCAGGAAGTCTTTTTGTAAATCATTTCTGGTGCGTTCAAGAGTTTGGATGTTTGATATCACTGGGCAACAAATTTTCATGAAAGTCATGCCTCTGAGATAAAAGTAGCCACTTCTTAAAGATTTCAAGGTGCTGAACACATATGACAATGAAAATGCAAAATTGGCTACGATTTCTGAGAATTCCAGAATAGTTTCTTATATCATAAAGTAATAGGTACATGTGACATGTATCGGTAAAACTCCGCTTCTACTTTCGACGTCGCTTTGCCCGTCGCTTCTAGAGCTGCTCAGGATCATCTCTGGCGAGCGTCCAACAGTAGTCTGCCAACATCGAAGTGAACCAGTTTCCCTTGATATCGTGGTGAAAAGGCTCACCGTGCTCATCACTTACCATGCCGCAGTTGTCTGGGAAGAAATCTAAGTGGGAATGGAGAAAATGGATCTTTAAGGACATATTGCAGCTGAGTTTCTGATACAGAGACAACATGTCCTTAACCAGTTTCTGTAGTTGTATGCCCTGACATTCCCGAGGAATTTAGTTGATACCAGACGAAACGCGTCCCAAGCCTTTTTCTCATCACCCTGAAGCAGGTTGTCGAACATCTGGCCTCTGAACAGCTCGTGGATCTTAGGACCCACAAAAATTCCATCGTTAATTCCTCTGAGGCCAGTTTCTTTTCACGTAGTGCAAAGTCTTTGCTAGGCTGTCCCATTCACATAAGAAACAACAGTACTTCGTATATCCCAGCTGCAGACCCATCAACAGAGCTACTACCTTCAAGTCACAACAGAGATGTCAGCCATACTTGCTGTATTGAAGACCGTTCAACAGTTTTTTTTAGGTTGTCGTAGGTTTCTTTAATGTAGACAGCGTGTCCCACCGGAATTGATGGAAGTAATAATAATAATAATCTTTATTCATATTCATGTTAGTTATACAAAAGTTTAAACAAATGACCCGCAAAGCATCTGCTTATCTGCAGGAGAGAAGAATAATAACGTTACATGAAAATACATAAGATATAGTTTAAAACAATGTCATCGAAATATGTGAATATCAGTGGAAGCTCCATTGTGGTGGTTCAATTATGCATCAACACCTACTTTAGACTCAATTTCGAGGAGTCTATGAATAGTCACCATTCTTGAGGGTGATGTTTTATTCCGAGAGCATTCATCAGACCATCTACGGAGCAGAACACAAGGTCATCTTCCTTTCTGAAGTAAGGCGCACTCTGATCATGAAGAATTCGAAACGAAATCACTCGGGCATTTTCCTTGAGAAGATTCCATTGTTTAAGTCTTCATCCAAGTAACTCTGCTTTGGCCTTGGGCAGCTCAAGATCGCAAACAAGATCGTTCATTTCTTCTTCGGTCAGAATGTGTGGCGCAGATGATGCACTGTGGCAGACGAATGGATCATCATTACACACCGAACGGCTGTGGAGAACCCGATGCCGCTTCGCCTCTCTCCCTCTTCATTGTCTGAATCGATGAAAAATTCTTTTGGAGGTTCGGGAACGGGAAGGCCTTTGCCGTGCTGAACTGGTTGGAGAGCCGATTGTATATTCGGTTACACTATTGTCCACTTCTTTTTCCTTGTGATGCCTCCAGAAACAGGTGGAACCTTGTAGAAGTAGCAGTCATTTGCGTGATTTCTTGGCTCTCTCTAAACCATAAGAACAGCAAACGGCATCGCCACTTTTTCGCCTTTCAGCCACTTTGGAAAATTTCTTGCACATGTACTGTAGCTGTGTGGGGCCCAGGCCTTGTCCTGGTCCTCGATCTGGCATCCAAAATAAAACTCATACGTTGCTTTCACTCTTGGAGTGATGACAGTTTTCTGGCTTGCCAACGTCACTACCCGCAAATATAACAAAATGAATCTGAACTATTAACCCAGTTAGGAGGCATCACTTCTGCTGGATAAAAACTGCAAGTTGTAGTTATGACTCATGGGAATCGCTCAAAAGATTTGCTGATCGTACGAGACGTTGCTTACAACTAACGGTTGCATCATGTTTTGTCCCCGATCGTAAAGCCGCGATGTCATGACTCAACTACGTTGCATCATACAATGATGCAATACCTCCGGGGGTTGTGTGTATGGCGGGTTAATGCAATACAATGCAATATGTTGCAACCTGGAATTTAAAATACAGTGTTGCGAAATGGTCTCCCAAGCACACAGCAAAAAAAAACATTTCTTCTTTTTGCTATAATGCACAGCTAACTACGTTTTGCTTCACACTCTAATTCATCTTAATTATAACAACTTATTCTTTTTTTTAAATTCGTTCGAAGTGGTTAGTGACGTAATTCTCACGTAGAAGTTCAAGCCAGCATCTAGACGATACGTCACATGACGGGTTCATTATTGCTCGTTCATCTGTCGTAACAATATTAAGGATCCCAGAAATGAGCTGCTGAACATTGGGCTTCAATGACGTTATAACTAGTTTTATGATGTTATTGAAATTTAATTTTTGGTCTTATTTAAACGTCATTCATTCTAGTACAGTCAGATTAAAAATATACATATATTGCATTTTCGATTTTCAAGCGGGCCTACTAAAATTGCTGAATGGGCCGGAATTTGAGTACCACTGCTATGAAATAACCTTCTCTAAATTTTATCTAAGACTTATTATTCTGACAGGCTCCATCCCATCAGACTTTCATGTCAAAGAGCTGTTGAAGAGCAGTATTTTTTCTTGGACTCTTTATAGCACACAGCGCAAATTGGATGCTGCGGAAGATATTAACACTCTATGGGTAAAAAGTTCCTTTTTGAAACAACTGCTATTTTGAAAATGGGAACCGAACCTACGCAATCTAATCCTACTATACACATTCGGCAGCTGTCTCTCCGTTAGTTACATGATGCGATTGGAAGTCCGTATGGCTACTCTCTTCAAATATTAGCTCTCTACATTATATGTAATACTAGCGCCTCCATGTGATAATAACTCCATGTTTTCATAACAAGGAATCTTTGTGTTTCTTAACATCCTGATTACAAAATTACTTTTGTTATTTAATTACTTAATTATTTATACTTAATTTATTTATTACTTAACTTATAATACTGTTCCGTTTAATGAATCTGTATATACACTGCATGACATTGAAATTACCTCATTCATAAGGAATGAGGGGATAGGGGTGAAATGTAGCACACACATAGTAATATATATTGGCATACTATGATTTAATTTGCAGACACTTACAGCGGTTAGAAAATGAGATAATGCAGCACAATGTGACTGCCTCATAGGTGGTTGCAGCGCCGTGAACGATAATACAAGCAGCAATACGGCGTGGCATGGAATCATGCAATCGACGGATATGGTCCTGAGGAATTGCACAACAACCAGCGTTGACTTGCTCCCATAATTCATCGAGATTCTGTGCCAGCCGGTGAGAGGATTGCACACTTCATCCAATGTGGTCCCATAGATTTTCTATTGGGGATAAATCTGGAGATTGTTCTGGCCATGACAATACTTGAACATGTTGCAAACATTGTCTGGAGATCCTAACAGTGTGCACAGAGCATTGTGATGCTGGAAAATGGGCTGCTACATGCCTCCCAGGAACGGTAACAAAACGAGCTGCAGAACCACGCTAGCTGTCAGAGTTCCCATGATGCAGACAAGAGGTGACCTCCTATCATATCCAATAGTCTCCATACGATTATGCCTGGCTGACGGGCAGTGTGCCGGTCATGAACAAAATATCCGTCCTCTCACTAGGTTGTAGCCATACACAGACCCGTCGATCATCAGCACACAGACAGAAATGGGATTCATCCCTAAACACAACAGTGTTCCATTCGTGACCCCTGTTCACACGACTTCGGCACCAAGCCAGACGAGGGCTGTGATGGTTTGCAGTCAATGGCAGTCGTCTAACGGTTTCCTGGAGTGCAGGTGTGCCTCGTACAACCTTCGGTTTACCGTTCGAGTCGTTATGGAGACGTCCATGGCTGCTGGCACAGTCCGTCGAATATCACTTGGAGTGCTATGTGGAGACGAACGAGCATATCGAGCAATGCGCCTATCAAGCAAATGCTGGCATATGTCGGGCGGCACCGCTCCCTCTGCGACGCACACTAGAACCTTCATTTCGCCATTGTTGCCAATAGCGTCCAGCAGTTCGTTCATCTCGATGAGCATGGGAAGCGACACGACATGTAGTCCATCCAGCTTCACATAGGCCTATAATTCTTCCTCTCTCAAAAGCATCGAAATGGCGATAAACTTGCCGACAGCGTGTACCAGACATTTTCGGCCTTCGCTGAACAATTTCCAAGCGGAACTACCTAATCTCAACCGTTTCGAAGTCACGACTTCCACCTGCATAAACACAATATCATACCTGTTCCTTCTTGCACCTTTTATCTCTTCGTCCACACCACGTCATTGGTTCCGGATTATCATTATTTGAATATCTAAATTAGGTATACCCATCCTTCTATTTGCATGTTTGAACGAAATGTCCTTCTGAGTAGCGCACTTTCAATATCGAACAATGTACATATATTAAGAATCCAATTCCATCTGTAAAATATCTTTAAATGCCAAAGTTGCAACGAAAGTAACAATCCCTTACTTCTTATGAGAAGATATAATTTATTATATCGTTTCTAATGAATTTACGGTTCTTGATTTCAGAAAGTTATAGCTGGTGGTTTGGTTTGAAACGAATTCGTGAAAAGTATGAATGGCAAGGCACAGCCCAATCAGAATTAACTTTTGTGGACTGGTCAAGATACACTGAGTTCATAGGAAAAAATTCAGTTGGTGCTCTTAAAATTGAAACTAACAATGGTAAAGAATGCATAAAGTGGAATTTATTCCCTCCAGCTATAAAGAATGCATTCATATGTGAAAAGGAAAAGCTCAGAGACATGGGTAAGTTTTGATTTTTATTGTCAATAATTATTCTGTTTCTATAAAGAGTTTGCCTCTCATTTGTAAATTGATCATAAAATTATCAGATTTTACTATAATCTCTTTTTGCAAGCAAGCAAGAAAAACTTGATACAACTTTCTCATCACAAGTACATACAATAATTTCGTTTCAAAATGCTTGACCCACAAGTCTTATTTTCAGAAGAGCACTTTGAAGCATACTTTGAAGCATACATAAGAGGCTAGAAAGTGAAATTTGATAATTAATCATATAATGGCGACAATATTGAAATTTAAGCATATATTTTATATTTCGATTTCGATTTCTCCATAGGAGTCTATAAACAAAATAATCTACAACAGCTTATTAAAAATCGTTACGATTCTATGCTTCCTTAGGTTTCTACAGTAACAATTACGAAAATTAGCGTGATATAGTGTTTATTTTACTCTATCATGCTAGTCAACCAAATCGAGGAAGAATTCTGATTCAAAAAACGGCAATGGTGTGAAACGAAATTTTTCGAAGAGATGACAAGGGAGGTAGGTATATCTGAATTTTGAAAAAAATATATTCAATATTATGTTCTCCCAGTAGTACATATTGAAGTGTAAAAGACATTTTTAAACAAATTCCATAAATGTATTTGCGGACATTCCAATACCTATTCAAATAATCTAATTTCGAACTGTAGGTGACGCAGTTTGGTTCCTGATAATTTGCAACGTTTATTGGTATTATTTTTATTACAAAAATGCTGTATTTTCTGATGTGTCAATGCTAATACTTTGTAGGCCGAGATCTTGGAAAGATTAGCATTAATGTTACACTCTGATTACTATTTCCTGCAACTCGAGTGCAAAATATCTGTCTCCAGCTTCGATTGCTGCCATCTTTTTTCCCTTCTTCCCCACCCCCATTTTGCACGTTGTTTGCATCACACAGTCAAGTCAGATGTAAACACTTGCACCCGCACAGCAGCAAATAAATGCCCAAGAAAAGGCATGAAAGGCGAAGACAGTGCACAAGAAGAAAGGAACATTAATAACGTCACAGTGAATAAATTGGGATGTTTCAGAAAGTTAGCATACGAAAGACTCTACTTAATTGCATCGAAACAGCATAATCTAAATTTAGAAACCGAGAGTGCAAATTAGAAAGGCCGTAGTGAAGACGTGCCAGCATGATGAAAATCGTTCTATTTATGAGGGCCACATGCATCTCGAATACACCTGGAGTATGTCATGAAGCCTCTCCCTCCAAACAACCGACGGGTTCTCTAGATTAATTAAAATGGGTGGAAGAGAAAAACAACTAACGATCATAACTACATATGTAGCAGTTACCGAACGAACTCCGGAGGGCATAATAGAACAGTGTTCGCAGATTGAAAGTGTGTATGAAGTACGTGAAGCAACGCATTTTAACCATTGGGGAGTCCAAGTAATGCGATCCAAAGTCGAAGCATGATATCCTCCATAGCTTGAGAAAGGATTTTCACCCTTTGCTGCCAATTCTATTTTCTGACAAGGAGAGAAATCTGGATGGTAGTTTTGACTGAACAAACATGGACTTTGTCAGCGAGAAAGGGGGCTTTCGAAAGAAAGGAGGCTTTCGAAAGAACACCATATCTGAATCCATGATTTTCCTGTACAATATCTCTTAGCTCTTCAGACGCGCTATTCACCGACCATAATCAACCTTCTATGAAGTAAAAGTCAGTAGCAGAATCAGAGAACAGCATCCCTGCCATTTTGTCCGAAAATAGTCCCCACTGGACCATAAAAGATTGGAAGACGCTCACGAGAAAGACAGGTTCAGCTTTCCACAACGTTTCCTCGTCGGGCAAAAAAACCAAGACAGAAGCTTTAAGATATGCTGTAGAGATTGCTTAGCCCACAGAGCACAATAGATTATGTTCAATGTCATTATTAAGTGAGGTGAAAAAAATGTCTCTTGGCCATTACTTTCCTTGACGAAATAACTGAGAAATGGAAATTGCCGAATGTGATCCAATCATTAGCATGGAATGAGGTAGGCTGGCTCAGTGTCTTGTTCATATTAATTAGTGTAGTTAGCGTATTTTACTTAGATTAAGTTCATTGCCATTTTGTCATCAGTACCATATTGTGTTTTGTTGATCTAGCAAACTGTTTGTTTCAGAATGAATCTGAACCTAATACTTTTTATTCGATTTACAGACTTATATGATATGTCTCATTGCGCTTTATTATTCAAGTGGAATATATCTTGTGGGATTGAATAACCAGCCAGTTCAAAACGTAGGAGGGATTATTAGATCTGTAGCAGCGTTGTCACTTAGCTCAATGAGTCCCAAAAGCTTTTTTGTGTTATTTTAGGGTGTTCGACCCTGAAGAAAAGGATGGACTCATACAGGACTCTGCAGTTTTTGTTTTAAGAACAGTCAAATTGTACACATTTCCTACTCTTAGTCGCCTATCACCACCAAGGTTAATTAATTGTCTCCCGAGAGAAACCACGCTAACTTTTAGGAGGTTTTAGATAAACATTACCTGATTTTATTGATTTTAGAGTATTTCTTGAAATTACTTAGATTAGCATTGTTGCCAATGATAACTTCAGAGATGCCTAGTTTTAGGCAAGGAAAGGGGGATATCCAACCAGAGTATCATCGATTACATTGGTTTACAACGTTTTTATAACATAGACAATTGTAAAATAATAAAAAAATAAATACCCCATCAAGCAGCTGCTTGCCACAGAGGTCTGACAGGAGTCTGCCAGTTTATATGCCACAGTAGAAGGTCTGAGAGGATGGCAGGACCTCAGCAGAAAAACGATACATACATCCATGCCTTATCCGGGGCTCGAACAGGTCCCTTAGATCAGTAGTAGCAGCCTTTAATTACTTTTCAAGTGCTGATTTCAGATCTGGCCTTAAAAAATGGCTAGCACGTCATGTTTTTATGTTATTGGTCATTTTGACTCCTATTAAGATCTCCCTATACCAATACCTCCAGACAACAGGGAGGATACTAGATATTTTACTTTTTGTAACTGGCAAAACTGATTGCCAAGTGGGAGAAAACAAGTAACAGTAACCTAACCTCAGATTACAGTTCTTGTTGTTTTCTTTGTAGGAGGAACACGTGCTGTACGTTGAAGAGTGAATTTTGACGTTTAAATGGCACAAAGGCAGCGTCGTGGATGTGTTAATGTGGCGATAAGTTTTGTTATGTGTGTGGAAATTATATTTTGAAATCCCAGGGTCGTTCTTTGACAAAGATTGTGAAGAAAGCCTATAACTTGTATTTTGGATGTCATGTTGGAGATCAGGACAAAACATGGGCTCCACATGTGTGCTGTACTTCGTGCTTTGTTGGACTGAGTGAATGGTTGAAAGGTAAGATAAAATCCATGTCCTTTGCAGTTCCAATGGTTTGACGTGAGCCAACTATTACTTGCATGATTGCGATTTTTGTTTAACTAAGTTGTCGGGCTTTTCAAAAAAAAAAAGCAAAATACAATATCCAAATGGCCCTTCAGCCTTAAGGCCAGATCCTGTTGGAGATCAACTATTAAAGATATCTAGGATGCTCGAAATGGGGTTGCACAAATAAAAATTTATTACTAATTTATAATTCAATTATACTCCCAAAATATACATATGGAATTTAACTCACAAATGATATTTCAAAATATAATCTAAAAAGACTAGAACAATCACAGACAAAAATTCTAAAATATTGTTTGGGGCTTATTCCGGGTACCATTAACTTGAATGTTTATGCTGAAACTTCTATACCACCAATTGAAATAAAGAACAACTACCTTTTATTCGAATCTTGCTTACAGAATTTAGAACAAAAAATAAACAATGTCCAATTATTAAAAAAATTATATATAACTTTGAAAATATTTCATTAGACACTTTCTCAGAATAAAAAACAAATTAATAGAAATTATAAATAAAAACACTAGTGGAGACTACATTACACAAATTCCTTGTTGGGTTTCTTCATTTCCCATTATTAATAAGAAATTGCAGGAATTGACTCAAAACATTATATAGATAAAAATCATCTTAAATTGCTAACAGAAGTACATATAAAAAACAAATGCAGTAACTACATTCATATATACACAGACGTATCATTAAATTCAGACAAGATAATTGCTTCAGAAGCTTTTTGCTGCCCATTACAGAATTATGAATATAAATTTAAATTTAATACGCCTAACCAGTTATAATAGCTCAATTGACAGCAATTATTCAAGCAATTGATTGGGCTCTTAAATTGCAAAAGCAAATATTGTAATTTTAACAGATAGTAAATTTTCATTAGACATAATTTATCAAAATCCATTTAAAAGTAATTTTACAATTTTCATAAGTGATTTCTTAACACTCACAAATAAACAAGTACATCAAAACAACACTGTATATATTCAAGAATACCCTCATATAGGTATAAATTTAATGATAAAGCAGATACCTTGGCAAAAGATGCAAAAAAATTAAACTCATCAATTGGTTCTCCTTTTCACACTTTTCTACATAAAAAGCAAAATAAAATCAGACTATTACGAGAATTACAAAGATGGTGCCACACATTCTCATATAACACTCAAAGATACAATATCTCACATGGAATAAATAATTTAAATGACCTTGGTCTAAATAAAAGTGAAATTAATGTCATTCTTAAAATCAAAGCAAATTTTGCATATAGAGGATCTACATTATATAAAATAAAAAAAAATAAAATAATCCAATTCTATGTATTGTAATCTACCACATATATTAGAACATATTATTTTCGACTGCAATAATTTTACAAATGAAAGAAACGTATACTTTCATAAATTAGAAAAATATAAATAATTTTAATGTCAAAAATATTTTGGAATCTACAAAAAAATACCTAAAATCAACCTTTTACAAACTACTATTAACAAATTTAAAAAAAATATATATTTATGGACTTAGAGAGAGAAAAAAGGAAAACAATTTCTGAATGAATCTGTGTAAACACCATTCTTCTTTACACAGGAGAATTCATTTGTTATGATGATGTGATCCTCATGGAGATCTTCCTATACCAACACCTCTAACCAACTAGGAGGAGATGGATTCACATTCATCAGAGGAAAACTTTGAGGCACATACAGATCCTGATCCTACGTACACCACTAAAAAGTTAGACGAGCCTCATCTGCTTCAGCAAAATGAACTAAATTATCTTGTTCGAAACCTAGAACTTTCCAAACAAGCTGAGGTTTTAGGTTCAAGACTGGAATCTTCTGGCCAAAAGTATCAGTTTCTCTGTTCAGAAAGAGAAATTTCGCTTTATCTGCTTATTATGAGATGCAAGATAGTTTGTGTTTCTGCACAGATATTTCAGGACTGATGGAAGAAATCGGAACAACCCTAAGGAATGGCGTTAATTTATAGATTCGTCAAAATTCAGCTAAAAATCTGTCCTTTTGCATAAACCATCAATTCCAGTGACACACGCTGTGGGAAAGAAAAAAAATTAAGAAAGCATGGAAAAAATACTCACTGCTATAAAATATGACCAGTTAAAGTTGACAATATGTGGTGACCTAAAAGTCATATCTCTCTTGCTCAACTCTATGACTAAAAGTCATATCTCTCTTGCTCAACTCTATGACTAAAAGTCATATCTCTTTTGCTCAAATTTTGCATATACAGACTGTATAATAGTTTGGTTCTTTTTAGGGTTAGTTATGGTAGTGAAACTTGGACACTTTGTAAACAAGATAACAGGAAACCAGATGCTTTTGATTCCAGATGCTTACGCAGTATCTTGGGCATTAGGTGGTTCAACTTTGTAACTAATGATGAGGTTAGGCAAAGGAGTTTGCAACCTCCTTTAAGCAGCATATTGTGCAGAGAGAGACTCCGTTGGTTATGCCATGTTGCCCGTATGAATAATTATAGATTGGCGAATAGGGTTATGAACAGTGTGCCTAAAGGCCTCAGAAAGAAGGGGAGACCTATGATGCGGTGGGCAGACAATGTCAAACAGGACCTTGTTAGAATTGGTGTGCAGTGGCCAGATGCAGTAGATGTAGCTCAAGGATAGACTTGCTTGGAGAACTAAATTGCACGGTCTGGTTGGACCTCCGTAGCCCATGGCTGCTTGAGAATTATGATGATGATGATGACATTATATAAATGAAAAAAATAAAATCACCCAATTGTATATATTGTAATCTACCACATACATTAGAACATATTATTTTCGACTGCAATAAATTTACAAATGAAGAAACATATACTTTCATAAATTAGAAATTTATAAGTAATTTTGATGTCAAAAATATTTTGGAACCTACAAAAAATACCTAAAAATCAGCCTTTTACAAACTGCTGCAAAAAAGTTATATATCTCTTGCTCAAATTTTGCATATACAGGATCTACATTATATAAATGAACAACATAAAATCATCTAATTCTATATATTGTAATCTACCTTTTACAAATCAAATCTACCTTTTACAAATCAAATCTACCACAAGATTTCAAGGAGGCTTCACAAAATTTTCTGTTTTCTGTGTTTGTGGGACAGAAAGGAAAACGACAAAGAGTGGTTTTTATTCCTGGAAAGAGTAATGTGAGATATAAGCCTCTATTTGACCCCTCTGATGTTCTGCATCCACCACTACACATCAAACTGCGGCTTATGAAAAACTTTGTAAAGGCTATGGACAAAACTGGCAAAGGGTTTTTGCATTTGAAAGAAAAATTTCCAAAACTGAGCGAAGCCAAACTCAAAGAAGGAATCTTTGTTGGTAATCAGATCAGGAAGCTACTGAATGATACTCTCTTCGAATGAAAACTGAATATGAAGGAGCATGGTGCATGGAAAACCTTCGCATCTGTGGTCCAGGGTTTTCTGAGGAATCACAAAGAGGAAAACTACAATCAGTTCATTCAAGATCTCCTCAAAAACTATGAAAATCTTGTCTGCCGAATGTCTTTGAAGATCCATTTCTTGCATTCGCATCTCGACTTCTTTCCCAAGAACTTAGGAGCTGTCAGTGATGAGCAAGGGATAAGATTTCACCAGGATATCCGAACCATGTAGGAGAGATACCAAGGCAGGTGGGACCCAGCAATGATAGGTGACTACTACTGGGTCTTGCAGAAGGAAGATACCTCAGCACATAAAAGACAAAAATGAACTTCTTGCAAGTATAAAAAAATCCTTACTCATGTTTTCTTATTTTACCTTTCAATATTATTTCAATTTGTTACTTTATATTCAGTGGTCTATAACTATTATTTTTCTATTTTTTTCCACTGCAATCATGTAATTAATTAACGAGTTTTAAATTGCAATTTAATAAAGTAGTCATATTTATTTTCATTTCCCAAATATGCGTATTCATTGAAATTTGAAATACATTAATCCGTAATTAAAATAAACTGTACATGCTGCAGATTTTTCACAGCCATATTTGAATTCAGCACCCCAAAATTAATTAACAACATCCTATTTGACCAATGTAATAAAAAATGTTTCAAGTTGTTGTTGTCGAGTGTTATCTTTTCTCCAGGGAGTGGTATCTCATAAACAGTATAGAGACACACAATGCAACCCAACAACTCTCGTCTTTTAGCCATTGTTCATGCTACTCACGCTCTGGCAGTAGGCAACAATAGGATAATTAGGCAAATGAATCCACAGGTATAACAGAAGACTATTATTTCTCCTGTAATTTTGATAAGACAATTTTCTGCATGAATATGCTTGTAAATTTTCAGCTGATATATTTTCTAATCTTAGGCATTAAGGCGATCGTTAATGCTTCTACGGTAGTATGATACTTACCAGCGTATGTTTCACTGCCGTAGAAACAAACTTTTTATTCAATTACTAATTTTGATCGTTTCAAGAAAAATGGGTTATTAAACTGTTTACTTTTTAGTAAGAGTTGTTAAAATTACTTTTTTAATTTTTAGATTAGTCTAATATGATATTAGTATTTGAAATCTCATTTCTCTGTTACTTTATTTTATAATGTTAGGAATCCACAAGTTTAGGAAACAGCGAATCTACTTACCTAGAGAAAAGAGACACTGATAAAGGGTTTGGAAATAGATTTTACCTACAGTGTTGTGAAACGAAAATATATTTGAGTAAAAACAGATTTTTTTGGAGAACCTATGGTATGCGAGACGAAATTTGTTGGCTAGCCACTGAGAGATTGAAAGAAATAGGCTATGTACAGGTACAGGGTTGAGGTATGGGCTAGGTACAGGGTTGAAAGTATTTGCTCCAGCAATTCGAAACATTTATCGATCAATCATTTGGTTATGAGACGGCTACTGTGTTACTAGAATTAATATTCCGGAATGTATAAATGAAATTTGCATGAATCCTGATTTTCAGGTTATAGTAAATAAATATTTAGAGGATTCTGAAAACCCTAAATTTCAAACGAAGCGCTCTATACATTTATTAAAACATTTTTCCTAAAGAAAATTGTTAACAATTGTTGTAAAGTAAATACGAACGGTTTGTTAATTTTTCTGACGTGTTTCTTTCATTTCTTTTGTATTTATGTTTTTCTTCACCATTCCACAAAATTAGTATTCTGTGATATAACAAATCAGCGTCCATCAGTATACAAATCAAACCAGCTCTCAGTAGTAAATTTCCTCCTTTTCTAAAACTTTAGCCGAGTCTGAATGTAATTGAAAAAACGGGTCTTGAAGGTACTTTTTAGGTTACTGCAAACAACCTATACGTTAATATAATTATATATTGTAGTTATATATAAAGACTCTACGGACAGAGCACCTGACATGCGCTCTGTCCGCTGAGCTATGACAATTCTACCTCTATATTTATTCAACATATCACCTCTTGGTGATATGTTGAATAAACCTATGACTTCCTATTGTTCCAACATGAATCCTTAAGCTCGATAAAAAACGTGTGGCTTTAAAAGAATCATGTCTTTTGACCTTTCTTGTGGTTTCGACGCGTGCAATAACCTGGAAAGTATCCTCCGAACCCGACTCTTCAATTATAGTCAAATACATTTCCAATGACTGACTTCATGGTACAAAGCTTAAAGTCACCAGAAGAGGATAATTTTTCAATGGCTCATCATAGTCATAGTCAATGTATCTAACAGATATATTTCCTGTGACTAACTTCATGGTACAAAGCTTAAAGTCACCAGTAGAGGATAATTTTTCGATGGCTCAATGGACAGGGACCTTTCAGGTGATTAGAAATTCGTGGGTTCGAATCCCAACCGGTAAATGTTTCCTCTATATTTATTCTACATATCACCAACAGATGCATACGGGCGATTTCCTATTATTTCAAAATAATTCACATTTTACAAAACAGGTTTCAATTTTATTCCTGTTAATACTTGACATATGTTAAGTCTTAATTTCTGTTCGATATCTTTTTATTACTTATCTTCCTATTGCTTTTGAGTTTAACATTTGTCGGCTTTTCGGTTTCTGGATTTGACAAAGGGATGTCCCAGTTTATCTTTCGAGCGCGGTGGAGAAACGCAATGATTTATGTGGCAAATGAAAGCTGATGACGCGGGGAGTGTTCTAGGCTATAAAAAATTTACATCCCCGTGCTTCCTTCCCACCTAAAAAACGGGAAAGTCGTTCTACTGTATCTTCCGAACGCGAGGACCTACATTTACGAGTTAGGTGTCAAATTAAAGCTCGTATAATAATGAGCGTAACTATTTCGAATTTTTCCCCCACTATTCCCACCCTAAAAAAAGGGTGCGGGCGGATTTAGCGGCATTTGAGCGTTCATTCCCAGCGTTCTAAACCGTAATGTTCACAAATCGTGTTGCACAAGTCTTGAAATTATTCTGAGACACTTCTAGTATGAAGGTAATCCAAAATATGCAGAGAGAAAGGTGGAGAAATATGAAAATTCAACTTTTTATATAGTATAGCAGCAAAAATTATCGATGGTATAATTTTCCAAGAAAATTCTGTTGTTCTTCCATGTTCGACAATAAACATTACACCTAGTCATAATCATTGATGTTAATGTTTAAAATCACTTTTCACTTACGAAGCCTAAACTAATTCTCAGTTATCTGCTAAAATCTATGCAATTGTTCATTGCAGGATGGGGGAAGGAAAAAAATGTTGATGGAAAGTAATCTTTATTTAAAAAGTGAGATATCACCAATGAATAACATTTAGGCGGAGAAGAAGAAAAACAGAAAATTGTGCAATACTTACGAGAATAACAAATCAACCACAATCCTAGCGTTTTAAACTCTACAGTTCGCAAATTCTGTTTCACACCTCTTGAAATTATTCTGAAACACCTGCTTAAGGAAGATAATCCGAGATATGCAGAGATAGGGGCGATGAATAGTGAAGTTTTTTATGAATAAGTAGAAAAAAATTATCGATTAGTATAATTTTTTTGATAGAAAAATTAATTTCGTGGTATTATTAAGTTCGAAAACAAACATTACATCACATCATGATTATTACTCTTCATTTTTGAAACCACTCTTCACTTACAGAACCTAAAATAATTCTCAGTTTTTTCCTGAAATCCAATGCAATTGATCACGTGAAGGTTGGGGGACGGAAAGCAATGATGGAAAATCAATTATTCAAAATGTGAGTTTATCACATTTTCACTCTCAACTATCTGCAGGTCTTTGATTGCATTAATTAAAGAAGTGACTTAGAAAAATTTCAACAATTGTGAATCAAAAAATTTGAACACACAGGGAGTGTGGAGCAAGGGTTATGTTCGTAAGTAATATAACATATATATAAATAAAGATTCGTTTTTTAAATAAAAATAATTTTTTTCAATTCTGTTAAAAACAGATGGCAGTTTCTATTTTTAAATCAATAGAATTTAAGAAGAGAATGAAAAACTGGTGGGAAATGGTGCAGTACTTATATAAATTACCATTGCACCACTTGCATCGTTTAAAATCATACTATTTTTATAACTCTTAAAATTATTCAGCGACACTTCTTTAATAAAAATAATCCAATACATTCAGATAGATGGGCGTCCAACTGTGAATATACAACTTTTTTATGTACAGGAAGAAAATAATTATTGATCACTATAATTTTCCCGTAGAACAGAATATTCCACAGTACTATAAATTCAACAATCAAAATTACACCACATCACAATTATTACATTTGAAATCACTCGTCACCTACAAATCTTAAATTAATTCTCAGTTATCTGCTAAAACTAAAAAATGGATCATTTATAAACTGGGTGTAGGAAACCAGAATTGAAAAAGTATTTTATTTAAAAAACGAATTTTAAAAAAAAACGTCATATATTATTTACGAGTATAACCATTGCACCACATTCCCTGCGTATTTAATGTTACTGTTTACACGTTTTGTTTCACAACTCTTGAAATTATTCTGAGTTACTTCTTTAATTAACGTAAAGACTTGCAAAGAGCTGAGCGTAAAAATGTGATAACAGAACTTTTACGAATAAATTTAAAAAGTTACCGATAATTTTCCGGTGTGAAAAATTAACTCTGAGTTGCAAGAATAATCATCACACCTCATCATAATAATTAATATTAATGTTTAAAATCACTCTTCACTTACGAATCTTAAATAATTCTCAGTGTTCTGCTACAACCTATGCAATTGATTACTTGCAGGCTGAGGGACGGAAAAGGAAGTGGAAAGAAAGTAAGTTTTATTTGAAAAGCGAAATAGATATTGCCAATAAAATTAAATATAAGAAGAGAACAAACAATCTGGAAAATGGTGGAATAACTACGTGAATACCCATTGCACCACATTCTTCTCGTTTTAAATCCTTCTGTTCAGAAATTTTGTTTCAGAACACTTGAAATTATTCTGAGTCGTTTTGTGAATTAAAGTTATCCAAGACATGGAGATAGAGGGGCGGAATATTGTAAAAATACAAATTTTTTATGAATAATGAAAAATCATCGATCAGTATAATTTTCCGATAGAAAAAAACTAATTCTGTGGTATAATCAGCACGACAATAAACAGAATCACTCATCAGGAGTATTACTTTCTTTTGCGTTAATTAATCTTAATTTACAAATCGTAAAAAATTAGTTATTTGCTAAAACTATGCAATGTACCACTTGCAGTTGGGGGAAGGAAAACAAAGTTAAAAATGGCGGAAGAATGAAAAAGGGAGAAATGGTGAAATACAGTCAGGGCCATTCAGAATGTTCTTTAACGTGCGCAAGGAGCACAGCTTAACGTTCCATCCGACAGACGGCGGTCTTTCCAAGCCCATCGATGACCCCTGCTGACCGAGGGCAGGGCGGGGAGTTTTGCGGAGATAAATCTCAACGTTCACCCAGCTGGGACTTGAACCTGGAAACTGCAGATTACGAGCCTGGCGCGCTACCGACTGACTAAGAAAACTCTTTGAATATAATTTTGGAAAAGCGCGTACAGGATGATTAGGAATTCTAAGCGTTATACTACTTTTCAGGTAAAGACGGGATATTAATGTTTCCCTTTGTTAAGTTTAGAAAATATCCAGAAGGATATGTTTTAGAAGTGCATTCTTTCATAAAATATTTTCCTTTATGTAAAAACAAAGACACGTCAGCTGTTAGCAATTAAATCGAAAATTATAGTAATTTTAAGGAAACAAACTGAACAGATCTGTATTCAGAACAAAACATACAAGAGAATTTGCGAGCATGAGGAATTTGTAAGATAAGAGTAAGCTTTTTGTTCATTGGAAGAGACGATCACTTTTGGATTGAAATGAAAGGTAACAAATCGCAAAGGTTTAATGAGAGTCTTCTCATATTATCAAAGAGTGTTTATGATAAAAACCGTTTGATCTCCATGCTGATACTTACACGATGTTTGTGCTATTGATCATTGTTTCAGAGAAACTACAAATATTTTAACAAAGTAGAATGTTTTCGACCAGAGCTTTGGTCAATATATGATAAAGATGATAAGCGTACGTCTATAAAAAAACCTAATTGTCAATTAGGTGTGTTTAAAAAAGAACCGTCAGAGTAATAAAATGTCAATGGTTATAAATTACAGATTTCATTGTAAAAAAAATTATATTTTCAATACCTTTAACATAAATATTCAGTGTGCTATTTAGACTGAGCATTGTAAGTAACAACAACCTTCTCCAAACATTTTTAAAAATCGATTTTTAATTTTTTTCCGACGTAATTTCGCCGAAGAATCACGGCATAGTTCGCTGCGTCATATTTTCAACACATTTTTATAGGTAGGTAAGGGATACAACTAATAACTGATAGAAGAGAAGTCTCAGTCTCCTGTTAAAACTCTCAGAAAAGTGCTAAATATATTGCTCTCCTAAATTAGGGGAATAGTTTTTATCCCATGCGATAAAACGAGGCCTTTAAAACTCAACTACAGTCTCCTCAGGAAGCATTTAGCACAGAAATATCAATCCTGGTTAAGTGAAATGTCAATGAAATTGTTCCGCTTCATAACTGTAGAATTGATAAATAGGTAGTGTTCAAAATTGAGTTTATTCAGTTTGCATCCAAACGCAATACTTTGTGTAATTTGGTATTTTTTCTCTTGAATCTTAAGGATTATTCGATACACTCCTTTCATTGGCTGAAAATCGAAACTTGCCGAGTGGAGCTATAGTTTTTGGACTGACGGGGAATAGACGTTATGAAGAAGTTATACGTAGTCGTTTCTGAATCTTTTTTACTTTAAAACGTTTTTAGAATTATACGCAGCAAAGTAAATATATATTCAATATTTATCTCTATTTTCAAAATTTTACTACAAGTTAATTTTGACAACTGAATATATTACATAGTTTCCCAAAATATATATTTTGCAATTTCAGAAATTTTTTACATCTACCTGTGGAAATTTAATCTAATGAATCATTCGGAAAATGCGATTAATGTTAAATTTTATAAACGGAAGAAAGCCTGATTCGTTTTCTCTTGAAAACAAAATAAGCCCATTCCAGAATTATTGCGGGAGGAGGAGGGGGAGGAAAGAAGATTCAACTTTTATAATTAATATAAATCCTATTGACGCTCACATTTGATCATCCTCATATGACCGAATGTTCGAAACCTTACTTAAAATTTCTCCGTTTCTCAAATTTATAGTATTCTAACGGTGGGAAATAAAGCAAATGGAATAATCCGAAATGCAAAATGCAAAAAAGCTGATCAGTAGTATGGCATGATTTAAAGAACCTTCATATATAAGTTTTAAAAAGGAAGTAGTTGAAAATGTAGTAACTGACGAAATGAAAAAAAGGGACTTTTTTTAACTACTTAAATAGTTTCATATTATTTAAGTCCGCGATAGAATAAGAGATCCACGATGGTCTACGTATTTAGATCGGTGGTTCCCAACCTTGTCGGCTTCGCGGACCACTTCGCGGACAACCTTGGCGGCTTCGCGGACTTGTCGGTCCGCGAAGCCGACAAAACTCCTCTGCGGACCCCCGACTCCCAGGTAAAGTCTAAAATTTACTAGGGCGTTCTTTCCTTCATTTTCTGTTATATTTCATTTATCTAAAATACAGATCCTCGTAAAGAGGAATCCATAAATGTTCCCAGAATGGGTGATATCTGTGTCGGGACGGAAAACCAAGTTGCCTCATTTGTTGTAAATTGATCTTTCGTCACGCTGTTGGCGTTATATAAATAGTGCAATAGCAATGTATCACAGGAGATATCTTGTACAGATTGTACTCATGAAGAGTCTGCTGAAATTCATTGAGTGTCACTCTGAGGGAGATTCGAACTCACACCTTCCTGTTACTTGCCAGTTATTTTCATCAGCCTTCCTATGGCTTTTTGCTCATCATTTGTCGGTTTGTGGATTTGTCAAAACAGTTATTCCACCATGTCTTTCGAACGCGATTAGGGTACTTTAATGATTTTTGTGTCGAATGAAAGCTTGTAACGCGGGTAGTCTCATAGACTATAAAAAAAAAATCGACCCCCCTTGTTTTTTTCCCTCTAAACAAAAAGGAAAAATATGAAACTGTTTTTCTACATTTCCAGAACGCGAGTGCCGAAAGAAACAAACTAAACGTCAAATAAAGTTTGTGACGTAGTCGGCGTTATAGACTATAAAAAATTGACTCCACGTGTTTTTTC
The DNA here is from genome assembly GCA_038380435.1 of Ryuthela nishihirai. Taxonomy (NCBI): domain Eukaryota; kingdom Metazoa; phylum Arthropoda; class Arachnida; order Araneae; family Heptathelidae; genus Ryuthela; species Ryuthela nishihirai. The sequence continues at coordinate 25,389,689 of JAWZYU010000015.1, forward strand.
TTTTTCCCAAAAAAACCGGAAATGTGAAAGTCGTTCTATTTTCAAATGAAAACTCAAATATTTATATACGACGGTACATTACTGCGAATTTTGCCTCCCACCATTACCCCCCCTCCCTCCTGATAAGATAAGGGGGACGATTTTTGCGGGGATCAACTTTAACAAGTTCGATCTCAATTCAAAGCTTTTGGCGTCCCTAACATTATGGAAAAATGTGGTTGATCTTTATGATTCATATATCAAATGAAAGTTACTGATAGCAGGTAATTTAAGTGACAAAGAAATATATATATATATAAATTAAAAATAATTAAAAAAATACCTATCTTCTGATATGCGTTCTACAATAAAGGAGGAAAACAAACCTAGAGCATATCGATGATACAATCAGTCACTTAATTGTATTCATATCACTCAAATTTAGCTCCTCAACGCTTATTGAGTTCTAAATTTAATTTTCGTTGAGTAGCTAAAAATAAAGTTGAGTTGCCAGATCTTCCTTTGCAGTGTATACGAGCTGAGTGACTGATTGCAAAATCGACATTCTTTAGATTTAGTTCCTACTTTTTAGGGCCATGTAGGAAAAGATGTATTTTTTTATTTTTTTTAATTTACTTATATATTTAACCTCTAAACTGTCATCAGTTTACTGTTTTTCTTTTCAGCTAATGTGCATGTAACTGGAATGCGTGTGTTAAATCACTCCGAAGCACACCAACTTTCTTCTTTATATATTGGATACGAAAAGCTCCGTTAGACTTTCAGGATTGTCATCAAGTGTTCTCAAACTACAATGCGTTCAAGGAACGAATTGGATTTCATAACGAATCAGACTGATGGTTTACCAGTTTGATACAAATGAAATGTTTCTTCTTGGTATAGATATGGTGAATTCGTTTCTTTGAAATACGATGATATTCGTTTCCTTATCGTATAAAAATCTTTTCTATAACTGGAATAAAAAACTATATTTTCTATAACTGGGAAATCCACAATTTTCTTCTAGTGTTTTATCGTCTGTATAATCTATACTTAACGAAAGTAAACATAAAGGCGAACGAAAATCCCCAAGGTGTAATACTTACCATTGTCATTATTATCCTACCATTCCACGGCGATTTTTCGTGCGCTGAATTGTATTAATCCATAACTTGAATCTCGTTGTTAATTAAAAATAATCTTTTTGCAAGTCGTTTCACCTTCTTTATGTATTCGATTACCTTCTTTAAGAAGTAACTGAAGAAACACTCCAAGAACTGAGAAGTAACAAATATGATTTGACGGTTGAGTCATTAAAGGCTTGTTTTCTTTCCCGAAGTGGGTTAAAATTTGCATAAATTGTCTATTCAGGAGAGAAAGTTTTAGTTGCGGTGGTACAATAAACTATAAGATATAACTGTTAAGCTATTACATTAAGTAAGACATGGGCGTTGGAAAAAATGTTTTGCAGGTGGTCACGGAAAGAATCTTTAATATCGACAATTCTGCCTAGTATAGCTGTAGACAGAGATCCATGATTTTTTCTTCGAAGAAATTGAAGTGATTTAAAGAACGTACAATGCTTTAAAACACATTTTTTTGGAGCTCTGCCTGTCATAAATTCAACAACTTGTGGTTCTCATTCTTTACCAAACAAATATCAGCAGTTATTGGAGAAAATCTTAACTCTCGGACAATTTGAATTTAAACCCAGGATTGAAAGTTTAGATATTTCAGCTTCCTTAATTTTCAAAGTGAGGCAAACCCTCTCCCCACCTTCAGGATTAAGTTTTCTAAAGCAATCCTCGATACACACTTTGCCTCAAAAAACAGGTGACACTTGCTCAGATTGAACCTTTTTGGAGTATTACTAGGTTTAATTAATTATTCCAAACTATTAATGAATAGTTACAACAACGACATTACAAAAATCTCTCATTGTTAAGCATAATTTGCTATCTGAAGAGATCCATTAATCTTGCATATTTTCAGCATTTTATGAAATGTTACTCGAACGCTCACCTTTTTCAGACGAAAGAGATCATCCTAATATCCTACATTTTTTAATTTTCATTTCTGTAAAAATCTATCATATATTTCTTTTGATATAGATGCATTCATTCTACTTCTTTCAGACAAGATAGTTTGTAACCTAAACTCTTATTTTGCAATTTGCTTCTATTTTTTGATCATATCTGTTTATTGAAAAATTATTTTCTCAAGTTTATTCGGCTCGATTTGCTAAACGTAATAATTAAGCATGATATCGTTGGTAATGGTACATTATGTTTTTGTTCGGTTTCCTAAGCTTAATAATTAAGTATGATATCGTTGGTAATGGTACATTGTGTTTTTGTTCGGTTTCCTAAACTTAATAATTAAGTATGATATCGTTGGTAATGGTACATTGTGTTTTTGTTCGGTTTCCTAAACTTAATAATTAAGCATGATATCGTTGGTAATGGTACATTGTGTTTTTGTTCGGTTTCCTAAACTTAATAATTAAGTATAATATCGTTGGTAATGGTATACTGTGCTTTAATAAGTTTTCCATTTTGTATTTTGAATCAGTGCACTATTATATTGAATGACATTTATTTGTTGGTTTAAAGAACCTGTTATCTTTTTCTAGATCTGTACATACAAAAATACTTTGTTTTAAAATTTGCAAAACTCTAATTTACATTATGCAATAATACTAATAGCATTTTGCAATTCGAAATTCAGAGTCTTCTAGTTGCTTTAATTTTCTGCAGTTAAAGTGCTATATTTGGAAAACGACGACATTCTCAGTTTCGGCAAAATATGGTCCACTTTCGGTATTATGATTGCGATAATGATACAACCTGTGCTGTTTATCATCCTTTACAGCATCGTTTTTTAGGATATACGTCTCTTTAAAAAACAAAACCTCGTTTTTTTTCCAACATTCTTTTCCGTTTACCAGGATGCAAGTCATCCATTTCTAGTGAGTAAGAATAATAAAAATAACACTCGATATGTGGGATAATGATACTATCGTGTCACATTTTTTCCCTCGGAAAATAATACTGATCGATAATTTTTCATCTTCCAATATAAATATTTTATCATTTCAATTCCCCCTCCCAACACTCATGAATATGCATGCCTTGAATGCCCTTCATCTAGGAAGTGACTCAACTGAAACAAAATTTATGAACAGTAGGTTTTAAAACGCTGGGAATGTGGTGCAATGCTCATAGTCGTAACTATTACCCAGAGTTTTCCAGGTTTTAGCAGGTAACTGAGAAATGCTTTAAGAACTACAAATGACGAGTGATCGAGAGCACAAAGAGTACAATTCTTGGTCAGAAATCATGTTGATTGTCGCTTTTATTGTAATACAGGGTTTCTTTTTCTCTTTCGAAAAATAATATTGATCGAAAATTTTTCATCTCTAAATAAAAATATTTTGTTACCACAATTTCTCCCCCTCCTTACGAAACTGCGTGCCTTGAATGCCCTTGATCTAGGAAGCGATTCAATTGAAACAAAATGTGAAATTTACGAAAGTAGGTTTTAAAACGCTGGGAAAATGGTGCAATGCTCATCGTCGTAACTATTACCCAGTTTTTTCCATAGGTTTTAGCAGATAACTAAAAAATACTTTAAAAATTGCAACGGAGAAGTGATTCAGAGTACAATTTTTGGTCTGATGTCATGTTAATTGTCGCTTTTATTGCAATACATCTTTCTTTTTCGCTGTCGAAAAATAATATTGATTGATAATTTTTCTTCTTTCAATAAAAATATTTTATTATATCTCCCCACCTTCTCCTCAATCTGCATGACTTGGATTATCTTGATCTAAGAAGTGATAAAGAATATTTTGAAAGATTTTAAAACAAAATTTGTGAACAGTAGATTTTAAAACCATAGGAATGTGGTGCTATGCTTATAGTTGTAAATATTCCACTATTACCCAGCTTTTTCATTCTCCTCCTGAATTTCATTCATTAGCAATATTTTTCTCTATATTTAATAAAAATGACTTTCCTTCAACTTTGTATTCTGTCCCCAGGTTTACAAGTTACCCATTGCATTCAGTTTTAGCAGATAACTGAGAAATGTTTTAAGAACTGTAAATGACAAGTGATTAAAATCGAAAGGAGTAAAACTGTTGGTGAGAAGTCATGGTAATTGTGGTTTTTTTAATGCAATATATGTGTTTTTTTTTTGTTTTGTTTTCAATATCGGAAAATAATATTGACTGATAATTTTTGTTCTTTCAACAAAAATATTTTAATATCACAATCCCCTCTCCTCCTGAATCTGCATATCTTCGATTATATTCCTCCAAGAAGTGATTCAGTTGAAGCAAAATTTATGAATAGGAGGTTCTAAAGCACTAGAAATGTGGTGCAATGTTTATAGTAGTCAGTATTGTACTATTACCCACCCTCTTTATTTTCCTCCTCAACTTCATTAATTGGCAATATTCTTCTCGGTTATTTAATAAAAATAACTTTCCTCTCTCGTAAAATAATATTCATCGACTTATTCTTTCAATAAAAATATTTTATTATCAAATTCTCACCTCCCCATCTTGAATCTGCTTGTTTTGGATTAACTTGACCTTGGAAGTGATTCAAAATAATATGAAATTTTTCAAATTATGCCACCAGTAAGCTTTAAATCACTGGGAATGTTATTCAATACTATAGTTGTAAGCATTGCCTAATACCCAGCTTTTTTTTTTTTATTCACCTCCCGAATTTTATTGTTGGCAAACTTTTTCTCGATTATTTAATAAAAATACTTTCCTTCAACTTTGCTTTCTGTCCCTTAGGTTGTAAGTGATCCATTGCAGAGTTTTTAGCATGTAACTCAGAAATGCTTAAAGAATTGTAAATGACCAGTGATTAAAAAAAAGAATAAATCGCTTCGTGAGAGGCCATATTAATTGTCGTTTTATTGTACTAAAGAGTATTTTTTTCTCTCTCAGAAAATAATATTCATCGATAATTATTCTGCTTTCAACAAAAATATTTGATTATCACAATCCCCCCTCCCCCTCAATAACCTTCATGTCTTGGATGACCTTCATGTAGGATGTGATTCAAAATAATTTGAAAAATTTTGAGATAAAATTTTTGAACAGTAGGTTTTTAACGGCTGGTAATCTAGTGCAATGTTTATAGTCGTTAGTATTAACACCCAGCTTTTTTTTTGTTCTCCTCCTGAATTTCATTGATTGGCAATACTTTTCTCGATTATTTAATAAAATTAACTTTCCTTCAACTTTGCTTTCCGTTCCCGAGATTACAAGAGATACATTGCATAGGTTTTTAGCAGATCACTGCGAAATATGTCAAGAATTGTAAATGAAGAGCGATTGAGAGAACAAAGAGTAAAACATTTGGTCAGAGGTCGCATTGATAGTCGCTTTTATTGTAATACAGCATATTTTTTTCTCTTTCGGAAAATAATTTTCATCGATAACTATATTTGCTTCAACAAAAATATTTCATTATCACAATCCTACCTTACCCCCTCAATCTTCATGTCTTCGATTATCTTGATGATCTGTGAAGTGATTCAAAAAAAACTTAAAAACTTCGAAACAAAATTTGTCAGACGTCGGCTTCCAATTGCTGGGAACGTAGTGCAATGATTTTAGACGCAAATATTACACTATAACCCAATTTTTTATTCTCCTCCTGAATTTTATTAATTGGCAATATTTTTCTCGGTTATTTAATAACAATAATTTCAACTTTGCTTTCCGTCCCCAAGGTTGTAAGTGATCCATTGCGAAGGGTTAACAGATAACTGAGAAATAATTTAAAAACTTTAAATGACCAGTGATTGAGAATTCAAGTAGTAACACTCTTTTACGAGAGAGATGTTTATTATCGCTTTTATTGTAATACAGGGGATTTTTTTTTCTCTCTCGGAAAATAATATTCATCCACTTTTTTATTATTTAAATAAAAATATTTTATTATCACATTCCCCTCCCCTCTTTAATCTTCGTGTTTTGGCTTACCTTGATGTAGGAAGTGATTCAAAATAATTTGAAAATTTTTCAGACAAAATTGGTTGACAGTACATTTTAAAACTGGGAGTGTAGTGCAATGCTCATAATCGTTAGTGTGGCACTCAATCTCAACCTTTTTTTTGTTCTACTCCTGAATTTTATTAATTGGCAATACTCTCTCTGTTATTTCGTAAAATTAAATTTCCTTCATCTTTGCTTTCTGTTCTCAAGTTTGCAATAGATCCATTGCATAGGTTTTAACAGATAACTGCGAAATTAATTAAGAATTGCAAATGAAGATCGATTGCGAAAACAAAAAGTAAAATTCTTGGTGAGTTGTCACATTGATTGTTGCTTTTTATAGTAATAGAGCGATTTTTTTTTTCTTTTGCGGGAAATTATAGTGATCGATAATTTTTCTTCCTTCAATTAAAATATTTGTTTTTCACAACCCCACTCCACTCCCACCCCCTGAATCTTAATGTATTCAATTACCTTGATGATCTAGGAAGTGATTTAAAATAATTTGGAAACGTTTGAGACAAAATATTTGAATAGGATGCTTTAAGTTCTTGGGAACGTGGTGCAGTTCTCATAGGCGTAAGCATTATATTAACCCCCAGCTTCTTTTTTTTTACTCACCTCCTGAATTTTATTGATTGGAAATATTTTTCTCGGATATTTAATAAAAATAACTTTCCTTGAACTTTGCTTTCCGTCCCCTAGGTTGCAAGTGATCCATTGCGTAGTTTTCAGCACATAACTTAGAAATACTTTAAAAATTCTAAATCACTAGTGATTAAAAAAACAAAGAATAAAACTCTGCGTGAGTGATCATGTCCGGTGTCGTTTTCATTGTAGTACAGAGGACTTTTTTTTTTTTCATCTCGGAAAATAATATTTGTCCACTTTTTTATTCTTTAAATAAAAATATTTTATTTTCACAAACCCCATCCCCCCTCCTCAATCTTCATGTCTTGGATCACTTGATGTAGGAAGTGATTCAAAATAATTTAAAATTGAGGAAAAAATTCTGAACAGTAGGTTTTAACTCGCGTGTAATGTATTGCAATATTTATCGTTGTTAGTATTGCAATTGTTTCTGGTCATTTTGTTTTCCTCCTGAGTTTTATTGATTGGAAATATTTTTCACGATAATTGAATAAAAATAACTTTTCTTCAACTTCGCTTTCCGTCCCAAAGGTTGCTAGTGATCCATTCCAGAATTTTTAGCAGATAGATGGGATGTACTTTAAGAATTTTAAATGACCACTGATTCAGAAAAGAAAGAGTAGTACTCTTCGTGAGAGGTCGTGTTGTTGTTGCTTTCATTATAATAAATGATCTCTCCCTCGAAAGAGAAATTTTATTTTCTAGAATTGGACCTTCCTCTGTCCGTTTGGTCTATTACAAGCCGAGAATACTACTACAATGTGTAAAAAAACTACGTTAGCAGTTTTTTTAATTAAAAAAATTTGACTCGGATGCTTACCTCATTAAACAACACAAGATGACTAACCAAACCAAATGTAATGTTTGCCATGTTTAAATATTAGAAAATATTATTAGTTTAGAAAATATTAGAGTATAAATTTCAAAAAGCAATTTTTCAATAAACTGGTTTTACCAAAGTAAAAACGGAATGAACATATAACAGTGCTATCGTATACATAGGAATTTAGATTATAAATCATATTATTTCGAAGAAACAGGAGAAACGCATCTTGATTCAGAAAAAAAAAGAATATCAATTAGGCTGCTTAGTTACCACAGGCGTATTTTTTGGAATTGCATTACATAAATTGCTGGATATATGAAAGATTAATAAAGTTCTTCATATATTTAAAGTCTATTTTAATAATGAGAGGTATTCGTTTTATAGTTGTTGCTATTTTTCGTTATTTCGTATCTAAAATTATTCAACGTACACTGCAAAAGAGTTGATTTGAACGAGTGTTTCCTGCTTTTTTGTGGCAAAGTGTCTATTTAACGAAGACTGTTTCAGGAAAAATGCAATCCTCAAGGTAGAAATAGAGGTTCGAGAATTATGCAAGGTGAACGGTTCAAACTTTGCATTCCCAATCCGAGTACAAATTTTTAAGACGTTTTTCCCTACCCGTTAATCTTTTCTTGACAAAGAATGAGAACCAATGGCTGTTGGATACATGAAAACGTGTGTTTTATAGCATTTTACTTCTCTTATATCACTTTTGTTTTTCAAAAGAAAAATCACGCATCACCTCCACAGCAATAACACAACGAAATCGTCACTACTATAGGATATTTGATTAATAAAGGACGAGCTCCATCACCGTTTTCATCACCTTCAAAACAGCTCCTCCAAATCCCCTGTCTTACAACGTAAACAAAAAAAGGTTCATTATATACCACAACAACTTGAAGTTCCTCTCCTAATTAGGCTTTTTTCGAACACTTTTTAATGTTAAAAAAATATATAAATATCCCTCAAGCAGCTGCTTGCCACACACGACCTGTCAGTTTGCGTACCATAATAGAAGGGTTGTGAGGATGGCAGGTCCTCAGCATAAAAACACCACAAATATCGACGACTTACCTAGCTCGATCCCAGGACCCTTTGATCAGCAGCCAATTTCAAACCTTTTTGCTGCAATAAAATAAACAAACATATAATAACTCAAAATATGAAAATCTCAAATAATGTTTATTTTTTCCCATTTTATGAAACGTTTCACAGTTGCTCCTTAAACAATGTAATCCAACACACTCAAATAGTGAAACTACAATGAAGTAAGAAAAATGCGTTTTATTTAACAACGAAATGAATGTTATCAAAGAATTAAAAACGCGTCGGGCTAGGGGTAAGAATTACTACAGTAAACATTACACCATGCCTGAGGCGTTTCGTGAATCTTTATGTTTAGTTTCGTTAAGTTTAGATTGTAAAAGGAAAAAACCCTAAAAAGAATCAATGTTCGATTAAAATGCTTTTCCCCAATTATAGAATATGTGAAAGCTTTTCTATTATGAAGAGTGGGATTGTTAAATATGATATATCGGAAATACTACTTCACCACAGCTCTGCCCAGAAGAAAATTTACCTTGGATTTGGAAGAAACTATATGACCGCTTCATTAGGAGAGCTTGAGGTATTCGTATAATGCATTCTAACATCACAGTGTTTGGTGAAAATCCTGAAAGTTTAATGGAGCTCTTCATATCTGATATATTATGTAAAGAAGAAAGTTGTCGTCTATCGCATTGTTTCGAATTCACGCTTCCCAGTTGCATGCACGTTTGCTGAAAAAACAAATCCCTACTGATAGGCAGTTTAGAGGTCTAAAACACCTGTCATATAGAGAACTTTCAAACATTTCTTCATACGTATTTGTACTTAATCCTCCGAAGTTAAAGAGCTACGATTTATTTGAAACCTTAAATATATATATATATCTGTCATTACGTGTTAAAAATATAGGCTGATCGTTAATTCATTCTTCGCTCGCGACGCATAAATTTCGGACACTAAACTATCAAGTGGTGATCTGGATTCTCAGCTAATTTGCATGATACTAGGAGTCGTGGGTAGTAATTTGTACCTTTGAATTACGATATTTTACAATTCCATACCTTATAATAGAGATATTTCTATATATTCTATAATTCGGGAGAACCATTTAATCGAAAAATACTCTTCCATTGTTTTTCCCTTTATATTAAAAATGAAACAAAAGTAAGTAAACCTAAAGACTGAGCAGACGCTTCAGTCGTCGTGCAATGCTTGAGGTCGTCGTTATTGCACCCCCCGACCAAAGTAATTTATTATTCTATCTCTGAATTATGTTCATTGGTAGTTTTTATCTCGTTGTTATATAAAAGGAATTTTTACATTTTTTTTTCATCTTACTCTCTGCATACATTCGATTAAAGAAAGAAATCGACCACCTGCACACGAAATGAGAAAACGGAATGAATATATAACGGTGCTATCGTATAATAGGAGTTTAGAATATAAATCATATTATTTCGAAGAAACAGAAGAAACGCATCTTGATTCAGAAAAAAAGGGCAGAATTTTCGAGGAAAAAAAAAGAATATTAGTTAGGCTGCTTAGTTACCACAAGCGAATTCCTTGGAATTGTATTACATAAATTGCTGGAAATATAAAAGATTAATAAAGTTCTTCATATATTTAAAGTCTATTTCAATAATGAGAGGTATTCGTTTTATAGTTGTTGCTATTTTTCGTTATTACCTATATAAAATTATTCAACGTACACTTCAAAAGAGTTAATTTGAAAGAGTGTTTCCTGCTCTTTTGTGGCAAAGTGTCTATTTAACGAAGACTGCTTCAGGAAAAATGCAATCCTCAAGGTAGAAATAGAGGTTCGAGAATTATGCAAGGTGAACGGTTGAAACTTTGCATTCCCAATCCGAATACAAATTTTTAAGACGTTTTTCCCTACCCGTTAATCTTTTCTTGACAAAGAATGAGAACCAATGGCTGTTGGATACATAAAAACGTGTGTTTTAAAGCATTTTACTTCTTTTATATCACTTTTGTTTTTGAAATGGAAAATCACGCATCAGTTCCGCAGCAATAGCACAACGAAATCGTCACTACTATAGGATATTTGTTAATACAGGAAGAGTTCTATCACCGTGTTCATCATCTTCAAAATAGCTTCTCCAAATCCCCTGTCTTACAACGTAAAAAATAAAGTTCATTATACCACAACAACTTGAAGTTCCTCTCCTAATTCGGCTTTTTTCGAAAATTTTAAATATTAAAAAAAATATAAATATCCCTCAAGTAGCTGCTTGCCACATATGACCTGTCAGTTTGTGTACCATAGTAGAAGGTTTGTGAGGATTGCTGGTCTTTAGCAGGAAAACAGCACAAATACCGACGCCTTACCTAGCTCGATCCTAGGACCCTTTGATCAGCAGCCAGTTTCAACCCTTTTTGGTGCAATAAAATAAACAAACATATAATAACTCAAAATATAGAAATATCAAATAATGTTTTTTTTTCCCATTTTATGAAACGTTTCACATTTCCTCCTTAAACAATGTAATCCAACACACTCAGATAGGGAAACGACAATAAAGTAAGAAAAATGCGTTTTATTTAACAACGAAATGAAAGTTATCAAAAAATAAATAACGCCTCGGGCCAGATGCAAAATTCACGACAGTAAGCATTACACCACGCCTGAGGCGTTTGTTGATTCTTTATGTTTACTTTCGTTAAGTTTAGATTGTAAATGAAAAAAAACCCTAAAAAGAACAATGTTCGATTAAAATGCTTTTTCCCAATTATAGAAAATGTAAAAGCTTTTCTATTATAAAGAGTGGGATTGTGAAATATGATATGTGAGAAATATTAATTCACCACAGGTCTGCCCAGAAGAAAATTTACCTTGGATTTGGAAGAAACTATATGACCGCTTCATTACGAGATCTTGAAGTATTCGTATAATGAATTCTACCATCACAGTGTTTGGTGAAAATCCTGAAAGTTTAATGGAGCTCTTCATATCTGATATATTATGTAAAGAAGAAAGTTGTCCTCTATCGCATTGTTTCGAATTCACGCTTCCCAGTTGCATGCACGTTTGCTGAAAAATCAAATCCCCACTGATAGGTAGTTTAGCGGTCTAAAACACCTGTCATGTAGAGAACTTTCAAACATTTCTTCATACGTATTTGTACTTAATCCTCCGAAGTTAAAGAGCTATGATTTATTTGAAACTTTGAATATATATATATATCTGTCATTACGTGTTAAAAATATAGGCTGATCGTTAATTCCTTGTTCGCTCGCGACGGATAAATTTCGGACACTAAACTATCAAGTGGTGATCTGGTGTCTCAGCTAATTTGCATGATACTAGTAGTCGTGGGTAATAATTTGTACCTTTGAAATACGATATTTTACAATTCCATACCTTATAATAGAGACATTTCTATATATTCTATAATTCGGGACAACCATTTAATCGAAAAATACTCTTCCATTGTTTTCCCTTTATATTAAAAATGAAACAAAAGTAAGTAAACCTAAAGACAGAGCAGACGCCTCAGTCGTCGTGCAATGCTTGAGGTCATCGTTATTGCATCTCCGACCAAAGTAATTTATTATTCTATCTCTGAATTATGTTCATTGGTAGTTTTTATCTCGTTGTTAAATAAAAGGAATTTTTCCATTTTATTCGCATCTTACTCTCTGCATACATTCGATTAAAGAAAGAAATCGACCACCTCCACACGAAATGAGAGAAAAAACCTTTTTTTTTTTCAAATTCAGAAAAAAACTATGGATTAATACTATTCACCGCCAGATTTAGAAACATATTACACGGAAAATAAAGCAAATAGAAACTCAGAAAGTCGAATTGTAAAATATATTTAGGCAGCATAAGTTCAAGTAGTTTTGCATAATCCAAGTATTTGTTATAGACTAACACACCAAGTTACAACCGAATAAAATATAGTAACAATCTATAAACTCCTCCGTAAACAAATAAAATATAGTCATTCAACATATTAATGCTACAATTTCGAAAACTATATAAATGCCTTTCTTTAATTAACCCTTTTATTAATCAAACAAATATTGACTGTGATGATTACCTCATTAAGCAACACAACGTCGGATGACATAAGCAAACCACATTTAATGTTTGCCATGTTAAGTTTAGAAAATATTAGACTATAAATTTCAAAAAGCAATTTTTCAATAAACTGATTTTACCAAAGTGAAAACGGAATGAACATAGAACAGTGCTATCGTATACATAGGAATTTAGATTATAAATCACATTACTTCGGAGAAACAGAAGAAACGCATCTTGATTCAGAAAAAAAGGGCAGAATTTTCGAGAAAAAAAAAAAGAATAGAATAGCAGTTAGGCTGCTTAGTTACCACAAGCGAACTCCTTCGAATTGCATTACATAAATTGCTGGAAATATGAGAGATTAATAAAGTTCTTCATATATTTAAAGTCTATTTTAGTAATGAGAGGTGTTCGTTTTATAGTTGTTGCTATTTTTCTTTATTTCGTATATAAAATTATTCAACGTACACTTCAAAACTGTTTATTTGAACGAGTGTTTCTTGCTTTTTTGTGGCAAAGTGTCTATTTAACGAAGACTGTTTCAGGAAAAATGCAATCCTCAAGGTAGAAATAGAGGTTCGAGAATTATGCAAGGTGAACGGTTGAAACTTTGCATTCCCAATCCGGGTACAAATTTTTAAGACGTTTTTCCCTACCCGTTAATCGTTTCTTGACAAAGAATGAGAACCAATGGCTGTTGGATACATGAAAACATGTGTTTTAAAGCATTTTACTTCTTTTAAATCACTTTTGTTTTTCAAAAGAAAAATCACGCATCAGTTCCACAGCAATAACACAACGAAATTGTCATTACTATAGGATATGTGTTAATATAGGACGAGCTCTATCATCGTTTTTATCACCTTCAAAATAGCTTCTCCAAATCCTCTGTCTTACAACGTAAAAATAGGCTCATTATACCACAACAACTTGAAGTTCCTCTCCTAATTAGGCTTTTTTCGAACACATTTCAATATTTAAAAAAATATAAATATCCCTCAAGCAGCTGCTTGCCACACATGACCTGTCAGTTTGCGTACCATAATAGAAGGTTTGTGAGGATGGCAGGTCCTCAGCAGAAAAACAGCACAAATACCGACGCCTTACCTAGCTCGATCCCAGGATCAGCAGCCAGTTTCAACCCTTTTTGGTGCAATAAAATAAACAAACATATAATAACTCAAAATATAAAATCTCAAATAATATTTATTTTTTCCCGTTTTTTGAAACATTTCACAGTTGCTCCTTAAACAATGTAATTCAACACACTCAGATAGTGAAACGATAATAAAGTAAGAAAAATGCATTTTATTTAACAAGGAAATGAATGTTATCAAAGAATAAAAAACGCCACGGGCTAGATGTAAGAATTACGACAGTAAACATTATACCACGCCTGAGGCGTTTGTTGAATCTTTAGGTTTACTTTCGTTAAGTTTAGATTGTAAAAGAAAAAAACCCTAAAAAGAACAATGTTTGATTAAAATGCTTTTTCCCAATTATAGAAAATGTAAAAGCTTTTCTATTATGAAGAGTGGGATTGTGAAATAAGATATATCATAAATACTCATTCACCACAGCTCTGCCCAGAAAAAAATTTACCTTGGATTTGGAAGAAACTATATGACTGCTTCATTAGGAGAGCTTGAGGTATTCGTATAATGCATAGATTCCCAACGGGGGCGATACCGCCCCCCAGTGGGCGCAGGAGCCTTCCATGGGGGTGGTATTATGATTTTTAATAGAAAAATAAGCAGATAAATTAGGTACAGATAATATGCAACAATATTTTAATTCATATAAAATTAACTATTATTGACTAGGGGGGCGTTGAAATTTTTGTTCTCTTCTACAGGTGGCGGTGGTCCAGAAAAGGTTGGGAATCACTGGCTATAACGCATTCTAATATCATAGTGTTTGACGAAAATCCTAAAAGTTTAATGGAGCTCTTCATATCTGATATATTATGTAAAGAAGAAAGTTGTATATCGCATTGTTTCGAATTCACGCTTCCCAGTTGCATGCACGTTTGCTGAAAAATGAAATCCCCACTGATAGGTAGTTTAGAGGTCTGAAACACCTGACATGTAGAGAACTTTCAAACATTTCTTGATACGTATTTGTACTTGATCCTCCGAAGTTAAAGAGCTACGATTTATTTGAAACCTTGTATATATATATGTGTGTCATTACGTGTTAAAATCATAGGCTGATCGTTAATTCTTCTTTCGCTCGCGACGCCTAAATTTCGGACACTAAACTGTCAAGTGGTGATCTGGTTTCTGAGCTGTGTTCGGTTGTTTTTCCTCTGAGCGACACTTTTTTGCACACCATGGGCTAAATGGCCAGGTCACAAGGACCCCGAAGGCTCAGAGAAGTTTGGGGGAGGGGACCCACTGGAACAGCTGTTGGGAGACAGATGGTAGCCTCCCGTCAAGGCCATCCAGCCTCTTTTTTAACGTGCACAGAGTATGGCTCTCCCGTACACGGGACCATGGCTTAACGTCCCATCCGACGGACGGCGGCCTTTCCAAGCCCATCGGTGTCCCCTACTGACCGTGGGCAGTGCGGGGAATTTGTTTCTCAACTAATTTGCATTATACTAGGAGTCGTGGGTAGTAATTTGTACCTTTGAATTACGGTATTTTGCAATCCATGCCTTATAATAGAGAAATTTCTATATATTGTATGATTCGCCAGAACCATTTAATCGAAAAATACCCTTCCATTGTTTTTCCCTTTATATTAAAAATCTAACCAAAGTAAGTAAACCTAAAAACTGAGCAGACGCCTCAGTCGTCGTGCAATGCTTAATATCGTCGTTATTATTCTATCTCTGAATTATGTTCATTGGTAATTTTTATCTCGTTGTTAAATAAATGGAATTTTTTCCATTTTATTCCCTTCTTACTCTCCGCATACATTCGATTAAAGAAAGTAATCGACCACCTCCAGAAGAAATGAGAGAAAACCTTTTTTTTTCAAATTCAGAAAAAAACTATGGATTAATACTATTCACCGCCAGATTTAGAAACATATTACACGGAAAATAAAGCAAATAGAAACTCAGAAAGTCGAATTGTAAAATATATTTAGGCAGCATAAGTTCAAGTAGTTTTGCATAATCCAAGTATTTGTTATAGACTAACACACCAAGTTACAACCGAATAAAATATAGTAACAATCTATAAACTCCTCCGTAAACAAATAAAATATAGTCATTCAACATATTAATGCTACAATTTCGAAAACTATATAAATGCCTTTCTTTAATTAACCCTTTTATTAATCAAACAAATATTGACTGTGATGATTACCTCATTAAGCAACACAACGTCGGATGACATAAGCAAACCACATTTAATGTTTGCCATGTTAAGTTTAGAAAATATTAGACTATAAATTTCAAAAAGCAATTTTTCAATAAACTGATTTTACCAAAGTGAAAACGGAATGAACATAGAACAGTGCTATCGTATACATAGGAATTTAGATTATAAATCACATTACTTCGGAGAAACAGAAGAAACGCATCTTGATTCAGAAAAAAAGGGCAGAATTTTCGAGAAAAAAAAAAGAATAGAATAGCAGTTAGGCTGCTTAGTTACCACAAGCGAACTCCTTCGAATTGCATTACATAAATTGCTGGAAATATGAGAGATTAATAAAGTTCTTCATATATTTAAAGTCTATTTTAGTAATGAGAGGTGTTCGTTTTATAGTTGTTGCTATTTTTCTTTATTTCGTATATAAAATTATTCAACGTACACTTCAAAACTGTTTATTTGAACGAGTGTTTCTTGCTTTTTTGTGGCAAAGTGTCTATTTAACGAAGACTGTTTCAGGAAAAATGCAATCCTCAAGGTAGAAATAGAGGTTCGAGAATTATGCAAGGTGAACGGTTGAAACTTTGCATTCCCAATCCGGGTACAAATTTTTAAGACGTTTTTCCCTACCCGTTAATCGTTTCTTGACAAAGAATGAGAACCAATGGCTGTTGGATACATGAAAACATGTGTTTTAAAGCATTTTACTTCTTTTAAATCACTTTTGTTTTTCAAAAGAAAAATCACGCATCAGTTCCACAGCAATAACACAACGAAATTGTCATTACTATAGGATATGTGTTAATACAGGACGAGCTCTATCATCGTTTTTATCACCTTCAAAATAGCTTCTCCAAATCCTCTGTCTTACAACGTAAAAATAGGCTCATTATACCACAACAACTTGAAGTTCCTCTCCTAATTAGGCTTTTTTCGAACACATTTCAATATTTAAAAAAATATAAATATCCCTCAAGCAGCTGCTTGCCACACATGACCTGTCAGTTTGCGTACCATAATAGAAGGTTTGTGAGGATGGCAGGTCCTCAGCAGAAAAACAGCACAAATACCGACGCCTTACCTAGCTCGATCCCAGGATCAGCAGCCAGTTTCAACCCTTTTTGGTGCAATAAAATAAACAAACATATAATAACTCAAAATATAAAATCTCAAATAATATTTATTTTTTCCCGTTTTTTGAAACATTTCACAGTTGCTCCTTAAACAATGTAATTCAACACACTCAGATAGTGAAACGATAATAAAGTAAGAAAAATGCATTTTATTTAACAAGGAAATGAATGTTATCAAAGAATAAAAAACGCCACGGGCTAGATGTAAGAATTACGACAGTAAACATTATACCACGCCTGAGGCGTTTGTTGAATCTTTAGGTTTACTTTCGTTAAGTTTAGATTGTAAAAGAAAAAAACCCTAAAAAGAACAATGTTTGATTAAAATGCTTTTTCCCAATTATAGAAAATGTAAAAGCTTTTCTATTATGAAGAGTGGGATTGTGAAATAAGATATATCATAAATACTCATTCACCACAGCTCTGCCCAGAAAAAAATTTACCTTGGATTTGGAAGAAACTATATGACTGCTTCATTAGGAGAGCTTGAGGTATTCGTATAATGCATAGATTCCCAACGGGGGCGATACCGCCCCCCAGTGGGCGCAGGAGCCTTCCATGGGGGTGGTATTATGATTTTTAATAGAAAAATAAGCAGATAAATTAGGTACAGATAATATGCAACAATATTTTAATTCATATAAAATTAACTATTATTGACTAGGGGGGCGTTGAAATTTTTGTTCTCTTCTACAGGTGGCGGTGGTCCAGAAAAGGTTGGGAATCACTGGCTATAACGCATTCTAATATCATAGTGTTTGACGAAAATCCTAAAAGTTTAATGGAGCTCTTCATATCTGATATATTATGTAAAGAAGAAAGTTGTATATCGCATTGTTTCGAATTCACGCTTCCCAGTTGCATGCACGTTTGCTGAAAAATGAAATCCCCACTGATAGGTAGTTTAGAGGTCTGAAACACCTGACATGTAGAGAACTTTCAAACATTTCTTGATACGTATTTGTACTTGATCCTCCGAAGTTAAAGAGCTACGATTTATTTGAAACCTTGTATATATATATGTGTGTCATTACGTGTTAAAATCATAGGCTAATCGTTAATTCTTCTTTCGCTCGCGACGCCTAAATTTCGGACACTAAACTGTCAAGTGGTGATCTGGTTTCTGAGCTGTGTTCGGTTGTTTTTCCTCTGAGCGACACTTTTTTGCACACCATGGGCTAAATGGCCAGGTCACAAGGACCCCGAAGGCTCAGAGAAGTTTGGGGGAGGGGACCCACTGGAACAGCTGTTGGGAGACAGATGGTAGCCTCCCGTCAAGGCCATCCAGCCTCTTTTTTAACGTGCACAGAGTATGGCTCTCCCGTACACGGGACCATGGCTTAACGTCCCATCCGACGGACGGCGGCCTTTCCAAGCCCATCGGTGTCCCCTACTGACCGTGGGCAGTGCGGGGAATTTGTTTCTCAACTAATTTGCATTATACTAGGAGTCGTGGGTAGTAATTTGTACCTTTGAATTACGGTATTTTGCAATCCATGCCTTATAATAGAGAAATTTCTATATATTGTATGATTCGCCAGAACCATTTAATCGAAAAATACCCTTCCATTGTTTTTCCCTTTATATTAAAAATCTAACCAAAGTAAGTAAACCTAAAAACTGAGCAGACGCCTCAGTCGTCGTGCAATGCTTAATATCGTCGTTATTATTCTATCTCTGAATTATGTTCATTGGTAATTTTTATCTCGTTGTTAAATAAATGGAATTTTTTCCATTTTATTCCCTTCTTACTCTCCGCATACATTCGATTAAAGAAAGTAATCGACCACCTCCAGAAGAAATGAGAGAAAACCTTTTTTTTTCAAATTCACAAAAAACTATCGATTAATACTATTCACCGACAGATTTAGAAACATATTACGCGGAAAATAAAGAAAATAGAAACTCAGAATGTCGAATTGTAAAATATTTTTAGGCAGCATAAGTTTAAGTAGTTTTGCATAATCAAAGTATTTGTTTTAGAAGAACACACCAAGTTACAACCGAACAAAATAACTCCCTCCTTAAACAAATAAAATATAGTCATTCAACATACTAATGTTACAATTTGAAAAACTCTATTAATGCTTTTCTTTAATTAACCTTTTTTTTTAATTAAACAAATATTGACTGTGATGATTACCTCATTAAGTAACACAACGCAAGATGACATAAGCAAACCACATTTAATGTTTGCCCTGTTAAGTTTAGAAAATATTAGAGTATAATTTTCAAAAAGCAATTTTTCAATAAACTGATTTTATCAAAGTAAATACGGAATGAACATATAGCAGTGCTATCGTATACATAGGAATTTAGATTATAAATCATATTATTTCGAAGAAACAGAAGAAACGCATCTCGATTCAGAAAAAGAAGGCAGAATTTTCGAGAAACAAAATATAATATCAGTTAGGCTGCTTAGTTATCACAAACGAACTCCTTGGAATTGCATTACATAAATTGCTGGAAATATGAAAGATCTTCATATATTTAAAGTCTATTTTAGTAATGAGAGATTTTCGTTTTATAGTTGTTGCTATTTTTCGTTATTTCGCATATAAAATTATTCAACGTACACTTCAAAAGAGTTGATTTGAACGAGTGTTTCCTGCGTTTTTGCGGCAAAGTCTCTGTTTAACGAAGACTGTTTCAGGAAAAATGCAATCCTCAAGGTAGAAATAGAGGTTCGAGAATTATGCAAGGTGAACGGTTGAAACTTTGCATTCCCAATGCGAGTACAAATTTTTAAGACGTTTTTCCCTACCCGTTAATCCTTTCTTGACAAAGAATGAGAACCAATAGCTGTTGGATACATGAAAACATGTGTTTTAAAGCATTTTACTTCTTTTATATCACTTTTGTTTTTGAAAAGGAAAATCACACATCACTTCCACAACAATAACACCATGAAATCTTCACTTTTAATTTAAGAATCGGAAGTTAATTTGTTAATACAGAACGACCTCTATCGCCGTTTTCGTCAGCTTCAAAATAGCTTCTCCAAATCCCCTGTCTTACAACGTAAAAAAAACGTTCATTATACCACAACAACTTGAAGTTCCTCTCCTAATTAAGCCTTTTTCGAACACTTTTAATATTAAAAAATATATATAAATATCTCTCAAGCAGCTGCTTGCCACACATGACCTGTTAGTTTTTGTTCCATAGTAGAAGTTTTGTGAGGATGGCAGGTTCTCAGCAGAAAAACAGCACAAATATCGACGCCTTACCCAGCTCGATCCCAGGACCCTTTGATCATCAGCCAGTTTCAACCCTCTTTGGTGCAATAAAATAAACTATCATATAATTTAATATTAACGTTACAGAGTATACAGAT
Source organism: Ryuthela nishihirai (assembly GCA_038380435.1). NCBI lineage: Eukaryota > Metazoa > Arthropoda > Arachnida > Araneae > Heptathelidae > Ryuthela > Ryuthela nishihirai. The sequence goes on from JAWZYU010000015.1 coordinate 25,410,067, forward strand.
TTTCAATATTACACGATGGTTAACTCTTGTGTTCAATGTAAAAAAGTACTTCTTGATGCTTCGGAAACATTAAAATATACAGGCAGGTGTGGATTACAATACCACTTTTATTGTGTGGGTATGAAAGAAATAAACTTCAGGAAAATGAGTCTTGAAAATAAGACTAAATGGAAATGTGATAACTGTAAAACAGATTTGGTGGGAAAAATGGTGGGAAAAGGAAAAAGGTGTGCGTCTGAGTTGTATAATGCTAGTGAATCTGATGTCGATACATTACTAAATTCTGAGGAAAAAGTGTTGCCTACTAAAATACTTGAGCATGTCACTCAAATGTTTCATGAACAGATGAATACACTTAAGAAAGACATGAAAGATATGAATGAAGGGTCTAAAAATGAGTTATTAGGAGAATTAGCTGAGTATAAAAAATGCACCTTATATTGCTCAAACAAACTCGATGACTATTTGAAAATTGTGACTGAAATATCTAAACAATTGAAAGAAACGCAACATCAAAATGAAAAGCTTAAAGCTGAAAATAATATGATTAAAATTGAAATCAATGAACTTAAATGGAAAGTAAATGATTTAGAGCAATATAGCAGGAATAAAAACATAGAAATAGTAGGAATACCAGAAACACCCAACGAAAATGTATCTGAAATTATAACCGCTTATTGCTCAGAAACTACAAGTTGAAACAAAAGACTTTGATATACAAGCTATACACAGAGTGCCAACTACGAATAAACAGAAGATTAAATCTACTATGTTCAACTAAATTCCAGAAAAATCAAAGAATATTGAAAAAATTGTTGGAAGGCAAAGAAGAATTTAAATGACGAAGAAATACATCATTCCTTACCAGACAACAGAGTGTTTGTAAATGAACATTTAACGCAAAATAACAAACAGTTACTTTATGAACTGAAGAAAATACAGGGAGAAAAAGATACAAATATGTATGGGTTAAAGATTCTAAACTTTATATTCACCAAAATGAAAGGTCAAGAATATTTATAATTAGAAATGTTGATGATTTAAATTTATTGACTGGTTATTATTGACATTATTATTGTACTTAAGTAAACTTTAATGAGTAACAATATTACTAATCAAATTTTTAATTTAAATACGTAATAAAAACGCATCTTGATATCAATACTGATATTTCAGATTCAAAGTATGAAGTTCATCAAATAGAGAATGTTTATGAAAGAGAATTATGTTATTGGGGTGGAGGACTAAAATTAATAATGGGCAATATAAGAAGTATGAGAAAAAATTTGACCATTTTTTGCTCTATTTAAACCTAGTAGATTTTAACCCTGAAGTAATAATCCTAATAGAAATTTGGATATCTGATGATGAATTACAATTATATACGATACCTGGTTATAAAATATATCATAAATGTCAAAATCAAACAAGATCTGGAGGGCTAATTATTTTTCTGAAAGAATATATTACAGTATTTGAAATTAATACTAATTTTGTTAGTGCTGATATGCTGGAACTTAAATTTAAACTGAATAATTTAGTTTTTATATTAATAGCATTTTACAGACTACATTCATACACTAAGTAAAATTTTATTGCTGAATTAGAAAATAAATTAGATACTGTTAATAATAATAATATTATATTATTAGGAGATTTTAACATTGACTTAAAAAGTAATGATAGCATTACACATGAATATTTTAGAGAAATTCTGTCGAATGGTTTTAGGCAATGTCATGAGGAAATTGCTAGAGAAGAATCAAAGACATGTTTTGATCATGTATTTATAAGAAGTATCGCTGCATATAATGTAAATACTTATTTGAAGATCCATTTCTTGCACTCGCATCTCGACTTCTTTCCCAAGAACTTGTCTGTTACTGATGAGCAAGGGATGAGATTTCACCAGGATATCCGAACCATGTAGGATAGATACCAAGACAGGTGGGACCCAGCAATGATGGGCGAATACTGCTGGGTCTTGCAGAAGGAACATACCTCAGCACATAAAAGGCAAAAATGAACTTCTTGTAAGTATTGTTTTCTTATTTTGCGTTTCAATATTATTTCATTTCTTACTTTATATTCAGTGGTCTATAACTATGATGTTTCTAATTTTTTTCGCTATAATCATGTAATTGATTAATGAGTTTTAAATTACAATTTAATAAAATGGTCACATTTATTTTCATTTCCCAGATATGCGTATTCATTGGAATTTGAAATACATCAATCCTTAATTTAAAAAACAAAAATGCATGTCGTAGATTTTACACAGTCATATTTGAATTCAGCACCCAAAAATTAGTTAAAAACATCCTGCTTGACCAATGTTATAAAAACATTTCAAGCTGTTGTCGAGTGTTATCTTTTCTCCATGGAGTCTCTACGTGGCATTCATAAACTTTTTGGTGCACAGTACAGAGACACACAGTGCAACCCACCAGCTCTCGTCTTTTAGCCATTGTACATGCTACTCACGCTCTGGGATCGTACAACAATAGGAAATTAGACAAATGAATCCACAGGTATAACAGAAGACTGTTATTTCACCTGTAATTTTGAAAAGACAATTTTCTGCAGGAATGTGCTTGTAAATTTTAAGCTGCTTTATTTTCTAATCTTAAGCATTAAGGCGGTTGCTGATGCTTCTATGGTAGTATGATACTTACCATCGTATGTTTCACCGCCGTAGAAGCAAAATTTTCTTAAATTACCAATTTTGTTCGTTTCAAGAAAATTGAGTTATTAAACTGTTTACTTTGTAGATATTAGTAAGATTTATTAAAATTATTTTTTATTAGTCTAATATGATATTAGTATTTTAAATCTCATTTTCCTGTTGCTTTGTTTTATATCGTTAGGATACCACAAGTTTAGGAAACAGCGAATCTACTAACCTCGAGAAAGGAGACACTAATGAAGGGTTTGGAAATAGATTTTACACTCGGTGTTGTGAAACAAAAATCTTGGGAGATAAAAATAGATTTTTTTCGGCGAACCTGTGGTATGCAAGACCAAATTTGTTGACTAACCACTGAGAGACCGAAAGAAATAGATATTTATGGCTATTTAGAAGGTTGGAATTATTTGCTCCAGCAATTCAAAGCATTTATCAATCAGTCATTCGGATGCGAGACGGCTACTGTGTTACTAGAATTAGTTTTCCAAAATGTATAAATGAAATTTACATGAACCTTGATTTTCAGTTATAGTCACTAAATATTTAAAGGGTTCTGAAGCCCTACGTTTTTTAAAATAAATTTCAAACGAAGCGCACTATACATTTATTAAACCATTTTTGCTAAAGTAAATTGTTAACAATTGTTGTAAAGTAAATACGAACGGTTTGTTAATTTCTCAGACGTGTTTCTTTACATTTCTTTTTGTATTCATGTTTTTCTTCATCATTCCACAATATTAGTATTCTGTGATCTAAGAAATCAGCATCCATCAGTATACAAATCAAACCAGCTCTCAGTAGTAAATTTCCTCCTTTGGAAAACTTTAGCCGAATCTGAATGTAGTTGAAAAATCGGGTGTTGAAGGTACTTTCTAGGTTACTGCAAACAACCTATAGGTTAATATAGTTATATATAAAGACTACGGACAGAGCACCTGACATGCGCTATGTCAGCTGAGATATGACAATTCTACCTCTATATTTATTCAACATATCACCAAGAGGTACATACCTGTGACTTCCTATTGTTCCAACATGAATCCTTAAGCTTGATAAAAAACGTGTGGCTTTAAAAGAACCATGTCTTTTGACCTATCTTGTGATTTCGACGCGTGCAATAACCTGAAAAGTATCTTCCGAACCCGACTCTTCAATTATAGTCAAATACATTTCCAATGACTGACTTCATGGTACAAAGCTTAAAGTCACCAGAAAAGGAGAATTTTTCGGTGGCTCAACGGACAGAGCACCCTTCAGGTGATTAGAAATTCGTAGGTTCGAATCCCAATCGGATAATGACAATTTTTTCCTCTATATTTATTCTACATATCACCAACAGATGCATACGGGTAATTTCCTATTATTTCAAAATAATTCACATTTTACAAAACAGGTTCATTTTTATTCCTGTTAATACTTGACATATGTTAAGTCTTAACTTTGGTTCGATCTCTTTTTATTACTTATCTTCCTAGTGATTCTCAGTTTTTGTCAGTTTGTCGGTTGTTCGGTTTCTGGATTTGACAAAAGGTTGTCCCACTTTATCTTTCGAACGCAGTGGAAAACTTAAAGATTTATGTGTCAAATGAAAGCTGATGACGCGGGGAGTATTCTGGGCTATAGAAATTTACATCCCCGTGCTTTCTTCCCACCTAAGAAACGGGAAAGTCGTTCTACTATATCTTCCGAACGCGAGGACCTACAGTTACGAGTTAGGTGTCGAATGAAAGCTCGTATAATAATGATCGTAAACTATTTCGAATTTTTCCCTCACTATTCCCCCCTAAAAAGGGGGGGGGGCGGCGGATTTCGCGGCATTTGACTTTAACGAGTCGTCGTTTTTCTGCTGAGGTCCTGCCATCCTCTCAGATCTCCTACTGTGGCATATAAACTGACAGGCTCCTGTCAGACCTCTGTGGCAAGCAGCTGCTTGAGGGGGTATTTATTTATTTTTTTTTTATATCTCAAATTAAAGCTTGTGACGTCTCCAATGTCGTGAGCTACGTCAAATAAGACTCCAAAGTTAGGTAGAGTTTTTTAATAACCTACCCAAAAAAAGACCCCAAACTTGGGGGGAGGAAAATGTGCTCGATGTTTATGAGTCATATAATAAATGAAATATTTTGATGGTAAATGTTTTTAGTGACAACAAAAAAATATAAATGAATTAAAAATTTTTAAAAATACCTGTCTTCTCATATGAGCCCAAAAAATTGAAATCAAACCTAAAGCATATCGATGGTGTAATCAGTCACTGCGTTCGTATTCTCTTAAAAGGAAGATAAGGCGCCGATTTACCTACTCAACAAGAATGCCGGCGCCCTATCTTCCTTTGAAGTGATGCGAAAGTGACGATTGCAACATCGATATGCTTTAGGTTTATTTTCTACTTTTTAAGGCCGTATAGGAAGATAGGTATTTTTTTAATTTTTAATTTATTTATTTAGATCTCTTTTGTACGGAGTTAATAATATGATACTTCTACAATCCCACCATATTCACACATTTGAAGAATAAAAAATCTCACCTCAAAATCAATTATCAAAGGTCACTAGCTAATGAAAAATGACTGATCACCACTTTTTTTTATTCAAAATTTCCATTTTTTTTTGTTTCAGTTATACTGTTTAGAAAATTCTCTATAGTTTCTTATTAAGTTACATTCATATGACTTGTCCCGAATGTAGAAAAAAAATAAGGGGGGAAGAAGCTATCCCAATGAAAAGAGTCGACCCCAGGGTCAAGATTGAGTCAGATTGAGGGGGGGGGGAGGCAAGAAACCCATTCCGAAATAACGTCTTTTTTATATTCTGCAAAATACGTGTAATATATATGGTTAATACTTTTCGCTTTTTTCCCAACTACTAGCCTCTGAAGGATGGGAGGTCCATTCTCTTTGGAGAATTTCGGAAACCAAATACCTCTCTTCACTCACTTTTCAACAGTAAATAGCCGGTCATAAATTCGAGAGTTATAGAAACTGAAACTTTCAGGATTCTTCGTTCGTGTCTCGATTCCGAGTCTTTATTAAAGTCTCCATTCCGAGTCATTAATAAACTGACAGGCTCTTGTCAGACCTCCGTGGCAAGCAGCTGCTTAAGGGTTTATATGTTTATGTTTCATTACTAGTACATTTATGTTGCCTAATTTTTGGCCATATAATTATCATTTATTTTCTGAATAGAGATGATTTTAATCCGTTACTTTTAAATAATATATCTAATAACTGAAATTCTTATCGTAGACAAGTTTTCTTCCTACTCCTCATGATTTTCATAAAATATATTAAAGTAAAATGATCGTTGAACATATATATTTTTTGTGCTCTGTTGTCAAAATTTAAATATTGAAAGCATCTTCTGTCTGCGCTTTGTTTTCTGATGCATATCATTGTAAGTATTAGTATTACTTTAAGACGACAAAATCTCAATCTAGTTGTTCATTTGTGTCCTGTACTAAGTATACTTATGTGGGGGACATTCGTTTCCTATCACATTGTATTCAATGAGCATTGGGGGGTGGCTCAGTCGGTAGCGCGCCGGGCTCGTAGTCTGTAGTTCCCAGGTTCGAGTCCCAGCTGGGTCAGCGTTGAGATTTATCTCCGGAAAATTCTCCGCCCTGCCCACGGTCAGTAGGGGACACCGATGGGCTTGGAAAGGCCGCCGTCCGTCGGATGGGACGTTAAGCCGTTGTGCCGTGTGCGGGAGAGCCATACCCTGTGCACGTTAAAGAACACGCTGGATGGTCTTGACGGGAGGCTACTATCTGTCTCCCAACAGCTGTTCCAGTGGATCCCCTCCCCCAACCTTCTCTGAGCCTTCGGGGTCCATGTGACACTTGCCATTTAGCCATGGTGTGCAAAATCTCTGAGCGGCACTTTTTTGCACACAGAGGTAAACATTTTTGCTCAGAGGTAAAACAACCCAATGAGCATTGAATACAATTGTATTGTATTCAATGAGCTTTTATCTGCTTTAAAAACATTTTTTTTTGCTTTGTCATGTGTCTGCACATGTTCAACTAGCTTGCTTCAAAGGTTTTCAAAATATTCATTAAGAACTGTAATAGTAATGGAAAAATTTTATTATTTGCATTGACAACTCTTCTAATTGCTTTATAAACTGTAAAATTATGAGAAACGTTTCCTCGCATTCTGGTCAGTGAAAGAGGTTAATTAGTGGCACTAGTACGATTGCAAAAGTTAGTTTCATTAACTTATCAGTTTGGCTCCCCTCCCCTATTATAATTAGACCACGTGCAATTATTCATTATAACTTGTGCATATTGCATCACGAGGTATTCGACGTGTTGTGAAATATGCGATGTATATAATAGAATGGATGTTTAAAATGCAATTAAATACAGTTATTAAAAATTTTCATATGTGCACGGTAAACTTCATTTTATCAAGTCTTTTTGCATTTTAAGAAATCCACCAAATTATGCCACGTTTTCTCAATTGTGCTAATTGCAACTCATTATACCAAAGCAATCCCAATTTTCGTAACTTATTTGTATTTTACCCATTGGCATTAAAATTTGCAAAATAGACTAGATTGGGCAAAGTTGCCGCGATTTTGACAATTATCCTTAATTTCATAAATAAAATCCCCATTTTGACTTTTTCGAAGTGGTTTCAAATTTGGCCGAATCCCATAAATTTTGCCAAGTTGCCTCGATTTTGCCAACTCTTCTTACTTTGACAAAAGGAATCCCAATTTACACAACTCATCTGTATAACCAATCGTCTTCGAATTCTGCCAAGTTCCCTTTATTTTGCCTCCTCGCCGTATTTGGCAATTTTGACAAATTCATAAATATATATCACTTTCTTTTGTATTTACAGTTATCATTAAATTTATTTGAAGATACTATATTCGCTATTGTATTCTGCTAATAGTGAGTATGAGTGGGGAGGATGAATTTGCAAATTCAGGGGAGAAAAAATTGGCATTTTTATAGTGTTATAAGATGGAAAAATTGACATACCATGGTACAATAAACATGACGACTTATCATGTGTATTTCTTTTTATTGTATTATGTATTAGTCAATCTTCATTTTAAAATATTAAAGTAATTCTGAGTTACCTGCTAAAAGCTTATGCAATGGATCCATTGAAAGCTGGGGGACGGAAAAGGAAAGTAAAATAAAATAATTTTTATTCAGAAAACGAGATAAATATTGCCAATTAGTAAAATTCATGAGGAGAATAAAATAGAAAGAAATGATGCAATACTTAAGACAATAAATAATGCACCACATTCCCAGCGTTCTAAACCGTAATGTTCACAAATCCGTAACCGTAGTGTTGCACAAGTCTCGAAATTATTCTGATACATTTCTATTATGAAGGTAATCCAAGACATGCGGAGAGAACGGTAGAGAAATATGAAAACTCAACTTTTTATATGGTAAGCAGGAAAAGTCTAAGAAAAACCTAGTCATAATCATTGATGTTAATGTTTAAAATCACTTTTCACTTACGAAGCCTAAACAAATTATCAGTTATCTGCTAAAATCTATGCAATTGTTCATTGCAGGATGGGGGAAGGAAAAAAATGTTGATGGAAAGTAATCTTTATTTAAAAAGTGAGATATCACCAATGAATAACATTCAGGCGGAGAAGAAGAAAAACAGAAAATTGTGCAATACTTACGAGAATAACAAATCAACCACAATCCTAGCGTTTTAAACTCTACAGTTCGCAAATTCTGTTTCACACCTCTTGAAATTATTCTGAAACACCTGCTTAAGGAAGATAATCCGAGATATGCAGAGATAGGGGCGATGAATAGTGAAGTTTTTTATGAATAAGTAGAAAAAAATTATCGATTAGTATAATTTTTTGATAGAAAAATTAATTTCGTGGTATTATTAAGTTCGAAAACAAACATTACATCACATCATGATTATTACTCTTCATTTTTGAAACCACTCTTCACTTACAGAACCTAAAATAATTCTCAGTTTTTTCCTGAAATCCAATGCAACTGATCACGTGAAGGTTGGGGGACGGAAAGCAATGATGGAAAATCTATTATTCAAAATGTGAGTTTATCACATTTTCACTCTCAACTATCTGCAGGTCTTTGATTACATTAATTAAAGAACTGACTTAGAAAAATTTGTAATACATCTTTCTTTTTCGCTGTCGAAAAATAATATTGATTGATAATTTTTCTTCTTTCAATAATAATATTTTATTATATCCCCCCCCTCTCCTCAATCTGCATGACTTCGATTATCTTGATCTAAGAAGTGATTCAGAATAATTTGAAAGATTTTGAAGCAAAATTTGTGTACAGTAGATTTTAAAACCATAGGAATGTGGTGCTATGCTTTTAGTCGTAAGTATTCCACTATTACTCAGCTTTTTCGTTCTCCTCCTGAATTTCATTCTTTGGCAATATTTTTCTCTATATTTAATAAAAATGACTTTCCTTCAACTTTGTATACCGTCCCCAGGTTTACAAGTTACCCATTGCATTCAGTTTTAGCAGATAACTGAGAAAAGTTTTAAGAACTGTAAATGAAAAGTGATTGATATAAAAAAAGAGTAAAACTCTTGGTGAGAGGTCAGGTTAATTGTTGCTTTTTTTTTATTGAACTACATGGAGTGTGGGTTTTTTTTTCAATATCGGAAAATAATATTGATCGATAATTTTTGTTCTTTCAATAAAAATATTTTAATATCACAATCCCCTCCCCTACTGAATCTGCATGTCTTGGATTATCTTCATCCAGGAAGTGATTCATTTGAAACAAAATTTATGAATAGGAGGTTCTAAAACGCTAGAAATGGGGTGCAGTGCTTATAGTCGTCAGTATTGTACTATTACCCATCTTTTTTTATTTTCTTCCTCAACTTTATTGATTGGCAATATTCTTCTCGGTTATTTAATAAAAATAGCTTCCTTTCAACTTCGTTTTCGTCCCCAAGTTTGCAAGTAACCCTTTGCATAGGTTTTAGCAGATAACTGAAAAACACTTCAAGAATCTATGCTGCTGACAAGCCAAAAGGCTTAGCGGGGTAATCTATGTATATAACTCATACTAAGGCTTAATAAAGATATTATTATTAAAAAAAATGCAAATATAGATTAATTGACAATAGAAAGAGTGAAACTCCTGGTGAAAGGTCATGTTTTTTCTCACTTTTTATTGTAGTACAGGGGGTTTTTTTTCCTCTCTCGGAAAATATTAATTATCGCCATTTTTCTATTCTTACAATAAAAATATTTTATTATCAAAATCCCCCTTCCCCTCCTGAATCTGTTTGTCTTGGATTAATTTGACCTTGGAAATGATTCAAAATAATATTAAAAATTTTCAGACAGATTATGTGAATATTAGGCTTTAAATCGATAGGAACGTTATGCAACGTTATAGTTGTAAGTAATGTCTAATACCCAACTTTTTTTTTTTAATTCATCTCCTGAATTTTAATAATTGGCAAATTTTTCTGGATTATTTAATAAAAATAACTTTTCTTCAACTTTGCTTTCCGTCCCCTAGGTTATAAGTGTTCCAGAGTTTTTAGCATGTAACTGAGAAATACTTAAAGAATTGTAAATGAGCAGTGATTAAAAGAAAGAATAAAGCTCTTCGTGAGAGGTCATGTTAATTGTCGTCTTTATTGTACTACAGGGTTTTTTCTCTATCAGAAAATAATATTGATCGATATTTATTCTTCTTTCACAAAAATGTTTTATTATCACAATCCCCCCCCCTTCCCCTCATCAACCTTCATGTCTTGGATGACCGTCATGTAGGAAGTGATTCAAAATACTTTGGAAATTTTTGAAACAAAATATTTCAACAGTAGGTTTTGACTTGCTGGGAACCTAGTGTAATGCTTATAGTCGTTAGGATTGCACTAATACCCGGATTTTTTTATTCTCCTCCTGAATATTCTTAATTGGCAATACTTTTCTCGATTATTTAATAAAAATAACTTTCCTTCAAATTTGCTTTCCGTTCCCAAGGCTGCAAGAGATCCATTGCATAGTTTTAGCAGATGACTGCGAAATACGTCAAGAATTGTAAATGAAGAGCGATTGAGAGAGCAAAGAATAAAACTCTTTATTTTCTCTTTTTGCTTCAACAAAAATATTTCGTTATCACAATCCTACCCCACCCCACCCCATGAATCTTCGTGTCTTGGATTATGTTGATGATCTGTGAAGTGATTCAAAAAATTTTGAAAAACTTTGAAACAAAATTTGTCAGTCCTATGCTTTTAATCTCTGGGAACGTGGTGCTATGCAGTTTTTATTCTTTAAATAAAAATATTTTATTTTTACAAATCTTCATTTTCCTCAATCTTTGTAAAAATATTTTATTTTTACAAATCTTCATTTTCCTCAATCTTTATGTCTTGGATTACCTTGATGTAGGAAGTGATTCAAAATAATTTCAAAATTTTTGAAGCAAAATTTGTGAACACTAGTTTTTAAATCGCAAGTAATGTAGTGCAATGCTTATCGTTGTTAGTATTACATTTGTTCCCGTCCATTTTATCCTCCACCTGAATTTCATTGATTCGCAATATTTTTCAAGGTAATTGAATAAAAATAACTTTCCTTCAACTTTCCGTCCCCAAGGTTCCAAATGATCCACTGCAGAGTTTTTAGCAGATAGGTGAGATATATTTAAGAATTTTCAATCACCACTGATTGAAGAAAGAGTAAAACTATTCGTAAAAGGTCGTGTTGTTGTTGCTGCTTTTCATTATAATACAGTACATCTTTTTCCTCTGTCGGAAAATTACATTGCTCTATATTATTTCTTCTTTCAATGAAAATATTTGATTATCACATCCCCCCTCCCCACATTAACCTTCATACCTTGGATTGCCTTGATGTAAGAAGTGGTTCAAAACAGTTTCAAAATTTTTGAGACAAAATTTGTTTATAGCAGGTTTTAAATCGGTGGGAATTTAGTACAATGCATATAATCGTTAGCTACATATCGTTGGTGATATTTTTCTCGGTTATTTAACAAAATTAATTTTCCTTCATCTTTGCTTTCAATTCCCAAGTTTGCAAGTGATCCCTTGCATACTTTTAGCACATAACTGAGAAATAGTTTAAGAATTCTAAATGACCAGTGATTGAAAAAACAAGGAATAAATCTCTGCGTGAGAGGTCATGTCAATGGTAGCTTTTATTGTACTACAGGGGATTTTTTTCCCTATCGGAAAATAATAATCGTTCACTTTTTTTACATTTCCAAAAAAAATATTTTATTTTTACAAACCCCCTCCTATCGCCCCCCTCAATCTTCATGTCTTGGATTACCTTGATGTAGAAAGTGATTCAAAGTAATTTGAAAATGTTTCATGCAAAATTTGTGAACAGTAGGTTTTAAATGGCATGGAATATAGTGCAATGCCTATCGTTCTTAGTATTGCAATTGTTCCCGCCCATTTTATTCTCCTCCTGAATTTCATTCATTGGCAATATTTTTCTCGGTAATTTAATAAAAATAACATTCCTTCAACTTTGCTTTCCGTCTCCAAGGTTGCAAGTGTTTAGCAGATAGCTGAGATATACTTTAAGAATTTTAAATGACCACTGATTGAGAGAAGAAAGAGTAAACCTCTTCCTGAGAGGTCGTGTTGTTGTTGTTGCTTTCATTATAATGCAGGACATGTTTCTCGGAAAATAACATTGCTCTATATTTTTTCCTCTTTCAATAAAACACTTTTATTATCACATGCCTCCCTCCCCTCTTTAATTTTCATGTCTTGGATTACCTTGATGTAGGAAGTGATTCAAAATAATTTGAAAATTTTTTAGACAAAATTTGTTTACAGTACATTTTAGATGGTTGAGAATGTAGTGCAATGCTTAAAATCGTTAGTGTTGCATTCAATCCCAAGCTTTTTTATTCTTCTCCTGAATTTTATTTATTGGTAATGCTTTTCTCGGTTATTTAATAAAATTAATTTTCCTTCATCTTTGCTTTCCGTTCCCAAGTTTGCAAGAGATCCATTGCATAGGTTTTGCAGATAACTGAGAAATACTTGAAGAATTGTATATATAGACTAATTGCAAATATATTCTATTGCACTAATACCCAGCTTTTTTTATTCACCTCCTGAATTTTATTGTTTGGCAATATTTTTCTCGGTTATTTAATAAAAATAGCTTCAACTTTGTTGTCCTTCCCCAAGGTTGCAAGTGATCCATTGCATAATTTTTAACAGATAACTGAAATATACTTGAAGAATTTTAAATAACCAGTGATATAAAAAAGGAAGGGTTACACTAGTCGTGAGGGGTCATGTCGTTTTCATTTTAATTCAGGGTATTTTTCTCTCTCTCGGACATTAATCAATATTTTTTTCCTTCCCAATAAATATATTTTATTATCACATTCCCCCTCCCATCTTTAACCTTCATGTAGGAAGTGATTCAAAATAATTTGAAAATTTTTGAGACAAAATTTTTTTACAGTACATTTTAAACCGTTGGAAAGGTAGTGCAATGCTTATAGTCGTTAGTATTGCTCTCATTCCCGACATTGTTATTCTCTTCCTGGCCTTTAATAGTGATCATTCATGCTACTCTTGTTGTTGACATAAATTCATGAATTTTTTCGTCGGAGAAACTAAAGTGATTTAAAGAAAAGTAAAATGCTTCAAAAACATTTTTTTGTGTGAAGAACTTTTCCCATCCATCCTAAATCTAACAGCTTGTAGTTCTTGTTTTTAACCAATAAAAGATCAGGTGTTATTGGAGAAAATCTTAGTATTTTTGATTTAAAGCTGGGAATACAAAGTTTCAACGTTTTCGCCGTTTCAGCTTTTGTAATTCGCAACGGGAATCTCTCTTCCTACTTTTGATGATAATACGTTTCATATAGCACTCCTGGATATATATATACAGAGAGAGAGATTTTGCTCCGAAAAACAGAAAACAATTTTTTAAACAAATAATAAAAAATAGCGACAAAGATAACATGAATATCGTACGTCTCGTTATTACAGATATTTTAACTATATGAAGCACTCCATTAATCTTTCCTATTTTCATGTAAGATGTTATTCCAATGTCGCAATTTTTCATAAGTAAATAGTTCACCTTAAAATATTTTTTATTGAAAATGCTTTCTAAGTGTTTTTGTTTTGGACCTAGAAGCATTGATGCTCTTTCATACAAATAAGATAATTTATAACACAATTTTTATTTTACGATAGCATAGTTTTGTGTTCATTTCATTTTTTTATGATAAAATCAGTTTACTAAAATTGGCTTCCTAAAGTTTATTCTGTAATATTTCCTAAACTTAACAAGGAAAACATTACATTATCGATGATCAATCAGAGTGAGTGTGACGCTTAAGCATCGCATTCAATTGAGCTCTTATAAAAATATAGCACTATTATATCTCATGATTATTTCTTTTTCAGTATAAAAATTTGAGTTTTTTTTTAATCTTAGTGTGTTCACATACAAATGTTTCGTCTTAAAAGTTACATAAAACAGCATTAAAATATGCAACGTACTAATAACATTAATCGAATCGATTTTTCCAAGCAAAGCTTTTTTTTAACTTGTACATGAATTACATTGATCATTTTTTTTTATGTGATGCTTAAATATAAAGGCTTATTTTTCCCTTTGCTGTCTCTCATTTCGCCTGCAGATGTTCGATTACATTCTTTATGAAGGTAACTGATAATTTTCGTATCTGTTCTAAAACAAAAGTTTTAAACAATACAAGGGTTAGGTTGTTTAACCTCAGAGCGGCACTTTTTTTTTGCACACAATGGGCTAAATGGCCAGGTCACAAAGACCCCGAAGGCTCAGATAAGGTTGGGCGAGGGGATCCACTGGACAGCTGTTGGGATGCAGATGGTAGCCTCCCGTCAAGGCCATCCAGCGTCTTCGTTAACGTGCATAGGGTGTGGTTCTCCCGCACACGGGCCACGGCTTAACATCATATCCGACGAACGGCAGCCTATCCAAGCCAATCGGTGCCCCTTACTGACCGAAGGCAAAGTGGGAATTTTAACAGTACAAGCAGAAATGCACACAGTGTGATCTAATGCTTACGATTGTAATTATTGCACTCTATCCCAGAGCATTTCTTTCCCCCGAATTGTACTAATTAATACTTTTATAAGTTGTTAAACGAAAAGAGCTTTTTTGTTCGCTCTGTCTTCTGTCCCCTCTTCTGCTGGTATTCGATTAACTTGTTTGATAACGTAACCCTAAAAACATTAAGCTTTGTAAATGAACAGTTTTCAGGAGTATGATAAATCATGACCCAATTGTTATTCCACGAATTTTTTTTATTCTGTCCTTGAATTCGTTTGATCGTTAATTTTTATTTCCTTGGGAAATAAAACGCAATTTTTTCACATTTCGTCTGATCCTCGATCTGCGTGTATTCGAATATTCTCTTAAGGACATAACTAAGAATTCTTTCAAAACAGTAGTTGTAAAGAGTACAAAGCTCAAGGTATGGCTCAAGGTAATGCTAAAAGCCGTAATTATGGGACTACGTCAGTTCCCGATTCTGTCGCTCTAATGATTGATACTTCTTTTCGGGTTTTATATAGAAGGGTGAGTGAAATGCTTAAGGTCATAATTAACGATTCTTCCCACGGCAGTGATTCTTTTTATCACAGAATTTTCTAGATTGATAATACTTATCTCGTTTTCAAATAACGATTATTTTCTTTTTACTTTGTCTGTCCTCCGCCTGCAAGTAATATATATATTTCATAATGTTTAGCAGCTAACTCAGAATTACTGTAAGATTTGTAAATGAATAGTGATTAAAAATGCAGAAAAGTCATGCTCATGATGTAGGGTGATATTTTATACGATGGAGTGTTTCATTTTCATAGACGAATTGAATTCATCGATAATTTTTTTGTTCCCAATTAAAAAACATGCCACATTTTTTCCGCCACTGCATTGGCATGTGTTGGATTACCTTGTTCAAGGAAGTCATTCAGAATTATTTCAAGAGTCATGGAACAAAATTTGTGAACAGTACACACTTCAGTGCCGAGTAAGTGGTATAATGGTTACATTCCTAATTATTGCACCATTTTCTTCGGCTGTTTTATTTTGCTGCTGATTTATATTGATCGTTACATCTCTTTTTTAAAGATAAGACAATTTTTTTTCACTTTACCAGTTACAGTTATTAAACAAATTTAGCAACCTTCATAAACCAGGTAATCAGACACCTTAAATGGAAATGAGAGACAATAAAGTGGAAAAAATGCTTTTTTATTTAGCATCGACATAAAAACTGCAGATGAATAAAATTTTATTGTTGATAAGTATACCCACGTTTTGATCTTTAACAAACTTTTGGTAAATGCTCTCCCTCGGTCTCTTACCACTCATCTTATTTATGGTATCAGAATTCTTTTTCGTATTATTCCCGTTGTTTAAAAATTCATTTAAAAATTTTTGATACTCTAAATTAGTCAGTATACTGCGATATGTTTTAAAATGTTCCAGTTCATCCTGATTTAGTTAGTGTTCGCTATTTGTTTGGACAAATTATGTCATCTGGTATTAATTCAAAAGAGTTCATTTCAACGAGTGTTTCCTCAATTTTGAGGCAAAGTGTATATTTAACGAAGAGTGCTTCAGGAAAAATATAAGATGATTTTGAGAATTATGAAAGGTAAAACGGTTGAAATTTTATATTCCCAGGTTAGAGTCCAAATTTTTAAAATTTTCTCCAATAGCAGATGATCGTTTCTTGACAAAGCAAAAGAACCAACGGCTGTTATGTAAGATTTATGACGGGAAAAGCCCCTAATAAAAAAAGGTGTTTTAAAGCATTGTATTTCCTTAAAATCATTTTAGTTTTTCCGAATAAAAATCGCTAATGTGTGTCAACAGCAATATTAGAACGAATCATCACTATTAAAGGATATTTTTAATACAGGACGGACTCTATTACCTATTTCATGCACACAAAATACCTCCTCCAATGCTACTGTCTTATTAATGTAAAAGTTGAACAACCTTAATTCTCCACCACAGCTTGAAGTTCGTCGCCTGAGTAGGTTTTCTCGAAAATTCTTTTAAAATTTTCCAAATTTTGACCTTCTTTGGTGAAATAAAACAAACATATAGTAGCTCAAAAGGTTACTTCTGATTTCTCAATTTCAGAAACGTTTAGCAATTATCTCCTTAAGCAAGGTAACCGAATGCAAGCAGAGAGTGTCATGAGAATAAAGTGAAAATATGTGTTTTATTAACAAAGAGATAAAAGTTATCACTGAATGCAATCCAGCGATAGAATAAAAAACACCTTAGGGGGGGGTACAATAAAAACGATCATAATCACTATTCCACGCCTAATGTACTACCTCATTCTTTATTTTACTTTAGTTAAGTTTAGAATATAAAAGATAAAAACCTTAGAAGGGCACTGTTGGATTAAAATGCTTCTCCCCAATAATAGAAAATATAAAAGATTTTTCTATTATAAAGAGTCGAATTGAAAACTATCGTATTTCAAAAATACAAATTAACCATTTCTCTGTCCAGAATAAAAATTTACGTTTGATGGCGATAAAACTGACTCATTAAGAGAGACTAATGTGTTCGAGTAACGCTTTATAACATTATAGGATTTGGTAAAAATCTCGAATGTTTAATGGAGCCCTGATAGATAGTTTAGAGGTCCAGAATACCTGGCATGCAGATGGCGTTCAAAAAGTTCTGACACGTATTTGCAGATCTGTACTTGTTCATCCGAAGTTAACCAGCTACTTCTCTGAAACCTTGTCTAAACTTGTCATTACTGGTTAAAATCAAAGGCTCATCGTCATTGCTTGTAAAATAAAAAACAACAACAAATGATTATCATCTCTTCCCTTGTGTAAAGTTCAACTCTCTAAACCAGTGGTTCTCAAACTTCTATGCTTCACCTACCCCCTGGAAATATGTATGTAACTGGCGTACCTCTTGTATAGATAGATAAAACTCTAGTTATCGTATAATAAAGGGAATAAAATAATACACTGATTTCTTACTAGATATAGCGACTTTTGAGATCTCACGGCGTACCATAAAAAATTTTACCGCGCACCCTCAAGGGGGGTTGCGTACTCCACGTTCAGAACCCCTACTCTAAACTATCACGTAACGAACTTGCTGGGGAGAAGAGTTAAATCGCAAAATACTCGTCTATAGTTTTATCTTTTATTTTGAAAACCTAAAGGCTGATCAAACACCTGAGTCGTGGTCTGATACTTATGGTCGTAGTTGTTGATCTCCACCCAAGGCATTTTTCATCTCTTTCTGAAATGTGTTCATTCACAACTTTATCTCGTTCTTAAATAAAATACATTTTATTCTCATCTCACTATTTTCATGTATCCGATTACCTTACCGAAGAAAGTAATTGATCACCTCCAGACAAAATGAGGGAAAAAGGGTTTCTTTTTTTTCAGAAAAAATATATCGACCATTACTATTCACGGAGAAATTGAGTTGGGTTGTTTTACCTCTGAGCGGCATTTTTTTGCACACCATGGGCTAAATGGCCAGGTCACATGGACCCCGAAGGCGCAGAGAAGGTTGGGGTAGGGGACCCATTGGAACAGCTGTTGGGAGACAGATGGTAGCCTCCCGTCAAGGCCATCCAGCATGTTCTTTAACGTGCACAGGGTATGGCTCTCCCGCACACGGGGCCACCGCTTAACATCCCATCAGACGGACGGCGGCCTCTCCAAGCCCATTGGTGTCCCCTACTGACCGTGGGCAGGGCGGGGAATTTTGCGGAGATAAATCTCAACGCTGACCCAGCTGGGACTCGAACCTGGGAACTACAGATTACGAGCCTGGCGTGCTACCGACTGAGCCACCCCCCGGAGAAATTGAAAAATATCTTATGCGGGAAACAAATCAAATAGGAACTCAGAAAGTTGAATTGCAAAATGTTATTAATAGACAGCGTAATTTCAAGTAGTTTTGCCTAATCAAAGTATTGGTACAAACGAACTCATCAACATACATCCAAACAAGATAACTTACTCCTTAGACAAGTAAAATATAGTCATTCGACGTAATAGTACTGTAATGTAAAAACGCGCAAACCCTTTCTTGGCTGTGATGCTTATCACATTAAGCAAAACACATTTAATACTTGATAAGTTCAGAAAACATTAGAAAATAAACTACAGAATGCTCTTTTTCAATAAACTATTTTACCAAAGTTTAAAACGGAATGAACATATACCAATGCTATTGTACATATAAGAATTTAGGTTATAAATCATATAATTTCAAAGAAACCGAGGAATTGCATCTACATCCAGAAAATTACGGCTGCAGAATTTTCGGAAAAGCAAATAATAGGATATCATATAGTTATAGTTTATTTTAAAAGTGAGAGATTTTCCTATTACAGTTGTCGCTGTTGTTCGTTATTTGTTTGAAAAATTATTTAATCTCCTATTAATTCAAAAGAATCCATTTGAACGAATGTTTTCTATTTTTTGACGCTGTCTATTTATCGTGGAATGCTTCACAAAAAATGCAATCCTCAAGGTACAGAGAGAGATTTGAGAATTATGAAAGGCAAAACAGCTGAAACTTTGCATTCATAGTTTTGAGTACAAATCTTTCCCATGTTCTCTTATAACACTTTTTTTTGGCAAAGGACGAGAACCAATGGCTGTTGGATTTATGACGGCAATAGTTCCTAAAGCAAAAAAAAAGTGTTAAAACTGGTTAAAGTTTATTTCTGACTACAGTGAAACCATAAAAACTGTTTTCTCTAAATGCCTGGAAAAACAAGAAGAAAATCTTTTAATCCATCGTTGAAGAGACTTTTATGCAACAAATTGAAACTTTAGAGAAATTGGGAAGTCAAGAACATTACTAAAAATTGCCTAAATTGCAGAATTGCCTCGAGAAATTACAATGAAGCCGTGGATTATCATGAATCCTTAGTCTTCAAAATTTGTGTGATTCCAAAAAACGAAATTAATTTTTCATGAGCGCCAAGCAAAACTGTACGGCTGTCGTCACATCTCCCCTTTGAAAAACCAAAATGGTTTTATAACAACCACATATTTTGAGAATGCAGTCCTAATTGCTGATACCTTCAATCAATTTTATTTATCAGATGATGAAAAAATTACCTACCCTAAAGAAATAACAAATACTTTTTCAATGAAATGTATGATCCCATTAAGATTGCTCTCCTTCTTTACAAGGCATCTCCTTCTAGATCTCCCCAGACCCAGATGGAATTCCTACTATTTTCTACAGAAGCTTATTATTAATGTTGCTCCTAAACTTTCAATCCTTTTTAATGCCTACTACCAATCAGGAATGTTTCTTCAGACTGCAATCAGGCGATTGTAACGTCAGTATACAAAAGGAGAGGAAATGCCTGACCCTTTTAACTACCGCCCGATATCCTTTACCAATATAGTTTCTAAACTCATGGAAAGATGCATCTTAGTCAAGTTGATGAAGTTTCTTTTGATCCATAACCTCATTCCCGTTGAGCAATTCGGAAATTTTCTAGGTATATCTGCAACAAACCAATTATTTCAATGTGTTCATGAATTGTCATCCTCCTTAAACAAGAATGGACTATCGACCTATTTCAGTTATATATAAATATGTTTTTTAAGCAAAATTTTAGAAAAAGTCGTTTAGAGACAATTATTGACTTTTGTTGAAAAATTTAGTTTCGTGCAGACAATTCGGAATCTGGAAAAATCGGTCAACTAAAACTATCATGGCACTTCTTGTTAATCAATGAAGATTGCCTTTAGACAGCAAAGTAAAAATTTTTATCGGACTGGTTTCCCTTGACATCTTAAAAACATTTGATTCAGTTGAACACAAACTTACCTTGCAAAAACTCCGCTATAATTTTACTCTATCGCTCTCAGTTCTTTCCTGGTTTAAACATTATCTCAACGACCGTGTTATCCGAACTAGGTTAAACACTGAATCGTGTACTGTACATGAAGTTTGCCAGATCATCAATTTCTAAAAAAAATCGATGCCAGATATTTTTCTGAATTCTGTAATCAGCCATAGTGTTAGGATATTTTTTGAGCGACTGTACTACAAGGAACTATTCTCAGCCCACTTTTCAACCCACTTTGGTGAAAAAAATACCCAAACATAAAATAACTAAAAATATGAAAACCTGAAATCATATTGATCATTTCCCACTTTAGGAAACGTTTCACAGTTATCTCCTTAAACAATATAATAGAACACATGCAGAGAGTGAGACGACAATAAAGTAAGAAAATGCGTTTTAACAACGAAATGAAAGTTATCAATAAAGAGAATATAAAACGCCTATGGACTGGATGCAAGACTTACGATAGTAAACATTACACCACGCCACAGGCGTTTAGTGACTATGTTTATTTTCGTTACGTTTAGAGTATAAATGGAAAAAACCCTAAAAAGAGCAATGTTCGATTAAATTGCTTTCCCACAATTATAGAAAATGCAAAAGATTTTCTATTATAAAATGTGGGATTGTAAAATATGATATATCAGAAATGCAAATTCACCATAACTCTGCCCAAAAGAAAATTTACCTTGGATTTGGAGGAAACTATATGACTGATTTATTAAGAGAGCTTCAGATATTCTTATAATGCGTTCTAATATGATAGTGTTTGGTGAAAATCTTGAAAGTTTAATGGAGTTCTTCACATCTAATATGCTATGTAAAGAAATAAGTTGTCGTGTATCGAATCCACGCTTCCCAGTTGCATGCACATTAGCAGAAAAATCAAATCTCCACTGATAACTAGTTTAGAGGTCTAGAAATGTTTTCTATAATCGGGAGAACCATTCAATTGAAAAATACTCTTCCATTGTTTTTATTTTTATATTGAAGATGTAACAAAAGTAAGTATACCTAAAGACCGAGCAGACGCCACAGTCGTGGTGTAATGCTTCAGATCGTCAATATTGTACTCCGCCCAAAAAGTTTTCTTATTCTATCTCTGAATTCATTCATTTATAGCTTTTATCTAGATGTTAAATAGAACGCATTTTATTCTCATCTTACTATCTGCATTCATTCGATTACTTTCCTAAAGAAAGTAATCGACCATCTCCAGACGAAATGAGAGAAAAGTCTTTTTTTTTTTTCAAATTCAGAAAAAAACTATCGATTAATACTACTCACCGACAGATTTAGAAACATCTTACGCGGAAAATAAAGCAAATAGAAACTCAGAAACTAGGACTTAGAAACTAGGAAATTCAGAAACTTATTTTAGGCAGTATAATTTCAACTACTTTTGCATAATCAAAGTATTTGTTCAGACGAACACACCAATTTAAAACCGAACAAAATAACTCCCTCCTTAAACAAATAAAATATAGTCATTCTGCTATCATCATCATCTTCAAGCAGCCATGGGCTACGGAAGTCCAACCACACTGTGCAATTTAATTCTCCAAGAATATCTGTCCTGAGCTACATCTGGCCACTGCACACCAGTTCTAAACGTTCCTGTTTGAGATTGTCTGCGCACCGCATCCTAGTCTCCCCCTCTTTCTGAGGCCTTTAGGCTCATTGTTTCTGACCCTATACGCCAGTCTATAATTATCCATACGGGCAACATGGCGAAACCAACGGAGTCTCTTTCTGCACAATATGCTGCTTAAAAGAAGTTGATGACTCCTTCTTCTAACCTCATCATCAGTTGCCCCTCTCCCCCCCCCCCGATAGGGGACCATCTTGTCGTGGTGGGTGGGTGGGTGGGTGAGGGGCTTAGTGAGATTAAAGTGAAAATAATTCGTTTTATTTAACAAAGAGATCAAAGTTATTACTGAATGCAATTCAGCGATAGAATAAAAAAACACCTTAGGTGGGGTATAATAATTACGATCGTAAACACTATACCACACCTAACGTAATACCTCGCTCTTTATGTTTACTTTAGTTAAGTTTAGAATATAAAAGATAAAAACCTTAGAAGGACATTGTTGGATTAAAATGCTTCTCCCCAATAATAGAAAATGTAAAAGATTTTTTCTATTATAAAGAGTCGAATTGCAAAATATTGTATTTCAAAAATACAAATTAACCATTTCTCTGCCCAGAAGAAAAAAATTTACGTTTGATGGGGATGAAACTGACTCATTAAGAGAGACTAATATGTTCGAGTAACACTTTGTAACATTATAGGATTTGGTTAAAATCACGAAAGTTTTATGGAGGCCTGATAGATAGTTTAGAGGTCCAGAACACCTGGCATGCAGATTGCGTTCAAAAAGTTCTGACACGTATTTGTACTTAACCAGCTACTTCTCTGAAACCTTGTCTAAATTTGTCATTACTTGTTAAAATTAAATTTTCATCGGCATTGCTTGTAGAAAAATAAACATCAAAGGATTATCATCCCCTTGCGTAAAGTTTAACCCTCTAAATCGATGATTCTCAACCGTTTATTTTTCACCTACCCCCTGAAAATATTTATGCAACTGGCTACCTCTTACATAGATAAATAAAACTACAGTTATCGTATAACAAATGGAATAAAACACTGATTTTTTTTAGTAAATTTAGCGACATTTGAGCTCTCACGGCGTACCCCAAAAATTTCTAGCACGTACCCTCAAGGGGGGGTATGCGGATTCCACCGTGAGAACCCCTACTTTAAACTATAAAATTGCGAACTAGCTTTCAACTAATGTGCATGTAACTAGAAGGGGTGAACTCCAATATTATCTTTGAAACACGATATTTTCCAATTCCATTCTTTATAATGACGAAATCTTTTATATTTTCTATAACTCGGGAGAACCGTTTACTCGAAAAATACTCTTCTATAGTTTTTTCTTTTATATTGAAAACGTAATGAAAGTAGGTAAACCTAAAGACCAGTCAAACACCTGATTGGGGTGCAATGCTTACAGTCTTAGTTGTTTAACTCCAACTACGGCATCTTTTTCTGAATTGTATTCATTCACAACTTTATCTAGTTGTTAAATAAAATACATTTTATTCTCATCTCACTATTTTTACGTATTCGATTACTTTCCTGAAGAAAGTAATTGATCACCTCCAGACAAAATGAGAGAAAACAAACTGCGGGAAAAGAGTTTTTTTTTTTCCAGAAAAAATATATCGACCATTACTATTCACGGAGAAATTGAAAAACATCTTATGCGGGAAACAAATCAAATAGGAACTCAGAAAGTTGAATTGCAAAATGTTATTAGTAGACAGCGTAATTTCAAGTAGTTTTGCCTGATCAAAGTATTGGTACAAACGAACTCATCAAGATACAACCAAACAAGATAACTTATTCCTTAAACAGGCAAAATATAGTCATTCGACGTAATAGTGCTATAATGTAAAAATACGCAATCCCTCTTTGGCTGTGATGCTCACCTCATTAAGCAAAACGCATTTAATGCTTGCTAAGTTTAGGAAACATTAGAAAATAAACTTCAGAAAGCTATTTTTCAATAAACTATTTTACCAAAAAAAAACGGAATGAACATGTAATAATGCTATTGTACATATAAGAATTTAGGTTATAAATCATGTTATTTCAAAGAAACAGGAGAATTGCATCTTGATCCAGAAACAAAGGACAGAATTTTCGAAAAAAAAACAGTGGAATATCAGATAGGCTATTTAGTTACCAGTAGGAGACCACTTGGAATTGCATTACATTCTATGCTGAATCTATGCTGAAATCATATACGAAAAATTAATAAAGCGCTTTATATATTTAAAGTTTATTTTAGTAATGAGAGATTTTCGTATTATAGTTGTCGCTATTGTTCGTTATTTGGTTGATAAAATTATTCAATATAATATTATTTCAAAAGAGTTCATTTGAACGAGTGTTTCCTGCTTTTTTTATCGCAAAGTGTCTATTTAACGAAGACTGCTTCAGGAAAAATGCAATCCTCAAGGTGGAAAGAGAGGTTCGAGAATTGTGAAAGGTGAACGGCTGAAACTTTGCATTCCCAATCTGAGTACAAATTTTTAAGACGTTTTTCCCTACCCGCTGATCTATTCTTCGCAAAGAACGAGAACCAATAGCTGTTGGATATATGAAAAAAACTATGTGTTTTAAAGCATTGTATTTCATTAAATCACTTTTGATTTTCAGAAGGAAAATCGCGCAACTGTTCCACAGCAATAACACCACGAATCGTCATTACAACTATAGGATGTTTGTTAATAAAGGACGGGTCTATCACCGTTTTCATCACATTCAAAATAGCTTCTCCAAATCTTCTGTCTTACTTAATGTGAAAGAACAAGGATTTATTGTACCACAACAACTTCAAGTTCCTCTCCTGATTAGGCTTTTTTCTAACATTATTTTAAAATTAAAAAATATAAATATCCGTCAAACAGCTGTTTGCTATAGATGACCTGCCAAGTCTTTGTGCCATAATAGAAGGCTTGTGAGGATGGCAGGTCCTCAGCAGAAAAACAACACAAATATCGATGCCTTACCTAACTTGATCCCAGGACTCTTTGATCAGTAGTCACTTTCAACCCTCTTTGGTGCAATAAAATAAACAAGCATATAATAACTTAAAATATGAAAACCTGAAATCATATTTATTATTTCTCAATTTAGGAAACGTTTCGCAGAGAGTGAGACGACAATAAATTAAGAAAATGCGTTTTGTTTAACAACGAAATGAAAGTTATCAATGAATAGAATAAAAAACGCCTTGGGTTCAAGAATTACGATAGTAAACATTACACCACGCCTGAGGCGTTTGCTGACTATTTATGTTTATTTTCGTTAAGTTTAGAATATAAATGAAAAAAAACCCTAAAAAGAGCAATGTTCGATTAAAGTGCTTTTCCCCAATTCTCGAAAACGTAAAAGATTTTCTATTATAAATGGTGAGATTGTAAAATATAATATTCAGAAATGCAAATTCACCATAGATCTGCCCACAAGAAAATTTACCTTGGAATTGTAGGAAAGTATATGACTAAAAGCATTAGGAGAGCTCAAGGGTTGGGTTGGGTTGTTTTACCTCTGAGCGGCACTTTTTTGCACACCATGGGCTAAATGGCCAGGTCACAAGGACCCCGAAGGCTCAGAGAAGGTTGGGGGAGGGGACCCACTGGAACAGCTGTTGGGAGACAGATGGTAGCCTCCCGTCAAGGCCATCCAGCGTGTTCTTTAACGTGCACAGGGTATGGCTCTCCCACACACGGGGCCACGGCTTAACGTCCCATCCGACGGACGGCGGCCTTTCCAAGCCCATCGGTGTCCCCTACTGACCGTGGGCAGGGCAGGGAGTTTTGCGGTGAGAGCTCAAGGTATCCGTATAATGCGTTCTAATATGATAGTGTTTGATTAGTGAAAATCCTGAAATCTAATAATCTGAAATCCTCTAATATGATAGTGTATGATTAGTGAAAATCCTGAAAGTTTAATGGAGTTCTTCACAGCTAATATATTATGTAAAGGAGAAAGTTGTCATGTATCGCAGTATTTAGAACGCACGCCTTCCAGTTGCATGCACATTAGCAAGAAAAAAACAATTCGCCACTGATAGATAGTTTAGAGATCTAGAACACCTTAGATGTAGATAGCTTTAAAAAAATGCTTGACACGCATTTGTAGATTTGTAATTGCTCCTCCGAAATTAAAGTGATACGACTTGCTTGAAGTCTTTATATATTGTTACGACAGAAAAACGAGCAATAATAAAACCGTGATGTATAATTTTGATGCTCACGTTTACTTCAGCGTAAAAATTACGTCACTAACCACTTCGAACGAACTTAAATTAGAAATAAAGAATAAGAGAGTTGTAATTAAAAAAGAATTTGTGTGAAGGAAATGCAGTTTGTCTTATTCTGTGCTCTATAGCATAAAGATTGGGTTGGGTTGTTTTACCTCTGAGCGGCACTTTTTTTGCACACCATGGGCTAAATGGCCAGGTCACAAGGACCCCGAAGGCTCAGAGAAGGTTGGGGGAGGGGACCATATTGGAACAGCAGTTGGGACACAGATGGTAGCCTCCCGTCAAGGCCATCCAGCGTGTTCTTTAAAGTGCACAGGGTATAGCTCTCCCGCACACGGGGCAACGGATTAACGTCCCATCCGACGGACGGTGGCATTTCCAAGCCCATCGGTGTCCGCTACTAACCGTGGGCAGGGAATTTTGCGGATATAAATCTCAACGCTGACCCAGCTGGGACTCGAACCTGGGAACTGCAGATGACGAGCCTGGCGCACTACCGACTGAGCCATCCCCACCCCCTATAGTATAAAGAAGATACGTTTTTGTTTGATATGTGCGAGAGAGTTTAAATAAATTTATTAGTGTGTATCTTGTTAGTGAACGAATAAGGAAAAGAAATCCATCGTCTTGTGTCTGGTGATCAACGTCTGAAAATAATTAGTTCTGAGAAACCAGCATACTTAGCCGCAGTTTTGGAGTGCTTGATGATGAAAATCTTAGAACGAAGTCATTTGGTGTATATTTATTTAGTTTAGGAATTTGTAAGATTATTATTCTTCACAGATTGCAGGTTTGTTCACAAATATGATTATGCTACTTATCGAGTGTTGTAAAAAGCATTATTTTATGCTTTGAGTGGAGATAGTAAGAATTATAGAGGAAACAACTCTTTGTAGGAATAGTGATAAGGTGCTATGTTCTCCTGAAGGTTTATTTTCATACTGATGAAGATTTGTGTTGGTTGAATTTAGTTTATATAAATGTTTCATTCACACTTTTGTAATAAATTACTTCACTTTAGAATTATTCTTGCTAAATATTATTTTTTTGAACTGACGCTTAATTTCCATCTGTTAAATTCATAACAACTGGTGTCAGGATCTGAATTATTTATTAAATGCCTTTCACTAGAAGTATGAATGAGTTAGTAAAACTAATAACTGACATAAACAGTAAAATTGGTGACATGAGAGCTAAAATAGCCTCTCAAAACGATAATTTGAAAGCTGAAATAGCAGCTCAAAGACGTGAAATAACTAACCAGTATAAAGACATTAAGACAGAACTCAACAGACAGTGTGATATTTAAAGGTCAAAATTGAGAGTGTAAAAATTGATATTAATGATGTAATGTAAAATAAATTACTTCTGATTTTAACACCAAACTTGATACCGTTAAAACTGATTGTGAACGTCAGTTTCAGATTTTAAGAAATGAAATTTTATCTTCTCCTGATAATGGCAATTTTAGTGACAATAGATTTTTTACACGTATCGCTAGAAATATAACTAAACCTTCCACATATGATGGTCAATCATCTTGGACAGTATTTAAAACACAATTTGAAGTCATCGCTAGAGCTAATGAGTGGATTGAATTTCAGAAGGTAAGTCTTCTTGCAGCTTCCTTAATAAATTCTGCTGCTGAAGTTTTACAGTCAGTTCCAGAAGGAAAACGACTTGTTTATCGAAGTCTGGTTTCTGCATTAGAACTCAGGTTTGGCGATAGTTATTTAAAATTATATGACTCAATTTAAACATGGCATGCAGAATAGTGGGGAAACTTTGCAAGAACTTTCCAGTGATATTGAGCGTTTGGTTAGATTAGCTTATAGTAACTGTCCACCAGATAGTCAAGATAACTTAGCTCAACTACAATTTATTGGTGCTATTACTGACCCTGAGACTCAACAATCACTCAGGATGTTGGAAGGTGAATCCTTAAAGTCAACTGTTGTACGTACCATGAAGTACGAGTGCTCCAGGCTTTCCTTTCGAGCGAACAAACACACAGTGAGATTTGTGAATGTAGAGGAAACTGGAAAAGAATAGTGCAATTGTCAAAGTGTTAGTCATACGTATTGGCGCAACCGGACTTTGATAGGCGTTCGTACTAGTGGTCATATATTTTTCTTACTGCCAAACTGAGACAGGCTTTCAACAGACAACATTTAAGCGTTGAAACTATTCTTTTTAACAAATAACAGGCAGGCGTCTCTGGCGCGACTTCTTTTCATTTAAAGGAACGTAGAGCGGCGGCGATAAGCCAATTTCCAGTTAATCAGTCCGAGCTAATGCTCAAAGAGTCAATAGACACCAAATAGTCTCTTAATTCCATCCGGGAACAGGGCGACGGCGATAGGCAGCGCAATCTTACACAAGCATAATTGGGAAAAGTATTACCAGACCAGAATGAACTTTGATTGCTGGCCAGTTGCTGCTCGGAGTTCATACGCTACAGGTAGTCAGATGTTGTTTCTACTCGACATGCTTGCTGCGCTTCGCGTAAGCGCTCTCATCTAAAACTGCTTTTCGTCCTCTCCAGAGACGATCGACACACGTCTTGTTCCCTTCAGTTCCGAGGCCAGAGTTTTTTTTTTGACAAAA
Source organism: Ryuthela nishihirai (assembly GCA_038380435.1). NCBI lineage: Eukaryota > Metazoa > Arthropoda > Arachnida > Araneae > Heptathelidae > Ryuthela > Ryuthela nishihirai. The sequence goes on from JAWZYU010000015.1 coordinate 25,439,096, forward strand.
AAGAAGGCTTAGAAATTGTGTTCTCTCAGTTTTATTCTTCATTAGCTCCCTGGTGGAGGTCACCCGAGACAGCGCGCAGGCATTTCTCATTGGCCCGCGTAGAGTGAGGTGTGAAACTCGAACCCATTTGGCATGTCTTGTTTAACACGGAGCGTCACGTACACAACTCGCCATCTAGAAGAGCACCGAACCACGTTGTATGAGTCAATGCCGGCGGAGGTGTACTTTTCCGGTCCAGTTGGATGCCAAAATGGAGGCAAGGTAAAATGACACTGGTGGTGAAAATAATGTTGTCTGAACCTTCTGCGCCAACAATCGTGTCCAAATTTTAAAACAAACGTGGGTACGACAAAATGCAAGAAATAACCGAAGCCATATTATCCGTTTTGAAAGAGATAAATGGTTCCTCCTCAAAGAATTCCACAAACCTTCAGTGTTGGAATTGTGGTAAAATGGACATATTGGAGTCAAGTGCAAAACGTGGAGGATGAAAAGTTCAAGAATGTTTAACAGGCAACAAAACTAGCGTAATCAACATGAAGGGCAAATGCTGGCTGTTGATTGGATGGTCCCAGGGGATGTCGCCCACGTTTCAGCACTGTTTGGTGGAGACAACCGATTGGTAGTAGATGATATACCAATGATGGTAGGCACTGATGCAATCATTACTTTGCTCAGAACAGGCATAATTGAGAAGATAATACCTCACCTAAACTGGAATGCTACACAGTCTAATATAACCCTACAAACAGCCACTGGAGATCGGGCTAAAGTCCATGGAAAGATAGAAGTCAACATCAGGGTTGGTAGCTGTCCGGTACGGCATCCTGTTTGCATTGCTGACACCTACGATGAATGTATATTACGCCTTAATTTCCTAAAGAAACATGGATTCAGTATTAGATCCAGTGACGCCTACTCTTCTATACGATAGAAGAGATCCCTCTGCTTAGCCGAACATCTGATTCTTTATCAAGTGTGACAACAGTATTAGTGACGGAAAAACACAGAAATCCCAGCACAAAGTGAAATAGGGCGAAGACTTCTGGAGCCTTCCAACCGGCAGTTACTGATGTCCCTGGTAAAGGAGCTTTGGCTCATGGTACCCTGGTTGCAAGGACTTTAGCAGTGTAGATATAGAACAGATTCCTATCAGAGTGATGAACTGTACAAATCCAATAGATTATTAAAAAAGGCTAAGAATTAACAATATGTGAACATGTTACATGGGTAACAAGTGTAAACACAATAGAAGCTACTGACTCAAACCAACATCATACAGACATCCCCTCTTATCTTCGTAACCTGTGGAGAGAAACAAGAAAGTTATTAACTGAAGATCAAGCTGCTAAGGCCGAGAACCTACTTAAATAGATTTCTGATATTTTTTCTATTACATCAAGTGATTATGACCATACTAACCTGACAGAACATAAGATCAACACTGATGATTCTTCTCCAATCCATCTACCAGCAAGAAGGCTTCCATTAGCAAAACGGGAGGAGACAGAACAACTCATAAGAGACATGAACATTATAGAACCAGCATCGAGTCCCTTGACATCACCAGTAGTTCTTGTCAAGAAAAAGAATGGATCTACCCGATTTTGTATGGATTACCGCAGATTAAATGGTATAACAAATAAAGACTGCTTTCCCTTACCCAGGATTGATGATATACTTGACACTCTATCTGGGTCAGAATGGTTCTTGACATTAGATTTGAAGAGCGGATATTCTTAAGTTGGCATACATCCTGAAGTTCGGGAGAAAACAGCTTTCACTACAGGAAATGGACTTTGTCATTTTAAAGTGATGCCATTTGGACTTTACAACGCACTTGCAACGTTTGAACGACTAATGGAGTAGGTGATTGAAGATTTGTCTTGGGAGGTCTGCCTGGTTTACTTGGACGACATCATCGTTCTTCGAAAGACTTTTGAGAAACTCCTGAGAAATCTTCGTCAAGTGTTTGAAAAACTTAGGACAGCCGAGCTAAAGTTGGGACTGACTAAATGTAAACTGTTCCAATGAGAATCTCATTAACTTGGTCATGTCATCCCTACATCAGGGATTAAGACTGATCCTAGTAAGATAGAAGCTGTAAGAGACTTCCTCTTCCACAAGATGTTCAACTTCGTAGCTTTATTGGATTTTGCTCATATTATAGATTTCTCAAGGGTTTCTCCAACATCTCAAGGTCATTACATCGTCTGAGAGAGGAGACCCAGCGGTTCATGTGGACCATCGAAAGTGAAGTGGCCTTCCAACAGTTGAAGCAAGCTCTTTCCACAGCACCAGTGTTAGCATATCCACAAGCTGGAAAAAAGTTCGTATTAGATACTGACGCAAGTAACACAGGAATTGGTGCTGTACTTTCACAACAACAAGACGAAGAAGAAAGAGTTATTGCATATTTTAGCAAAACTTTACCCAAACCAGAACGGAATTATTGTGTCACACGAAAAGAACTGTTAGCAATAGTAAAAGAAATAGAACATTTTCATCATTATCTTTATGGCCAGAAATTTCTTATTCGTACTGATCATGCTGCACTCAGGTGGCTACTAAATTTTAAAAATCCTGAAGGACAAATTGCTAGGTGGAACAGCGTTTACAAGAGTAGAATTTCTCCATTGAGCATCGTAGTGGCAAACTACACAGGAATGCAGATGCCCTTTCCAGACGTCCATGTGTTGACAACTGTAAGCATTGCTATAATGCAGAGTTGAAATATGGTGATAAAGATATAATCCCTATAAGATAAACAATATCGATACAAGAAAACAGTGATAGTCCTAAGAGTTGGTGCCCAATAGAAATTAAAAAAGCCCAACTAGACGATGAAAACATAAGGCCAATAATAATTTTGATTGAAATATCTGATATAAGACTTAACTGGACGCAGAACTCGAGGTATGGCCCAACTACCAAAAGCTATTGTGCGCAGTGGTACAGTCGCTCAAAAAAGTATCCGAAAGCTATGGTTGATTACAGAATTCAGAAAAAATATCTGGCAACGATTTTTTTAGAAATTAGTGATCTGGCAACCTTCGTGTCACGTGTCACGTGACACGAAGGTTGCCAGATCACTACTTTCTAAAAAAATCGCTGCCAGATATTTTTTCTGAATTCTGTAATCAACCATAGTGTTCGGATACTTTTTTGAGCGACTGTACTCCTTAGAAGTGAAAGATGGTGTATTATACAAAAGATGGGAGAATCCCACTGGATGACTGATCTGTTTTCAGATAACCCTTCCTCACTCCCGAGGAGAACAAGTGATGAAAGATGTGCATGATAGACCCACTGGAGGATATTTCGGTGTTAATAAGACATTAGCTAAACCCACGAAACGATTTCTTTGACTGAAAAGTAGAGAAGACGCTGAAAGATGATGTAGGCAAAGTGAGGCGTATGCAGCAAAGGAAGGCCCTAAGAAATAGAAGTCGGGGTAAGCTGTAAACTTCACTGAAATGCCATTGAATTAGGGATAGCAACTTAGTAACGTGTTGGACATCCTCTGGCCCTAATAACGGCCGCCGCACGACGAGGCAAGGATTCCACAAGCTTGCGTAAATGTTCCACAGTTATGGCGACCCATGCATCCTCCAGAGCTGTCCACAATTCTCTCAAATTCGTCGCAGATGGGACATGGGCCCGAACACTCTGTTCGACGGTATCCCGAAGATTATCGATGGGATTTAAATCTGGGCTTCTAGGTAGCCAATTCAAGAGTGCTTCTGCAACCATGCAGTAGCCGACTTCGACCTGTGAGATGAACAGTTGTCTTGCTGGTTGAGGCCATCTCCATTGGGATGCATGATGGTCATAAATGGGTGTAAATGGTCAGTCATGAGTTCTACGTACCGGGATGCATTGAGAGTCGTCGATTTCTACGTACCGGGATGCATTGAGACCCTATCAAAGGTCCCACAGACGTGTAACCGAAGACACCCCAGACCATCACTGAGCCACCACCAGCTTGTACTGTTCCGACCTGACATGCAGGATCCATGGTTCATGGGGTTGGCGCCATACCCTCAGTCTCCCATCGGCGTGATGAAGTTTAAATCGGGATTCATCAATCCAGGCTATCCGTTGCCAACTTTCGATGGTCCAGTTTTGATGTTCTTTAGCCCAGGCAAGGCGTTGAGCATGGTGTCATGCCGTTAGAAGTGGGACTCTAACGGCATGACACCACTCACTTCGTCTCGGCTTCCGAAGCCGAGACGAAGTGAGCATTGTACGGTCCGTGCACTGACTTCCCGGTTGGAACACGTGTTCAGATGGGAGGTGATTTCAGATATGTCTGGCCCCTATTGGTCCATGCGATGCGGGTCAGAGGGCGAAGCCCACAATCATTCAAGGCTAGTTGTCCTTTGCAGTTTGTTCCGGTGCTTTTTTTTTTGCCGGAATTTTCATATTCCCGGAACACTTTTGAAACTCTTGTCGTACGAGAAAATCCAAGTTCTTTGACAATTTCGGAGTTCGAGTGTCCCATCCGTCGGGTACTACGATCTTCCCTCTGTCAAAGGTATCTAAATTCCATGCCTTTCCCATTACGCTTCTCACGATGAATGTTTGGGGAAGTCAAAGCTGACAGCTATATATGACCAGAGTTTCAGCCACGCATGCACGCAAATGCAGGACTTGCGGTACTGAATTTGGATAACGTCTCCTATCCCTATTTCAATGGCACTTCAGTGTATTATGTATTACTATGTTATGATGGAACTTACAGGCCAGCCCTGAAACCACTGACTGCCTTCCAGAACAGAATCATTAAAAAAATTCTGTTGGGAAGTATTTATCAAAATATAAATAATAGATGTGAAAATTTAAAATTGCTGTCCTTGAGTTACCTGTTTGTATATAAATTGGTGATACATTTATTTATAAGCACAGTCATTTCTTTGAATTAAAAATTAATACTTACCTCTTTCGTTCAATCAGAAATTGGCAAAAAGTTTGTAGTTCCACTTGTAAGAAAAGGAAATATTACACAGATATATTTCATATTTAGCACTTAAAATTTTTCTTTTCTTACCTAGTGAACTTCGAAACTTTATTCGTAATATATTGATCTTTAAGAGAAAAAATTAGTCATATCTTTCGGATACAAGCTACTTGTATTTCATTTTTACTGTTCTACGATAAAAATTTTAACTCAGATTCTTACTTTTTGTATACATTTCGTACTAAAGCGTAACAAACGTCATTGTATTTAAATGGATGTGATTTTTTTTATTTCCCAGAATGTTTATATTTTGTCACAATCAACCAGTGCCTGGAATTATTGTAATAAATTTTTGAGAAATAAGCTGAACTTTCATTTCACATAACTTTAACTATAACAACCTAAATAAGCGAATGTTTTCGATTGTGTATATTTTACTATACAGTATGTAGTTTAATATGTTGAAAATAAAATTATTTTGTTTGATTGATTGATAGCGAAAAGAAAGAAAACAGTTATCTGATAAGAAATCAAATTAGGAAATTTCGTACTTGAAGGAAATAGATTTAACCCATCTACACCCTGACAAAACAGAGAACAGAGTGGGGAAAGCAAAAACGATTCAATAAATGTGATTAGAAATTTATAGAGTAAAGTTATGATAACGTTTTACCCTCAGCATTCCCTAAGGTAAGCAAAAGTAATTACAATGCTTAAAATAGGAAATCACTCAACGTATGGTTTCATGCTTAAAAAAATTAGTCTCCCAAAGTGTAGTTTAATGTCCATAGTTGTAGTTGATGAATGTCACTGAGGGTGATTTTTATTCAGTCACAAAACTTTTTTCATTGCTAATGTTACCTCATTTTTCCCTTTGTTCACCGTTTTGTCAGGATGTAGATGCGCTGAATCTGTTTCTTTGAAATATATTTCTGAATTTTCATTCTTTATGTAAAGAAAAGTATGTTCTCTGTTCTCTACAACCGTGATTCAAAATTTTGTAGAATAATGATCTCTTAATAATTTAACGCCTATATTTGCTGAAATAAACGAAAGTATATATAAAGAGGGGCTGAAAACGGCTGTAGTTATTGCATCCCAGCAGGGTGTTTTATTCTGCCAGCGAAATGTATTGCCTGATAGTGTTAACTCTTTCTCGAAAATTTGCGTTTTGCCTAATGTAGATGCGTTGAGTCTGATGGTTCGAAGTATGATATTTCCGAATTCGACTCCATCCTGTAGAAAAGTGTTATTTTCCTGTTCTGTATAGTAGGGACTGTCATATCTCACTAATTTATTTAATTTTCTGATATATTTCATTTTACATTTATCTGTGTTATATGTTTATTTTCATCAGTCTTAAATGGGAATGTTGTTCATTAGATGTCATTCAAATATCCAATTAATTATTTCCCATCATCTCCTGTCAATTAATTATTTTCTGATATTTCACTTTTCAATTACTTGCTTGTCGTTTCTTCTGTTTCCCATCGTGTTGCCTCTCAATCAATTGTTTCCCATTGCTCTCAATTAACCATTATCTCGCCTGTCGATTAATTATTTCTTATCATATTGCCAGAAAGCGATTTCATCTCGTCAGACAATAATTTCCCACAATCAAATATCTCACTCATAAATTAATTCGTTTCAGTCACAAAGTATTAATTCACGAACCAAGATTCTGTGCGATTAAGTTTATAATCACAGGCATTCAAAACATTTGTTCCACTTTCGAAAGCACTTTTATAAGCTTATTCTGTCTTCAGTGATATGAAATATATATATATTGCTTTTTCACTTTTCAGGTAGCGCTTCAGCTGATGTAAAAATGTCAAGAATTACAGAATCAAATCCAAAGTCTAATTATTCATGTAGCATGAAGAATTCCCTTCGTAACAATATTGTGTGGTACAAAGATGGAATTCCTGTGGAGAGTAAACAAGGAATTATCTGGTACGATAAATTATGCCCTGCATGTATCGCTTCAGAATCCTCTGATCCAAAGGAAATCTTTCGATCCCAAGGATATTACTCATGTTCAACGGAACAAGAGAAACCTTTCAAGAGGGTGATATCTTTACCTCTTCTTCATCAAATTAAAGGTAAATATCTCTTCTAAAGTTTCATCTAAAATTAAATTTAAATTAATTAACTATTCATGTAAATTAATTTCCAACTGGAATATTTGTTCGACAGAGAGTGAATAAGACAAATTTATGTGTTCGGTAATTTGATTTAGTTTTGTAAATTTACAGCAAATGATTTTCATCGTTACCTGTTTTACCTTAATGAGCAAAATATATAGAGGTTTTCTTGTTTTCAAGGAAAAATTAATATATTAAATATCGAAAAGTCTTTCAAAGATCGTAATATTTTGCTTTTAATGTTGTTATACAGCGAGTGGCGCGATTAAAATTAGAAAGTGAACGAAAATGAAAATTTGGTTAAATTGTAAATTTAGTGCTAAAATGAAACAAAGTGCCGGAGTGCCAAAATAATATAAGCCATAAAAAAGTGTTAGATATCAAAACATATATTTTGCTTGAACAAACACTAACCTGATAAATCTGCCACCAAAAGTTCTAAATAGACAGTATTGCAAATATCGGTGTCTTCTAATAATTTGGCAAATGCGAAAAAGAAACCTCATTTGTCTCAAGGACATACTCTTATTCTTCCAGTTGAGCAAAGTCGACCGGAAGCAGACTGTTTTTGAGTGAGGTTAGTCCCATGGCCGAGTGGTTAGCACGCTTGGCTCCTGATCTAACGGACCTGGGTTCGAACCCCGGGTAAGGCATGGATGTATGTGTTGTTTTTCTGCTGAGGTCCTGCCATCCTCACAGACCTTCTACTATGGCATATAAACTGACAGGCTCCTGTCAGACCTGTGTGGCAAGCAGCTGCTTGAGGGGTTTTTAATTTAATTTAATTTATGAAGGTAGTTCAGTTTGTAAACCACTACCATGTTGTTCAAGTTGTCTAGGCGCTCGCTTGATCTATTTATACCGTTCTCGCTTTCAAGTCCGATAGGAGAATTGGTGGGTTTTTTCATTCTGGCTTAATTTTTAAATTAAATGTCTCTTAAGCTTAGTACAAATGCATGCTCCATTGATTCAGATCATATTGATGTCGTTATAAGATGCACATCAAGTGCATTGATGCAATTAGCATCACAATGACCCAAAGCGTATTGAAATAGCGCTGCGACAACCTTATCTACATGCAGAGCTGTCAACTACTCAGCTTTTCTCCGATTTTTGGCTTAAAATCAAGAAATCCGAGTTGGTTATTGAATATTCGGATTTTCACTTTTTTTAAAGAAATGTTTGGCCATTGAATATCTGAATTTTCGGATTTTCACTTTTTTTAAAGAAATTTTTGGCCATTGAATATCCGAATTTTCGGATTTTCCCTGTTTTTAAAGAAATTTTCTACACAAATTTTACAGTTATTTTCTTTTTTTCATAAAGGGAAATAGTAATAGTGGAAGATGTGTTTTCATTTTAATTTTTACACAAAAGATTTGCCTCCTCACCCTGTTCCCAATTTCCCACTCTATGCTTGAATGTGGGATCACCTACACACTAATTCTCCTGCAGGTCACATAGGACTTCAACTTAACATTCCCAGACAAAATACTGGGCAAAGGTCAAAACTAAATTCTTTTACCATGCTAAAGGCAGCAAATTTGTATCTTAATCGTTGTATATACTTAAATCTGTCTTACATCTTCCATGCTCTGCCCAACTATTCCAAAATCGGAGATTTTAGGACCCCTGTGTGCCTTAAAGGTTTAGTTCAGCGTAAGGGAGGTCACACTCATAGTTTAGAAAGCTTCCGGGATTTATGAGTCATAATGGGTATGGCTGTGTTTTCTAAATATTTTCGTTATTTCAATATAAATATTTCATATCATTTCTACTATTGCTTAAATATTTCCTTTTTTTTTTCTAAACTGTTAATCGTGCTAATAACGCATGATACATATGCTTCGATTTTTTGGCGATCGACAAATTCAAGACTAAGAAAGTAGTGCCCCCCAAAAAAATTTATTGCTTTTTAAAACAAGATAATATAAATAAGAAATAAAAACAGGTGAAGAGATGTGAAAAAATTAAAAGCATATAAAGTTCAATTAATAACGCATCGAAAATGAGAACGAATCACTTTCGGCTCAAACCGGTGTTACGGAAAAGTTAAATTTCAAACAACGGCAAATATTTCATTTAGATATTTCAATTTCTTACTGCAAGTCATGAAATTGTTTTCAGTTTAGAAAACAAATGTGACTAAAGTTATGCATTTTAAAAAAACGAATTTTTCAACTTAATTCATAGTCGATGTCATTTGAGACAGCCACTTTTTGAGGGACAATTTCTCATCTATAACATAATCTAGTTTCATTTCCGGTAGTTTTAGAACAGTTATTGTTGATTTTAATCGCTGTTTTCGATATTTGATTTTAAAAAAGTACCGATTTCCATTGAAAAAAAACATTACGACGTTGTGGAAATGTTTTATTTTTAGTATAACAGGACTTCATATGTATGAAAATAAATAGGTAACCGATGTATATCAACTCTTTGTAACTGACTATATTTGTCGTTTCCTGGGGATAAACTACCCAAGCTTCGCGGAGATTATTAATTTTATTTGAAGTGTTTACTCTATTTTCTGTATTAACTATAAGTTCTGTTTGTAAGGAGTATGTGGCATTTGTTCTTATAGTGAAGCGCTCAGAGCTTGCTACGATCAACTCTGTATAAGTAAATGCTAAGCAAAATAAAGTAAGATATGTGTGAATTAAAAAAAAAGTCATTAACTCAAGCCCCTTCCCTTAGAGGAGAAGGTGTATAAATTTTGTGAATAAACTCAATGTTCGTTCTGATTCTGCAAAAACGTATTAATAAGGCTTAATATTTCATTTTGCATTGTGGAATAAATTGCCATAATTTCTGGGGCGGGGGTGGCTCAGTCGGTTGCGCGCCAGGCTCGTAATCTGTAGTTCCCAGGTTCGAGTCCCAGCTGGGTCAGCGTTGAGATTTATCTCCGCAAAATCCCCCGCCTTGCCCACCGTCAGTAGGGAACACCGATGGGCTTGGAAAGGCCGCCGTCCGTCGGATGGGACGTTAAACCGTGGCCCCGTGTGCGGGAGAGCCACACCCTGTGCACGTTAAAGAACACGCTGGATGGCCTTGACGGGAGGCTACCATCTGTCTCCCAACAGCTGTTCCAGTGGGTCCCCTCCCCCAACCTTCTCTGAGCCTTCGGGGTCCATGTGACTTGGCCATTTAGCCCATGGTGTGCAAAAAAGTGCCGCTCAGAGGTAAACCAACCAATTCAAAGTGATCTATTTACGCTAGGAATTTAGAAATTAAGTTAGATTGCGAAGGTTGTTTACATTTGCAGCAATGATTTGTTTCCTTACCTCGACATAGATGGGAAAAACGTATTTTGTTTTAATAAACAAAATAAAAATTTATGCTGATAAAATATTACTACTCTACTTGCATTCTCCCAGTCATCTATTAGTTCGAATTTATACTTTTATAAAGTTCTAAAGACGCAAAATATAAAATTAACCTCTTTAAAAACGAGCAGCACATTTTTGTCAAAGGTGATATGTTACTATGTCATTCTTTGACATAGTTTATGATTACTTTTTCGCTACGTACATGAAAATTTCCTTCTTTCCTTCTAGGGGTTCAAACCTTTGTTGTCACTATGTTATCTACTAATACATTTACTGAACAGTATCAAATTATGACGAAGGGTAAGTTTCTGCATTCTGCAAGCAAACTAGAAAAAGAACTTGGAGATATATTGAAGCCAGAATTTAGTGTTACCATGAAGAATATTAGCATAAATAAGTAAGTATTTTTAATAAAGATGAGTATTATATGTAGGTTTAGCATAAATAAGTAAGTATTTTTAATAAAGGTGAGTAATATATTTAGGTAAAGAATATGTGCCATATCCAATGTTTTCAAATAGCCTAAATTCATTGAAGTATTTTCTATAGAGAATTATAGTGAGTAATTATATTAATTATAGAGAATAATAAGTTAAGTATAGATAATAATAGGAATAATAGAAATTATATAAATTATGGAGAATATGGAGTAAGTTAATTACCATCTATGGGTGGTGTTGCCTATGAGCGGCAGCTTCTTTTTTTCACACGATGGGCTATATAGCGAGGTCACAAGGTCCCCAAGAAGGCTGCTGGAAGAGGGAATCAGCTGGACTGCTGCTATGTAATGTGGAGAGATGGTAGCCTCCCATCTAAGTTACTGAGAATTATTTAAAGAGTGCTAAAACAAAAGTTGTGGATAGTACAAATAAAACGCGCAACATGTGGTGCAATGGTTGCAACCGCAATTGTTACATCATTTCCATGAGCGGGTTTTCCTATCGCTGAATTTTATTGATTCATGCTGCTTAGCGTGTTTATTAAATAAATTTGCTGTCTGTCACCCAGCTGCAAGTATTCGACTGCATAGTGTTTAGCAGGTAATTGAAAATTACTTTAAGAGTGGTAAATGAAGAATGAAAAAAAGGGTAACGTTCATTGTCATAATTACTATGCTAGGTCGTTTTGATCCTATTGGTGTATTGATCGTTTACTGACAATTGTGTATTGATCGTTTCCTGACAATTGTGTAATAAAAATCCTGTCTTATCACATTTTTTCGCTCCGCCATCTGCATAGGTTGGACTCCATTTTTTATGGACGTTACTGAGAATTACTTCAAATGTTCTAAAAAAAAAGCTGCTCACAGCAGGAACGAAAACTCCCAGGGTGTGATATGATGGTAGCGACTTTAATTATCACATCATTTTTCCTGGACATTTTTCTATTACTCAATTTTATTTCTTGACACTATTTCACATCTTTTCAAATAAATGTGTTGTCTGTCACCCCGCTGCGAGTATTTGACTGCATAGTGTTTGCAAGTAATTGACAATTACTTTAAGAGTGGTAAATCAAGAGTGAAAAAAAAAATGCTTATGATATGGTAAAGAATACAATAATTCACGAATGATATATGAAATTGAAGATTATATAAACAAAACTCGGATGTGGGGAAAGGTTTATTGTAATCATTCATATACTATGGCGTTTTTATTAGTGTATTTGGCACTTTTTTTGTCTACAAGTATTATTTTACATTGTTCAAGAAGCTAACTGAAAATTGCATTGTGATGAGCAACAGCGTGTTAAAAGACTAGCTCAAGGGGTTACGCAATTATTGTAACCGGCGTGTTTGTTTATGATTCTGTATTGATGGATAATATTTATCTCGTTGGAATAAAATTCTTTCGTTTTTTATCTGTTCCTCCGTTTTCTGGTATTCGAATATTTTGCTTAAGAACGAATCTTAGAATTTTTTTAAACTTGTAAAACAAAAGATGCAAAGAGAACAAAATAGGTGCTTAAGATGTAATGAAATCTACCGCCGTAAATGTTGCACTACACGTTTTTAAAAATTGATATTTTCTGTTGGTTTCTTTGAAATACGATAATTTTCGATTTAATTCCTAACCGTTAGTCGTGTCTTTGCGTGGTTATAAGAAAATATTTTATGCAAGTATGCGTTTCTGAAATATAATCCCCTCAACATTTCCTGAACATAGTCAAACATTAACATACAAATTATACGAAGCATGGTTTTTATAATTATTAATCATTATATTTGACTTTTTTTTCTCTTTTGCACAATTATATTCATAGATTATTTTAGGACGCTTCTAAAAAAAACACGATCTTTACAGAAGAATACTATAATTTTAAAGTGTTATTATATTATTAAGTAATTGTCCATAATACACGAAAGAAAAACATACATAAACATTACATAGAAAACTCAAAGTTTTCTATGTAAATTTTAATATTTGCAGTGTAAGTTTCCAAATCGCTTCATTGGTAGAGTAGAAATGATATTTCGCCCCTCCCCCTCCCCCCCCCCCTCACCCCGTCCTAGAAATCCCGATTTGATTCCATTCGATTCTTTTTTTGGGAAAATGTATTAAAAGTATCGTTTACTCTAAAAATTCGCACAACTTAGAGAAACTAATCGCTGCTGCCAGTCACTACACATACTGAGCCAAACATGCACTAGCGTTTAATATCGCATTAATATTAAACGCTAATTGAGAGCTGCTTGACATTTCTACACATCATTATTTTCCTTTACTTATTTTTTAAATTATAACACTTCAAAATAAGAATATCCTTTATAATGAAACTATATTTTCACCTTGTTGATCGTCAGTTCATACATTTAAATTTAGCAATTTTAAATAAAGAGGTGAATTGATAAACTAATCACAATTAGACGACTCAGTTTTCTCAATAGTTTTAATTTTTACCATTAGACGGCCATTAATTAAAAATTATTTAAACTTTAATATTTCAAAAAAGGGAATTCAGTCGTGAAAAGTTTTCTTGGGAACTGCAGATTGTGCGCCTGGTTAGTTCAGTTGATATTAAGTAAAACCTGCAGTTCGAGTCCAACTGTATGCGTTGAGATCTAACTCCGTTGTCCCTAAACCAGCCTTCGTTGATAAAAGAGACTAACATTATATTCCTCTAATTGAAATGCAATCTGTCTGGTGAAATCTTAAAGAAATGAAGCCAGTTTTGAATAGGCAGCGATATCTGATTCTTCTAGAACTTTCCATTCTACTAAAAAAGGTGTTTATATAATAACAAATTTAATTTTGTAGTTTATAATATTGCTGTTGGACTCCCTTGTTTAAGAATATTACTGGGAATTACTTCAAGAGGCTAAAACAAAAGTTGTGCACAGTAGAAACGCAAACGACCAGGGTATGCTGTGATAGTTGCAGCCATAATTATCCCATACTTTCTCTGGTTTTTTTTTCTATTGCTCAATTTTATTGATTGACATTACTTCACATCTTTTCAAATAAATGTGTTGTCTGTCACCCAGCTGCGAGTATTTGACTGCATAGTGTTTGCAAGTAATTGACAATTACTTTAATAGTGGTAAAAAAATGCTTATGATATGGTAAAGAATACAATAATTCACAAATGATGTATGAATCAGAAGATTACATAAAGAAAACTCGGATGTGGGTAAAGGTTTATTGTAGTCATTCATATATTACGGCGTTTTTATTGGTGTATTGAACAATGCTTTTCATTATTGTGAGATAAAAATCATATAAGTTTCTTCTCTCCCCCATCTGTATACGTTGAATTACTTTCTTTAAGGAATTTACTGAGAATTACTTCAAGATTGCTAAAACAAAAGTTGCGAACAGACGGAATAAGAACACCCAGGGTGTAATGGTTGCAACCGTATTTATCACATACTTTTTTTTTCTGTTGCTTAATTTTATTCATTGACACTACGCAGCATCTTTTCAAATAAATTTATCAGTCAGACAGCTAATTTTGAACGTAATCTGTTTTCGCATTGCTTTGACTAATTTAGTCCAGCTGTAATTTATGAGATGAAATGTCATTTAATTCCATGCCATAAAACGGTTGTCATCTCTTATTTTGTCTTTATTCCACTTCCGTCTTTAGGCTAGGATCTGAACTACTCTTTCATTTCTATCACACCCAAAGAAACAACGAGCCAGAAATCCAAAATAGCAAACTTAATAAAGAATTCATAGAGAATTTCTTCAAAGGAATCTGCTCGGGGACGCTGTGCAGCGATATCAAAAACTGGCTTGATTCGAATGATATCAAAAAAGAGAGTATTGAAGTAAAAAATACAGGTAAGTGCTATTTATTTGCAATATAGTTTAAATAACGTTTTTTAATTAGCACTCGTGGAGCGTGAACATGTTTTGCAAGAAGCAAATGATTTCACTCCGTAGATTGTGACGGTTGAGAGGGGCGGATCTTCTTCTTTGAAGATGTTAATAATCCGAATGTAGGAGTAAAAAAAATATCAACTATTAACGTCAAACATGTTTAGCCATAAAAATATTTTCAAGACCACTAAAAAAGTGCGAAAATTTTTGTACCTGCGTTACGGTCTGTTTTGATTAGGTCACCTTTTCGTTTCACTTTCTTGATAATTTTAGCGTTTTTAAATTAAAATCCGTACTTGGTCTAGTGCGTAGTGTACCTGACTCTGAACCAGTAGACTATATCCCTATTGTATGCATTTGCATGAAAAACCAGGACAAGCGCAATGGAGCTCTTAGGTTAACTCCGTCCTTGTGTAGGGAAGCGCCTTTTACTTCTAAAAAAAACACTCCAAGCCAGTTACAAATTTCAAACAATAAAACAAGGTTTTGCTCATTTTATGAAAAGTTTTGAAACAAACTTTAAAAGGAAACTGATTTTTTCAATTAGAAAATGCTCAACTCATATTAAATAATGATTTTTATAATGTCGAAATAAAATATTTTGCCTTACCCCCCCCCTGGAAATATTTCTGTCGGCACCATGGTGAGAGGCTCTATGAAGTGTCGTACAAAGTAATACTAAACATAAATCCTCTTTGGACGCTCTTCTAACTATACAGCTATCATCACCCCAAACGAAACAAATTTTTGGAAACGAATTTTTGTTTCGAAACAAGGGACAAGATTATCATATGAAGAGATGTATGGCTGATGTTTTTAGAGTATCTCTTTGAAAACAAGCGTAAGCAATTGTTTTAACTTAAATTGTTGTATTCAAAACTAAACATAAAGCAGGTTGGTTGGTTGTTTGGGGTTTAATAGCGCAACGGCACCTAAGGTCATAATGCATCAAACAGAGAACCGTTTCGTTTATTAATGATAACATTTTTTCTATAATAAACACATAAATGTTTTATAATAAATGCTACAATAAAAATATTTGTTTTTAATTACAATTCTGTTGTTTACTTAATGGTTACTTTGTTAGTAATTGTTTATACTATGTATATATACAATGTATATATACAATGAGTAATTGTTTATACTATGTATATATACAATGTCAGTTTCCAACAATCTTCAATCAATATTTAAAGAGTCATTGAAGCGGGACCATTTAGGAGCAGAAGACATTGTCACATTGCCTCCAAATTGATGAAATCTTAAAAAATCGTCACACAATTTTGAGATATTTAATTTATGTTAGTGAACAAATTGTTACAAGAGTTGTGTTTAATCTATTGAAGTATTTTTTCACAAGTGTCAAAAGTTGAAAATAAATGCTTCAGCTTCCGGGGGGCGGGGGTGGCTCAGTCGGTAGCGCGCCAGGTTCGTAATCTGTAGTTCCCAGGTTTGAGTCCCAGCTGGGACAGCGTTGAGATTTATCTCCGCAAAAATTCCCCGTCCTGCCCACGGTCAGTAGGGGACACCGATGGGCTTGGAAAGGCCGCCGTCCGTCGGATGAGACGTTAAGCCGTGGTCCCGTGTGCGTGAGAGCCATACCCTGTGCACGTTAAAGAACACGCTGGATGGCCTTTACGGGAGGCTACATCTCTCTCCCAACAGCTGTTCCAGTGGGTCCCCTCCCCCAACCTTCTCTGAGCCTTCGGGATCCATGTGACCTGGCCATTTAGCCCATGGTGTGCAAAAAAGTGCCGCTCAGAGGTAAAACAACAACCCAACCTAAAGCTTCAGCTTCCATTAATTCTTTAAATATTAAACGAATATTGCGGGAAACATATTTAGAGGGATTTGAGTGACATCTACACTTTATCGCCAGTAACAGTTTTTGCGAGCCGTCCCGTGGCCGAGTGGTTAACACGCTTGGCTATTGATCTAAGGGACCGGGTTCGAGCCCCGAATAAGGCATGGATGTGTGTGTGTCGTTTTTCTGCTGAGGTCCTGCCATCCTCACAGATCTTCTACTATGGCATATAAACTGACAGGCTCCTGTCAGACCTCTGTGGCAAGCAGCTGCTTGAGGGGGTATTTATTTTTTATAACAGTTTTTGCGTAAAAGGTTTATTTTCAATGTTAGGGAGCTTTGAAAGTGACTTTCCATTCACATAACATGTAAGTGTCCGGACCCTTTTTTTTTTAACATAGTGTATATCAAGTTTGGCAAGTTTGATTATTTATCAATTGATGTGAAAGTTTGGTTTTTATTTTTATTTTCAGCTTGCCCAAAGGATGTCACAATTATTTCCATGAACGTCACCTTGACTTGGCCAAGGACAACAGTTGGAGAATTTTCAATTCCACAAGAAGATTGCTTAATAGGTATTAATTTGAATAACTCAAATTCAGTTTGCATCACTGACTGATACAGCTGAGGTGAAATAAAATAATCATAAACAATGGATTTAAGTCTTCAATATATTCCCTTTTGTTTTGAGATTCAGTGGCGTACCCAGAATTCCATAGTAAACTTTTCCATAGTAAACTCTCTTTCTTCTTCAAAATGCGTTTAATAAGTATATACAGAGTGAATCTGAAAAAGTGGGCAAAACTTTACTGGGTGGTAGAACGCAGCTATACGAGCAATATTCGTCATAGAATGTATGGTCGGAACGCAAGCGGTGAGAAGTTAACAGGTAGTTTTCCACTGTCACATTTAAAGAATGAATACAAGAAGGAGAGAAGATACTTCAGAAAACATTTTATTAACAGGAATGTAATTGAGGTACATGCTCAAAGAAATTGCTCAAAAGAGATGCCGCCAGCTGTAATGCAGGCTTCACACCTGCGGGATAGGGACCGACGCACATTTGCGAAGACACCAGGCATTTCCCGAATATCGCCGGCAACAACGGCGATCCTGGCGACTAGATCCATATCGGTTTCAATGGGGCACTCGTACACAAAGTGCATATCCGCCATTTCGTGGTTAGTATAACCAGCCATCCTCTCGGCAATCTACGGTAGAAATGCCGTTGGGTTCGAGGACCGACCCTTTTATACCATTTCCAACGCCACCCAGCGGCTCGCCGTTTGCGTTCCGCCCATACTTTCTATGACGAATATTGCTCGTATAGCTGCGTTCTACCACCCCGTAAAGTTTTGCCCACTTTTTCAGATTCACCCTGTATATATATATAGCATATAGTATAATGCTTTTTCGCCTCCGTTCCGGTTACTAGCATTCTCAAAGGATGTAAAAGGATGTAAAGGAAGGGCCCATTTGGTCCCTCTATTTACATCCGAGCTTGACGATAGTTTTAATATTATACATTTCACTGCACAAATTAACCTCTACTGTTCTAAACTCTGAAGTTCATACATCTCCTACCATAGGATACTCCACTCAAAGGTAATTGTCATGATGCTGCTTCCATTCCACTAATACTCGAATGTGAGGAAGAAGTTTCGGATAATGCAGACGTTCTGAAATGTGGATTCCCCCCAGGGAGATCGTGAGTACAATCGCTCAAAAAAGTATCCGAACACTACGGTTGTTTACAGAATTCAGAAAAAATATCTCGTGTCACGTGACACGAATGTTGCCAGATCACTAATTTCTAAAAAAATCGTTGCCAGATATTTTTTCTGAATTCTGTAAACAACCGTAGTGTTCGGATACTTTTTTGAGCGACTGTACCTCGAAAATGGGTACCAAAGCTTACGTACACATTAATAAAATCAGTAAATTTAGTGGGAGGGGGGTGGCTTAGTCGGTATTACGCCAGGCTCTTATCTGAATATAATTTCAAAGTTAACGTTTGGAATTAGAATTATCCACACAAATACCTAACAATAATACAGTGCCTGGGCAAATTATTCCCAGTTTTAAGCCTCAAATGGGGCCATCTTTGAGATGTATCTTCCCTAACTATCACTTGTGGGTTCTATACCGAAGTCCTTGAAATTGCTCCTGTCCATCAGATGGGTCATTAAACTATGATTCCGTGTGTAGGAGACCCATACCTTGTATATGTTATTGAGTCCGCCCGAGCCCGAAACCTTTCTATATTTGTTTAGCCCGAGTTCACCAGAGTCTGATTTCGGGAAAGAAAGTTTTCTAACGTATCATAACAGATGTACAAAAATGCATGTCGCTAATCATTTATTTTATTCTTATATTATAAATTAAAATTATTTTATAGCAAAATTAGAATTTAATGCTATTTGGAACACAATATATGAAAAATATCGGTAGAAACTCAAATTTAATGGGT
This sequence comes from Ryuthela nishihirai, assembly GCA_038380435.1. NCBI lineage: Eukaryota > Metazoa > Arthropoda > Arachnida > Araneae > Heptathelidae > Ryuthela > Ryuthela nishihirai. The sequence goes on from JAWZYU010000015.1 coordinate 25,458,125, forward strand.
AAAATCATTGCAAACTCAAAGAGCCTTTCATTTATTGAAGATGATGAAGACGTAAAAAATAATTAAAAACCGTATGGTGCTTCTTTTTAATTGTTAATAACTGATTAAAAGATTGATCGTAGATCGTATAGTCATATTCGATGTACCGGGTAATAATTTTACCCTTAACCATCTCCATCATAAAGATATGCCTATTTGGCATGAGTAAGAACAAAATATATAAGTAAACCACCCTTAGGTGGGTCCCTAAGGGCAAACATAAGAAAAGCTAAACATAGCAGTAAAATTGTATAAGAAACCTAAAACGGGTAGGTCTCCTCAGAGAACGCTACCGTTTTAGGTCTCTTGTACTTGTTCAAAACAGTATGATCGTAAAGAATCAGAGAAGAAATAATCTCATTGGGATTATTGCTTACAGCCTCAAAAAACCTTTTTGTGGTGCGTTTTATATGTGTATATATATGGTTGATGCCCAGGTCTTTATAGAGTTGTCTGTTAGTGACAAACCAGGGGGCATCAACCTCGGTTCTCAAAATCTTGTTCTGTAAGACCTGAATCTTACGAATATTGGTAGGTGTAGTATTCGCCTATATGGGTGAGGCATAGAGAATCACCGTCTGATGATCATATCAGAGAGTAAAAGCTTATAATCAATCATTAAAATGGAATTTCTCCTAAGAAGTGGGCCTAGCTGTCCCCTCAATAAATTGACTTTGGAGATTTTAAAGATTGAAATTATATTTAAAAAATTTATATTATTATTCTTTTTTAATTAAAAGAAATATTTGAAACTTAAATTATTCTCAACATGACAAAGTCCGAAGTCATCTCTAGTGCCTTCCTTCAACCTTCTGTAAGTCCTCGGGGGTCCTTGTAACCTGTGACCCATTATGTTGAAAAAGTGTCACTCAGAGGTAAAATAATCCACCAACCCAGAAGATTTAACTATATAGGTCCTCAGAGGTAAAATATTGATATATATATCAGCGCCAAATGATTGATGTTCTTATTAAGTTGTTTGACCTGCTTTTACCTTGCTGCCCAGAAGTAAACCTAATAAAGGATTTACTCATAACATTATTTAATGATACTATATAGGTCCTCAGAGGTAAAATATATATATATATATCAGCGCCAAATGATTGATGTTCTTATTAAGTTGTTTGACCTGATTTTACCTTGCTGCCCAGAAGTAAACCTAATAAAGGATTTACTCATAACATTATTAAATGATGAGTCATGGTAAGGAACCCAATTTTATTGCAGTGGAATTGCCGAGGGATAGAAAATAAAAAACAATTTATCAAACATCTTGTAAACACTAAAAATATCCAAATATTATGCATTCAAGAAACTACAACATATAAAATACCAGAATTCACTAACTTTATATCCTATTCACAGAAAAATAACCAACATACTAAAGGTATTATAACTTATGTAAACAAAAACTTACCTCAAAGGAAATTAAATACCAAAATAATAAATGATAGATTAGAAAGTATAATAATTCAAATTAAAATTTTCAATATTACAGTTAATATAGTAAACATCTATAATCCAGGTATCTTAATAACTTTTAATCAATATATAGATCTATTAAAAGAACTAGAAGGTGAAACAATAATATGTGGAGATTTCAACTCACATAACAAAACATGGTTTTCATACAAAAATGACTACAAAAGCATTCACCTCTTAAATTACATTGAACATAAGAACTTAATAATATTAAACACTGACCAAACTACAAGAATAAATAAAAATAATAACAACTCAGTAATAGACTTAACATTATGCACAGACAAGATAGCTAAAGAAATAGAATGGCAAATATCAACTGATAACTTGGGTAGTGATCACTACCCGATATACATTAAATTCTTAAAAAGTCAAAAAACTAAGAGGTTTGTTGCTATAACTGATTGGTCTAAATTCAAAAATGATCTAAATAATAATGCAGTGGAAGAAGACACAAATCTAGACTACATCACTATCATTGATAAACTGAAAAATACAAGCAAAAATAATACACAGAATATTTACAAAAAAATTCCAAAAAACAACATCCATACTGTCTTTATAAATAAATTAATAGCAATAAGGAGAAAAGCAGAAAGGGACATGATAAACAAAAAAACATTTAAAGCAGGGGAAATTTTTAAACGCCTAAATAATGCAATTGCAAAAAAAATAGCAAATATACAAAAACAAAACTGGAAACTTTTTACAGAAAACCTTTCTCCCATTACTTCCACATCAAATTTATGGAGAACATATAAAAAATTACACACAGAAAAAGAACCAGCCAACCCACTTCATTCTATTGCCCTTAAAAATAAAGAAAGTATAAATGAACTAACTGAAACTGTAGCAAAACATTTTATAAATCTCCATTATAAACCAAATAATAAACTAGATAAACAATTTAATAACTCAAACATTATACATCAATTTTATAAAAGTAAATCCACAGAATATTTAAATAAACCTTTCACATGGTTTGAACTAAATTTTGCAATAAAAGCTCTAAAACGAAAAACTACTCCAGGACCAGATGGAATCACAAACAAGGAATTAAAAAACTTACCCAACACCTGGAAAAAATTATTATTAAATAAGTTCAACAACATTTGGAACACAAAAAACTACCCAAAACAATGGTATGAAAATTCTATGATATTCATTAAAAAACCCAAAAAGGACCCATACAATCTAAACTCCTTCAGACCTATTTGTTTAAGTTCAAATGTCTTGAAGTTATTTGAAAGAATGGTTTTAAATAGATTAAATTGGCACCTAGAACACAACAATATAATAAACAATCACACTTTTGGCTTTAAACAAGGCAGATCTTCAAAAGATCTACTACTTAACCTCATATCTGATGCTGAATTTGCTATTAAAAATAAATTATACATGATTGTTCTCATTTTTGACATTGAAAAAGCATTTGACTCAGTCCCATACAATGGTATTTTGCATAAAATTAAACAACTAAAAATATGCGACAATATGTATTGTTTTCTTTTTAATATTTTAAAAAAGAAAAAATTTAGAGTCAAAATTGGTAAATGCTTTTCAGCTGAATATAATTTTGGAAATGGTCTTATTCAAGGAGACATTCTTTCTCCTACATTATTCAACCTATACTTAAATGACTTAATAACTTGCATTCCAGAGTATATAAACTATGGTACCTTTGCTGATGACCTAATCTTCTGGTCATTGGATAAAAAACCTGAATACATGCAAAATAGATTTCAAAAACTAACTAATAACATAATAAAATATTGCAATACATGGAACCTAACAATATCAATAGAAAAAACTACATTATCTTACTTTCACAAAAACAAAAAACTTACAAATGACTTTGAAATAAAAATTAACAAGGAGGCTATTAAAATTAAAGATAATTTTACTTTTTTGGGCATTCAATTTGATTCCAAACTAATTTGGTCCAACTTTCTTGAATCAGCAAAAAATAAAGCCAACAAACTTTTTAATTTCCTTAGATATTTAGGTAGTTCAAAATGGGGTTGTGATAACAAATACTTATTATTATTATTATACAACTCAATCATTCTCCCAAAATTTACATATGGAATAGAGTTAATAAATAATATATCAAAAACAAAATTAAAAATATTAGAAAACTTACAATTAAAAATTTTAAAATTTTGTATAGGACTTCCCCAAAACTCTAACGGTCTGAACATTTATGCAGATACAGCTTACCCACCTATAATTATTAAGAAAAAATATCTATTACAGAATTTAACATTCAGAATTGTCTCAAAAAATCAAATTCACCCAATTATAGATAAATTAATTAATAATTATAACGATATTTCTATTCAAAACTTAGTAGGAAATGATAATTTAAAAGAATTAATAACTAAAAGAAACAGTGGAGATTATAACATAAAAATCCCATATTGGACAACCACATTCCCAATCTTAAACATAAATATAAATAATTTAATTTCAAAAAATTCCCATGACATTTCTACACTTAAACTACTTTCTGAATTACATATTGTGAATAATTACAAAAATTTTATTCATCTTTATACAGATGGCTCATTAAGCACTAATAGAAATGAACTGGCAGGAGCATTTATTTGCCCCGAAGAAAAATATGAATACTTATTTAAATTTAACAAATCTAATCCTATCATTACTGCTGAAATAACAGCAATAATCTTAGCCATTAATTGGGCTTTAAAATTTCACAACAAAAACATTGTTATTTTCTCTGACAGCAAAGCCGCTATTGAAACTATATACAATGACACCACAAAAAGTAACTTCAAAATTTTTATCAATGATATTTTAATATTAACCAAAAATCACTTAATGAATAGTAATACATTATACATTCAATGGATCCCTAGCCATGTAGGTATTAAATTCAATGAAGTTGTAGACAAAAAAGCAAAAGAAGCAATAAAAATAAACCCAATTTTGGACACACCTTTTTTCAATTACTTATTTAAAAAAAATAATAAATTAAACATATTAAAAGATACTCAAAATTGGTATGAAATAAATGCAAGTAATACATTCAGATATTTTATCTCACCTAAGATTAATAAATTCAATAAATATGGTCTTACCAAAGAAGAATTTAACATTATTCTAAAAATTAAAACAAATTCAACTATTACCAAAGCAAAATTATATAGATTAAAGAAAAATGACTCCCCGGCATGTGATATATGCCAAGAATACGAAAATTTAGAACATCTAATTTTCAAATGTAAGAAATATGAATATGAACGAAGGGCATACTACAACGAATTAAAGAAACTTAAAATTACCATCTTCAACTTCAAAACAATTCTTGAACCAGAAAATAAAAAAATGAAAACAAGATGTTACAAACTTCTTTTGGCTTTTCTTAAACATGCCAAACTATATAGTCTTTTATAAAAAAAAAAAAAAAGTATATATAAAAAAAGATATATAAAAAAATGTAAAAAGGAAAAAAAAAAAAAAAAATATATATATATATATATAAAAAATATTGTTAAAAAAAAAAAAATGATTATGAATGAGTTTGCTGCCAAATGATTGTCTGGTAGCAAGAAGATTCATTTGGAGAGTTTCTTAAGTTAAGTTAAGTCTTAATGACGTTCGTATTCTACGTCACTATGAAGTCCTCTATATGCAATAAAGACAGAATGGAAAGCAAAGTGCGATATAGGTAAAAAGGCTGATCTGACTAACTTCTTATCATTAGAGCGCAATCGATAGGAGCATCCGTAACAAGGGTGATGAAACTAAGCGCGAAATATATATCCCAAGTGTATGGAGAAAGGCAACAGTTTCAAAAAAACGCTCACCAATCGTGGCAAATGTGGGAGAAAAAAGTCTCTCATACTATAAGTACTAGGTAAGTGTTTAAAATAATTTTACCAGGCAGTGTATATAATATATATATATTTAAATATATCACGTTCACGTTTAACATGACTATGGGCTTGATGGGAGGCTGCTCTCTCTCTCTCTCTCCTAACAGCAATTCAAGGTCCCGAACCCTATTCTTCGATCTTGGAGTGTTTGTGACCTGGCCCTTTAGCTCATTGTGTACACAAAAATGCGGCTGAGAAATAATATATCTCAACCCTGTTTTCTTTGTTTTAATAAATTGAAATTCTTTACAACTCGCTGCAATTATCCATCTTTATTTCGCCTTCTCCTGTCCGTTGTTATTACCTTCCTCGGTATTCCTGATAATTTCACTCGATATTTACTTAGAGCTATTTTGCAGTTGTTTAACTTTAAATCATGCTGTGATTTCATTTCGCTAAGAAACTTACTTAAGGTTATTTCTGTAAATCACTTTGTGTTTCATTTAGCAAATACATATTATTCGGGCTCTCTGTCTCGTAATATCTGTCAACAGGGTTTCTCGAGATACCGGGTAACAGAGCGATTGGTCCGGGCTCCATGATTCAATGGGCGCTAAGTTGTCGAAGATATTTATAAAAAAAACTGTTTGCTTTTCTTTTTATTATATAGGAGTTTTGTTGTTGTTGTTGTCACTAAGAATTGAATGATTCATAATTTGAATATTTCTATGAGGAATTTATAAATCTTTTAAAACGGTAGACTTCTCCCGGAGCGTCGTTTTACCTCGAAGGTGGCCTTGGCTGTCAAGATCTCTTTTTCAGCCTTTGCTGATACCTTGGAATCCTTATGTCCTGCCACTTAACTGATTATGTTCTTTTACCTATGAGCTGGACCTTTTTGCACAAACTGGTCTAAGTGGCCAGGTCACAATGACCCCAAAGACACAGAGGAGTTCACTGTAGAGCTGTTGATGAGACACTGTAGAGCGTTGGGTGGCTGTTGATGAGAGATTCCAGCTGTCACTGACAGCTGGAATCTCTCATCAAGGCCATCCAACGTGTTCTTTAATTAGCACAGGGTATGGCTCCCCTGCACACACGAGACCACCATTTTAAGTCATATCTGACGTGTGACAGCCTTTTCAAGTCCATTGGTGTTACTTACTGACTAAGACAGGCTGTCCCAGGTGGGACTCGAACCTGGCCTCCACTAAATGAGAAACTCTACAAAGTAACTGAAATGGACACGTTCACGTAAATGATACATGTAATGAAACCACATATGAACGTACAACAATTATTCATAGTAACATGTGCCCACTATATCATTAGATGCTCCACGTGTTGAGAAGAATACGTCATGTCTGTAATAGAACAGACAGTTGAATTTGAATTGTGATTGAATCAATTTTAATCAATTTTGATGTGTGCCCGGAAAGTAGGTGAATGCTGCCTTGTACATAAGATTACGAAAAACCGCCACTTAATTAATTGACGAGTGAGAATAAGTAATAAGTTTGTTTAGATTTTTGGTTGAAATGAAAACTAGTTTCACTGGTGATAGTAAAATAAAGCCAACAAACAAAGCAAAGAGAGTGAAATCCAGTTGTAGATCTTTCTTTGTCTTGTACTAAGAATACTTATTCTGTATGCTTAAGTGTAGTATGTTATTTCTTTTCAAGAATATAGATTTTCATTCATAAAAGTAACGAATACAATACATTTACCTTTAGACCCGCAAAGCTAAATAGCTTTTCTGCAGGAAAATGAATAAATTAAATTAAACATAGATCATTTAGCCACAAAAATGGTATACATCAAATAAATTCACAAAACACAACACATAATATTCAGCTAATTTGTAATTCCCGAATATTTTTTCAGTCTACTAAAAGAATCTATATTTAGTATTATCTTGGGATATTATTAATTTATAAGTGGCACTTGATATTCGGAGTATTTTTCCGTAATTATTTCGAAACGTTTGCATTCTGTAATACCCTTGGTTTTGAAGTCTTGTATTTATATTGTGTAGAATTTTTTGTTTTCATGTTTCGTCCAAAAAGCATGCATTATGTCCTATGCATTATGTAGGGTAAAGAGTTTAAAATTTTTAATCTGCTGAAGTTTTACAATTTTTTTGCAAAAGAAACGGAATAATATTTTTAGCTATTATAGACAGCAGTTTTTCTATTTGATTTATGTTAGTTAAATTAGTTGTTCCCTGCACAATTATTCCATAATTTAAAATCGATTCGCATATTGCTTTATAAAATTATACACAGGCTTCCATATTTTAATACGTATTTTAATTTTTGAACTTTTATCGCTGCTATTCTCAAGCTTTCACATATATGGGATATATAAGCATTCCACCTAAAATGATTGAAAATGATTCCTAGGTATTAATTTGATTTACTTACTCAACACGTGGTCAACTACATAATGATTCATAATTAGAAGAATGTTTTTTTTTTGCAATTTGTTTTATATGTTTTGATAAAGAGGGTTCGATGAATATTAAATCCTGGTGAGTGTATAATCATCAATTTTGTATTTTCTCGTTTAAGTAGATTTTATTATGATTTAACCATCTAATTATGTTATTGTAATCTGTTTGAATCTCTGAAATGCTATCATTTAAATATTTGTGATTATTTATTAAAACTCTATCGTCAGCATATAGATAAATATCACATTTTAACTTTATATCAAACAAATCATTTATGTATACGAGGAACAATAAAGGACCTAAAATTGAACCTTGGGGAATTCCATATGGTGTACTTACTTTTCTGTTGTAACAGTTTTTTATTTTAGTAATTGTGTCTCTGTCTGATAAATAATTCCGAAACCAATCTAGCATTATGTCGCGAATATCATAATTTTCCAATTTATTTAGTAAAATGCTATGATCTATTTTATCGAAGGCTTTCTTTAAATCTAAGAACATAGTTATATTTTTTCTATTATTCAATGACTTCTTAATATTATTTGCAATTTTAGAAATTAGTTGAATTGTGTTTTTTCCCTTTTTGAAAACGAAATTAATTATGTTGTGCTTAAGTAAAAAATTTTATACAGTATTATAAATATATTTTCCATTATTTTTGAAAATAATATAGGTAGAATAGTTATTGGTCGATAGTTATAAAAGTCCTCCTTAATACCACCTTTAAAAATAGGTTTTAAAATACATGTTTTGAGTTCAGTAGGTAATCCAATAAATCTAATCTGATTTATTATTTTTGATATAATATTCAGTAGTATTTCTTAATTAAATTTAATATGTTTGATGTAAACATTATCTTTACCAGGTGAGTTATTGGTCTAATGTAGTAATTATTTCATTAGTTTGTTTTTCATTGATTTCATATATATAAATAGAGTTCAAAACTCTTTGTATCATGGTTAGAACATAATTTACATCATCTTGGTGATTTGTATCTCTTATCCTTAGAATTAGTGTATTATAATATTCACTGTAATTGTTTGCTATTTCTTCCACAGATAATTTCTTTTTGAACATATTATCAATTATTACGTCGTCAGCAGATTTTTCTTCTGTTTTCTTTCTAATATTTCATATATTAATTGCCAGGTAGCCTTTATATCATTTTTCTTCATTATAAGTTTATTTCGATAAAAAAATTGTTTCTGATTTCTAATCTGAATATTAACTATATTTTTTAACTTTTTATAGCTATTTTTATAAACATCACTTTTATCATTGTTTTTAAATTTAATCCAAGCTTTATCTCTTTTCTCAATTGATTCTATTGAGTTCAGTGTTATCCAGGTTTTGCTACGATATTTTTACTTTTCGTAGTTTTTTTTTTACTTTTCCTACGCTTATATATATATACTCTATTTTTTCCTAAAATTCCATCATAAATGTTTTATATACTTTATATAGATTTGATTCTTCCATTGAGTTATTTCCATAATTTTCTAAATTCCAATTCATTTCAGAGATAGCTTTCTTTATCTTGTTATGGTCAAAAGACCAATTCTTATTTTCCTGGTCTGTTTTAATATAATCAGTTTTATTCAAATTATTTTTGTTGTTACTAATCAATGTTAAAATCATATATGTGATCCGCTATTTTGCTTGTTTGAATTATTGTATTTGCTGACATAATTTTAATTAGTTTTATATTAATATGGTCTATACAGGTTTTGTTAATTTTATTTTTTACTATTTCTTCTCTTGTCGCTTCCCTTATTAATCTTTCAAAATTCTGCGATATTGCAATTTTCAAAAGTCTGCGAATAGTATGATATAATTTTCCTTGCCATGCTTTTTAGTGCTCATTGTATCGATATTGAAATCACCTATTAAAATCTGATTTTGATCTTTTTCGTATTTTCTATCCAGTTTCGGAAATTGAACACAAAAGAATTCAAATCTGTACTAGGTGATCTGTATAGTGCTAATACATGATATATTATTTTTTTTTTACTTTTATATGTATATATAGTTTCCGTTGGAAATATTTGTTGTGTTATAATTTCAATATCTAGATTTTTCTTTATAATATACTGAAATCCCCCTAAAATTTCTATTTTTTTACAATTTGTAATTTTATTAAATTTGTCAATATTATATAAATAATTTTCGTATTTATTTACATTTGTTTCAGTTAAAACCAACAAATCAATGTGTTTCATGCAATTGTTGATACTTATTTCTAATGATTAATAAGAAGTGAGATTTAAATTTTATCAATGAGCATTTCTTAAGGTGCTGAACCGCAAAAAACATGTTTTGATTTTTAACTAGTTGATGTGAGTGTAGTATAACAAAAGTCTCGAATACTAGTTTATTTTTCATTAGTTGACAAAGGTTATTCAGTTAGTGATTTTATCTAAGAGTAGTTTGATCAATTACACTGGTTTGCAAGAATTTTATAACATGAATAATTGTAGCTGCCTTTAACTATTTTTCAGGTGCTGATTTCAGATCTGGTCTTAAGAAATGGCTAGCACGTTACGTTTTTATGCCATTTGTCATTTTGACTCCTATTAAGATCTTCCTATACCAACACATTCAGGCAACTGGGATGATACTAGATATTTTGCTTTTTGTGGCTGGCAACACTGATTACCAAGTGGGAGAAAACATATATCAGTAACCTAACCTCAGACCACCATTCTTGTTTTCATTGTAGGAGGAACATGTGCTGTACGTTGAAGAGTGAATTTTGGCGATTAAATGGCACAAAGGCAACGTCGCGGATGTGTTAATGTGCCAGATAAGTTTCGTTATGTGTGTGGAAATTATATTTTAAAAGCACAGGGTCGTTCTTTGACAAAGATTGTAAAAAAACCTATAACTTGTATTTTGGATGTCATGTTGGAGATCAGGATAAAACATGGGCTCCACATGTGTGCTGCATATCGTGCTTTGTTGGCCTGAGTGAATGGTTGAAAAGTAAGATAACATTCATGCCCTTTGCATTCCTAATGGTTTGGCGTGAACCAACTAATCACGTGCATGATTGCTATTTTTGTTTAACTAAAGTGTCCGGCTTTGAAAAAAAGAACAATAGCAAAATACAATATCCAAATGTGCCTTCAGCCATAAGGCCAGTTCCTCATGGAGAAAATCTTCTTATACCAACATTTCCAAAAAACTGAGAGGAGATGATTTCACATTCATCAGAGGAAGACTTTGAGGCATATACAAATCCTGATCCTACATACACCCTAAAACATTAGACGAGCTTCATCTGATTCAGCAAAATGAACTAAATGATCTTGTTCGAGATCTAGGACTTTCCAAACAACAAGCTGAGGTTTAGGTTCAAGACTTCAAGAGTGGATCTTCTGGCCAAGGGTACCAGAATTTCTCTTTTCAGAAAGAGAAATTTGGGTGAATATTTGGTGAAATATCTGTGCAGAAACACAAACCATCTTGCATAGTTTGTGTTTCTGCACAGATATTTCAAGGCTGATGGAAGAAATTAGAACAACTCACGACCCTAAGGAATGGCGTCTGTTATTTATAGATTCGTCAAAATTCAGCTTAAAAGCTGTCCTTTTGCATAAAGGAAACCAAAAATCTTCCATTCCAGTGACACACGCTGTGGGAATGAAAGAAACTTTTGGAAGCATGGAAAAAATATTCACTGCTATAAAATATGACCAGTGGACAAGACATGGTGACCTAAAAGTCCTATCTCTCTTGCTCGGGCTTCAAGGAGACTTCATAAAATTTTGCTGTTTTCGTGTTTGTGGGACAATAGGATCAGAAAGGAAAACTACAAAACAAAAGACTGACCCAAAAGAGATGTTTTTATTCTGGGAAAGAATAATGTGAGGTATAAGCCTACTACTGCTGGTTCTTGCAGAAGAAAGATACCTCAGCATATTAAAGACAAAAATGAACTTCTTTTAAGTATAAAAGATCCTTACCCATGTTTTCTTATTTTGCGTTTCAATATTATTTCATTTGTTACTTTATATTCAGTGATCTATAATTCTGATGTTTCTAATTTTTTCACTGTAATCATGTAATTAATTAATGAGTTTTAAATTGCAATTTAATAAAATATTATTAATTTTATTTTCATTTTCCAAATATGCGTATTCATTGAAATTTGAAATACATCAATCCGTAATTTAAAAAAAAAACTGTATGTGCTAGTTTTTCACAGCCATATTTGAATTCAAAACCCCAAAATTAGTTAAAAACATCCTATTTGACCAATGTTATAAAAAAAAGGTTAGTGTTATTTGTTGTCACACGTATTGTAAACAACATCTTGTTTTGTCTATTAAATAAGTTCATTTAACATTAGTTTGATTATTTCGTACCCACCACACACTACTATTAAATAATTATTGCTGGAATTCCATAACAATATTACGGAATTATTTGTGCAACTTACCTCTATATACACAATGATCCTCCAACCTAATAGTGGCATAACATCCAACCTGTTTGCATGCATATCTAGTCATTGAATTACTATATCAAATATTCGTTTTCACTAATAGAAGAAAATTATTTTGTTCTTTCATTTGTATTGTTATAAGTTGCAATAATTGTAAATCTTATTATAATACTTGGAATGAGGCTTTAAGTCCATTTTTCTTTTAGATGGAGGTCGTTCTATCACTAGAAAATGCCTTGGAAATTTCAACACTGGTGCTTACTGGGACGAGGTGCGCGGTAATTGCAGAGAAGATCTCACGCTGGAGAATGTAGCACAGGTGAGGTTTCACGGTAATTTTCCCACTTGTGACTAAGACTGGTTGCAAATATCGATGAACCAGACATTTGACCTGCATGACATAATCTCGAGATCCCTTTTCATTAAAATGGAAATAATTTTGTTACAGGATTAGCTCTATTGTAACGTGCATATAAATAAATAACGGCATTTGATCATCATTAAACTCCAGGCAGAATCATCATCATTAAACGACATTTCATCATCATTAAACTCCAGGCGATCATCCAGGCAAAATCTAGGAAGAGACGAGGAGGGCCTTGCTTATCTTAAGGCCTCCTACACTGTAAAATTGAAATTAATGGAACAGATGGGGAAAATATTATAAAGAAAAGATTACAAGTATGTGAAGTATACACGTCACCTACTTGTCATCTCTCCTACCATAGCCGTTTTTAAAAAACATATACGAAGCATGGACTTATTCAGATATCTCAAATACGATCAATTTTAGATCCTCAGTTGCATTTTCTCATACCAAAGGATATATTTATCTGTAGTCTTTTATACGATATGTGATGTTGTACATAATCATTCAATTTGTTTTATTTTTATAACGCTATTCTGTTTTGTTACCTGTCACAGATGGGCCTGTACGAGCAAATTTACATTCTATTTACTGCTGTTAAAGTATTTTTAAGTATATTTGTTGAATGTTGAAATGTTGTGAAAATATTTTTAAGAAATTTATTAGAAATGATTGATTCCCCACCAATTGGGAAGAACAGTTTTTACAAAAAAAAACGTATTTTGATAAAAAAGAAATAGCTCGGGAACTGAACTAATACTTTGGGAAATGATTAGCTTGCGGGCTACGGGGATGGCTCTCTTGAAGCAATCTCCTTGACACTGTACGCATCGGTTTCAACGCGTCTGCAAATTCTTGATAAACTTTTTTTGCCTAGAATGCGGTGGGCAGACACTGTCAAACAGGACCTTATTAGAATTGTTGTGCAGTGGCCAGATGCAGCAGATGTAGCTCAGGACAGACTTGCTTGGAGAACTAAATTGCACGGTCTGGTTGGACCTCCGTAGTCCATGGCTGCTTGTGGATGATGATGATGATGAACAGTTTACGTACCTCGTTATGAATAATGATTTTATACAGGGGTTTTAAGCTTGGGAAACAAAACAAACACAGGGGTCTAAATCCGATGAGTATGGCAATGGGGGATCACAATAATGGAATGCTTCGCCATAAATTTTTAATAGAAAGCGCTTATTGTCCAGTGGTGTTGTCTTGATGCTAGAAAGAACTCATTTTAAAATGCGACGAAACACATCAATTCCTTCCATTCAACACGCGCTAATTCTGACTGATTGAGGATAAATGAGTGATTCGCCAGTTAAAATGGCTTCATGAGTAGCCAAATATGTTGCGATAACTTACTACGACGCTCGTTTTCAAGATACAGAATGATACGTACACCGAAACGACATTCTGGTACGCTCCATTTCCAACCAAAGATGCCGCTAGGAAGTAATGAACCGTGTCTCAAAGTTGTTACAATCAACATATTTTAATTTTTATCAGGCATCCAATTTATTAACCTTTAGATAGAAATTAATCGTGTTTCAGTCGCAAAAGATTGGAGTGTTGAACCTGTCAAGGAACACACGCTTCAGATGTACCCAAAACAAAGCCTTTCATGAACTTTGTGAAAATTCAGAAAGCTTAACAGAATAAGAATAACGATCTTCATTTTTTTTTATCTCAACTTCTTTCTTTGGGGGCGCAATGAAGTATACCACACAAAAAATTTCGAGCTCACTACTCAAGGCATTGCTGAATTTATTTCGTGTCCAGTTCGTTAGTAGAGAATATTTGTTTCTCAACCTAAAGTAAATTGAAAAATAATTTCTAAAATTTTTATGTACCAAGAAAAAATTGAAACCATTGTCAATGCTAAGCAGTGAGTGCGACGGAGCAAGAAAATTAAGCGTACATAAGAATTCAAAATGAAAAACACCAGAAGACATTCAAAGTTTCATTGAGGTAAATACACAGTCGTATCGGAACCTACAATAGATAATACCTAGTAAATGGTCATTTTATTCTGATACGACTGTGTAATCACTTTCATTAACAATGTTTAAAATCCCGAAATGTGACTATTGTGTTAAGGTAAATTTTATTTACAGTTCACGAATGACTAATGCCACCTTAGTATTTGAGGAACTGTGGCAAGAAATATTTGCCTCTTTCTTCTTTGAGATAGAAATCACGAGGGGGGGGGGGGGCTCTTGAGGTAGCTTTCTGATTTTACTAATTTTCTTTACTTTTGTATAATTTCCTCCCGTCTTTTCTATTTTTGTCCACTAATTTTTCGCTTTGCTGCACGGCCACAGATTGAAGTCTCTTTCACCGTTGCCTAAGTGGGTAATAGCAGATTTAGTAAGATTTCTTCTACACCAATGCTGACTAAATATTCCTCTCTCCCATAACACAAAAGCATTGGTAACACTTAATAATGAGATTTCTTCTTTTTTTCTCTATTGCTATATGTACTATTTGTAAGGAGTATGTTTGTAACATTTGTTTTTAGAGCTTTCTGTGATCAACTCTGTATAGGTAAATGCAAAGAAAATAAAGAGTTATTATTATTATTACAAAAAGAGAAATAACCAGACGAGAAATGACGGAACAAGTGTTAGTTTAGTGGTTAGAACACTGTGGCATGACTTTAGAAAGATGTGTTTTCGAGTCCTGCACCTCGGCAACACTTATTTTTACTATAAAACTCTTTATTGATTTATTAACTTCTATGTCAAACAGAAACAGAAAAAACTTGAATGAATTTAATATTCACTGAAGTTTTTGTGATTCGAAAGAGAGTTTTTATATGATATCCGCTGTGTTTTGACGAACAGTTTTTTCCTATTATCCTAAGCGTTTTCCTTGAGGCTATTGTGGTCTAGTGGTTAGGATACCTGGCTCTCACCTTAGGAGGCCCGTGTTCGATTCCTGGCATCGGAAGTATTTTTTGTGGCAGTCGAGTGGTTAACACGCTTCGCTACTGATCTAAGGGACCTGGATTCGAGCCCCGGATAAGGCATGGATGGGTGTGTTGTTTTTCTGCTGAGGTCCTTCCATCCTCGCAGACCTTCTACTATGGTATATAAACTGACAGGCTCTGTGGTTTATGTGCCATAGTATGTGTCAAACCTCTGTGGCAAGCAGCTGCTTGAGGGGGTATTAATTATTTTTTATTGTATAAATCTATTAAAAGGATTTGACCTCTGGCAAAAAATTTAGACGTACAGGTATTATATTCCTCAGTTTATGAGGACAGAGTTGTAATGCATTGTGCATAATGATCGCTCACAGATTAGTCATCATATACCAATAGCATGCATTAGAAATTATTTTGGGCTTTGTCGGGCTCAATATAGCGCAGCAACTTCGGACTCGGGCTCATAATAGATTAAATTCCAAATATTTCTTGTAATTGTGAAAAGAAGCAAAAATATTTTATTTCAATTTCAACCTTTTAATCATTCTTTAGTGATTAAAAAAGGTAACATGAGGCTTTTGATAATTTTTTTACATATTATGTCTTTAATAAATGACAGGCTCTTTGATGATGTTATTCATGAAACTTTCAGTTTCTGCTAATATTTTTCGTTCTAAACTGTATTAGCACTTTAATTTTTTATAAATGAGTATAATGAATAATAGAGCAATAAAAGAAATTATTTGTGACATAATTTCTTTACTTATAATGCCGCAGAGAAATATTTTCCCCTAAACGGGTTCAAAAAATTGAGCCCGAAATCTCTAATATGTATATGTCAAAGAAATGATGATCTTTTGCTGATGATGCATCTATCAGGGAGGTATTCACTCTTAGTTTAACGTCGATATCAGCTTAAAGAAGGAAAAAAAATTGCCTTTAGGAAGGATACGAACCCACAACTTCCAGATAACGAGTCAGGTGCTCTGACTGCTAAGGTATCTGCCGCCAATTAATAACGTTCCTAATTGACATTAAGAACTTTCCTACTTTCAGTACACAATTGTATAGTTCTTAAAGGCAGTGTAATCGTTGCTTTTAATATATCTCTTAAAGGCAGTGTATTCGTTGTTTTTAAAAACAGTCTCATAAAGTGAATGACACATTTCATGTCACGAGTAAACAGTTGATGCCACATATTGATCTAACTTTAAAATAAGTGATATAAATTGTACACTCGGAACATACAATTTGCCATCTACAGCACTCCGTAATTTTGTTTGAAAAACAGCGAAGATACTGCCTTCATGAGACACATATTATGTACTGCATATAGGAAAGTTCGTAATGTCAATTACGGCAGCGTTTGATTGGTGGCCGGTAGCTCAGCGATCAGAGCCCTTGATATTTTTTAATAGAAGTCACAGATATCACACTCGGCTCTAGCCAACTTTTTTTTTTCTCTAAACTGATATCGACATTAAAATAAAAGTGAATACTTCCCTGATAGTTGACAAAAAAAGTTATCTTCTTTTATTAAATAATGGTCCATCGTTCAATTTTACGTTTCTCAGTCTTTTTTCCAGTAATTAGGAAATACTTGAACTTCAGGAACTATTAGCAGAATTGCAGCAATAACTAAACTGTTATTATGGTCAGATCACATGGAACTCATGGATTCACACAGAACTGTTATTATGATCAGATCACATGGACCCTAGGGACTAAGAGAAGATTTGGGGAAGAGGGTCACTTCCCCAAACCTTCATTGTGGACAGCTGTTAGCTTTCCAATCAAGGTCATCCAGGGTGCTCAAGGTACGGCTATCCTGCACACGGAGCCACAATTAAACGTCTCTCATCCGACGGACCGCGGCTTTTCCAAGGCCATCGATATCCCTTACTGGCTGAGGGCAGGGAGTTTTAGCAGAGATAAATCCCAGAGCTGGTCTAAGTGGCACTCGAACTAGGGAACTGCAGATTATCGGCCTGGCGCTCTTCCGACTGAATCACCTGCACCCCGATGTTAAAGGCGGAACATAAAAATACTTCACTGTCGTTGAAAATGATCATGGCATATGCGCCACATTCTAACGTAATTATGACATTCATTAGTTCAATATTAGGGAAAGATTTCGATATGTCATCTCAGTTCCCCGTTTATCTTTTTTTCTCTTTAGGAAGTAATCACCGAAGAAAATGTAGTGGAGTCAACGGTAACCATCTCGACACTCTCCTCTCCAAGACGTAATCTGAATGCAACCGATGTGATACTAATTGCAGAAATCTTGAATAACATTGCAAATGTTTCTCTTACGAATATCACAGTAAGTTGAGGTTTTTTCCGTCTTTCATCACGCTCATCAATGAACATCTTTTGCTCTATAATTGTTACGATCCAGAAACAAGGACACGTTCTCATACTGTTAACAACGTTGTTGAGAGGGTTTATGGTAATAAAGTCTTATCCTCTATAGCACCAGATCCAAGCTCATGGAGGATTCTGAGAGGTTACCGACGTATTCCGCTTTCAAGGAAATTGTGAAGACTCATATTATCGTCCATATAGATGAAATTATTGTGCAGAGAGTCCCTGAAAATACACGTGGGACTCAAGAATCTCGCTCTGCATCTCTGAGTTGTCAGAGTGTCTCCCTGAAAGAGAGCAATAACTCAGGATTTCAATATAGACGGTTTCACTACCACAACCAATATAGTCCCTTTCACTGATATTACAGTGAAACATCAATAATTCACTGACGTTACAGTGAAACATCAGTGAAATGCAATGATTTTATTATTAAGACATCAGTGATGTTGCAATTGGGTTGGGTTGTTTTACACCTGAGCGGCACTTTTTTGCACACCATGGGCTAAATGGCCAGGTCACATGGACCCCGAAGGCTCAGAGAAGGTTGGGGGAGGGGAACCACTGGAACAGCTGTTGGGAGACAGATGGTAGCCTCCCGTCAAGGCCATTCAGCGTGTTCTTTAACGTGCACAGGGTATGGCTCTCCCGCACACGGGGCCACGACTTAATGTCCCATCCGACGGACGGCGGCCTTTCCAAGCCCATCGGTGTCCCCTACTGACCGTGGGCAGGGCGGGGAATTTTGCGGAGATAAATCTCAACGCTGACCCAGCTGGGACTCGAACCTGGGAACTACAGATTACGAGCCTGGCGCGCTACCGACTGAGCCACCCCCGTCCCTGATGTTGCAGTGGGTTCCTTGTTGTCACAAAATGAACATACGTCATGAACCGGTGCTCAAACTCAATCTGAACTCATCCGTAAAGATCACATTTCCCCACTCGCAATTCTTTGTTCCTTGCATGGGATAGTTGTACATTTAGGCAAATCAACAAATGTTGTGGTATAATTTGGAAGTCTATTATCAGCACAGATTAAGTAGCTAACATAGATAGACAATTTCAATATTTGTCCATTGTACCACAAAAGCGATGGTAGCTCTCCTGCCAAACAAAAGCTCAACCAATGATGTTCCAAGAGTTTTCGCCACACTCTTAATGGCGCGCCCATCAGCTTTCATTTTCAGTGCTCATCCCATGAACGTATTTTTTCCTGCACAAAATGCTTATAATATATATTACACTGAGATATCAGTTTAGTAAGTATGTACATCTACCTAGTAGCGTGTTATGCCTCCTTTGGCCTTCAGAACAGGCCGAATTCGTCGGGACATGGAACTTACAAGACGTTGGATGCGTTCTGCAGGGATGTTGTACTATGCGATATTGTGTCGCGCAGTTGCTGCAAATTGGACCGCCGCAGATATTTCTTCGATTATTCCGTTTAGAATGATTCTCCCCAAAAATTCAAATGAGAGTTTTTTTGAGAAATATGCTATTAATTCCTGATATTTACATACATTGTTTGAAGTTGTACAACATTTATTACTTCATATTTTCAAGGAAATCAAATAATTTTTACTTCAATTATTATTTTTTGTTGACTTTTCCACATTTTGAATCGCTGTGCATTTTGAGTCAAAAAGGCCGCTCATAAGCTCTTAGAAGTCTCTTTGGTCATATGAGTAGCATCACTTCACAACCCGTGCTTCGCTATTGTTGGCTGCTTACATGTTTTAGTTGCTGATAATTTATTGCTTCACTACGTTAAATCTCAAGACTTTGCAATTTATGCTTTAAAATTTCAGTTTGTTTCAATTCCATTCTTTTTATAACATATCAACGTGTTAAAAATTTTATTTGTTTTACTCCACTTTTTATTAACTTTAATAATTCAACTTTAATATTTCATATTTTTAGAGATTTATTATTTTCGCAATTTGTACAATGTATAAATGATATGACATTCACAAGATATTATTTAATTTATATATTATTACATTATACTTTAATAGCAAAATTACTTAATACTTAAAATTTTACCCAAGAAATATATCAAACTCAGCAGTAATGTATTGGGAAAATAATTAATGATCTCCAATAGAGTGAAATCTCGCAATCTGAAGTTAGTTTATAAATTGCGGAAATAAATTTTTATTATTAAACTAAAATTATCACCAACATATTACAATTTAAGCACAAAAAATTATTTGTAAAAAAAGCAGTTATTTTCTAAAGCTATTAAAATATTATATCTTTTTTTAATAGAATTTGTAACTTGATCTTAGGAAACTAGCAATATGTTGTTTAAAACGATACATTATTATTTACTAGGTTTGAAAGCCATATTTTGACATTCTTAATAAAGTTTCTTTCATTATTTATCAATTGAATTTTTTCTAATAGAGTGTTAAAGAATTATTTCTAGAGTGTTAAAGAATATGCTTACTAAGTATATTTAGTGTTTCTATACTACTGTCTTACATGCAAGAACAGTAATTAAAATAAAGCCTGTTGAAAGCGAGTATCTTTCTAAAATATCAAAATGAGATATCTAGTCCTTTCTTTTTTCTAAATATTTCTAGGCTTAAAAATTAGAATAATATTTTATATTTTCTTATTTGTAATATACCAAGTTTAGAATAATAAACATCGAGTAAACTATCCTGTGTTTTAATTTCCATAATGCATTTAATAACATGATTCTGCACATACTGAAATGATTGAATCTTATACCAACAACACCCTCCAACCCATGATAATAGTCCATAAAATAGATACGATTTGACCTATCAAAATAGTAATAATTTCAAAGAAACATATAAAAACTTTTGTGCATAATTGATATAAAGTGTAATAGAATTAATTTTCTTGAAAGCAAAACTTTTTTGAGTTTAACAACTAGCTACACTTGGAAAAATGGTCCACATAAAATATAATCCCTGAATTGAACGTTGATGATGTGACTGATGATGATTTTACTAAATATACTTCCTCAGCATGTGTATAGAAAGACGAATTTCTATTCTATGCATCCTCTATAGGTTATTGAAGAATCAACAAAGGTCATAGACAACCTGTTGCTGGGAAGACGAGATGCTCTTAATGAAGCTCAGAATCAAAATAATTCATTAAACAGGTAAGAATAAGTGTAAGTTAAAAGTTAGAGAAAAAATTTATTTAGCTTCAAAAAGAGCAGTTTTAACCAAAGACTAGCAATTTGTTTTACTAGAAATTCTTTATTTTTGTGTAATCTGTTTCGTTGTATAAGCGTAAAAGGAAATGACATTATTGAAAATGTGCAATGGTTATCTCTGACTCCTTCTCTTAGCCCATGCGATGAAAGATCTCCCCCTTACCCCACAAAAACATACACACAGCTATCGGCAACAATGAAGTGCGCGCAAAAAATGAACTGAGGTCTTCACGCAGATGAAACACGTGTATTTTCTATAGGTCACCTTTCGTCCCCCTCCCTCTCCCCACATACCGCTAATATTTATTATGATTTCAAAAAGCGTATCATGAGCTGTGACTTTCTGATCACTAGAGTCAACGCATATATTCAAAATGGACAATGTTAATTAAATGCGGGAGTCCTTCAAATTTTCCCAACTTTTGTGAACTCTAAAGGTGGAAATTTAAATTCAGGGAAAAGTTAGATAATGCGAGTAGTAATGTTTTATTAACACCTATATTAACCACAAAACATTTTCCATTTAACTCTTAAAACCAAAAAAATTTCTTTATCTCTTAAAATTATCTCTTTAAATCAAACAGAATATCATCATTTATCTCCTAAAGCCAAAAAGAATTTTTCCAGTTATCTCTCAAAGCCAAAAAGAATTTCTCATTATCTCTTAAAATTTTCTCTTTAAACCAAACAGAAAATAATCATTAATATCACAAACCAAAAATATCTTTTTTTTATCTCTTAAAACGAAAAAATTCATTGTATGTAAACGAAGGACAAAATAAACAATGTGTTCTTTTTTTTTGCTTTTTTGTAAACAGCTAAATTTTTTGTCCTGGGAATAAATTTTAAATTTTGTCGAAAACGTTTTAGCCTTTTTTTAATTTTTTTTAAATTGAATAATCTAATAATATTTTGTATTTTCAGTTCACTGTTTCACTTTATTATACCCCAAATATTTACTTTCAAAAACATAGATATAAACATAGAGAGTTAATCATAAAATATATTGTATATTCTCATATGTGATACACTTTTCAAAACTATATCTGATTTTTTGCTTTTATAAACACAGTAGAAATCTGTTTATCCCGATGTTCGATTATCATTATTTATAGGGCGTGAACATTTCAAAAAATGGCTCACCAAGTATATATTTGCTAATTTTCCATGTATTTTTTTTATTATTATTAATTTTTTTCTTATTTATTTTTTTTCATTCACTTTATTTGTATATTTACCCAAAATTTAATTAGTTAAATATTTTATTTCAATACTTTCTTTAATAAATAAAAGAATTTCACACGTAATACACATTTTTGTTTTATGTGTAATCAATTACCTGAATTTTCCCTTTTCCGGACACTTACATCTGAATTAATCCGGATAATGGAGTTTGTATTTCTGGAGTAATGGAACTGTATAATAATGCATATATTTACCACAGAAATAACATAGCAGCAAAACATATAATAATACACAAGAAAATAAAGTATCAATATAACGAAATGGAAATTTCAAAAAAATCACAATAATAATCGTTGAAAATATAATGTGATTATTATGCAAAATGCTGTACTTATTTATTAAATTAGAAATAAATTGTAATACTTATAACGCATTACATATAACTTGTAAACTTTAAAAGACAAAATTTTTTAAGTAATAAAACTTTTCGACAAAAAAAATATGTGACTTCTGCGCCTCTTCTCCCTTTTGCATCCGAAGCAGATGCTTTGATCGCTTTCTACAGCTTCATCTCTCCGTCTCCGCGTGCACGTCAGTAATTGCTCTGGTACTAATTAATAGACACTAGTAATTAGATGCTGCATAAAATATTAAAATTATTTTAAAAATGGAACTAACAAGGACTAATAGCATTTATGCCATACTAACTAGTTTTTAGCAAATAATACAGTAGATTTGTAAATATTTATACATATGAAACAAAGTTTTGTCTATTTGTTCGACATCTCCTAGACGGTCAGAACTAGGACCACAAAACTTCGTCTACAGCTTCATGTGTCCGTCTTAGTGTACTGTGAAGTTTCGACGCCAGAAAATTAGGCTCTGCCCAAAAATTGACCGCGAATCGTTTGTCCATTGATAATTCTGTGCACCGATAACGTACTTTTCCATTCACAACTTTCAACTCTCTATTCCTAAAGCAGGCGACGGTTGCGCCCCCAGAAATTCCGAAAGCTTACGGTGGGCTCAATCTCGAACCACCTCAACTAGGAATCCTATCTCTAAACCCAGTGTAGCCAGAACAAGGTGGGACAAACACATCAAATTCGGAACCGATCGGCCGATTACCTGCGGAATTACGGGGAACAGAAAACGTCTGTCATAGGTGACGTCATCCGGGACGTGAACCAGTATCCGCGCACCATTACGAATATGTCTGCTGGTCTGAGTCATTACATCAAGGGCCGAATGACGCCGGTCAATTCTGCTGGTAAATACATAAAAAAATTATAAAATAAAAGTATGAAAATAATTTGTAACTGAAATTAGTCTCTATTCTGCAGATATGCTTTGCGAGTCATCAGTAACAATTTAACGATTGTTTTTATGAGATATGTACAGAAAGACTGACAAAATTTGTGTGATATTAAAAAAGAGAGAATGGCTCTGATAGTAAACGAACTGAATGTCTTTCGGTTCAGTGTTCCTTTTGAAGGCATTCCTTTTGAAAATAATCCTAAACTGTGTTGTGGTGCGAGCTACTGCAAAATAAACTTTTATTTGACAATAAGTTTCATTACGTATAACATGTCATAGCAGAAAAATAACGTAAAGTTGTATTCTACAACCAGTCGTTTCATCATCATCATCCTCAAGCAGCCATGGGCTACGGAGATCCAACCAGACTGTGCAGTTTAATTCACCAAGCATATCTGTCCTAAGCTACATCTGCTGCATCCAGCCACTGCACACCAATTCTAACAAGGTGCTGCTTGACATTGTCTGCTCACCGCATCCTAGGTCTCCCCGTCTTTCTGAAGCCTTTAGGCACACTGTTCATAACCCTATTGGCCAATCTATCATTATCCATATGGGCAACATGGCCAAACCAACGGAGTCTCTCTCTACAAAATATGCTGCTAAAAGGAGGTTGCAAACTCCTTTGCCTAACCTCATCATTAGTTACAAAGTTAAACCAACTTATACCCAAGATACTATGTAAGCATCTAGAATCAAAAGCATCTAGTTTCCTGTTATCTTGTTTACAAAGTGTCCAAGTTTCACTACCATAACTAACCCTAGAAAGAACCAAACTATTATACAGTCTAATTTTAGTCTTTAGGTGTATACGCCTATTTCTCCACACTCTCCATAGGTTCTTAAAAGTCCCGGCAGTAATCCCTATTCGTCTGTTAATCTCATGCCGCACATCACCATTATCTGTTACATAGCTCCCAAGATAATTAAACTGTGACACCTGCTCAAGACTGCAACCATTCAGATTAACTGAATCACAACCTGCCTGACCAATTTTCATCACTTTAGTTTTCTCTCTGTTTATAACCAAACCTACTCTACTACCAGTCTCATCAACAGTTCGAATGAAAGAGTTCATCTCATCAACATCATTTGCCAAAAGGGCTAAATCATCAGCATAATCTAAATGAGAAATATTCGTATCTCCAGTCCATTTAAGGCCAGAATCTTTCCCTTGAAGTGAATTTCGCATAACATAATCAACAACCAAACTAAAGAGAAAATGAGACAAAATGCACCCTTGTCGAACACCAGACGTAATGCTAAACCAATTGTTACAAGACTTACCAACTCTCACACACGACTCAGTGTTATTATAGAGAGCTTTCATTACGTTAACTAACTTGTCTGGTATACCATATGATTTCACAATCAACCACAAATTATGACGATCAACAGAGTCGAAAGCCTTTTTGAAATCAACAAATCTAGCAACCAAAGGTTTCTGAAACTCGAAACATTTCTCAAGAATCTTCCTAAGTGAAAATATCTGATCCACACATCCCCTACCACTTCTGAATACACATTGCTCATCACGCAATTCACTGTCAACCAGATTCTTAATTCTATTAAGCACAATCATGCAGGGTACTTTCCCCGGAACAGAGAGTAGACTGATACCCCTACAGTTATCACAAGAACTACGATTCCCTTTTTTGAAAATAGGGATAATAATAGCTCTGGTAAAATCCTTAGGAACCATGCCTTTATCATAAATGATTTTCAAAATTTCAGTCATAAAAGTCGTAACTGAAACATTTCCATCTCTAAGCATTTCCGTAGTAATTGCATCTATCCCTGGGGATTTATGAAGTCTAAGTTTAGAAATGGCCAAAATAACTTCAGATTGTGTTATAGGGCCAACATTAAAGCCACCAATGCATCTATCATCATTGCAAACAATGGGAGTAGAACTAACTACATTGTTTAGAACATCACTGAAATGCTCAGCCCACCTAGCCATGACAGAATCCTCACCTTCTATAACCTTACCTTGTTTATCCTTCAATCCCTGTATACCTGTCCGTTTTCTACCATATAAATAATTAACTATCTGGTACAGCTCTCTGCTGTTGTGCTGCCTAACTGTTTCCTCAGCTTTCTCAGCCAAGCCATCAAGCCAAAGATTCTTATCAGTAGCTAACTGATCCTTTACACGTTTATTAAGCTCTCTGTAATCCTTTCTATTAGGACTAGTAGGGTACTGATTAAGGACATTCCGCAGTTCCTTCTTTCTGAAATAAGCTCAAGTGCCTTATCACTCATATAATTCTGCCTCCTCTGCTGCTTTTTTCCATAAAAGAGTACTGTTTGTTTCCAAAAAAGCCTGTTTAAAACGGTCCCATTCTTCCTCAACTTCAGTAGTAAGCAAACCATGACTGTTATAACGACTAAGTAACCTATCATGGTAAACTTTAGCTATAACACGGTCTTTCAGAGCTTCAGTATTTAAGGTAAATTTTTTAACCCTAGCACAACACTTCTTAAGTTTAAGTTGCAAGACACTTTTAACAAGGTAATGGTCAGATCCAATTTCAGCTACCCTAGATGCCCTGGTATTCCTAACAGAACTAGCCCATTTGCTGTTAATTAATATGCATTTAATCATATTCGTATGCAGCCCATCAGGTGAAACCCATGTGTATTTATGTATGTTGTGGTGTTTGTAATATGTGTTAGTTTTTCTGAAACCATTGAGTTTACTTACCTGTAGGAGACGTTGTCCATTGCCATTGCAGCTACCAATACCAAAAGGGCTTATCACCCCTCTCCAAAGGTTAGAGTCAGTACCAACTTTGGCATTGAAGTCACCTAGAACAAGCGTAATATCTCCTTTCTTTACAGAATTCAAAATATCCTGAAGTTATTTGTAAAACCTATTCTTCTCATCCTCATTAGCATCTTCAGTGGGGGCATAACAGCAGATAACATTCAAGTCTTTAAAGCTTGTCTGAAATTTTGCTGTAAGAAACCTTTCATTAATGCACTCATATCCTAGAAGAGCATCACTAGTATGTCTGCTGAGCAGCAGACCCACGCCTTGGTGATGCTTCCCATCCTCCCTCGCTGTAAAGAGAAATTTAAAGTTATTTTTAAGTATCTCACCTTTATCTGTCCATCTGGTCTCTTGCAAGCCTAGAATATCTAGGTTATAGCGCTGGAATTCCTGCATGAGGACATCAAGAGAATAATCTCTATGTAATGTCCTCACATTTCCACGTTCCTGCAAAGAGAAAATGATTAATAGGATTTTTAAAGAAATTAGGTTTATTGAAATTGGTAGGGCCAACAATATCAAACAGCCCCCTGATCGCAGGCATGGGGCAAAGACTTGTTCTTCCTCCGCTAAAGGCTGAAGTCACCGATGCTAGTAGGAACTTCAGGCACCACCTTTTCAAGTGGACTTCTTCAAGAGCCACATGGCCTGCCTGAGACACATTACTCCAGTTTAGGCTTCACGATGCCCAACTAGCAAAGTAAGGTTCAGGTACCTGCGATGGCCTCTGATTAGAATTATCCACCAGCTGATACAAGGTATCCCATGCCTCTGTTCACTTAGGGCTGACAACCCAGAAGCAAACAGAAAACACAGCGGCAGATTCTCCCTCAACAGAGGCCCACCAGTGCAGCAAGCCAAGGATCAATAATCAAGCTGAAATCCATAAACAAGTCCAGTCTAGTAGGTAAAAATGGGTCAGCACCAGGACCCTGTGAAGTTGACCACTCCTCAGCAGGGTTGAAAAAAAAGAAAAAAGTGGCCATAGATGACCAGACCAGTAGGCCATACTGAACTGGCAGCCTTCCCCTTCCATTCCCTTCCAAAAGAAAATATCTCTTTTGAAAGGTACTAACGGCCTGCACCACGAGAAGGCGGGGTCTGACGTTAGGTGCTAGACCTGACCGGTTCTGTGCATCTCACTAGGGATTGGTACACAGCTCTCCTTCCAGTTTATGCCTAGCTACCATTTACAGGTCGTTTCTCACAAAACAAAATAATACTTTACTGTCTTATATGAATAGAAAAAGAAACTTTTCAATTCCAATCATACGAAGTCGTCCATAGGTTATTTAACTCCTCGAGTAGATGAAGGGATTAGTGATTGTGTTAGTTGATTTGAGATGGATGGGGAAGGAGAGTTTAGGGCTGAAATTATGTAAAACTGAAATTCTTTACTTATTTCTGAAATTAAAAAATTTTTCTGATTATAAAAAAACAGTTAATTCATTATAGTTTCTCTCACAGTTAACAGTTTATGAACTGTAAATAAAGAAGATAAAAAACGAACAATCTTGCTGATGTGAATATTGCCATACTCAAAACTCGTTGCTTTTAAAATGTTTGGAAACTACCGTCTTAAGAACTAGATCGAAATGTCTGGGAACAATAAGAAGAGGAAGCCCTCCCCCCAAAAAAACTTTTGAAATTATCCCTGTCTTTGTAAACGTCTTCTATTGTTTCTTGTAGTGATATTTAATAGTATAATACTTTATATATTAAGTGTGGTGTTGTCTGGTAGTCTGAAGTTCTCAGGTTCGAATCTCAACTCTACCTGCGTTCAAAATTTTCACTTCTAACTCCCATTCTGCACTCGATGAGGAAGATTACACCGATTGGCTTGGAAAGGTCACAATCTGTCGGATGTCACCTTGTGCAATAAAGTCGTTAACCCTGTGCACGTTAAGCATTTTTTTCCTAACAGATGTCTAGTGGCACCCCTTCTCCAATGAATCATAGAGATACTGTAACCTGCCATAATGTGTGCAAAAAAAAATGTGCCGCTCAAACAACCTAACCATTATATATTAGCATCGACCTCCAATCTATAATATATCTCCATAGACTTTGGAGAAATTGTAAATACCCATTTAAAAGATAGAATATATCCAACAATGAATGTAGTTTCTACAGCACATAATATAAATAATATCTTTTTTTACTGTTTTTCAGCGTCACCGATTCCCTGGAGAAAATTCTGTTGAATTCAGAGATAAAGGAGAAAAATATTACTATTGCTCATAGTACGATCGTTGTACAGGCGTTGGATTTACCAGAGTTCAGTGGCGACCTTCCAGTTGGTATAACTGCAACACGCTCGGCTGATTCAACTCTCAATGCGGCAAATATCTACAACGGCAGCTATCTCTCTGCAGCTGGAGTAACTGCTGGAATTGCGTTGCCTGTTCACCTCGTCGAAAATCGTTCGTCAACTGGAGGACTGAGATTTATAATCTACCAAAACCCTTTACTATTTCAATACAAAGGTCGACTCGACGACAGCATCGTAATTAATGGTCCTATTATTTTTGCTCATATAGGATCTGAACCTGTACGTGACCTAGATGAACCAATTCAGATGATTATGGAAGCTCATAATGTAAGTACAGACAATAGCAGTTATATTCTTACAGATTTATTCAAATGAGCATTGACTGGTATTTTCAGCTCTGTTAATTTAGGAGACCATCCGTACTGCTTTGAGTTATTTGTGTTATTTACTATCTCCCATTAGTAAAACGTGTTTCCAGCAGTAAATGGAATAAATCTAATACTTATTACGTTGTGCTTTCTTACCCGAAACAACTTTGAAAATCACTTGAGAACCGATGAAGCAATTTTAAGGTATTTATTGAGTTTAGTAATGACAATCTAAAAAAATGGAAATAAAAATATGTCAAGCAAGTCCACCAAAAGAGCGTCTAATTATCATTCTGAGGTTTCATGATAGTTTGCAATATTGTTACAATAGCAGTCTTATTATATTGTTTACATTTTTCTGTGGAATATTGCTGTGTGGAACTTTTGGTTATCTTATATCAGAAACATGCCGAGTGCTGTTTCTGTTTCGCTATCACAGTACAAAGCAACAAAAGAAGAGAACAGACGATGATCGTTCCCATGGAGTAAAAATTTTACTCCTTGCCTTACTCCTTGCGATTCATCAGTAGAGGTGAAAAGAATCCGATTAACGGCATTCTTTTTGAAAAGAATTTTATTAACGGCATTCTTTTTGAAAAGAAAGCCTATTAAACGGCATTCTTTTTGAAAAGAATTTTATTAACGGCATTCTTTTTGAAAAGAAAGCCTATTAAACGGCCCTCCTTTTGAAAGATTCCTATTAACGGCACTCCTTTTGAAAAGATTCCTATTAACGACATTCCATTTGAAAAGAATCCTATCAATGGTATTCCTTTTGAAAAGATCCTATTAATGGCGTTCCTTTTGAAAAGATTCCTATTAATGGCATTCCTTTTGAAAAGATTTCTATTAATGTCATTCTTTTGAAAAGAATCCTATCAATGGCATTCCTTTTGAAAAGAATCCTATCAACGGCATTCCTTTTGAAAAGAATCCTATTGTCAGCATTCCTTTAGCTATTAATGCGTTTTAGTTAGAAAAATATTTTATTCGTCATCTTAGTCACCATCTCATATAACGCTCATAGTATTCGATGAGTTTTTATATTTGACCAGCAAAGCTAAATAGCTTATCCGCAGAAAATATCGATGGACATTATGTATCATAGACAATATATCATAGACCTTTGAGGTTGCTTGTAATGGTAATGGTGACCAAAAACTTTTGACTTCGCTTTTCACCATGGCTTTACAGCTTTTATAGGACTTCGTATGTAAGTGATGTACAATAACAACATCAATAAGAAATTTTGCATATATCGGCATGTTTCATATTATTTCGTGCACATATACTATATTCATAATAATTTGACTGTTTCAAAGAAGAATGCTGAAGAGTAAAAAAATTCTGATTCGCTCATTATTCGTTAACATATCTCTCTATATACTTAGAATGGTTTTGCTGCATGCGCATCTAGTTGGTGACTGTCCAGTGAGTCGTCAATTGATCTATTTCTGTTTGTCAGAGTAGAAATGGCAGTTATCTCCTTATTATCCTATGACAAAGAATGTTTATTATATTGCTTATGATATTAGCGAAATTGTTTTTGTCCATTGCTCTGGTAGAGAGCGCCAGGTTTGTAATCTGCAGCTCCCAATTTCGAGTCCCAGCTGGGCCAACGTTGAGATTTACTTCCGCAAAACTTTCCGCCCTCTGTCAGTAGTGAACACAGACGTGTTTGGAAAGGCCGCCGTCCGCCGAATGGGATGTTAAGCCATGGCTCCGTGTGTTCGAAAGCCATAACCTTGTACGTTAAAGAACACGCTGGATGACCGTTGGGGGAGGTTTTCATCTGTCTCCTAACAGCTGTGTGGAGGGTCCTCCAAATACTCTTCTCTGAGGCCTCGGGGTCCTTGTGACCTCTCCATTTAGCCCACTGTGTACAAAAAAGTGCCACTAATAACTAAAACAACCCAGTCCATTGTTCTCAAATGTCAGTATCAAAATATTTTGCTATTGAACTCTCATTATGAATTTATGTTTCTGAATTAAAATTTTGATGAATTCAATGAACAGATGATTCTTATTTAATAGCGTTTATTTTTATACTCTTTGAAAATTTAACAAACTGATTTAATATACATATTCTGAAGATATTTCATTTATTGCAGGTAAGCTTGATGGATGAAAACAGAACTTACTGTAGTTATTTGGTGGAAACTGAACACAGATGGTCAGATGAAGGATGCTCTTTCGTGGAATCTAAAGATAACCGTTATCTTTGCTACTGTAATCATCTGACACACTTCGCTGTACTCACTGTATGTTAGTTTTTAATTTTTTTTCTTAAAACTATATACATTTGTCGAATTGCTTTCTATATTGATCCATCTTCTCAATGTTGTAAAAGGGGGCTTATATTTGGAGTGCGAAAAAGCAATACCAATAAAGAAGTGGCGCTCCACCTCATTTTTACCATGCATCACTCTCCTGCCTAAATTATTGATCTGACATTGACACGAGACAAATCAAGGGTGTAATGAGGTTTATAAGGAATAGGTCGCAGGTTAGTAACAGCTTCCCCCGCTCCCCACCCCATCACGAATGCGCAATTCTTCAATCTACTGTGTGAGAAAGTCAACTATATACACTGTCGCTAAAAAGTTAAGAAACAAATTCAAACATCATCAGCATATCTTGTGATAAGAATACTCCATAGAAATATTATATTGATGAACATAATACTCCATAAATATCATCCTATTAGTATGCATATACTCCATAAAAACTTTACATTGATGACCATAATGTTCTATACACAAATTTGGTTCGTAACCATAATACTCCATAAATAACATACCTATGGAGCATACTCCATAAATGCATACTACTCCATAGGATCATTACATTAATGTCCGTAATGCTCCATAAACAATTTCCATTATTATCAAAGGTATACCAGAAAATCTCGCGCCCCCTGCAAGAAATGTCTCGGGGGAAGAGGCTTTTTTTGAAAATCCTCTTCCCCCGATTGAGCTTCCGTTATTGAAATTTCGCAGTCAGATTTCATGTTAATGTCTTAGATTTTAATAATTTTAATTTTTGCAAACCACATCTACTTTGAATAAAACGAAATTTACTACACTTTGGGTGCGTAAAATACCAATCTGAGCATTTTGATTCAAACGATTATATTAGGTTTCAAATTAGCATTCCATCTTGCGTCTACAACACTCCAGAAATAAAAGTTACATATATAATACATAATAATATACATAATTACTCCACATATAGTCAGAATATTACAAATAATATCCTATTCATTTTCGTATTACTTAACAAAAATTGTCCATTAAAATCCATAATTATCCACAAATAAAAGCCTCATTCTTAAGCATAATACTCCATAAAAATATTCCATTTATTCCCATAATAACTCCATAAATAAAAGTCCCATTTACATATATAATACTCGATAAATAGCCATAATAATGTAAATAACATTCGCATTCGTATTACTCCACAAAAATATTTCCGTTCATATCCATAATACGCCATAAATAAAAGTCCCATTCATATTCATAATACTTCCCAAAAATATTTCATTATGTTCATAATACTCCATAAGCAAAAGTCACATTCATAAACCTAATATTCCATTCAGTTTCTAAAGTGACGTCATGTAAAGAGCAAAAAGGACACAGTCGGATTAAATAGCATAAAAGAGTCTGCTCACTCTGATGAACCCTTTTTCATTTCGGACAGTGGCGTACATCATAATCCATCATAACCCATTTGGCATACATCATAATCCGTCCTGAGTGGATGATTATATATGACAAATATAATTATTTCACAAAAATATTATCACAAATATAATTATTTCAGAACTGACCACATATCACTTAATATTCTTTTTTCTTTGTTAGGCCAGTTGCAGAATACTATAGCTGATAAATATTCCAAGGAATTTCTGTAGAATTATTTTATTTTCAACAGGATGTAATTGATGAAGACTTTCTTCATGGAGATCACGAATTTTCCTTAACTATCATCACATACATCGGCTGCTCTTTGTCCATAGTGGGGCTAACTTTGACGATCCTAACATTTGCTTTATTCAGGTAAGATATTCCAGCATTAAATAAAATATTATAACGAAAAAAGAAATTGCCACGTGTTAATTAAGTGTGAAAAGTTCCGGATCTAGAAATAAAAATGGGATCTAAAAATGGGGAGAGGAGCAAGAGACTGATTTTTCCATGGCAGTATAACATTTCCTCCCTTGTTTAAGAGGTAGGAAAGATA
Source organism: Ryuthela nishihirai (assembly GCA_038380435.1). Taxonomy (NCBI): domain Eukaryota; kingdom Metazoa; phylum Arthropoda; class Arachnida; order Araneae; family Heptathelidae; genus Ryuthela; species Ryuthela nishihirai. The sequence continues at coordinate 25,491,408 of JAWZYU010000015.1, forward strand.
ATCCATAAGGGGGAGGGAGTGAGAGTATATGGTCCCCTTGTCCCTCTCCTCTGATCGTTCCCTAAGTAAGAAAAATCGAAAGGGCGTAACGTCCTATATGCGCTTTAAAAAGTAGAAAATAAGCCTAAAGCATATCGATGGTGCAATCAGTTACTGAGTTCGTATTCGTCTCAAAAGAAGATAGGGCGCCAGCAATCTTGTTTAGTAGGTAAATCGGCGCCCTACTTCCTTTGAAGTGAAATCGAACTCAGTGACTGATTGCACCATCGATATGCTTCAGGTTTGTTTCCTACTTTTAAGAGCGCATACAGGAAAACAGTTATTTTTAAAGCTTTTCACTTTATTTACATTTTTCCTTTGTTACTAAAAACACCTACCTTCATAAATTTTCATTTGATATATGACTTAAAAATATCGATCGCATTTTAAACCCTTTTAGAGGAAAAATGCGAAAAAAATCCTACTGAGTAAAATGGGTGGCATAGTCTGTGATATTCAGTCCGAACTGGAATCATGTACATTGTTAACAGATATTGATGAAGTTAATAACTTTCTTTCTTGTCATTGTTTTTTTTTAAATTATACCCTTTTAATGTGAATATCAGAAATTTGCGATTACAGTCGCTCAAATATATATCCGAACACTATGGTTGATTACAGAATGCAGAAAAAATATCTGGCAACGATTTTTTTAGAAATTAGTGATCTGGCAACCTGCGTGTACTGCAGACGAAGGTTGCCAGATCACTAATTTCTAAAAAAATCGTTGCCAGGTATTTTTTCTGAATTCTGTAATCAACCATAGTGTTCGGATATACATTTGAGCGACTGTACATTTCAATGATTTACTTGTAATTATGAGTCAATTTGAAAATATCATTATGGTATAAATCTTAAGTGAAATTTGGGTAAACGATGATGAAGTTGTAAATTATAAAATGATGGCTATCAGCTATTTTTTTAGGAGGAGGCAATATAATAAATCAGGAGGAATTGTAGTTTATTCAAATGTTACGAGGTTTAGTTTTTATGATTGTGATGTAAATATGGAAACTGCAGAAAATTATTAATCTATTTGACTGTAATACAATATATATATATGTGCGGTATATATTTATGTGCTATTTATCGTTCTCATGAATATTCCGTCAGAAAACATATAATTGAACTTAGTAGCACTTTGAAAAATATTAAAAGTAATTAACTAATAATAATTGGGGATATAAATCTAATATATTAAGCAACAGCTCTGAGATGTCAGATTATCTTGATGTAATGTCTTTAAATCGTTTAGTCATTTGTGAATATTGCTACGAGATCAACTGTTTCCTCTCATATTGGTATAGATCACGTTTTTATACGAGAAAAGAATAATAATTATACTTACAATACAGCTGTCTTTCAAAATGATATTACAGATCATTATCCAATACTTGAAGTGTAAATGGCAAAGAATTTTTTTTAATTCAAAACCGTTATTTAAAAGCTGTATAGATTATAATTTATTTGAGAAATATAATAAAGAATATAAATGGAATAGTGAAAGCGATGAAACTGATAATGTAAAATGTATTATATGATAAATTCATGTATATGATAAACGAGACCAAAAAAGTAAGTACTTACGTTTCTAAAGACAATATTGTTCTGGGTCATACTCAGAGAACCAAAAACAAATGGATAGCAAATGAAATTATAATTTTAGCCAAAGAAAAGCAAAAATTATACAACAAATAAAAAAAACGCCCTTTTGAAAAATCCTTTGAAAAGCAATATAAATCAATATGAACTCAATTAACAAATAAAACTTGGTATGCAAAAAAATTCATTACTTAAAAGAATTTCGAAATTATAATAATGATGTAAAAAAGCAATGGACAACATTAAATAATGTTTTAGGGATCGAAAAAAATCCTGAGGTATATTCTTCAAAAGATGTTGATGAAGATTTAGTAAATAAATTTAATACACATTTCAAAGAAGTTAACCAGGAGTATCAATGTACTAAAAATAATTTTAGTACTGTAAACTGTATAAAAATATATTTGTACTTGAGTAATTAAAAAATTTGTAAGGCATATAGACAATTCAATGGTTCTCTTTGAAGCAGATCAAACGGAACTAAAAAATATAATATCGCAATTGAATAATAATAATAATAATAAAACTTGTGGTTATGATGAAATAAATGCCCATGTGTTAAAAATTGTTTTTAAATGTAAACCTCATATTTTTGTAAATATTGTAAATTTATCTTTTTCTAATGGAATGTTCATAGATGCTTTAAAAATTGCTAAAGTAAAGCCAATTTTCAAAAAAGGTAAAATACGGATTTTAATAATTATAGACCAATTTCGATACTCCCTTTCTTTTCAAAAATAATTGAAAAACTAATGAAACAGTGATTAATTAAATTTCTATAGAAATATAATTTCTTATCAAATAAACAATTTGGATTTAGAGATAAATTGGGTACAGAACATGCTGTGTTACTACTTACCGGCAACATCTATAACAGTTAAATGAACACAGGAAAACTTTTGCCTTATTTATTGACATAAAGAACGCTTTCGACACAATAAATCAGGAAATTTTAAATACCGAAATTAAATATAATAGGAATAAGGGGACTTGCATTCAGTTGGTTTAAAACATATTTGCAAAGCAGGAAACAATATGTGGCTGTAAATAAACTGGAAAGTAATATGCTTGTTTTGAATGGTGGTGTACCGTAAGGTTCTATTATTGGGACAGTATTGTTTTAAATATATGTTAATGATTTTTACAATTTAAATTTATTCGACAGCTAATGCTAATGGCACAGCAATAGTGTACTCGACTGAAACTAATAATGAGTTATTGTTTAAGATTGATAATGACTTAAAAAGTATAAGAAACTGACTTAGTAGTGATAAACTGGAAATAAATATGGATAAAACTAATTTATCTATTTCGCCTTAATTAATATAAGTAAAGAGATTGTGATAAAATACCATAATTCTGGTTGTAATTTGGGAAATGGATGTCTCTGTAAAACTGCTGAACAGGTCGAATGTGTTAAATATCTAGGCATTTATGTTATACAAAATCTAAAATTGAAGAAACATGTAGATACGGTGTGTAAAAAATTAAGATTTATTTTGCACAAGTTATATTATCTTAAATAATGTTCTTATAACAAGTTGTTAATTTTAATTTATTTCGCTTGGGTTCATTCAATTTTACGCTATGAAATCACTTTTTAAGAGGAGATTATATACCAAACCTACTCCCTCTAGTAAAATTACAAAATAAAATTATAAAACTAGTTTCAAAAGCAATATTAGCAATGCAAATTATCATTACATAAGCAATGATATATTTCCCTTTAGAAAGTTATAAAAAAAATATAGTTAGTTATAAAAGTCTTTTATGCCTACATAAAAACAATTGGATTGAAAAATGGTTTATCCCATATGATACGAGATATTCAACAAACATGTTTCATGTGAAATCAAGGAAAGAAATCATGCATAAGTATTTTAATTTTATTGCACCAAAATTATATAATTCTTTACCTAATAGTATAAAAGAAGAAAAAAGTGAATGTAATTTTAAGAAGAAAAAAATATTTGGTAAATATTGATGATATTGAATACGCTTTCAAATGTAATTTCTAAGTTTACTTTTCCCCATTGCCTGAGATTTTCATTTACAGTAGAATTTTGTTTTTGGAATCTGTAAGAGTTGTTTTGTAACTCCTAGATTACATAGATATACTTGTTTAGTGTATATTTTTCTGTCAGTTTTTTTTATTTTCAATCGTAGCCCATGACATTGGAGACGTCACAAGCTTTAATTTGAGATGTAACTCGTTAAGGTCGACCACCTCGAAATTCTGACTCCTCTTTTTATCACGGGGGTAATGGTGGGGACAAAATTCGAACCAGTTTACGACGGTCATTATATGAGCTTTCATTTGACACCTAAATCGTAACTGTAGACCCTTCCCTTCGGAAGCTATAGTAGAACGACGTTCACAGTTCCCATTTTTAAGGGGAGAAGAAAGCAAAGGCGGTATATTTTTTTACCCAAACACTCCCCATGTCACAAGCTTTCATTTGATATACAACTTATTACTTTCGGCACTCGCATTCTGGAGATATAGCGGGACAATCATTTTCAAATTTCCCCATTTAAAGGGAACAATAGCAGGGGGGGTTAATTTTTCTTTTTTAGAGCTTATGATTCCCCGCCTCAGAAGCTTATATTTGGCGTATAGCTTATTACCTTCAGCACTCGCGTTCAGGAGATATAGCGAAACAATCGTTTCATTTTCATATTTCCCCCTTTTTTAGCTTTAGCATGGGAGTCAATTGTTTATAGCTTATAATACTCCCTGCATTACAAGCTCTCATTTGACACATAAATCATTTAATTTCTCCATCGCATTTGAAAGGTATGGTGGAACAACTGTTTTGACAAACACACAAACCATCAAATATCTAGCGGAAAGCAATAGGAAGATAGGTAAAACAAAATTTCAGGGTTATTTTTAAACATTTTCAATTTATTTCCTATTATATTTTACTGCAAAAGATTTATTTCAAAATTAAGGATCAGTAAATATAGCTTTATGTTCACAAAACATGAAAGTATCCAAATTCTTCGATAATTTGGAGAAACTTGTTCACTCCCAGAGTAAAAAGGCCAGGAATAGGAAATGTATATATTGAAAAAAAAAATTGTGTTTTTTTTTAATTATTGCTTATTGAATATTATACACCATGTGTTATGTATGATATTAATTTGTTATATAAATTTTTGCAATATTTGGTTGCAAAATTATATTATTTATCACTAAATTCCCACAACCATTTGGATTACATTATATCCTTTCTTCACAGTTGTGAAAGAAAAAATAAGTTACATATAAGTGTGCATATCACTTCTTTTGCCTAGGAACGCTCAATATGTAAATACGGCGTTGATTACGGCACCAAAAATGTAGTTTTTTATTTGATGTTTTTATATGGTTATCTTTCTAGTTCTATTTCAGGAAAAGTGAATGAAATGACAGAGTAAACGCAAAATGCTTTTGTAAATCAGAAAACAAAACAGCGTTTCTCTTTCATTGGATTTACTGTATTTAAAAAGACATGAATAAAAAATTATTTAAGTTCAAGTCAAGAAAATAACGAAACAAATGAAATAAAAATATGCAGTACAGGTATCTTTCTGCGAGAGGACATTATAGACGCACTGAAGTGTGACCCTGGCAGTCCCGCTACTGTAACCAGTTGGGATTGCGTTGTTCTTTCGTAAGGACGCGCTTTTTGCATCATGCATCATCATCAATTGAACGACGTATCAACGTCACATTTTATGTAAAGCTTAGGAAAATCCACACTGAAACACGTGAAATGTTTTGAACAGTTTATGGGGATGAGGCTATGTCCAGAGCACAGATTTAATTGTTTTAAGCGTTTTGAGAGGACAGAGAGGATGTGGAAGTTCATCCTCGTGACGGATTGCTGGAAACGACCTCCAACTCAAACTCCATGGACACAGTGAGCAATTTACTCGCAAGAGACCGTCGATTGACACTGAGAGTGATGGCAAGTGCACTACATGTGAATAAGGACTGGATAAAGTCCATAATTACCACAAACCTGGATAAGAGAAACGTTTGGGCGAAGTTTTTGACACATTGTTGGACGAAAAACAAGTTCATTTTCAGTCATCCCTCTTATTACCCCGACCTGGCTCCAGGAGATTCTTTTGTGTTTCCAATTTCCTGTTATTTTGTGGTTCAGTCGGTAGCTCCCCAGGCTCGTAATCTGCAGTTCCCAGGTTAGAGTCCCATCTAGACCAGCGTTGAGATTTATCTCCACAAAACTCCCCTACTGTCCTCGGTCAGTAGGGGACACCGATGGGCTTGGAAAGTCAGCCGTCTGTCGGATGACTCCATGTGCAGTGATTCCATGTGCAGAAGAGCCATACTCTGTGCACATTAAAGAACATGCTGGGTGTCCTTGACGGGAGGCTAACATTTGTCTAGTAAGAGCTGTCCAGTGGGTTCCTTTCCTCCAATCTTCTCTTAACCAACCTGGCCATTTATCCCATTGTGTGCAAAAGGTACTGCTCAGAGGTGAAACAACCCAACTCTGCTTTCCTAAGGTAAAACTGAAACTGAAAGCTCATCGACACTCAAAGACATTCAGAAAAACATTGTAGAACTGAATACCATCACAGCAGATGTGTTTTCTAAGTCTTTCCAAAGTTATATGAGTGCTCTAATAAGTGAATTCGGTCCCTCGAGAACTATTTTGAGGGAAACGATTAATAAGCATGCTGCCTTATGAGTCGTTTTTATTTCATTTCAGTCTTGTTACCTTCTTTTAACACTGTGTAAATGCCGCAATTTTATGAGAACTAATTGATACATACGTTACCTTCAATACTACTATTCCTAAACGTTTTAGCTACTTAACGATTGACGAATTATTTTGTTTCTTGCCCTAGGAAAAGTCGCAAAGGAAACAAACAGCAAACTTTATGCAACCTGTCCGTGGCATTGCTCATTGTTATGTTCCTCTTCATGTTTGGCATTAATCGAAATGAACCGAAATTGGGATGTCTTATCATCGCTGCTTCTCTTCATTATTTTCTTCTGGCTGCTTTCTGTTGGATGTTGGTCGAAGCTGTTTTGCAATATCTGAACTTCGTTAAAGTGCTGTCAACATACATTCCTAGGTTCATGAGGAAAGCCATGATCTTTGCATGGGGTAAGTGGTGATTTCTAAAATAAATAAGGAATGAGTGAATATTTAAATTTTTTAGAAGCAAAGGGCATAAAACGTTTTTCAGTACACTTCTCACATAGTGAAATTATTATTTGATAATAATTAAAATTAGCTATAATTGTAAAAAGCGCCAATAAATATTATTTTAAAATATACGGTATGTACATATCATTATTAAATCCTACATTAAATTATTGATATGAATTTAATGAGATGAAGATTTAGCGTGAGTTCATAAATACCATATATGTATACCACACTAAAGTTTGAATGATGTAATTTATTAAAATGGTACAAAATTTATACAAATTAATCAATTTTATCTAAACACAAGTATTTCTATTAACATAAAGACAAACCATTTGTGTATCGAATCTTATTTGTGGCATAAATTAACTTTAACAACACTTTTTACCTTATAGATGTGAAACGTTCAACATTGATCTCCCTTGATAGAGTACCCAAGGACAAACCTTATTGCCGACTCCTTTTTATCACCGGAATCAGGCTTCATCTTAAATCAAATTAAAACAGTCTTCTTACGTAACATCACACAACACTAATTTTATACACTATATTTATCTTTCTTCACTACTCCACTATATCTTTTTGCTTTCTTTCACAATTCTTACTTTTCAAAGCATCAACGTTCTCAACAGTTGATAACGTAAATCGTCACGCTAAGCATAGGCGAGTGTTCCTGTGACACACCTGCCACAAGCCATTGTCGCACATTCATCTGTCGTAACACTGCTTCCTCCTTAGGTCTTGTTTGTCCCGAACAATTCTGGATTCCGAAACATCTTCAGATCTTCGATGAAACGGGGCCAAACGATACATGTGAACCACTTTGCACTTTGTAGTTGGACGTCGACGAATGCGATACACCACGTCGTTAATCCTGTTAACTACCGTATATGGACCTTCCCAAGGTTTCTGAATTTTTGGAGAAAGTCTCTTCTTTCTATGTAGATTGTACAGCCAGACAAGATCTCCTTGATTGAAAACTGTTCCATTTATTTTACTATCGTATCTCGTTTTGGTTCTCTCGCTTGCTAAGTTGATGTTATGTCTGACGGAGTGATGGATTTCTTCTAGTCGTTGTTTTAATTCTTGTACGTATTGCGGAGTGGATACAAGCATCGCTTCTGGCCGACCATATAAAAAGTCACAGGGAAGACGTAACTCTCTTCCAAAGAGCATCATGGAAGGTGTCTGTCCAGTTGTCTCATGTACTGCCGTTCTGTATGCCAACAAAAGGAGTGGTATATGGCGATCCCAATAACGTTGATGGTCATCGACAAACAATGCTAGATGTTGTGCAACTGTACTATTAAATCTCTCAACCATACCATCCGACTGAGGGTGTAGGGGAATTGCTCTGGTATTCTAAATGCCTAATAATTGGCAGATATCTTTAAATACATTGGATTCAAAATTCTGTCCTTGGTCAGAGTGGAGTTGCAAAGGTACTCCATACCTACTAATCAAGTTATTTACTATGATCTTTGCAACTGTTGTTGCTTCCTGGTCTTGAAAGGGATAGACCTCAGGCCACTTCGTAAAATAATCCATTAATACTAATAAATATCGATTTTCATCATCTCCTAGGGAATGGACCCATTACATCAATGGCTATTCTTTCAAAAGGAGCACCAACGTTATATTTCTGCAGCTTACCCCGACTCCTAATTTTAGGGCCTTTCTTTGTTGCACAGGCTTCACATTGCCTACACCATCTTTCAACGTCTGCCCTACGTTTCAGCCAATGAAATCGTTCCCTGGCTTTGGCTAATGTCTTATTAACACCGAAGTGTCCTCCAGTGGTACTATCACATACATCTTTCATCATTAATTCCACTCGGCAGCGAGGAAGAATTATCTGCCAACGGATCAGCCGTCCTGTAGTTTTCTCCCATCTTCTGTATAATACACCGTCTTTCACTTCCAAGGAGTCCCACTGTGCCTAGTAACTTTTGGTAGTTGGACTATTCCTTGAGATTTGCTCCCAATTAGGTCTTACATCAGATTTTTCAATCAAATCGATTATTCGCCTTATATCTTTATCGTCTAGTTGGGCCTTTCTAATTTCAATTGGACTCCAAATGTTAGGAGTATCACTGTTTGCTTGTATCAATGTTATTTGTCTCATGATCATTACCTCTTTAGCTCCAAATTTTAACTCTGCATTATAACAATGTTTACAGTTGTCAATACATAGGCGTCTGGAAAGAGCATCTGCATTCCTATGCATTTCACCACTTCGATGCTTCATGGAAAAATTGTATTCTTGTAACCGCTGTATCCACCTAGCGATTCGTCCTTCAGGGTTTTTAAAGTTCACTAACCACCTGAGTGCAGCATGATCAGTGCGTATAAGAAATTTCTGGCCATTGAGATAATGATGGAAATGTTCTATTACTTTTACTATTGCTAACAGTTCTTTTCGTGTAATAACACAATAATTTCTTTCTGGTTTGGATAGAGTTTAACTAAAGTATGCAATAACCTTATCTTGTCTGTCTTGTTGTTGTGGAAGTACAGCACCAACTCCTGTGTTACTTGCGTCAGTAAGTAACACAGGAGTTGTTATGAACTGTTTTCCAGTTTGTGGATATGCTAATACTGGTGTTGTGGAAAGAGCTTGCTTCAGCTGTTGGAAGGTGCGTCACATTCGGTGGTCCACATGAACCGCTGGTCTTCCTTGGTCAGACGATGTAATAATGGCCTTGCGATGTTAGAGAAACCCTTGATAAATCTTCTAATGTACGTACAAAGTCCAATAAAACTACGAAGTTGATGAACATCTTCTGGTGGAGAAATGTCTCTTACAGCCTCTATCTTACTAGGATCAGTCTTAATCCCTGATGTAGTGATCACATGACCAAGGTAATGAACTTCTTGCTGGGACAGTTTACACTTTGTCGGTCCTAATTTTAGCTTGGCTGACCTGAGTTTTTCGAACAATTGACAAAGATTTTTCAAATGCTTTCCAAAAGTCTTTTCAAGAACGATGATGTCGTCCAAGTAAATCAGGCAGACCTTAGTCTGACCTTTGCAACGCACCTGCAACGTTTAAACGACTAATGGTGTCGGGCTCAAAGGAAAACCTTTGAGCACCGACTCCATTAGTCGTTCAAGCGTTGCAGGTGCGTTGCAAAGTCCAAATGGCATCACCTTAAATTGTCAAAATCCATTCCCTGTAGTGAAAGCTGTTTTCTCACGGTCTTCAGGGTGTGTATCAACTTGCCAATAGCCGCTCTTCAAGTCTAATGTTGAGAACCATTCTGACCCAGATAGAGTATCCAGTGTATCATCAATCCTGGGTAAAGGAAAGCAGTCTTTCTTTGTTATATCATTTAATCTGCGATAATCTACACAAAATCGGATATATCCGTCCTTTTTCTTGACAAGAACCACTGGTGGTGCCCAGGGACTCTGTGATGGTCCTATAATATCTTCAGCTTCCATGTTTCTTATGAGGTTTTCTTTTTCCTCTCGTTCTGCCAATGGAAGTCTTCTTGCCGGTAGATGGACTGGAGGAGAATCACCAGTGTTGATTTTATGTTCCGTCAGGTTAGTACGTCCATAATCATTTGATGTGGCAGAAAAAATGTCAGAAAATTCTTTCAATAGGTTCTCGGCCTTAGCAGCTTGGTTTTTAGTTAATTTTCGTCTTGTTTCTCTCCATAATTCAGTAGGATGAGATGGGATGTCTGTATGAATTTGGTTTAAACCAGTAACTTCTATTTTATTTATACTTGTTACCCAGGTAACAGGTTCACATATTGCTAATTCTTCACCCTTTTTCAATATTCTATTGGATTTGTTACAGTTCATCACTCTGATAGGAATCTGTCCTTTATCTATTATGACTAAAGTCCTTGCAACCAGGATACCATGAGCCAAAGCTCCTTTACCAGAGGCATCAGTGACTGCCAATCGGAAGGCCCCAGAAGTCTCCGCCCGATGTCCACGGACTATTTTTTCACTTTGTGCTGGGATCTCTGTGTGTTCCGTCACTAATTGCAATCACGCTTGATAAAGAATCAGAAGTTCGGCTAAGCAGAGGGATCTCTTCTGTCTTATAGATGAATAGGCTGTCATTGGGTCTAGTGCTGAATCCATGTTTCTTAAAGAAATCTAGGCCTAATATACATTCATCATAGATGTCAGCGATGTAAACAGTATGGCGTACCAGACCGCTTCCAACTAGAATGTAAGTTCTATGTTTCCATGGATTTGAGCATGATCTCCAGTGGCTGTTTGTAGGCTTATATTAGACTGTCTAGCATTCCAGTTTGGGTGAGGTATTATCCTCTTTATTATGTCTGCCTTGAGTAAAGTTACATTTTCACCAGTGTCTACTATCATACGGCAAGGTACTCCATTTATGGCTCCATCAGCTACTAATCCGTTATTATCATTATGTAGTGTTGAAACGCGGGCGACTTCCCTTGGTCTACCCAATCAACAGGAGGCTTTGCCTTTCACGTCGCTTCTGCTGGTTCTGAAGGGCGGGGGTGGCTCAGTCGGTAGCGCGCCAGGCTCGTAATCTGTAGTTCCCAGGTTCGAGTCCCAGCTGGGTCAGCGTTGAGATTTATCTCCGCAAAATTCCCCGCCCTGCCCACGGTCAGTAGGGGACACCGATGGGCTTGGAAAGGCCGCCGTCCGTCGGACGGGACGTTAAGCCGTGGCCCCGTGTGCGGGAGAGCTTTTTTACTTGCACGTTTTTTTACTGTGCACGTTAAAGAACACGCTGGATGGCTTTGACGGAAGACTACCATCTGTCTCCCAACAGCTTTCCAGTGGGTCCCCTCCCACAACCTTCTCTGAGCCTTCGGGGTCCTTGTGACCTGGCCATTTAGCCCATGGTGTGCAAAAAAGTGCCGCTCAGAGGTAAAACAACCCAACACAACGCTGGTTCTGTTGTTTTTCTTTGCTTGACGTGCTTGAACTTTTTATCCACCACCTTTTTCAGTTGGCTCGAATATGTCTGGTCTTACCACAATTCCAACACTGAAGGTCTGTGGAAGGCTTTGAAGAGGAACCTTTTATGTCTTTTTTTTTTTATGAGAACAAAACCGTTCTCATAAAAGATTCCCGTATAATCCGTTTCAAAACGGATAATACGGCTTTGGTTAATTCTTTCATTTCACTATCCTTTTTTACAATATCTTCTGCACTCACAAATCTCACTGTGCATTTGTTCTCTCGGGAGGAAAGCCTGGAGCACTCATACTTCATAGCATGTACAGTTGCTCAAAAAAAATATCCGAACACTATGGTTGATTACAGAATTCAGAAAAAATATCTCGCAACGATTTTTTAAGAAATTAGTGATCTGGCAACCTTCATGTACGTACACAAAGGTTGCCAGATCACTAATTTCTAAAAACATCGTTGCCAAATATTTTTTTCTGAATTCTGTAGTCAATCATAGTGTTTGGATACTTTTTTGAGCGACTGTACCACAGCTGACTTTAAGGATTCACTTTCCAATATCCTCAGAGATTGTTGAGTGTCAGGGTCAGCAAGAGCATCAATAAATTGTAACTGAGCTAAGTTATCTTGGATTTCTTCAGTTACTGTAAGCCAATCTAGCTAGACGCTCGGTATCACTAGCAAGTTCTTGCAAAGTTTTACCACTCTTCTGCATGCGATGTTTAAATTGAGTCACATAGTATTGTTTTAAATAACTATCGCCAAATCTGAGTTCTAATGCAGAAACCAGACTTTGATAATCAAGTCAATTTTCTTCTGGAACAGATGCAACACTTCCGCAGCAGAGTTTCTTAAGGAAGCTGCAAGAAAACTGGCCTTATGGAATTCATTCCACTCATTAGCTCTAGCGATAACTTCAAGCTGTGTTTTAAATACTGTCCAAGATGATTGACCATCATAAGTAAAAGGTTTAATTGTATTTCTAGCGATATGTGTAATACCATTATTTTCATAAATTTATCATTATCACAAGAAGAAGGTAACATTTCATTTCTTAAAATCTGAAACTGGCGTTCACAATCAGGTTTTACAATTTCAATTTGATGTTTATAATCTAACTTAACACTATCAAGATCATCATTTACACTGTCAATTTCAACCTGTAAACACTTTGTCTGTTAAGTTCGGTTTTAATGTCTTTACAATGATCAGTAATCTTACCAATTTGAGAAGCCACTTCAGTTCTCAACTTATCATTTTGTGTAGCCATTTCGGCTTTCAAGTTATCATTTTGACTGGTTATTTCAGCTCTCAATTCGTTACTTTGTGTAGCCATATCGACCTTCAAGTCATCATTTTGTCTAGCAAGGTCACAAATTTTACTGTTTATGTCATTATTTTGGCTGGTTATCTCAGCTCTCAATTTGTTATTTTGTGTAGCCATATCGACCTTCAAGCTATCACTTTGTCGAGCAAGGTCACCAATTTTACTACTTTGGGCAGCTATATCACCTTTAATATCATTATTTTGACTAGCAAATTCACCAATTTCACCTCTTATATCAGTCATCAGCTTTACTAATTCATCCATACTTCTAGTTAATGGCATTCACAAATAATAATAATATCCCACTCCTGGCAACAATTGATATGAATTTAATGAGATGAAGACTTAGGTGAGTTCATAAATAGCATAATTAGCGTGAGCTCATAACAGTTCATCATAACGAATTAATAAATACACTAAAGTGTTGTATTTTATTACAATGGTACAAAATTTATACAAATTAATCAATTTTATCTAAACACAAGTATTTCTATTAACATAAAGACAAACCATTTGTGTATCGAATCTTATTTGTGGCATAAATTAACTTTAACAACACTTTTTACCTGGTAGATGTGAAACGTTCAACATTGATCTCCCTTGATAAGAGGACCCTAGGATAAACCTTATTGCCGACTCCTTTTTATCACCGGAACCAGGCTTCATCTTAAATCAAATTAAAACAGTCTTCTTATGTAACATCACACAACACTAATTTTATACACTATATTTATCTTTCTTCACTACTCCACTATATTTTTTTGCTTTCTTTCACAATTCTTACTTTTCAAAGCATCAACGTTCTCAACAGTTGATAACATAAATCGTCACGCTAAACATAGGTGAGCGTTAATGACACACCTGCCACAAGCCATTTTCGCACGTTCATCTGTCGTAACATTATTATTATTACGGAATGTTGAATAAGTAACATCAGATGGCACATGGCAGAAGAATTTAATGCATAGTGTAAACTCAACCACGTGTATTTGAAATTTTTTCCTAAAGGGCGCTTATTGCGCTGCGACGCATATAAACAGTGTATCTTATAATGCTTCATCAAAACATCACAGAGGTCTCATCGGTGGCACAATGATATCTCGTTTGCTCCCAGAAGCACTGAAACCGCCAGAGTCCGAATTCGATTCCCGGAAAGGCATAGTAGTTTTGTTCTGTCATTTATGCTGTGATTGTCCCTCACTATACACAGTGCATCTGAAAAGCAATGAGAATTTTTTTAATTGTTTTATCCATTCAGGAGGAATGATTCACAAGGAATTTGTTTCAAAAGAGAACCATAAATGCTTATTTTTCTTACCATAGGAACCATAATTTTATTTCGAAGTGATGAAAAGGTTGTTGTAAAGAATTCGACGTATCATACCAGACTTTCATGAAAACAAGAACTGGTTTTTGTTCCACTGCAATACAAATGCTCATTCCGTGTTAAATATTAGAAGATTCCTTTCACAAAATGAGGTTATTAAGATCAATTTCCCCCCCTCCCTCCAATTCGGCAGATTTGCTGACTTCTTTCTTTTCCGGAAGTTAAAAATGAGGATGAAAGGGAAATGGTTTCATACCATCCAAAAGAATGCGACAGATCATCTCAAGGAAATATTTTTGGAGGAATTTCAAGAATACTTTCAACGATTAAAAGGAAGACGTAACAAGTGCATTTTGAATATTCCCATAGTGACTATTTTGAATGATTTTGATACTAAATTTTTTTCCCGAACATTTACTTTTTTTTAGAATTTTTGTCTGATTGCTTTTCAGACGCAATGTGTATTACTCACGGGCGTCAGCAGGGGGAAGAGATAAGGAGGAAGAGGAGTAACTGCCCCTCCCCCCCCCCTTCCTGTAAAAATTTCTGCCATCCAGCGCCCATGTGTATACTTCTGACTTAGGATACAAAGCACAGCTGTCTACGTATATGTTCCATCAACCTAAGTGCAATAAAAAATAAGCCATGCTGAAGATCTGTGAGCAAACCTATAGAAGTAGTATGAACGACACGACGCAATAAGGGTTTTTGGTTACTGGTGTAGGGGAACTAATAATCGTAACTGCTCTGGTTAATAAACTTATAAGTAAAATAACTCCTTGGGCTGATGATGGCTATCTATTGCCATCGTGTCTAGTGCTCAGAGATTCAATTATTGTAATCGGAATTAGATGACTAATCTCTTTAAATGGTCTAGGAAGTCACACTCTAAAGAGAGCATAAGATGAACTGCCTCAAAATATGGTATCGTGAAGAGATTCGTACAAAAAACAGGCTTTTCTCGACGCACAACTACCCACCGCTAACTACAAAAGGTTACGAAACAGACAGATGTTACTACAGATGTTACGAAACTCGTAGAAAAGAGTTTCACAAGTGGACACTTCGTGCTGACTGATCAGTGGTGCAATGCCAGATAACCAACCTCAGTATCTGACAGCAACGACACCCATATAACCCGAATCTTGAATCTAGAGACTTCCATTGGTTCGGACAGTGAAGGAGCACTTCAAAAGAAAACATTTCCAACATGATGACGAGATTACAGCAGAGTCGCTCACTTATTAAGCCGTAATTCCTTCAGTGCAGTAATCCAACAGTTGATTTATCGGTAGTACAAATATTTGAATAGCTCCGGTGAATGTGAGGAATATGAAAATTTCCTCCGTTTCAGTGGTTTTTAAAAAATTCTCTTTAAATTCTTACTATGTATGTTTAGAATATTTTGCCTTCATTCCATTTACTGGAATTTTCAAAGAGAAAAACCTTGTCATCCTCCCCTTACTTGATCCACCCTTGATCCTGGGTATTGAGAATAATTCAAAATATAAAAAATATAGATACTAAAATCAATCAATAATAAATTCACAGATTACCTCTTGACATAAAAATTAAGAAATAATTTTGCGGAAAATATAAGTGGGAGACTTCATCGGCGAAACTCATTTTGCACACAAAATTATAGATACCAAATTTTCAAAAATTACTAATGACGAAGGCACTAAATGAAATGTTTTTTTTAACCTAAAAATTACAATTTCATTAAGCTTAGGTTATTACAAATCAAATGTCAATGTTATTCACGTTCTGAGTACAATATTTGTAAAGTTATAAACAATTTATTTTTATCTTTTCAGGATTACCAGCAATAATAGTAGCCACAGTTTTAAGTATTGATCCCGAACAATATAATTCACATAAAAAGTAGTAAGTATAGCCTTATAGTAGTGACTAAAACACAATTAAATTTAGTAAAATCCTCGATGTTAATTCACTTGAAATAATTACGAAGTCATTCCTAACTGCACCCAGTCATCCCCAGAATTGTCCTCTGCTTGTTGTAATATGAATCCACAATTGCACAATGTCATGTAAAGCGCTCTACCGCTAAGGCCTACCGCTTTAGCTTAGTGCCAGAGCACTTGACACGTCACAAAGAGGTCGTGGGTTCGTATTCTACCAGCTCAAGATAACGTTTCTTCTGAGGCTTCGTGACTTTTAAATCCTAGTTTAGTTTAAGAAAATTTTAGTGCATCTCTTCTATGTACTATTGAGGGAGATATTTCTCGATTAAACAAAAGGAACTCGATAACATATTAAATGACAGCATTATATTCAGTGATAATGGGTTTCAGATTTCGAAACATGTTTTTAAAAACTATTGGTCAATATTAACAACAATAGGTCTGCATTAGGCTCTTTACCTGGGTGTAAGGTTTGGAATGGCGCATCATACTTTACAGCTGTGTAATACCCATATATATATATATTCCAGGAGAGAGGACTGAAACTTAGGATAAAAATGTTATTTGAACCATTCACAAGCCTTTACGGTAAGAAATGTAAATTAAAATAGGTTTGCCATTGCCTTAAATACTGTATGATCCTATGAGAAAATAATTAGTCTTTTTACAATAGAGAAATATAAGTTGAGGTTTTCAGGTCTTAGTAACTAGCCAGCTCATTCTAACAAAATAATTTATAGCTTTGCATTTTACCTATTTATTTCCTATAATATTCTGTTTCTTCCAAGCTAATTTGCGAATATGTATATTTTTATAACAATTGCTCTGGAGAGGCTTAGGATGTATAATCATCATCATCATCAAAAGTAATAGGGTTCTGTTGTTTTCCCTCTCAGAGGCACTTTTTTGCACATATTGGGCTTAATGACCAGATCACAAGGAACCCAAAGACTCAGAGAAAGTTGAGGGAAGGATACCCACTGCTAAGCTATTAGTAGAAGCCCTGTGGTCAAGACCATCCAGTGTGTTCTCTAAAGTGCATAGAATATAGCACAATTGAGTACAGTGCCACGGCTTTATATATCATTTGACGGACGAAAACCTTTCCGTTGTTCTCCTGCATAGTTTGTGTGTCTTTCCTCCTATTCATCTCTCAACCCTTGGAGTCCTTGTAACCTGGCTATTTACCCTATTCTGTGCACAAAAGACATTCCGAGGTGAAAAAACACAACCCATTCTACACCTCCTCCTAATGATCGACTAGTTAGATGCAATTATAATATAAAATGAGAATATTAATCCCTAATTTCTTTAAAACACTAAATACATTATTTGAGAAACTGTCTGCCTTAAAATTGCAACACTCCTCCCACTCCCAATTTTAAAATCTCCAAACAAATACTGTGATAAATAGAATTGTAATCAATTTCTATGACAACTGAGTTGTTTGACCTCTGAACTGCACGTTTTCGCATCACGATTTGTTAAATGGTTCAGTCACAAAGTCCCCGAGGACTAAGGGAAGATCGTGTAAGAGATCCCACTGGAGAAGCTGTTAGGTAACAGAGGGAAGCTTCCCATTAAGACCATCTAGAGTATTATTTACCATGCGCAGGGGAAAAAACTCCTGCTTACGGCTCCATGGCTTAATGTCTCATCCACCGAAGGCAGTCTTTTCAAGCACATATATGTCCCCTTACTCACCGAGGACATGGAGGAGGTTTAGCGGGGATAGATAGGACTCGAACCCGGAAACTTCAGATTACGAGCCTAGTGTAGATAGATAATTTAAATAATTTATTCTCAGAATATGCAGTATATTACATTCACATGTTTTTACCTTAGAACTGAAATTACAATGAAATATACTGCTCACAAAAAATAGGGGATATTTCAAAATGAATATGAAGCGATAAAAATATCCTCTAATTTTTGTGAGCAGTATATATATAATGTTGTATATCTCAGATACACAATTTTAAAGTATTACATTTTCTAATGTATATTCTTCTTAATACATGGTTTGTCTAACAAAAATCATATATTCATTCATACCATATATATGGAAAATCTTAATATTATATTTCATTAATGTTTTATAATTTTACCTACATTTTTCAGTAAAAGTCTCAGAAAAAATGTTGAGTCTTCCACGAGAGTAAAAACTCGCTTGTGGAAGAAATTTAACAGTTATGTTGTAATAAAAATGAAAAGGCAACAAGCTTCAGTTTCACATTTCTTCACATTTTGCTAGCTTGATCAAAATATCTAAGTAAATATTCACCAATTCATAAGTTTGAAAATTATCATTAAGAATAAATGAAATAAAAAAAACTTTACTGAGCAGAAAACAGAAAAATTATAAAAATCTATATTGAAATTGTGCGTTAGTAAGTGGTTCAGTTGAGCACCTTAAGGGCAACTCTGCGTCAAATGAATTATATTACATTTAAAAATCTTTTATTTCTAAAACATAGTCTCAATATTTACCACATTTAAAATCCATTTTCTTAATTCCTTATAGAAAAAGTTACCATTCCTTATTCCTTTGATGTATTCTGGTAAGAAGTTAAAATACTTTGGGGCCAAATAAACATAATGTTTTTCAACAATAGTTTTGTTCGCTTTTAAATCAAGTAAGAAAAGGTTTTTTGACAGTCGAATATTCTTTTCAAATGTCCGTAAGGTGCGAACATTAAAATTCATCCTTATATATTTCAGTACCTGAAATACATATAATTTCCTTATTTGTAAAATACCTAATTCATTGTATACATTTGCAACACTTTCAAATTTTCTTAGTGTCATCATGCATCTAATTATGTGCTTCTGCACATAGTGTAGATAGCACATAGTAAATAATTTTTAATAAAGATAAATTTACTAATTTCCGGATATAATAAATTTTAGGTATAATGCAATTAATCTTTTTAATAATATCAGATATTTGTATTTTCCAGGACATATTTCTGTCAATAAAAGTACCCAAATATTTATAGCATTCAACCCCCTCAATTTTGTCACAATTGCAATTTTTTCCAGCACAAAATTCAGAGTGGAAAATGAAACTATCACGAAAAAAATCAATCTGATTTTCTGTGCTACCGACTGAGATGGTCAGACGTGGACAATAGAGAATACATATGTTTCTTCTGTGGCTTGCAGAACTTTTTTTTTTCACAGGGCGGAAAAATAAGATTTTTGCACCCTGTGGTTCTTCAGATATTTTATAGACATATTCCTAATTTTGCACATGGGCTCCATCTATGTAATCTCTTGCTGGTTAAAAAAATTATCTCTTCTTACAATGTAAAAAAATTTACAATCTCAATTGGCTTTGTGAATGTGGGGGATTTGGAATCACTCTGCGGCTGCTTTCTTGGCCAGAAATCGTGAACAAAGAAGGTTTTGGTGGAGGTATCTGCTGGACGAAAAACTCGTTTCCATTCCGCCAAACATTAAGTGGGCAACGCTAGTAATATGTAATTTGAAACGATTTGTAAATATGTAAAAACTGGCTACTTATTACCCTCCCCATCATTGTGTCCATCCTCACCTGGGGCGGGGGTGGCTCAGTCGGTAGCGCGCCAGGCTCGTAATCTGTAGTTCCCAGGTTCGAGTCCCAGCTGGGTCAGCGTTGAGATTTATCTCCGCAAAATTCTCCGCCCTGCCCACGGTCAGTAGGGGATACCGATGGGCTTGGAAAGGCCGCCGTCCGTCGGATGGGACGTTAAGCCGTGGCCCCGTGTGTGGGAGAGTCATACCCTGCGCACGTTAAAGAACACGCTGGATGGCCTTGACGGGAGGCTACCATCTGTCTCCCAACAGCTGTTCCAGTGGGTCCCCTCCCCCAACCTTCTCTGAGCCTTCGGGGTCCATATGACCTGGCCATTTAGCCCATGGTGTGCAAAAAAGTGCCGCTCAGAGGTAAAACAACCCAACCCAACTCCATCCTCACCAAAGGCAGAGTGGACATTAGCGGAGAAATTCTCAACCCAATCAGAATGGGGACTTGAATCTCGAACCTCAGGTTCTAACTTTGATGCGCTACGTACTAACTAAACCTACTTCCACTCACAGCTCCCACAAAATGTAGTGGAATCTGTGGTGGTATTGATAATACATATTTAACTTGTCATTTACACTGATGTGTCTTCCAGGCCCACTATGCACACCTTTCTCACCATAATCAAAGTTATGTCCACCACGCCTACAGGCGTCCTCATTAAGCAGTAATCTACTGTAATTATGAATACCGTAAATGCCCAAATATAAGCCGATACTAAGAATATGCTAATTTATTTCGAGGTAAAATATTGGCAAAGCTTAAAAATAATTAATTTTGTAAACAATTATTAATTAAATTTTAATAATAAATAAATATATATTTTTTTATTTTAGTAATTGTTAAAGGATAACACTGACATTTCACTTTTGTTTGTAGGTTTGGTTGATCTATAAAAATTCTCCGATGATTAAATAGATCCTTTTTCGCAAATATACTCTTTTTTCTATTAAAATATATCTGAAACTGAAAGTTTAAACAAATTTATTTATTCAAACTAAAATATTTTATTTTAATGAAGCATAGAATATTTTTATAGATATATGTGTCGATCGAGACTATCCCAAAAACAGGTAATGGCAGCCTGATCTATAATGGGGGTTGCATTGTGTAGCTATATGGATTTAAAAGCAATGAAAATTCATAAAATTAAATAAATAATCCATAAATTTTAATTCATATGAAGTATACATATTTTAAAGAATCCATTAAACTTACTGCGGTTAAGATACAATGAACAACAGATAAATGTTTACTGTACAATGAATGTTGTATATCTCAGATACTTCACGTACCCCCTGGAATCGTCCGTCAAATGATATATAAAGCCGTGGCACTGTACTCAATTGTACTATATCCTATGTAATTAAGATAATAAAGACTATGTTTTAGAAATAAAAGAGTTTTAAATGTAATATAATATCCAATATACTTACTGCGGTTAAGATACAATGAACAACAGATAAATGTTTACTGTACAATCTAACTTATAATACCGATAATAAATATCTTTAAAACACAAAATTACACTGGTGGTCACTAAATTTTATTTCAGACCGAATTAAATCTAGGGTTAAATTTTTATGCTGTATTGAAGAAAAATAAATTCGTCTTCTATTCGATCATTTACGTTACACATTGCTCCTAGTTAGGATATCCAAAATAATTTTTTGAAGTCAATTTTATAGGCGCGTCCACGTGTGCTGCTTTCAGCATTACCCCTTCTTCTTCATTATAATAATTTTTTGTAATGTTCATTCCAAAATAATTTTTTGAAGTCAATTTTATAGGCGCGTCCACGTGTGCTGCTTTCAGCATTACCCCTTCTTCTTCACTTAGTCATGTACCAGAGGTTCTCAGGAATATTTTGCTTAAACACAGGAGTTTCGCCGTAAATTAATTCGAATCACGTCTTTTAAATGCAGGAGAGGAAGTCTCACGGCAAAACTCAATTTCTTTTCAACTAACTTTTCTTGAGTCCCATGTTTTACAGAATATTTTTTGTGAATTCTGCTATTGAATACCATTGGCTATTATCGTGTACATAATTGCATTGTGCAAATATGCTTCATATTTAGCAATATTCCCATTTATAATTTCTTTTTTGTCAGCTGCTGGTTATCTAGAGAGGGCTTCAACTTCGCTTTTGTGCTTCCTGTGGTTTCACTGCTGATCATTAACTTTGCTGTCTTCGGCCTCATCATCTTCAGCATCTGCAAGCGACCACCTCCAGGCTTACAAATAAATCAAAGCAAAAGGAGACTGGCTATCACCAGATTTCGTGCTGCCATCTGCATTTCTTTCTTGCTAGGTAAGTCTGCCTCACGAAACGGAAGGAGTGTTCTTTGATTCTAGCCAAATTAGATGATAGATAAATTAAAGTTTTATTACATACTGAAAAATGCATTTACATGGACCAGTAGTTCTAACCTTTTATGCTTCACGTACCCCCTGGAAATGTGTATGTAACTGGTGTACCCCTTGTATAAATAGATAACACTATAGTTATAGTATAACAATGGGAATAAAATAAAACATATATATATAACATATATCTAGCGACTTTTGAGCTCTCACGACGTACCCCACGTTGAGAACCCTAACTTAGACTTTTAAGCTTTTTCACATTTCACCTTTATTCGTTGTTTACAGGTTTGTTTGATCTGCAAAAATTCTCTGATGAATGAATACCCCATTTTTCGCAAATAAACATTTTTTTTTTATTAAAATACATTTGAAATTCAAAGATCGAATAAATTTATCTATTCAAACCAAAATGTCAGCAACAATCTCCTAAAACAATAAATAATAGAAAGAAAAATTTCGTTGTTCTTTTTACAGTCTTCCTCAAGGAAGCAGAAACATTATGCCACTTATACCGAGCGGTATTATCATCTAATTTAAACTTTATTTTTAATATAAAAGTTAGTATTTCTGAAGATCCGAGATAAATTATTTATTATATTGTTCTTGCCATTTGGATCTTAAAAAGCAGATTATTCTAAAGTAATAAAAGATTAAAGTAGTATAAAAAAAGAACTTTAATACCGAAACAAATGCAGCGAATTTTCGCTTCTAGGGAACCCGATTATGGATCTTATTTACTACATCCTACAAATTCCACCTGCTTTTGTTCAGTGAAAGTCGCAATTCACTCTTAAATTTATTCAAATCTGTTACGGCTCCTCCCGTAGCTCCGTCACCACAACCCTCGACTACTAAGAGCCAACGGGAAATTCTAGCTCCTCACCACAACACTCTATGCTAAATTGGGTTGGGGTTTTTACCTCTGAGCGGCACTTTTTTGCACACCATGGACTAAATGGCTAGGTCACATGTACCCCGAAGGCTCAGAGAAGGTTGGGGGAGAGGACCCACTGGAACAGCTGTTGTGAGACAGTTGTAACCTCCCGTCAAGGCTACTTAGTGTGTTCTTTAACGTGCACAGGGTATGACTCTCTCGCACACGAGGCCACGGCTTAACGTCTCATCCGACGGACGGCGGCCTTTCCAAGCCCATCGGTGTCCCCTACTGACCGTGGGCAGGGCGGGGAATTTTGCGGAGATAAATCTCAACCCTGGCCCAGCTGGGACTCGAACCTGGGAATTGCAGATTACGAGCCACCCCCGCCCCCTACTGCTAAAGGTAAGCATTTAGAATCGAAGGTATAAAGTTTCCTGCTACTTGCTAATAAAGAGACCAAATTTCACTGTCATAGCAAACTTCAAAAGGAACTAAATTGTTACACAGCAAGAGTTCAGTATTCAAATGTACACCGTCTATTTTACCAAGCTCTAATAGATTTAAAAGTCCCTGCGTCAATATTTGTTCTCTTATTTACCTCATGTCGCTCATTTAACTATGAATAAGTAACAAATATTTATTTAAATATACCAACTAATAGTGAGGACTTCAAAAATATCAACGCTCCCAAATCTGCTGCACCCAGTTACAAATAAAGCCGTGTGAAGTGCTTTACACGACTGTGAACTATGAATGAACATGGAGCACAGGTACCGAAAGGCAAATATTTCACATTCAAACTTCACGTTGAAATACGTAACAAAAATTATTATGCAATTTTTAGAAATTATGAATTTTATTTTTATGAAATTATGCCCACCAATAACATATTGAAAGTGCTACTTATAGAAAAAGATTTCGAAGATATTTTGCACGATACCGCTGAAAATATATATCGTATATAGATGAGGAGCGAAAATTGTATGTTACAGTCGCGGTGCCGCGGAATTACATATTGGTGTCGCAAAAAATTGCAAGCTACGTGTGAAAAATACAGGACAAATTCAAGACTATCCGAAGAGGTGCAGTCATCATAACAAGTGTTTTAATCCTTTTCCTAATATTTGGACATGATATCCCATACAATCAGTCAATAGTAAATACACAGAATAACCTGTTGACACAGAAGTCAAAGAACAGTTCTGTGGGAAAAAATTAGTTTCACCGATGTGTGAGACTCGAATCCACGTCTCTCGATATTAATGACAGAGTGTTCTAACCACTTAATTACCACCGGCACCCGTCATTTATCGTTAATGTGAAGAACAGGTTGTCTTCCCTGATCACAGATCGGGCCACTGGCGACAAGTTCAAGTCAATAAAAGTGTCATATAAATGGGTAAGTGAAGAATTCTTTAAATGAATTAGAGTGAATAATGAATTTCAATGAATTAGGATGAATAATGAATTTCAATGAATTAATCTAAATTAAAAAATTAATGAAAATGAATTAGCTGCTTCTAATTTATTGGTTAAAACTCTCTGGCATGAATCTGGAGAGACGTGGGTTCGATTCCCTCACATCCACAAACTCATTTTGTCAACAAAACTGTTTATTAATATGTCCCGTATAATGTTTAAAATCGATAGTGAAAGGGAAGAATGCGATTGTTCGAAAACATTTTTTATCCATATGATATAAGACATAAATAAAATGAATAAATTTCCCCTCAAGCAGCTGCTTGTCATAGAAGTATCATATGCCATAGAGACGATCTAAGAGATGGAGAGGCCTGGGTAGAAAGATAACATATGAAAGGAAATATACACCTTATTCGGGGCTCGAACCCAGGTCCCTTTCATCAGTAGCCAAGCGCATAAACAACCCGACTACCGGAACAATTAACAAATTAAACTTTGTGTAAATGCACCATTAATTTTTACTCTGACGAATTGTTCAAAAAGTTAGGTAATTATTATTTAATGGATGACTAGCAGAATTACACATCGTTGCTCTGGCATTGATATACGACTCAGAGGACGGATTCGCGGACACCCGTTTACGTCTAGGGTTACATTTCTGGTAGCGGAAGTTTTTTGGCTTCCCATAATCCCGCAAGTACACGACCGGTCGGTCGGATTTGATCCGGTGGTTCAACTTGTGTCTTAGTGCATGAGGTTCAGAGATCGGGTTCCTAGTTGCGGTGGATCGGGAGTGTCCCGCCGCAAGTGTATGGAATCTCCTGTCCGAATCCTCGCTTACTTTAAGAATGGAAAGTTATGAATGGAGTTGTAAGCTATCGATTCTCGTAGTTATTAATGGACAGACGTTTCGAGGTCAGTATTTGGGGAAGGGCCTAATTTTCTGGGATTGAAACCTCGCAGTGCACTACGTTACGATGAAATGAAGCTATAGACAAAGTTTGGTGGTCCCAGCTTTAACCGTCAAGGAGGATTTGTCGGACATACACACAACCTCTCTCTGATATGTAATAGGTTATATCTTTTTTCATTAAGTGACTTTTTTGTGTGTTTATATTTATAAAGTACACATGTTTAATAGCCTTTATTTTTGATTTGTTCAAAATGCCCAAAATATTAAGTTTTATTCCTTATTCTAAAATGTTTCATTTTAGGATTATCGTGGTTGTTTGGTTTCCTTGCTGTTAATGAGGCCAAACTTGTACTTCAGTATTTATTTGCTATAACAACAACCATTCAAGGATTTTTCATTTTCATATTTTCAGTAGGTATTCCATTTATGCTTTTGACATTTAAACACTTTGTTTCTATTTATTAAACGCTTTTGTATTAATTTCACTTCAAAATTATATTATACCATATTTATTATTTATACTATATAAATATATCAATATATTTAGCAGATATTTTAAAACATCAGATTTTTTGACATTTATAAAAATGAATTTTAAATTTTACAATAAAAGCGATTTAGAATGTTTTACAATTTACGCATTAGTTACATTTTTGACACATAATTAAACAATGACGTGTATAATTGAGGCCCCTTGGTCAAAGCCCTCACCCCTCCCCCACCTCTATCTGAGACTGCCTATGAGAACTTCTGAAGTGTCTACTGCGCAGTCTCATAGTCTCCTTAGTTTCCGCTCACTCTACTCCTCTGATATCAAGGGCTGTGTTGTTTTACCTCTGAGTGGTGATTTTGTACACACTATAGGTTAAATAGTCAGGTCATAAGGACCCCAAGGGCTCGGAGAAGGTTGGGATAGGGAACCCACTGGACTGCTGTTAGGAGACAGATGGAAGCCTCTTTCAAGACTATTACAACGTGACCTTTAACACGTAACTAATGTGTAAAGTGTAAAACATTCTAAATCGATTTTATTGTAAAATTTAAAATTTATTTTTGTTTAACGTGCTCAGGATGAGGCTTCCCCGCACACACAACCACGGTTTACGTCCCATCCGAAAGGACAGCTGACTTTCCAATATAATCGGTGTCCCCTTTCTTATTAGGGGCAGGAAGGTTTTTAGCAGACATAAACCGCAAAGTTGGCACAATTGGGACTCGAACCAGGGAAATTCAGATTTATCTCTGATGTCGTGATTTTCATAGTAACTGGATTTATGTAACAAATTGCTACAATAATATTTATTGAAATTTCTTTCATTCTTAATTTCCTAAATGCAAATCTTGCTGAAGTATATACCATCTAAAAATTCTATTAATGAAAAACTGAATATAGCCAATCATTAAATAGTCATGTGGGCAGACAATGTCAAACAGGACCTTGTTAGAATTGGTGTACAGTGGCCAGATGCAGTAGATGTAGCTCAGGATAGACTTGCTTGGAGAACTAAATTTCACGGTCTGGTTGGACCTCCGTACCCATGGCTGCTTGAGGATGATGATGATAATGATGATGAAAGTCACTCTTAAAATGGGTATCAAATTTAAAGAAAAAACTGTCTTCAGCCGAATAGGATGCAAACAGCTGATAATATGTCAGGTGCTCTGAGCACTAAGCTACCGTCCCGAATCGAAACTTCCTTTGCTTTAGTTATATAAACTTTTCTATCTGAAGGCCAGAACTCGAATAACTGTGCCGTTTGAAGAAACTGTCTTCTCCTCTTTCAAACAGCGTCTTGAAGTATAGTATACCAGTAATATCATCAGTCACTGCGTATATTAAACTAAGTTTGTAAATATCTCGATATATCGGTTGAAATGTCACGACGACAATTTTAACAACTATATTCAATTATAATATTAATTAGAGCTTACGTATTAACCAGATGATATTAAGAGATCATGGGCTCATAATTTACCCTGTTCAAAACAATTTTTCATCTAAGTTTGACATCAACGTTGAGAGTGATTTCATGACATTTCAACTGAAGAATTACACAAAGAGAAAGAAGCTAAAATTAGAAATTTGCAAATTTAATGAATCATTGTTTCGCATTTATTTGTGTTCTTTATTTTTAGGTAGCCCAAGATAATACATCCCAACAGTTGTGGTATTCTTTCTTTTTCAAGCCAAGAAGCATTGCTCAACCTCACACAACGCAAACCTCTGATAACATTTCTTTAACAGGACAAGGAAGGAGAATAAAGTTCATTTCATGATTTATTGATTGCTATATTGAACAATGCTTCTTTAGCGTGTCACTCTGGGCTTAAGAAAACAAAACTGTTTGAAAAACCTTTTCTGTATTAATTTTGATACAACATTTTATTGGTCAGGAAGATATATTTAAATAACGAGTTGATTTTAGGACGGCTTTTCTCAAAAGTATGCGTCTCAGTTCCAAGACGAAAAGGTCTTGATGTACTACAAAGTGATCTCTTCTCAATATAGGAACTTTCTATTATCCGGCAATTTATTTAGGGGCACGCTCTCTAACGGCATATTTCGAAAGTCCCCCTTGCAAATCATCCTCTGGTACAGTCGCTCAAAAAAGTATCCGAACACTACGGTTGATTACAGAATTCAGAAAAAATATCTGGCAACGATTTTTTTAGAAAGTAGTGATCTGGCAACCTTCGTGTCACGTGACACGAAGGTTGCCAGATCACTAATTTCTGAAAAAATCGTTGCCAGATATTTTTTCTGAATTCTGTAATCAACCATAGCGTTCGGATACTTTTTTGAGCGACTGTATGCCGTATCTCCAAGAGAAGTAAACTCGGAAAAGTGTCGAGTAATCGAGCCGATAAAAGTAGTGGTGGTGGGGGGGGGGGGGGGTAATAGGCTGAATTTTCATTGCAGTAACAATTTCCCCTTAGTTTCAAAGGGTTTAAAGATTTTATTAAAATTGGGAAAAATATTAAAATTGAAATTTGCAGTTTAATAATTTTTGGCGTCATTTCCCTTATTGGCATTCTCAAAGTGTGGTGGGGGGGGATATATCCCTTATGTATATATTTAGTAAAAATAATTCATGCTGTTGTTCACAGAAATAATTGGACTCTACAACAAAAAGAAAAATAAAATATTTCTTATTAAAAATGAGAACAAAAATCCATAAATGAAGGATTAAACATTAAAATATGCTGTGATAAATATTTTTCGTTTTTTAAAGAGTTGAAAAATTCGCAACATTTGTACTTTTGGTTTTATTAATAATGACTGATACTTATAATTTTGGAGTCTGTTAAATGTTTATAATTTAACCATATCATTTTAATCTGAGTGGGAAAACCGGAGAATAAATTCTTTTGAGGCGCAAAAAGTAAACTCTCGAGGGAATATGAAAACGCAAATATATGTAAAGCAACAAAAAATATAAATTAACCTGGGGTCGGTAAAAAATTTTAAATAATTTATGATGTCAGAATGCATTGACTGGTGCTGATGAACCTTCTTTGCACTTAATTTTTGATCAAGACTTTTTCATCTTTGGTATTATCGTGCTTGTTTAGATCATTGCATCTGTGGTGTTATCAACTTATCATGACTTTCATTGTTTTATCAAGTCATTTGTCCCTTTATCAGCCTTTCGTGTCCTTATCTTGTATTTCATTTCTAATCAAGGCATTTGCCTCTTTAAAATTGTCATTCACCCCATTTTTGATCAAATAATTTTCCTCGTTGATTCTGTCTTATACTTAATTTTTAATCGTCTCAAGCCGGTCTTATTTTCTCAAACACTTCATTTTTACAGAGTTGGTTTTTTCTCCATGTGATATATAGGCAACGAAGAGATTCGGAGACGCTCCTCATATTTTAGTAACCATCCGTTTGAAAAAAAACAAAATCATTCATAAACTCAAACCATCAATTTTTGTAACTATTTATTAATTTTGTCATGCATTACTCTATAACATCCATTTGCAATTCTTTTTATTATATTTAATTCAAAAATTTTTATTGAGTTTTTAATAAGATATTTGTTTCTCGGTCACCAAAATTTCCAGATTTTCCATGTTTTTTTTATTGTATTTTCCCTGCATTTATTGTTCATTGCCATTTTCATAAAACTTATTTTTTAAAACCAAGTACAGTCGCTCAAAAAAGTATCCGAACACTACGGTTGATTACAGAATTCAGAAAAAATATCTGGCAACGATTTTTTTTAGAAATTAGTGATCTGGATCTCGTGTCGCGTGATACGAGGTTGCCAGATCACTAATTTCTAAAAAAAATCGTTGCCAGATATTTTTTCTGAATTCTGTAATCAACCGTAGTGTTCGGATACTTTTTTGAGCGACTGTACTATATGTTAAAGAAACTGTGTTCTGTTTTAGTGTAGTGAGTTATGTAAGTAACCTGTCATTTGTTACTTTTTGTAATATGTCGATAAATATGTTTACAACTTTTTTGACTCAATAAATAATGTTAAAAATGACAAATTTCTATCGAGTTAATGCTACAATTGCTCTAAGCAAAGGGGATTTTTATTGCAAAGTCTTGTTGGATATCCATAGCTGCATGCGTTCTCTACTCTCGACTGATTTATTTTATGCATCCCATGGCTGCATGAGAATTTTTTATGCATGTATTATACGAAATGAATTTGAGCCATGGCTGGGATTAGTAGCCAGGATTTGGATTTAACTATCACAGACGTATTCGGACTCGTGATCACTTATAATTCAATTTTTTAGTTTCACTTATAATTGTTAAAAAAGAAGTAATGCAAACGAATTCTTTTCAATGTGATGACAGCTTCAACTTTTTAAGCACCTTTTTACAAATGAAAATCGATAAGCTTTATTTTGGTTGTCTCTGCTTTTTTCAGATATTATTTCTCATTACTAATCACCTTTAGCGTAAAAAGAACATCAAAACTCATTCACTTTGTGGCAGTGATGTCAAAACTCTAAATCAAGAATGGGGAGAACGCTGAAAAGCCTTACAGTTTATGCCTTCGCCCTATGCTTATTGTCTTCTAAATAACGGATATGTTGGAATCTGAAAAATAGTAAATCCAAATGATACATATATTCCATGATCTAGATACATTCGTCTAGGACAGTTAATTTTTTCGTCAATTCATTCAACAATAAAGAGATGTTTCTCTCTAAAACAATGTCTAAAGTAGAAACAACGAGGTGTATGCAATCACTATACATGCAATTTCAAGGTGACATTTCTGTTTAACCTTGCATTTGAAAAAGCATTTTACTTGTTGAATTCGAAAAAGACCAAAACATCTAATTTGCAAAAAATAAAGTCCAAAATTATTGTTTGGTAAGAATCCTCGTGATTATTTCAAAAGTTTAAAGAGAAAAAATTTCCAGGTTTTTTTCATTTTTTTTTACATATTTTAAAATGGAATTGAAATTTTATTTCCTACAAATTATTAAAATTATTTTAGAGTTTGTGATAGTCAAAATACGAAGAATTGGAAAAAAGATTTAGCGCCAATTATTTCTATACATATGGTTTCCGATTGTTTGTGTTGTTGATTTTTCCTCTACCGGGGCTGAATCTAAATTCATTTCTATTGCAAACTTGATTTTTTTAACGGAATTAAAGAATTGGGAAATACCCTTATATCAAATACTACATCAAGCGACAAATATCTGAGAAGTCAAGTGCAATCGAAGATTAAATTTAAAATCGGAACATAAAAAGTAAAAACAGTTAAAGTTGGTTTAAACTCGAATTCGTATTTTATTATTACAGGAACGGATTTAATTTGTAAAAATTGTAAATTTTTAAATTTTTAATCTATATGTCAATTGTTTGGAAGGTTATTAGGATTAAAATATGCTTAAATGTGTTTACCGAAAGTAATAAAAAATTTTGCCAATTCACAATACTCGTTAAAATGCATATTTTTTGCTTTTAACAACGTATTTTCATTTCCTTAAAAATAAAGTTTATTTCCAAATTCATTACTCATTAGAAATGATATGTTTTCGTTTCTAAATATAGAATATTTCTCCCGCAGCTCTTTAAGAACATGGTTTTTTATAGTGATTCTTCGCTAACTTTTGGGTTGGACGTCACTGCTTTAAAGTAACTACACTGGTTTCCAAAACTTAAAATAAGTATTCCCTCAAGCACCTGCTTGCCACAGAGGTCTGACACGAGCCAGTTAGTTTAATACACCACATAGATGGTCTGTGACGAAGGCGATGCCTCAGCAGAAAGACAAGAATCCTTGCTTTACAAGGGGTTCGAATCCTGGTCCCTTTGATCAGTAGCCAAGCACGCTCAATAGCCAACATAAAAGAAATTATAGTATATCTCGAGACTATAATGACTGAAAATTGGCAAGGGAAAAAATTGTGGAACTTAACGAATTCTATTGATTGATAAACAAAAAATGAAACAAACGTTAATCCCAAATCATTATTGATGACATCAGTCATCAAAAGTGAATTCTTGAATAGAACGTCAAACGATAAATCAGTCGAGAGTATAGACCGCATATATTGCATGACAGGATTCCTAGAATGACGCTTGCTGTTTATGGGGATGTCAAGAACCTCATGTGGAAATAATGCCCATTGGTTCACTAGAGCAGGGGTTCTCAACGTAGGGTCCACAGTAAATGTTTTTGAAATACGCCGTGAGAGCTCAAAAGTTGCTAGATCTAGTAACAAATTCGCTAAGTTGGCATTATTATACTATAACTATAGTTTTATCTATCTATATAAGGGGTACGCCAATTACATACTCATTTCCGTATACGTGAAGCATAAAAGGTTGAGAACCACTGCACTAGAGCATTTTTAAACTCCTGGAAAGTTTGAAGAAAAGGTTGAAAAGATCCAAATATCTCCCTAGAATAGACCTCGGCATACCTTTAACTGCAGTGCTGCATAGGAGACTTATATGAAAGGGTGGGCCGCCAAATAATCAATGCAAAAAAAAGTGAAATATTATAAGTAACATTGATTAGAATTTGTTATTTTATTATAATTCGCTTCGCCGAAGTTCGACTTTTTATCCTCTATGTATGTTCTTTTTCTCCTTTGCAAATTCAATTTATTTTTCATCAGTAGCTCGCGAGATGCACCCAAGGATGTGGTGGATTTATTAATAATAATAATTTTAAAAAAAAAATAAAATTCAAAAGCAAATTTTTTGCTACCAGAGGGAAAAAACGATTTGAGCGATTTATTAAATGTAATATTTTTCTTTTGAATTATTTTTATTTATTCTAAATTACATCTTCAATTTTACTCAAGAATACGGAGGGCTCTCAAAAAGTTCTTGACAGATGTGTATAGAGTTGCATTCGTTCCTTTAAAGTTAACGAGCTACGACTTGTTTGAAAGTTTGTGTAAATTTGTAATTACGTGTTGAGACAAAGCAGTATCATCGTTTCTCTCTTCGCTTGCGGCGCGTAAATTTCGGTCTGCTAAATTTGTGCGTTGCTATAGAGCGTACTAAAGAGGAGGGAAAGATTTTGCATTTTCACAAAAATGCAGCTTGGGGACGACGCGAAAAAAATGCCGATTAACCACGAGTATATAGGGATCATGCCTATTCGTATGGCACTGTTATGGTACAGATGCGCAACTTCAGAGAAGGACGGAAGAGTTTCGAAGATCTCCCTCGTGCAGGAAGCCGAAGGAGGCCGTGAACGCGAAAATTATCACTGCTGTTCGTGAACTCATTAACAAAAACCTACACATTACCGTTCATGTAATACGTTTCGATGTCAGTGTATCGATTGGAAGTGTAGAAACAATTCTTCATCAACATTTAAAGCTCCGAAAGATCTGTGCTAAATGGGTACCCCACAAACTGACAAAAAAGCAAAAAGGGGATAGAGTAGACTCAGAGAAGGATGCTGGCAGTGTTCCTTCTATTCTGCTGGCAATGTTCCGTTTGGGGCTAGTGCCCCAAACGATTAACATACATTGTGGCACGTGATGAGACGTGGATTTATTACTATATAACTCTCATAAAGATCACCAACTATGCTAGTGTATGGAAGATGAACGGCATCCCAAATCCTCCGAGAAGACTTTCGCTCAAGAAAGATGTTCACAAATTTTTCAGTTCCCAAGGAGTGGTAGCCGTGGACACCTTACCCGAAAAAATACTATAAATGGCCAATACTACACCAACATTATTTTACCCAAGATGCTTAAGAAGATGAAGGAGCGGCGTCCAACAGCAGACGTGTCAAGGGTTCTCCTTCTTCATGTAACCCGATAAGTTACAGCCTATGCGAAACAGGAAAAAATCAAACAGGTAACCCATCCTGATTTCTCCCCCACCTTGCACCATGCGATTTTAGGTTGTTTACAAAAAACAAAAAGAAACCTTCTGGGAAACCTTTTTCAAGGGTGCAAATCCTAGCAAAATACGTTCATTCAGAGTTATGGAATATTCCCAAAAACAGAAGTGCAACCTTCCACAATTGGCGTACACGTCTGCAACTTTGCATACGTACTGAAGGGGAGTACTTTGAAGGACAATTAAAAGTTTTGTTGAAGTAGGTGCAATTGTTTTTGTTCTGCAGAATCTTGTTAAGAACTTTTGGTATGCCCTCCACGTATAAAAACCAAAAATTTTACATAGTTAAAAATATTGATTAAATTTTAAAAAATTGCAATTGATTAGAATCTACTTTTATCTACGATAGAACAATAATAATAATAGGTATCCTCAGGGGCGTAGCCATGGGGGGATGGGGGGGAGGTTCCCCCTTAAAGTAACTCGGAGTTGGCAAAATTCGAAGCGACTTCGTAAAATCTAGGTGAGTTGTGAGAATTTGTAATTTTTTGGGGAGGTTATCAAAATTTTTTGGGAGTTGTCAAAATCGATGCAACTTGGCAAATCTAAGGCAGTTTGGAAAATGGAGAGACGGCAAAATTTAGAGCAGTTGGCAAAATTCGAAGCCACTTAGTAAAATACAGGTGAGTTAAGCAAAATCGGGACAACTTGGCAAAATCTTAGGGAGTTGGCAAAATTCGGAGTGACTTGGTAAAATCTTGGGGAGTTAGCAAAATCGGGACAACTTGGCAAAACCTTGGGGAGTTGGCAAAATTCGGAATGACTTGGCAAAATCGTGGGGAGTTGGCAAAATTCAGGTGAGATGTAAAAATTAGGATTTTTTTCTGTAAAATTATGGGGAGTTATCAAAATTAAGGAGTTGGAAAAATCTAGGAACAATTGGCGAAATTCGGAGCGACTTGGCAAAATCGTGGGGAGTTGGCAAAATTCAGGTGAGATGTGAAAATTTTGATTTTTTTCTGTAAAATTATGGGGAGTTGGCAAAATCTAGGAGAATTGGCAAAACTTAGGGAGTTGGCAAAATCTAGTGGCCATTGGCAAAATTCGGAGTGACTTGGCAAAAATCAGGTGTGAGGTAAAATTGGGATTTTTTTTTCTATAAAATTGTGGCGAGATGGCAAAATCGAGAAAACTTGGCAATATCTAGGGCAGTTGGCAAAATTCGAATCCACTTGGTAAAATACTGGCGATTTGAGAAAATTGAGATTATTTTTGTGAAATTAAGGAAAGTTTACAAAATAGAGAAAACTTGGCAAAATCTAGGGAAGTTGGCAAAACTGGAAACCACTTGGTAAAGTACAGGTGAGTTGTGAAAATTGGGATTGGTTTTGTGAAATTAAGGAGAGTTGGAAAAACCAAGATCTCTTGGCAAAATCTAGCGGAGTAGGCAAAATTCGAAGCCACTTGGTAAAATACAAGGGAGTTGTGAAAAATTGTGCCTTTCTTGTGCAATTAAGGAGAGTTGATAAAATTAGAAGTGACTTGGCAAATTCGGGAAAGATGTAAAAATTGCGATTTTTTTCTATAACATTACGGCCAGTTGGCAAAATCTAGAGTAGTTGGTAAAATTCGAATCCACTTGATAAATAATAGGCGAATTGTGAAATTGAGATTTGTTTTGTGAAATCAAGGAGTGTTGGACAAATTATTGAGGAAACTAAACAAAATGTAGGGCAGTTGGCAAAATTCGAATCCACTTGGAAAATACGGACGAATTGTGATGATTGGGATTAGTTTCGTGAAATTAAGGAGAGTTGGCCAAATCAAGGGAAAATTCACACTCACTTGATAAAATTTAGACGAAATGTAAATATTGGGTAGTCGGCAAAATTGGAAGTTAAATGGAAAAATGTTGGAGAGTTGTGAAAATTGTTTCAACCCTCCCCCCTCCCACGGAACGAAAATCTAAGTTTGCTCAGTTGGCAAAATTAGAAATTCGAGTCGGAAAATTTTTGAACTCTACCCCCCTCAACCATAGTTCTTCGCTACGCCACTGAGTATCCTTTAGCGACAAGAGAGTACTTTCTTTTCCTCGAAATTTGTCATTCTTCCACCTTTAGGCTTCTTTCGCTCTTTTATTGGAATCTTTCTCAAAAAATTTAAATACTCACCTGCTTAAAAGTGAGGTGACAATTGAGACTGTGGTCCCTGCCCATGGCCATTATGCTAATCCTGCCTTGTGCATAAGGTATTTGAAATCAAAGTAATCAGTTTTACACGTAATATCGTTAAATTATTGCAATATATATGTGAATAATATTTGAAAACATAGGTAAGTTTAAGATTCAGAAACTAGACAATGGCGAAAGTTGAAAGGTAACTGTTAGACTAGGTTTGACTACGACCTACTATAGGGACAATTGGTCCAAATCCTAGAACCACTGGAGCAACTGAAGTCTCCAATAGTTTTCATAGATTATTGGATGACGCATCGTCTGTTCTCATTGATCATTAGTTGATTTAGAGGGCCTCTGAACGGCACTTTTTCGCACACAATGGGATAGGTCAGAAGGACCCCGAACGCTCAGAAAAGGTTGGGCTGCCCAGTGGGTTTCCACCCCCCCCCCCCCCCAACCCTTACTGAGTCCTCAGGGTCCTTGAGACTTGGCCATTTAACCTATTGTGAGCAAAAAGTTTAAACAACCAAACCCTTTCAATTCTATGTGGGTTCATTATTGTGTGGGGTTTATTTCTGTGGGGGAGGAGACACACTGAAAACGCTGTTGGGAGGCAGATACTAGCCTTCCGTCAAGGCCATCCACGATAATAATTTTAAAATTGATAGTTTTCAAATGTGCCAAAGAGACAACTAATGTAGTAGCAGGTAATATGTATGGATTGTACTATTTGTTGCCAGATGTTCGGCAACCACGGCAATCCCCGGTTCCGTCTCACGACACTACCAAGTTAACGAAAAGCCGTGACTATCTAGAGTTGGGGGCAAGAATACACCATATAGACGCACCTCATCCCCGACCTCACATGGCAACAGTCTTATAAAAGGAAAGCTAACCACCGGAAGAAACCTGAAATTTAATCTGTTCCCCGGTTAGCCATGAACAAGGATATGTAGATCCAAGTTCACTCGGCACCCGGGGTGGAGACTCTTAGTGAGGCCCAGACTTTTGAAAGGGCTCGTGCCTACTAGGGGACCAAATTCGTTCGGACGTGACCTTGAACTTGCTCCACGGAGCACCTTATGTGAAATCTTGACACCGTCCAACCTGGCCAGCCAAACCGGTCAGCGATGTCTTCGACCTCGGTTGGTCTTGGCTCTGTCCAACTGGGGACCCAATCCGGTCAGCAAAGCGTTCGACCGATTGCTGGGCCCAAAGCCCCCCACCACATCAAGGTGGTTCCCTATCGGGGGGGAATATGTATGGATTGTGTAAATGTAGTGTTCCAAGATGAAGACTTATAGGGACATATATAAAGTAATGCAAAGTCTGCAAGGATGGCAATTTTTGGCAGCCAAGACTGGCTGACTTCTGGAACTGGAACATCATGGATGCAAGTATATGGCAAATTTTACGAAAGTAAACTATGTACGTTTCTCGTGTTACAATCCAAATGAAAACTTTGAATGTTGCTGCTGATCTAGGCTTAGTTGAAACTTTCATCAAGATTAGTTCAAATCAGAGGAATCATAAAACGATGTGAATTATCACTTGACCTCCATACATCACTTACAGAGTTTAATTGCCAAGTGATTTCAAAGCAACTTTAGTACATAGTAAATATCCAGATTGCCTATAGATATACACAGTCGTATCAGAATAATATGACCACCTACCTAATAATGGGAATAACCACCCTTGACCCGGATGACCGAAGCGAGATGGTGTGGCACGGACGTAATGAGGCCTTGGAAGGATCCCAGAGGAGCATGTGCCCATTCGGACTTCAGCAGAGAACAGAGGTTCCAGAGATGGCGTGGTTGTGTCCTCACGTCGAACCTGTCGATTCAAATGTCCCACAAGTGCTCTATGGGTTTAAGGTCGGGCGATTTCACCAGCCAAGGGAGAATGGAGACATCGCTGTCGAGTTCTTGGTACAGTCATGCATCACGTTAGCGACGTGGCAGGGCGCATTGTCCTGTTGGTAGGCACCATCACATCCAGGGTAAACGTCCAACATGAAGGGATGCATGTGGTCAGTGAGGATGGACAGGAGTATAATTCCATGACACCCCCCAAATATTCCACTATTCAAGACAGTACTACATTATACAGAGGGTGCCACTCTTGACCCATCTACTTTCCAGCATGCCTTCACTTTAAAAATAACATAACTGCAGAGAAAGGACCTACAGGTATCCATTGGCATTCAGGACCCATCCAGCCGGTACCAGCGGTCCCAGGTCATACGTCCCCCTGACATGCACATTGCACCACCGGCCTGTACTTGATCAACAAGCGTGTAGTGCATCAATTGCGCACTTAATGAACGAATAACTTAATGAACGAGAATCAATACCTGGGTATTGGTTCTCATGTGCTAACGCAGTATCCGCCACCGCCTGTCACCTCTGTGGAGTAGAAACCTCGATTCGTTGGAGAAGGCAGCTTTTTTCCACTCTTCTACTGTCCAATGATGGTAGTCCCGTGCGAACTCCAGGCGTCGTTGCCGATGGACCTTGGTTAACATGGGTGCCTTTATGCAGCATCGACTCTGGAGACCCATGTGTAACAGGGTTCGCTCTACTGTTATCGGGGACATGTACCTGAGTGCCCCAGCGTTCATTTAAGTGGACAATTGAAGCACTATTGCGCGTCGATTGCCCTTTATCATTCGACGGAGGCGACTCTTTCCTCTGGGGTCGATGGCCTTTGGGGCTCCATAGTTATGAAGTTTGGAGGTACTCGGTATGCCAGTGATCCATTCTTGGTACACCCTTACTACAGCACCTCGCAAACCACCAACGAAGTCTGCTGTTTCCGAGATGCTTCCACCCTTGGCGCGGTAACTGATGATCATTCCTTTT
Organism: Ryuthela nishihirai; assembly: GCA_038380435.1. Lineage (NCBI taxonomy): Eukaryota > Metazoa > Arthropoda > Arachnida > Araneae > Heptathelidae > Ryuthela > Ryuthela nishihirai. Next base: position 25,530,200 of record JAWZYU010000015.1, read on the forward strand.
TGAACGTCCGTCAAATCAATACTTCTGCACATCTGCTCACATTACGCATTATGGCTCATCTGTCCTGGCCGGCCGCTTATATCTCTTTGTGGTCGAACTTGTCATGTGCACTCTGTGATGCGTCTGGGAGGGTACACTGTGATTTCGTGGATGGTCACATTATTCTGATATGACTGTGTATAATTCAACAAATAAGTATTTGAAAAAAAGATTATTGACGACGGTGTGGGACTCTGTTCAAGGAGTTGTAAGATCATAGTGAAAATAGCCTTCAAAAAAGGGCTCCCTATACCAGACTCGGATCCGCGACTTTCCGAATGCATGATGGAGCACTCTGCCGGCTGGACCAACCATTGGACGATGACTTTCTTCCAGAATATGACCTTTATATCTTTCGCTACATGTGGCAGACCTTGCACCATCTATAATCAGTGAAGGCAAGTACATTGTCCAATTGTTGCTAAAGAATGTTAATGAGGAAGTTACTATCGATTGATTCTAATGAAAGAATAAATCCATCATAAATACACAGATTATCTGTAGATATACAATTCAATAAATAATTATTTGAAAAACTTATTGCCTACTGTGCAGTATATAAAGGTATAGATTAATATAATGGTTAATAATAATGCTACTGATCAAAAAAGTGACCTGGTTTCGATCCCAGGGTAAGGCATGGGTGTGTGTTTGTTGTCTTTCTGCTGAGGTCTCGCCTTCCCCCCAGACTTTCTACTACATCGTATGAACTAGAAATGAGAGGCTCTTATCAGATTTCTGTGGTAAGCAGCTGCTTGAGGAGGTATTTTATATATAGGTAAATAAAAATAAAAATAAAATAAATACCCCCTCAAGCAGCAGCTTGCCACAGAGGTCTGACAGGAGCCCGTCAGTTTATATGCCAAAGTAAAAGATCTGAGAGGATGGCAGGACCTCAGCAGAAAAACAACACATACATCCATGCCTTAACCCGGGGCTCGAACCCAGGTCCCGTAGATCAGTTGCCAAGCGTGCTAACCACTCGGCCACGGGACGGCTATATAGGTAATACAGAATAAAAATTTCTTCCTATTAGAAAATATTGAAAAGTGGTTTATGAAGTCTCTTTTACAAGCCAGGGGAGGTACGTGGACCGAAAAATGGTAGGACCACTGTTCTAATAGTATAATATACGACCTCTCAATAATTGGGGTCGGGGTGGGTCCCGAATGACCCGCCTCCCATAGGGAAAAGCTCGTATTCTGTCTTTCGACACTACACGAGCTGGCATGAGAAGCCTGGAAGTAGAAAATGAAGTTTGTCTCAGAGAAGACCAGTAGGGACTTGGAGTATGGGTGGCGTTAAAGGGGGTGTGGAGCACAGCATGGGAGAGAAGTGGAAATTAAGCAAAAGAGCGAAAGCAGCTCCTGTCTCAAAGACGTGAGTCCCATAGCCAGCAGACGAGCCAGCCCTTGTCCCTCAGGTGCGCTCTGACTCGGGCACTCCTAATGACACCATGACTGCCCCGCCTGCTACCTCGCTGATCGCCTGGGAGCTTCTGAGTACGTTAGCGAACCCTTCCATAATCAGACACCAGAGGATATAGTGCCCGACGTCTGCATCTGGAGCCTCATAGCCGCAGTAACTGTGGGTAGCGATTCTTAAAACGCTCCAGATATGCTGAGAAACTCCCATGTCCCATCAGTACCTGCATGAGATAGTGGTCTCAGGACATCAGTGATAGATCGATCCTTTGCAAGAATGTCTTTGCTTGAAGACCATTCGCGGTCGTATCCCAGAGCCTCTTCCACAACTCTTCGACTTAGGATAGATTTCAGGGTATTTTTAGAAGTCTTTACCGCTATCTCAGATTTGATGTCAATACCTGTTGAACGGGCCAGTTGGTCTGCCCACTCATTCCCTTTATGACCTACATGTGCCTTGATCCAGGAGAAGGAGACTCTGGGCATGTTCTGATTGCCCAGGAGGCGCTTGACCTTGTTTACTATCTGATGCCTGCTGTTTGCATCTTCAAGCGCTTGCAGAGCTGCTGCCAGGCTGTCCGTGTACAGCCGGGTGTCGTTATTCTGACTGCCGGCATTGAGGGCTCAAATTTACGCCTCTCTGATGGCAAGCAGCTCTGCTTGGAAGGCTGAGTTATTATTTGATACCTTCCTCTTGTAATCGTACATTTTGGCTCCTTGATTGAAGACAATGTAGGCTAAGCCCACACCGTCCTCACTCTTGGAACCGTCCGTGTATATTTCAACTCCTCGACCTGATGGTAACTTCATAGACTATGACACACTCAGTCTTCTAGTGGGGTAAGTGTCCAACTTAGTGGTCTCACTCTTAGACCTCGGGGTCATACTGGACTCCAAGGAATATTGCTTTTTCCCTAGCTTGCAGGACTCTAAAAATGGTCGCCTCTTTCGCCACCATCAAAATCTATCAAGGGATCCCTCCTAACACCAGGGGCTATCCGTAGATGTAGTCTTATAAGCCCTGGTGATTCGCAATAAAGCTGGTCGTTGGGCTGCAAGCAGCTTTCTACGCATGATGGAGTGGTCCATCGGGCGCCACCAGGCACCTGGTCCATAAGTTAGGATCTTCTCTGTACCCATTAAATAAATTTCTTTGAGGACTTCTCCTCTTAGTCCCCACGAGATACGAGCCATTCGCCCCAGTTTGCACATAACTTTGGTGCATTTTACCTTTAGGTCCTGCACGTGTTGGATCCAGCTCATCCTCTCATCCAGAGTGATCCCCAGGTATTTTAAAGTCGTCCTATGGCTGATATTATTGCCATTTAGTTTAAAAATCGGGTATCTCTTTTTCAGGACACCCTCCTTTGTCATGGTCATTGATGTCATCTTCGCACAGCTGAACCCAAACTTGTAACGTAGACTCCATCCTTCAAGCACTGACAATGCTGCGTTGCTGGCGATCTCCAGTCTCTCTCTGGAAGATGCCGATATGACAAGCAGCATGTCGTCTGCATATGCCTGGAGCCAGACACCCTCAGGTAGGGTCAACTTAAAGGCCGTGTCTGCAACTAAGTTCCAGATGAACGGGCCTCTTCACAAACCTTGTGGGCAGCCCCTATCCAAGTTCCTTGAGACTGCCCCACTGGCATGGGAGTAGGTGACCACTCTCTCACTGGGATAATTGGACACCAGAATAAAAATGTTCCTGGGAGAAGAACAATCTTTTAGCCTGCCTAAGATAGCGGGCCACCAGACGTTGTCAAATGCGCCCGTGACATCCAAGGCGATAAGAGAGGTGTGCAGCTTATTCACTTTGTTTACCTTCACAATGTCCACCACTTGTTTGATAGTGGCAGTGGTGGACTGGTCTGTCCTGAACCCAAATTACCTATCATTCAGGAAGTTGTTCTTACAACAGTGGTAATACAACCTATTTGTGAGCAGCCTGTCCAGTATTTTTCCCATCGCTGGCAGCAGACATACTGGTCTGTATGATCTTACATCTGCCAGGTCTCTACCTGCCTTGTTAAAAAGGACCAGGTCGGCCTGTTTCCAGGCTTGTGGGAAAACTCACTGTCTCAAAAAGTCTTTGATATATCAAAGAAGAGTGAACAGATCTTTGTGTTCATTGAACACCTGCATCAAAATTTCCACTGTCAGACCATCGTGGCCTGGGGCTTTAGCCCTGGCAATTGCCTTTATCACCTCTCCCACCTCCTCTTCCGTAAACAGAACGTCATCTTCCGTGTCTGGTCCCTAATCTGGTTCTCTGCTATAGTCTCTAAGGAGTTGATGTTGGGCATCATCAGAGCTCCTATCATCTTCAGGAAATAAGTCCTCTAGTAATACCTGGATAGTTCCGTCAAACGAAGTGGTCTTGGACCCATCTTTTTTGCGAACATACTCAATATCCAGGGGTTTTATGTCTTTCTCTGTAGCCAGCTTGTACTGCAGAGTAAAGGAGTTCTGTACAGTGACTTCACTACAAAATTTCTGCCATGAGGCAAACTGAGCTTGGCGTATAGCGAGTTTATACTCCGCCTGCTCTTTCCTATATAATTCCTCTCTGGAACTTTTTTTCCCATTGTGGCACCTTTGGTACCTTTTTCTTAGAGCTCGGACCCGCTTTCTTTTTATACCGAGTTCTGGTGTCTACCAGGGCAAAGACTTTCTACCCTTTGGGAGTTTCGTTTCTTCCAAGTTGCTTCTGAGGGACACACAGCCCTCTCGGGAAGGTGCCCATTGATGGTTGCTATTTGGAGCTCTTGCTCACAAATAATAGCATGCAACTTCTTAACTGCACACATCACTTTTTTCTGAACTTCTTTTTCCACCCGGAATTGGAACTTCGCAACCGCTAGTTCCTCCAGAAGGTCCGCAGCTGCAGTCAACCTCCCCGAACCCTTTTCATTCCCGTTGGGTTCTTCTGCATTGGGGGCCTCTTTTGCGTTATCTTTTGGGAACCCCTTCTCCTCTCCGTTAGTAGGGTCCTCTACACTTTTTGGAGGCCCTTCTCTAATATCTCCATCAGTAATTGTGGTGGAAGAGGGAGTCTCTGGGACTTCCCCCACAACCAGTGAAGGATCGGCAGCTTCCTTGTACTTGCCGTCCTTTTTCCCAGTCCGTTTCGATTTACAACCACGTGATTCAAGCGTCACTTTCGAAGCCATGTCTGTTTATAGTATTCAGCCTAGGCGGTCTCCACCCACTACCGAACCCAACAAGGGGAGGCCTCAGAGTTAAATTCGTCGCTCGAGGTACCTCAGAACTTTTCCCAGTTGTACCCAGACTTAGGATCTCTCCTCAGACCAGAGCATGATTCAGACCGGAGCCCTGAATGATCGGGATCCCGGTCCGGATCCAACTCTTATCGTCAGGAATCAGCTCCACCCAGTTGACTCCCGAAACTGCCCCTGCCCCACCCCAGATGTAGAGGTAGGACAGGGGAAGCCTCACGAACCGATTGATCTGAGTGAGCCAGTTCAGACCTCCCATTTTTTTGAAGCAGGGGCCGAGGACGGTGTATTGGGCTTTCCAGCTTGACTGACCCTCAACCGCCAGGATCCCCCTTTCCATACTATGGGTCTCCACCCATGGTAAACAGGTGGGCCACTCATAGGCGTGGCAATCATGATAAATCTCCCTCCTGTCCTTATTGGTCCCTTCAATTCCAAATCAAATTGACCTACCAATTCCCTATTAGATATGTTGCTCAATTTCAGCAACCTGAGGCCAGTGTCCTGCCTCGAGTCCAGCGTGAAGGTGTGGACTGCACTCCCTGGTAATGTTGGGAGGTGAGGTTTCAAGGTTAAGTTCATGAGAGAAACCACCCAGAAACGTGGAAATTTTGGAAAAATTAAAAGGGGGGAGAAGATGAACCCATGTCCAAAGGACCAAGTTCCCCAAACCTCCCCCGTGTAAAATAAGTACGGGTTATAACGACCTCAACCACATCTTTAGAATGATCTAAGAAGAAAACCTAAAAAAGAAAAGGTGGGGGAGGGGAACCCGTGTCCTTAGACACGTGCCTTCTCCCCCCTGGTGACAACAGACCTGTAAATTGGCTCTCCCCTAAACCTTATTCTTAATCTCATTTCTCACCATCATCATTTCAAGCACATCACAGTTCTTAGCACCTCTTGCTGAGTTGTAATTTCTTGTTGGGCTTCAGGAGTTGTCATTACCAAGTGGAAAGGCTTTAGTTAGACAATGTAACAACTGTCTTGAACCTTTTCCTGATTCTGTGATATCAGCAATTTCATAAGAAATGAAGTCCTCAAATCCAGTAGTATGAGACGAAGGAGTTGAAAAACAGTAGTTTGTTCATGTTCACTATATTGCTGTATACAAAACTGAAGCTATATTGCTGTATACAAACTTGAAGAAGCTCCTGACGAAGAAGGAGCAAAATTGGTCGTGCCACCCATGCATACGACAGCCGTCAAAAGAGGAGGGGGACAAAAAGGAGACTTGACCACAACGCTAACGCATTGAAATCAACTCAGAGTAAGTGGTTCTTTCATCCCTCTGCAATGCATCCTTTGGAACTAATAACACCAGCGGCTGCCATATATACGTATTTTTGCATACAACAATATATTGAACATTTACGAACTATTGAACCTCATGCTGTGTTTATAACGTTATTTTGTTGAAAAACAGATCTAGGATTTCCTCCAAATAATATCATTCACATACTTTAAAATCTACCTACTCTTTCAAAGGGCATATCCTTGCGTATTAACTGGTATAGCCTAGTGATCATGAGTCGGTAGTATGTCAGGCTCGCAATCTGCAGTTCCAAGGTTAGTCTCAACTGTGCCAGAGTTGGGTAATTTTCTTCTCTAACTCCCGTTCGGCCATCGGTAATAAAGGGGATACCGATAGGCTTCAAAAGGCCACCGTCTATCGGATGGATCGTTAAGCTATGGTTCAGTGAAGAGGAGCGCCATACCCTGTGGACGATTAAAAATACTCTAGAAGGTCTTAACGGGAGGCTTCGATCTGTTTTCTAAAAGCTGTCCACTGGGTCCCCTTCCCCCAACCTTCTCCGAGCCCTAGGTGTTGACTTGGCCATCTAGCATATTGTGTGTAAATAAAAAAAGTGTCCCTCAGGGATATTCAATCCTCTGAGGGACACTATATTCCATCTATCACAGTACTTTCCAGGAGAATGTGAAATTGAGGGAGAGTTACAATTATTAGGCAGTTTTTCAGGAGAAAGTTACTAAGTTGACAATATTGCATGTAAAGAGTTCATCATTGGAGGAGAATGGGTCGGATTGTTTGAGTCTGAGTATCTTTTGTGCACAGAATAGGCTAAATATCCATGTAACAAGGACCACAAAAGCTCAAATTTGAGTTGAAGAAAGGAACCCATGGACAACAGTTAGAAGACTGGAGCTATTGGCCAGTGAGTTAAGTGCATAGAGTATGGTTTCTCCTCAGATGGGCCATGGCTTTACGATGGTCTTTTCACGACCATCGTAAAGCCATGGCCATCGTAAAGACGATGGTCTTTTCAAGCACATCTTTCGTTGAATCAATCCTTTCCTGATATTTTTTCTTGTTCCCAGATCAGTTGAGAAAATCTCGAAATTAATACAGTGCTGAATCGATCCTGGTAACATCAGATTACAGAACATGGCATTCTACAGACCTAACCTTGAAAGTGCTAAATACCCCACCGCAGTGGATGTAGGAAAATCACTGCTTTTGTTTCGAGAGATTATCACTGATAGATATTGTGATGAGTGAACCTGTAGAATCTAAAAGTAACTTCAAGGATGCATTTCCTATGTGTAGATAAAAACAAATGTTACCGTCAAGTATAAAACGAAATCCAGCTTTTGACATAACAATCGCCTTGATCAGAGGCGTATCACCAATGGTGCAGGTGGTGAAGTTGCACTAGAACCCAGCGCTCAGCTGGGCCTAAAATATAAGGACAAGATGGTTAACTTTTTCAAAAACAATTGCAAGCACTAATAGCAAATATATTTTTACATATCAGTTTTCAGAGCAGAGGAAACATTCGCAAAACGAAAAGGAGTAATTTTACATTTCCGCTGTACAAAATAAATAGCAAAGATCGATTAAGCAATGCTGTTGGTACCCAGAAAACCCGATTGAATAAAACGACATATCGATAGATATTTTCTCACGGTATTCTCCTAGAAATATTATCAAAATCTTTCAACCAATAGATGCTCTCTCTACATTGAAGCAATCTTCAAATTTTGACCTTTAAAAATCTTCCCAATAGCTGCAAACTGCATTCGAAGGCTTGTAGGAATCGTGGAACAATTTAAATGAAAGACCATTGATGCACAAATGATGGCATTAATGGGAGACATAGGACAAGATTCCATACTTCTTGTGTGTAAAATGTCGTGATTCTAGACTTCTCGTGTGTTAGATGGTGAGCAATCTGAGTAGCAGAGATTTCAGAATGAACAAAGTGGTTTCAAAATCGAGGTATTCAAGGTTATTTTTCGATAGAGCCATTATGGTTCAAATGAGGTCGCTGACAACTTCGTCGCCCTGCGTCAAAAAACTTTCTAAGTACGACGGGCATTCAAAACATTCTTGAGATGCATCTACAGAACAAACTCCATTGCACTTACCTCAACAAAACTTTTACCGTCGTTCAAAGTACTTTCCTCCAACATCTCTGCAAAGTTGCAGACGTCTACGCCAATTCTGTAACGCTTGGTGGTACTCCTGTTGGGAATGCTGCGCAACTCTGAATGAATGAATTTCGCAAGGTCTTGCACTCTTGGAAAAGGATTCCCATAAAGTTCCATTTTAATTTTTGGAAACAGCTAAAAAGCGCATGGTACAAGATCTGGTGAAGATTCAGCATGAAACAGGAGTTATAATTTTTCCTGTTCGAAATACATCGTAACTTGCCGGGTTTTGTGAGCAGTGGCATTGTCATGAGCAAGAGCTCCTTCATCTCCTTACCATTTTGAGCAAAATAATATTTCTGTAATATTAGCCACTTTTAGTCATTTTTTCAGGAAAGATGTCCATGGCTACTACTCCTTAGGTATTCAAAAACAATTGCGAACATCCTCTTCCTTGAGCGAAAGAATTGTCAGAGGATTTGGGGACGCAGTTCATCTTCCGCAACCGATCTTTCTGGGAGTTGTATAATAATAAAACTACGTCTGATCACCTGTAAAAATGTCTGTTAACCATTTCGGCAACTAGGTTCAAATATTCACAGCATCTGTTTGAGCTTGAATCGACTCAGGGCCTTATTTTGCTGTTCTGTTAGTTTCTGGCGTACCTATTTGGCACAGATCTTTCGAAACTTTAAATATTGATGAATAATTGTTTCCACGTTGTCAATAGATACATGGACATCTAAACGTATTACTTAAACGGTGATATATGGATTTTTCCTTAATTAATTCACGAACTGCAGCGATTGTTCTCTTGTTGACGGCCACTTCGTTCTTCCTGCACGCGGGAGGTCTTCAAAGCTCTACCGCCTTTCTCTGAATTTGTGCATCCATCCCGGAACAGTGTCATATGAACAGAAACAATTTTTGTTTTGATTTGCGACATATAGGACAGAGAAGAATCCTAGAAGCTACTCCTAGCTTAATACAGGCCTTCTCATGCAAGGACATGCCCTACTAAGACCGAAGTCACTGCTGACCACTGCCTTAGTTAGAGCTAACACAACACACAAAGTTTGCCTTGCTGGAACAGTCGTTAACTGTTCGCATATAATGCTCTGGAATTCTCATACACTTGTGATAAATCAGCATAAATTTTTTCCTGTCCTCCCCAAGCTGCATTCTTGTGAAAATGTAAAATGTTTTCCCCCTCTTTAGTAGACTCCATAGCAACAACGCATAGATTTCGCGGACCGAACTATACGCGCACGCAAACTAAAGTAGCAATGATGATACGGCCTTTGTTTTCAATACGCAGTGACAGGTTTAATACAGCTTTCGATGACAAGTCGTAGCCAGTTAACTTCGGAGGAACGGGTGCAAATCTACAGACAAGTGTCAAGAACTTTTTGAATGCCCTCCATATTAACTGATGGGGAGTAAACGAAGCTGCAGAGCTTCCCAACAGAGATTATACATCCGACTTAACGTCTTCATTTGGTGCTCATCCTTTAGGACTAGCTTGAAACCGAAAATAACAAACATTTCTATCACAACGAAAGTGACTAATTTATTGATTATGGAAAACTGCACTCTTACTTTAGCTTTGCCAGATATGTATACTACTCTCTAGCTTTATTTTAACGCTACCGGTAACTGTAGCAAGATCGGAAGGCTCATTTTAAAAATTAATATTGATAAAAAAGTGTCTCAGAAATAAATTGATAAAAGAAAGGTTATCAAGACCTGCCTCTTTATCTATAGAGAAATGAAGAGCACGAGAAACATTTGCAAGTAATGAAAATAAGGAAAAATCACAATCTAGGCTGAGCAAATAAAATTAAAGTTTGTTTCATTAATATTATTTGAATTTGTGGTATTTATATAAATTTTTCAAAGTTTGGTTAAAAAATCCTCTCGAATTACTACAGGATGCCTTCTGTAAAATGCGAGAAAACTTCATTCTTTACAATTGCATATGGATAGCGACCTGTGTCAGGACCAGAATTCATAAGTGTAGAAAATTGCTTTAGATAGGAGGTATTTAGTATTTTACTTCTGCAGAGATATCATGGAATTTAATAGTGACTTTTTGGAAGCTTGAACGCGATTTCTGACACATCGTAAGTATTGGAAGTGGTGCATTTGTCGTGAATATACTATTCTGATTCGCATATAATACTCTGGAATTTTTTTATCAGGGAGCTAGTAGATGTTCATTGACAGTAATCTTTTTCTTTTATTAGGAAAGACGTGTAAGTTAGTAAACATTTCCAAACAAATTTAAATTTTATTATGCACTTAAAGTATTACTATATATTATCAATATACTGTATATCTTTGACAGTACCAAATTATATCTGTACTTATGTGTACCAAATATATTATATGTACGTATATTGACAGGCTCCTGTCAGACCTCTGTGGCAAGCAGCTGCTTGAGGGGGTATTTATTTTTATTTTTATTATATATATATATATACCAAATTATATCAGTACTAAACAAACTATGGGAGCGAATACGTTTTTAGCACAGAAGTGAGTTATTAATGGTTAATTACAGTACTATGCGAATTAATTGGGACAAGCGAAGGAACGCTATGTCCCTTCCGCTGCAGAGTCTAAACTGCTGCACGTCTAAACTTGTTCGTAACCTTCTGCTGCAAATCTAAATTTGCGCGTGTCCCTGCAATGGACACGCGTAAGTTTAGACTTGCAGCAGAGCGATATCTGTAAGTCTAGAAATGTCTGTTGTGTTACTGTAAAATGTCTGAAAAATGTTACTGTAAAATGTCTGTAAAATGTCTAGAAATGTCTGTTATGTCTGTTATTTACACTTCCACTTTAGTCGGAAATGATATTTCATAGGCTGAGGATGTGATTATGTAAGTACTTCACAATTTTCATTGGAAACTTTTTTTATTAAATACATCATGGACATCACACCTCGTAAACGAGCTAAAATAATCGCTTTAGGCGAAAACACTTCACTTACTGCTGGGCAGATAGGAAAAGCAGTTGACATCGGGAAAACCAGCGTTTCACGGATCATGAAGCTGCGTAAGGAGACAGGGTCCATGGACATGTCCCGTAAAGGACATTGTGGAAGAAAAAGAAAAACCACCCCTAGAGATGATAGTCTAATTCGAAGAATTAGCATCATAGATCCGAAGAAGACCAGTGGAGACGTCAAAAGGGAGATTGCGCCTCATGGGGTTAATATAGATGCTTCCACCGTATGTCGTCGTGTTCTGGAGTGTGGCCGCCAGGCTCGACGCCCCTCCAAAAAGCAGCTTTTGACACCCACTATGAAGCAAAAACGGCTATTCTGAGCAAAGAAACATTGAGACTGGATTGTGGAGAATTGGGAAAAAGTGATATTTTCCGACGAAACCCACTTTGAGGTGCATGGTTACAGGTCAAATTTCGTCCTCCGCTCGCCTGGAGAACCTCTTCGATCCGACCACATCCAGCAATCCCCCAAACACCCATCAAAGGTCATGTTTTGGGGATGTTTCACAGCTTCCAGGCCACAGACGCTTCACCCAATTGAAGGAATGATGGACAGCAAAAAGTACATAGGCGTTCTGGAGGCGAAAATGGTCCCAACACTACAGAAGCTGTTTCCTAACGGCGATGGGGTATTTCAACAGGATCTGGTTCCAAGCCACATTTCTAAGCTTGCTAAGAGCTTCTTTACCCAGCAATATTTGAAGATATTGGAGTGGCCAGGAAATTCACCCGATCTAAACCCCATTGAAAATTTGTGGGCCATTATTAAAGCGCGCATATCTAAGATGGATTGCACGACGAAAACCAAAATGATAGAAAGTGTCATGAAAGTGTGGTACCACGACCCTGAAGTGAAGGAGATGTGTGGAAAGCTAGTGGCATCAATGGTTGAGAGGGTGAAAGAAGTAATTATTGTTAAGGGGGGGTCACATTCACTATTAACTACATACACTATTAAACAAATAAATATTTCAGTTGTGTCTTTGTTACTACATTTTCCTATTGTCCCAACTAATTTGCTCATTGTGCACCGGCAATCAGGGAGGAGAATTTTGCGGAGATAAATCTCAATGCTGAACCAGCTGGGACTCGAACCTGAGAACTGCAGATTACGAGACTGGCGCGCTGTAAGACAAATAAATAGTAACAAAAAAATAAATAAAAACAAATAAACTGTAAGACAAATAGGCTAATCCAAAGTTTAGTTTGGTCAACTAGGCTAAATTCTAGGAAAATAATCCAATTATTCGTTCCAGATTCAAATGAGAATCTTTAGAAATCTAGCAAGGATTAAAACGCCAATGCCCATTTTCCTAATTAACTTTTAAAAAGTGACTCTTAGGGTTCCATTAAGAAAACTTGCACCAGTCACCAAGTTGATGGGGCGGGGGTGGCTCAGTCGGTAGCGCGCCAGTCTCGTAATCTGCAGTTCTCAGGTTCGAGTCCCAGCTGGTTCAGCTTTGAGATTTATCTCCGCAAAATTCTCCGCCCTGCCCACGGTCAGTAGGCGACACCGATGGGCTTGGAATAGGCCGCCATCCGTCGGATGGGACATTAAGCCGTGTCTCCCTGTGCGGGAGAGCATAACCTGTGCACGGGAGAGCATAACCATCCAGCGTGTTGAAAAACACGCTGGATGGCCTTGACGGGAGGCTACCATCTTGTCTCCCAACAGCTGTTCCAGTGGGTCCCCTCCCCCAATCTTCTCTGAGCCTTCGGGGTTCATGTGACCTGGCCATTTAGCCCATGGTGGGCAAAAAAGTGCCGCTCAGAGGTAAAATAACACAACCCCAAGTTGATTATAATACGCCCCAGGCCTTGATAGGTCAACTAGTCTCGATCTGTAATCGAAAACTTGTCACTCAATTACCTCAATCCCGTAAAGTTTGCTGACATACTATTTCAATAAAGAATACTACTCTTTGATGGATACGTTTTGAAGCGGCTTAATACAGAAATACAATTCAATCATAAGATGCGATTTAAAGAGAGGACTCGGGAAAAGTTCTTTCTTTAACCGTAACTTTTTTTCTTACCGGAATGGTGTGATCTGACCACTAAAGAAACACGACTACTAAACAAACTTTGCAGCATGATAGAAACAATTCAAAAAACATACAGAAACTTCATTTTTTTGACAATAGTCTTCCGGCATTATGATGCATTTCCCTTGCCATTAAGTTAATGTTCTCAGATATTGTAGGATCGGAACCTATATTTAGTTTTCAGGCAGTGAATAAAATATCAAAGCAGGTGTTGTGGAAAATCGAACCTGGCAACATCAGATTACGAACGTTGCATGCTAGAGACCTAAGGGATGATGATATTATTAATTATCCCACTTCAGGGGGTGTAAGAAAAATATATTCATATTGTTTGAGAACCTTATTAATATTCTCTGATATATTTTCAAACCTGGAAAACCCATTATTTTAATCCCAGAATGATCCCGTTATTTGAATTCGAGTCTTCTTTCACTACAACCAAACACTCCAACCATTTCCCCATTACATTGATGAAACTAGTAGAAGAATAACACTTTGTGTAGAGTGTGATCAGGTGCAAAAGATAATACACTGAGATGCCAGTTTATTAGGTACACCACCAATCGTCATATAAATGGTTCATTCCAACACCTAATACGTCACGTAACCGCAATGTGCAGTATAAATAAGTCAGACCAGCTCTTCGAGCATCAGTTAGAATTGTATTGAGCATCAGAATGGGCAGAACAAGCGACCTCAGTGGCTTTGAACGTGGCATGGTAATTGGTGATAGGCGTGCCGGTTCTAGCATCTCCCAAATGGCCGTCGTCTTGGGCTTTTCACAACCAATTGTTTCAAGGGTTTACCGAGAATGGTGAGAAAAGCAAAAATGGCGAGAATAGTGATTGGCGATACTACAGATAAAAACAGCTTCCGGATCAAAGGGGTCAACAGAGACTACCTAGAATCGTGCAAGCAATCAGATGGGCCTCAACCAAGCAAATCACAACAGAAATAAACATTGGTGTGCAGACCATCTCCATACCCACCACCAGACCATCTCCATACCCACCACATTGCGGACCTTGTCACGAATGAGCTACAACAGCAGCCGACCATGTTGAGTGACGACGTTGTCAGAAAAAAACACAAAAGCATGTCTCCAGTGGGCACAAGAGCATCAACACTGGACCAATGGAGACAGGAAAACGGTAGCCTGAGCGTTATCAAGGATCTACAAGAATCAAGGTTCCTTATGCATCATGCTAATGGAAGGATCAGAATTTGGCACAAGGAATATGAGGCTATGGAGCTATCTTTTCTGGTGTCTACAGCAGAGGCCGGTGGTGGTTGTGTAAAGATGTGGGAAATGTTTTCCTGTAACGCATTAGGCTTCCTCATATCCATCGAAGGACATCTGAACACTATGGCGTATTTGAACATCGTTGCTGACCACATTCATCCCTTCATAGCTACAATTTATCCTCACTCGGATGGACACATTCAGCATGATAATTCACCTGCTGACCGCTACATTTCATCACCGAGTGGTCTCAGGAACATGTCGACCAGTTGTCCTTGCTTCAATGGACTGCACTATCCCCAGTAAACCTTGTCGAGCATATTTGAGATGAGACGGTAAGGGTGTGGGCAGTGAGACTGTGGCGCCGTCCAATATGCAGCAACTGAGCAACACAATCATTTCAGCATGCTACAACATCCCTGCACAATGCATCCAGCATGTTGTAACTTTTATGCCCCGACATATCAGGGCTTTCTGCAGTACCGTTGACAGGGTGTAGCATAGAGGCCGCCTGCCTCACGGCGCCTGTGATGTTCCACCCATCGATGTAGATCATCATCATCATCATTCTCAAGCAGCCATGGGCCACGTAGGTCCAACCAGACCGTGCAATTTAGTTCTCCAAGCAAGTCTGTCCTGAGCTACATCTACTGCATCTGGCCACTGCACACCAATTCTAACAAGGTCCTGTTTGACATTGTATGCCCATCTCATCTTTAGTTTCCCTCTCTTTCTGAAGCCTTTAGACACACTGTTCATAACCCTATTCGCCAATCTATAATTATTCATACGGGCAACATGGCCAAACCAACGAAGTCTCTCTCTGCACAATATGCTGCTTAAAGGAGGTTGCAAACTCCTTTGCCTAACCTCATCATTAGTTACAAAGTTGAACCACCTAATGCCCAAGATACTGCGTAAGCATCTGGAATCAAAAGCATCTAGTTTCCTGTTATCTTGTTTACAAAGTGTCCAGGTTTCACTACCATAACTAACCCTAGAAAGGACCAAACTATTATACAGTCTAATTTTAGTCTTTAGGTGTATACGCCTATTTCTCCACACTCTCCATAGATTCTTAAAAGTCCCGGCAGCAATCCCTATTCGTCTGTTAATCTCACACCGCACATCACCATTATCTGTTACATAGCTCCCAAGATAATTAAACTGTGACACCTGCTCAAGATTGCAACCATTCAGATTAACTGAATCACAGTCTGCCTGACCTATTTCCATCACTTTAGTTTTCTCTCTGTTTCTCCCCAGACCTACTCTACTACCAGTCTAATAAACAGCTCGAATGAAAGTGTTCTCATCATCATCTCATCAACATTATTTGTCAAAAGGGCTAAATCATCAGCATAAACTAAATTATAATTTTTGATCTCTAGACCATTTAAGGCCAAAATCTTTCACTTGCAGTGAATTTCATATAACGTAATCAATAACCAAGCAAAAGAGAAAAGGAGACAAAATGCACCCTTGTCGAACACCAGAAGTAATGCTAAACCAATTGCTACAAGCCTTACCAACTCTCACACTCGACTCAGTGTTATTATAGACAGCTTTCATTATGTTAACTAACTTGTTTGGTATGCCATACGATCTCACAATCAACCACAAATTATGACGATCAACAGAGTCGAAAGCCTTTTTGAAATCAACAAAGCTAGCAACTAAAGGTTTCTGAAACTCTAAACATTTCTCAAGAATCTGCCTAAGTGAAAATATCTGATCCACACATCCCCTACCACTTCTGAATCCACATTGCTCATCACGCAATAGACTGTCAACCAGATTCTTAATTCTATTAAGCACAATCATGGAAAGAACTTTACCTGGAACAGAGATTAGGCTGATACCCCTATAATTATTACAAGAACTTCGATCACCTTTTTTGAAAATAGGGATAACAATAGCTCTGGTAAAATCCTTAGGAACTATGCCTTTATCATAAAAGATATTCAGAATTTCAGTCATCCAAGTGGTAACCGAAACATTTCCAGCTCTAAGCATTTCCGTAGTAATTTCATCTACCCCTGGGGATTTATGAAGTTAAGTTTAGAAATAGCCAAAATAACTTTAGATTGTGTTATAGGGCCAACGTTAAAGCCACCAATGCATCTATCATCATTGCAAACAATGGGAGTAAAATTAACCAGATTGTTTAGAACATCACTGAAATGCTCAGCCCACTTAGCCATGACAGAATCTTCACCTTCTATAAACTTACCTAGTTTATCCTTCAATCCCTGTATACCAGTTCGTTTTCTACCATACAAAACATTAACTCTCTAGTACAGCTCTCTGCTGTTGTGCTGTCTAACTGCTTCCTCGGATTTGTCAGCCAAACCATCAAAGTCAAAGATTCTTATCAGCAGCTAACTGATGCTTTACACGTTTATTAAGCTCTCTGTACTGCTTTCTGTTAGAACTAGTATGGTATTGATTAAGGACATTCCTGCAGTTCTTTCTTTCTAAAACAAGCTCAAGTGCCTTATCACTCAAATAATTCTGTCTCCTCTGCTCCTTTTTTCCTAAAAGAGTACTGTTGGTTTCCAAAAAAGCCTGTTAAAGATGGTCCCATTCTTCCTCAACTTCAGTAGTAAGCAAACCATGACTGTCATAATGACTAAGTAACCTATCACGGTAAGCTTTGGCTATTACTGGGTCTTTCAGAGCTTCACTATTAAAAGCAATTTTTTTAACCCTAGCACAACACTTTTTAGGTTTAAGTTGCAAGACACTTTTAACAAGGTAATGGTCAGATCCAATTTCAGCTCCCCTATATGCCCTGGTATTCCTAACAGAAATAGCCCATTTGCTGTTAATTAATATATAATCAATCATATTCTTATGCAGCCCATAGGGTGAAACCCATGTGTACTTATGTATGTTTCGGTGTTTGCAATAAGTGTTAGTTATTCTGAATCCATTGAGTTTACTTACCTGTAGGAGACGTTGCCCATTGCCATTGCAGCTACCAATACCAAAAGGGCCTATTACTCCTCCCCAAGGGTCAGAGTCAGTACCAACTTTGACATTGAAGTCACCAAGAACAAGGGTAATATCTCCTTTCTTGACAGAATTCAAAATATCCTGAAGTTGTCCGTAACACCTATCCTTCTCATCCTCATCGGCATCCTCAGTGGGCGCATAACAGCAGATAACATTCAGGTCTTTAACGCTTGTCTGAAATTTTGCTGTAAGAAACCTTTCATTAATGCACTCATATCCTAGAAGAACATCACTAGCATGTCTGCTGAGCAGTAGACCCACGCCTTGGTGATGCTTATTGTCGTCCCTCCCTGAAAAGAGAAATTTAAGATTATTTTTGAGAATCTGACCTTTATCTGTCCATCTTGTCTCTTGCAAGCCAAGAATATCTAAATTATAATGGTGGAATTCTTGTGTGAGGACATCAATGTAGAAATGCATCCCAACGCAACCACCACCCTAATGATATTGTTAACAATTCCTGTTAGCGTAGCAAGTACGGAAAGAAGTTTTTCCAAGTTTAAACTGATTAAAAATTATTTGCGAACAGCAATGACCCAAGAAAGATTGGATGGTCTAGCAATTATATCGATAAAGGCGGACATAGCTTATAATTTAAATTTAGAAGAGCTTATAAACAGTTTTATTGTGCGATATCCCCGTAGAAATACCCCCTTCAAGCAGCTGCTTGCCATAGAGGTCTGACAGGAGCCTGTCAGTTTATATGCCGTAGTAGAATGTCTGTGAGGATGGCAGGACCTAAGCAAAATAGCAACACAAACATCTATGTCTTACCCAGGGCTCGGAACCCAGGTCCCATAGATCAGCAGCCAAGCGCACTAACCACACGGCCATGGCCCGTAGAGCAAACATTTCATTAATATTATTATAAAATTGTTTTGCATTAATGTTTCTCTTGTAATAAAAACAAAATAGCAATTGTAGATTTTCTTATATTTTTGTCTTATAATCCATCAGGGACGATATTTAATTGTTTGCCTCAGGGCGCTATCTAATCTGGCGACGGACCTGGCTTTCTGATAGAGGAAAGGAAGCTGATTTTTTGCGGTCTGTTATTTTTCTTTCAAAGCTATAGAAAAAACTCCCGGGCTGCTCCTTTATATAGTTGTATATCATGTTTCATCATAAATTTTGAACCTTCTTGCAGGGACCTCTCTAACCTAGGGTTCCACGCTTCGCGGGAAATGCGAGGACTATCAGCCTCTGCTTCTGCTGCACTGGTATCGCTTTTAAATCTCTGTGGCCAATGATCGTAACAAAAAAATTGGTTGTCGTTACCCGACATAGATGGCGCCACAAGTGATTGAAATAAATAATGCGAGAAAGTTTTTATGTTACATTAGATGATGAAAGGAAAACGTACAAGCAGAACTCTTTGCAATTTATTCTTCTTTACTTTGGATACAAAAACAGTATATTTTAAATAATTTTACTATTTTGACAGATTGCAGATCTACTTTATATTCGATAGGAAAAAAAATTTTGGAAAATAAATATCCTAGTGCAATCTGTGATATATTACATTTATGTATGATTTATATAAAAAAGGAAAAATTATTAAAATTCAGTGGCTACCTAGTCACTGTGGAATTCAAGGAAATGTGTTAGCTGACTCATATGCCAAAGATGCAATCAATTTAACTGACACTGCTGATATTCCTATATATAATACACAAATTAACAATTATCTTAAGTCATCAGAAAAAATAGAGCTCAACAAATACTTTAGAGTTCAGAGTTCTGTTAAACATCATTTTAGATATCAACTTGATCAAAATATATGTTCATTGCTAAAAATTAAAATGTCTAGAAAGAATTTTTGCAAAATATTAAGATTGAGAACTGGTACTGCAAAGTTAAACAGTTACTTATACAAGATAAAGAAATCAGATAGTGCAAATTGTATTTACTGTAACTGTGAAGAAACTATTTCACATATTTTATTGAACTGTTCACATTATGACAGAGAACGTAAAATTTATTTTCAGCAATTATCGGAACTAGGATAAATCAATTTACAAAATATGTTGAATTTTCCAGTAGTTGATGTCAGAAATGCAAGCTACAACTTTCTTATTAACTTCCTGCTCGCGACTTCTTTGTTTAAAAGGATATAACCGGATTTCCTCTCAACAATGGGAACCAATCAGATTTCAGTTTCTATGGTTACAGTTATTAAATTCAATCTTTCTACTTTAACGTTCTGTAACGGAAATTTGTTCCTTCACAGCTTGACTTTGATAGTGAATACGTGTAATATGTATGCACATATAAAATATATCATTATTACTCAGTATTTATTTTCAAACTTTAAACTATTATTTATTTATTTTACTATTAAGCATAAAACTATTAATTTTTGTAACTATGACACTTCATTGAATAATGAAAACTTATATATTTGATATGTATAATAGTTAAAATATTCTCTTGTTTCTCTTTATACTTTTGTATTGTTTTTAACAGAACCTGGTGTAGAAGAGCCTGGCCCTAATATCATCATGATTGTTAGGTGTATAAATAAATAAATAAGGAAAACATAAGCTGTTGATAGCGTAGATATTAGCATACCTGTCATCAGGGCGTAGCATGGGGGTAGCCTAGCTACCCCCCAAAAATAAATCGGAGTTGTCAAAATACGAAGCAACTTGGCAAAGTCCAGGTGAGTTGTGAAGATTGTTTCGGCGAAATTAAGGATAGTTGGCAAAAATAAAGGCAACTTCTTAAAATCTAGAGAACTTGGCAAAATTCGAAGTGATTTAGTGAAATTCATGTGAGATATTAAAAATTGCATTATATTTTTTTTTTTTGGAAATAATGGCGAGTTGGCAAAATTATGTCAACTTGGCAAAATCTTGGGTGGAGCTACTGCCCTCGAAATAAAATCCTGGTACTTCCCTGACAGAGACAAAATTAAATTTGTGTATAGTACTTATTTTCTCAGTTGACAAAATTTGATTTCCGAGCAGAAAAATTTTCGTTTTCTCCCCCCCCCCCCACCAATCATAGTCCCTTCGTTACTCTCCTGCTTGGCATATTACTCTAAGTTATGTGTTCGAATCCCACTCACGGCAAAGCAAATTTTTTTTCAGCTCAGTATTTCATTTAGACTATTTTTCATTAGTGCCGTTGTAAATCGTTGAGGCTAATAATCCTAACAAATATTAAGATTCCTCCTGTTTAAATACCAATTTAAGAACCTCAGCGACTGATGATTTTGAAAAGGTAAAACACCTGCTTTTTCATTGCCGTTTTTAGAGCCTCTGTGTCCAATGACCTTAAAAAAAACTAAGACTTCTTTCTATATCGCTTCGAAAAACCTCAATGAGCAATCATCCTTACAAAAATTGAGACTTCGACTGCACTAAAAATTAACGAACTTCTGTAGACAATGATCCTAGCAAAAAGTTCGACTTTTTAAAGTCTCATTACGAATTTTAATAGATTTAATTTCGTATCTGAAATAAATTCATCGAGGTTCTCAAGAAGATAAAATATTCATAAATGAACACTTGACCCAAGAAAATAAATTATTACTGGATGAAAGTAGAAAACTACTACAAGAACAAAACTTCAAATTTGTCTGGGTTAGAAATGGCAAAAACTTCATCCGGAAAGAGGAAAAGGCAAAAGTATTTAGAATTAAAACTTTAGATGGTTTAGTTAGGTTAAAAGTTTAGTTCTGCTAATATATGTTTTCGTTTGTCAATATGAATATTTCAGAGGAAATTCTAAAAAATCAGTTAAATATTAACCAGACAAATAGTATATTCAAAAACTCTTTATTAACAAATCATTGTAAAATAAATGTCATATCAGGGGAAAATGCATATGATAAAAACTATTATACTTGGGGAAAGGGTTTAAATATCATTGTGGGAAACATTAGAAGTATGAGAAAAAAAATTGATCATTTTTCTTTACTTTTAAATATTACAGATATTTATCCAGATATAATTGTTTTAACTGAAATCTAGATAAAAGAAAATGAAATACAATTATATAAATTACAGGGATATAATATTTATTATAAATGTCAATTAGAAAACAGAGCTGGAGGTGTCTTAGTGTACATAAAAGATGAATTTATTGTTATTTCTTGTAAAATTATGTTCACAAATTCAGACTTGGTACAAATGGAATTTTCAGATTCTTAAAAATAATCTTAAATTTCTCTTTTCAGGGAGGGACGACAATAAGCATCACCAAGGCGTGGGTCTGCTTCTCAGCAGACACGCTAGCGATGCTCTTCTAGGATATGAGTGCATTAATGAAAGGTTTCTTACAGCAAAATTTCAGACAAGCATTAAAAACTTGAATGTTATCTGCTGTTATGCCCCCACTGAGGATGCCGATGAGGATGAGAAGGATAGGTTTTACGGACAACTTCAGGATATTTTGAATTCTGTCAAGAAAGGAGATATTACCCTTGTTCTAGGTGACTTCAATGGCAAAGTTGGTACTGACTCTGATCTTTGGGGAGGGGTGATAGGCCCTTTTGGTATTGGTAGCTGCAATGGCAATGGGCAACGTCTCCTACAGGTAAGTAAACTCAATGATTTCAGAATAACTAACACATATTACAAACACCGCGACATACATAAATACACATGGGTTTCACCTGTGTAGGAATATGATTGATTATATATTAATTAACAGCAAATGGGCTAGTTCTGTTGGAAATACCAGGGCATATAGAGGAGCTGAAATTGGATCTGACCATTACCTTGTTAAAAGTGTCTTGCAACTTAAACTTAAAAAGTGTTGTGCTAGGGTTAAAAAATTTACCTTTAATACTGAAGCTCTGAAAGACCCAGTTATAGCCAAAGCTTACCATGATAGGTTACTTAGTCATTATGACAGTCATGGTTTGCTTAATACTGAAGTTGAGGAAAAATGGGATCATTTTAAACAGGCTTTTTTGGACACTAACAGTACTCTTTTCGGAAAAAAGGAGCAGAAGAGTCAGAATTATCTGAGTGATAAAGCACTTGAGCTTATTTCGGAAAGAAAGAACTGCAGGAATGCCCTTAATCAATACCCTACTAGTCCTAATAGAAAGCATTACAGAGACCTTAATATACTTGTAAAGGATCAGTTAGCTGCTGATAAGAATCTTTGGCTTGATGGTTTGGCTGACAAAGCCGAGGAAGCAGTTAGACAGCACAACAGCAGAGAGCTGTACCACATAGTTAATGTTTTGTGTGGTAGAAAACGGACAGGCATACAAGGATTGAAGGATAAACAAGGTAAGGTTATAGAAGGGGAGGATTCTGTCATGGCTAGGTGGGCTGAGCATTTCAGTGATGTTCTAAACAATGTAGTTAGTTCTACTCCCATTGTTTGCAATGATGATAGATGCATTGGCGGCTTTAATGTTGGCCCTCTGACACAATCTGAAGTTATTTTGGCTGTTTCTAAACTTAAACTTCATAAATCCCCAGGGGTAGATGAAATTACTACGGAAATGCTTAGAGCTGGGAATGTTTCGGTTACCACTTGGATGACTGAAATTCTGAGTATCTTTTATGATAAAGGCATGGTTCCTAAGGATTTTACCAGAGTTATTGTTATCCCTATTTTCAAAAAAGGTGATCGCAGTTCTTGTGATAACTATAGGGGTATCAGCCTACTCTCTGTTCCAGGTAAAGTTCTTTCCATGATTGTGCTTAATAGAATTAAAAATCTGGTTGACAGTCTATTGCGTGATGAGCAATGTGGATTCAGAAGTGGTAGGGGATGTGTGGATCAGATATTTTCACTTAGGCAGATTCTTGAGAAATGTTTAGAGTTTCAGAAACCTTTAGTTGCTAGCTTTGTTGATTTCAAAAAGGCTTTCGACTCTGTTGATCGTCATAATTTGTGGTTGATTGTGAGACCACATGGTATACCAGACAAGTTAGTTAACATTATGAAAGCTCTCTATAATAACACTGAGTCGTGTGTGAGAGTTGGTAAGGCTTGTAGCAATTGGTTTAGCATTACTTCTGGTGTTCGACAAGGGTGCATTTTGTCTCCTTTTCTCTTTAGCTTGGTTATTGATTATGTTATGCGAAATTCACTTCAAGGGAAAGATTTTGGCCTTAAATGGGCTAGAGATACGAAAATTTCTGATTTAGATTATGCTGATGATTTAGCCCTTTTGGCAAATGATGTTGATGAGATGAACTCTTTCATTCGAGCTGTTGATGAGACTGGTAGTAGAGTAGGTTTGGTTATAAACAGAGAGAAAACTAAAGTGATGAAAATTGGTCAGGCAGGCTGTGATTCAGTTAATCTGAATGGTTGCAGTCTTGAGCAGGTGTCACAGTTTAATTATCTTGGAAGCTATGTAACAGATAATGGTGATGTGCGGCATGAGATTAACAGACGAATAGGGATTACTGCAGGGACTTTTAAGAATCTATGGAGAGTGTGGAGAAATAGGCGTATACACCTAAAGACTAAAATTAGACTGTATAATAGTTTGGTTCTTTCTAGGGTTAGTTATGGTAGTGAAACGTGGACACTTTGTAAACAAGATAACAGGAAACTAGATGCTTTTGATTCCAGATGCTTACGCAGTATCTTGGGCATTAGGTGGTTCAACTTTGTAACTAATGATGAGATTAGGCAAAGGAGTTTGCAACCTCCTTTAAGCAGCATATTGTGCAGAGAGAGACTCCGTTGGTTTGGCCATGTTGCCCGTATGAATAATTATAGATTGGCGAATAGGGTTATGAACAGTGTGCCTAAAGGCCTCAGAAGGAGGGGGAGACCTAGGATGCGGTGGGCAGACAATGTCAAACAGGACCTTGTTAGAATTGGTGTGCAGTGGCCAGATGCAGTAGATGTAGCTCAGGATAGATTTGCTTGGAGAACTAAATTGCACGGTCTGGTTGGACCTCTGTAGCCCATGGCTGCTTGAGGATGATGATGATGATGATGAACATTATCTGTACTTTATTATCCTTTTATTGATCACATATTTATTCAAAATCAGATTTTATTGAAGAATTAGAATGTAAATTAAATACAATAAATAAAAATTATGTTATTATAACTGGTGATATGAATATAGACATGAAAACTAGAGATCAATTAGGCGAAAAATATATGAATTTGATTAATCACCTAGGATTCTATGCAGCAAATAATTTAATAACTAGAGAAACTACAAAAACCTGTTTTGATCATATTTTTGTAAGAATACCAAACCCAAATAAACTAAATACTTACCTTATTCAAACACATATGACTGATCATTATTACCTAGGTATTCATTTAAAACTGAATTCAAATAAAAGTGAAATTAATTATAAAAAATATTTAAAACAGATTTAAATATATTAATAAATAAATTATTAGATTACGATTGGGAAATTATAAAAAATTACACTGATTTAAATATTTAATTTGATTTATTTATAAAAAAATTACACGAACTAATTAAAATTTCGAGTTATATTAAATATAATCATCATATTCGGAAAAAAATTAAAACCCTGGATTACAGATGCGTTATTAAATTCGATAGAAAAAAGGAACAAATTGTATAAATTATAAAGGCAGAACCTTCAAATGAAATTTTAAGGGAACAATTCACTAAATATAGAAATTTATTACTTAACCTTATTAGGCAGGCAAAATCAAATTATTTTAAAAATAAAATATCTAAAAATTTTGGAAGCATGAAAAAACAATGGGAAATTATTAATGAATTATCTGGTGTTGACAAGAAAAATAAGATATTTCCTACGGAAATAATTTGCAAAAATTTAAATTGCAATTTCCATGATAATCCTTTGGTTTTTGTTAATATATTTAATAAATATTTTACTGATGTTATAGAGAATTTAATAAAAATGATCCAAATAAATGAAACATATAATTTAACAGAATTTGATTCCACACTACAATCAATTTTTATTAATTATGTAACTGAAACTGATGTGATACAGACAATAAACTCACTAAAAATAGAAAAGGCTTCAGGAAATGATTATTTATCGCCCTTTATTTTAAAAAATATATGCCCATATATTTCAAAGACTTTATGTCATTTAATAAATTATTCTATATCAGAAGGCAGTTTTCCAAATTGTTTAAAAAAGCTACCATAATTCCGGTTTATAAAGTAGGTTATCGAAAAAATTTAGGGAACTACAGACCAATTTCAATACTATCAAATTTATCAAAAAACTTTGAAAAAATTATGAATATAAAAATGGTAAAGTTTCTTACAAAGATAAATTTTTTTGCTGAAAATTAACTCGTATTTAGGGAAAAAAGAAATACAGAGGATGCTATTTTAAAATTAACTTGAATAGTTCATAAAGGAATTAATGATAACCTTAAAGTAGCTATTGTTTTTCTGGATATACATAAAACTTTTGATTCTGTTCCACATGACATAATGCTATTTAAACTTGAGAAATATGGATTTAGAGGAAGAATATATAATTAGTTAAAAAGTTATTTAAATTATAGGGTTCAGGTAGTTAAAATAGGTGAAATTATTATTATGGAAGAAATTGTGCAGTTTGGTGTACCTCAAGGTGCAGTTTTAGGACCATTTTTATTCTTAATTTATATAAATGATTTATGTAAACTTGATACAATAGGAAATTTAGTTACTTTTGCTAATGATACAACTTTAATTTGTAGTGCTACAGATTTCAATTCTTTAATAATTAATATAAAATTAGATATGATTAAAATTAGAAAATGGCTTTTAAAAAACAAATTACTTTTAAATATCAATAAAACAAAATATATCCATTTCAAATTAAAAGGACAATGTGATTTTTTACATAATAAAATATTTTATCATGCTTTTGATTGTACTGGTAAAAATTGTTCCTGTTTACCTATTAAAGGAGTTGATTGTTTTAAATATTTAGGTGTTTATGTAGACTGTAAATTAAATTGGAAGGAACATATGGAAAATATTATTAAAAAGATAAATATTGTAACACCACGGTTATATTATATTAGACAATTTGTAGATATTTCAACTTTAAAAATGATATATAATTGTTGGGTTAAATCGTATCCCCAATATGAAATTACTTCTTGGGGTGGCACATATTATACTAATATTAACAAATTAATTATAGCTCGAAATAGAATTGTAAAATGTATATTAAAAAAGAGAAAATATGAAAATGTTAAAAAAGAAATTTATATATGCATTCAATTTTAAAACATTTGTTTAAAATTTGGTAAGAACAAAATATAAATTTGCAAATTATAACACAAGATACAGTAACTCTATTAATCTCGTTGAATTCTTATCTAAGAAAACTGTGACTAAAAAACATTATATTTACCTTGCGCCTAAATTATTTAATTTTTTTACCAAACAATATAAAAATGGAGAAAGCTTTACATAGTTTTGCTTCAAATCTTCGTAAATGGCTATTAGATATTGATAATATTGAGAATTTTTTGTAACAAATTTCATAATTTTTAATCATTTATTAAATTGCTTGTGCCGAATTGTTCAAATTATTTTATTCTTCTATTACTTTATAAATACTTAAAACATTTATTGACTATTGTTGACAAAATTATAAATTATATATATGAAATATGATAAAATTCCACAGGCGAGTTATTAACTCTTGTGAATTTCTGTAAGATTCAATTGTAATATTTGTGCCCACTGGTAGATCAATGTAATCGGATGTATTATGTATTAAATAAATAAATAAATAAAATTGTGTATCCTAGTCAAAATTTTTCATTTTAATCAATAGATGGCGCGACGTGACCTTTTAAAACATAGATTCCCAACGGGGCGATACCGCCCCCAGTGGGCGCTGGAGCCTTCCATGGGGGCGGTAGCGGATCCAGAGGCAAATGGGGGGCGTTGAGGCAGTCAAGAGGGGCGGTCAAATAAATAAATAAATTTAGTGGAATTTTCTGTGACATCCTTTTTATCTCTTCTATTCTGTGGTGTCTTCCTGGTGATTCTGGTCATCCACTACCTCATCCGTCATGTACAGCTTTTCAACTGCAGCTTGGACAATAAGTTCCCTGCTACCGCCTACTAGCGTACTGGTACGTCTGAAGTCGACTGAGATGCTCTCAAAAGTTCTCTTCAAGACCACAGATTGGATATAAGTTTCAATATGTTTTCCCACTCCAAGTCGCTTTGAGTATGCTTTATGGTACGTAGTTACAATACCATCCCACGTCAGAACATAAGGTATAATATTAACATTTGTGAATTAGGCTCAACTCATTAGCCAGCAGATCATACTCCCTCTTCTTTTCAACCTCTACTGTCTGCACGTTATCCTGAGATGTTATTCCTACTTCAATAATTGTAATCTCATTCAATACCTTACATGCACTACTATATCAGGCTTATTATGTTGGACCTGTGTGTCCGTCCTGATAGGAAAATCAACCTTGATACAATACTAATATAATAATAATAAATTTATTATATTTAATATATTTTTTATAATAATTTTTTAATGTAATAAAATACTTTGAAAATACCTGTTTTCATGAAGAAATATTTTATCTAGCTATGTAAATTATCTTATTGTTATCGCGTTAATAAGCATTTTTAAATTAGCATTAGGTATACCTATACCTAATTTGTTTTAGTTTAGAATAGATTGACGGTGACAAGTCCTTGCAAGTTGGTAGGCAAACACGCGGTTCATGCAATTTAACATGTTTCGACAAGAATATGGGAGCTTGAAATGACTTGTTTACGGAACAAGTGCACCGGCATCGCAAACATACAAGTTAATGCGTGCACAAAATCAAATCTATAAAAGCGATAGCTCTAGGAATGTTTTATTATTTTTATGTGCTTCGCTGTGATAAATAGTCGTGAGTGATAAGTGTTAGACGTCATTATAAACATTATTTTTATAACTATCTATAAATCTGTTGAGAAGTTAATTTGTATTTGAAAATGTCTGAATCTATATCTAAAAAGAAATGCCGGCAGTACAGTATTGAGTATTTGAAATATGGATTTACGTACTCTCCTACAAACCAATCATTACTTATGTGTTTAATTTGCCGAAAAGTTTTTTCAAATGAAGCTATGAAACCTTCTAGGCTACAAGAGCATTTAAATAAAATGCATGCTGATAAGAAGAACAAAGATTTATCCTATTTTCAAGAACTGGAAAAGCAATATTTAAAACAGCCAACTATGTCAAACATTTTTGCGTCGTCTTCTGAACAAGATGATGATGGACTACGAGCCTCATATAACGTTTCATTGTTAATCGCAAAAGCAGAAAAACCACACACAATTGGCGAGGAATTAATTTTGCCGGCAGTCAAAAAGATATTAAAAACTGTTCTTCATCATAAGACACCGTCAGATATCATCAAAAAAAATTCCTCTCAGTAATAATTCAGGGCAAAGAAGAATAGATGAAATGGCAAAAGACGTTGAAATATCATTATGATATTACTTAAAGACTTGCAAATTTTCCATTCAACTCGATGAATCAACTCTACCAAATAACGAAGCTCTACTCTTATCAAACGTGATTTATAAAAGAAGAAAAAATTCATGAAGAGTTATTATTTGCTAAAAATTTGGAAACTGATTCCAAGGGAGAATCTATATTTAATACCATGCAAAAGTTTTTTCAAGAGAAAGAAATTCGTATTTGCAATATTTTGTCTGCTGCTACTGATGGCTGATTTTGTCTGCTGCTACTCCAGCAATGACAGGGCGTCATAAGGGTTTCATAGCGCATTTGAAACAAGCAGTACCAAATGTACTCGCTGTACATTGTATTATTCATCGTCAGCATTTGGTTGCAAAAAATTTGAATGAACGTCTGCATACGTCGCTCCATTACGTTATTAAAGCAATCAATAAGATTAGAAGCAATTCATTGAATGACCGATTTTGGTAACTTTATAATGAGAATGAAGAAGATTACAATCGCTTGCTGCTGCACACAGAAGTACGTTGGCTCTCTAAAGGTGTTTGTCGGAATCGTTTTTTCAATCTATTTGACTCAGTACTGGACTTTCTTGAAGACAGAGACGAAAAATTGCGCGAAAACCTGATTACGTCAAAAAATGACATCGCTTATTTGACAGACCTGTTTAAAATACTTAATCAAGTTAATTTACAATTGCAAGGTGATGAGTTGAATTTAATTAAAACAAAAAACGTCATAGCTGCTTTTGCGGAAAAACTTCTTCTATTCAAACGAAATCTAGGTAGAGGTGAATACAACCACATTCCCACATTATCAGCAGTCTCTGCAAAACCGGAAGATTTACTTACTTACTGCCAACACTTGGAAGTTCTTCATGTTGATTTTACGGAGCGTTTCCAAGATATTTTAAACATGAATATACCGAGTTGGGTTTTAGATCCTTTCGCAAACACAGATACTGAAGAATCATCAAATTTGGAAGAGGAATTCTTAGAACCCATGACTAACGAAAAACTCAAAGTAAAATTCAAACATGGATACCAAGAGATATTGATTCAAATATTGATTCAAAATACTGGTATTGATTCAAAAATCAATACCAGTTCTCTACCCTGGATTGTGGGCAATAGTACAGAAGTTTTTAATCGCATTTCCTTCGTCCTATATGGCTGAGCGTGGATTCAGTGCAGTAGCTAATTTACTGTCAAAGAAGAGGAACAGACTACACATCACTGAACGTGGCGATCTGCGATTGATGTTGACGAAATTGGAACCCGACATTAACGAATTGTTAACACTCCACCAGCCTCAACCATCTCATTAATTTTTTTATTTATTATTAATTTTGTGTTTATCTCATTATTTTTTATTTCTTATTGATTCTGTGTTTATTTTTAAAATTTTAATAAACAATTTTATTGTACATTTGGTTGTCATTTTATTAATTTCTGCTTTATGATTTTAATAGATAAATAAACAGATAAATTAGGCACAGATAATATGCAACAATATTTTAATATTTCATATAAAATTAACTATTATGGACTAGGGGGGCGTTGAAATTTTTGTTCTCTTCTAAAGGGGGCGATGGTCCAGAAAAGGTTGGGAATCACTGTTTTAAAGGTTTTGATTTTAAACGGATGATAGCGCTATCTCGATAACCTTTCAGCAAGTTGCATTGGAGATCATGCAGAAGCTTCATTTAATTGAATTGTTTCCTTCTACACAGTGGCACATCATTTTAATTCCAGAGTTTTTAAGAGAGCTTGTACCCTTAAATTGCTGATTTTTTTTCAGCAAGTTGCACTGGAGATCATGAAGAAGCTTCATTTAATTGAACTGTTTCCTTCCACACAGTGGCACATCATTTTAATTCCAGAATTTTTGAGAGAGCTTTTGCCCTTAAATTGCTGATTTTTTCTCTTTCTTTTAAAAGCTGAACCACGAAGGATGAAAATATGGTCTGAGGCGACACCTTTAAAGACTTTAAACTTTTAGATAGAGACTTTTAAGGATGGAAATATTATTTCCCCCGAATGGATCTATTATTTCTCTCTCTCTTTATATATATGATATTTAATATTATTGACCTATTCGCGCTACATAGATTAGATACCTAGCTTCGAAACATTTGCAACTCCTTATAGGGTAATTAATAGTTTTTAACCAAGTAAAATAATATTGACTTGGTTTTATAATTGTTGAGTGAAATTATAAATGACATATAGAAATTTTTAAAAGAAAAAGAAGAAAAAAATATTGCATTTGGGGCATCGCTCAAATTTTTTCTTCGCCTCGTAACAAAAAAAACTTAATATTTATTATTGCGGGTAATTGCTGGTGCACCAAATGAGATAACTTGGCACTGATCGAATGAGTGGGACGAATCAATTTGAAATTTTGATGGGAGCTAAAAAAATTCTTAAACCGACCTTGAGCTGAACTCTGCCAGCAAGTTTATTTTATAAAAAAACTACGCTCAATCACTTTAACCAAGCTGAGCTACATGTTACTTATTGCAAAGAGAAAATGTGTTTCACTTAGATAATACGTTCACTACAAATTAGCTTAGAACTTCGTGCATTTGACAACAAATATCTTTAAGAACGCTGAATTTTGGCGAAATTTTCCACATTTAATAATTATTTAATTCAAGGATTATTCTTTTAGCAACAGAACTTTTATTTTCTGTCTTTGGAATTTGTTCTTCCAAAAAGTTAAGAAAAATTTCTGCGGCCTAAAAAGTTATGGTAAACAATATTACTAGAACTAAAGGAATTGTACTTCAAATGACATGTTTTTTCCGCTGACTTATTTTATAAACATTATTCGAACTCTTCCACGTTTTACCAGTAAAATAGCAAATTTCAAGCTCTTCAGTTTCTGAAATACTGTCGTGCCCACAGAGATTTATCCTGTGGACACGACAGAATGACGTCATGACGTTGCCCTCGTCTTATCTCCTTAGGGCCCAGGTAGATAAGCTGCCTTAGGTAGATAAGCTGCGAGAGCAACGATGTGGCCACGACCGGTGTTTCCCAAACAAACCCCGCCCCCTCACACATGTGCCGCTGACAATAAATTGTACGGAAGGAACGAGTAGTTTAAGGGAGTGATTGTAAATATTGTAGGTTTGTTGTAGCAGCCCTCGATGACGTGAGGAAACATGTAAATGGAATGAGTAAATTAATCGAAGAGAATTATTCTGAGAAATTACCAAATTGTAGAGGTTGAATTAATTGAAAAGAATTAGTTTGAGTTATTGCATTTTGAATTGTTGACAAATTGTAGAGGTTGAATTAATTGAAAAGAATTAGTTTGAGTTATTGCATTTTGAATTGTTGACAAATTGTAGAGGTTGAATTAATTGAAAAGAATTAGTTTGAGTTATTGCATTTTGAATTATTGACAAATTGTAGAGGTTGAATTAATTGAAAAGAATTAGTTCGAGTTATAGCATTTTGAATTATTGACAAATTGTAGAGACGAAGGAATTGAAGCATTAATTATTTGGAATTATTATCAAATTGTAGAGAGGAAGGAATTGAAACATTAATTATTTGGAATTATTGTCAAATTGTAGCGATGAGTTAATTGAAGGATTAATTGTTTTGAGTTATTACCAAATAGTAGAGATAGAATTAATCGAAAAGAATTAGTTCGAGTTATTGTATTTTGAATTATTGACAAATTGCAGAGATGAATTAATTGAAGCATTAATTATTGTGAATTATTGATAAATTGTAGAGATGGGTTGATCGAAAACTTGATTATTTCGAATTGTTGACAAATTGTAGAGATGAGTTAATTGAAGGATTAATTATCCTGAATTATTGGAAATTGTAGAAAGGAGTTAATTGAGTAATTAGTTATTTTGAGTATTGTCAAATTATCGAGATTAAATTAATTAAAGAATTAACTATTTTGAATTATTACCAACTTGTAGAAACGATGTAAATCAAAGAGTAATTATTTTGAATTGTTGTCGGGTTATCGCGATTGAAGTAGTTGAAGAAGTAAGATATTAATTAAGAGTATATGTATAAAGGGATGATTTAGAAATTATTACAGGATTGTTATGTAAGACACAGGAAGTAAGAGGGAATAAGACAGGAGTTAATGAGAATGTGACTGACAGATTGAATAAGTAAATGTAGCACTTGTCTTTTAAGGAATAAATACTATGCAATGTCAACTGTGAATGTAACCTGTACTGGGTCCTAATGGTCCCAGATATAGAAACCTCGAGTGAATCAGTGAGTCACGTGGCGGTAGACACGGAGACGGACTGTGTGATTGTGAGTTAAGTGCATGTGGAAAACCAGATTTTTGACATCTTCCTTTTCTCTTTTGTTTCATGTGCTTTGGAGCCTTCTACACTACATCCACGAGACCCACCAACGTCCACGAGAGCGGCACAGGCGGGCCCAAACCAAACAATTTTGACTCTTGGTGCACCTGTTGCTACGCCGTGTGACACCGAGACTCGCCGAGGCTAAAACTAGAACTGTGGCCGTGTTGACTTAGGAAATCGACTTCTCTTACATCAGATGTGTGTATCGTTGTCTACGGACATTCAAAGACCTTTCCGTGCCCCGCCTATTTCCCCCCCTCCGTAAAGGGGGATAGGTATGTCATGCCCACAGAAATTTATCCTGTGGACACGACTGGGAGCCAAAAGGTTCTAGAATATGCAATTTACACGATGAAAACAAAGACTCTTGTTTTGCCATCCAGTTCTACAAATTTCCATGACGCCGTTTGCAACAGAGGACGAGTTTTCGCTTCCAGCATGGAAACTTCGCGACTAGAAAGTCGCGGTCAGCATCAAAAGCCACGGGGAAGGTGTATCTACCCTGCTTCGGCCACCCTTGACCAATAGCCGTCGTCCGCGTCAGCGTACACGCTGACCTCCGCTAGAGGTCGCGGCGGAAAGAAGAGTGGGAAGAGTGAACCGTTTGGAGGAAGACGTGTCTTTTTTCTTCTCTCGCGCTTCGTGGTTGGAACTCTCAGCGGCGAGAACGTGTGTTTCTCCTTTCGTCTTGTCTGAACTCTGAGAGACAAGAGTTAACCTTCTGCAGATAGTGTGTAAATCCAACAATGCCTCAATCACCAGCCAAGCGGACCACGGACGATGTCTCAGCAACGGCAACATGAAAGCAGGTATGGATCACTCTGACCATTAAATCTGTGTAATTCCACATGTACGCGCTTCTACCAGCCGCCGCCACGGTGCCCCAAATCGGGACAACGGACTATAAGGACTTTTAGAGCTAGTGGCTCGGACTTATATTATGGACTTTGACGAGCATTTTTCTTCTCCACCACTCTAAAGGTTGTCCTTGCTTAAGAGCGGCGTAGCTGGAAAATTACCCCAAAGATGGGAGGAATTTGTATCAGAAAATGTCAAAATAGTAATATTGGTAATAAATATTGTGTTTAATTGTTAAATCTCCGTTTTCTATGTGTTGAATGTTAATAATTTTGGAATCTTGAGTTAAGGGACTGATTAGTCTGGGCAGCGTAGACGGAGCACGACCAGAGAGAGAAAATGATGGACTGCCCTAATAACAAAGGGGGGTGTACATCAATACGGACTTTGACCTTTCATTGAAAAATGAGATGCAAGACAAAATAAAAATTGAAATCAAACTTATCCAAATGATAATTTTTTAACAATTCGCTCAGTAATTGCGGAATTGTCGACGTTAAAATATAATTTTGAACAATAATTTCATATATATTTTTAATGCATTTACTTTAGTAAACATTTTGATAATTCAGAAGAAGTTCGATATATTTCATGACCTTTGGCAAAACAATTCGTGGAAATTTTATTTCGTATTAATTATAACAAATGAAACTTAAGAATTTAATACATAATTAGTTTTCCGCATTGCAATCACGATATTTTTATTTAAATCCAAAATACAAAAAAATTAAAAAATGTTAATAATTGCATTTTTACAAATATATTTGATTTAATTATGAATGTTCTTATTTTTCATGATGTTTTCCATGACATCAGAATCATCACATCTCTTTTACTATGGGTACCTAAAACAGTCCAATTATTCTCTCGCTTGTCTAATGTGGAGCTTCATTTCTTTTAAAAAGATAAATATGATTAAACTGATGTAGCAATTTCAGGAAAATAAAAGCGAAGACTACTAATGATGAAATTGAATTACTATTAAGTGAAGAAAAGTCGTCAAGATGAATTTCTTCGATTGGTAAAAGAAATCAATCAGTTTGTCAATCTATCTTCCTTTGAAATTAATGTGAATTCAGTAACTGATGGGGCGGGGGTGGCTCAGTCGGTAGCGCGCCAGGCTCGTAATCTGTAGTTCCCAGGTTCGAGTCCCAGCTGGGTCAGCGTTGAGATTTATCTCCGCAAAACTCCCCGCCCTGCCCACGGTAGGTAGGGGACACCGATGGGCTTGGAAAGGCCGCCGTCCGTCGGATGGGACGTTAAGCCGTGGCCCTGTGTGCGGGAGAGCCATACCCTGTGCACGTTAAAGAACACGCTGGATGGCCTTGACGGGAGGCTACCATCTGTCTCCCAACAGCTGTTCCAGTGGGTCCCCTCTCCCAACCTTCTCTGAGCCTTCGGGGTCCATGTGACCTGGCCATTTAGCCCATGGTGTGCAAAAAAGTGCCGCTCAGTGTAAAACAACCCAACAACAACCCAGTAACTGATTTCATTATTAGTATATTTTACTCTTTTACGGCGTAATAGGCAGATAAATATTTTTTAAGTTTTTTATTTATATGCAGTGAGCTCTCGATTATCCGGAGATGGATCAATCTGTTTTCAGATTAACCTAAGTTCCTAAACTATTGTATTATGCTTTACGTTTTTGGATGAAGCCTACAGAGTGGTAGTGTGTTGCTAATTATACGGGGGGCAGCAAAGTTTCATAAAAGTCATGCCTCTGAGATAAAAGTAGCCATTTCTTAAAGATTTCAAGGTGTGAATACGAATATGAAAACGAAAATGCAAAATTGGCTACGATTTCTGAGAAATCCGCAATAGTTTCTTATACAGGGTGTCTCAAAAATATACGTACAAACATTTAGGGGAGGTAGATAACATCTAAGGAAATGAGAATTGCATAGGAACCCATAACCGGAAACGTAATGGGAAAGTGGTAGTAGAGGTACAAGATCTGAAAGGACACAAGACAGTGATTAATGGGAAAACATTTATTGGGCATAATTATCACAAATGGCGTAGTAGATGATACATTTCATAATATTACACCCATAATGACCCATAATCGCGCAAATTTTGATGCGCACGCGCAAACAAACGGTGACCCGCTACATGTCTGTGTGGGAAGCTTTCTTGCTACATTCATTGAGCAGCTCGTCCGTTGCCCTCAGCTATTCCATACACTAAGTGCATGTCTGCCAGCTCCCTGTTCGAATACCTTTGCATGCTCTTCGTAAACCGACTACCGCTCGAATGAGGAAATCCGAAATTTCTCCTCTAGTGCACTGATGAACAGCGCCGCCTATTGACTTACGGTGACGTTTCCGGTTATGGGTTCCTATGCAATTCTCATTCCTTTAGATGTTATTTAGATGTTTAGATGTTATCTTCCTCCCCTAAACGTTTGTACCTATATTTTTGAGACACCCTGTATAATAGAGTAATACGTACACATGACATGTATCGGTAAAACTGTGCTTCTTCTTCCGACGTCGCTTTGCCCATCGCTTGTACAGCTGCTCAGGATCATCTCTGGCGAGCGTCCAACAGTAGTCAGCCAACATTGAAGTGGACCAGTTTCCCTGGTATTGTTTCTCCATCGTTGCAACGTCCTGATGGAAACGTTCTCATCACTAACCATGCCGCAGTTGTCTGGGAAGAAATCTAAGTGGAAATGGAGAAAGTGGATCTTTAAGGACATATTGCAGCCAAGTTTGTGGTACAGAGACAACATGGCCTTGATCACTTTCTTGTAGTTGTCTGCCCTGACATTCCCGAGGAATTCAGTTGACACCAGACGAAATGCGTCCCAAGCCTTTTTCTCGTCACCCTGAAGCAGGTTGTCGAACATCTGGTCTCTGAACAGCTCACGGATCTGAGGACCCACAAAAATTCCCTCTTTAATTTTCGCTTCGCTGAGTCGAGGGAATTTGTCAGCCAAGTACTTAAAAGCTGATGCAGTCTGATCCATGGCTTTTGCGAAGTTTTTCATCACATCGAGTTTGATGTGTAGGAATGATAGCAGGATTTTGTGCATTTATGCCAGTGCTGGGTGTTCCACATTCTTCTCTCCGACCTTCAGAGATTTCCTCGGAGGCCAGTTTCTCTTCATGTAGTCAAAGTCTTTACTCGGCTGTCCATTCACATAAGAAACAGCAGTACTTCGTATATCCCAGCTGCAGACCCATCAATAGAGCACTACCTTCAAGTCACAACAGAGATGCCAGCCATACTTGCTGTATTGAAGACAGTTCAACAGCTGTTTTAGGTTGTCGTAGGTTTCTTTCATGTAGACAGTGTGGCCCACCAGAATGGATGGAAGTCGATTTCCATTAAGCATCAACACCGTCTTGAGACTCAATTTTGAGGAGTCTATGAATAGTCGCCATTCTTGAGGGTCATGTTTGATTCTGAGGGCATTCATCAGGCCATCTACATCGGAGAAGAACACAAGGTCATCTTCCTTTCTAGAGTAAGGTGCACTCTGCTCATGACGAGTTCGAAACGAAGTCACTCGGACATTTTCCTTGAGAAGATTCTATTGTTTAAATCTTGATCCAAGTAACCCTGCTTTGACCTTGGACAGCTCCAGATCATGAACAAGATATTTATTTCTTCTTCGGTCAGAATGTGTGGCGCAGATGATGCACTGTGGCAGATGTATGGATCATTATTAAACACTGAAGGCTGCAGAGAACCTGATGCCGGTTCGCCTCCTTCCTCATCGTCTGAATCAATGGAAAATTCTTTCGGAGGTTCGGGAACGGGAAGGCCTTCGCCATGTGGAACTGATCGGAGAGCAGATTGTATATTCGGATACGCTATTGCCCACTTCTTTTTCCTTGTGATGTCTCCAGAAACAGGTGGAACCATTCAGAAGTAGCAGTCGTTTGCATGATTGCTTGACTCTCTCCAAACCATAGGAACAACCAACGGAATCGCCACTTTTACGCCTTTCAGCCACTTCGGAAAATTTCTTGTACATGTACTGCAGCATATGTGTGGGGCCCAGACATTGTCCTGGTCCCCGATCTTGCATCCAAAATAAAACTCATATGACGCTTTCACTATTAGAGTGATGGCCCTTTTCTGGCTTACAAACGTCACTTCCCCGCAATATGTAACAAAATGTATCTACACTATTAACACAGTTACTAGACATCACTGCTGCTGGATTAAAACTGCAAGGATCACTTGTGTTGTGCTTACAACTAACGATTGCATCATCTTTTTTTCCGAGATCGTAAACCGCGATGTCATGACTCAACTTCATTGCATCAGACAATGACGCAATACCTCGGGGGGGGGGGGGTTGTGTATATGGCGGGCTGATGCAATACAACGCAATATGTTGCAATCTGGAGTTTAAAATACAATGTTACGAAATGGTTACCTATGTATTCAATGCAGAATGAGTCGTTTATGCATGACCATCTCTGTTTCTCCTAAACAAGAGCCAATCGACAAATTTATTGTCATTTTCGTGTTCAGCACCTCGAAATTAGTAAAGATTGGCTATTTTCATTTTAAAGCCTTTTTGTGTGTTGCCCAGTGCTATTGGATGCAATTTTAACTAAATTTACATTTTGCCCATCCGTTTTGTACCATGTTTCGACTGATTTCGAATCTGACCCCGATTTAAGATTATCTGTCCCCAATACCATAGTAATCGGAAGCTGACTATTTTCTTTTCCCTTTTATCGGAAATTTCGCATTTCTCTCCTGATTTGAAAAAGAAAAGTGCTCTATTTCCTGTGCTACTCTGAACTGTTTAAGCATTCATTTGACATATAATTTGTTATCATCGACCCATGTTAAAAAACCCACCCTCTTTTTCGTAGATGGAGAAAAAGGGGCATAATTTGAAGTAGTCTATGATATTGTTGGCGTTATAAGGTGTCATCTGTGATAAATAGTCGATTGTGAACAACAAGGGATAAAGCTAATTCTAACTGTGATACAGAAGTCACTCTGAAAATGTGCACCTAGAGGTTATTTCTAGAAAAATCCGAAAATTAGCCTCCGACGCGCCTGTCAAGATCAAATAGAGGTCATATTTTGATCTACAAGTGCTGCAAACGTGAAAATCGTGTTGTAGATCTCAGAAAGATTGCAAAATTTCGAATGTGGCTAGTTCGTTGAGATCAGAGGTCAAATATCTACCTGTGCTAAAAAGGTGAGGAAAATGAAAGGTTTTGGTATTTCGGAGAGGATCTCAAAAAAGTTAGGAAATTTCAGATCCAGTGTTGCGTTCAAGGTGAAATAAGGATCAGGAAGACGGTCAAGAAATCGAGAAGCACCGAAAGCAAAGACTGATTTCCCCTTTAGAATAGAATTCGTTCGAATCTACCCAATTAAACTTCTTTACCTCTTTGGGAAGGGAAGAAAGGAGAGTGACTTGAGGTAGCCTCTGACACTCTTTCCATCACAGCTTCCATTTGTCATAAAACTCATTGAGATCGGTCATGGACATGGTGGAATAACGGTTTTGACAAACACAGAAGCCAACGAATTATGAAAATTATTGTACCCGAGCGAAGAGAAAAGAATTAGCTGGTATATCAAATCTATCCAATCACCGACTGACACCATAGATGCATTCTGCAAAACATTCATTTGTTCTGATAGTAACTTTTCATAAGAAATAATATAAATATGGAGAGGCAATGGTCAGCAATGACTTCGGTCTTAGTAGGGCATGTCCTTGTATGAGAAGGCCAGTAAAAACTAGGAGTAGTTTCTAGGATTCTTCTCTGTCCTATATGTCGCAAATAAAAAAAAAGAGTATATTCCATAACCTTAATCAGATTAATATATTTCAAATTTTATCCTTTTATTTTGAATATGTTCTAATTAATTCTTTGTGCTTTTTTATCTGTTCATATATATTTCACACATGTAACTCATACTTCCAGAAAATACGAGTAAATCATGATAAAGGAGGAAACTAAAGTTGGTGAGACAAGGAAATCATTCAAGTCGTAGATAAATGTAACCACGTAAAGATACGACATTCGCATAGGGTCCATGGTGACCTTCTCCGAGTATTCAGCGCTCCTATGTGCACCACGTAGAAACTAACATAGTCGTTAATGCGCATGAGCACCTTAGGCTGTTTCACTTCCGACTCCATGGACGCAATATAAAGCAATGTAATCGCAGCGGCTTGACATTTTCTTTTTATGGAATAAATGTTTTCTGTCTTCAAGTTCTTCTGTAAAAAAACTTGGTAACATAACATCGAATATTTGCATATATTTACACGTTAAAGGGCAAGAATAAATAAGCAAAAGCAAAGATGAGGAGAAAAAATCGTTTACTCACACTGTGGATCGAACCGCGAAAACTTCCTTTAAAAAAAGCCAAAAGACATACCACTAAATATTTTCAATTGCTTGTTGATCGAAGTGTTAAAACGGTATAGATTTTAATATAGACAAATGTTTAATACAAATATTCTCATGTCGTGTTAGATAAGGTAATAAGACTGATTGTACACGTAGACTGAAAAGTTTTAGAACAACTAATTGATAGCGTTATTTCGTTTATTACTATTTCAGCGCTTTACGGCAACTAAACACCCATCATCGTTAGGCTTAATGCGGCTACGAGGAAGTTCTCTATATGAAAGGAATCCATTCGATGTAATTACATTATCGTGCGATTAGTA
Source organism: Ryuthela nishihirai (assembly GCA_038380435.1). NCBI lineage: Eukaryota > Metazoa > Arthropoda > Arachnida > Araneae > Heptathelidae > Ryuthela > Ryuthela nishihirai. Next base: position 25,570,915 of record JAWZYU010000015.1, read on the forward strand.
ATACTATGAACTGTTCCGTATTCTTTTAATCTCTCACAACGAACATATTTAAAATTTAACCTCCAAGAATAGCCTTGCCAACATAAATCTCAAAAAGTTGTAATTAAACGGCAACTGAATGAGCTCTTAAACTATTGCTGCTATCGACCGAGTCAAATTATGATCTGAGTAGTTCACCCTGGTTACTATACGAGCAGCACTCTCGTTACTGTCGTATTTTTACGTAGTTATATTTATCTATGGCAATAAGATGACTTGTCTCAACTGTTTGGTTTACTAAACTACAGATGACTCATTTTTTTTTGTTGAATAAACTGATATTTTTTCTGTTTTTTTTATTTTACAGTCTCAGCAGCCAAGTGTAAAATTTGTCTTCAAAATGAATTATTCGATATATGTAGGAGGGTTGGGTTGGGTTGTTTTACCTCTGAGCGGCACTTTTTTGCACACCATGGGCTAAATGGCCAGGTCACATGGACCCTGAAGACTCAGAGAAGGTTGGGGGAGGGGACCCACTGGAACAGCTGTTGGGAGACAGATGGTAGCCTCCCGTCAAGGCCATCCAGCGTGTTCTTTAACGTGCACAGGGTATGGCTCTCCCGCACACTGGGCCACGGCTTAACGTCCCATCCGACGGACGGCGGCCTTTCCAAGCCCATATATGTAGGAGGAGGCCTATCTATTGCAGCTCTGACGCTTACTGTTCTCATATTTGCTTTTTCGAGGTAAGTGTGGAATTATATTTCATGTTAATATAAATCTAATAAAAATTTACTGACCTTTCAAGGGTGGAATGCCATACATGATATCCAGCTGCATATGATTAGCGGCTGCATTCCCTAAGAAGATTTTTTTCCAATATCTATTTAACAATTAATACTCGAAATTAGCATCTAAACATTCATTGCAATTATTAATACGCTCATCTAAGTTCATTAATATTTCAAGTAGTTTGCTTCAATGGAAATATTCAAAGCCGATTCTTCAAAAATTTCTCCCGCTCTGAAAGGTTAAGCAAAGTTTTTATAATCTAGAAATCGTTAGTAAAAATTTCTGCGGAATTTAAGTCAACAGTTAATCTGGGTATTTACTATTGATAATATTACGATCAAAAATTTTTATTTTTTATTTCATCATGTACCGAAATTCCGAAGATTCTTCTCAATTTTCTAGATATTTAGGATTGGGTTGTTTTACTGAGCAGCACTTTTTTTCACACAGTGGGCTAAATGACCAGGTCAGAAGGACCTCGAGGGCTCAGAGAAAGTTGGGGGACGGTACCTACTGGAACAGCTATTGGGAGACAAATGGAAGTCTTCCGTCAAGACCATTCAGTTGTTCTTTAACGTGCACAGAATATGATTCTCCCGCACATGGGGGGCGGGGGTGGCTCAGTCGGTAGCGCGCCAGGCTCGTAATCTGTAGTTCCCAGGTTCGAGTCCCAGCTGGGTCAGCGTTGAAATTTATCTCCGCAAAATTCCCCGCCCTGCCCACGGTCAGTAGGGGACACTGATGGGCTTGGAAAGGCCGCCGTCCATCGGATGGGACGTTAAGACGTGGCCCCGTGTGCGGAAGAGCCATACCCTGTGCACGTTAAAGAACACACTGGATGGCCTTGACGGGAGGCTACCATCTGTCTCCCAACAGGTGTTCCACTGGGTCCCCTCCCCCAACCTTCTCTGAGCCTTCAGGGTCCTTGTGACCTGACCATTTAGCCCATGGTGTGCAAAAAAGTGCCGCTCAGAGGTAAAACAACCCAAATCCCGCACATGGTATCAAGGCTTAACGTCTCATCCGATGGGCAGTGGCTTTTCCAAGCTCCTCGGTGTCCCCTACTAACCGAGGACAGACGGGGAGTTTCGAGCAGATATATGTCAAAGCTGACCCAGCTGGGACTCGAACCTGGGAACTACAGATTACGGACCATGCGCGATACAAATGAACCATCCCCGCCCAATTTCATTAAGATGTAGCAGGAGAGTTTTCATTATAATGGCAAGAATATAATGACTTGTTACATTTGACGATTTTATTACTATAGGAATTTACTATTTATTTATTCTTGAAAATAAATTATATCCATTAGTTGATTTTTACTTTGGGATGACAGTCTAATAATTTCCCTTGACACTGTACACCTGTTACTTCGTAATATATATTAAATATATATTATATTTACATATAAAAAAGATATCTCAATCCGTACAGTGTAAAACCCAATCTATAATCGTATAAAACGAAACTGGTTGCATTTTTTGACCGTGTAAATCAAGTACCGTGTTTATCGAGGGATAGATGTACTCATTAACAATTTTTTAATCAAGTTTTTGATTTATCCGTTAAATACTCAATAAAAATCTATGTTTTTGTCTCTAAGTAGAAAATTTTTTTCCTGCGGCTCTTTAAGAACATATATTTTTTCTATTGGCTTTTCACTGGTTTCGGTTGGACGCGACTGATCTACACTATGTCCTAGATGCCGAATTTACGGAAGATTACCATTGTTTGTGAACACGGTTTTGATTTTACAAATGCCTTTCGATTTTTCCTTTTTTAATTTATATTATCTCGAAGCACCTTTAATTCCGTGCTGGTATCCCAACGCACGCGCCTGAGTACCTATACGGAAATCCTCTCTGTTCCTCACTCACCCATTTCGCGAATTCGCTCTAAGGTTTCGCAATGTTTCTTCTTTGTTAACATACCTTGATTCTATCCGAAGGAAATGCTCAGTTTATCTTGATCGTGACGTCATTTTTCCATCCTGCATAGCATTTCTGAACGAATATCAATTCGCACTATGACGTTCGCCTGTCAGACTCTGCCAACTTTACAATATGAATCCACCTCTTTACCAACTGCCAATATTTTAGTTTATTTGTTTATATTACACATCTCCAACATAAGGGACTAAGGCTTACTTTTATGTCGTTATCACTTTATTTACTGACACAGCAAGTTAGGCTTGTTTTTAATTTGGGAGAAGTTGATGTAATAATTATAGAACGATTTTTATACAAGTAATTTTCTCAAAGTAGAGAAAATTGTAAATGTGTGATTGCAAAATTTTTTGAACAAGAATATTATTTCTGATAATCAATTTGGGTTTCGCAAAACAACGGTACTGAACAGGCTATTGCAATGATCAAAAGTAAAATTATAACGGACTTAAAACAGAAAAGTAGGTACTTTAGCTGTTTATATTTCTAAAGCTTTTGATTCGTTATCAATTTACATAATTAGAAAATTGGAAAAACATGAAATTAAAGGTACTCCATTAGATTAGTGGAAATTATATTTAACAAAAGAACGCAAAAAGTTAAGATTAAAACTGTGTTGAGCAGCTCTAAAATAATAAATTTTGGAACACCTAAAAGTTCTGTTTTAGTCAATAAAACAGCCTGTTTTAGGACTAAAATTGTTTTTGCTCTATATAAATGGTCTTTTAGAGTTTAAATTTAGGGGTAGAATTGTTTTCTTTGCTGATGACATGGATTTAGCCTATGTTACTGATACCAATACTAAATTAGAGCAGAACATTAATATGGATTGTGCTGTTTTGAGGACATGATTTGACAAAAATAAACTGTCTATTAATGTATGAAAAAACAAATACTGTATTCCAATGTACAACGATAGAATGACACTAGTCTAGGTGAAATTTTCTATCACGATCTGAAATGGTTATTGTCATTAAATGACACAAGTTTGCAATTTCTCCATGACTGTGAAAAAATTAATTAAATAAATTAATTAAATAAATTTATTATATATAATATATACTACTATAAATAAATTAATTAAATAAATTAATTAAATAACATAAAATATCTTGGTATTACTTTTGATAAGCAGTTAAAATGGAATGATCATACTCAAAAATTAGTTTAAAAAATTGACAGAAGTGTACCTCAGTTTTATATACTCCTAGAGAGATCTAGAGACGCTAAAATAGATTTTTCATTCAAGAATACAGTATTTTCTTCTAATTCGACGAGGAACATTTGACAACCAATACAAAAACGACAACCAATACAAAACTTTATGAAATATACCCAGCTAAAGTAACTGAATACTTGAGCGCTGGTGTATAATTATGACAAAAATATAAATACAAAAAATGAACAAGGCAACAATTGATAATTGAATCAATCAATGATGTAGAAGTCAAAAAATTTGTTTTACATACAGCTATCATTCATTGTTTAGTATCCATTCAGAAAGAGATTTATTAAATAAATATTTAGAAGTAATTTCCTTCATTGTATCTGAAACACTGTTGTATAATTTAGGCCCAATATAGTTTATATTACGGGTAGTAGCTTGCTTTGATATACGTGGTATTTGCAATTTAAATGATGAGTCTCTAAGTGGTATATATGTCTGTCGAACCTGAAATAGATGTAAATTGAAATGGACATATTCAATAACTTTTAAAATGTAAATTTGAGACAGAGTCAGTAACAGCAATTTCTTAAATATAGGACAAGAGTCAGAGAAGCGACCTTTATGGTCAATGATTCTAACTATAAATTTTTGCAGAATCAACAGCCTGTTTAAATTTGTTTTTGCAGCTCCTCCCCAGGCTTTTATTGCATATTGTAGCTGACTATATACACAAGCAGAATATAACATTTTTAAACTTGTTTTATCGAGTAAGAATCTTAGTGTATAAAATTTTGCCATGAATGGTTTTATCTTATCCACAGTATAGTCAGTGTGAAACTTCCATGAAGGGCTTTTATCAATAATCACTCCTAGGTATTTAATTTGGTCAACCTTCGTAAGACGTTCGCAACTGCAATTTAGGATGTTGTAACAGTCCTTGTGATGAGAAACCACTCCAGAGTCACTGCTGCCATCAGTTGATGCCTTCAACTTGAACTTTATATAACATGTTTTAGCCTTATTTAAACTTAATTTATTCAACATTAGCCATTGATAGAGACGATGAATATCTCTGTTTGCCATTTGGTATAATTGCTCATAGGTGTTACTTTTGAATAACGAAACAATATCATCAGCGTAAGAAATAATTTCTGCCTCAAAATTTTTGTCAAATATATCGTTTACATATAATATAAATAGCAGAGGTCCCAGTACAGAACCTTGTGGTACACCTGTATTAATATTTTTCATAGAACTATATATATCATTTATCCTAACGATTTGTGAACGATTTTCCAAGTAGGATTTTAGCCATGTAAAACTGGTACCTCTGATTCCATATTTAAAAAGCTTAGTCAGCAATATTTCATGATTTACCAAATCAAAAGCCTTTGATAAGTCCAAAAAAATTGCGAATGTTTTAAAATATTTATCCAGAGACCACGTTAATGAATTTACTAAATGTAAAATAGCATCTTCTGTGCATTTTTTCTGCTGAAATCCATATTGTTTTTTTGCTATTATGTTAAACTTTAATAAAAAATTGTTCAAACTGACAAAAAATAACTTTTCCAGTATTTTTGACATTATCGGAAGTAAAGCAATAGGTCGATAATTTTCTATAAGAGTTTTGCTTCCTTTTTGTAAATAGGAACTATTATTGAACATTTTAAGGCATTTGGGAAAATACCAGAAGATAAAGACATATTAAACAAGTAGCACAATGTTGTTCATATCGATGGATATATTGCTTTAAAATTATCCACATTTATGTCATCCCAGCCAATCGAATAAGTCCTTTTCAAATTTTTTACTATGCTGTCTAATCTTTCCAACGAAACTCCCATCAGACCCATTGAATTGCCCTGGGAAATGATTATTCTCTCTTTTAACTTAAGATCTTCAGGCACTACCAAATCTGATTCCGAATTACCAGTTTCATATTCAGTAGCTATATTTATAAAATAATCATTAAAAGCATCAACTATTTCAGTGGAACTATCTGTAAAATATACCATTTTATTATTTAAGCTCATTTCAAACAGATGATTTTGATTTTTTCCCTACTATTTGTATTAATTACTTCATTTATTATATCCCATTTCTTCTTTGTGTTATTTCCAGCATATGCCAGTTTTTCTTGAAAATATGAATTTTTAGTTTTTGATATTATGCTATTTAAGGAGTTTCTCTAACTTTTGTAATAGTTAGCATCAATTCTGTTTTTTTTTCCATAATCTATGTAAATGATTTCGGTACGTATTGACTTAATAAGTTCTGTGGTTATCCACGGTTTTAAATTTTTTAATTTTTTATTCACATTTCTCTTTACTATAGCTTTTTAACTAATTTTTTAAAGTCCTCAAAGAAATGGTCAAAAGCTTCATTTATGTCATAATAATTTTTTATATGATTCCAACTATGATCCTTGAAGCCTTGTTGTAATTTCACTTTGTCTGTGTAAATAATTGACTGTATTGACTCGAGACATTTGTTGTTGAAGAAAAGGTGAAATAAATCATATAATGATCTGTGATGTCCAGTTACAATATAGGGGAAACAAGAAAAAGAACTTATTTTCCTTATGAATAAATGATCTATACAAGTTTGTGATTGCGATCCCGTAATCCCCGTAATATAATTTGACAAGTTGTATAGAGTCATAAGGTCTAAATAACTATTTATATGTTCTGTAGATTTTGAAATATCCAAGTTTATATCTCCGGTAAGAATAATGTTACGATCTGGAAGTTTATCGATATGTTGAAACAATTCTTCAATGAAATTCATTTCTCCACCTCCAACATAACGATAAATCGCCAATAAGACTACCGACATTGTCGAATTCAATTGAATTTTTAATGTAATAACTTCGGCTGAGTTCATTTCGAAATCTAACTGGGAAGCACACCAATGCTGCTTGATGTAAACCACAATTCCACCAGATCTGTTAAAATGTCTACAGTTTAAAAAGCTTTTGTATCCCTCAATATGATATAAAGATGTTTCATTGTCAGGTATCCAAATCTCAGAAAGGATTATTACATCCTGTTTACAATTACTTTCTATTCTATCAATGCCAAAAACACATCAAAATTCACTCGTAAACTTCTGATATTCAAATGAATAAAACTAATTCCTTTTTTGAAATCAGAATGGATCAATTTAAGTTCTTCGAGGTCAATATAAATACCCGATGTCCCTTCCATTTTATGGCTAGAAAAAAATTAACCAAAGCAAAAAAACAAAAATGCATTTTAAGGAACTTAATAGCGCATCAGATATTAATTAAGTTTGACTCATTGTCAATTCTGATGGCATTTGAGTCGTCGTTTTTCCTTACGAATATTTTTCCCAATTTAATCCATACATATTTATATTTAAATTCCTTTTGAAGAGCTTTGACTTTATAAAGTAATCTCTTCCTTTCTATTGTTAATTGCTCATTTATGTAAAATGGTTTCTCTTCCATTTCTTCATTTAGCGAATTTAGAAATAACTTCTTCCCTTTTCTTTTCCCCTATAACCACTTATTTCTGATGTCTTCGTTCTTAAACTCTATTACAATATTACCAGGTTTATCAGCATTACGAGATTGAACCTTTTTAATTAATTTTATATCCTCTTATTTCTGGGGAATTTGTAATATAGTAGACACCTTATTTACAATTAATTGTAAATTTTCCTACGGTTGATGAGGTATACCAACGATCTCTAGGTTTCTTTATGCATCTTGTCTTAAATCATTAATCTTAGACTCTAATATGTTAATTTGTTTTTTCAATAAAAAATATATTTTCCTTAGTTTCGTCAAGATCAGACCTATGACATTTAAGCTCATTCATAATTAATTCATTTTCCTTTACAAGGCTTTGAAATTACCTTAATTCGAAGTCAGTATATGGTCTGTTTTGTTTCTGATTCCCACTGGCTTTGAGATTCGCTGTACTTTTCTTGCTTGAATTTTAACAACTTAAGGACAGTTTGGACAAATTCCGGAGCTCCTCCTGGATCCTGGGTCTTAACGCATTCTCGCCAAAAGTGCAACAAAGTGGACATAGAGAGTTTTGTGAGCAAAAGATTCATTTATCATCATTATCATCATCCTCAAGTAGCCATGAGCTACGGTGATCCAACCAGATTTTGCAATTTAGTTCTCAAAATACGTGTGTCCTGAGTTACTTTCCTGCACCTGGCTACTGTCCCCTCCCCCTTTATATTTTTCCCGGTCGACTGAGTTCTTTGTCACCCAGCCCTTTATTTATTTACTTATTTTTTCTAGATCCGGGCCTGCATATAGCAATTTTGTTTTTTATTTTTTTTGTACTTAAATGATGTAACATGACGTAAAAAAATCTGTTTTCTGTGTGTCGTTAATGGAATTTTCAAATATTAGAAAACAAATTTATAAGAGATGAATGTTGTGGCTCTATTAAAGTAACTCTCGGATAGGCGGGAAAGTTTTAGAAGGAAAACTGTTTTTCAAACGACGGGATCGTTTTATATGCGGGTTATTTAAATGAATGGAAATTGGAGCATTTTGCATCAAGCATACGATTCAAAATCCATCCCCACCATAATCTGTTTTTGAAAATCAGAGTACTTTCAAGATATTTCCTGTTTTGGTAACTCTTCACATCCTCACCTGATATGTCCTTAGGTAATGATTGTCAATTATTTGATAAGTGAGAAGTCCATACTTTCAAAATGAGAGGTGAGGGAATTGGGGGAGGGAACTGGGGGAACATGGACCCAAAGAAGCCTCGCGCCATTCATTCTACCATTAAACCATTATTTGAATTCTAGTAATTTGAAAAAGACTAACATTGGCTTTGTTTCTTCTTGGATGATTTCATTTCAAAGTTGGGATTCAATTTCAAAAGAAATTGTTGTTCTGGGTTGATTTTCCTCTGAGCAGTAGTTTTTTTGCACACAATGAACTAAATAGTCAAATCACAAAAACCGAAGGGGTTCAGAGAAAGTTAGGAGAAAGGGATCCATGTGATAAAGGGATTCACTGTAAAGAGATGGAAGCCTCTTGTCAAGGCTATCCGTGTTTTCTTTAACGTGCACAGGGTATGGCTCTCACACACACGGGGCCACATAACATCCGACGAATAGTGGCCTTCCCAAGCCCATCAGTGTCCCCTACTGACCGAGGGCACGGGGGGGGGGGGGGGGTCGTTGCGGAGCTCAATCTCAATGCTTTCCCAAGTGGGACTCTAACCTGAGAACATCATATTATGAGCTTGGAGTGCTACTTACTGAACCAACCCCAGCCCTAGAAATTGTTGCAAAATCATTCAAAAAATGTTGCATTCGTAATGTCACGAATGGTATAGAAGGTGATTTGAGCTATGATTCAGGTGAGGAAGAAAAAGCCATGACCCTGATGATGATTACTCTGATGACTATGATGTTTATATTGATGAAGCAACTTTAATGATATGGGCTTCTAACGAACTATTGTAAATTTCTATATTGAATCGGAATTTGAAGTTTTTTAAATTAGGTAACATTAGTAATTCGTATAATTTTATTTCAATAAATGCCATACTACTTCCGAACTCTTAAAATCTGATGTATAGTCCTTTCGTAGATCCCAAAAGTTTATCTATTATTAGCTGTTAAACTGGAAAGTTTCCTTTTGACGTGAACGGGCTTACTCGGAAGATATATGGTAGTTTGATCCTAATATATTTGAAGACCTTCATGGCCTCTCACCGAGAATCCTTCCCATCACAAATCAGTTAGGGTTAGCTCGCAATCTAAATTTCCTAGGTTCGAGTTCCATCTTGACCAGCGTTGAGATTTATGTCCGCTAAACCATGACGTCGGTGAGAAAAGAGACACCAATGAGCTTAGAAAGGCGCCACCGTTGGTCGCATGGAACGTAAAACATGTGCAGGAAAGCCACCTTGTGCACGTTAAATAACACGCTCGATGGTCTTGATGGGAAGCTTCCATCTGTCTCCTAACAGCTGTCCAGTTAGTCCCCTTCCCCAAACCTTCGGTCTTGGGGTCCTTGTGACCTGCCCGTCCAGCTCATTGTGTGCAAAAGAAAGTTTCTTTCAGATGTAAAATAACCCACCTTCTGTTAGAAGTATTCTGGGATTAATGTGACGGTTTTTACTTCATTGTTCCTACCTTTTACTTTGTTATCCAGGGTTCAGTATCAACTACAAAGCATTTTACTACACTAAACTCAAATCTCAATTTAATAGAATACTTTCTAGGTTAATTACAACTAACCATATCTCGAATCCAGCTCAATAACGGCAAACTCCTATCTAATTTGCCAAATTCCACAGAGATTTGACAAGAGCCTCTCAGTATAATATGACGTATAGTTCTGTGAGTTGTTGGGTTGTTTTACCTCTGAGCTGCACTTTTTTGGACACCATGGGCTAAATGGCCAGGTCACATGGACCCCGAAGGCTCAGAGAAGGTTGGGGGAGGGAACCCACTGGAACAGCTGTTGGGAGACAAATGGTAGCCTTCCGTCAAGGCCATCCAGCGTGTTCTTTAACGTGCACAGGGTATGGCTCTCCCGCACACGGGACCACGGCTTAACGTCCCATCCGACGGACGGCGACCTTTCCAAGCCCATCGGTGTCCCCTACTGACCGTGGGCAGGGCGGGGAATTTTGCGGAGATAAATCTCAACGCTGACCCAGCTGGGACTCGAACCTGGGAACTACAGATTACGAGCCTGGCGCGCTACCGACTGAACCTCCCCCGCCCCTACAGTTCTGTGAAGATGGCAAGACTTCAGCAGAAAGAAAGCACAAGAAACATCCATTCCTGAGCTCGCAAAAGGGTGATCCCTAACCAAGCGGAGCTCCGATTAATTTTACTAATTTAAATATACATACCCTATTTTCTTTTGGAAATGTCATCCAATCTCTTACAGCGTACCCTTGTTATATAACATGAGATATAGTGCAAGGCAATTACGAATCTAAGATCAGCTTGCTAGACCAAGGTCAGGAAGAACAGTTATAACGTCCGAGTTTGACTGTGAGGGTCCTTGAGAGAGAGCCATGAGATCTTGGAGAAACCGGTAATGCAGCTTAACTGTGCCAGCGAAGAAACAACGCAAGATTACAGCCAGCTACTAGCGAAAAGGAATTCTCGCCAGGCAGGCCTAGTCAAGAAATACCTGGCAAAGCAAGTAAGCAGTAACTACTAATGCAAGGTAAGCCGCGTGAATGAGCAGCCACGGACTGCATGAATGGTGAAGTCTATTTGCTGTTGTTTAATGAGTAGCCATTTGCTGTTATTTAATGAGTAGTGATATTAAGTTTTATCATTTAACCCTTTCGGCAATTAAATTTCATACTAAGAACAAAAACTGTGTTTCACAGATGTAAAACCACTTAAATGCTATTTATATCTTTGCATTATACCTGTAACGCTCTGTATCTCATCCATTTTTTAATCATATAGATTTCTAATTTTTGCTCATACTCTTTTTGTAGTCCTCCACAGAATATGATTACAGTTTTCCAGAGGTGAAATTTTTGTTTATAAACAGCTCCACTTTTGGAATTTCGACTTGCAATTCGGCACTGCCACTCGAACGACAACCAAATACTCTCTGTAGAATTTTGAAGCATCTACCACTATTTCCCGATGAATTAAAAGTGACACCCGGCGCTGCCCGGGTGTTACTTTTCTGTATATTCTTATTTTCACTGAACTAAAGGTAAAATTTGTTTGTACAATCCTCCCCCTCCCCCCCCCGCCGACACTTTAGACATGATTTTGTAAGCGAAGAAAATTTCTCGATGTTTGGTTTAGTCGTCGTTGACGTCAGACAGCTATCTCATAGCCCGTGACTTAGTTTCTACCTAAACTATAAAGATTTTTATTTCTATTACGACAGATTTTGCTGCCTTATGGCACCCGTGATACTCGAACGCATGGTCAAAATTTCCTGCACAGCCTCCCCTTGTGCCCCAGTGAAGACAGAATCCTCACCTTCTATAACCTTACCTTGTTTATCCGTCAATCCCTGTACACCTGTCCGTTTTCTGCCACTCAAAACATTAACTGTCTGGTAAAGTTCTTTGCTGTTGTGCTGTCTAACAGCTTTCTCGGCTTTGTCAGCCAAGCCATTAAGCCAAAGATTCTTATCAGCAGGTAACTGATCCTTTACACATTTATTAAGCATTCTGTAATGTTTTCTATTAGGCTAGTAGGGTATTGATTAATGACATTCCAGCAGTTCTTTCTTTCTGAAACAAGCTCAAGTGCCTTACCACTCAAATAATTTTGCCTCCTCTGCTCCTTTCTTCCTAAAAGAGTACTGTTAGTTTTCAAACAAGACTGTTTAAAACTGTCCCATTCTTCCTCCACTTCAGTAGTAAGCAAATCATGACTGTCATAATGACTAAGTAACCTATCATGGTAAACTTTAGCTATAACTGGGTCTTTCAGAACTTAATTGTTAAAGAAAAGTTTTTAACCTTAGCACAACACTTCTTAAGTTTAAGTTACAAAACACTTTTAACAAGGTAATGGTCATATCCAATTGAAGCTCCCAGATATTATTTGGTTTTCCTAACATAACTAGCCCATTTGCTATTAATTAATATATAATCAATCATATTCTTATTTAGCCCATCTGGTGAATCCCATGTGTATTTATGTCGGGTATGTATGTATGTCTTATGCATGTCGCGGTGTTTGAAATAACTATTAGTTATTCTCAAACCATTAAGTTTACTTACTTGTAGGAGACGTTGTCCATTGCCATTGCAGTGGCCAATACCAAAAGGCAATACAAAAAGGCTTATCACCCCTCCCCAAAGGTCAGAGTCAGTACCAACTTTGGCATTGAAGTCACCTAGAACAAGGATAATATCTCCTTTCTTGACAGAATTCAGAATAACCTGAAGTTGTCCGTAAAACCTATCATCCTCATCGGCATCCTCAGTGGGGGCATAATAGCAGACAACATTCAAGTCTTTTATGCACGTCTGAAATTTTGCTATAATAAACTTTTCATTAATGCCTTCATATCCTAGAAGAGCATCACTTGCTATCTTGATGATTGACCATAAATTGCATAAAATGGTCATTCGTCTGATAATAACTTATGCTTTCCCTATATGGGCGAATACCACCTTCATGAATATACGAAGGATTCAGGTCTTGCATAACAAAATATTGAGTTGGGTTGGGTTGTTTTACCTCTGAGCGGCACTTTTTTGGACACCATGGGCTAAATGGCCAGGTCACATGGACCCCGAAGGCTCAGAGAAGGTTGGGGGAGGGGACCCACTGGAACAGCTGTTGGGAGACAGATGGTAGCCTTCCGTCAAGGCCATCCAGCGTGTTCTTTAACGTGCACAGGGTATGGCTCTCCCGCACACGGGGCCACGGCTTAACGTCCCATCCGACGGACGGCGACCTTTCCAAGCCCATTGGTGTCCCCTACTGACCGTGGGCAGGGCGGGGAATTTTGCGGAGATACAAAATATTGAGACCTGCGGTCGATGCCCCTTGGTTTGATACTAACAGACAACTTCATAAAGACTTGGGCATCGACCACATATATACTCATATTAAACGCATCTCTAAAAGGTTTTTTGAGGCTGTTAAAAATAATCCTAATGATATCACCTATAATCCTAATGATATTATTATCACAAGTACAAGAGGCTTAAAATGATGGCTCTCTCTGAGAAAAGCTACTCATTTTAGGTCTCTTGTGCATGATATATACTATTTTTAGCATGTTTTACGTTAGCCTCTAGCTGCCCACCCACGGGTGATTTACTTGTTATATGTTTTTACTTATGCCAACTGGGCATATTCTCAGATGGAGATGGTAATGGGTAATGTTTTACCTGGAATGTCATGTATCCATACACGACCTACGAAGAGCATCACTAGTATGTCTGCTGAGAAGCAGACTTACGCCTTGGAGATGCTTGTTATCTTCCCTCCCTGAAAAGAGAAATTTAAGATTATTTTTAAGAATGTGACCTTTATCTGTCCATCTGGTCTCTTGCAAGCCGAGAATATCAAAATTATATTGGTGGAATTCTTGTGTGAGACATCGAGAGAATAATCTCTGTGCAGAGTCCTTACATTCCAACTACCTATGTAGAGAAAATGGTTAGTGGGATGTTTAAAGAAACTATGTTTATTGAGAGAGGAAATGCCGACAGTATCAAACAGCCCCCTAATCGCAGGCATGGGGCAAAGACACGTTCCCCCACCTCTAAAGGCTGATGCCATCTACACTGGAAGACTTTCTCCAACGTATAAATGCCAGTAGAAGCAAAAGTTAAGGTGGCTACGATGACCTCTGCTCAGGATTATCCACCAGCTGATGAAACATATCCTGTGAATCTATTCACTTGGGGCTGTGAACCCACAAACAAACAGAAAACACAGCGGAAAATTTTCCCTCCACAGAAGCCCACCAGTGCAGCAAAAGCAGGATCCATAATCAAGCTCAGAGCCATAATTCAGTTCAGGTTGGTATATATAGTCAGCACCAGGACCATGTGTAGTTGACCACTCCTCAGCAGGGTAGAAAAAAAAGCTATAGTTCTCCAGATCAGTAGGCCACACTAATCTGGCAGCCCTCTGCTTCCGTTCCCTTCCCCAAGAGAGTATCGCTTTTGAAAAGTACTAACGGCCTGCACCACGAGAAGACGGGGTCGGGTATTAGGTGAGGTCTGGCCAATTCTATGCATCATCACAGGGGACTGGAGGATAGTTCTCCAGTAACTCTCTAGTTACCATTAATATATTTGAATTCATGTAATGAAATTTAAAATTGGAATAAGCAACACTCACTGCTGTTATGTTGGTTATTGAATCACGGTTTTATTTTATTTTTTGGAACGTTCGAGTACAAATGATTATTGCTCTTAGCCCCCTGCAATTATTTATTTACTTTGAGCGTCCATCTGCACATTTTATGCCAATGTAGCATTCAGCACAAGAAGTAATAAAATTTATTATTATTATACTAATCAAACCCACGCCAAACTTTCGGCGCGAAACGGATCGATTACTCTGAGATAAGTTAAGTTCATTCATAGGTTTCCACCAATCACAATTCCCGCCAAAAGTTTGGCGCCAAACGCAACTTGATTAATAACTTCATTCAAGTACTACTCCATTAACACGCTAGGCGACAGGAGCTCCCCAGAAACCTCGGACGCTTTTCGAGGGATCACCCCTGACCCACGGTAGATAGGAGTCCTATCTGGAGGGTTAGAACAAAGTGGGAGCCATCATAGGAATTCCATCCAAGAGGTTTAGAATTAAGTGGGACCACCACACCAAATTGGGGACCGATCGCTGAAGTAGTCGCGGAACTACGGGGAAACGGCAAATTTTTGCCACCGATGATATCACACGTGTCACCCGCCCTTTCGTCCGCCCGACCGAAATTACGCTTATTATATCGTATGATACTCATTTAAGTTTCAAAGGATTATTTTAAAGGGATCATTGATTTTTAACTCCATTTAACCTAATGTCCTAATTTCTTTCCTTTTTATCTACTATAGCTGAAAATTATGTTTATTGCGAGCTATCTTAATAATTCTTTTCTCTACTAGTCCCTTTGTCATATGCTCTACACCTGGGGTTTTAAATCATCATCATCATCATCATCATCCTCAAGCAGCCATGGGCTACGGAGGTCCAACCAGACCGCGCAGTTTAATTCTCCAAGCATATCTGTCCTGAGCTACATCTGCTGCATCCGGCCACTGCACACCAATTCTAACAAGGTCCTGTTTGACATTGTCTGCCCACCGCATCCTAGGTCTCCCCTTCCTTCTGAAGCCTCTAGGCACACTGTTCATAACCCTATTCGCCAATCTATAATTATCCATATGGGCAACATGGCCAAAATAGCGGAGTCTCTCTCTGCACAATATGCTGCTTAAAGGAGGTTGCAGACTCTTTTGCCTAACCTCATCATTAGTTACAAAGTTAAACCACCTAATACCCAAGATACTGCGTAAGCATCTAGAATCAAAAGCATCTAGTTTCCTGTTATCTTGCTTACACAGCGTCCAAGTTTCACTACCATAACTAATCCTAGAACGAATCAAACTATTATACAGTCTAATTTTAGTCTTTAGGTGTATACGCCTATTTCTCCACAATCTCCATAGATTGTTAAAAGTCCCGGCAGCAATACCTATTCGTCTGTTAATCTCATGCCGCACATCACCAGTATCAGTTACGCAGCTCCCAAGGTAATTAAACTGTGACACCTGCTCAAGACTGCAACCATTCAGATTAACTGAATCACAACCTACCTGACCAATTTTCATCACTTTAGTTTTCTCTCTGCTTATAACCAAACCTACTCTACTCCCAGTCTCATCAACAGTTCGAATGAAAGAGTTCATCTCATCAACATCATTTGCCAGAAGGGCTAAATCATCAGCATAATCTAAATCAGAAATTTTCGTATCTCCAGCCCATTTAAGGCCAAAAGCTTTCCCTTGAAGTGAATTTCGCATAACATAATCAACAACCAAACTAAAGAGAAAAGGAGACAAAATGTACCCTTGTCGAACACCAGAAGTAATGCTAAACCAATTGCTACAAGACTTACGAACCCTCACACATGACTCAGTGTTATTATAGAGAGCTTTCATTATGTTAACTAACTTGTCTGGTATACCATATGATCTCACAATCAACCACAAATTATGACGATCAACAGAGTCGAAAGCCTTTTTGAAATCAACAAAGCTAGCAACCAAAGGTTTCTCAAACTCTAAACATTTCTCAAGAATCTGCCTAAGTGAAAATATCTGATCCACACATCCCCTACCACTTCTGAATCCACATTGCTCATCACGCAATTGCCTGTCAACCAGATTCTTAATTCTATTAAGCACAATCATGGAAAGAACTTTACCTGGAACGGAGAGTAGGCTGATACCCCTATAGTTATCACAAGAACTGCGATCACCTTTTTTGAAAATAGGGATAATAATAGCTCTGGTAAAATCTTTAGGAACCATGCCTTTATCATAAAAGTTATTCAAAATTTCAGTCATCCAAATGGTAACTGAAACATTCCCAGCTCTAAGCATTTCCGTAGTAATTTCATCCACCCCTGGGGATTTATGAAGTTTAAGTTTAGAAATAGCCAAACTAACTTCAGATTGTGTTATAGGGCCAACATTAAAGCCAACAATGCATCTATCATCATTGCAAACAATGGGAGTAGAACTAACCACATTGTTTAGAACATCACTGAAATGCTCAGCCCACCTAGCCATGACAGAATCCTCACCTTCTATAACCTTGCCTTGTTTATCCTTCAATCCCTGTATACCTGTTCGTTTTCTACCACACAAAACATTAACTATCTGGTACAGCTCTCTGCTGTTGTGCTGTCTAACTGCTTCCTCAGCTTTGTCAGCAAGGCCATCAAGCCAAAGATTCTTATCAGTAGCTAACTGACCCTTTACACGTTTATTAAGTTCTTTGTAATGCTTTCTATTAGGACTAGTAGGGTACTGATTAAGGACATTCCTGCAGTTCCTTCTTTCTGAAATAAGCTCAAGTGCCTTATCACTTAAATAATTCTGCCTCCTCTGCTCCTTTTTCCCTAAAAGAGTACTGTTAGTTTCCAAAAAAGCCTGTTTAAAATGGCCCCATTCTTCCTCAACTTCAGTATTAAGCAAACCATGACTGTCATAATGACTAAGTACCCTATCACGGTAAGCTTTAGCTATAACTGGGTCTTTCAGAGCTTCAGTATTAAAGGTAAATTTTTTAACCCTAGCACAACACTTTTTAAGTTTAAGTTGCAAGACACTTTTAACAAGGTAATGGTCAAATCCAATTTCAGCTCCCCTATATGCCCTGGTATTTCTAACAGAACTAGCCCATTTGCTGTTAATTAATATATAATCAATCATATTCTTATGCAGCCCATCAGATGAAACCCATGTGTGTTTATGTATGTCGCGGTGTTTGTAATATGTGTTAGTTATTCTGAAACCATTTAGTTTACTTACCTGTAGGAGACGTTGCCCATTGCCATTGCAGCTACCAATACCAAAAGGGCCTATTACTCCTCCCCAAAGGTCAGAGTCGGTACCAACTTTGGCATTGAAGTCACCAAGAACAAGGGTAATATCTCCTTTCTTGACAGAATTCAAAATATCCTGAAGTTGTCTGTAAAACCTATCCTTCTCATCCTCATCAGCATCCTCAGTGGGGGCATAACAGCAGATAACATTCAAGTCTTTAATGCTTGTCTGAAATTTTGCTGTAAGAAACCTTTCATTAATGCACTCATATCCTAGAAGAGCATCACTAGCATGTCTGCTGAGCAGCAGACCCACGCCTTGGTGATGCTTTCCATCCTCCCTCCCTGTAAAGAGAAATTTAAAGTTATTTTTAAGTATCTCACCTTTACCTGTCCATCTGGTCTCTTGCAAGCCTAGAATATCTAGGTTATAGCGCTGGAATTCCTGCATGAGGACATCAAGAGAATAATCTCTATGTAATGTCCTCACGTTCCACGTTCCTGCAGAGAGAAAATGATTAGTAGGATTTTTAAAGAAATTAGGTTTATTGAGATTGGTAGGGCCAACAATATCAAACAGCCCCCTGATCGCAGGCATGGGCCAAACACCTGTTCCTCCTCCGCTAAAGGCTGAAGTCACCGATGCTGGTAGGAACTTCAGGCACCACGTTTTCAAGTGGACTTTTTCAAGAACCATATGGCCTGCCTGAGACACATTACTCCAGTTTAGGCTTGACGATGCCCAACTAGCTAAGTAAGGTTCAGGTACCTGCGATGGCCTCTGATTAGGATTATCCACCAGCTGATATAAGGTATCGCATGCCTCTGTTCACTTAGAGCTGGCAACCCAGAAGCAAACAGAAAACACAGCGGCAGACTCTCCCTCAACAGAGGCCCACCAGTGCAGCAAGTCCAGGATCCATAATCAAGCTCAAATCCATAAACAAGTCCAGTCTAGTAGGTATAAATGGTCAGCACCAGGACCCTGTGAAAAGTAATTAAACTTCCTAATTATGTTTGGATTATTATTACCTAAAGTAAAATGCGTCCGCTATAGGTCGAGAGGTAACATGTTTCGGCCGTATATGATCCTTAAAATAAAATGCGGCGCATATTTTACGAAGAAATTAAATTCACCCCCTATACACAGTCGTATCAGAATAATATGACCACCTACCATACATGGTGGTCATATTATTCTGATACGACTGTGTATGATTTGCGTCTGTGACCAGTGCCTTCAGCGATTTCCTTGCGAAAAAAGGGGCAGAGGTTGGATCAAGTAGGTGGAGCGTCGTCTCATATAATCTGCCGTCTTCTAGGTTCGAGTTCAAACCGTGCCAGTGTTGAGATTTAATTCCTAATGAATGCTTCCTCTTCCTTCGGTCAAAAAAGAACACACCGATGTCTTGGAAACGTTGCCAACCTTCGGATGGGACGATAAGCCATGCTCCGTGTGCGGGAGAGCCATATCCTGTGCTCCTTAAAGAACACAGTGTATGGCCTTGACGGAAGGATGCCATCTGTCTGCTAATAGTTGTACAGTGTAAGTAATATAATTTGAGGATCGCAGGATGGCCTTAACCTTTTCTGAGTTCTTGTAACCTAGCTATTTAGCTCATTGTGTGCAAAAAGTACCACTCACAGATAAAACAACCCTTGCGAAACAAGGTGAAAATTTTAAATTACTTGAAAAACGCTGGAAAAATTTATTTCGCAATAGAATGACTCTTACTTTTAACCCACACCACTAGAAGCAGCGGTGGCTCAATCGGTAGCATGCCAGGATCATAATCTGCAGTTCCGAGGTTCGAGTCCCAGCTTAGGCCAGGGTTGAGATTTATCTCCGACAAACCTCCGCCCTATTCTCAGTTAATAGAGAGCGATTATGGGCTTGAAATGGCCACGTCAGTGGAATAGGACGTAAAACTGTGGCCCCGTGATCAGGAGAGCCATACTCTGTGCACATTAAAGAACACGCTGGATGGCCTTGAAGGCGAGGATATCATCTGTGTCCTAACAGTGGTCACCTTCTCTGAGTCTTTGTGTTGTGGCCATTGTTTGCAAAAACAAGTATGCCGCTCAGAGGTAAAACAACCCAACCCACACCACTGACTTTTTTTCAATGAACATTTTTCGTTAGGTTGTTGTAACGAAAGCAGTTTAAGAAAAAAATGCTACTGCTACCATTTTATCAGTTAGCTGAGGAAACTGGCAGGAAAGATGTGCAGCATGCACTTCCTGCAAATGAGCAGCGCCCCCTCAGGAAGCTCGTGAAGAGTTGATTAACACAATCGTCGTCAGAAGGTCATCGAGTGAGTTCTCTTTCATTTCCATTTAGAACTTTGCTACTTCTAATAGAGTCGATTATACTATTAATGATGACTGTACAGAGGTAGTATAAGAGAATCTCCTACCTACAGGTAAATAAATTAGTTCATTATATCTTAGTTTTTAGCAATTGTAAGCTTTCTGTGTTATTAGATCATTTTCAAAAAACGAGCTTCTGTTCTCACATTGTCGTCTGTCTCTCTGTGTCGAGATAGGTCTGCAGGCATTCAACTTATTGTGTTTACAGATAAAAATTAATTCGTTTTCATTTGTATAGGTATTGACGAAATATTACGATTCGCATTTTCCTAATCTCCCAAAAGATACAATTATGCCCTCTAATGGTAGGACATTTTGTAAATGGGAAAAATGTAACAGAATATGGCAAGCCATATATTTATTGCTAGAAATTTGAAATTTTTGCTGTGAAATAGAAAGGTCGTGAAGTTTGCATTGACAAACAATGATTCTCTGTGGGAAATGGGAAAATGAACTTTTTTAAGAGATAATTGTTTTATGAGATAAATTAAACATTTTTTTCGGGTTAGATAAATATTGATGGATCATTATGATTCACACTTTCCGAATCTCCCAATAGCTTAGTTGCGCCCCTATCGGTGTAAAAAGTTAAAAATTGCAAATATTTAAATTAATATTGCAAACAATTTATTTGGGCTAGAAATTTAATATTTTTGCCCCTTCACCAGCTGTAAGGCGCGGGGGGGGGGGGCAAATTGGTTTGAAGAATTAAATGAAAACCATTTTTCAAGTAGAATATGTACTAACGAAATATTATGAATCCTATTTTCCAAATCCTCCAAAAGGATATAATTTACATCCTTAGAGGGCCCTAAAAGTAAAATAAAATATCTTGAACAAACGTTGCAAACGATATATTTATGTTAGAAATTTGAAATTCTGGAAATAAGCTGTGACTGCCAAGAACAGATTCCAGAAAACTTAGTAAGGGAAATATTTATGTGTTTTAATTTCTATTAGTTTAAATTTGACGGGTTAAATTTTATTTTTTGAAAGTTAATAATTTTGAAATGAACAAAAATATTTTAAGATAGTAGCAATGAATAAATAATTTTTTTTATTTTAGCATAAATAATAAAGTCCTGCCTTCTCTATTAATTTGCATTCCTCACTACTAAACGAGATTGCGTGTCCTTGTATATGTGTTTGTACATTGTATGAGAAACCAAGACAAGCCCGATAGAGCTTCCTTGTCCTTTTATGTAGGGGATTACCCTTTTAAAAATTAATTCATAATAACTAACACTTAATAAATAAAATGTAGTTAAATTTTTAAAAGTTAAATCATTCAAAATATGTATATTTAAAGATAATCATCTCACTTTTTTTTTTCTTCTTTTTGTTTCTACCACCTAATTAAGACCGGACAGGACAGTTTTACGGACCGATGTTATCTTGGTTGCCCTTTATCAAGGGATTCACGCGAACAGATTTGCCTCTTAACTCTATGGGATAAAAAAAACGAAACTTTTTTTTCATTTCAAGAAATAAATAACGACTTTTTTTTTTCTGTTCTTAGGAATAATGAATTATGTATTACTATTTGTTTTCCAAATCACCCGTTAAAATGAATTATTACTGTTAAAAGGAGCTAAAATTCGGAAAATGAAGACTCTCTTCGGAAATGAGCTTCTCATATTCTCCAGAGGTAATATATTTTTCTTGTAGTTATCTTACGTTCAAAAAACAGAATGATGTGTTTGTCGTTCTGTCCTTATATATATAGACATCGTTTGTTTTTTTTAGAGAAAATTTTAAAATTATTTTTATGATTTATAGGTAGCGATAAAAAATTGCGATTTGCACTTTCCGAATTTCCCAAAAGCTACAATTGCGCCCTCTAACAGTGGAAAAATTCAAATTTTCAAATTTTTAGACGACTATTGCAGACGATGTATTCGTTCTAGAAATTTAAAAATTTGGTGGCGGAATGTGAAGATGAAGATCATGGTGTTTCCATTAGAAGCAATGAGTTGGTCCCTTACGAACTAGAGGAGTGGGAAACGCAACTGTTTTGTTTTAAGAGATAATTGAAACACTCATTTTTTGTTGGATTGCTCCTAATTAAATATTATAATTCGCATTTTTTATGTAGTTAATAGTTTTAATTTATGCCGTTAGGGATCGTTGAATATGGAAACGGTAAAACTTTTAACCAATGTTGCAAGTGAGCTGTATAATATAAATTTCGGTTTTAGAGTGTCAAGAGCTGTCCCAGTGACAGCAATAATCTACCTAACCACTTTTCTCAGAAGGATATGAGAAAAGCAACTTTTTAAATTTAAGAAATAATACAAATACTTTTTATCTTGTGTAATTGCAGATAGAATACTACTCTTTGCATTTTTCCCGTCATCCATTAGCCTAAATTAAAACTTTAAGGAGTGATAAAGTAGGTTAACGAAAACTTCATTCACTCTGAAAACGAGATTTCCAAATGTGCCAGAGTAAATATGCGCTCTTCTAGATTTTAAATCGATTTATGTTTAAGAAATCTTATTTAAACTTTCAAAAGGAATGCTATTGAAAAAAACAAACAAACACACAATACATTATATACCTGGAGATGACTTTCCAAAACCCTGATATTTTGGGTAAAACTATAGAGATGGCTACTCAACCCATATGTGAAATGTAATGATATGCTAAGTTGTCCACAGATGGTGATATGAGCAAGTTCTATCAAATCAGTACCAAATTGAGAGTTAAAATATTTTCTATGAGACACGGAGAATTCATTACGAACTCGCACCTAATCCCTGAGATGACGTACTCATACTCAGAGACTTCTAGTGAAACCCGAATATATGGTAACTCTAATCAAGAGTAATCCGGATATTGTTGTTTATTATTTATCCCAATTCTAAAAACCAAGTTCAACGATTTCAAATATGGTTTAAAAAGCTTTCATATCCACATTTTTATTATTTTTGACTTAGATGTAAATGGGACATACCTCAGAGGCCTGATGGGAGTTTGTCAGAATAATACGCAATAGAGAAAATTTGTGAGTAATGCGAGACCTCAGCAGAAAAATGACTGAGAAAGGAAACATCCAAAGTTCATCCGGGGCTCAATGCAGGTCCCTTTGATCAGTAGCCACGCGCACTTACAACTCACCACCATCTACATCTGCAATATTTTTAATATTAATAAATTTGTTCTTTGATTTTTTTCCGCTATTTTGCTGTTAGCAACTATGTCAGGAATCAATTAACTGATATCTCTTCCATTAATATGAGACTTCCATTTGCGTTTAATGAATGGTATTGTAGAACCAATTAATCCGTTATAATGAGAACTGCCTCTATTCTAAGATAATGGGGCATCTTGCATCAGTAACACGCGTGCACTGTTACATAACGTCATCATCATCATCATCCTCAAACAGCCATTGGGTACGGAGACCAAACCAGACTGCACAATTTAGTTCTCCAAGCATATCTGTTCTGAACTATATTTGCTGCATCCGGCCACTGCACACCAATTCTAACAAGGTCCTGTTTGACATTGTCTGCCCACCGCATCCTAGGTCTACCCCACTTTCTGAGGCCCTTAGGCACGCTGTTTATAACCCTATTCGCTAATCTACAATTATCCATATGGGCAACATAGCCAAACCAACTGAGTCTCTCTCTGCACAATATGCTGCTTAAAGGAGGTTGCACACTCCTTTGCCTAACCTCATCATTAGTTACAAAGTTAAACCACCTAATACCCAAGATACTGCGTAAGCATCTAGAATCAAAAGCATCAAGTTTCTTGTTATCTTGTTTACAAAGGGTCCAGGTTTCACTACCATAACTAACCCTATAAAGAACCAAACTATTATACAACCTAATTTTAGTCTTTAGGTGTATACGCCTATTTTTTCCACACTCTCCATACACTCCTAATAGTCCCAGAGACAATCCCTATTCGCCTGTTAGTCTCATGCCGCACATCACCAGTATCTGTAAAAAAACTACCAAGATAATTAAACTGAGACCCTTGCTCAAGGGTGCAACCATTCAGCGCGACTGAAGCACTAACTGCCTGACCAATTTTCAGTGCTTTAGTTTTATCTCTGTTTATCACCAAAACAACTCTATTACCAGCCTCATCAACAGCCCTAATTAAAGAATCCATCTCATCAACATCATTAACCAAAAAGGCCAAATAATCTGCATAATCGAAATCAGCAATTTTCATATCTCTAGGTCATTTCAGGCAAAAACCTTTCCCTTGAAGTGAATTTCGCATAACATAATCAATAACCAAACTAAAAAGAAAAGGAGAGAAAATGCACCCTTGTCGAACACCAGAAGCAATATTGAGCCAATTACTACAAGCCTTACCAACTCTCACACAAGACTCAGTGTTATTATAGAGAGCATTCATTGTGTTAACTAACTTGTATGGTATGCCTTACGATCTCACAATCAACCACAAATTATGACGATCAACGGAGTCGAAAGCTTTTTCAAATCAACAACGTTAGCAACCAAAGGTTTCTGAAATTCTAAACATTTCTCATGTATCTGCCTGAGTAAAAATATCTGATATACACATCCCCTTACCACTTCTGAATCCATATTGCTCATCACGCATTTGCCTATCAATCAGATTCTTAATTCTAGTAAGCACAATCATGCAAAGAACTTTACCTGGAACAGAAATTAAGCTGATACTCCTATAGTTATCACAAGAATTGCGATCACTTTTCTTAAAAATAATGCTAATAATAGCTCTGGTAAAATCCTTAGGAAAATGTTTCAAAATTTCACTCATCCACGTGGTAACTGAAACATTTCCAGCTCTAAGCATTTCCGTAGTAATTTCATCTACTCCTGGGGATTTATGAAGTTTAAGTTTAGAAAGAGCCAAAATAACTTCAGACTATGTTATAGGACCAAATTTAAGCCAGTAATGCATCTATCATATTACAAACAATGGGAGTAGAACTAACCACATTGTTTAGAACATCACTGAAATGCTCAGCCCACCTAGCCATGACAGATTCCTCACCTTCTATAACCTTACTTTGTTTATACTTCAATCCTTGTATACCTGTCCGTTTTCTACCACACAAAACATTAACTATCTGGTACAGCTCTCTGCTGTTGTGCTGTCTAACTGCTTCCTCGGCTTTGTCAGCCAAACCATCAAGCCAAAGATTCTTATCAGCAGCTAACTGATCTTTTACACGTTTATTAAGTTCTCTGTAATGCTTTCTATTAGGACTAGTAGGGTATTGATTAAGGACATTCCCGCAGTTCTTTCTTTCTGAAATAAGCTCAAGTGCCTTATCACTCAAATAATTCTACCTCCTCTGCTCCTTTTTTCCTAAAAGAGTACTGTTAGTTTCCAAAAAAGCCTGTTTAAAACGGTCCCATTCTTCCTCAATTTCAGTAGTAAGCAAACCATGAGTGTCATAATGACTAAGTAACTTATCATGGTAAGCTTTAACTATAACTGGATCTTTCTGAGCTTCAGAATCAAAGGCAATTTTTTTAAACCTTACACAACATTTCTTAAGTTTAAGTTGCAAGACACTTTTCAAAAGGGAATTGTCAAATCCAATTTCAGCTCCCCTATATGACCTGGTATTTTTAGCAGAACTAGTCCATTTGCTGTTAATTAACATATAATCCATCATTTTCTTATGCAGCCCATCAAGTGAAACCCATGTGTACTTATGTATGTCATGGTGTTTGTAATAAGTGTTAGTTATTCTGAATCCATTGAGTTTACTTACCTGTAGGAGACATTGCCCATTGCCATTGTAGTTACCAATATCAAAAGGGCTTATCACCCCTCCCCAAAGGTAAAGTCAGTACCAACTTTAGCATTAAAGTCCCCTAGAACAAAGGTAATATCTCCTTTCTTGACAGAATTAAAATTATCCTGAAGTTGTCCGTAAATCCTATCCTTCTCATCCTCATTGGCATCCTCAGTGGGTGCATAATAGCAGATAACATTCAAACCTTTTATGCACGTCTGAAATTTTGCTGTAAGAAATCTTTCATTAATACATTCATATCCTAGAAGAGAATCGCTAGTGTGTCTGCTGAGAAGCAGACCTAAGCCTTGGAATTATTATCGTCCCTCCCAGAAAAGAGATATTTAAGATTATTTTTAAGAATTTGACCTTTATCTGTCCATTTGGTCTCTTGTAAGCCGAAAATATGAAAATTATAATGGTGGAATTCTTGTGTGAGTACATCAAGTGTATAATCTCTGTGCAGAGTCCTCACATTCCAACTTCCTATGGAGAGAAAATGGTTAGTGGGATGTTTAAAGAAACTATGTTTATTAAGAGAGGGAATATTGAATTGCTGACAATACAAAACAGCCCCCTAATTGCAGACATGGGGGCAAAGATCTGTTCCCCCAACACTAAAGGCTGAAGCTTTCTGCACTGGAAGATTTCCTCCAATGTAGAATTTAACGATGCCAGTAGAAGCAAATAGTTCAGGCAGGGGCGTAGCCATGGAGGGGATGGGGGGAGGCTCCCCCCCCAAAAAGTAAGTCGGAGTTGGCAAAATTCGAAGCAACTTCGTAAAATTTAGGTGATTTGTGAAAATTTGTAATTTTTTTTTGGAAAAATTAAGGGGTTGTTGGGTTGGGTTGTTTTACCTCTGAGCGGCACTTTTTTGCACACCATGGGCTAAATGGCCAGGTCACATGGACCCCGAAGGCTCAGAGAAGGTTGGGGGAGGGGACCCACTGGAACAGCTGTTGGGAGACAGATGGTAGCCTCCCGTCAAGGCCATCCAGCGTGTTCTTTAACGTGCACAGGGTATGGCTCTCCCGCACACGGGGCCACGGCTTAACGTCCCATCCGACGGACGGCGGCCTTTCCAAGCCCATCGGTGTCCCCTACTGACCGTGGGCAGGGCGGGGAATTTTTTCGGAGATAAATCTCAACGCTGACCCAGCTGGGACTCGAACCTGGGAACTACAGATTACGAGCCTGGCTCGCTACCGACTGAGCCACCCCCGCCCCAAAAAAAAAAAATTAAGGGGAGTTGTGAAAATCGAGGCAACTTGGCAAATCTAAGGCAGTTTGGAAAATGGAGAGACGGCAAAATTCAGAGTAGTTGCAAAATTCGAAGACAGTGAAATACAGGTGAGTTGGCAAAATCGCGACAACTTGACAAAATCTTAGGGAGTTGGCAAAATTCGGAGCGGCTTGGTAAAATCTTGGGAATTGACAAAATTCGGAGTGACTTGGTAAAATCTTGGGGAGTTTGCAAAATTCGGAGTGACTTGACAAAGTCGTGGGGAGTTGTCAAAATTCAGGTGAGATGTAAAAGTTAGGATTTTTTTCTGTAAAATTATGGCGAGTTGGCAAAACTTAGGGAGTTGGCAAAATCTAGGGACAGTTGGCAAAATTCGGAGTGACTTGGCAAAATCGTGAGGAGTTGGCAAAATTCAGGTGAGATTTGAAAATTTGGATTTTTTTCTGTAGAATTATGGCGAGTTGATCAAATCTAGGAGAGTTGGCAAAACTTAGGGAGTTGAAAAAATCTAGGGGTATTTGGAAAAACTAGGGACAATGGCAAAATTCAGAGTGACTTGGCAAAATTCAGAGTGACTTTGCAAAATCTTGGAGAGTTGACAAAATTCAGGTGAGATGTAAAAATTGCAATCTTTTTTCTGTAAAATTATGGCGTGTTGGGAAAATCGAGCCAACTTCGCAATATCTAGGAGAGTTGACAAATCTTGGGGGAGTTGGCAAAATTCAGAGTGACTTTGCAAGAATCAGGTGTGATGTAAAATTGGTATTTTTGTTCTGTAAAATCGAGGAAACTTGTCAAATTCTAGGGCGGTTGGGAATATTCGAATTCCCTTGGTAAAATACGGGCGATTTGTGAAAAATGAGATTGTTTTTGTGAAATTAAGGAGAGTTGACAAAATCGACAAAACTTGGAAAACTTTAGGGAAGTTGGCAAAACTGGAAACTACTTGGTAAAGTACAGGTAAGTTGTAAAAATTGGGATTAGTTTTGTGAAATTAAGGAGAGTTGAAAAAACCAAAATCTCTGGGCAAAATTCGAAGCCGCTTGGTAAAATACAAGGGAGTTGTGAAAATTGTGCCTTTCTTGTGCAATTAAGGAGAGTTGATAAAATTCGAAGTGACTTGGCCAATTCAGAGAAGATATAAAAATTGCGTTTTTTTCTGTAAACTTACGGCGAGTTGGCAAAATTCGAATACACACACTCGTAAAATATAGGCGAGTTGTGAAAATTGAGATTTGATTTGTGAAATTAAGGAGTGTTGGACAAATTGAGGAAACTTAAAAATATGTAGGGCAATTGACAAATTTTTAATCCACTTGGAAAATACGGGCGAGTTGTGATAATTAGGATTGGGTTTGTGAAATTCAGGAAAAATAAAAAAAAAATCGAGAAAACTTGGCAAAATCTTGGGAAGTTTGAAAAGTTTGAAGTGATTTGGCAAATTAAGGAGAGATGTAAAGATTGGGATTAGTTTCGTGAAATTAAGGAGAGTTGACCAAATCAAGGGAAAATTCGCACTGACTTGCTACAATTCAGACGAGATGGAAATATTGGAATTATTTCTGTGAAACTGAAATTATGGCTAGTTCGCAAAATTGGAAGTTAAATGGCAAAATGGTTTGGAGAGTTGCGAAAATTTGAAAATTGCCCCCCCCCCTCCCCCACGGAGCGTAAATCTAAGTACGTTTTGCTCAGTTGTCAAAATTTTAATTTCGAGTTGGAAAATTTTTGATTTCTCAACCCCCCCCCCCCCCTACCACCACAACCTTAGTCCTTCGCTACGCTCCTGAGTTCAGGTGCCTGCGATGACCTCTGCTCAGAATTATCCACCAGCTGATAAACATATCATGTGAATCTATTCACTTGGGGCTGTCAACATACAAACAAACAGAAAACACAGCGGAAGATTTTCCCTTCACAGAAGCCCACCAGTGCAGCAAATTCAGGATCCATAATCAAGCTCAGAGCCATAATTCAGTTCAGTTGGTATATATGGTCAGCACCAGGACCTTGTGTGGTTGACCACTCCTCAGCAGGACAGAAAAAAAGGAAAAGTAGCCAGATCAGTAGGCCACACTGATCTGGCAGCCCTCCGCCTCCGTTCTCTTTCACAAGAGAGTATCTCTTTTGAAAGGTACTAACGGCCTGCGTCACGAGAAGGTGGGGTCAGACATTAGGTGCTAGGCCTGGCCGGTTCTTTGCGTCATCTCAGGGGATTGGTGGGGCGGGGGTGGCTCAGTCGGTAGCACGCCAGGCTGTAATCTGTAGTTCCCAGGTTCCAGTCCCAGCTGGGTCAGCGTTGAGATTTATCTCCGCAAAATTTCCCCGCCCTGCCCACGGTCAGTAGGGGACACCGATGGGCTTGAAAAGGCCGTCGTCCGTCGGATGGGACGTTAAGCCGTGGCCCCGTGTGCAGGAGAGCCATATCCTGTGCACGTTAAAGAACACGCTGGATGGCCTTGACGGGAGGCTACCATCTGTCTCCCAACAGCTGTTCCAGTGGGTCCCCTCCCCCAACCTTCTCTGAGCCTTCGGGGTCCTTGTGGCCTGGCCATTTAGCCCATTGTGTGCAAAAAGTGCCGCTCAGAGGTAAAACAATCCAATCCAATCCAGGGGATTGGTGCATAGCTCTCCTTACAACAATTAAAACAATAATTCGTTTTCTTATCTATGCCTATGCTAATGTATGCAGGCAAATGATTAAACTCATTCAAATCGACAGTGAATTAATCTAATGTAATTTTTTTTGAACGAAAGCAACAAACTGTTATGAATGGAATACATATTTTCCCAGGTTTAACCCGAATATTTAAGTCTGTTGTTCGGAGGATGACCTTGGGGGGATGGGGTGAAATAGGGTGGAACCCCCAAAAAAGTCACACCATATATACTGATAATAATTTTTACATTCTACAACACATACAATAACGTTATATTTATTTTTCAGCACAGTGTAAATTTTCTCAATGATATGCAGTATCACGACCGGATCTGTGGGATAGGGCATCCCCCCCCCCTTTTCTTTTTTTAATTCATGGTGTGATAACGGAAACGAAGGCAAAATTATACAGAGAGAAACATATCTGAAAGCTTTTTTGTTAAAGACTAATAAATGGAGGGAAGAGATTATTTATCGCAACGACGCTACATTTCATTTCGGTCCGTTGCCTCCTTCAGCCTCTTACTTATTTTCTAGAAACGAACCTACACAGCATCGTCATCATATTATATAATAGACGTAATTCCGATCGACCGGACAAATGTGACGTCATCGATGGCAGATATTGGTAGTTTCCCTGTGATTCCGCTGCTACTTCAGCGATTGGTCCCAAATTTCGTGGTGTGGTCTCCCTTAGTTCTAGTCCTGTTGGGGTAATAGATTGGGTTCCTAGCTGCCATGTGTCGAGAGTGATTCCTGGGAAAGTGTCCGAAATTTATGGGGCGAATTTCTTCCGGACGTGCGTAACTTGAGAATGGAGTAGTTAACGGTGAAAAGATGCGACTGAAACTACAGTGGATATACGTTTGGTGCCAAACTTTTGGCGGGATTTAATTGCGACTGGAGTAGTACGTTAACGGCGGAAAGCTATGAATGAACTTATAGATGGGAAGAGTTATCAATGGATATGTGTTTCATGCCAAACTTTCGGCTTAGGTTTAACTCATCATCATCATCATCATCCTCAAGCAGCCATGGGCTACGGAAGTCCAACCAGACCATGCAATTTAGTTCTCCAAGCAAATCTATCCTGAGCTACATCTACTGCATCTGGCCACTGCAAACCAATTCTAACAAGGTCCTGTTTGACATTGTCAGCCCACTGCATCTTAGGTCTCCCTTTCTTTCTGAGGCCTTTAGGCTCACTGTTCATAACCCTATTCGCCAATCTATAATTATTCATACGGGCAACATGGCCGAACCAACGGAGTCTCTCTCTGCACAATATGCTGCTTAAAGGAGGTTGCAAACTCCTTTGCCTAACCTCATCATTAGTTACAAAGTTGAACCACCTAATGCCCAAGATACTGCGTAAGCATCTGGAATCAAAAGCATCTAGTTTCCTATTATCTTGTTTACAAAGTGTCCAAGTTTCACTGCCATAACTAACCCTAGAAAGAACCAAACTATTATACAGTCTAATTTTAGTCTTTAGGTGTATACGCCTATTTCTCCACACTCTCCATAGATTCTTAAAAGTCCCGGCAGCAATCCCTATTCGTCTGTTAATCTCATGCCGCACATCACCATTATCTGTTACATAGCTCCCAAGATAATTAAACTGTGACACCTGCTCAAGACTGCAACCATTCAGATGAACTGAATCACAGCCTGCCTGACCAATTTTCATCACTTCTGTTTTCTCTCTGTTTATAACCAAACCTATTCTACTACCAGACTCATCAATAGCTCGAATGAAAGAGTTCATCTCATCAACATCATTTGCCAAAAGGGCTAAATCATCAGCATAATCTAAATCAGAAATTTTCGTATCTCCAGTCCATTTAAGGCCAAAGTCTTTCCCTTGAAGTGAATTTCGCATAACATAATCAACAACCAAACTAAAGAGAAAAGGAGACAAAATGCACCCTTGTCGAACACCAGAAGTAATGCTAAACCAATTGCTACAAGACTTACCAACCCTCACACACGACTCAGTGTTATTATAGAGAGCTTTCATTATGTTAACTAACTTGTCTGGTATACCATATGATCTCACAATCAACCACAAATTATGACGATCAACAGAGTCGAAAGCTTTTTTGAAATCAACAAAGCTAGCAACCAAAGGTTTCTGAAACTCTAAACATTTCTCAAGAATCTGCCTAAGTGAAAATATCTGATCCACACATCCCCTACCACTTCTGAATCCACATTGCTCATCACGCAATTGACTGTCAACCAGATTCTTAAATCACATAATTTAGGTGTTCATTTTTTTTTCTTAGCACATCGATGTCCCCATTCTCACTACTTGAGAGTAATCAGAGATAATTTTCAACGCAGGCATAGTTGTGAACCGAACCTGGGAACTGAAGATTACAAAACTGGCTGGCTACCGACTGAGCCAATCTCGTCCCCAAAAGTGTCATGAAAGGGTAAGAGCGGGAAATGAGTCAAAGTAGAAATAATTTCTCATTTATATATGTCATTTCGAAAGCATAGCAACATCACTGAACAGAAGATGAAATCGTTGCATCAGTTTCATGTTCATAGAAAAAGGAAAGAGGTGGGTAACCTCCGCTTCCTCTCAGTGTGGAACTAATCATTAATTTGTCATTTTTTCCCAGTTCTAGGTGCAGCTCTTCCTTTCCATCCTCAACAACACGGAACTGGCCATGAGAACATTTTTCCCTTCTCACGTACACAACTGAAACCAACCTATCAGACTTTCCAGAAACACTGTGTCCCTCTTGGCGAATATAGTCGATAATCTGATTTCGAAATCTGACATCAATGTTCCAGGTTCTAGTCTCGTTCCCAATTTTCTATGTAACGGCGCTACAAATTTGTTACATTAGAATTAACAAGAGTTAATACATTAGTTAAACAGTAGCATTAGTTAATCATTAATTAAACATTAGCATTAGTTAATCTGTTATTAATTATATCCACGCTCATACTAAATATTTGCATACTTTTCACACACTATTATGCTCTATTTATTCATATTATGTCAAAGGTATAGAGGAAAATTTGTCTTTAGACGGCTGGGATGCGAACCCGTGATCTCCTAAGAATATCCCAGGTGCTCTGAATGTGTCCATCATGTGCACTTATTGGATGGCTCTTAAGATAATAATCTTAATTCAGTTAAAGACGACTTCTTGAGACTGAACCTAGAGTGTAAGTTTTAAGATAGAGGATGATTATTCGACGGCGGGTAGCTCAGAGCATTTGACATGTTAATAGGAGGTCTTGGGTTCGAATCCCACAAGCTAAAGACAATTTTTCCTCTCTACATTTGTTATCTTATGAATAAATGCAATATAATAGTCGTGAAAAGCACATGAATACTTCTTTAAAAAATATTATTTAATCTAATTTTATAGACATTATTTGTATGAGAGGGACTTTTTGAAACATTTTTCCCTACCCTATCATATATTTTAGAGAGAGAAATATAAGAGCTAAAGTGAAAGAACGAAAACTTTTTGAACACGTTAATATACCGTGCCTACCAAAACCTTACATTATTTCCATGTGTGTTGATGGTAATCTAATTTTGAAGCTCTATTACTTTTGAAGTATATATTTAACGGAAATTTTTAACTGAAAATAAATTAGATGTCATAATAAAATCTATTTAAATCTCGATTCTCAACAATATTTATTCAATATTTAAAGAGTTTTGGAAGCTATAAATATTTCCCAACAGTAATGGGTCATAAGAATTGACCTCAGAAATTAATTGAACCTTAAACAATGAATACTGTTTTTCAGTATTCATTGTTTAAGTCATTTAACTTGGACACTTTGTAAACAAGATAACAGGAAACTTGATGCTTTTGATTCTAGATGCTTACGTACTATCTTGGGCATGTGGTAGCCAATTTTGTAAGTAATGAAGAGGTTAGGCAAAGGAGATCCTCCTCTGAGCAGTATATTGTGCAGAGAGAGACTCCGTTGGTTTGGCAATGTTGCCTGTATGGATAATTATAGATTAGCGAATAGGGTTATGAACAGTGTTCCTAAAGACGTCAGAAAGAGGGTGAGATCTAGGATGCGGTGGGCAGACGAAAAAGTCGAAAAGTCCAAACAGGACCTTGTAAGAATTGGTGAGTAGTGTCGAGAGTTGGGTTGTTTTACCTCTGAGCTGCACTTTTTTGCACACCATGGGCTAAATGGCCAGGTCACAAGGACCCGAAGGCTCAGAGAAGGTTGGGGGAGGTGACCCACTGGAACAGCTGTTGGAAGACAGATGGTCATCCAGCGTGTTCTTTAACGTGCACAAGGTATGGCTCTCACACACACGGGACCAAGGCTTAACGTCTCATCTGACGGACGGCGGCCTTTCCAAGCCCATCGGTGTCCCCTACTGACCGTGGGCAGGGCGGGGAATTTTGCGGAGATAAATCTCAACGCTGACCCAGCTAGGACTCGAACCTGGGAACTACTGATTACGAGCCTGGCGCGCTACCTACTGAGCCACCCCCGCCCCAGTAGTGTCGAGATGCAGCAGATATAGCTCAGTACAGATATGCTTGGAAAACTAAATTGCGCAGTCTAGTTGTACCTCCGTAGCCCATGGCTGCTTGATGTTGATTTTAGAAATTTGCGTAATGATTATTTCAAGATTATACAATAATAATTGTTTTTATGAAACAAAGTAATTCATTGTTAAATATTCCAGCTTTCATAACTTTTAAATACCGAACGAATACTATTGAAATTCGAGGTTTAAATTGATTTGATTATGATCTTTA
Source organism: Ryuthela nishihirai (assembly GCA_038380435.1). Taxonomy (NCBI): domain Eukaryota; kingdom Metazoa; phylum Arthropoda; class Arachnida; order Araneae; family Heptathelidae; genus Ryuthela; species Ryuthela nishihirai. The sequence goes on from JAWZYU010000015.1 coordinate 25,605,640, forward strand.
ATTTACATTCAGTCACATTTTTCCATTAAATGCATAATTTAGAAGTTATAGAATTTCGAAGTTAGATTCCCTGTAACGTAACATGGAATCCTCTAATATTCTGGTAAGAGCAGTGTATATATTTACATTAAAAAAATAGGGAAATATATGTCGTTATTATTAACAAAAACGATTTTTGTTTTGGATGAATGTAGAAGAAACTCGTATATTTAAAAAGGGATCTCATAAATCGTAATTTATGAGATCCCTGTTTAACTGTAATTGTTATTTTAACTGTAATTTTTCTACTAATGGTAAAAAATGAGGTAAAAAAACAAGATTTATTTTGATTATAATTTCAACCTTTCAATCAGTCTGTAGGAAATTAAAATAATCACCATTCACCCTTTTATTAAGTATTCACTGCAATTCATTAACGAATCTCTCTTAGCCATTATGATGAGGCTACTAGAGAATTTCGGATTTTAGATTGTTTTCAGAAAAAGCGAGCTTGTCGTCTGTCTGTAGAAATTCAACTCTTAGTTTTTATAGATATATTAAAACTTCATTCTGAGTTGGATAGTTATTGATGAAATATCACGATTCACACTTTAGGGATCTCCCAATAGCTATAACTGCGCCCTCTAACGGCTGAAAAAGTAGAAAATTGCAAATTTTCAAACGAATATTACAAGCGATGCAATAATGTTAAAAATTGAAATTTTGTGAAATGTGAATGACATGAAGTTTGCATTGACAGCAATAATTTTCGACTTTTTCCCCAGAGGGGAAGAGAAAACGCAATTTATCCTTCCACCTTCAGGGTTTTAGGGGATGCAACTTTTGTTTTGAGAAAATAGGGATAAATCAGCGACTAATGAGAATAAATTAAATATCATTTTAAGAGATTAAGATTAATTAATTTAAGTTTTGAAAGATTAAGGATAAACTAGCCCTACTTTGTCTAGCGGTTAGCGTACCTAACTTCTAAGACCTTGTATAAGTGGCTTGTCCTTGTATAAGTGGTTGTATGAGAAACCAGGGCAAGCCGCATATTCGTTTTAGGTTATCTCTGTCCTTTGCGTAGGGAAGTACTTTTAAATAAAAAAAAAATATTTTTGTAGTGGAATAGGTACTAACGAAATGTGATGATTCATAATTTTCAAATCCTCCAAAATGCTTTAATTTACATCGTTCCCCATCAAATTCGTTACGCTTATTTTTTTTATGTTACACTTTTTAATTCACATATTCCCCAGCAAAAGTCAATCGTTAGAGGGTGCTAAATGTAGAAAACGTAAATACTTGGAGTACTGTCGCGTACGATATATTTATGCTATAAGTTAGAAATTCTGTTGGTAAAACGTATTGGTCAAACGAATTCTTACTAACACGAGAATTATTCACGTGTGTCTTAGCTGAATTACTATTGGTTAAAATTCTATCGGCTGCTTTTAATGTCGAAACATTTGTACTCAATTTTTAAATTGTCAATAATATTTTAATATAACAGAGTCTTTCCGTCTCAAATCAGGCAGAGAGTGTTAGATGACCCTCGCGGATTCTATTGGATAAAAATATACATTTGAGACAACTTTTAGTAAGAACATCAGAATGGCATCAGATTTTGATCAAAACATATTTCTTTTTCAAAAGTTACTGCAACTGATAAATGGCCAATAGAAAATAATAGATCCAAAACGGCATGTATTGTATTCCTAATAATTTAAAAACTATTTATTGAAACTTTTTCATTTTTTGATTTTTGATTTTTTATGAACGACCAATACACATACGTCTGAAAATTATTTGGTTCTTTTATCCCTAATAGAATATGTATATAAAAATCGTTATATTAAAGTTAAAAACGAATTTTTCTCAATTTGTTGCTCACGTTACAGTTCAAAATCTAGCAGCATGTTAAAGCAAATTATATTTTTTGATAGCTAACACAGTAATATTTCCACACAAAATGCTGCATTTTGATACATTATATATTAGTGCCTATAAACTTCGTAAACATTCAGAATTTGGAAACACGTAAAAAAATGGAATGTTCTAAAAAACATTAACAAAAAACCCGTAACCAAAAGATCTGAAATTTTCGCATATTACGGTGGGTGTTCAAAAAATTCTTGACGCGTGTTGTAGATTTGCACTTGTGTTACTCCGAAGTTAACGAGCTCCGACTTGTTTGAAAGCTTGTCGAAACTTGTCATTATAAGTTGTTAAAAACAAAGACCGTATCATCATTTCTCTCTTCGCTGGAGGCGCTTAAATTTCGATCAGCGAAATCTGTGCGTTGTTGCTACGGAGCCTATTAAAGACGGGGAAATGTTTTATATTTTCACAAGGATGCTGCTTGCGAAAATAATTCACGTCGATTCATTACAATTATATGGGGATAATGTTTATTCATATGGCACTGTTACGGAATGGATGAGCAAATTCAGAGAAAGACGATAGAGTTTCGAACACCTTCCTCATGCAACAAAAACTGAAGGAGGCCATGAACAAACCATCACTGCTGTGCGTAAACTCATTAAGGAAAACCCACATATCATTTGTCAGGTAATACATTTAGATGTCGGTGTATCTATTGGCAGTGTGGAAACAATAATTCATCAACATTTAAAGTTCCAAAAGCTCTGTGCCAAATGGATACCTCACAAACTGGCAGAACATCAAAAAGGGAGATTCTAAAAAAGAATCTTCTTGCACGAGTCGACTCTTGTCGACTCGTGAAAAGAAATCTTCTTGCACGAGTCGACTTGCATGTGTCAATGTTTTGAACCTAGTAGTCCCAAAACGGTTAACCAACATTGTCACAAGTGATCACACGTGGCTTTATTACTATACAACTCCCAGAAAGATCGTTTGCGGAAGATGAACCGCATCCCCAAATCCTCCGAGAAGACTTTCGCTCAAGAAAGAAGATATTAACATTTTTTTTTCAACTCCCAAAGGGTGGTAGCGTGGATACCTTACCTGGAAAAAATAACGATAAATGGCCAGTATTAGACCAACATTGTTTTTCCCAAAATGGTTGAGGAAATGAAAGAGCAGGGTCCAACAATAGGCGTGTCAAGTGTTCTCCTTCACAGCAGTAGTGGGATCGAAGTATATGGATCCCCCTTTGCACAGTGCTTTTCCCCTATGACGTCACCAGCCACGCCCATATGCGCCCCTAATACTATCCCCCTTATCAAAATTCATAACCAACAACACTCATTAATATTCATAATTCATGTTTAATAATTAATTAATCCCTCCTTATCAAAAGTTCTGCCCCTTTATTAAAAATTCCTCCCCTTTATTATAAACCCATGGCACCATCTAGTGTATATTATGAATACTATATTTAGAAAAGCCCTCAATTTTAGTCGTAATTTTTCCAATTTTTGACTTCCCCTTTATTAATTAACCCCCCTTTATTAAAAATTCCTCCCAAGGTTCAAGGTTCAAGGTGTTGTAAATATGGTGAAATTAGCCTCCAGAGAAGTGGCTCCCTACACCAGTCACAACAGAAAAGTGAGATAGCAGATGCAGAAGAATCTGCCTCTCAGCAATCTCTCGGTGGGAAAAAAAAGGCCCTTTTCAGGACAATGTATAAAAGAAGGCCCTTTTCAGGACAATGTAAAAGTACAGAACACTATACCTTGCAGAGGAGGTCAATGTTCTGAAAGAAGTCAGTGACAATATGGAAGCATACATGTTGCAGCTTCGCACTCTGGTTGTTGCCAAGGAGGGAGGTGATGGAGTAGTCAGTGGTTCCTATAGCATTAAGCTCCCGGAACAAAGTATCTCTTTCGGCATTGTAACGAGAGCAGTTGAGCAGAATGTGAGATACAGTCTCAGGTGTGCCACAAGTGGCACGGTCTGGCCTGTAAACTCTGCCAAGAGTGTGCAGCATAGAGTTGCTGTAGATGACACCAACTCGGAGATAATGAAGGAGGGTCTCCTCAGATCTGAGGAGATTACCGAGGTTAGGAGCAATGAGAGAAGGTTCAACCAGGTACCTGAATGAGGTACCTGGTGAACTTGAAATTGATGCTCTCCTTCTGCCACTGAGCAAGACGTAACTGGCTCACCAGTTGTGAGACAGAACACTTGCAGTCACTGAGAGAGAGGGGGTAATTAGTTACACACCTCTGACTCTCCAGTGCCTCCTTCACAGTGTGATCAGCAAGCTCATTTCCATGTATCCCTATGTGGGAAGGGATCCACTGGAAATGAACTGTGATTCCAGCAGAAGTGACCATCAAGCAAGTCTCAGTAATCTCCTGGATGAGGAAGGGGTTGCAGCTCTTGCTGTCTCACTTCTGGAGAGCTTCCAAGGCTGACTTGCTCTCACAGAGGATGACAAAGTTGCCACTCTCGAGGCTGAGGATGAAAAGTACAGCCTTAAGAATAGCATGAAGCTCTGCACAAGTGGAGGAGGTTAGATGCGGGAGACAGAAACCTCTGGCAATGCCAGTATTGGGGATGACAATGGCAGAGGCAGCACGTTACCTCTCCCGGTCCACAGATCCATCAGTGTAGACCTCAGTACATCTCTCATATCATGCAGTGACATAGGAGGTAAAGAGAAGTCTGATGGCCAATGGATCAGAGTCGCTCTTCCGACCAAGAGAAGGGATAGTGACATTGATCATTAGATCACTGTTCCTCCAGGGCGTAAGGTTGGGGAAGAGAGTATTGCCAGCACCCAGCATCAGTCCCTGCTAGTTCGTGCATCTGGAGCTGGCAGGAAGGACTCGGTCGTAGAAGTCCTTGGCGGACAGGGTGATGGCAGAGTGAGGCCTGTCATGCAACTTCCTGAGAAGCTCATGGTTAGTGTGCAGGGAATGGAGCCTCGAGAGATGACACAGTATATCTCTCTTGCAGTGCAGGTGGAAAAGCATGCTCAGTGCAGGTGGAATGTGCAGGTGGAATGCATCAGCCTCTGCAATGACAGACGCATTCGGTGTGTTAGGGCAGAGTCCGAGGCAGAGGTGCAGAGATATAGTGTGGACAGTTGCCAACTTGCTGAGCAGTGTATCAGAGGCATTGCACAGAAGGTGACCACTGTAGTTGATGCAAGGGAGGATCAAGTGCTAGTACAAGACCAGGAGGGTGTTGCAGGAAGTTCCCCAGTGGGTACCAGCAAGAAAGGACAGTATATTTCTCTGTGCAGTGGCAGCTGTGGCTCTGTGCAGTGGCAGCTGAAGATGCTGGATGTGGGGTCCCCAGCCCAGCCTGTTGTCCAGGACCACACCAAGAAACTTATGCTGATGGACGGCCTTGATGTGATCTGGCCCAAGCAAGGTCAGGGAAGGTGGGTGGAAGGTATCTCCTCATGAAAACCATGGCCACAGTCTTATAGGTGGAAAGAGTAGGGCTTAGATTGTCGAAGAACTTGACGACCGTGTCCACAGCTCTTTTCCTCACGAGCTCAGCAGAGGGTCCTGGATAGGGAACCAGATGCAGATATCGTCTGCATAAATGGAAATACCCACTCTCTCCTCGAGTCGAGAGGGTAGGCCTGACAGCAAGATCTTCAGTAATATCGGGCTGAGGACACCCCCTTGAGGTACTACATGATTGATGGTGTGGGAGACGCTGAGCGTATTGCAGAGCTTCACGCTAACAGTCCTGTTGGAGAGGTAAGCTGCGATCCACTGGTTGATATTGTCTCTGAGGTCGAGATCATGAAGCCTGCAGAGAATATCCGAGTGGGACAGGGAATCGAATGCCTTCTGGATGTCGAAGAAGACAGCAACAGTAGTCTCTCCCAGGGACCATGCCTAATCAGCAGCAGAGATGAAGTCGATGAGATTGTCCGACGTGCATCTCCCTTTGCGGAAACCCAAGAGGCTGTCAGGGAGGAGGCCATTGGACTCTAGGTACCATTTCAGGCGTCCAAGGACCAGCTCTCTAGGATCTTGCAGAGGCAAGATGATAGAGCAATGGACCTATAAAAGGACAGCTCCGTGGTGGGTTTTTCCTGCTTCAAGATAGACACGATGTGTGTTGCCTTCCATGATTCAGGTACTGTGCAGGTGATCCAGGAGTGATTGAAGGCTTTGAGAAGCACAAGCAAAGCCTCAGGTGAGAGGTTAGCTAACTGAGTATAGCTGATGCTGATGCTATAGCTATAGCTGATGTATAACTGAATATAGCTGATGCCGTCAGGGCCTGGGGCCGACGAGCACTTCAAAGTCGTAATAGCAGAGGTGAGTTCCTGCAAGGTGAAAGGTCATTTTAGCAAGGCTCAGAACCAGAGCAAGGTTGCTGAGCCGTATCCTGAACATTCACCCATGAAGCAGGAAGGGAAGAGGTGAGGTGCCACAAAAAGGCATTAGCGGTGGCTGCTAAGTCCTTCGCTGTGGCTTCCCCGTCAGGTTCCTGATGAACTTCCAGACCATCCCAGAAGGTGTGAAGACATTAATGCTAGAGCAGAAGGATCGCCACCTGAACCTTTCACGCTGGTTAAGGTACCTTCTGATCGCAGCATGTAGCCTTCGAGCATGAAGAAAGTCAGGAAATTTACCAAAGTGGCGGACGCACCTTTCGGCTCGGCGGCGAATGGTGCGAAGCCACTTATAGTGGATATCCAGAGGGGGAAGCTGCCCGGGTGTCGAGATCGGAACTGTGGACATGGAAGAGATGTTAGTCTCTCCACTGGCCATGCCTATTGTCATGTGTAACAACGAACCTTGGAGAAATAATCTAGTCAACACAGTGTGTCTAGCAGTCCAAAAAGTGCGAAATGAGGGAGGCCAACTGACTGAGGATCGTCAAAGTTCGAGGTCGAGACTCCTCAGGTAGTGCAGAGGTTACGACCTTGATGACATCCACAAGTAGAGAACCATGTCCCTGTGGTCCTTCCTGAAATTCTGATGTGTCAAGGAAGAGGAGGGCTTCTTCAGATCAGGCTGACGAGCAGCCCTCTTCTTCCTAGTCCTCTTTACCTGCTTGGCCAACTGCTTGGACTGAATGGGACAGGAGTCCACTGAAGGGTCTGCAGTGGAATACTGTACCATGGAATTACCTGCAGCACAAGGGGCCTCAGGGACAGAGGGCATCACCACAGGAAGGGTAATGACAGGGGCCAGGGGAGCAGAAGGAGCAGAAGATGCTGGTGCTTCAAGCACCAGCATCTCTGCTGATGCTACCTCCATGGCAGCAGCAGAGGTCATTTTACCCCTCGTGGCAGCAGCAAAGCTCACTGAGGGGTCAAAGAGACACCTGCTGCATGTGGACTTCTTAGGTGGTGGGGGAGGCATTGGTGTCACCAAGGAGCTGGAAAGTGGGACCTTTTTTATGACCTTAGTTCTGTGCGAAGAGTGCACAGGACCAAGGGCTTCCCTCATCATCTCACATGCAAACTTTCTGGCGTGGCACCCAGAAAAGGTTGTTGCATGAGATCCACCACAGTTAGCACAGATAGGGGGCCCAGTGTGCTTGCACTTCTTGTGGGAGTGAGGCCCACTGCAGCACTTACACCGCACTGTACCTCTGCAATTCTTTGCAATGTGCATGAAGCGTTGGCACTTCAGACACTGAGGTGGGGCCTTGGTGCGCTGCTTCACTCGGATCCAGTGGAAGCTCAGGACAATGTTCCCAGGTAAGGGGAATTCATTCAAGGTAATGACTCCCTTCCTAAATGGAATCTTGTTGACCCCAGAATCCGAGGAAAGATAGCGGCATGCGATGAACCGCTATCACTCTCTGATTCAAGAAGGCATCAAGTATCGCCTCATCAGTAAGGGAGGTGTCAATACCTTCTATGAGGCCCTGTGGCAGGCAGTAAGAGACTGGGTAATCCACGATTACAGGGATACCCAAAATGGAGGTGGTGCACAGAAGCACAGTTGCAAGAAGTTCTCGGCAAGGTCAGGAGAGCTGACCTTGACGAGAAGGATTCCTGTCTCCAAGTAGAAAGCGTCCACAATCCGTGCCCTAAGAATCTCACAATCCCTGTGGAGATGGGGTTTGGGTGTAGGAGCTCATTAGACAAGAAGAGGCCGAGATCACAATAAGAGGAATAGGCTTGGTGCTCTTCCTCCTATGGTTGACCATGACAAAGCAGTCATCAGAGTCCGCAGGCAGCTTCTGATCGACATCCATCAAATTGTAAATGTCGATGAACGGCTGTTCAACCTCAGGATTATCTGCTGGGGAATGGCGGGCAGAGGAAGAGACTGCAAAAGCACTGTCATTTACGCATGACAATGCAATAGCAGCACCAGCCACAGGGGTCCCAACAGACAAAATTGAGGCCATGGAAGCCGAGGTGACGCAAGAAGAGGTAGCTGGGGCACAGCCATTGGGGCAAGAGGTCTCTCCACTCACAGCAGAGGAGAAGCCCAGCCCTTCAGAAGAAACGTTTGAGGGGCCTGAAGGAGGGCAGGCCGAGGGAGGGACAGCTAAAACACTGTAATTTTCAGTTGACAGTGCAATAATAGCACCAACCGTGGGGGCCCCATGAGACAAAACAGAGACCATGGACACTGTGTAGATGGGAGAAGAAGTAGCCGGGGAAGGACTGGAGGAGAAAGAGGTCTCTCCACAGACAGAAGCAGAAGTGGAGAGGCCCAGCCCTTCAGAAGAAATGTCTGAGGGGCAAGCAGCAGAAGCACAGAGAAACCGCAAGAGAGTCTTACCCCTGGGCACTGAGAGAGAGCGTGAGGGGCAAGACACCTTGTCAGGAGAAAACAGAAGTTCTTCTCTCCCTGGAGTAAGTCTGCAGGGCCCTATGAGGCAAAGCACAGGAAGCCTTTGCCACAGTGGGCCGCGACACTCTAGGGAGATTACGCTTAGCAGGAGGGTCTGAGGGCACAGAGTCAGGCGAGCTGACAGACCCTCCTGGTATATGAACCTTCAGATATCCTGGGGGTGTACGAATCATACCCAGAGTCTGAGCAAGAGCACGAAAAAATAATTAAAAAACTACACTAGGGTAGAAAAATCACTTACCAAAGGCAGCTGGAGAAACCCTTGAACAGCAACAGGAAGCAGCTAAGACAGCTGAAGACTCAAGCAGAGAGTCAGCAAAGAAAGTAGTGAGTCGACTAAAGACCACTACAGACCATGCTGAACAATACTGAACCAAAGAATCAGCGAAAAAAGCACTCTGAGGTAAAGTCAGGAGCTCGAAAACGCACGTCTTTAGCTCTCAGTGGTCGCAGAACAAAGGTATCCTCAGTACATGATCCACTTATGCAAAATATTCGTTCCTAGGAAGTAACTCTACGCAGTAACAGTTGATAACATTATTTCTTCCTCCAAAGAAAAATCAGCTAATTGTTCGAGAGTAATCATTTATTAAAAATCTACAATTCTAAATGCTCTCAGAGTTTTTAAAAAAATCGTCTTTTCCACCGTTTACCGGCGAATGTGTGCCTCATCACGCTGATGAAATTTCATTTCGTGTTGCGGTGTTAGTACACGCTTGTTTGTTACGCATTACAAGGTCAGTTGTTTTCATTGGGTATTTGTACACGGCGGAATGCTATAGAAAATAAGCAGTGCTAAAAGTAGAATTCATACGTTGTGGGTACCCTTGCGTTTTCGCTTACGGTGTGTAAAAAAACTTTAGTTCCAACATGAATGTATGTTAATGGAGTAGGGGATATTAGTTTTAACAAATACGCTAACCTACTATAAAAAATAATACACTTAAGTCTCACTCGATCGTACCTTCTCAACTTACCTGAGTTAATCCATCGAAATTTTATTTTCAACTGGACTGATAGTCAAAATTTAGCAAATACTTCAGCGATTATATCAGTATATATCTACGGAACAACATAGATGAGAAACCTTCTTCGATTCGATAACATAAAAATCCGCCAAACTAAAAATTTTCAGGAAAAATTTAAAAAGTACAAACATAACCAATAAGTTTTGGATACTTATTACTGTTCAGTGACACCGATGAAAACGAATTTTTCCCTTGTGCAATAAAGCGACACTGATTATGTTCTGATCGGGCCTCACTAAAAGAATTCTGTAACTATGTCACGAAAATCGATGTTCTCACGTACAGCGTACAAGAAGCGACAAACAGAAAATAATGTCTTTACAAACTAAGAGTCACTCAGTGTAAAACATCCGAAATCCAGAAATGCCCTTTCTAAAAAATAGAAAAATTCCCTCCATATTCTTAAAATTCTTAATTAATTCTTAATCCCCACTTCTAACATCGCCTCTATTACAAGTACTGAAAGCTCCTGCTATTATTGTCACTTATCTGAAGGGCGGGAAACGAGCGCGAGCACAGGCAGCTGCTGGTATAGGTCACAGGGGTCACTTATGTGCTGACCTATGGAACAGTCCTTCGATGCGAAAACAGATAAGCTACTGTTTATCTAAATCATTTACTTACAGGAAGAGCGAACTTTTCTGTTAGCTTTATCTTCCTCAAGAATCTTTTGAACCCTAACGACAGATTGAAATAATTATTCATTTCATGACGAAATGCAACAATTCGACATGTTCCTTCAAAATATAGAATTCTTCTGCCGAGGTTATTGACTAGCTTCTCAAGAGATGCACTTAAAAATTGATGAAAAATCTATGAAATTCGAAGTTCCAAGGGAGAATGTGATGTATTTTTCCATATTATAGTGAACGCAATTAATCTTCTTATTTTTGATCATACCGATTCCTTGCATAATAAGATGGGTATCACATCCCTTTATGTTATGAAATATAACTGGAATCTTATTTGGGAGCTTAAAATTGAGATTACATGCATTATGAACGGCTCCTCGGAGAAGCGCTAGGAAAAGAAGACTATATCCATGCAATGAAAGTATGGAACTCATTTGGACGTAAAAAAACCTAGGCCAATTTCACGACCTGAAGACCGACGTGCTCCTCTTAGCTGATGTGTTTGAGAAAACTATGTGTCAGATACTATGAAATTGATCCCTGTCATGTTTACACAGTTCCTGGAGTAACTTCGCAAGCATGCCTGAAGATGACAAATATTAATCTAGAGTTGATAACAGACCCTACAATATACCTTTTTCTGAAGAAAGGCATACGAGGGAGAATTTTAGTAATATGCAATCGTTTTACCACTGTAAACAACAAGCATTTAGAATTAAAGACAAATTGAATACAAGTTTGCTTATTAAAACTTCCCTGTCATACAATCTTAGAGATAAACTAACTCATTATATAGCTTAAACTTCAGATGCATGTTTCTCCATAGAATCGTAAACTCACAATATCTATTCTTTGCGATTTCTCATACATCTCGCAAGATAATTAAAGTAACTTGCTCGAAAGAACACAATCACTGATTCATCTTCCATATGTGTATATTTACTTTCTAATAATCCATACTTTAACGACCAAAGTAGGTAAATCGAAAACATCATCTGAGTCAGATTATTATTTTTTCCATATATCTAGACTTGCTAATTCTTTACGTTGAAAATCTCACAATAGCCTGAAATGGACACTATTCAGTACTTTAACCACGATACAGCTATAAGTTATGAAAACCATCAGATTAAAATATTTATCTCATAGACAGTAGGTTAGCATGCTCATCTTCTGATCTAAGAAACCTAGAGATCCATGGTAAGACATGAGTGTGGTTTTTCTACTGAGCACCTTCTACTACGTCGTATGAAAGGATTCTGTAACCGTTATGATAAATAGTTGCTTAAAGCCATATTTATTTTTAAAGATACGCTGATTTTGAACTCACTAAGATTCTTACATGCAATCAATAGATGCACATATTAGGACCTATACATTTCATCTCCTAACATATGAAAAGGAAAGTTTGTGTGTTTTAAACAAAAGCATGATCAGTCATTATAAATTATAGTACGTTGACTGCATTCACTTTAAGTGTGATTCGAGCAAACGGAAGACAATCTGAATAGCTGTTATTACTTTCAAGCAGAATAAAAATCCTGTTTAATTTTACATACATCTATGACTATGTAAAGATTATGTATGTACGAGAATGTTGGAAATATGGAATAAATGCTCGCGAATATGGGAAAACTTAAAAAAGTAGTATATTTAAAAAAAATCATTTCAAAAATTTTTTTCAGAAAACTCAAACTTTTGCAAATTAAAGGCAATAACCTGAGGTAAGTAATTGTGGAAAGAAATTATGAAGCACTGTAATTGAACAATTTTTCGTCTTCGAATAAACTCTGTAACATTGAAATTGCAACAGCCGGATGCAGATGAAATGATCGGATGTGCATGCAAATGAGCAGGCGACTGAGTTGCGCCGAGATCTGCAAATTATTAAACTATGGGACAAATATGGCTGCAGCGTTTGCCGATATTAGCGAGAAAGTCTCTGATCTAACATTACAACTGAGACCGGTTTCCTCGTGAGAAGAGTCTTCCATATTCGAGCTGCAAGTTCTAGAAGGAAATTAAATTTGTATGGAATGCCCAGGCAACAGATTCGTCTACCATGCCTCCAGCTGAGCTAATTTGAGAGAGGAAGTTTATTGTCTTCTTCTCCAAGAGGCTGGATGGTCGACTCGGCGTATTGCAAAACATTTGGGTAGTGACAACGCAATGCTGGTAGCAGTTTTTGAGAGACGCCATGAAATCTCGTCGGCCATTTTCTGGAGCATGTAGGACAATCACACCACAGGAGTACTCTTTGATTTGGCAACAAGCTTATGCTGGCCCTACAGACACTCTACCCACCAGCAGAAGAGCAGAAAATGTTGCTATAAGTCATTCCATCACAAGATAAACCATATCTTGAGGGTTAGCAAAGGCAGGACTTCGTGAATGGCATCCATTGTGTCGCCTGCCTCTAATCAATAACCGTCGTCGCCAGCATCTGGAGTATTGCCGTTCTCCAGTGAACTTGAACATAGAATGGCGTCTTGTAGTATTCAGCGACGAATCTCGCTTTTGTTTGGGGTCTGATCATTGTTAACGTATGGAAAAGACGCAGAGAACGGATACTTCGAGAGTAATTATAGAGTGGCATACAGCGCGAACGACAGGAGTCATGGTCTGGGGAGCAATCAGCTATGACAGTCGAACAATTCTAGTGTTCCTCACAGGCAGTTTGACAGCTTGCGGTATGGGGAGCATATCCTGGTACTGTTGCTATCCCTCTCGTAACTGGGGTGCCTGGTAGCATGTTTCAGCAAGATAACGCATCCACATTCCGCTATTGCCAGGAAACGTACATCACTGTCAACGTACTGGAGTGACCAGCAAGATCCCCGTATCTGTCACCAATACCACATACGTGGGACATGGTTAAACGCCATCTCAACACTCATCTGCAACCAGTGCAGACAATGGCCTCCCTGCAAGAGCAGTTGAAGGAAGCATAATGGACAGTGCCAAAGGAAGCTCTCAACAGTTTCTGCAACTCAATGCCACGACGTATTACTCAATGTATCTCCAATAACGGTAGTTGTTCCTGCTATTGATGTGCCTTTTTTTCTGGTAGTAAAATTCTCCATTTGGAAACTTAATCATGTCTTCCTTGTCTCCCACACTACTCCATACCGTGAATATCAGTTGAATTTTCTCACCTCTTCTGGGTATTACAAGTTCAATGTTGCAGAGTATATTATGAACAATGGATCTTGGCATAGTACCATAAAACATGCCAATGTATACAAAATTCTTCTAACTTGTTCTCTCTGGGTGAGTGTTGGCTCAGACGGAAGCGCAGCAGACTCGTAATCTGCAGTTCTCAGGTTCGAGTCCCATCTATGACAGCATTGAGATTTATCTCTGCTAAACCCCACCCTACCCCCGGTCAAAAGGTGATCATTGCTGAACTTCGATAGACCGACGTCCATTGGATAGGACATTAAGCCGTGGCTCCGGGTGCAGTAAAACCATACCCTGTGCAAGTTAAAGAACACACTGGATGACATTGAGACGACGCTACCACCAGTCTCATAACAGCTTTCCAGTGGGCCCCCTTCCCCCAATCTCCTCTGAGCCCTTGGTGGTCTTTGTCACCTGGCCATTTAAGACACGCACAAAAAATTATCTTCCCAAAACAATTTTCCCTTTCCGAGTTGTTTGGGTTGTTTTACCTCTGAGCGGCACTTTTTTGCACACCATGGGCTAAATGGCCAGGTCACATGGACCCCGAAGGCTCAGAGAAGGTTGGGGGAGGGGACCCACTGGAACAGCTGTTGGGAGACAGATGGTAGCCTCCCGTCAAGGCCATCCAGCGTGTTCTTTAACGTGCACAGGGTATGGCTCTCCCGCACACGGGGCCACGGCTTAACGTCCCATCCGACGGACGGCGGCCTTTCCAAGCCCATCGGTGTCCCCTACTGACCGTGGGCAGGGCGGGGAATTTTGCGGAGATAAATCTCAACGCTGACCCAGGTGGGACTCGAACCTGGGAACTACAGATTACGAGCCTGGCGCGCTACCGACTGAGCCACCCCCGCCCCTTTCCCTTTCCGAACATATGGTTCGATCGTAATGTGTTGAGTATGGAATGAAAGGTTGTAAATTTGGCAGCATCACAATACAGTATATTAAAAAAGATTTTAGATTTTAACATTTCCTTTGTTCAAAAAAATTCCCCAAAATAGACAAACTTTCCATATGGCAGTTCTACTGATGAATAACTGGTCAGCTTAGGAAAAACAGTCATTTTCAGCTGTTTTTCGACATTCTTCTATTGAGACTGAAAACGAGGAAAATGTTGTTTTTATACTGTTGCTATCCCTTTCCTTCCTGTGACGTAAAACAATGCCACCACAGTGTTATAGATAATAACTACATGAGGAGCAACAGGTTATCCTGCGGAGAAAGGAAATACAGACTGACAGATATCTGTTTCCTCTTTTCCTTGTTTCTTTGGTAATAAGCCTTCGTAGCTCGAAACTTGGAAACAGTATGCAACCAAATTTCTGTCCTTTTGTATATTGTCCTTTTCTCTTGTCATTTGTCGGTGGCTGTGTCGGATTATCTGTTTAGGAAAGTATCCTTTTTTCACCCTATTTCTTCAACCTGAGGACTGATACTGACTCAAAAAATGAAAGCTTATTTCGTACGATGTGTCCGAGAAAACAGGTAATTTACTTTCCAATCTTCTCCTCAAAGATAGGAAGAAGTTTTTAAATCCGGCCAGTCCAACTCGCACTTCATTACAAAAGAATTTGCTACTCGTAAAGTAAGTAATAATTAGATGATTTTGTCAATATATATCACTCATTAAAAATGCAAATTTTTGTTTTTCTCTATTCCTTGACCTAAAAAAACACAGTTTTTTTTCTTAATTCATTACTCATTAGAAATGCATGTTTTAGTTTTAAAGTACAACGGAGTCGCATCTTAAGCAGGGTTAGGTTCCAAAGTCAAAATCGCTTATAGTCAAATTACTCTTCAAAGTGTCTTAAACCGTCCATATACTGACAGTATTCATGGTTTGTGTATTTAATCCTGTACAGTAATATGTATAATGTATAAAATATTGTAAGTACCTTACTAAAGAATATATATGCAAAATATAATTTCAGAATATTTTTAAGTGCATAAGAGAGAGAGAGAAACGAAAGAGTGAAAGAATAAATAAGGAAATTTGTAAAAAAAGGTGTTTTCGGGGGATCACAAATTGTTTGATCTAGCGTGGGTCCCGAGCATTTGATTCAAAAGATACCTAATATATTGTATATGTCAGGAAAATGGCAAGTATCATAGACTGTGTGATATTAACTATAGCATTTACAATAACAGTATAATACAAGATCGGCCTTTCACTAAAATCTCACACTTGACAACGATCCACGGCAGGCTATCTCGCCTAGCCCGCCTAGCCACACAAAACGTCTGGCCGAAAAACACTGTTCCCGACTGGGCTAACCTCCAATCCAAATTATTATCCTGACCTCCGACCTGAATCACGCTCTAAAACAGAAGGACCCAGAAACAAAATTTTTCCTTCGCTCCTTGTCTCAGGGTTGTCGCGTGAGTCCTTTCCACCTAAAAGAGTCAATAGGGAGATATATGTATACCGATCCTGGTGCCCGACAATGAATGATTGATGGCCCTTCAGCACCCTCACATCCGGTCGGAAGCTCTTCGACTTTCACTTCTGGTGGGGTAAGGGGGACGGACTCGCATCATCTGACCGTTACAAAGATTTTGAAGTTGAAGAAGTTCCTAAAACTTCCTTTGCATTAGAAGGCTGTTTCTCTTCAGCGGGAGATTTGAACCATGGAGATAGGTTTGAACAGCACATACAGGCAAAGAGCCTTTATTGTAGTGTTGCCATTATATACACAGGTTTACTGTTCATGTTTTCCAGTAACGTATTTTAAATGTCTTCTCTTCATCTTCACTAGTCTTAATGACACGGATGCCAGATTTATTGCGACCATATATGTGCCACGTTGGAGACCGTCATACCGTCTCTCAATAAGTTCATCATAGCCAACTTTTTTCCAGCGTTGGAAGACTATCATTCTTCATCTTTTACTGTGCCAAGGCCCCTTTTACAAAGTGATCCAAGAGATCTGTTTCTTCGGTTGAGCACCAGATGAAGCAGTTGACTTGCGTTTAGGGGCCATGATATATGAAAATACGTAGCTTTAAACACTAGAGTCACACTTTGCACGGTGAGATGCTTACACTATAAAAAGCACGCTGGATCTCAGACCGATTGAGGAAACGTATCTCTTTGGATACTAAGATCCAAATTTTAGATCGTCTTGCAACTGGAGAAGGTTCAACATCCATAGGTAAATATTTTGGTTTGAACGAAACTACCATAAGAACCATCAAGAAAAATGAGGGTGCTATTAGAAAATCTGTGCTTTCTGGAACAAAATTGAGCCCTAAGTCGTCATCGTACACGAGAGATATTGTAAAAGTGAAGATGGAAAAGGCACTAGTAATGTGGATAGAAGATAACTCTCAAAAAAGAATATCTCTAGGCGGAAATACCATCAAACTAATGGCATTACGAATATATAAGTAGATACTAGAAATGGAACCAACCACATGAGCTCAGTTAAACAAAAATTATGAATTTTCTGCAAGTACAGGTTGGAATGCAGGATTTCTTCAAAGACACGCGTTTCATAATATAAAGATAAAAGGTGAAGTTGCATCTGCAGATGAGCCGGCTGCAAAAGAGTTTTGTTCAAAATTGGCCCAAATCATTGAAGATGGTCGATACACTGCTGATCAAGTTTGGAATGCAGATGAAACTGGTCTTTTTTTGGAAACAAATGCCGAGTAGAATCAACGTAACAAAATCACGAAAAACTGTTGGTGGCTTTAAAGCAGCTAAGGATCGTGTGATCTTTCTATTTTGCAGCAACGCTTCAGGAGATCGTATGTTAAAACCGCTGCTCACCAATCGATCCCTAAGACCACGGTCAATGAAAGGTGTAGATTTAAATAAGTTGCCAGTGTACTGGATGCCAAACAAAAAAACCTGGGCAACAAAATAAATTTTTAATGAATGTTTCCTTAAATGATTTGTTAACGCTATTTGAAGGAAAAAAGTTAAACGCTATTTGAAGGAAAAAAAGTTTCGAATTTAAAGTTCTATTGATTATAGGCAATGCGCCTGACCATCCTGTTTTGGAACACCCAAATGTGCAATTTTGTTTTCTGCCGCCTAATAAGACATCATTAATACAACCACCAGACCAGGGTATAATTGCCACATTTAAAACTTACTACGTAAGACGAACATTCCAATACATTTTGGATAAATTAGATAAGGATAAAACACTAACAGTTATTGATGTGTGGAAGAAATTTTCTATTTTAGATTGTATCAGACATGCTGGACTGAGGTTATCAAAATTAAAACCATCAACTTAAACGCATGCTGGAAAGTTCTTTGGCCAGAATGTGTAAAAAGCAAAGATCCTGTACCCCCAAATACGACTGAATATTCTATTATCATCGCTTTAAGCACATGCAGTTGGTGGAGAAAAATTCGATGATTTGTCGTTTGCTGATGTTGATGAATTGCTCTTAGAGAAGATAAAATAATAGAAGTTTTCCTTGAGACTTCTAATGAAAAAGAAAAAAGTGATGGTGATGAAGAGGTTCCACTCACTGCAGGTTTAATTAAAGAGGGACTTCAGATGGCTAGTAAATTGGAAAGTCATTTTCTTTCACATGATCCCATTGTCGAACGAGCTGAGCAGTTTAAACGTGAAGTCATGTATGGCGCGTTATCATGAATTACACAAAGATCTAGTCGAGTAGTCCTCAACCTTTTACGCTTCATGTACTCCCTGGAAATGTGTGTATGTAACTGGCGTCCCCCTTGTATAGATAGATAAAATTACAGTTATAGTATAATAATGGGAACAAAATGAAACTTATAATATATACACACATTAAATTTTGTATTCATAAATTACATATATCGAGAAACACAAAAAATGGCATTTTTGCACAGCAGTGCTGCCAACTTAGCGACTTTGTTACTAGATCTAGCGGTTTTTGAACTCTCACGGCGTACCCCAAAGCGTACTCCGCGTTGAGAACCCCTGATCTAGTCAAAGCAGTATCTCAACGATTGATTACAGAGTTCGTTGTCAAAACTAATCAAACTTCAGAATCACTGGAAACAAGTGATAATTTGGTTCCCCTTGCCACAAACAGCACCTGACCACCCCTGAGTATATTTAGGGCGGCACACGCACTTAGGCCGTATTTCGTTTACTTGCTGCCAAATCTAGGCAGTTCCCAGACCCAATATTGAAATTAACAGACATTTGCAATAATGAAAACGGAGATAATTTTACAGTTAACAAAAACACAACATTTATTAAGAAATTACTGTTCAGACATTTTACACACAACTAGTTCCCACTTTTGGGTACAATTTCAACAAGCCTCCCTGGCGCGGCCCTTTTCAATCAAAATTTCCATTGGTGGATCTTATCATCAATCATTTGACTCATTTTCAAGGGGAATATTGGTAGTGGTGGAGGCTAACATTCTTAAAACAGTTCTTGAAAAGCGAGCTACTCGCTCGAAAGGTGAATAGTCCTTAGACAGTTTATGGTCCCAGTCGGGACAACGTGACGGCAGTACACAGAACACATTCGTGCGGGAAAAGCGAAACCAAATCTTAACAAAATGTTCCCCCTATCTCATTTTGCCGTCCTTAGGGAGAAGGCACCGTCGCTGGCTAGCGCCGGTGTCTTCTCCGCTGTTCATCGCTCTTGTCGGCTACTCATCTAACACTTTGGAAATCTGCTCTGCTCGCTGGAGAGGACCGTCGCTGTCGACCACTCAGTCCCAGACCACACAGGAATAATGTTCGTTTTAAATTTTTCTCGGTTGCTTATTTTTGCTGGTCCCCTGAGGGAGGTGACCTCGCTGGCCTGGCGTGGACGCTGCCCATTGGTTGGACTGGCCGAGGTCCGAAACATGCACCCATCTGTTGTTTTGATGTTTACAGCGCCGGGTCACGTGGCCCCTGCTTTGATACCTGAGGGGGCCAACGGACCCGTCGCGAACTTTCCATGCGAGCGGCTCGGTCCTTCCTCAACAGGAGCTGAACGCAGAAAAATGCAACAATATGGAGGTCGGTCAAAGTGTCACTATCGCTGGGAGACAAAACGTCCGAGACCATTCCTGCCAACAGTCTTGTCCACAAGAAAAAATAACCGTGGGCACGACAGTATGAACACGACGGCCAAAATGTTTCAAGCGATGAAAGTGATTTACTTCTAGTCTTACGCAAACGAGTGCGTCTATTGTCAGAAAGTGACAACGAATGAAATCTAGTTAATAAGCATATGTAAGTCATATTTTTTTAAAACTTTCGTATTCTTGAATGAGTGACATATTATTTTCTTCATGAAGGATAATTTACTTTATATGTGTACAAATCATTATCTTTATAAGTTTTTAAAATAAAAAATGTGTTTAAATGAATAAAAATCAAATAAAGACTTAATTAAAGATTTTTATATGATTTCTTTGAAAACAACTTATTATTTGTACTGAGTTTTCACGTCTGGAACAAAACTTCTATTTTTTCATATACACTGTATTTTTTTTACACGGTTTTTTCGGGAATCTATCTACCGTGTAAAAACTGAATTGAGTGTACTTAACATATTGTTGCGGATTACAAAAATGGATAGCCACTGAGCGTGAGTATTAAAAACTATATTTCAAAACCAAATTTAATACAAGGTAAATTGTTACAAAGAAAATATGGATGAAGTATCTTATAAACAAATCAACTATTAACAATACACAAGTCATCAATCTCCCTGCGCAGAGCACACAACATTAGCTCTGTCTATTCCACTAAATATTACATTTTTACTTGATTACCATGTCGCTTGAACATCCGCGTACACATCACATAAAAGATACCACTTTTATACTTCCCGCGTACACAACACATAAAAGATACCACTTTTATACTTCCCGCGTACACAACACATAAAAGATACCACTTTTATACTTCCCGCGTACACAACACATAAAGATAATTTTTATACTTAACGCGCACTGTCTCAGAACAGCTAACCGTCCATTTTCGAACTCTCGACCGTTACACACACGACCGTTACACGCTCTACTGTTCTTCTTCAAATTCTCCCAAAGTTCTTGTTCGTTGGCTGATACTTTTGCTTTCGGTTGCCAGATTCCTTCTGTCGTAACAATATTTTATGAAGATTTGAGATTTCCCACTGAGCGCTAATGAATTTTGTGACAGGGTTAGTAATCAATGGTTAAAATTCACAATTAAATAAAAAACACTCCTACGCAGAATACAAACTGTATTGGGTTGGGTTGTTTTACCTCTGAGCGGCACTTTTTTGCACACCATGGGCTAAATGGCCAGGTCACATGGACCCCGAAGGTTCAGAGAAGGTTGGGGGAGGGGATCCACTGGAACAGCTGTTGGGAGACAGATGGTAGCCTCCCGTCAAGGCCATCCAGCGTGTTCTTTAACGTGCACAGGGTATGGCTCTCCCGCACACGGGGCCACGGCTTAACGTCCCATCCGACGGACGGCGTCCTTTTCAAGCCCATCGGTGTCCCCCTACTGACCGTGGGCAGGGCGGGGAATTTTGCGGAGATAAATCTCAACGCTGACCCAGCTGGGACTCGAACCTGGGAACTACAGATTACGAGCCTGGCGCGCTACCGACTAAGCCACCCCCGCCCCCAAACTGTATTGAAACATAATATTGAATCTTTCATCATTCATTCTTAAATAATTTCGAAAGTCATCGGGATTGTTCCCCTGAAGTTCTTTTTTTCAAAATCACGTGGCCAAACGTTTCTTTATTCATTAACCATTTCTTTACCAACATTTTTCTTTTCTCTGCAGTTCTCTCTTTCTGCATTTCATTAATTAGTAATGCCCTAGCAAGAGCCTTGCGATTTTTGGCTGATAGAAAAGACACTCGTTCCTAGACAATAAAATGTGAAATGCAGCTGTCCACCTCTCAAGGTCTTTATATGTGCATGCACAGTGAGGAGATGTTAGGACGGCGGAAAAACTCCGTGTGGAGGCGAATCAATTAGTGTTCACATGCTTGCGCCAGCAAATAGGGTGGGGTTGGGGATTAGCATTGGGGTGCTGTGAAGAAAATCGTGCACATGTGGAGAGGACTTTAGTCGAGCCGAGATAGCAAGCCACAGTTAGCTAAGGGCGGGGGTAGCTCAGTCGCAACGCATCAGGCTCGTAATCCGTAGTTCCCAGGTTCGAGTCCCGCCTGGGTCAACGTTGGGATTTATTTCCGCAAAACTTCCCGCCCTGCCCTCGATCAGTAGGGGACACTGATAGGGTTGGAAAGGCCATCATCCATCGGATGAGACGTTAAGCCATGGCTCTGTGTGATGGAGAGCAATATACTCTGCACATTAAAGAACACATGGATGGCTTTGACGGAGAGGCTAACATCTGCCTCCCGACAGCAATCCAATTGGTCCCATCCTCCACGTTCTCTCGACCCTCGGGGTCTTTATGACCTGTCATTTAGTACATTGTGTTCAAAAAAAGTGCCGCTTGGAGGTAAAACAAGCAAACCCAAACAACACAGTTAGCTACCATGTTTAGTATAAAACATACTGCTTATGGCCAAGCACCCAAATATTGCACAAAATTACTCGCTGGCCTGCATGTTTCAGATCGTCTCAATCGAACCAGGGGAGCAAGTCAGAGTTGTCTACAATGATTATGATAAAACGTATTGCTAGCGGCCCCGCAACAAATATTGCTCAAAATGACTTCGCTGGCCCGCATTTTAGAGACTCTGGGTTATAAAGATGAATGTTCTAAATTTTATTAAATAATATTAAACTGCAATTATAGTAATTGGTCAAATTTTGATTATATATTCGTATGTTTACGAATGTCATTTTTCTTTTCTAGGATTTGCATTAATTATTCATTATGCCGTCCTCTTCACCAGCTGAACATATTTTCTTTCTGATATTATTTTATTTCATTGCCACATGTCAAGGAAATGGTGAGTTTAAAGCTTCATATATATACAGGGTGAATCTGAAAAAGTGGGCAAAACTTTACGGGGTGGTAAAACGCAGCTATACGAGCAATATTCGTTATAGAATGTATGGGCGGAACGCAAACGGCGAGCCGCTAGGTGGCGTTGGAAGCGATATTCGGGAAATGCCTGGTGTCTTCGCAAATGTGCGTCGGTCCCTATCCCGCAGGTGTGAAGCCTGCATTACAGCTGGCGGCAGCTCTTTTGAGCAATTTCTTTGAGCATGTACCTCAATTACATTCCTGTTAATAAAATGTTTTCTGAAGTATCTCCTCTCCTTCTTGTGTTCATTCTTTAAATGTGACAGTGGAAAACTACCTTTTAACTTCTCACCGCTTGCGTTCCGACCATACATTCTATGACGAATATTGCTCGTATAGCTGCGTTCTACCATCCCGTAAAGTTTTGCCCACTTTTTCAGATTCACCCTGTATATATCAATATAACAAATAATGTATTTTGTTTAAGGATAAGTATAATTAAATGGCTACTTATTAATTATTCATACTTATAGTGTAATATTATAATATTATTATTTTATTATTAACCGTAACTATTTGAGGCTACATCTATTTGAGGTTTTTCTATTTTGGAGCATTATTATGGGAGCTTCTCCATAATGAAGATTCTTTAGAGGCTTTTCTATTTTGGAGGTTTTCTATATTGAGGCTTCATCGATTTCGTAATATACAGGGTGATTTAAAACTCTTGGGCCAAACTTTAAGGGGTTATAGAACACACCTAAACAGGCACTTTTCGTCATACAATGCATGATCGGAACTCAAGAGGTGAAGCGCAAGAGGGCGCTTTCCAGTGAACATTTATAAGCGCTGGTTTTTGCACTCGTCGTCATTTCTACCGTGGATTGCAGAACGGATGGATTGCTTCATGACTCAGGAGAAGGCGGTCATGTATTTCACATACGGAGCTGCAGACAGGAATGCGAGGGAAGCCCAAAGACTGTACCGGGAGCATCTTCCGACCACACGTGTGCCTGATCGTAAAACCTTTCAGTGATTGCACTGGTATCTGTGCGAAACGGGCTCCTTTGTTAGCGGCTTGCAGGATACAGGGCGTGCAAAGAGTGTGAGGACGTCACGTGTTACAGAGGAAATTCTAGTAGGGTTGGAGATCGTACCTCGCATTTTTACAAGAAGTCTTGCCAGAATTACTGAACCCTGTTCTAGCAAACATTCAAACACGTATGTGGTTCCAACACGATGGAGCGCCACCCCATTTCAGCGTGGATGTGCGGAACACCTTGGATGCAACATTTCCAGGACGATGGATTGGTCGGGGTGGTCCCATCGCTTGGCCGCCACGATCTCTCATGTCTGGACTTTTTCCTATTGGGCCATATGAAAAGCATCATCTGCAATAGTCCCATCGATTCCAATGAGGACCTTGTTGCCAGGATTTCTATTGGGTTGGGTTGTTTTACCTCTGAGCGGCACCTTTTTGCACACCATGGGCTAAATGGCCAGGTCACATGGACCCCGAATGCTCAGAGAAGGCTGGGGGAGGGGACCCACTGGAACAGCTGTTGGGAGACAGATGGTAGCCTCCCATCACGGCCATCCAGCGTGTTCTTTAACGTGCACAGGGTATGGCTCTCCCGCACACGGGGCCACTGCTTAACGTCCCATCCGACGGACGGCGGCCTTTCCAAACCCATCGGTGTCCCCTACTGACCATGGGCAGGGCGGGGAATTTTTGCGGAGATAAATCTCAACGCTGACCCACCTGGGACTCGAACCTAGGAACTACAGATTACGAGCCTGGCGCGCTACCGACTGAGCCACCCCCACCCCAGGGATTTCTATTGCCGCTGCCGCTGTACGAGAAATGCCTGGTGTTTTCGCCCATATACGCCGATCACTACGTCGAAGGTGTGAAGCCTGCATTAATGTTGGCGGTCGCATTTTTGAGCAGTTTCTGTAATTTGTTCAATAAAATTTTGTACTTTCTGTTCTGTAATTTGTTCAATAAAATTTTGTACTTTCTGTTCTGTAATTTCTGCAATTGTTTCAAACCTCTTCTGTCATTCTTGTGTTTCATTTCCTGACACAGTAACTGTAAGCCCTAGCGCTTCACCGCTTGAGTTCCGACATGCATTGTATGACGAAAAGTGCTTGTTTAGGTGTGTTCTATCACCCCTTAAAGTTTGGCCCAAGAGTTTTGAATCACCCTGTATATATATATATGCCAAAATTCGTGCCAGAAAACCAGTTCTGGTAATCTTCTTACCGTACTCCACTACACTCTACAAAATAATCGTGATTATTTTAAGGTAAAAATTTAAATCTCATGTTATTTTGAAATAAAAATAGAGAAAGTATTCGCCCAGACTGAAACTTCTTCAATAACATTATTGTAAGCGCTATAGAGGATTTTATTAATGAGCTAGAATAACTTAAAAAATAATAAAAAGCTTAATAGTGCCTATTAATTTAATTAAACGCTGATTCAAAGGCTGAAGTAATTTTTTAAAAAAATTTCACCATTACCTAGTATAACCAAAATATTAATGAATTTTGTTATGCTAATGGGAATCTAACTTATAAAATAATGAAAACCGTGACTGAAGATAAATTACAGATCATAATTAAGTATGTTTTTAAATCTTGACTTTCAACAATATTCATTCAGTGTTTAAAGGGTTATGAGAGCTGAAATATTACCAATAAATTATGTCGTTTTTTAAAAAACATTCATAATTATCTAAAATGGAAATAATCATTACCCAAACTTCTAAAATATATATTTATTCTATTGTATGGTTTTAAACAATACTTATTAAGTTTTAATAAATATCTGAGGTAAATTCTTTATGACGCATTACTGTCGAGAATATTCTAGCTTCCGTAACTCTTTAAGCACCTGAATTGATATTGTTAAAAATGCAGATTTAAATAGATTTGATTATGATCGTTAATTTATCTTCAGTCGCATTTTTTCATTAAATTCGTATGGTACAGTCACTCAAAAAAGTATCCGAACGCTACGGTTGATTGCAGAATTCAGAAAAAATATATGGCAAGGAATTTTTTAGAAATTAGTGACTGGCAACCTTCGTGTCACGTGACACGAAGGTTGCCAGTCACTAATTTCTAAAAAATTCTTTGATATATATTTTTCCTGAATTCTGCAATCAACCGTAGCGTTCGGATACTTTTTTGAGCGACTGTACAAGGTTAGAGCTTCGCAGTTAGATTCCCATTGACATATCATGGAAATTCTTTAATATTTTGGTATTTTATTTTATATTATGCTTTCCGCTACATTTGTGATCACATTATAATAATAAACGAATAGAACAGTATAAATAACAACATCTATCAATTTTCCAATAGAAAACGGTTAAATATTGCGAAAATTCACTTTTTCTCGAAAACGCCAAAACACACAAGGTTTATCTTCAGTCACATTTTTCCAATAAATTCGTGCTATGACAACTATAAGAGTGCGCAAGTGTTGCTTCGGTTGTTTTCTTAGATCATGGGTAGGACTGTAAATTATTCGCGGGATAAAAGGGTAAGATTCGCTGACAGATCGCATGGAAGAACGTCAAAATTTACAGGGATTTTGCGAATGAAAATTGCGAAATTTATGCATCATTTATATTCGCAAATCATAAAAATTACGCATCTATGTCCCTCACATCAAACAGTTAATGACGACTGGATTCCTTAACTGCTTAAAAAAATTTAAAAACTAAATATAAATGTTTGGCTTTTTTTAGGTTCAACTCGCAACTTTGATTTCAATCAGCAAAAATGAATTCTGGTGCAACATATGTTATAGATAAATTGCCCTGTTTTATACTCCGACGATCATCTCGCAAAACGCCACTCCATTTATTAAACATTCACTATGAATTAACCGTAGTCGTTGGTGCAGATAAATTTCTTAGAGCTACGTGTGATAGCCTGGGAAATCGTTCGTCCTTTTTGAAATAATTTGAAAAGAATTAAATATCAGTGTTAGTAGTTCTTTCGACGTTTTTTCATAGCATCGCAATTCGGCTTTTGAGTTGTTGCTTTTGACATTGGCATACTTTTGGGAACGATATTAGCAACGTCACTCGCAGAAATATTTAAACATTTTATCTAATTGGGATCAAAAATTCGACATGCGTTAAAAAACCTGCTACAGGCTGACGATATGTGTAGTTTTATTTCAGCACTGAAATATTGGGGAGCGGGGGGGGGGGGGGGAGACTCGTAATCTACAGTTGATTCAAGTCCCAGCTGAACCACACAATTCCCTGCTCTGCCACGGTCAGTAGGGAACACCGATATGATTGGGAAGGCTGCCGTCCGTCGGACCGGACATTAAGTCGTTGCACTGGGTGAGAGAGCCTTGACAGGAGGCTACCATCTGTCTCCCAACAGCTGTTCCAGTGAGTCCCCTCCCCCAACCTTCTCTGAACCTTCGGGATCCTTGAGGCCTGAACATTTAGCCCATAGTGTGCAAAAAAGCGCCGCTCAGAGGTAAAATAACCCAACTGAAGAAGTGATTAGAGTTTCAAGGCCATCGGTGCAGTCCTGTTGGCTACAGGACAATGAGAACATTCTGGAAAGTGTGTGACTCTCCCGTTCCCTCAGGTTTTTAAATGGGCGAGAGCAATTTTCAGCTTATTAGTTCTTGTGCAGGTATTGTTAAGATATGCACGCAGACCAGTGCGAGCTCTATATCTCCAGCAGACGACTTATCGTTGGCATGAGATTTGCATCCGCAGACAACCCCACGGTAAGATCGCCATCTTCGGAAGCTGGCTATAATATATCGCACTGACACGTCTACTGTTTTGGCTCAACTTTGGAGCTCAGTAACACATCTTCTAATGTTAGCAGTAACAGTTCGATGCCGTTTGTTGTAATTCGGACTGCATTCCGGCTGGCCATTTTAAGACTGCCTCTGACACTATGACACAAAGCATCCAGATTACAGTGGTGCATCGAGCAACGGCAGTGATTCGATGAATTGTACAAAATCTTTTCCGATGAATCCTGCTTCTGTTTGTTCAAATTCGGTGGCAAAATCCTCGTCCACCGACAGGTTGGTGAGTGACATTGAGAGGACTGTATTTGGACGAGGCATACAAGCACCAATAAAATTATGTGAGGGCTTTGGGAAAAAACGATCTTTGACCACTGAGCCTCGGAAAGTTCCTCCGACCACGCCATCTTTTCAAAAGGTCCCCCGATTTTGCCGTTCGTGCACCATTTTCAATTCTGACGTCACACACCCCTAAAGACCCCCTTATTGACCCACCCAAACCCACCATGAATAATTTAAAGTCCCAAGATCTTGGATTCTGACATCATCACCCTCGAAATATTCTCCCGATTGTATCATCGCCCAAACCCATTGGCAACTAATTCTGAAATTTACCAAGTACAACTAAACTTTAGGTGGCATCATCCATTCATCATGTCCAGTCTTGTCCAGCTCTTTGACGCCAGTTTTCGAAAAGTATTGCAATGCGGCCAACTCTTTTACAAAAATAACCTGTCTTCTGCAGTGGGCTCCATCCCACAACCTCACGCTTATCAGCACGTTTATCCATTACACCAAGTGTAATATATGACAGTAGGGCTTAAAGGTAGATGGCCTCAGTGAAGAACCGATCATTATTTCTTATAAACTAACGTACGAATAAATCATAATTTTATTCCTTGTAAACCACATTTAACTTGGGAATTAATTTTTTTATTCCTTGCAAATGACACTTAGAAATAAATTTATAACTACGTCAACTCTTCCTCCTGTAGACCATATTTTAATGATGGGGGGAAAAGAATTTACAATTTGAAAAGTCCTGCAAAACACACGTTTTTAATACGTATTTAAAAGAATCCTTATATGTTTACGGAGAGGGTGATTCACACATTGATGAGTCAGCGCATGACACGACGAGTTAACGTTGGAGACACAAATACTTTATCATTTCAACCAAAAGAATTCTGGAGTTCTAGAAATTATATTTGAACTTTTAATTGTTCACTATTATTTCTACATATTGTATAATTCAGTCTCTTGGTTTTTAAAAAATGAAAATTTTTAAGTTTTTTTTTATTTTCTCCATTTTTTAAATTTTTTTACTACATAATGTTTTTTAATTTTATGTTTTTCCGCTTTTAAAATTTTATACTACATAATATTTTTAACTTTACATTTTAAAGCTTTTTTTCTTTTTTTTCCATTTTTACTACATAAAAGTTTTCTCTGTTTTAAAATATTTTATGTTTTTCAAAAGAATTTTTGTAGTACATAATAATGTTTTCCAATTTTATACGTTTTTAAAATTTACGTACGTTTGAAAACCTTTACTTCATTATTTTTAATACGTAATATTTTTTACTTATTTTTCCCTTTTCAGAAATTTTGTATTATACATTTTATATTTCAATTTTCCGTTTTAATATTTTGGACCATTAAATTATTTTTAATTCTTCCATGTATATATATATTCAATTCTTAAGTTTCGCATCACACGAAGGGTGATATTGGACCCTTAAAGGTCCATACAGATCAAAACGTCCTATGTTTGCGGAGAAGATGATTCACACGTTGTGACGAGTGAAAGCGTTTAGCAATGACGCTAAGGGTGATATTGGACTTTATTCTTAAAGATGGTAATGCAATCCTAGAAGTTTTGTTTTTCTCTCTGAATATCTTAATAAAACGATTCTTAATTTTATAAAAAAAATTTCCTTCGTTACGCTGGAATTATCACGATCTTAATTAATCCCCATTGATTTTAATGATTGATTCTTTAAGTCGCTAGTGTTTCGCAAATGTGCGGAGATTGTTTTTAATTCACTGTCTCTCATTCATCTGTGTTTATCACATCTTATTGGGCTACAACCCTGGAAAAATAAATGTTTTATATCAATAAACATTATTTTACACTACGAGTCATACTTCTCGAATTTCAAAAAAAAATCTGGTAAATAGTGTAAATACTTTATTCCACTATTAAAACTATAAGCCGAACACATTTTAAGCTCCTATTCAACACTATAAGAATTTTCTTTGGAGAAAAAACGTTTAAATAATCGTATCATACACACCGAAACCGGGATACGTCTTACTTATTGACAGACTACCTCACGCATTAATTGACTTATTCTCTAAAACAATGATCTGCTCACTTTCTTACCCACTCGCAAAATCACTTACTGCCTTATTCAATCTTTCTTATTTACTTACTTTCTTACGCACTTTCTTACTGACTTCCACAATTTCTTACTCATTATTTTACTCACACGCTTACTTAATTACTTACTCCCTGACTGACTGACCGACTCACTTTTTTTCTTACTTACTCACTAAACCACACATTTATTGAATTATTTATACGCACACACACACTTACCGATTTACTTACACACTTACTGACTTATTTTCTCACAATCTTACTGACATATATACTGACTTACTTACTCACACAGTTATTGAATTATTTATTGACACATATACTGACTTACACATTACTTAATGAATTACTTACTCACACACTTACTTTATTACTTATTTCTTTCCTCATTCACTCAAAAACACCTACAAACTTCGGAAACGGAATAATTAATACTCACTTTATTTTTGCTACTGCATTATTCATTCACTTCCTGATTTACACACTTGGTTACTGACTTCCAGACCTACTTATTTATTTCTCATTTGTTTACTCACTAACTGACTTACCACTTTACACTCTAAATCACTCTAATCACCTATTTACTTACACCCTGACTGACTCACGTTCTTGGGTACTTACTTACTTACTTACTTACTTACTCACTCACTCACTCACTCACTCACACACTCACTCACTCACTAAACCACACTTATTGAATTCTTTACTCGCGCAATTATTGAATTATTTACTTACACACTTACTGACTTTTTCCTTAATGACCTTTTTACCATACAATTTCTGACTTACTTTCTTACTTAATCACTCACTAAAACAATTACTGACTGCGAAAACGGAATTATCACTCATTAAATCACTTACTGCTTTATTCACTCACTTTCCATTTACTTACTTACTTACTTACTTACTTACTTACTTACTTACTTACTTACTTACTTACTTACTTACTTACTTACTTACTTACTTACTTACTTACTTACTTGCTTGCTTACTTACTTACTTACTTACTTTCTTTCTGGTTTCCACACTTATTCAATTATTTACTCACACTTTTACCACCTTACTCACACTCTTAGTGAATTACTGACTTATCACTGAATTACTTACTGACAGTTACCGAATTACTTACACACTGGATGACTCACTTTCTACTTACATTCTTACTAAACCACACATTTGTTTAATTATTTACTCACACCTTTACCACCTTACTCACACTCTTATTCAATTACTGACTTATCACTGAATTACTGACAGAGTAACCGAATTACTTACACACTGGCTGACTCACTCTTTACTTACATTCTTCCTAAACCACACATTTATTAAATTATTTACTCACACTGTTACTGACTTACTCACACACTTACGAATTACTTACATACTAACTGACTCACTTTTTTACTTATATTCTTACTCGCTGAACCACACAATTACTGAATTATTTACTCACACTCTTACTAAATTAATTACTAACACTCTTACTGAAATATTTCCTCACACACTTAATGAAATATTTCCTCACACACTTACTGAATTACTTACTCACACACTAAGTGACTTATTTTCTTACTCACTCACCCACTAAAACACTTACTGATTTCTAAAACGGAATTATCACTCACTAAATTACTTACTGGCCGACTGGCTCGCATACTTACAGAGGGGAGAAAATAAAATATCCTGCCAAATGCAGTAGGCTATGTGACCAAATAAATGATATAAGAATTTAAGGAAAATGAATATCAAATACTCAGGGACTAAAATGATTTTTGGGGAATATTTGAATATCAGTTTCATGTCCTTTTGCATGGAGAGCAAAAATCGCTTCTCTGTGAAACCCAAATATTCTCAGCCTACTAATCTTCAACTCTCTATCAAAATACGATTTGAAAATTTTATATCGAAACAAATTATTTAAAAAAATCGTTAACTTTAAAAATCTCCATTACAAACGCTTCTTAATCCACAAAAATACTTTAAACACGAGATATCAAAATTCCTTATGCTGGTTTTTCCCTACGATAGATTTCTCTTATGGATCTTACACTACTCCTAATCATACTGAAATAGTTTATAATGAAACAATTCTTACAGAGAGAAAGTACAATAGTTAGCATGAGGAACAGAATATACACTCAAACTTATACGCAGAAATAAGAAAAATGTTAGCTATCATCATACACTCAGTAAAAAAACTAATCGAGTAAATACTAGTGAAACGCAAGATCCTTTAAATAAATTCAAGAAAACTAACACTATACTAATTCTTTTATGGAGTCGTGTCGAACGAAGATCTGAGAAAATTTAAGACAGATGAAACGCTTACGACAGTGAATCATCTCGCTTGCTGGAGGAATCTCCTACAGGAACTTCGCAAACATTTATCTGCCTAACCCCTCACATGCATCGAAAACAACTTCAATGTGATTATTTTTTTGCAAAGCTGATGGATTGCAATAACGACGATTACTTGGGACAGACACGTACATCGAAATATACGGGGCACTTCGACAGAAATTTTGAGTTGGTTAGCATTTTTAATGAAAAAGCATCAACGAAAAGAATTTAAAATCATCACACTCAGACGTATACACTTCATTTCCTAACGTTGAACTAAAATTCAACTACTATGAATCGCACACTTTATCCTCTTGTAGACGATAATTCTCGAAATAGAGAATCCGAACATGAAGGTTTATTTAGACTCTGTATAAACGTTGTCTCTCCTCATTCACATGAGAAATTACTTCAATATTTATTTCAAAAGTTTTGATCTGTTCACCGGAACAGCATCAGTCTTACGAATAATTATTACTAATCGATTATCAAGTTTTTTCATTTGCAATGTAGAAGAAAGCTACTCCTAACTTTTACACGTCTTCTATTACATGCCCTTCTAAACCCAAAGTCACCACTGACCATTAAACTCAGTTAGAGCTAACACATAACGTTTTCCGTGCTGGACAGTGGCCCTAACCGATATGTCAATGCTCATCGCTAAGCCTATCAGTTTGATTATATATCGTGTCAATCCGCACTTAGGCTATTGAAAACCCGCACTTAGGCTATTGAAAACATATAATTAACAATCTTCAAAAACGGAATTATTACATTTTGACTTTTTTCGGAAAATATATATATACATTTAAAGTTCGGTTTCAAGTGCAATACACCGATTTATTTCTAAATTTATTTTCACATGTAAAATTCTAGCTGAAATTTCGTGTAAACTCTAGCTGAGAAACACTATACAGAGCAGTTCTGAAACGTAACGAAAAAGGCCTTTATTGAAAAAAAAAGGGCAGAAGAAATCATGAACCACATGCTTGTTAGCTTTATACATACAAGACGTGTATAGATAGATATATGACAGTCAGGATAATCATTTCGTTTAAATTAAGCTTTGTGGAAAAGAAAAACACTTGGAGATGAGAGGTTTAACAAATTCATAAAAACAATCACTAAGGGAAGGTTCCAAAACGAACTTCTGTGTGCGAATGAAATCGGTAAAAAACTACGTACGAAACGTAGTCTGTAAACTTTATGCTTCGAAATTAGTGACTAATAGGTTTTTTGAACTTTTAATCTTTCTGCCTGTTTTATGTAGGAAATATCAAACAATCTTGAAAACTAAAATTCGAGACGTTTTTAGGACTGTTATAGACAAAAATGCTTTTTAAATAGAGTTGTATGTTAGAAAAAAATTTTAATCCTTATCAAAGTAAATTTTTTTTGAATTGCACAAAACGTTTGTGTGTTAAATAATATTTTATGATGTAAAAGTGAAACAATAAAAATAGAAATAGTTAGGGATTGGAAAAGTAATTCTGAAAATTGGAAAAACTATATTTCGTAAACTAATTTTCGTGCAACTAGTGAATGCTAAGACGTCACTTTTACGTCATTTCTTGATCTCGAAAACTTTATACTTTTTTTTTCATACTTCACATCTTAAGGTTCAGTTTTCAGGTTAAGACGATTTAAATTTTTCACCATTATTTATTCTGAGTACTACATATTAATTTTTTTTCTATTTTATACATTTTAAAATTTACCTAGTTTGAAAAATTTAACTTCTGTTTATTTTTTTTCATTTAATTATTAATTTTAAAAATTTTTACACTTTTTTTTTCCTCTTTTAAAAATTTGTGTTATGTACTTTTTTGTTTCGTGTTTTAATTTTTTTATCATTAAACAATTTTTGAACTTTAAATTTTAGGAAAATTTGAATTTTTTTTCCATTTGCAGAATTACTTTTTCAATCACTAACAATTTCTATTTTTTATTTTTCACCTTTACGTCAGAAAATATTATTTAACACACAAACATTTTGTGCAATTCGAAAAAAATTTGCTTTGATATGGATTAAAATTTTTTCCTAACATACAACTCTATTTAAAAAGCATTTTTGAATATAACAGTCCTAAAAACGTCTCGAATTTTAGTTTTCAAGATTGTTTGATATTTCCTACATAAAACAGGCAGAAAGATTTAAAGTTTAAAAAACCTGTTAGTCACTAATTTCGAAGCATAAAGTTTACAGACTACGTTCCATACGTAGTTTTTTTACCGATTTCATTCGCACACAGAAGTTTGTTTTGATATCCTCCCTTAGTGTTAGTTTTTATGAATTTGTTGAACCTCTCATCTCCAAGAGTTTAGCTAGAGTTTACACGAAATTTCAGCTAGAATCTTACATGTGAAAATAAATTTAGAAATAAATCAGTGTATTACATTTGAAACCGAAGTTTAAATGTATATATATATTCCGTAAAAAGTCAAAATGTAATAAATCTGTTTTTGAAGATTGCTAATTATATGTTTTCAATAGCCTAAGTGCAGGATTGAGCTGCATGCGGTTGGGCCATGGACTTTGTCCTAGAGACCTCTTGCCCTCAAAACGATTATCCTAAAGCTATTTTAGTCAAGTGAGATATACAGAGAAAATCGCATAGGATAAATTCTTCAAATAACTGCTTCACTAATGCACTATTTTCGCGCAACTAGTGAATGGTAAGACATTATGTACTGTACTTTAACACCGTCGAGTTTTGTGTGAAAGGGATGTTTACTGATAGTAAGTTTAAATCCAGATATTCGTATGCAAATACGAATCACATTCTAAGTGTAAATCATAGTTTAAAAAATTATTAAGTTTTTACATCTGAATGACACGATATATAATCAAACTGATAGGCTTAGCGATGAGCATTGACATATCGGTTAGGGCCACTGGTCCAGCACGGAAAACGTTATGTGTTAGCTCTAACTGAGTTTAATGGTCAGTGGTGACTTTGGGTTTAGAAGGGCATGTAATAGAAGACGTGTAAAAGTTAGGAGTAGCTTTCTTCTACATTGCAAATGAAAAAACTTGATGATCGATTATTAATAATTATTCGTAAGACAGATGCTGTTCCGGTGAACAGATCAAAACTTTTGAAATAAATATTGAAGTAATTTCTCATGTGAATGAGGAGAGACAACGTTTATACAGAGTCTAAATAAACCTTCATGTTCGGATTCTCTATTTCGAGAATTATCGTCTACAAGAGGATAAAGTGTGCGATTCATAGTAGTTGAATTTTAGTTCAGCGTTAGGAAATGAATTGTATACTTCTGAGTGTGATGATTTTAAATTCTTTTCGTTGATGCTGTTTCATTATAATAATTGTTTCATTATAAACTATTTCAGTATGATTAGGAATAGTGTAAGATCCATAAGAGAAATCTATCGTAGGGAAAAACCAGCATAAGGAATTTTGATATCTCGTGTTTAATGTATTTTTGTGGATTAAGAAGCGTTTGTAATGGAGATTTTTAAAGTTAACGATTTTTTTTTAATAATTTGTTTCGATATAAAATTTTCAAATCGTATTTTGATAGAGAGTTGAAGATTAGTAGGCTGAGAATATTTGGGTTTCACAGAGAAGCGATTTCTGCTCTCCATGCAAAAGGACATGAAACTGATATTCAAATATTCCCCAAAAAATCATTTTAGTCCCTGAGTATTTGATATTCATTTTCCTTAAATTCTTATATCATTTATTTGGTCACATAGCCTACTGCATTTGGCATGATATTTTATTTTCTCCCCTTTGTAAGTATGTGAGCCAGTCGGCCAGTAAGTAATTTAGTGAGTGATAATTCCGTTTTAGAAATCAGTAAGTGTTTTAGTGGGTGAGTGAGTAAGAAAATAAGTCACTTAGTGTGTGAGTAAGTAATTCAGTAGGTGTGTGAGGAAATATTTCATTAAGTGTGTGAGGAAATATTTCATTAAGTGTGTGAGGAAATATTTCATTAAGTGTGTGAGGAAATATTTCAGTCAGAGTGTTAGTAATTAATTTAGTAAGAGTGTGAGTAAATAATTCAGTAATTGTGTGGTTTGGTGAGTAAGAATGTAAGTAAGAAAGTGAGTCACTCAGTGTGTAAGTAATTCAGTAAGTGTGTGAATAAGTAATTAAGTAGGTGTTGAGGAAATATTTCAGTAAGAGTGTTAGTAAGTAATTTAACAATAGCGTGAGTAAATAATTCTGTCAGTGTTTGAGTAAGTCAGTAAGAGTGTGAGTAAATAATTCAATAAATGTGTTCTTTAGTAAGAATGTAAGTAAGATAGTGAGTCTGCCAGTGTGTCAGTAAGTAATTCAGTGATAAGTCAATAATTCAGTAAGAGTGTGAGTAAGGTGGTAAAGGTGTGAGTAAATAATTCTGTAAGAGTGTGAGTAAGGCGGTAAATATGTGAGTAAATAATTCAGTAAGAGTGGAAATCAGCAAAATTGTGGGCGAGTAAGTAAGAAAGTAAGTAAATAGAAAAGTAAATGAATAAGGCAGTAAGAAATTTAGTGAGTGATAATTCCGTTTTCATAGTCAGTAAGTGTTTTAGTGAGTGAATAAGTAAGAAAGTAAGTCAGTAAGTGTATGATAAATAGGTCATTAATGTAAAAGTCAGTAAGTGTGTCAGTAAGTAATTCAATAAGTGCGTGAGTAAATAATTCAATAAATGTGGTTTAGTGAGTGAGTGAGTAGGTAGCTAGGTAAGTAAGTAAGTAAGCAAGTAAGTAAGAATATGAGTCAGTCAGGAGTAAGTAAATAGGTAAGAGTGTAAAGTGGTAAGTGAGTTAGTGAGTAAGAAAATGAGGAATAAATAATTCGGTCTGGAAGTCAGTAAGCAAGTGTGTAAATCAGGAAGTGAGTAAATAATGCAGTAGGTAATTTAGTGAGTGTTAATTATTCCGTTTCCAAAGTCTGTAAGTGTTTTCTGAGTGAATGAGGAAAGAGGTAAGTAAGAAAGTAAGTGTGTGAGTAAATAATTCCGTAAATAATGTGTTAGTCAGTATATGTGTCAGTAAATAATTCAATAAATGTGTCAGTAAGTAAGTCATAGTCGTATCAGAATAATTGACCACCTCCCATACATATACTGTGGTAGGTGGTCATATTATTCTGATACGACTGTGTATGTTTCAGTAAGAGTGTGAGAAAATAAGTCAGTAAGTGCGTAAGTAAGTCGAATAGTGTGTGTGTGTGTGTGTGCATAAATAATTCAATAAATGTGTTGTTTAGTGAGTAAGTAAGAAAAAAGTGAGTCGGTCAGTCAGTCAGGGTGTAAGTAAATAAGTAAGAGTGTGAGTAAAATAATGAGTAAGAAAGTGTGGAAGTCAGTAAGAAAGTGCGTAAGAAAGTAAATAAATAAGAAAGATTGAATAAGACAGTAAGTGATTTTGTGAGTGGGTAAGAAAGTGAGCAGATCACTGTTTTAGAGAATAAGTCAATTAATGAGTGAGGTAGTCTGTCAATAAGTAAGACGTATCCCGGTTTCGGTGTGTATGATACGATTATTTAACGTTTTTTCTCCAAAGAAAATTCTTATAGTGTTGAATAGGAGCTTAAAATGTGTTCGGCTTATAGTTTTAGTAGTGGAATAAAGTATTTACACTATTTATTAGATTTTTTTTTTTTTTGAAATTCGAGAAGTATGACTCGTAGTGTAAAATAATGTTTATTGATATAAAACATTTATTTCTCCAGGGTTATAGCCCAATAAGATGTGATAAACGCAGATGAACGAGAGACAGTGAATTAAAAACAATGTCCGCACATTTGCGAAACACTAGCGACTTAAAGATTTAATCATTAAAATCAATGGGATTAATTAAGACCGTGTAATTCCAGCGTAACGAAGGAAATTTTTTTTATAAAATTAAGAATCGTTTTGTTAAGATATTCAGAGAGGAAAGCAAAACTTCTAGGATTGTATTACCATCTTTAAGAATAATGTCCAATATCACCCTTAGTGTCATTGCTAAACGCTTTCACTCATCACAACGTGTGAATCATCTTCTCCGCAAACATAAGACTCTTTGATCTGTATCTTTAAGGGTCCAATAACACCCTTCCTGTCATGCGAAACTTAAGAATTGAATATATATATGGAAGAATTAAAAATAATTTAATGGTACAAACTATTAAAACGGAAAATTGAAATAAAAAATGCATAATACAAAATTTCTAAAAGGGGAAAAAATAAGTAAAAAATATTACGTATTAAAAATAATGAAGTAAAGGTTTTCAAACGTACGTAAATTTTAAAAACGTATAAAATTGTCAAAAATTATTATTTACTACAAAAATTCTTTAAAAAACATAAAATATTTTAAAACAGAGAAAACTTTTATGTAGTAAAAAATGGAAAAAAAAGAAAAAAAGCTTTAAAATGTAAAATTAAAAATGTTTTGTAGTGCAAAATTTTAAAAGCGGAAAAACATAAAATTAAAAAACATTATTATGTAGTAAAAATATTTAAAAAATGGAAAAAATAAAAAACTTAAAAATTTTCATTTTTTAAAAACCAAGAGACTGAATTATACAATATGTAGAAATAATAGTGAACAATTAAAAATTAAAATATATTTTATAGAACTCCAAAATTCTTTTTGTTAAAATGATAAAGTATCTGTGTCTTCAACATTATCCTTCGTGTCATGCGCTGACTCATCGACGTGTGTATCATCCTCTCCGCAAACAAATATGGATTTCTTAAATAGGTATTTTAAACGTGTGTTTCACAGGACTTCTCCGATTGTAAATTCTTTTCCCCGTCAGTAAAACGTGTTCCACAGGAGGGGGAGTTGACGTACTTATAAATTTATTTCTAAGTGCCATTTACAAGGAATAAAATAATTAATTTCCTAGTTAAATGTGGTTTACAAATAATAAAAATATAATTTATTCTTACGTTAGTTTATAAGAAAAAATGATCGGTTCTTCACTGAGGACTCTACCTTTAAGCCCTACTCTCATATATTACCCTTGGCGTAATGGATAGACGTGCTGATAAGCGTGAGATTGCGAGATCGGGTCACCTGCAAATCAGAGTTCTTTTTTTTAAGAGTTGGCTGCATTGCAATACTTTTCGAAAACTGACGTCAAAGAGCTGGACAAGACTGGACATGAATAATGGGTGATGCCATCTAGATTTTAGTTGGACTTGGTAAATATCAGAATTAGTTGGCTATGTGTTTGGGAGATTATGCAATCTGGAGAATATTTCGAGGGTGATGACGTCAGAATCCAAGACCTTGGGACTTAGAATTATTTATGGTGGCTATGGCAGCTCCGTAGGTAGTCCTAAGCTCGTTCTTAGCCACACATTTTTTTTTTCTCTTTACAGTTCTGTTCACTGCACAAATTATTTTCTTATACTATTTCAATTTCTAGTATTACTGGGTATTATTTGCACTTTTATATTCATATTATTGAGAATACAATATGAATATTTCTAGCAAGTAACTGATTCTCTAGCTTTTATGGTCACTTTTTTGATGAAAATTATTAGAAACAGAGTTTGAAATTGACTTTGAATGAAAATCAAGAGTATCAATTTGTGCAACCACTAAAGCATGTGAAAATCACCACTTTTAGTACATTTCCATTCTGAGTAAATGTGTTTTTTTTTAATACTAAATTTCTCAATCTTATTTAAATTTTTTTAATTCTAAAAATAATAAAAATGCAATATATCTATGTATATTTACATATGAACGAAAATGAAAATGTTACATCTTGATGTGGATAGTTAAGCCACCCCTGTCTAGTTTTTTAATTAATTCATTTGATGAATCTTCATTTAGCATGTCATCAAGTACAAGATTTGATTTCAACTTTCAACTTGTTTTACAAATAAATATACATTTCTTTTGCTGTAATCAATCCACAGGCAAAGCTTTTCCGGGTTGTTATATTACATATTACATTGTATAAAGATAACATAGAATACACAGAAATTTAAACATATGAACGTGTATAGGTACATACTTTAAAATTTCAAACTATCCGATGTTCAAATATCTAATAATGCAAATGAAAATTTTTTCTCAGCTTCAGGAGGTAGACAGCAAGATTTACTTAAGTATATTATACATAAATTCAATATCAGCAAACCCCACAAGAAAAACTTTTAACTTTTTTTTTAAACAAATAAATATTTACGTGATATTCATTTCAATCTTTTTTAAAACTGAATGAGCATAAAAACCTGCATTGTATGTTAACACAGGAATCAAATCATGAATAGCATTTATGTCAGTCTCCAAAATCACTAGCAAAATTTCAGTATTTTACTATCTTAAACATTACAATCGTATTTGTGTAGTGCTTCTCCTACGAGTAAATAAGGTACAGACTAAATCAAATGATTTTTTTTCTATTCATGATAACTAGAATATCACACTAAGGGCTACTTTTATATTAGTGTAAGTTGTTTGTAATTGGAATATATATTTTCATTTATAAAATATATATATATATTTTATAAATGTGATATTATTTATAATAATATGTGAAATAATATAAGAAATGAAGATTCTTACTGCCAAAGTAAGAATCAATGTTCGTTTGGGTGGGTCAACCAGAGGTTCTTTAGGAGGAATGTGACGTCACAATTCAAAATGGCGGACGAACGGGAATATCGGGGGACTTTTTAAAAAGGGGACGTGGTCGGAGGGACTTTCCAAGTCTCAGGGGTCAAAGGTCGTTTTCCCCCAAAGGCCCTTACCTACTACTACCAATGCAGGGGATTATGGTGTAGGATGTGATCAGTTATGAAAGCAAATCCTACCTAGTACGGATCCACACCACCGTTACCAATGCTCGTTACATCAAGAACAGGTGTAAATATGAACCCTTTCATTTTCCTGAAAGAGTTCCTTTAATTTCCATTTACATCCTTTAGGGGGAGCATAAATGAATAGAAATATGAAAATCTGCTTTAACCAGAGTCGGATTATCTAGAACACATGTAAATATGAGCTGTTTCATTCCCCTTATTGCGTTCTATTGATTTCTGTTTGCATCTTTTAGGAGGAGCAGAAGAAACTACAAATATGAAATATGTTTTAAACAAAGTCGTGTTATTAAGAACAGATGTAAAAGTGAGCTTTTTCATTTCCCTGAATGGCTTCCATTGACTTTTGTTTGCATCCTTTAGAAGGATATACATACTATGAAGGACATACATACTATGTAGATCCTCCTAAATGATCAATATAATTATAATGCAATAATAAATTATCAATATGAGCCGTTTCATTCCCCTTAATGAACAGAAATATGAAATCCAATTTAACCAAAGTCGGATTATCGATAACATAGGTAAATATGAGCTGTTTTATTCCTTTTAATGAATAGAAATGTGAAATCAATTTTAATCAAAGTTGGATAACTGAGAACAGGTGTAAATATGACTTTTCATTTCCCTGAATGAGTTTCATTGATTTCTTTTTGAATCCTTTAGAAGAGGCGGAAATTAATAGAATTAGAAAATCCATTTTAACCACAATCGAATATAGAATCTGGTATAAAAATCAGTCGTAATGCAACCGACTGAAAAACTGAGTCTGTAATTTTAAAATGAAAGCCGTTAATTTCCAGCTATCAAACAAGAGTGACTAAACATTTCCGTAAAACGTGAACGTCTGGTGATCATAATTGTCAGCTCTCAACTGAAGTCAAAATGAATTATAAATAGTCCCCGTATCTTCTTCTGTAAATCTAGTTACCCTGGTGCAGTGGTTCTCAACCTTTTATGTTTCACGTACCCCCTGGAAAAGGGTATGTAACTGGCGTAACCTTTGTATAGATAGATAAAACTATAGTTATAACAATGGGAATAAAATAAAACACTGACTTCGTTACTAGATCTAAACACTTTTGAGCTTACCCTAAAAAATTGTATCGCGTACCCCACGTTGAGAACCTCTACCCTAGTGTAAAAGAAATTATGATTCATGGTGCACTTTCAATTCCTCACTTCCATAACCTATACATAATAATATACATCAAAAAAGCACTTATTTCTCGCATGAGGTGTGGACCTGTTTGGTGTGAAGGAATTATTATACATCTGCGAGTTTTTTCTTGCTAGAACTCACGTGGTATGACATATTTTCATTGACTGTTGCCTTCTTTGATCTTCAGATTTTGCCGCTCCAATCTTTATCTGAAATGGAATATGTATATGTGCAAAAACTATTGGATAAGTAGCAAAATAACTGTTCCCCTTGGTGAAAAATTTCCTTTGCACGGCGCTAAAGTGAATATGTATCGTAATTGCTTTTTTTGTTTCAAGCTATCAGAATTTGATAAATGACTGATTGATTGATTATAAATATATATACTCAGTGGTCATTGAATTATGATCACTGCACTGATGTTTGCCAATGGGAACTAATTTCGAAGACCTCTAACTTCTAAAGTAATGAGGATAGTATAAAGATCTCAATAAAATCTATCTAAATCTCAATTTTCGATTACAATTGAAACAAGCATTAAGTT
This sequence comes from Ryuthela nishihirai, assembly GCA_038380435.1. Lineage (NCBI taxonomy): Eukaryota > Metazoa > Arthropoda > Arachnida > Araneae > Heptathelidae > Ryuthela > Ryuthela nishihirai. Next base: position 25,648,102 of record JAWZYU010000015.1, read on the forward strand.
TAAAACATTTCATACCATTAAGTGTTCTAATACATCAAAGTATTAAACGAATACTGAAGGAATTATTCACACACACACACTTTTAAAATCTGTAGTTGTTTACGAAATGGTTTGAATACTTCTTAATTCCATTAACTGCAAAGATGAATTATTTCATCTAGCAAGCTGTTGTTAAATGTTCAAACTTCCATAACTGTTTAAATACTGAAGGAATATTATTGAAGATCGGTATTTAGAAAAGATTGATTGCGATCTTTAATTTATCTGCAATCACTATTTTCCCATAAAACACTTATTTTTAATGTTATAAAAAAATAAAAATAATAAATACCCCCTCAAGCAGCTGCTTGCCACAGAGGTCTGACAGGAGACTGTCAGTTTATATGCCACAGTAGAAGTTCTGTGAGGATGGCAGGACCTCAGCAGAAAAACAATACATACATCCATACCTTACCTGGGGCTCGAACCCAGGTCCCTTAGATCAGTAGCCAAGCGTGCTAACCACTCGGCCATGTTATAGAGTTTTAAAATCAATATCCCATTGACATAACGTGGAGTGATTATAATTCAATGCTCACTCAATGCATATTCGGAGTGAGGCAAAATTACGATAAAAATCTATTGTCTATGATTTGCCTATGTGCCTGCAATTCTTTTGAAGAGAGCCAATTGACCTATTGAACAAAAACTGATGATGCCCTTTCTTCCTTTAAATCGAATACAGATTCAGCGATTAATCTCACCATCGATATGCTTTAGTTTTTATAATTTACGTTTTAGTCACAGTAGGAAGATTTGATTTTTTTTTAATTTATATTATTTGTTGCGATTTTGCATTTAAATCTACTCATTGCGACCCATTTCGCAAAGGCCCTAGACCTATTCACTGAGTAGGGACCAGTAGATCTTTAACCTCTGTTCAAAACAGAATATATATATAAAAAGTCAAAGGCTGAAAACAAGCTCTAATTGGTTTTAAATTCAGGAGAAAATCAGAATATTTATAATTCGTTGAGTTTGAAATTAAAACCATTTTTTTTTATTTTCTTCATTTGCAACATTATTCTCTTTTTTGTTTTTCAGAAAGTTTCGAAAATTTTTGCATGCCAAATGAATTTGGCCGTGTAGAGAAATCCGACATGAAGTGTATTCTCGTTTTCGAAAAAAAGAATCAAGCCTCGTGGGAAAGAGCACAAAAATCCTGCAGGAAAATATCCAGTTTTCTCCTGGATAGCAGATTTATAAATACAATTAAACTTCAGAGGATCTTGAAACGAAAAGGTAAATTACGATCTATGCCTGTTTCTATTTTAATAAAAATAATATTTCACTCTATATAACTATTGTATAGAAAGCATGCTCTAGTGGTTCGATACGCCCCCCCCCCCCCCCCAAAAAAAAAAAATTCATTTAAACAACTTTTGCCTTAACCCCTTCAGATCCTGTGTATATTTACAATGTAAATTCCTTTTTAGAATTGGGGCGGGGGTGGCTCAGTTGGTAGCACGCCAGGCATATAATTTGCAGTTCTTAAGTTCGAGTTCCAACTGGGCCAGCGTAGAGATCTTTCTCCTCAAAACTCCCAGCCCTGCCCTCAGTCAGTGGAGACACCGCTGAGCTTGGAAAGGTCGTCGTCCATAGAATGAGGCTTTACGCCGCGGTTCCATGTGTGCGAGAGACATACTCTGAATGGCCTCGACGGGTGGCTACCATCTGTCTCCTAACAGCTGTCTAGTGGATCAACTCCCCCAACCTTCTCTGAGTCTTCGAAAACTTTGTGACCTGGCTATTTAGCCCATTGTGGACAAAAAGAGTGCGGCTGAGAGGTAAAACAACCCAATTATTTTAGAATTATTTTAAATGCAGGAAGAGGTACCTTGGTCTTGCACTGTTCGCAAAGTATAAACCAGTCTTTAACATAGAAAAATGGATTGGAATTTGGTGCCATCTATGCAGGGTCCTGGTGCTGACCATTTATACCTACTAGACTGGACTTGTTTATGGATTTGAGCTTGATTATGGATCCTGGACTTGTTGCACTGGTGGCCTCTGTTGAGGGAGAGTCTGCTGCTGTGTTTTCTGTTTGCTACTGGGTTGCCAGCTCTAAGTGAACAGAGGCATGGGATACCTTATATTAGCTGGAGGATAATCCTAATCAGAGGCCATCGCAGGTACCTGAACCTTACTTGCTAGTTGGGCATCGTCAAGCCTAAACTGGAGTAATGTGTCTCATGCAGGCCATATGGCTCTTGAAAAAGTCCACTTGAAAAGGTGGTGCCTGAAGTTCCTACCAGCATCGGTGACTTCAGCCTTTAGCGGAGGAGGAACAGGTCTTTGCCCATGCCTGCGATCAGGGGGCTGTTTGATATTGTTGGCCCTACCAATCTCAATAAACCTAATTTCTTTAAAAATCCTACTAATCATTTTCTCTCTGCAGGAACGTGGAACGTGAGGACATTACATAGAGATTATTCTCTTGATGTCCTCATGCAGGAATTCCAGCGCTATAACCTAGATATTCTAGGCTTGCAAGAGACCAGATGGACAGGTAAAGGTGAGATACTTAAAAATAACTTTACATTTCTCTTTACAGAGAGGGAGGATGGAAAGCATCACCAAGGCGTGGGTCTGCTGCTCAACAGACATGCTAGTGATGCTCTTCTAAGATATGAGTGCATTAATGAAAGCAAAATTTCAGACAAGCATTAAAGACTTGAATGTTATCTGCTGTTATGCCCCCACTGAGGATGCTGATGAGGATGAGAAGGATAGGTTTTACGGACAACTTCAGGATATTTTGAATTCTGTCAAGAAAGGAGATGTTACCCTTGTTCTTGGTGACTTCAATGCCAAAGTTGGTACCGACTCTGACCTTTGGGGAGGAGTAATAGGCCCTTTTGGTATTGGTAGTTGCAATGGCAATGGGCAACGTCTCCTACAGGTAAGTAAACTCAAAGGATTCAGAATAACTAACACATATTGCAAACACCGCGACATACATAAATACACATGGGTTTCACCTGATGGGCTGCATAGGAATATGACTGATTATATATTAATTAACAGCAAATGGGCTAGTTCTGTTAGAAATACCAGGGCATATAGGGGAGCTGAAATTGGATCTGATCATTACCTTGTTAAAAGTGTCTTGCAACTTAAACTTAAAAAGTGTTGTACTAGGGTTAAAAAATTTACCTTTAATACTGAAGCTCTGAAAGACCCAGTTATAGCTAAAGCTTACCATGATAGGTTACTTAGTCATTATGACAGTCATGGTTTGCTTAATACTGAAGTTGAGGAAGAATGGGGCCATTTTAAACAGGCTTTTTTGGAAACTAACAGTACTCTTTTAGGGAAAAAGGAGCAGAGGAGACAGAATTATTTAAGTGATAAGGCACTTGAGCTTATTTCAGAAAGAAGGAACTGCAGGAATGACCTTAATCAGTACCCTACTAGTTCTAATAGAAAGCATTACAAAGAACTTAATAAACGTGTAAAGGATCAGTTAGCTACTGATAAGAATCTTTGGCTTGATGGCCTGGCTGACAAAGCTGAGGAAGCAGTTAGCCAGCACAACAGCAGAGAGCTGTACCAGATAGTTAATGTTTTGTGTGGTAGAGAACGAACAGGTGTACAGGGATTGAAGGATAAGCAAGGTAAGGTTATAGAAGGTGAGGATTCTGTCATGGCTAGGTGGGCTGAGCATTTCAGTGATGTTCTAAACAATGTGGTTAATTCTACTCCCATTGTTTGCAATGATGATAGATGCATTGTTGGCTTTAATGTTGGCCCTATAACACAATCTGACGTTAGTTTGGCAAACTTCATAAATCCCCAGGGGTGGATGAAATTACTACGGAAATGCTTAGAGCTGGGAGTGTTTCAGTTACCACTTGGATGACTGAAATTTTGAATAACTTTTATGATAAAGGCATGGTTCCTAAAGATTTTACCAGAGCTATTATTATCCCTATTTTCAAAAAAGGTGATCGCAGTTCTTGTGATAACTATAGGGGTATCAGCCTACTCTCTGTTCCAGGTAAAGTTCTTTCCATGATTGTGCTTAATAGAATTAAGAATCTGGTTGACAGGCAATTGCGTGATGAGCAATGTGGATTCAGAAGTGGTAGGGGATGTGTGGATCAGATATTTTCACTTAGGCAGATTTTTGAGAAATGTTTAGAGTTTCAGAAACCTTTGGTTGCTAGCTTTGTTGATTTCAAAAAGGCTTTTGACTCTGTTGATCGTCATAAATTGTGGTTGATTGTGAGATTATATGGTATACCAGACAAGTTAGTTAACATAATGAAAGCTTTCTATAATAACACTGAGTCATGTGTGAGAGTTGGTAAGTTTTGTAGCAATTGGTTTAGCATTACTTCTGGTGTTCGACAAGGGTGCATTTTGTCTCATTTTCTCTTTAGTTTGGTTGTTGATTATGTTATGTGAAATTCACTTCAAGGGAAAGCTTTTGGCCTTAAATGGGCTGGAGATACGAAAATTTCTGATTTAGATTATGCTGATGATTTAGCCCTTTTGGCAAATGATGTTGATGAGATGAACTCTTTCATTCGAGCTGTTGATGAGACTGGTAGTAGAGTAGGTTTGGTTACAAACAGAGAGAAAACTAAAGTGATGAAAATTGGTCAGGCAGGTTGTGATTCAGTTAATTGAATGGTTGCAGTCTTGAGCAGGTGTCACAGTTTAATTATCTTGGGAGCTATGTAACAGATAATGGTGATGTGCGGCATGAGATTAACAGACGAATAGGTATTGCTGCCGGGACTTTTAAGAATCTATGGAGATTGTGGAGAAATAGGCGTATACGCCTAAAGACTATAATTAGACTGTATAATAGTTTGGTTCTTTCTAGGGTTAGTTATGATAGTGAAACTTGGACACTGTGTAAACAAGATAACAGGAAACTAGATGCTTTTGATTCTAGATGCTTACGCAATATCTTGGGTATTAGATGGTTTAACTTTGTAACTAATGATGAGGTTAGGCAAAGGAGTCTGCAACCTCCTTTAAGCAGCATATTGTGCAGAGAGAGACTCCGCTGGTTTGGCCATGTTGCCCGTATGGATAATTATAGATTGGCAAATAGGGTTATGAACAGTGTGCCTAGAGGCCTTAGAAGGAGGGAGAGACCTAGGATGCGGTGGGCAGACAATGTCAAACAGGACCTTGTTAGAATTGGTGTACAGTGGCCGGATGCAGCAGATGTAGGACTCTCGTCAGGTACAGAACTCTCGTCATACATGCTTGGAGAATTAAACTGCGCGGTCTGGTTGGACCTCCGTAGCCCATGGCTGCTTTATGATGATGATGATGATGATGATGATGATGATGATGATGATGATGATGATGATGATGATGATGATGATGATGATGATGATGATGATGATGATGATGATGATGATGATGATGATGATGATGATGATGATGGATATAATAGAAGCTACAATATATAACATTGAAGACAACTGTGCCTGAAAAGCAACAAGAACTGCTTTGTTACATTTAACAGAAAACTGCAAAAACACTTTTGCTCCACTTCACAGGAAACTGCAAACAGCTGTTTTGCTACATTTCCCCGTTGTCGTTCATTTGATATGCTTATCATAACAAAGTGAAAAAAATCGTAATTCTTTTATATTGCTTTTCATTGTTTTCTGAGATTCAGAATTTTGCAACTTTTGGGATGGTTTCTACATTATAATATACATTCAGATGACAGTTTATTAGGTACAGAACTCTCGTCATATAATACACCCCTCGTTCATTCCAATACGTAATACGTCACATGACCGCGGTGTGCGGTATAAATCAGGCAGATCAGCTCTTCGAGCATCAGAGTTGGATTGAGCATCAGAATGGGCAGAACGAGCTACCTGAGCGACAAGAACGTGACATGATAGTTAATACTGGGTGTGCCTGTTCCAGTATCTGCCAAACGGCCGTCCTCCGGGGCTTTTCACACACAATCGTTTCAAGTATTTACCAAGAATGGTGCGAAAAGCAAAAAACTACCAGTGATCGGGGATTCTGTGGACGAAAACATCTTGTGGTTCATAAGGGTAAAAGAGACTAGCGAGAATCGTGCAAACGAACAGACAAGCCACAACCAGGCAATTCGCAGCAGAATTAAACACCTGTGTGCAGAAGATCCTCTCTGAATGCACCACGTATCAGTCCTTGTCGCGAATAGTCTACAACAGCCACCGATCACGTCGAGTGACGATGTTGTCAGCGAAGAACACAAAAGCGCATCACCAGTGGACACAAGAGCAGTGGAATGTTGAGGACTGGAAAAAGGTAATCATTACTAGTCGGACGAATCAAGGTTCCTTTTGCGTCATACTGATAAAAGGACCAGAATTTGACATAAGCAACGTGAGACCATGGAGCCATCTTGTCTGGTGACAACAATACAGGTAGGTGGTGGCAGTATGTTGGTGTAGGGAATGTTTTCCTGCCACACATTAGACCCCCTGATATCCATTGATGGACATCTGAACGCCATTGAACATCGTTGCTGACCAAGTTCATTCCTTCATGGCTACAGTTTATCCTCACTCAACTGGACACGTTCAGTGTAATAATGCACCTGCTCACAAAGCGCGTATCGTCACTGAATGGTTCCAAGAACGTGCCAATGAGTTTTCCTTGCTACGATGGCCTGCACAGTCCCCAAATCTAAACCTTATCGAGCATCTTTAGGATGAGATGGTAAGGGCTCTTTGCAGCGAGAAGCACTCTTATGTACGCTAGCAGGTAGCTGTACTTAATAAACTGGCATCTCAGTGTGCATGCTGAATTTCAGTGAAATGATGTTAAAAATATTTTTGTATATTCTTGTTCCTTTGGTCATAAGTAAAGCAGATTTAAATCAACACAATTTTTATTCTAAAGATAAAAATTGAAGTCTTTAAGAGTTAGCTGTCCCGTGGCCGTATGGTTAGGGCTTTTGCCTACTGTCTAAAGAACCTGGGTTCGAGCCTCAGATAAGGCATGGATGTTCATGTCGTTTTTTCTGCTGAGGTCCCGCCAACCTCACAGACCTACTATGGTGCATTAAACTGACAGGCTCCTGTCAGTGACAAGCAGCTGCTTGAGGAGATATTTAGTTATTTATTTAAGGGTTAAATTACACCTTGTGAATTCACCGCAATATATTTCATTGAATTCCTGATTTTTTCCACTACAAGCTCCATTCTAATGGGAAACGTTTTTCTTAATTTTGCTGCTAAAATCGCTTTGTGCTTAGGGCTCATCTATGAATTGCGAACACTCTTTTGTTTGCAATTTAATCCACCCACCATATGCAATACCACGTAACTCTTGGCTGAACCCCCTGCCCCCTCCCCGTAAATAACACTTTCTTCTTTGAAAGGATCCTCTTTTCCGTGCACTAATGCAATGGAACTATTGTAAGTATATCGTGTTTGCATTACGTATCACCTTCTCACTCTACATGAGAGTGATGGTGTTATGTAATGCAAAAACGATTTTCCGTTGTCTCTCATGCGCAACAGAAAGCCTTACCGCCCTTCGTCGCCTCAAAGCATTCCGAATTTATGGGCATATACTAATGCAAGGGTTGAAATCACTGCAGATCATATTGCTGCTGTTAACAATGGGTTATGTGTTACGACACGCACTGTATGAACAAAAGTTTTAATTTGACTCGACAGAACGAATAAAACGAAAACCTTAAAAATGGAGGGATCGAGATCCAAAGATGTGAAACCGTAGCCACAGTAAGTCATCAACAAGGGTTAGATCTAGCAACTCTGTACGGTAGATCTGGCAATGTCATCAGAGAAGTGCTGATCCCTTGGAAGTATGCACAAAGACAAGAATAGCGTTCTGTCATCCGTTTCTTGGTTAGTGAGGGCGTGAATCCCATTGAAATCCACAGACGCCTGATGTTGCATTACGTTCACACATGTTTATCACTGCAGCCGGTGTACGAAGAGAGCAGGAAGTTTATCTTGCATTGGTGTACTGACGTCATGTAAACCACATTGCCAGATCTGCCATACATAATATGTGCCTCTAATCTTTGCTAACGACTTACTGAGCTTACAGCTGTACAACGTAAGTTCGAGATTTTGTTTCTACTTTTAAGGTTTTCATTTGACTTGCTCTCGTGCATACGTACCTATAGAAATATTTTCACGGCAGGCAAAACGTGTATACGCATGACATCGCTTTAGCTTGAGACTGCTAATATAAAATATATCGATTGATGAGAAATAATCCACTTCAAAGAATTTTTTAATATATTTAAATGAAATATAAGCTTCATGTTTCAAAAATGTAACGTCTATCTATAGGAACTAACACAAAAAATGTTTGCACATAATATGAAAAAAAGCAAAACTTGGAAATTAAGTAGCAGCTTACAAATACTAAAACTGAAATGTTTCTTTTGCAAAATGTTTCTTTTGCAATAAAAATCATATAAGCTCACCGGACAAGAAATTAGTCATCTCCCTCCATAAGAGGGTTACGTCCGTTCGACAGCAACAGGGGGTGCACCAGTAATAAACGCATCCTGCACAAAGCTGTGCCGTGCGCTACGGGGTTCATACAGTGACAAGAAGTGGTTGTGTGCCACATGTGTGTTAGTCGCTCCGTGAAACATGGGTCGCGCCAAAGATGTCAATGAGTGGCAAAAAGGTGTTATTACGTTTGTCCGAGCCAAAGACATAGTGTACAAGAAATTGCTGCCTTTGCAGGTGTATCGAAACGTACTGTCCAAAGGGTCTTCCAGCAGTGGCGTACATCGCAGTCAGCCTCTAATCGTCGCCAGAACTGCGGCAGAAAGACTGTGCTCACCAACAGGGATTAAACAAATAAAGGTAGTAATGCAAATAAATTTAAAGAAAATGTCATTTTGAATCAGATAGAACCATTTGATTTGCAGCATTAATTTTTTCACTTCCCAATATGTATGTTTTTCCAGTAGTAGTAATGGTTAAACTTAATTTTCATAAAGAATTTTATATATTTTCCTACATATTTATTCTCAAAATTCCACCATTAATTTTTGGACACCCTGTATTTATTATTCAAAAACTTCAAGTGCAGGATGAGTAAATCTGCATATTTTTGAGAGAACACATGTGAAAATATTTTACAAACCAAAAAAAAAAACAAATGTTCAATTCTCCTTACATACTGTATATCAACTCTGCATTCCAGTTTATGGCATAGTTTCCTTAGCATGTTCGTATCAACAAACGCAATGATTCGCTAAATAATTTCCTTCAGAATTAAATTCCTTCACCTATTAAAACCTGTTAAGGGGTGAAACAAACTTTCGCATACCGTATTTCAAAGCATACACGATTTCCTCAATTTGCGTGTATACACTTTTTATAATGAAATTTCAAATTGTTACATTCAGTGATGGAAATGGGGTTTTTTAACTAGGAATGCAGCAAAATGCATCGATTCTACGACACCCTCTCCCTAAAAAAATACGATTTACACGAAATAGCACTCAAAGTAGCAGACCAAGATTAGAGTCACGTGTCAGGGTTTCGTTTCTTCGGTCTTGAACACAGCTCAAAGCAAGCAAACGTGAAACGCGAGATTTATTTACTCTTTTAATGGAAAAAAGAAAGAAATGGAAATATTACAGAATTTACTGAGAATATGAAAATAAAGAATTATGAAAGTGCCCCCTTTGGAAAGCACTGGTTTAAACAAACAACAAAAAAAGAGAATACAAATAAATTAGTTGATTCAAATAACCCTTGTCTAGAATGGTGTATGTTATGCCGAATGTAGCTTAGGTTTTTTTTTTTCATCTTTGGAACCAGTTGGACGCCATCCTCTCGCTTCCTCTCATGTCCTCTTTCCGTCTTCTTGTTTCCCACCCCATTTCTATCACTGCTTACATCCTCTATATCAATTTCAGAATACATCATATTCAATAATATATTTTCTACACCTAACAAATTTACTTGTGTAATTATTTCTGTTCTGTTTCCACATCCACTAAGAAACGAGTATTCATTTTTCCTATTTCATGTACTAAAATAGGACTTGTAGCAAACCACAAATGTACCCACAATGTTCAGAAAAGTGGAATTATTTGAAAAATAAAATATGAAACAGAAATTTTGTAATTGGACACACCAATCTGTTATCTTCACTAAACTGTAAAGAATTTGAGCAGTTTAATTTTTTACTTACCTCATCAAGAACTTTGTTTGCAATGAAGAATTAAAACTGGGCTACTCACTAACTCTCTGGGCCGAAGGAACGGTGCCAATGTCTTTTGAAATCATTAGATTTTATTGGATGATATTACTTAAAGGAAATTTTTTAAACTCTATTAGAGACTATTTTAATAGATATCAAATTCTAATAAAGGTAAAAATTGCTCTATTAGAGACCATATTTGGGCTGTTGAAATAGATTATGATACTTTAAATTAATATTTTGTCAACCGATATTCGACGAAATATTTTATTTTTCGACATGAAAACTTTAAATTTCAATAACGTTTTACAATAAAAACTGTTTAAAACTGGACTGTCCAACCCAAACGTATCCAGGACCTACTAGGAAAAAGAACCACCTAAATTTTATTCTGAAAAAACCGCAACAAATATTCTCTACTTAAAAACTAAAACTAGTGTCAGCAATGAATAAATATGAAAATGACATATATATAAGAAATCAAGAAAATATCCTGAAAAAAAAAGACCAGTTTAAAAAATATTTGGTCAAAAATTTGGAAGAAATGAGTCAAGTTCAGTACATTGACGATTTCCTTTATGAGCCACAAATTGTTTTCTACTGAGCTATGGGTTGGCAAGGTCTTATTTAAAACAGCATATCTCTTAGAGCAGCTGTTTTCAAACAGAGATCTGCGAAGGCGTTTCTGCGGCTCCTCAAAACGTTCATGAAAATTTCGATATTTGTTATTTTTTCTAACAATTTTTCAAGTTACACACTACTAGCTTAATATTTATTTTATTCAAAGGAATAATAATATTTGGTTCTTCAACAAGAACCAAATATTATTATTCCTTTGAATTATTATTTATTCTTTTGAATTATATTATTATTCCTTTGAATTATGTTATTATTATATTATTCCTCTGAATTATATTATTATTCCTTTGAATTTCAGAGGTTTAGTTGCAAAGTATTATTAACTAAACCTCTTGCTCCTAGATGGAGTTAGTCTAGGCATAAGGAGAAATCCCCATTTTATTCGTTTCATACTGGATGCTGAGACAGATCTCAGACTGCAATTGTCAGCCATTATACCGAATTGCAAATATTATGCTCATTAAAACAACCGTATTCCTCTAACTCAGAAATTAACATAACTATGTAGAAGAATAACCTTTCGCCTCTGGCGAAAATGGTATACTGGTTTTCAAAGAAAAGCTCATTTTTCAAATATTGCACTTTTAACAGCTTTAATTTGTATTAGTGGGCAATTGGAAAATGTAAATAGTAATATATTATTAGCCTCATAAAACACCTAATGCATATCTCATTTATCCCTAAAATGAAAAAGTTGGATTTTTCTTATTTTCTACGGTTAAGGGGCGAATCATCCAATATATATATAAATTAAAATTATTTTATTTTATTACTATATTGAAATATTATTGAAATTTTAAAATCAGATATTAAATTTCTATAAAAAAAGGGAACAACCAGTTTGATTTTAACCAATTGTACTTAAAAAACATATGATCGGATAATTCTGTTGTTTATCAACACTTGTCATCAGAATTTCTCATTTTTAGATAAATATGCCATTTGCAATATCATTCCAAATTTTACATTTTCTACTTTTAACGCCGCTTGACGATGGTAAATTAAGGTTATTTGGAGGATTTGAAAACTATGAATCATCGTATTTCGTTAATATCTATTCAACTCAAAAATATTTTTTCATTAATCTCTCAAAACAAAAAGTTGCGTTTTTCCACCCACTCTAGGATGAAATGACAAATGGTGCTGCCAATGCAAGCCCTTTGATCTTCACACTCCCCCATTAAAATATGGCATATTTTGCCCAAATGATCGTTTGCAATATTCGTTTAAACTTTTGAACTTTTTTCACTGTTGGGAGTCCCAAGTATAACTATGGGAAATTCCGAAAATGTGAATCGTAATATTTCATCAATGCCTATCCAATACAAAAATAATTTTTAATTTATTTCTAAAAGCAAAGAAGTTCATGTCTACAGCCCACAAAATGAAAACATTAGATCGTTTGCTCTGAAAACGAGCATGTAGATCATACTTTAATGTACGATTTATTGAATAAAGAGATAATGTTTTTTGTTGTTGTTTTCATTTATTTTTTTATTTGTGCAGGCACATTTTACATTGTATGCATCAAAATGTTTAGAAAATATTCAGATTATTATTGAATAATCAACAGTTTATTGCCTTATATAGCTTTATTGTTAACGTTACAGTAAAATATCTAAACCTTACTTTCCGTCATATATTTCATTACTTATTAGATGGTCCCATCACAGAATAAAAAGTTCAAAAACACTGTTTAAAACGCCTGCTAAAACTGGTGGTGGAGTAAAGCTAAATATTAGCGATAAAGTTCACTAACTTGAAAGTTCACAATTTTTATCCATAATGATAATGCTGATTTATTGATTTTCATATTACTAAATATCCGAATAATATTTAAATCTCAAAATTTTCCTGTAACAATAGTTTAGAATTATTAAAATGCATTCAGTACATAAGCATCATTCTTGAAATCTACATGTTTCTAATATGTCTTCATTGTTTTAGATTTGCAAAAGATATGGATTGGGATCAAAAAAATGGCGGGATTTTACGCTTGGCAGACCTCTTCATTTGAACTGTTTAAGTAAGTATTTTCCATTCAAAAATTTTATTACATATAAAATTGAGAAGACTTGTAAGTTTTGTTTTTATTAGGATTCTGTTCGTAAATGCGGACAGAATCCTTTTTGGTTGCATGAATTCTTTAATTTAAAAGCAAACGATACACAATGAAATTGAAAAGCTTCTCTATGCGAAGAGAACCCGCAGAAAGAAATAAAAAAACTTCGCCAGGGAGAGAAACACACAGAGAGAAATTGAGAAGTTTCTCCAGGTGAAAAGAACGCAGAATAAAATTAAGATACTTCTCTTCGGCAAGACAGCACACAGAAGGAAATTAAGAAACTGCTTTAGACGAAGAGGGTACACGGTAGAAAATTAAATATCATCTCCACGAGAAGACAATACAGAGAAGGAAATTAAGAAGTTTCTCCAAACTAAGAGAACATGCATTTAGGACACTTCACAGAAGGATCCTAATACTATTGAGTAATACACATTAGCTTATAGTACTTGTTTGACCACTGCATCAGACAGCTCAAACACTATTTATGAAATTTTATACAGGGTGATTCAGAATTCATCATCAATATTTAGTGGGGAGGTAGGGAATAAGAAAAGAAAGAGATTTCACATAGGAAAGTATGGGGGCAGACGAACGCATGGTGGTGTAGAGGGCGCTGTGTGTACACACCTCTCATACAGAAGCACAGCTGTTTGACGCGTGCAGTCAGTTGTCATTCGACAAGGTGAATTTGCAGAAGTAACATGAACCGGTATACGTGGAATGAATGTGCAGATATGCATGTAACTTACGGTGCGGCAGGAGAAAGATGTCTTCGAGCCAGGCAATTGTATGCAGCGCGCTTCCCAAACCGCCGTGTGCCACAGCATCAAATGTTTTCACGTATTCATCGCCAACTGCGTGAAACAGGATCGTTTGCTGCTAGTAATGTTAATCGAGGGAGGCGCAGATCGGCATGGTCAGTAGCAGTAGAGGAAGCTGTCCTACAGGAAATCGAGGAACAACCTGGTGCTAGCACACGAGGTATTGCTAGGCAGTTCAGAATTTCGCAAGCAACAGCGTGGCGGATATTACACGATGAAGGGTTACATCCGTTTCATCTGCAAAGATGAAACGGATGTAACCCTTCATCGTGTAAATTATTGGCAGCAGACGACCATCCCAAGCGTGTTATTTTTTGTCAGTGGTTCATGCAGAGAACAGCCGTTGATCCCAATTTCCCAACGTATGTTCTTTTCACCGATGAGGCGTTGTTCACTCGAGAGGGTGTCTTCAACACACACAATTGGCATGTGTGGGCTCATCAGAACCCACACGGTACAAGACCTGGAGCTGCGCAACAACGTTTTGCTGTCAATGTGTGGACTGGGATTGTCGGTGACTGTTTGTTGGGCCCGTATTTACTACCATCCCGTTTGGACGGTGCCAAGTACCTAACATTTCTTCAGACTGTGTTACCGGATCTTCTGAACGAGGTTCCTGATGGTAGTCTACGGCGAATGTGGTTCCAGCATGACGGCGCTCCTGCACATTTCGCAAATGCTGTGCGTGCTTACCTACGCAGACAGTTTGGTGGTCAATGGATTGGCCGCGGTGGACCGGTTTCTTGGCCACCACGTTCACCGGATTTATCTCCAATCGATTTCTTTGTATGGGGTGCTATGAAAAACATGGTGTACGAGACCCCTGTTGATAGTGCTATGGATCTTGTAGCACGCATATCAGTTGCTGCCTCAAACATCCGGGAAATGCCAGGCATCTTCCACAGGGTCCGGCTGTCCATGCAACGCCGTTGTGAGTCATGCATTCTAGCACATGGTCGGCAGTTCGAGCACCTCTTGTAAGTCTGTACAACCAATGCAAAGAAATGTTACATGTAAGATAATAAATGTTTTTTCCTTACCACTTCCTTCTTATGTGTTCTTTCCATCATTGAACTGGGGTCATTTTGCCCTACTACATGGCATATGCGTCCATGCTTTCCTATGTGAAATCTCCTTCGTTTCTTATCACCTACCTCCCCACCAAATATTGATGATGAATTCTGAATCACCCTGTATATCAAAAGTAATGTATGAGCAGAATATTAATGTGGCACGTTTTTCACTGGATTTGACAGTTCATACATGAGAGAATTAACTGATACACAATAATCATTTACTGAACTCAAAATTTATATCTACTGCTCGGTTGAGAATTTCGAGAGACGTGGTAAGCCGTCCCGTGGTCAAGTGGTTAGCGCGCATGGCTACTGATCTAAGGGATCTGGGTTCGAGCCCAGGGTAAGGCATGGATATATATGTCGTTTTTCTGCTGAGGTCCTGCCATCCTCTTAGACCTTCTACTGTGGTATATAAATTGACAGGCTCCTGTCAGACCTCTGTGGCTAGCAGCTGTTTGAGGGGTTATTTATTTATTTTTTTTAATAATTCAATTTCTTTTTGACAGAGAATCGGACAATTGGGGCACCAAATGGGAGAATGAAGATGTTCTTACTGAAGATTGTGTCGCTCTAAACGTTTCGTCTGGCAACTTGATTGATGCAAAATGTTCAAACGAACTTCCTTATGTATGCATGAACAATGGGCTTTCAAGAAAACCAGTTCGAAGTGAGTAAATTTATTTTTTACAAAAGATATTTGAAATAGAAAATTTTAAATGTATTTCACTCCACACGGTGTCGAATAATAGAAACATTTTTTAATTAAGGACGAAGGTACTTCCCTACACAAAAGACGGAGGTAACCTAGAAGCTATATCAGGCTTGTCCTGGTTTCTCATATAACATATAAACACTTACACAAGGACATGCACCGCTGGTCTTAATAGATACGCTAACCACTAAACCAGGTAGGATCTAATTTAAAAATTCCCCTGTTTGCTTACAGAGAAAAATTATAGCTATTAGTATGAAAAGGGTACAAGTAATATAGCTTGGATTGGTTTGATCACCTCTTAATACCAGGCAGTGTGGGATTTAGCGGAGATAAATCTGAATGAAGGCTCGGTTCTTTTTGACAGATGACCAAGTATGCGAATACTAGGTACTCGCATAAAAATTCTAATGATAGCGTTATCTGCAAGACTACATTTAATATAGAGTAAATATTGAATAAAAAAATTTCTTGCCTTCCTCGGCTACATTTCAAGCACAGGCTACTATTTTGAGCCCTGTTGAGGAGCCCTCTTGCTCATTGCGGCAACGTTTTGCACACAATGGGCTAAATGGCCAGGTCACAAGGACCCGAGGTCTCAAAGAAGACTGGGGGACTACTCCCTGTTCCAGGGAAAGTATTCTGCATTAAGATTGCGCTTAATAGAATTAAGAATCTGGTTGACAGGCAATTACGTGATGAGCAATGTGGATTCAGAAGTGGCAGGGGATGTGTGGATCAAATATTTACACTTAGGCAGATTCTTGAGAAATGTTTAGAGTTTCAGAAACCTTTGGTTGCTAGCTTTGTTGATTTCAAAAAGGCTTTCGACTCTGTTGATCGTCATAATTTGTGGTTGATTGTGAGATCATATGGTATACCGGACAAGTTAGTTAACATAATGAAAGCTCTCTATAATAACACTAAGTCGTGTGTGAGAGTTGGTAAGGCTTGTTGCAATTGATTTAGCATCATTTCTGGTGTTCGACAAGGGTGCATTTTGTCTCCTTTTTTCTTTAGTTTGGTTATTGATTATGTTATGCGAAATTCACTTCAAGGGAAAGATTTTGGCCTTAAATGGGCTGGAGGTACGAAAATTTCCGACTTAGATTATGCTGATGATTTAGCCCTTTCGGCAAATGATGTTGATGAGATGAACTCTTTCATTCGAGCTGTTGATGAAACTGGTACTAGAGTATGTTTGGTTATAAACAGAGAGAAAACTAAAGTGATGAAAATTGGTCAGGCAGTCTGTGATTCAGTTAATCTGAATGGTTGCAATCTTGAACAGTTGTCAGAGTTAAATTATCTTGGGAACTATGTAACAGATGTTGGTGACGTGCGGCATGAGATTCACAGACGGATAGGGATTGCTGCCGGGAGTTTTAAGAATCTATGGAGAGTGTTGAGAAATAGGCCTATTCACCTAAAGACTAAAATTAGACTGTAAATAGTCTGGTTCTTTCTAGGATTAGTTATGGTAGTGAAACTTGGACACTTTGTAAACAAGGTAACAGGAAACTAAATGCTTTTAATTCTAGATGCTTACGCTGTGCAGAGAGAGAGTCCGTTGGTTTGGCCATGTTGCCCGTATGGATAATTATAGATTGGCGAATAGGGTTATGAACGGTGTGCCTAAAGGCTTCAGAAAGAGGTGGAGACCTAGGATGCGGTGGGCAGATAATGTCGAACAGGACCTTATTAGAATTGGTGTGCAGTGGCAACATGCAGCAGATGTAGCTCAGGACAGACTTGCTTGGAGAACTAAATTGCACGATCTGGTTGGACCTCCGTAGCCCATGGCTGCTTGATGATGATGATGATGATGACGACAACGACGACGACGACGACTCTTTGGTTTGTGCTTTTTGTTTGTTTTTGCATATTTTATACATATAACTCATCTTTACAGAAACAATGATACAGGTAGAAACAAAAACAAAAACACGAATATATGTAATTTTATTGCATTGGTGTTCAAATTAATGTCCAGTAAGGGAGATTACTAACTAGATGTTTACAAGCGTTTGTTCTCTACACGCAAAATAATCTTCAACCAACCAAGAGTAAATTTGCATGTGCTACATTTTCATCGATCAGAGACAATTAAAATACTTTTATTTTTTACAATTACATAGACAAATCCGGAAACTCTTTTTAGAAGTGCTCAAATTATGAACAAGGATAAGTAAGAAAGGAAATCATCCTAAGTGTCTTCTTAGGTGGTAAAAACAATAATATAAACGATCATACAGAAGCAAGTAATAAAATCGAATTATTCGGGAATAGGGTGTACTTTTATTGTAGAAAAAAGAAAAAAGTGTGTGTTAAAAGTATCGTTATGCAAACTTATAATATCATATTTACTCTAATGATCAAATTGTTTAAACAATTATCATTTGTGTTTTAATTAACCTTTAAAGTAAATTATAACATTACAAATGCTAAATATTACAAAAATATTATTGAAAATCGTTATTTGGATTTATCTCCAGAGACATTTTTTCAATGAAATGTATATTGCAAAGTTAGTGAGCGTTGAGCATGCCTTCCAATAGGTATAACATGGAAGCGTCCCAATATATGTTGGAAGGTTGTGTATATCAAAATTATTTTTCAGCTCATTTTAAATAAAAACTAGTTACTGTCGTCATTTTGTAGTCTTCCCTGTCTGCATGTAGGTATTCAACTTTTTGTTTTTAGAGATAATTAATTTTTTTTTCGGTGAATTCCACTGTTACATATATAAAAAGGTATTAAGGAAAGCTACGATTGACATTTTCCGAATTTCCCGAATTTCCCAATAGCTTCCATAGCACCCTGTAACTGTGGAAATTTTTGGAATATGAAAATAATTTTGCAGAATCTTGTCAACGATTTGTTTATGGTGGAAATTTTTGTGGTGAAGTATAAGCAGCAAGAGGTTTGCATTGACGAAAAGGATTTGCTCTCTTACCACCAGGAAGCGTGGGAAATCCCAACCTTCTTATTTTAAAAGAAAAATGAAAAATTATTTTTCTGTTGTATGTGTACTAACAAAATATTGCTATTTACAATTTCTCGGGCATCCATTTGTTCCATTTTCCTCTGTTAGAGGTCATAAAGACGGTAAATAGGAAATTTCACTCTTTTTGAAAACAACCACTCAATATTCTGTAGAGAGGAGATGTCATGCTTCTAGTTTAAACAACTTATTTTATCTTTTAGGTGTTACAAATATTTCCGTCTCCATATCTCAAAGTGATCCAGGTTCGATTCGGAGCTCAAAAGATCTGCTCAAAACTCTAGCTTGCAAAATGTTCAGCAATGGCAATGCCTCAGATCCATTACAGCAAGAATTCGTCACTTATCAATGGCTGAAAGACGGAATCCCTCTGAAAGTTCACGACTCGACCATTTATTTGAGTGTCGTTGAAGACGATACAAAGCAGAACTTCACCATCTTCAATCAACAAGGGAAATATCAGTGTATAGTACTGATCACAGGATTAGATGAATATGTCAGATCTGAAGAAGTCGAAATATACTTCTCAGGTAAGGTTAACTCGTTCGTAATGTTATTTAGAATATTTTGTTTATGAGATAACTCATATAATTCCACATCAATAAAATTATCCACTCTATATTATGCAGATTGTACAGTAAAATTCATGAAAAAAAATATGATTCTATTTTGTTCTTATCATATTTTGACGATCTCTTTTTAATCATTAGGAAAATGAGGCGTTTTTTTTTTTTTTTTTTTTTTTTTGTTAATCTTCGTTCTTATCTGTTATTATCACTTACACATCAAATATATAAGAGACTAACCTCACTTATATATCAAATGTATAAAACAAATACCCCCTCAATCATCTGCTTGGCACAGAGGTCCGACAGGAGCCTATCAGTTTACATAGCATAGTAGAAGGTCTATGCGAATGGCAGGACCTCAACATAAAAACAACACGAATATCCATGCTTTCACCATAGACCCATGTTCCTTAAAGCAGTAGCCAAGTGCACTAACCACTCGGCCACGTGGATGACATCAAATGTATGTAAATTTTATATATATAATTGATAAATTAAAAAATAGCTATCTCCCTTATGTACCCTAAAAATTGGAAAATAAAACTAAAGCATATCGATAGTGCAATCAGTCACTGAATTCGCATTTACTTCAAAAGAAAATAGGGCGCCGGCAATCTTGTTGCTGGCGCCCTATCTAACTTTGAAGTGATTACGAATTTAGTGACTGATTGCACCATCGATACGTTTTAGGTTTATTATCTACATTTTAGAGCGCATATAGGAAGATAGGCATTTTTCAGAATTTTTAATTTATATATATTTTTTTCTTCGACACTAAAAATACCTTCCTTGAGAAAATTTCATCTGATATAGACTCATAAACATCGATTATTTTCCACCCTGTTTTTCCTCCTCCTTTGTTTGGATCGTGCTTGAGATAGCCCATGACACTGGAAACCTCGCGAGCTTTAATTTGAAATATAACTGTTAAAGTGGACCCCCGCGAAATTTCCGACACCTTTTGGGGAAGGGGAGGATGTGGGAATCATAATTCGAAGTAGTCGGCGGCGGTCCTCATATGATCTTACATTTGACACCCAACTCTCAACTCTATGCCCTCGCGTTCGGAAGATATAACAGAAAAACCACGTTCACCTCTCCCTTTTTAACAGGAAAGAAAGTGATTAATAACTCATAATACTCCCTCACATCACACAAGCCATCACACAAGCTTTCATTTGACATTCAACATCTGCATTCGGCCCTCCCTTTCGAAGGATATGGTGGAACTATCCTTCAGATATTTTCCCCATTTTATGAGGGACGAATTTTAATAACCTGTGACACTCGTGTCACAAGCTTTCATTTGACACATAACACGTTTCTCTCAGCCCTCGCGTTCGAAATATGTAGTAAAACATCGTTCTGATATTCCCCTTTCTTAGAGGGAGGAAGAAAGCATGAGGGGCAACTTTCTATAATTATTATTATATTATAGCTTATATAATTATTACTATTATGACTAATAATGATATAACCTATAATTAATATAAATTAATATAAACTAATAATATATATAAGCTATAATTATTAGTATTATAGGTTATATATATTATTAGTTTTATAGTATAGGTCACTCCCCATGTCGCAAGCTTTCATTTGACACATAAATCTTTAAATTTCTCTGTTGCGTTCGAAAGATATGGTGAAACAACTGTTATGAAAAATCCACAAACCGACAAATGTCAAAGCGAAAAAGCAATAACAAGATAGGTAAAAAGACGCACATCACTTATTGCATTACCCTCCAACCTCTATTGGGACTTCCATATTATTTGAATGCAAAGCCACATTCAGAACCCTAACTTTGAAACTAACAGTGGTGGCTCGTCATTAAAATGTTTGGGTTCGGTTTTTTACCTCTGAGCGGTACTTCTTTTGCACCCAATGGGCTAAATGACCATTGTATGATGATGTCCTTGATCCAGATGTGTCTTGTGTCCAGATGTCCTTGATCACAAGGACCCTGAAGACTCAGAGAAAGTTGGGAGTGAGAACCCACTGGAACAACTGTTGGGCGACAGATATGTAACCTTCCGTCAAGGCAATCCAGCGTGTTCTTTAAGTGCACAGGATATGACTCTCTCCAGCACACGGGCCACTGTTTAACATCCCATCCGACGGACGGCGGCCTTTCCAAGCCCATCGGTGTTCCCTACTGACCGAATGCAGAAAGAGAAGTTTTGCGAACCGAATAGGACTGAAAAGACGTTTCGTAAATCATATATTCTTTTTTTTTGTTCAGCTGTTCTCAAAACGTATTATTTAACAAAACCAAATTCGAAAAGATCGTCTTGTCCTCTCTCTTTCAATTCGATATCTTACTTTTGCACTTAGGGGAGCAAGGGGGCCATCCCCCCCCTAGAATGCTAATAATTGTAATAGAAAAAAATATATTAAACTTATTTACATTTCATTTTTTAAAAACCTGTAAAATGGAGGGAGAAAATGTTATATTTTATTGTAAATCAAGGCTCTTGCCCCTCCCTCCCTTTTACATTTTGCCGTCTCGATATACGTATATACACATACATTTTTCCTATTATCCGTTCTGGTGTAATTTAAAAAAAAACTGTTTGTGAAAATTATGTCTTATGTATAGTTTTTTTGTCTGTTTGTTTGTTTCGTTGCTTTTCGATTATAAATTTATATTTATTATTTTAAACTGAGTTTTTCGTTGCAATTCATCACTTGAGCAGTTATCTAGTCTGGTTATATTGAATTTACAATTTTAATTTATTACATATACATTTTATTACATACATTAATTTACTTTGCAACGAATTGTGAAAAAGTGATGTGGTAATAAAATGAAATGTGGAAAAAACTGTAATGAACAGCTGCTGGGATTTCACTGGACACCTTTAAGTTACAAGTCAATCAAACAACCCACCACATTTAGTCGCCTAAATTACGAACTACTGTCGAGGTACGATGTTAAAATATAATAGGATTATCTTGTAAACCATATTTTCAACACATTTTATATTTCCATATTTAATAAAATAATAAATAAATAAATACCCCCTCAAGCAGCTGCTTGCCACAGAGGTCTGACAGGAGCCTGTCAGTTTATATGCCACAGTAGAAGATCTGAGAGGATGGCAGGACCTCAGCAGAAAAACGACACATACATCCATGCCTTACCCGGGGCTCGAACCCAGGTCCCTTAGGTCAATAGCCAAGCGCGCTAACCACTCGGCCATGGGACGGCTGTTCTTAAATATTTCACACATAAATATCCTTTTTTAGCAAAATAAAAAGTTGGCAACCCAGTTCAAGCACATCTTCTCAGGAAAGTTTAGGCTTGTTGAACCTACTACAGTCAAATGAAGATTTCCGCTAAGTAACAAAATCTTCGACTATTGGTTGCACTTAATAGAATTAGCCAATCAAATGCCACGTGCCACTACAAAATGGGGGCGTAGCATGAAAAAACATAAACCGCGTTAAAGTGAAAAATATGTAAAACGAAGAATCAGTATTGTTTCTTTCAGTTTATTACAAATCTTTTGAATAGTTTTCAAGTAACGTTTAAACAATTACAGCTTTCGAGCTTTTTCGCGCTCAGAATAACTAAGTGTATAATTTTTCTTGTAATTGTGAAAAATAAGTAAAACAATAAAGACATTTTTATTATAATTTCAACCTTCTAATCAGTCTATAAAGAAAATAAGAAAAATGTAGTCTTTGATTTTTTTTACGTATTCTCTGGCTTTAATAAATGAATGGCTCTTTGCGTTTAAAATGATATGATACGAGACCTTTCAGGTTTTACTAGTATTTCTATTTTTTTCTATTCAAAGAGAATTAACATTTTAATTTTGTCATAAAATTATTAGAATTATTTTTAAGTTTGCAATAGCCAATAATACGAAGAGAAAAAATGTTTAGCGACATGCATTTCGCTAAACATACAGCCGTCCCGTGGCCGAGTGGTTAGCGCTCTGGCTACTGACCTGGATTCGAGCTCCGGGTAAAAGCATGGTTGTTTTTCTGCTGAGGTCCTGCCATCTTCACAGACCTTATACTATGGAATATAAACTGACAGGCTCCTGTCAGACCTCTGTGACAAGCAGTTGCTTGAGGGGGTAGTTATTTCTTTACATTTGTATGTTTTATGATTCGAAAGAGAAATATTTTCTCCAAATCGGACTCGGGTTCTATAATTGTTTAAATCAGGATCAGATCTAGGAGAAGGGTCAAGGGGACCATACCTCCCCCCCCCCAACTTCAGAATACTACTTAGGGTAACAGAGTCAAAAAATTATTCAACGTATTTATATTTCATGCATTTTTTTTCAACAAAAATTTTTAAAGCCCTGTGAAACGGAGGGGAAATGTTATACTGCATTTAAAATCCAATACCTTAACCCCGGGCCTGGTTGAAATGATTCGGGCCCGGGATGTTCCTAGATAGAAAAATTGATCCCGAACCCATCTCTAATTACAATGTTAAATCTCAGCTATTGCAGTTGTAGCTATAGCAACCTTTTTATCACTTAATCAAATATATGAAATTTATGCCATTTTTATTTTGCTTTTGATTAACAGATGTATCCAGATATGCATTCGTTATCGAGGATAACCTTAAACAGATCCCTTTTAACCAGGCCGTAGATTTTTCCAGAGCAAATTTTTCTCACTTTCTTGATCTGTTTAGAGAACCGATGGACAATGCTTTAAGGAATTTGACAAGTGACGATTCGACGCTCTCAGCTTCTGTAGACTGGGACTTTCAAAATATCAGGTAAACACTCAGAATCTTTGCTTTCATTTCACCTCTTCTAGTTATTACTGGAAATTAAATTCATAAATAAAGAAATGACCATGCGAAGTGAAATCACTTGTTTTATTTGACCTTTCTACAATTTTCACTTGCTTACGTGTTTATTTTACACTGACTTTCTAAGGCTGCAGGTGACGTTCACATTCTGATGATGGTATAATGATGCAAGTGTTTAGGTGCGGTGGTTGGTTCAGTCGGGTAGTGGACCAGACTCGTAGACTGCAGTTCCCAGATTAGAATTCCAGCTAGGCCAATATGGAGATTTATCACCGCTAATTCTCATCCTGTCGTCGGTGAGAAAGGGGACGCCTATGGGCTGACTACAATTGAGACTTGTGTCATCCTTTTCTGCGGAATTATTCTGAGACTTGTAATCCGAGGGAAGGAGGGGGCTTAAAATATAGGTAGGGCTTAAAATATAGGTCAACCAGGGGGTCTACAAAATCCAGGGCTTAAAACATAGGTGAGTCTGAAATAAAGAAAAATCGAGACTATTCGAGAAGGGGAGCTTAAAATATAGGTGGGTCGACCAGGGGGTTTGCAAAATCCATGACTTAAAATATAGGTAAGGCTTAAAATATAGCACAACCAGGTGGTTTACAAACTCCATGGCTTAAAATATAGGTAGGGCTTAAAATATAGGTCAACCAGGGGGTTTGCAAGTGGAGGGTTTAAAATATAAGTCAACCATTGGGGAGGTCTGAAATAAAGAAAAATCGAGACTATTCGAGAAGGAGGGCTTAAAATATAGGTAGGTCAACCAGGGGGGTTTGCAAAATCGAGGTTTTAAAATAAAAGGTGAGTCTGAAATAAAGAAAAATCGAGACTATTCGAGAAGGGGGGGCTTAAAATATAGGTGGATCGACCAGGGGGTTTGCAAAATCCATGACTTAAAATATAGGTAGGGCTTAAAATATAGCACAACCAGGTGGTTTGCAAAATCCATGGCTTAAAATATAGCACAACCAGGTGGTTTGCAAAATCCATGGCTTAAAATATAGCACAACCAGGTGGTTTGCAAAATCCATGGCTTAAAATATAGGTAGGGCTTAAAATATAGGTCAACCAGGGGGTTTGCAAGTGGAGGGTTTAAAATATAAGTCAACTATTGGGGAG
The DNA here is from genome assembly GCA_038380435.1 of Ryuthela nishihirai. Classification (NCBI taxonomy): domain Eukaryota; kingdom Metazoa; phylum Arthropoda; class Arachnida; order Araneae; family Heptathelidae; genus Ryuthela; species Ryuthela nishihirai. The sequence goes on from JAWZYU010000015.1 coordinate 25,673,120, forward strand.
GTCTGAAATAAAGAAAAATCGTGACTATTCGAGAAGGAGGGCTTAAAATATAGGTGGGTCAACCAGGGGGGTTTGCAAAATCGAGGTTTTAAAATAAAAGGTGAGTCGGAAATAAAGAAAAATCGAGACTATTCGAGAAGGGGGGCTTAAAATTAGAGTTAAAAACTAGATAGCACCAGGGGTTAAAAGGGGGAGAAATTTTTAATTATGAATTATTACTTATGAATTATTAATTATGAATTATTAATACCACGACAGTTGCGACACCAGGGTCAATTTCCTGTTGATTGCAACATAGGGGTCAAAGTTCAGAAGGCAACGTGGACCAACACAGATCAATTTCCGGTCGGTGACGTCATAGGGGGGAAAGCACTGTGCAAAGGGGGATTCCTATGGTGTGATGAAACTACTGGCGTGTATGAAGGTCATAAAGCTGTATAAATAACACCTGATACTGAGCTCTGTTAATCAGTGTTATTCTTGTTCTCCAGATGGGAAAGGTTGCTGACTTAAGTGAGTTTGAAAAAGGCCAAATTGTAATGGCCAGATGACTGGGTCAGAGTATTTCCGAGACAGCAAGTCTTGTGGGATACCCACGGTCAGCCATAGTTCGTACCTTCAAAAGTGATCAGAGGACGGAAAAACCACGAACCGCTGGCAAAGTGTGGGCCGACCACTACTCATCGATGCTAGAGGGGAGTGATAGCTATATCATATGGTACGAGCCAACATAAGGGATACTGTGGTGCAACTCGCCCGTAATTTGAATGCCGGTGACAGGAATAATGTGTCACAACACACAGTATATTGAAGCCTGCTGAAAATGGGGCTGCATAGCTGCAGGCCACCCCGAGTGCCCATGCTAACTTCGGTTCACCGTCAAAAGCGCCTACAATGGGCATGCGAGCATCAAAACTGGGCATTGAATGATTGGAAGAAGGTCGTCTGGTCAGATGACCTGACGACCTTCTTTGCTGCTGAAATAGCAGCAAAGGTTTAGATTATTAAAGATTTAACAGAAAATGAAACCTCATTTCTTGTTTGTACGATGTGCACCGCCGGATTAGTATGCGTCTTTTACCTGGGGAAGTATTGGCACCAGGATGCACCATGGGACAAAAACAAGCCAGGGGATGCTTTGGTCAATATTCTATTGGGAATTCCTGGATCCAGTCATTCATGTGCAGAAAACTATGACGTCTAGCTCCTACCACAACATCATTGCAGACCAGGCACATCCTTTCATGGCAATGGATACCCCTCTAGTAGTGCCTTCTTTCAGCAGTATAATGCGCCATGCCACACTACCCGGATTGTTCGAGAATGGTTTGCGGAACATGAGGAAGACTTCCAGGTGTTGCCTGGCCTCCAAATTCCCCAGATATCAATCCAATCGAGCATCTGTGGTTTGTGTTGGAAGAGCATATCCGATCTGCGGAGGCTCAACCATGTAACTTACAAAAGGTAAAGGATCTGCTGGTAAATGTTGATACCAGATACCACAAGACACCTTTAGAAATCTTGTAGCGTCCATGCCTCGCCTTGTAAGAGCTGTTTTGGTAGTATGTGGAGGACCAACATCATTTTAGGCAGGGGGTCATAATGTTTTGGCTCTTCGGTGTATATAGCATGAAATATTTCTAAATTCTACATTAAACTCTATATTACGACAAGTCCAGCCCGAACCATTTCCCACAATTATTGAGCCAGAACACAATTTGATGAAACATTTCTGTGACGAATCATATGGTATATATAAAATATGTATCTTGTTAATCATTTATTTATTCTTATATTATTAATTTCAATCATTTTATGACAAAAATAAAATGTTAATGCTGCTTGGAACGAGAAATGTTAAAAATAGAAACCGAAAATTTATGGAAACATGATTTAAAAATAAAGGAGCCATTCATTTATTAAAGATAGAGAATGCTTAAAATAAAAAAAACACATGGTACTTATTTCTAAAAGCTAAAGACTGATTAAAATGTTGAAATTATGATATAACCAAAGAATATTTTATATTTTTTTTTTTCACAATTAAAACAATATTTAAATTTTAATTATTCTGAACATGAGCCCGAACTCATCTCGACATATACGTTTTGGAAAGTAACAGCATCTCGTCCTCTTTAAATTTTTAAAATAATTAAAATAATATGGTCAGAAAAAACATTATCTATATATCATTTTAAAAATATAAAAAAGATAACAATTCAACTGCAGTTATTAAAAATATTTTTTTAATTTATTTATTATTCTTTGATCATAGTACAAGCAAATTTTAGCTTTACGGGTGACCCGCAAACCTTAAAACTTAGGATATAGAATAATTACTTTTATAATTTGTTATAATTTGTATGATTAGTCTTCTTTCATTTGCTGTGACATTAATATTGTTTGACATTGACATATGATGAATGTAATTTTGACAGTAAAATGAGACATTTATATATTTAGCAATGAAATTCATGACATTGACAGATAACATTGACAGTAAAATAAAATATTTGCTTCAAAAGCGAATTTCATGGTATATATATATATGTCATATAGAGAATATTTTAGCCGTCCCATGGCCGAGTGGTTAGCGCGCTTGGCTACTGATCTAAGGGACCTGGGTTCGAGCCCGGGTAAGGCAGGCATGGCTGTTTGTGTCGTTTTTCTGCTGAGGTCCTACCATCCTTTCAGACCTTCTACTATGGCATATAAACTGTCAGGCTCCTGTCAGACCTCTGTGGCAAGCAGCTGCTTGAGGGGGTATTTATTTTATAGAATATTTCACATTACAGCTGTTTCTTATTTAACAAGAATCTATTTTGGCTACAGTAAACCTTTCCCTGATTTATTACAATAAATCTCTATTTTTTTACTTCGGTTATATGTAGTTGCTTTGGGTCTGAGTAGCTGGTTATAGTGAATGTGTTTGTTTCTTTGAATCCATTTTTAGGACGTCTTTAAATTTGGGTTTAAATAAAGTAAGAGAGTTTATGGAAAAATAGATAAGTTGAGTTTCTTATGATAAGAGGTTAAAAGTGTGTGGTATTATGTAATTGCTTTTATATTTTCCATAGTTGTTTCCAATAGTCAGTAACTGAAAATAGTGTTTTGTTTCAGTCTTGTATTTTTTCCGTGTTGGGTTTTTATTTTACATTTATCATCAAAGAAAGATGCAATGATGATGCAAGATGCTTATAACGAGGAGGTGCCATGGTCATATCTGTTTTAAAATAAGGACACGACATATCCGTAGGAGCTAGGTCCCACCCGCCATGTTGTTGTTTAGGTCTTAGCCTCTCACCCTCCTTCATCTTGGCTCTAGGAACTTTCATGTCGAAGAAGAAGGTAGCTCGCAGGTCTAGGACAAGGAAACTCGGACGAAAAGGGTGTCCTATTTGGCAGCGACCACTCGACAGAAAGGGAAAACAAGTGCCATATGGGTGGTCCGACACCCGTTTCGGATCTGAATGCACCAATTGCCGCCTGACACGACAACCCAGGGGGTGTTGCTCAGACCACAGCTAGGTGGAAAAAGAAGAAGAATGCAAAAAGAAGCACGCGTTCGGACACCTCTCTGAATTTTCGTGCGAAAGGTTGATTTTCGGCGGCAGCGTTTTCTTGTATGCCGTCTACGAACAAAGGAACCGACCATTTTTACAGGCATCCAGGTACTCAGCCATGATCACTAGCAAGAAGAAATTCTGCTGATGAACCATGGAATCCCGACAGCGAACAAAAAGGATGATAGCTTGATATGCACGAGTAAGAGGTATTTTCTTCCGTCCACCATCGGCAAAGGAATGAGGTAGGGTCATTTCTTTCCTGATCTTGTCTACCCCCATGTTAAATGATAGTTTGTCGCTGCCACGCTACCCTCGACCGTTTTGAGATGTAAATTATTATACTCCCAATAACAGTGCAGCGCGTGAAAGATGAAATTTTGCATTTGTGTGAAATCAATTTGAGTTGAAGTAAATTGACTGTAACTGTGAATTGTTGTAAAAGTAAATAAATGTGTTCCCACAGAATGATCCCGCATCAAACTGCTTGTTTGATTTTGCTGTTGGCCTAGCTCCTGCACTTGAAATAGGCAGACAGCCTCTGCTGGGGATTGGAAGACCCCACCCCTTTCACAACTAGAAAATTTTGGCATCAAGTCCACTTTCCCCGGAGTACTGAACCTGATGAAACACAGCGCCTTGTCTTTCCCCCTCATTTTTTTAAGTTTACCCCTAAAGTCCTGCCACCCCCCAAACACACAGACGTGGACACGAAGGTCTACTTGAAAGCGCTCGATGATGCGCGTTCAGGTAGACCTGTTGATTTTCGTGATGGCCTTCGTCATGGGTGCCGGCAGAGGAGAGGGGCAAGAAAGCAGTTGCCCTTCTGTAAAAATTCATTGAAAAATTAACATATATTGAATAATATGAGGTGTGCGAATAATTAATGTTTTTCCTTAACAAAATGTAACCTTGTTTTTTGTGTTTCGTTTCCTTTCGTGGTTTTGAATCATATATATTTTATCTCTGAGTATGAAAAAGATTTTACATCCATTTTCATTAATTATATTCTCTTCTTTTTTCGGGGAATCCTTAGTTGTATTATGACGTTATATACAGGGTCAAACTAGGAGGAGGGCAAGGGTTACGTGTCCTCCTCCCCCTTTCAGAATGCTAATAATGGTAATAGAAGCAAAATATTATTAGACTTAAACGTATTTATATTTCACGCATTTTCCAAGAAAGTTTTTAAAGACATAAAAAATTGTGTTGAAATGCATTGGAAATCCAGTCTCTTGTCTCCCCCCCCCCCAACTTCCTTTACAATTTTCCAGCTCGCATTCTGTTTTTCTTCTGCCCCTCCCCGCCTCCATTTTTTTCTAGATACGGACCTGGTTATGCATAATTGTTGTTTTTGTAATAACAGCTCGACTAAATATTTCTGTCTTCAAACGCTAATTTTATTTTTCTTCCCCAAAAAACCTTTTGCTCCATCATCCCTCGCACTTGGAAAATTTTCTGCCGTTCCGATTGATCTCCAGATATCCATACTCGAAGAACATAAAATCCAAAGATTGAAGATCCTGCTGTAACTGTTTGAAGAATTAGTTGAGAAACAATTCGGGCCCATTCAGCAACTCACCAACAGTGGCTGAGTGCTGAAAAACCTCCAAACCCTAGCCAAGGCGAGATTGGAAAATGTCATTATTTATGGGATGACGTGACACTTTGTCATTGTTAAAGTGCGATTTGATTTAAAAGCCAGTTACTCAAAATAGTAAACGATATCACTCTTTTGTCTCTTTTTTTTTTCTAGCATTACAAAGGAAAAAGTGAAACTGACGTTGCAGCTCTACCTGAATGGGACAGAGGACGATAAGAATCTTAAACCAGAAAACGAAATTAGGATCAGGATGCTTCTGCAAGAATCCTTGTTCAATGTATTTAGTACTAAGTGGAATTTGAGCCCACAGTCAATGTCTCTTATATTTTCAGGTCAGTTTCAAACCTTTGGAAATTGTCATTCAAATCTAAACCTCGAAATTGATATTTCTAATCGGACACAAAACCCAAATCACTTCAGTGTTAACACAACGTAGTTTATTTCTAATCGAACGAAGAGCATGAATAGACTGAATCAACACCCTACTAATCTTAGAGAGTATTACAGGATGCCTAAGAAGTAAGGGTTGGGTTGTTTAATCTCTAAACGGTACCTTTCTTGCGCATGATAGGCTAAATAGCCAGGTAACAAGGACACCAAAAGCTAAGATAAGGTTGTGAAAGGGGATTCAAATGTAAGGACATAGATGAAAGCCTCCCTTTAAATCCGTCCAGAGTGTTCTTTATTGTTCACAGGGTATAGCTCACTTGCACACAGAGACACGGTTTAACGTCCCATACGATGAACGATGTCCTTTTCAACCTCATTGGTGTCTCCTATCTCATAGAGGGCAGGGCCACCGTTAGCGGAGATAAATCCCAACGCTGACACAGTTGTAATTCGAACCTGGACACTACAGATTATTAGTCTCACGAGCTACCGACCCCGGAAGAGCATGGGTTTTCAAACTTGTGAGACAAGATTAGTTCACTGAAGGAAACAGAAAAGAATTTTCAGTCTTAAAAGAAAATGCAAGTGGAAAGAAATCTACTCTTCATAATTCCGCAAGTATCTTAAGTCAAGTACATCTTCAAGGTCATTAAAATTTAGTTAAATTAATGTTAAAACTCATGTAACAATTACTGATGTTAAACGACATAACTGTGCAAAATAACGATATATTTGATACGAGTGGAGGAGTGATGAATTTTGTCAATTGCAGAAATAAATGCAAACGTTTAACTATTGTGGGTTGGGTTGTTCTAACTCGGAGCAAAACTCTTTGCCCACAATAGGCCAGATCAGAAGAAATCCTAAAATTTGTTGTCCAATGAATTCAACTGGACAGCTAATACGAAAAGAATAAAAATCTACTATTAGGGTTTCTAATTTCTCGACAATTTTAAATTCTCAAGAAATGAAAATCAAATGTCTGAATCCTCAAGAGTTCCGGAAATATCTAATTTTATACAAAATAATTCATTTTTTTTCTTAGACTTTTCTTAAATGTTTTATTAAAATAACTAAAACTGCAGTTTCTAAAAAAATCATAAATAAATAACAAAAATTGTAATTGTAAAGCAAACATTTGAATGTTTATTATATTTATTATAAAACTAAAAGATATTGTTAAATGGAAGTGTTCTCTGTTTTATGATTAGTTTTTCATACAACAATTTTAATTAAAACAACTACTTAAGCACTGTGATTCAATTGATACTATAAAAAAACTTAAGGCGTAGATCTCTTCATCTGATAATCTTGATCTCTTTGCTTTAAAACAAAAATCTCTGAAGTCTAGAGATTCCTTTTGTGTTGTGTTGATATTGGTCACGTAAAACTAACTAAATATCCTCTCTGGAAGATGTTTGCCATAGAGGTCTGACAGAAACCTGTCAGTTTATGCGCCATAGTAAAGGGTCTATGAGGTGGGAGACTTCAGCAGAAAAATGTCACAAACTTCCATGCCTTACCCGGGGCTCAGTCCAGATCCCTTTCATCAGTAGACAACCACTCGGTCACGGGACCGCAACTGTTGGTCATATACGAATAGTTAAAAGAACGACCAAGAGAAGTTTCATGTTTCGTGAAACTTCTTTGTTATTGAGGTAAAATTTCGAAGGTGTCTTCCCCGTAGATTGCCTTTCTAATTCGTTTTTCAACCTTGGTTTTTGCCAATATACGAAAGAAACTATCATTGCTTTGTTTCTCATTTGAGCAATTCGGATTACTCAAAACCTTTGCGCACGAAACTAAAAACTTATTTCTTCCTTTGAAAACGTATTCTTTGATATCTACCAAAAGTTGACTACTTAAAATAGAAACTTGTTTTTGCAGAGCATTTAATAAAATTAAAAGTTCCTTCACTGGTCTAAAGGTTGCTCAGATAAACTGATGGTGCTTGCTAGAGCACCATCAGTTTATCTGAGATTTTAGCTGAACTTGTTACGAAATAAATTAAGGACATGATAAGTGTAGACACACGATGTTTTGAAATAATTTATTATTATAGTAAAATAATAATTTACTAGCAAAATTCCCGAGAAGCGGGCATTTTGGAGACTGCATATTTCTCGAGACATTCTCATGAAGAAACTAAATCTACTGCTAAATATATCCAGCGTGCTTTACAACGCACACAAGAATATGCCTCTCTTGTATACGACATAACATTCTGCCCGACGTAGGTTGGCTTTCTAAGCCCATCGGTATCTCCTTTCTCACAAAGAATTGTAGAGAAAATATCAACGCAGGTACGTTTGGAACTCGAACCAATTGAGTCCCACACCTAGATCAAAGCACTATTTATTGTCGCCTCGGTAACGCAGTGGTATCGCTTTGGTTCGCTATAACAATGCAACTGCCGGGGTCAGAATTCGAATCCTTGGCTGACATGTTGCATGTTTGTGTGCTTTTAACACTGAGACAAGTGGTCAGCTGTGACTCCGGTCTTAGTGGGACATGACATGTCCTTTTATGAGAAGGCCTGTTCACCCTAGGAGTAGTTTCTAGAACCCTCCTTCGTCTTCTGTGTGCAAAAAAAAAGGAGTCTCTTTATGTGAAGCTCGTAGAATTTAAATGTCTGCACGGCCGAATCTAGACACGGCAAGGGAATCATGCCCCCCCCCCTCCCTCTCTTGAGAATGCTGGTAAAAGTAATAGAGGGGGAAAATTACTTAAAGTTATGAATTTTTCATGTATTTTTAGAGAAATTTTTAAAGATCTCTAAAAGGGAGAGGGAAAAGAATTTGTACTATAATGGTAATCCATTCTTTTACCTTTCACCACCCTTTTACGTTTTTCCGTCTCGATTAGGGTTTCTTAGCCCCTCAACGTTTTTCTAGATTCGAGCTTGAATATATGTGCATGGAATTTTAATATTAATGACATATCTCTGTATTAATTTATATGTGTTGTATTTTCTTTCTAGATACTTATATTAACCGTGGATATCAAACCACTTGTGGTCATGATTACGAACCTCTCTTGAACGATTGGTGCTACAAATTAATTAATGAAGAAATGTCTTGGAATGATGCGACTGAAGCCTGCAGAAAAAATTACAGTTATCTCTATTCTAATATTCTGTATAAAATACCGAATTCTTCAGTGAAAGAAAAATATGAAAAACTCCAAGGTATGCCATATTCATTAATTAGGAAAAATCGTTGCAAGTAAAATATTTATTCGATCAATCAAGGTTTTTATAGTTTACGTATTATTTTATGTTGAGCAATCATAAGTTGCAAGCATTTCGATTGCCAGAACTTCGGAATTGGCAGATAGGCATAGAATTAGGCATATAGGCATAGCAATTGGCAGATAGCAGGAAGAAATTAACAGAATTGCCCGGTGTCGTTCGAGCGTCGATGCAAAATAATTCAGAGTATGAGATATACAGGTAACCCCCCCGTTCATCGCGAAGGATACGTTCTGGACATGGTCGCGATAATCGAAATTTCGCGATCAACGGGGGATTTTAAAAAAATATTTTAAAATTCGAAACAACACTTTGTTAATAAAATAAATATTATTAATTCTATTAAAAAATATCCGAACGCTATGGTTGATTACAGAATTCAGAAAAAATATCTGGCAACGATTTTTTTATAAATTAGTGATCTGCCAACCTTCGTGTCACGTGACACGAAGGTTGGCAGATCACTAATTTCTAAAAAACGTTGCTAGATATTTTTTCTGAATTTTTTTAATCAACCGTAGTGTTCGGATACTTTTTTGAGCGACTGTACATGTGTATGATGTGATTGAGCGAGAAAGAAAGTTATCACGCACGTGCAACATTGGTTTTGACTTTTCCTGGCATGTTTCAAAGCCACGCAAGTGCCGAGATAAAAAAAGATCGCGATATAACGAATCCGCACTCGCCGGGGTCGCGACGAACGGGGGTTACCTGTATTTAGATAAAAAAAGATCGCGATATAACGAATCCGCACTCGCCGGGGTCGCGACGAACGGAGGTTACCTGTATTTAGATAAAAAAAAAGATCGCGATATAACGAATCCGCACTCGCCGGGGTCGCGACGAACGGGGGTTACCTGTATTTAGAACAGGTGTACGGATAGTTGTCCACTTCCGGGATGTACGTTGCCAATGTCGGAATTTTTCGGCTGCCCGCAATTCCGCTGGTACTGCACCGATTAGTTCCGAATTTGATGTGCTGGTCCCACTCAATTCTGCCAACGTAGGGTTTGGAAATCGCATTCCCAGGTGTGGTAGGCCCGGTTTGAAACAGCTGCAAGTTTCCTGAGGTGTGACCATCGCCTACTTTATGAAAGAAGTGTTAAAAATTATGAATGGAGTCGTACGTTGTCGATGCACCAATAGACGGACACTTCGCATCCACCTTTTGGAAGTGGTCGTAATTTTGTTTGGTCGAAATCTTGACAGTGCAGTAAGTTACGGTGGAATGAAGCTGTAGACGACGTTTGGTGGCTTAACTCTGACCGTCTAGGAGAAGATGTCGAATAAAACAGACAGACAAATAAACAAACTTTCGATTTTATACACACAGATGAAGAATATGAAGTTCTAACAACTATCTTGAGTAAAGAAGAAGCTTGTGATAAAAATTATATTCAAAATATAAATTGAAGTCCTATAAGCTATAAGATGAAATTCACAATGCATGTATAACTGAAAAGAGTTCATTAATACATTGTTTTTAAATAATAATATTAAGTAGGCATAATTTCCAGCTAGACTTAGCTAGACTCATAAATCGTGAGCTTACCCTATGAACTTATTAGACTTTTCTTCGCATATTTTACTAACAATAAGTTAGCTACAGGGCCGGATCTAGGGAAGGGGTTAAAGGGGACATGTGTACCCCCAGACACATACACACACTCTTTCATAATGCTAGTAAGGGTAATAGAGGCAAAAAGTTATTAAACTTATTTATATATCATGCATTTTTCAATAAATTTTTAAAGCCCTGTAAAGTGATGGGAGGACATGTTATATTGAATTCGCATTTTACCATTTTTTCATTTTTGAGGCTCAGTTGTGTTTCTTGCCCCCTCCTTCCTCGATTTAGTTTCTATATCCTGTCTGGTTACTTATTGTTTTATAATTTGCATAATAGGTAAATTACTATTCTCCAGAACATGCTAATACATTGCGAAAAGGTACAAAATATGACATGCATCTTTACAAAATCAGTATGTTTTCAGACTTTCGTGTTCTGAGAACCATTCCATGAAGATTCCCTCCTTGTGATATGGAGCATTATCGTTCTGAAAGAACCCATTCTCAGATGCATAGATTGTTGCCATGATGAGATGCGTCTGATTGGCAGCGATATTCAGATATTCTGTGGCATTGAAACGTTGCTATACTGCCACGGAAACATTCCCATACCCATCATAGCCAGCCTTCAGTGTTGATTCCTTGCAGGATGAATCCATGGGCTTGCGGTTAACACTATATCCTGGCCCTCTCATCATCTTGAATCAGGGTTGGGTTGTTTTACCTCTGAGCGGCACTTTTTTGCACACCATGGGCTACATGGCCAGGTCACATGGACCCCGAAGGCTCAGAGAAGGTTAGGAGAGGGGACCCACTGGAACGGCTGTTGGGAGACAGATGGTAGCCTCCCGTCAAGGCCATCCAGCGTGTTCTTTAACGTGCACCGGGTATGGCTCTCCCGCACACGGAGCCACGGCTTAACGTCCCATCCGACGGACGGCGGTCTTTCCAAGTCCATCGGTGTCCCCTACTGACCGTGGTCAGGGCGGGTAATTTTGCGGAGATAAATCTCAACACTGACCCAGCTGGGACTCGAACCTGGGAACTACAGATTACGAGCCTGGCGCGCTACCGACTGAGCCACCCCCACCCCTCTTGAATCAGACTAGGAGACGTTTTTCCAGTCCCCTATTATTTGTGTTCCTTAGCTCATCGAAACTGCAGTCTTTTGTTTTCGGCTAACAGAAATGGTAGCCAGTTAAGTGTCAAGTGTCTGCTGCCATATTCCATCCATGACAAGGTACAACGAATTGTGCATTCTAATGTGCCTCTTTTGCCACCACTGCCGTATCCACCAACACCCGTCACTTCTCTGGATGCCGTATCCACCAACACCCGTCACTTCTCTGGAATAGAAACCTCAATTCGTCGGAAAAGGCAACATTTTTCCATTCTTCCACTGTCCAATGACGGTAGTCCAGTGCGAATTGCAGGCGTCTGTTATTTATACACTCGGCTGTTATTTGACTGATTGTAGAAAGTGTTTTCAACCACAGGCCTGTCTTTGGATATTTTGGGATATTGGACCATTCTCAATACACCCCAGACATTGTCATGCGTGAAAAACCCATCAGAGTTGTTATCTTATTTTAAATGAATGAAGTAAGTCCATGCTACGTTATTTTCTAAAAATTTTCATTTTGTTTTTCCTTTGTGTCAGTTTTAATACTTTAATTAATGATGAAAATTTATCTGTTTCAGACATTTTCAATCAACTCGGAGAATTCTGGGTTGCAGGAAAGAGAATTAACGGACTCTTCCAATGGGAGGGAATAACACCTGAAACTATGGCAGAGTAAGAATCTTCTTATAAATATATATAAATATTACTTTCGAATAAGTTGCAAATATCATAACTTTTTTATACTTCTACTTTATTTACTACTACTTTATTTTTAAAATTTAATTGCTAAAACACGTTTCATCAAGTTCAGAAATTTAGTTCTTTTTATCAGTTTTTACAATTCATTTATCTTATTGTTGAAATTCTTAATAATTCCTTTTCTTTAGAAATAATTCTGCCTTTATAGAAATTTAGTTCTTGCTCTTTTTTCCAAAATACTCTTTTATTTTTGAATACCAACAAAGATAGCTTTTAATTCATTCTTTCACTTTCCTCATAGCTGCCAATGACATTTTTATTTTTAAACGTTAAGCTTCTTTTAAGTTCGAGTATATTTTGTTTTTAACTTAATATTACTTTCATTTTTTCAAAATAATAGTCATAAAAATATCGCATCATTTTGTTTCGAATTGAATTGTTTATATGTTACAAATTCCGCAACGCAAATTACACAAAGCAAAGATATTCAATCACTTTCTAATGTCTCTCACATTTAAAGTTTTTTAAAGAACAATTCTTTAATGCGAAGCATATCATTCATTAACTGAAGATTTTTTTTTTTACTTTTCTGTCATAAACTTTTAACTACAGCAGACTATTTGGCACAGTAACGTTTCCATGAGAAGCTTTGGACCATTTATACACAACAGCAAAGTTCGTAATTTCTCTAAAATGAGGTGTCAACATTATAATAATTAATTATAATAATTTTTAACATCTGTTCGAATATATCTATTTGTTTATCTATTAAAAATATATCTCTTTCTGTTGGATGGGACGTAAAGCCATGACTTCCTGGACAGGAAAGCCCTACCTTCTGCAAGTTAAAGAATACGCTGGATGACCTTGACGGGAGGCTGCAATCTGTCTCCCAGTGGGCCAGGTGGGGTCTGAACCCACGACCTCCAGATGGCACACTGGGAGGCTGCAATCTGTCTCCCAGTGGGCCAGGTGGGGTCTGAACCCACGACCTCCAGATGGCACATCGGGTGCTCTGAGTACCGGCTGTCGATTAATTATCCTCTACTGTAGATGTTTAACCCCATCATTATAGAATCAGCCGCTAGTGATTGCCTTCTAACTGCAAGTAAAAATATTTCGTTGCAGATCTCCCAGGCTCCAGCACGTGTCACAATTGTGCTGGCATTCTTTTATGAGTTATCCTCAATTCTGATGCGCAGTTCTTAGATAGCTAGACACCTGAGAAGCCCGATTAGGTATCTAAGTATCTAAAAACTTAGGATAACTTAAAATTCCAGTCAATTGTCCCATGCAGTGTTGCTGATGATATTTCGATTCTGGGAGAACTTCAAATGAAATAACACAGGCATTAGCAGTTGATTTTACGATGACGGGGTTTAACATACAAAACAGAGGGTAAATGATCGTCTACAGGTAGCTCAGTGGTCAGAGCACTTGACATGTTATTAGGAGGTCGTGGATTCAGATCTCACCCGGTTCAAGAGCATTTTTCTCTATACCCACGTTGACCTACAGCATAATAGTGTTAAAAAGGCTATAGTTTGTTTAGAGGTTCTTGTATACACAGTCGTATCAGAATAATATGACCACCTACCTAATAATGGGAATAACCACCCTTGGCCCGGATGACAGCGGTGAGACAGTGTGGCATGGACGCAATGAGGCCCTGGAAGGTTGCCAGGGGCACACGTGCCCATTCGGACCCCAGCAGAGCACGGAGGTTCTGGAGATGACGTGGTTGTGGGTCCGCACGCCGAACCTGTCGATCCAAATGATCCCATAAGTGCTCTATGGACCGGGCGATTTCGCCGGCCAAGGGAGAACGCAGACATCGCTGTCATGTTCATGGAACCAGTCATGCATCACCTTAGTGATATGGCAGGGTGCATTTACCTGTTGGTAGACACCATCACCATCAGGTTAAACGTCCAACAAGAAGGGATGTATGTGGTCAGCGAGGATGGACAGGTATCAGGGCAGGTCTACCGCGACAGGTCTACCACCCTTGTCGCGGTAGCCAATGATCATTCCTTTTTGAACGTCTGTCAAATCAATACCTCTTCCCATTGTGCTCACGTTACGCACTATGGCTCATCTTTCCTGACCGGCCGCTTATATCTCCGTATGGTGGACCTTGTCATGTGCACTCTGTGACGCGCCTGGGCGGGTACACTGTAATTCCATGGGTGGTCATATTATTCTGATACGATTGTGTATATGTATATATCTTTTCAAACTGAAATTATCAGATGAATTTGTTTTACTTTCATAAAACTGTTTCCACTTTTTCTTTTCCAGAAACGCTGAATTAGTTTGGGCCAGGAATGAACCTAAAGATGATAACGATTGTGCATCTATTGCAAACGTCAGTAGCCAGAATTTCGTTGTTAGGAGCAGAAACTGTTCCGAGGAAATGAAGTTTATCTGTATGCACCAGAAAGTAGTGATTTCGAGAAGTAATTTTACTTTCATCATTCTTAGCCACTAATTTTAAGCGATAAGAGTAAAAAAACGTAAATAATCAGAAATATTTTGGGTTTTTTATGGTTTGTACATATTTTTCAATTAATAACGGTAACACTTAACCTGAAAGTTAAGTCTCTATTCTAACGTAATAGTTCAAACACGGTAACGTTCAATTCCACATCGGTTGCCTTTAAAATTTCATGCTAAAAGATTTACTCGATATTGCTCGGGTCTATAACTTTCTATAGCAGTGATTCTCAACCTTTTATGCTTCACGTACCCCCTGGAAATGTGTATGTAACTGGCGTACCCCTCCTATAGATAGATAAAACTATAGTTATAATATAACAATAGGAATAAAATAAAACACGCACACATATATATATATACACATTAAATTTTGTAATCATAAATTACATATATCGATAAACATAAAGTAGATATAAACAATTCAACAAACTTAAAAAGTTAGAAACATTTTACTGTGTAATCAGTGAAATGGTTGAGCTTATTTACGCTTGCACAGTTCAACAATGGTTGGGGTCAACTTAGCGACTTTCTTACTAGATCTAGCGACTTTTGAGCTCTCACGGCGTACCCCAAAAAATTTGACCGCATACCCCATGTTGAGAACCCATACTCTAATAAAGTATATATGTTACCGCTAAAGCTCGAAAGCCGTTAATGTGTACATTACCTAGCTAATCTGCAGATTAACTGATTTACTCCGTTAAAGTGCGGAATCAAGAGTTTTCCGCATTTCAGGCCCTCAGCAGAAAAATGACACAAACAGCCATGACCTTACCCAGGGCTCGAACCCAGGTCCCTTAAATCAGTAGCCAAGCGCGCTAACCACTAGGCCAAAGGTTTCCTAAATTTGATATCCGAGGATATAGTTTGTCAGATTAATCGATTTAATCGACCCGAAAGTTTCGAATTTCTGAGCGAGACAATACTGTTTTTTAAGTGTATAACTTCTGATGTGAGGGTGCGTTACCTCAATTTATGTCGGGATAAGGTTTGGCTCATGAAGTGGTGTGCCAGATTCGCAATGTGCAGTTCCCAGGTTCGAGTCCCACCAGAGTCAGAGTTGATAGTTATCTCTGTTAAACCCTACATTGCCCTCGGTCAGAGATGGGCATCGGTAGGGTTGGAAAGGCCGCCGTCCATCCCAATGGATGTCAAGCCGTGGGTCCGTGTACAAGAGAACCATACCCTGTGTACGTTGAAGAATAGGCTGGATGGTCTTAATGGGAGGCTTCTACATATCTGTCTTCTGGCTTCTATCTGTCTTCTCAATAACTATCGAGTGAATCCCGTTTCCCGCAACTTTCTCTGAGCTACTGGGTTCCTTGGATCCTGGTCATTTAGCCCATTGTGTACAAAACAATTGTCGGTAAGAGATAGCACACCCAATTCCAATCACGTCCATTCATTTCCACCACTAAAAGAGGGGTTGAAAAACTTATCCAGAGACATATATCTTCTCTGACGAATATGGGAAGCTCGTTTACAAAAAGAATGAAGTATTTAGTTTTCCTAATTTTTAACTCCTTACAAGTTTTAATTTGAGTTAAAGGATGGTGGGGAAAATGCAAACAGTCTCTCAAATTTAAAAAGTTGCTTTTGTCTCACCTCTCTGACAAAAGCGTTTATATTATTGCTGAGTGCAATATGACATAACACTCTACCACCGAAATTTCAAATTTCTACCATAAATAGATCACTTGAAACATTCGTTAAAAGTTTCGTCGTTTCGGTGTTTAGTGATCTAAAACTATATAAATTAAAACTAATTAAGTATTTGAAAAATGCGAATTATAATATTTCATCAGTACCAATCGAACTAAAATATAGTTTCCAATTTTTTCTTAAAACAAAACAATTGCGTTTCCCACCAACCCTAGGCGTAAGGGGTGATCTCGCTGTTGCCATCGAAAATTCATGACTTCACATTGCAATTGTTTGCAGTATTCCTTTGAAAATTTGGAAAGATTAAAATGTTTCCATCGTAAAATGTTTTTAGAATTTTAAAATTTTAAAATTTCTACCATAACTACATTGTTTATAATATTCGTTTCAAACTTTCGAATTGTCTATTCCACTGTTAGAGGGTGCATTTACTGCTTTTGTGAGATTCGGAAAGTAAAAATCGTAATACTTCATCAATACCTATACGACCTGAAGAGAATTTTTAATTTATCTCTAAAAACAAACAATTTTCTCTTAGAACAAAAAAGTTACATTTTTCCACCACCACCCCCTGGGTCTAAGGATGAACTCATTGTTGCCATTGGAAATTACGTAACCTTCACATTTCACCCCCAAAATTTGAAAATCCTAGCATCAATGCATCGTTTGCAATATTCGTTTGAAATTTTGGAATTTTCAACTTTTTCCTCAGTTACAGGGTGCAATTGTACTTTTGGGAGATTTGGAAAATGCAAATCGTAATATTTATTAAATACCTATCCAACAAAAAAAATTATTAATTTATCTATATAAACGAAGCAAAATTTCGATATCTAAAGACGTACAGACAGCCGACATAGTGAAATTATTTTCTCGGTTTTTTTTATGAAAACTAGATAAAGGCGCATATAGCTTCTAGCTTCTATGGGAATCTCGTTTTCAAAGAGAAGGAAACTTTTAGCGAATTTTTGCACTCTTGAAATGTTTCAAATGGAACTAATTAATCATTTTCAAAGTGAAAATAATTTTTTAATTACTACTTCTACACCACAGAAAATATTTCACTTTTATTCCTTATAATGAAAAAGTTACTTTTCTCATACACTTCCCAGAATAGAAAGCAGATTGCTGCTGTCAGAATAAAAACTTTTTATTTTTCTCATATACTTCCCAAAATAGGAGGGAGGTTGTTGCTGTCAGAATGAAAACGTTACTTTTCTCATGAACCTCTCAGAATAGGAAGCAGCTTGTTGCTATCAGAATGAAAACGTTGCTTTTTCTCATGCACCTCTCAAAATGGGAGGCAGATTGTTGCTGTCAGAAGGAAAACGTTGCTTTTCTTATGCACCTCTCAAAATAGGAGGAAGATTGTTGCTGTCAGAATGAAAACGATGCTTTTCTTATGCACCTCTCAAAATAGGAGGCAGATTGTTGCTGTCAGAATGAAAACGTTGCTTTTCTCATGCACCTCTCAAAATAGGAGGCAGATTGTACCTGTCAGAATGAAAACGTTGCTTTTTCTCATACACCTCTCAAAATAGGAGGCAGATTGTTGCTGTCAGAATGAAAACGTTGCTTTTCTCATGCACCTCTCAAAATAGGAGGCAGATTGTTGCTCTCAGAATTAAAACGTTGCTTTTCTCATGCACCTCTCAAAATAGGAGGCAGATTGTTGCTGTCAGAATGAAAACGTTGCTTTTCTCATGAACTTCTCAGAATAGGAGGCAGCTTGTTGCTGTCAGAATGAAAACGTTGCTTTTTCTCATACACCTCTCAAAATAGGAGGAAGATTGTTGCTCTCAGACTGAAAACGATGCTTTTCTTATGCACCTCTCAGAATAGGAGGCAGATTGTTGCTGTCAGAATGAAAACGTTGCTTTTCACATGCACCTCTCAAAATAGGAGGAAGATTGTTGCTGTCAGAATGAAAACGATGCTTTTCTTATGCACCTCTCAAAATAGGAGGCAGATTGTTGCTGTCAGAATGAAAACGATGCTTTTCTTATGCACCTCTGAGAATAGGAGGCAGATTGTTGCTGTCAGAATGAAAACGTTGCTTTTCTCATGCACCTCTCAAAATAGGAGGCAGATTGTTGCTGTCAGAATGAAAACGTTGCTTTTCTCATGCACCTCTCAAAATAGGAGACAGATTGTTGCTGTCACAATGAAAACGTTGCTTTTCACATGCACCTCTCAAAATAGGAGGCAGATTGTTGCTGTCAGAATGAAAACGATGCTTTTCTCATGCACCTCTCAAAATAGGAGGAAGATTGTTGCTGTCAGAATGAAAACGATGCTTTTCTTATGCACCTCTCAAAATAGGAGGCAGATTGTTGCTGTCAGAATGAAAACGTTGCTTTTCACATGCACCTCTCAAAATAGGAGGCAGATTGTTGCTCTCAGAATTAAAACGTTGCTTTTCTCATGCACCTCTCAAAATAGGAGGCAGATTGTTGCTGTCAGAATGAAAACGTTGCTTTTTCTCATACACCTCTCAAAATAGGAGGAAGATTGTTGCTGTCAGAATGAAAACGATGCTTTTCTTATGCACCTCTCAGAATAGGAGGCAGATTGTTGCTGTCAGAATGAAAACGTTGCTTTTATCATGCACCTCTCAAAATAGGAGGCAGATTGTTGCTGTCAGAATGAAAACGTTGCTTTTATCATGCACCTCTCAAAATAGGAGGCAGATTGTTGTTGTCAGAATGAAAACGTTGCTTTTCTCATGCAACTCTCAAAATAGCAGGAAGATTGTTGCTGTCAGAAAGAAAAGGTTGCTTTTTCTCATACACCACTCAAAATAGGAGGAAGATTGTTGCTGTCAGAAAGAAAAGGTTGCTTTTTCCCATACACCTCTCAAAATAGGAGCAAGATTGTTGCTGTCAGAAGGAAAACGTTACTTTTTCTCATACACCTCTCAAAATAGGAGGCAGATTGTTGCTCTCAGAATTAAAACGTTGCTTTTATCATGCACCTCTCAAAATAGGAGGCAGATTGTTCGTGTCAGAATGAAAACGTTGCTTTTTCTCATACAACTCTCCAAATAGGAGGCAGATTGTTGCTGTCAGAATGAAAACGTTGCTTTTCTCATGCACCTCTCAGAATACGAGGCAGATTGTTGCTCTCAGAATTAAAACGTTGCTTTTATCATGCACCTCTCAAAATAGGAGGCAGATTGTTCGTGTCAGAATGAAAACGTTGCTTTTTCTCATACACCTCTCAAAATAGGAGGCAGATTGTTGCTGTCAGAAGGAAAACGTTGCTTTTCTCATGCACTTCTCAAAATAGGAGGAAGATTGTTGTTGTCGGAATCAAAACGTTGCTTTTCTCATGCACTTCTCAGAATAGGAGGCAGCTTATTGCTGTCAGAAGGAAAACGTTGCTTTTTCTCATACACCTCTCAAAACAGGAGGAAGATTGCTGCTGTCAGAAGGAAAACGTTGCTTTTTCCCATACACCTCTCAAAATAGGAGCAAGATTGTTGCTGTCAGAAGGAAAACGTTGCTTTTTCTCATACACCTCTCAAAATAGGAGGCAGATTGTTGCTGTCAGAATGAAAACGTTGCTTTTCTCATGCAACTCTCAGAATACGAGGCAGATTGTTGCTCTCAGAATTAAAACGTTGCTTTTCTCATGCACCTCTCAAAATAGGAGGCAGATTGTTCGTGTCAGAAAGAAAACGTTGCTTTTTCCCATACACCTCTCAAAATAGGAGGCAGATTGTTGCTGTCAGAAGGAAAACGTTGCTTTTCTCATGCACTTCTCAAAATTGGAGGAAGATTGTTGTTGTCGGAATCAAAACGTTGCTTTTCTCATGCACTTCTCAGAATAGGAGGCAGCTTGTTGCTGTCAGAAGGAAAACGTTGCTTTTTCTCATACACCTCTCAAAATGGGAGGAAGATTGCTGCTGTCAGAAGGAAAACGTTGCTTTTTCTCATACACCTCTCAAAATACGAGGCAGATTGTTGCTGTCAGAAGGAAAACGTTGCTTTTTCTCATACACCTCTCAAAATAGGAGGAAGATTGTTGCTGTCAGAATGAAAACGATGCTTTTCTTATGCACCTCTGAGACTAGGAGGCAGATTGTTGCTGTCAGAATGAAAACGTTGCTTTTCTCATGCACCTCTCAAAATAGGAGGCAGATTGTTGCTGTCAGAATGAAAACGTTGCTTTTCTCATGCACCTCTTAAAATAGGAGGCAGATTGTTGCTGTCAGAATGAAAACGTTGCTTTTTCTCATACACCTCTCAAAATAGGAGGCAGATTGTTGCTGTCAGAATGAAAACGTTGCTTTTCTCATACACCTCTCAAAATAGGAGGAATGTTGTTGCTCTCAGAATGAAAACGTTGCTTTTCTCATACACCTCTCAAAATAGGAGGCAGATTGTTGCTGTCAGAATGAAAACGTTGTTTTTCTCATGCACTTCTCAAAATAGGAGGCAGCTTGTTGCTGTCAGAATGAAAACGTTGCTTTTTCTCATACACCTCTCAAAATAGGAGGCAGATTGTTGCTGTCAGAATGAAAACGTTGCTTTTCTCATGCACCTCTCAAAATAGGAGGCAGATTGTTGCTGTCAGAAGGAAAACGTTGCTTTTTCTCATACACCTCTCAAAATAGGAGGAAGATTGTTGCTGTCAGAATGAAAACGATGCTTTTCTTATGCACCTCTCAGAATAGGAGGCAGATTGTTGCTGTCAGAATGAAAACGTTGCTTTTCTCATGCACCTCTCAAAATAGGAGGCAGATTGTTGCTGTCAGAAGGAAAACGTTGCTTTTTCTCATACACCTCTCAAAATAGGAGGCAGATTGTTCCTGTCAGAATGAAAACGTTGCTTTTCTCATACACCTCTCAAAATACGAGGCAGATTGTTGCTGTCAGAAGGAAAACGTTGCTTTTTCTCATACACCTCTCAAAATAGGAGGCAGATTGTTGCTGTCAGAAGGAAAACGTTGCTTTTTCTCATACACCTCTCAAAATGGGAGGAAGATTGCTGCTGTCAGAAGGAAAACGTTGCTTTTTCTCATACACCTCTCAAAATACGAGGCAGATTGTTGCTGTCAGAAGGAAAACGTTGCTTTTTCTCATACACCTCTCAAAATAGGAGGAAGACTGTTGCTGTCAGAATGAAAACGATGCTTTTCTTATGCACCTCTGAGACTAGGAGGCAGATTGTTGCTGTCAGAATGAAAACGTTGCTTTTCTCATGCACCTCTCAAAATAGGAGGCATTTTGTTGCTGTCAGAAAGAAAACGTTGCTTTTCTCATGCACCTTTCAAAATAGGAGGCAGATTGTTGCTGTCAGAATGAAAACGTTGCTTTTCTCATGCACCTCTCAAAATAGGAGGCAGATTGTTGCTGTCAGAATGAAAACGTTGCTTTTTCTCATACACCTCAAAATAGGAGGAAGATTGTTGCTGTCAGAAGGAAAACGTTGCTTTTTCTCATACACCTCTCAATATAGGAGGAAGATTGTTGCTGTCAGAAGGAAAACGTTGCTTTTTTCATGCACTTCTCAGAATAGGAGGCAGCTTGTTGCTGTCAGAATGAAAACGTTGCTTTTTCTCATACACCTCTCAAAATAGGAGGAAGTTTGTTGCTGTCAGAATGAAAACGATGCTTTTCTTATGCACCTCTCAGAATAGGAGGCAGATTGCTGCTGTCAGAATGAAAACGTTGCTTTTATCATGCACCTCTCAAAATAGGAGGCAGATTGTTGCTGTCAGAATGAAAACGTTGCTTTTTCTCATACACCTCAAAATAGGAGGAAGATTGTTGCTGTCAGAAGGAAAACGTTGCTTTTTCTCATACACCTCTCAATATAGGAGGAAGATTGTTGCTGTCAGAAGGAAAACGTTGCTTTTTCTCATACACCTCTCAAAATAGGAGGCAGATTGTTGCTGTCAGAAGGAAAACGTTGCTTTTTCTCATACACCTCTCAAAATGGGAGGAAGATTGCTGCTGTCAGAAGGAAAACGTTGCTTTTTCTCATACACCTCTCAAAATACGAGGCAGATTGTTGCTGTCAGAAGGAAAACGTTGCTTTTTCTCATACACCTCTCAAAATAGGAGGCAGATTGTTGCTGTCAGAATGAAAACGTTGCTTTTATCATGCACCTCTCAAAATAGGAGGCAAATTGTTGCTGTCAGAATGAAAACGTTGCTTTTCTCATGCACCTCTCAAAATAGGAGGCAGATTGTTGCTGTCAGAATGAAAACGTTGCTTTTCTCATGCACCTCTCAAAATAGGAGGCAGATTGTTGCTGTCAGAATGAAAACGTTGCTTTTCTCATGCACCTCTCAAAATAGGAGGCATTTTGTTGCTGTCAGAATGAAAACGTTGCTTTTCTCATGCACCTCTCAAAATAGGAGGCAAATTGTTGCTGTCAGAATGAAAACGTTGCTTTTCTCATGCACCTCTCAAAATAGGAGGCAGATTGTTGCTGTCAGAATGAAAACGTTGCTTTTCTCATGCACCTCTCAAAATAGGAGGCAGATTGTTGCTGTCAGAATGAAAACGTTGCTTTTTCTCATACACCTCAAAATAGGAGGAAGATTGTTGCTGTCAGAAGGAAAACGTTGCTTTTCTCATGCACCTCTCAAAATAGGAGGCAGATTGTTGCTGTCAGAAGGAAAACGGAAAGGGAGATCGTTGGTCTCAAAATAGGAGGAAGATTGTTGCTGTCAGAATGAAAACGTTGCTTTTCTCATACACCTCTAAAAATAGGAGGCAGATTGTTGCTGTCAGAATGAAAACGTTGCTTTTCTCATGCACCTCTCAGAATACGAGGCAGATTGTTTCTCTCAGAATTAAAACGTTGCTTTTCTCATGCACCTCTCAAAATAGGAGGCAGATTGTTCGTGTCAGAATGAAAATGTTGCTTTTTCTCATACACCTCTCAAAATAGGAGGCAGATTGTTGCTGTCAGAAGGAAAACGTTGCTTTTCTCATGCACTTCTCAAAATAGGAGGAAGATTGTTGTTGTCGGAATCAAAACGTTGCTTTTCTCATGCACTTCTCAGAATAGGAGGCAGCTTGTTGCTGTCAGAAGGAAAAAGTTGCTTTTTCTCATACACCTGTCAAAATACGAGGCAGATTGTTGCTGTCAGAAGGAAAACGTTGCTTTTTCTCATACACCTCTCAAAATAGGAGGCAGATTGTTGCTGTCAGAATGAAAACTTTGCTTTTCTCAAGCACTTCTCAGAATAGGAGGCAGCTTGTTGCTGTCAGAAGGAAAACGTTGCTTTTTCTCTTACACCTCTCAAAATAGGAGGAAGATTGTTGCTGTCAGAATGAAAACGATGCTTTTCTTATGCACCTCTGAGAATAGGAGGCAGATTGTTGCTGTCAGAATGAAAACGTTGCTTTTCTCATGCACCTCTCAAAATAGGAGGCAGATTGTTGCTGTCAGAATGAAAACGTTGCTTTTCTCATGCACCTCTCAAAATAGGAGGCAGATTGTTGCTGTCAGAATGAAAACGTTGCTTTTTATCATACACCTCAAAATAGGAGGAAGATTGTTGCTGTCAGAAGGAAAACGTTGCTTTTTCTCATACACCTCTCAAAATAGGAGGCAGATTATTGCTGTCAGAATGAAAACGTTGCTTTTCTCATACACCTCTCAAAATAGGAGGAATGTTGTTGCTGTCAGAAGGAAAACGTTGCTTTTTCTCATACACCTCTCAAAATAGGAGCAAGATCGTTGCTGTCAGAAGGAAAACGTTGCTTTTTCCCATACACGTCTCAAAATAGGAGCAAGATTGTTGCTGTCAGAAGGAAAACGTTGCTTTTTCCCATACACCTCTCAAACTAGGAGCAAGATCGTTGCTGTCAGAAGGAAAACGTTCCTTTTTCCCATACACGTCTCAAAATAGGAGCAAGATTGTTGCTGTCAGAAGGAAAACGTTGCTTTTTCCCATACACCTCTCAAAATAGGAGCAAGATTGTTGCTGTCAGAAGAAAACGTTGCTTTTCTCATGCACCTCTCAAAATAGGAGGCAGATTGTTGCTGTCAGAATGAAAACGTTGTTTTTCTCATGCACTTCTCAGAATAGGAGGCAGCTTGTTGCTGTCAGAATGAAAACGTTGCTTTTTCTCATACACCTCTCAAAATAGGAGGCAGATTGTTGCTGTCAGAATGAAAACGTTGCTTTTCTCATGCACCACTCAAAATAGGAGGCAGATTGTTGTTGTCAGAATGAAAACGATGCTTTTCTCATGCACCTCTCAGAATAGGAGGCAGATTGTTGCTGTCAGAATGAAAACGTTGCTTTTCTCATGCACCTCTCAAAATAGGAGGCAGATTGTTGCTGTCAGAATGAAAACGTTGCTTTTCTCATGCACCTCTCAAAATAGGAGGCAGATTGTTGCTGTCAGAATGAAAACGTTGCTTTTTCTCATACACCTCAAAATAGGAGGAAGATTGTTGCTGTCAGAAGGAAAACGTTGCTTTTTCCCATACACCTCTCAAAATAGGAGCAAGATTGTTGCTGTCAGAAGGAAAACGTTGCTTTTTCTCATACACCTCTCAAAATAGGAGCAAGATTGTTGCTGTCAGAAGGAAAACGTTGCTTTTTCTCATACACCTCTCAAAATAGGAGCAAGATCGTTGCTGTCAGAAAGAAAACGTTGCTTTTTCCCATACACGTCTCAAAATAGGAGCAAGATTGTTGCTGTCAGAAGGAAAACGTTGCTTTTTCCCATACACCTCTCAAAATAGGAGCAAGATTGTTGCTGTCAGAAGGAAAACGTTGCTTTTTCTCATACACCTCTCAAAATAGGAGGCAGATTGTTGCTGTCAGAATGAAAACGTTGCTTTTCTCATGCACCTCTCAGAATACGAGGCAGATTGTTGCTCTCAGAATGAAAACGTTGCTTTTCTCATGCATCTCTCAAAATAGGAGGAAGATTGTTGCTGTCAGAATGAAAACGTTGCTTTTCTCATGCAACTCTCAAAATAGCAGGAAGATTGTTGCTGTCAGAAGGAAAACATTGCTTTTTCTCATACACCTCTCAAAATAGGAGGCAGATTGTTGCTGTCAGAATGAAAACGTTGCTTTTCTCATGCACCTCTCAAAATAGGAGGCAGATTGTTGCTGTCAGAATGAAAACGTTGCTTTTTCTCATACACCTCAAAATAGGAGGAAGATTGTTGCTGTCAGAATGAAAACGTTGCTTTTCTCATGCACCTCTCAAAATAGGAGGCAGATTGTTGTTGTCAGAAGGAAAACGTTGCTTTTTCTCATACACCTCTCAAAATAGGAGGCAGATTGTTGCTGTCAGAATGAAAACGTTGCTTTTTCTCATACACCTCTCAAAATAGGAGGAAGATTGTTGCTGTCAGAATGAAAACGATGCTTTTCTTATGCACCTCTGAGAATAGGAGGCAGATTGTTGCTGTCAGAATGAAAACGTTGCTTTTCTCATGCACCTCTCAAAATAGGAGGCAGATTGTTGCTGTCAGAATGAAAACGTTGCTTTTCTCATGCACCTCTCAAAATAGGAGGCAGATTGTTGCTGTCAGAATGAAAACGTTGCTTTTCTCATGCACCTCTCAAAATAGGAGGCAGATTGTTGCTGTCAGAATGAAAACGTTGCTTTTTCTCATACACCTCAAAATAGGAGGAAGATTGTTGCTGTCAGAAGGAAAACGTTCCTTTTTCTCATACACCTCTCAAAATAGGAGGCAGATTGTTGCTGTCAGAATGAAAACGTTGCTTTTCTCAAGCACTTCTCAGAATAGGAGGCAGATTGTTGCTGTCAGAAGGAAAACGTTGCTTTTTCTCTTACACCTCTCAAAATAGGAGGAAGATTGTTGCTGTCAGAATGAAAACGATGCTTTTCTTATGCACCTCTCAAAATAGGAGGCAGATTGTTGCTGTCAGAAGGAAAACGTTGCTTTTCTCATGCACCTCTCAAAATAGGAGGAAGATTGTTGCTGTCAGAATGAAAACGATGCTTTTCTCATGCACCTCTCAGAATTGGATGCAGATTGTTGCTGTCAGAATGAAAACGTTGCTTTTCTCATGCACCTCTCAAAATAGGAGGCAGATTGTTGCTGTCAGAATGAAAACGTTGCTTTTCTCATGCACCTCTCAAAATAGGAGGCAGATTGTTGCTGTCAGAATGAAAACGTTGCTTTTTCTCATACACCTCAAAATAGCAGGAAGATTGTTGCTGTCAGAAGGAAAACGTTGCTTTTTCCCATACACCTCTCAAAATAGGAGCAAGATTGTTGCTGTCAGAAGGAAAACGTTGCTTTTTCTCATACACCTCTCAAAATAGAAGCAAGATTGTTGCTGTCAGAAGGAAAACGTTGCTTTTTCTCATACACCTCTCAAAATAGGAGCAAGATCGTTGCTGTCAGAAGGAAAACGTTGCTTTTTCCCATACACGTCTCAAAATAGGAGCAAGATTGTTGCTGTCAGAAGGAAAACGTTGCTTTTTCCCATACACTTCTCAAAATAGGAGGCAGATTGTTGCTGTCAGAAGGAAAACGTTGCTTTTTCTCATACACCACTCAAAATAGGAGGAAGATTGTTGCTGTCAGAAGGAAAACGTTGCTTTTTCCCATACACGTCTCAAAATAGGAGCAAGATTGTTGCTGTCAGAAGGAAAACGTTGCTTTTTCTCATACACCTCTCAAAATAGGAGGCAGATTGTTGCTGTCAGAAGGAAAACGTTGCTTTTTCTCATACACCACTCAAAATAGGAGGAAGATTGTTGCTGTCAGAAGGAAAACGTTGCTTTTTCCCATACACCTCTCAAAATAGGAGCAAGATTGTTGCTGTCAGAAGGAAAACGTTGCTTTTTCTCATACACCTCTCAAAATAGGAGCAAGATTGTTGCTGTCAGAATGAAAACGTTGCTTTTCTCATGCACCTCTCAAAATAGGAGGCAGATTGTTGCTGTCAGAATGAAAACGTTGCTTTTTCTCATACACCTCAAAATAGCAGGAAGATTGTTGCTGTCAGAAGGAAAACGTTGCTTTTTCCCATACACCTCTCAAAATAGGAGCAAGATTGTTGCTGTCAGAAGGAAAACGTTGCTTTTTCTCATACACCTCTCAAAATAGAAGCAAGATTGTTGCTGTCAGAAGGAAAACGTTGCTTTTTCTCATACACCTCTCAAAATAGGAGCAAGATCGTTGCTGTCAGAAGGAAAACGTTGCTTTTTCCCATACACGTCTCAAAATAGGAGCAAGATTGTTGCTGTCAGAAGGAAAACGTTGCTTTTTCCCATACACCTCTCAAAATAGGAGGCAGATTGTTGCTGTCAGAAGGAAAACGTTGCTTTTTCTCATACACCACTCAAAATAGGAGGAAGATTGTTGCTGTCAGAAGGAAAACGTTGCTTTTTCCCATACACGTCTCAAAATAGGAGCAAGATTGTTGCTGTCAGAAGGAAAACGTTGCTTTTTCCCATACACCTCTCAAAATAGGAGGCAGATTGTTGCTGTCAGAATGAAAACGTTGCTTTTTCTCATACACCTCAAAATAGCAGGAAGATTGTTGCTGTCAGAAGGAAAACGTTGCTTTTTCCCATACACCTCTCAAAATAGGAGCAAGATTGTTGCTGTCAGAAGGAAAACGTTGCTTTTTCTCATACACCTCTCAAAATAGAAGCAAGATTGTTGCTGTCAGAAGGAAAACGTTGCTTTTTCTCATACACCTCTCAAAATAGGAGCAAGATCGTTGCTGTCAGAAGGAAAACGTTGCTTTTTCCCATACACGTCTCAAAATAGGAGCAAGATTGTTGCTGTCAGAAGGAAAACGTTGCTTTTTCCCATACACTTCTCAAAATAGGAGGCAGATTGTTGCTGTCAGAAGGAAAACGTTGCTTTTTCTCATACACCACTCAAAATAGGAGGAAGATTGTTGCTGTCAGAAGGAAAACGTTGCTTTTTCCCATACACGTCTCAAAATAGGAGCAAGATTGTTGCTGTCAGAAGGAAAACGTTGCTTTTTCTCATACACCTCTCAAAATAGGAGGCAGATTGTTGCTGTCAGAAGGAAAACGTTGCTTTTTCTCATACACCACTCAAAATAGGAGGAAGATTGTTGCTGTCAGAAGGAAAACGTTGCTTTTTCCCATACACCTCTCAAAATAGGAGCAAGATTGTTGCTGTCAGAAGGAAAACGTTGCTTTTTCTCATACACCTCTCAAAATAGGAGCAAGATTGTTGCTGTCAGAATGAAAACGTTGCTTTTCTCATGCACCTCTCAAAATAGGAGGCAGATTGTTGCTGTCAGAATGAAAACGTTGCTTTTTCTCATACACCTCAAAATAGGAGGAAGATTGTTGCTGTCAGAAGGAAAACGTTGCTTTTTCCCATACACCTCTCAAAATAGGAGCAAGATTGTTGCTGTCAGAAGGAAAACGTTGCTTTTTCTCATACACCTCTCAAAATAGAAGCAAGATTGTTGCTGTCAGAAGGAAAACGTTGCTTTTTCTCATACACCTCTCAAAATGGGAGCAAGATTGTTGCTGTCAGAAGGAAAACGTTGCTTTTCTCATGCACCTCTCAGAATACGAGGCAGATTGTTGCTCTCAGAATTAAACGTTTCTTTTCTCATGCACCTCTCAAAACAGGAGGCAGATTGTTCCTGTCAGAATGAAAACGTTGCTTTTTCTCATACACCTCTCAAAATAGGAGGCAGATTGTTGCTCTCAGAATTAAAACGTTGCTTTTCTCATGCACCTCTCAAAACAGGAGGCAGATTGTTCCTGTCAGAATGAAAACGTTGCTTTTCTCATACACCTCTCAAAATAGGAGGAAGATTGTTGCTGTCAGAAGGAAAACGTTGCTTTTTCCCATACACCTCTCAAAATAGGAGCAAGATTGTTGCTGTCAGAAGGAAAACGTTGCTTTTTCTCATACACCTCTCAAAATAGGAGGCAGATTGTTGCTCTCAGAATTGAAACGTTGCTTTTCTCATGCACCTCTCAAAATAGGAGGCAGATTGTTCCTGTCAGAATGAAAACGTTGCTTTTTCTCATACACCTCTCAAAATAGGAGGCAGATTGTTCGTGTCAGAATGAAAACGTTGCTTTTTCTCATACACCTCTCAAAATAGGAGGCAGATTGTTGCTGTCAGAAGGAAAACGTTGCTTTTCTCATGCACTTCTCGAAATAGGAGGAAGATTGTTGTTGTCGGAATCAAAACGTTGCTTTTCTCATGCACTTCTCAGAATAGGAGGCAGCTTGTTGCTGTCAGAAGGAAAA
The DNA here is from genome assembly GCA_038380435.1 of Ryuthela nishihirai. Lineage (NCBI taxonomy): Eukaryota > Metazoa > Arthropoda > Arachnida > Araneae > Heptathelidae > Ryuthela > Ryuthela nishihirai. The sequence goes on from JAWZYU010000015.1 coordinate 25,702,703, forward strand.
CGTTGCTTTTTCTCATACACCTCTCAAAATAGGAGGAAGATTGTTGCTGTCAGAAGGAAAACGTTGCTTTTTCTCATACACCTCTCAAAATAGGAGGCAGATTGTTGATGTCAGAAGGAAAACGTTGCTTTTTCTCATACACCTCTCAAAATAGGAGGCAGATTGTTGCTGTCAGAATTAAAACGTTGCTTTTCTCATGCACCTCTCAAAATAGGAGGAAGATTGTTGCTGTCAGAATTAAAACGTTGCTTTTCTCATACACCTCTCAAAATAGGAGGAAGATTGTTGCTGTCAGAAGGAAAACGTTGCTTTTTCTCATACACCTCTCAAAATAGGAGGCAGATTGTTGCTGTCAGAATTAAAACGTTGCTTTTCTCATGCACCTCTCAAAATAGGAGGAAGATTGTTGCTGTCAGAATTAAAACGTTGCTTTTCTCATACACCTCTCAAAATAGGAGGCAGATTGTTGATGTCAGAATTAAAACGTTGCTTTTTCTCATACACCTCTCAAAATAGGAGGCAGATTGTTGCTGTCAGAATTAAAACGTTGCTTTTCTCATACACCTCTCAGAATAGGAGGCAGATTGTTGCTGTCAGAATGAAAACGTTGCTCTTCTCATATACCTCTGAGAATAATAGGCAGATTGTTGATATCAGTGGAATATCTTTTGACACCGTACCACCGAAATTGTTAGTTTTATTAATTCATAAAATTTTATTACACTTTATAAATTAACTAATTTATCTCTTTCGTTAATCTTATTGCCTTTCTAAACCATTTTTTTTAGATTACGTTTGATCTAAACGGTAACGTTTTTATTTTTGCAAATATATTAGGTGAAGTGGCTTTGTTGCAATTATTTCTGAAATGATTTTTACGTTTGCAATTGCTTCCTCTTTCTGTTTAGTGTCGTCCTGCGAAGGCGAATGGGGAGGAACACTCATCAACGACAAATGTTATTTAAAAGTGAAAGAACTAATGAAATGGCAAGCGGCAAAGGAACACTGTGCAGAAATTAACAGTAGACTGCTAACTCTTCCAGACTTAAAGACTTATAATCTAATCAAGACTTTCATCAAGTCCATGACGTTTGACGGTAAGTTGAATGTTAAATTCAAAGCGGCATACGATACATGACTAAATTGTTCTTAACACACTGAAAACACACACACCGTAACTAAAAGCATTTTGATGAAAGGTGTCCGGGAAAAAATCTACCAATAACGAAATAACACAATTTACTCTTTGATGCGGCGACAAACATGCAGCTTCCGATAAAAGGTAAGTTCTCCAAATTTTGTTGGTAGAACTGTAGCACCACTATCCTGCACACAGGCCCCGCGCATGTGATCGATATTCTGGATGCTCAGTTCCCTGAGTGTTAGGTTGGACGTGGAGATCAAATAGAATGGCCTCCTAGATTCCCGAATTTAACCTGTATTGGTTTTTTTTTCTTTGGGGATACATTAAAGATACTATCCACCAAATTCCATTAACGGATTTGGTGGGCTGAGTCACAGGATCAACGCTGCTTGTGCAACAATCAATCTGCAGATGCTTGAAAATACCTGGCGAGAAATGGAGTACTGTTTACACATCCATCTTTAGATATCTGTCGTATCACTAAGGGTGCTCATGTGCAAATTTATTGGTGAAACTACTTACTAAACTTGGTGAGTTTCTCTATCTTTTACCGCAAGCTGCATGTTCGTCGCTGCACTGAACAATGAATTCTGTTACTTTTCAATTGGTAGATGTGCTGAACACCCTGTATATGAAAGTGTATTTGCTATAATGCAACAGCTTAGTTTTTTGCTTTCACTATTAGCGTAACATTTTCCTAATTCCCAAACGTGTTCAACACTTCTTTGATATTGCGAAATCTCCCTATGGGTCTCGATTACGTTTCAAAAATGCTTTTAAGGAAATATATTTTGCGAAGAATCAATCACTGCCTTCGGCGCCTCTTGTTTCCTGGACCGTCTCAGCTCTATTTAAGCTTTATTAATTTATTAATCTCAGCTCCTATTTAACCTTGAACGCGACACTGGATCTGTAATCTCTTAACGTTTCGGGAATCTACAAGCTACGTTTCCCCCTCCCCCTACTATGCATCAATTCTCATCTTTGTAGCACAGGAAGATTGAAATTTCACCTCGAGAAACTCGTTTCAGAGATTTCGTAGCATTTCTAAGGTGTAGAAATGGAAATATCCTCAGGCAATAGCTTCTAAGTTCGTAGCACACTTAGATCAAAGTTTGACTTCTGACCTAGATGGAGTGGCTAGATCAGGAATTTCTCAAGGTTTCTGAGATTTAGGACCCTTATTCCCTTTTGGAATGGAACGGAAGAGGAGGGCTGCCAGTTCAGTATGGGCTACTGATATGGTCATCTATGGCTACTTTTTTCTTTTTTTTCAACCCTGCTGAGGATTGGTCAACTTCACAGGGTCCTAGTGCTGACCGTTATACCTACTATACTGGACTTGTTTATGGATTTGAGCTTGATTATGGATACTGGACTTGCTGCACTGGTGGGCCTCTGTTGAGGGTGAATCTACCACTGTGTTTTCTGTTTGCTTCTGGGGTGTCAGCCCTTAGTGAACAGAGGCATGGGATACTTATATCAGCTGGTGGATAATTCTGATCAGTGGCCATCGCAGGTACCTGAACCTCACTTAGCTAGTTTTGCATCGTCAATCCCAAACTGGAGTACTGTGTCTCAAGAAGGCCATATGGCTTTTGAAAAAGTCCACTTGAAAAGGTGGTGCCTGAAGTTCCTACCAGCATTGGTGATTTCAGCCTTTAGCGGAGGAGGAACAGGTCTTTGCCCCATGCCTGCGATCACGGGGGTGTTTGATATTGTTGGCCCTACCTATCTCAATAAACCTAGTTTCTTTAAAAATCCTACTAATCATTTTCTCTCTGCATGAACGTGGAACGTTAGGACATTACATAGAGATTATTCTCTTGATGTTCTCACACAAGAATTCCAGCGCTATAACCTAAATATTTTAGGTTTACAAGAGACAAGATGGAACTGTAAATTTCTCTTTTCAGGGAGGGAAGATGGAAAGCATCTCCAAGGTGTAGGTTTGCTTCTCAGCAGACATGCCAGTTATGCTCTTCTAGGATATGACTGCATTAATGAAAGATTTCTTACAATAAAATTTAAAACAAAAATTAAAGACTTGAATGTCATATGTTGTTATGCCCCGACAAAGACTCTGATGATAACGAGAAGGATATATTTTACAGCCAGCTTCAGGATATTTTGAATTCTGTGAATAAACGAGATATTTCTCTTGTGCTAGGTGACTTCAATACTAAAGTTGGTACTGACTCTGACCTTTGGGCAGGAGTTTTAGGTCCTTTGGCATTTCTTGTTCCAATAGCAATGGGGAACGTCTCCTACAGTTAAGTAAACTTAATGGTTTCGAATAACAAACACCGGGACATTTATAAATATACATGGGTTTCACCTGATGGGTAGCACAAGAATATGATACGTTATATTTTAATTAACAGCAAATGGGCTAGTTCAATTAGGAATACCAGATCATACAAAGGAGCCGAAATTGGTTCTAACCATTACTTGGTCAAAAGAGTTTTGCAGTTGAAGCTTAAGAAATGTGCTATGGTTAAGAAAATTAGCTTTAACACTGAATGTCTGAAAGATCCAGATATAACAAAAGCATACCATGATAGGCTACTTAGTCATTATGACAATCGTGGTTTCCTTACTGCTGAAGTTGAGAAAGAATGGGATCAGTTTAAGCAGGCTTTTCTTGAAACCAACAGTACTCTTTTGGGTAAAAGGGAACAGAGGAAACAATATTATTTGAGTGATAAAGCCATGGAACTTATTTCTGAAAGAAGGAAGTGCAGGATTAATATGAATCAACACCCTACTAGCCCTAACAGAAGATATTACAACGAGCATAATAAACACGTAAAGGATCGGTTAACAGCTGATAAGAATCTTTGGCTTGATAGCTTGGCTGCATGGCCCCCACAACGGGGGTCTGACAAGGCTCTAGCCTGGAGACCCGGGATTAGGGGGGGGGGGGGTCTGGCGTTGCGGGTCAGCCAGCTAAGTGAGACGAACAGAAGACAAAGAGCGACTTTATAAAATATTGACTCTTGTTTTGTCCATCCAACTAAAATTAATTATTTTATTAGGTACATTACATTATCTTCTCATCATACCGACGTTTCGTTTCGTCTTTGTGATTTATCGCCTTTCATACTCTTATTTATGACAATGGACAACACGTGCCTCTTTTGATACATTTAAAAAGAAAATCAATCGCTTTTTGATTTAAAGCTCAAATTTGCAAACACAATTAAAAACGCGGCACGAGACAGAAAGCGATTACCGGGAGGGCGGTGTCATTGAACTTTGTTGGCACAGGCTTGCACAGGCGGACAAGGCAAAATGAACTCTCTACACCAGGCACACAGTTTATTTAGACTGTGACACAGGTGCCTAGCGGCTTCTTTTGAAAAATCATTTCATTGCCATGCTCGAATATATGGAATAGACTTATTCTACAAGACTTGGGTTGGTTTATTATGATGAGTTAAGGGTTCAGTAAAGTGTGTGTGTCTGTGTAACGTATGTAGAAACATGGTACTGATAAGAAATTTTTAGGTGCTCTTATTACTCTAAGTTTCGTAATATAACTTTATGAATTTCCAACGAATTGCAACTGTAAAAGTTTAATCCACAAAAGATTTTCAGCATCGCTTAGTGTTATTAATCATTCATCATGAAATGCATGCAAAGAAATACTAGTTGCATTTTATTTATAGAGAAGCCTACTCCATACTACTATTGATTTTTAATGTTTGTTTGTTTTGATACTTTGAACGCTTTTCGGATGATGCTTGCCGACATCGAAAATTATTTAGCTAATCAAGTTTGATTTAACTGAAGTTATTGAAAAATTTGAGACGACCAAAGCTAGAAAATATACTTTGAGATAATTTTTGATATTATTGAAAGTTTTTATCATGTAAATCCATACAGTTTTTTTTTTGATAAATATAAATATTATTTTTGTGTCATCATTTAAAGTGACTTATTTTATCCTATCCTGTAGATCAGCACGCTGCCCTTAACCTTAGCGGTAGGTAGTGGTCTCGCCAAAGATCATGGCCTGGGGGCCCACTTCAGGATGTGAGGGCCCTGCTTGGCTGACAAAACAGAGGAAGCAGTTAGGCAGCACAACAGCAGGGGGTTATACCAGATTGTTAATGTTTTATGTGGGAAGAAACAGACACACAGGGATTGAGGGATAAACATGGCAAGGTGGTTGAAGGTGAGGATTCTGTGATGGCTAGGTGGGCTGAGCATTTCAGAGATGTTCTAAATAATGTGATTATTTCTACTCCCATTGTTTATATTGAGGATAAATGCATTACTGGTTTTTATGATAGCCCTATATCACATTCCAAAGTCGCATTGGCTATCTCTAAGTTAAAACTGCATAAATTCCCAGGGGTGGACGAAATCCCCAGTGAAATGCTAGGAGCTGGGAACATTTGTGTTGTCATATGGCTGATTGAAATTTTGAATATTTTTTATGATAAAGGTGTTGTTCCTAAGGATTTTACTAGAGCTATATTGTCCCAATTTTTAAAAAAGGTGATCGCAGTTCTTGTGATATTTATATGGGAATTAGTTTACTTTGTGTTCCAGGTAAAGTTCATTGCATGATTATACTCAATAGAATTAAGAATTTGGTTGATGGACAACTGCGTGATGGACAGTGTGGATTCGGACGTGGTAGGGGATGTATTGATCAAATATTTTCGCTGAGGCAGATTCTTGAGAAATGTTTAGAATTTCAGAAACCTGTGGTTGCTAGCTTTATAGATTTCAAAAAGGCTTTTGATATTTTTGATCGACATAATTTGTGGTTCATTGTTAGATCATATGGAATACCTGATAAGTTAGTGAGTGTAATGAGAATTCTCTATTATGAACAGTCGTGTGTGAGAGTTGGTACGTCTTGCAGTCGTTGGTTTAGCATTGCTAGTGGAGTTAGACAAATATGCATTTTGTTTCCATTTCTCATTAGTTTAGTTATTGATTATGTAATGGGAAATTAGTTGCAAGGGAAAGACTTTGGCCTTAAATGGTCTAGAGATTTCAAAATTTCTGATTTAGATTATGCAGATGATTCGGCCCTGTTGGCTAATGATCTTGATGAGAGGAATTCTTTCATTACGGATATTGATTAGACTGGTAATAGAGTAGGTTTGGTGATAAACAGAGAAAAAACTAAAGTGATGAAAATTGGTCAGGCAGATGGTGCATCAGTTGCTTTGAATGGCTGTACTATTGAACAAGAGCCTCAGTTTAATTATCTTGGGAGCTATGTAACAGATATTGGTGATGTGCGGCAAGAGATAAATAGAAGTATAGGTATTGCCGCTGGGACTTTTAAGAATCTATGGAGAGTGCAGAAAAATAGGCGTATACACCTAAAGACTAAAATTAGGCTGTATAATAGTTTGTTTCTTTCTAAGGTTAATTATTATAGCGAAACATGGACCCTTTGTATGCAGGATAACAAGAAACTTCATGCCTTTTATTCTAGATACTTACGCAGTATCATGGGCATTAGGTGGTTTGACTTTGTAAGTAATGATGAGAGTTTGGAAGGAGTCATGAGCCTGTTTTGAGTAGCATATTGTGCAGAGAGAGAGACTGTTGAGATTATATGCTTCTGTATTTTTTGCAAAGAGACTTTACAGATAATTTCCTCAGGTACGGCGTATACTTTTGGTTCGGGCGGTCTTCTAAAAGTTCAGAAACATTGCTTAAATTGCCCTCATTGGCAAGTTATGCACAAGTAACTAGGGTATCTATTCTGATTATTTCATGGAAAGGTCCGTTATCTCATATTTTATATCTCGGTGTAGCAATTAAATTTAGTTTTATCTGCAGTTCCCACATTACTGTCTTCATGAGGAGGAAATAATCAGAACTGGAAATAATTTCATAAGGAGCTGTACATTGAAAATATCGCAGCTCCAATTGTCTGTTTAGTCGTAAAACTGGTCCTATATGGATATCCAAATATCGGGTCTTTAAAATCACAAGTAATTCTGCATGTCTAAAGTTTGTCTAAACTAAATTTTAAATTAATAAGTCTTCTGAGACAGACATCAATTGTTACTGTTTTTATTAGCTGTTTCGTACATAAATTGATAACATGTTGTAAGAAAAGAGTTCAATTTGCTATTTTAATAATCATTAGGCCCTTCATTACATATTGTGCATTTTATTATTTCATGTCTCATTTTATTATTTATTCTCTATTATTTTAAATACTGATTGCTACTTTATTTTCTATTCTTTTTCTTGCATTGTGTCAAATTATAACATTGTTAATAATATTGAAAGAGGCAGAAGTATGAATATCAGCCCTAAAGAACTTTGTCATTTTAATATCATAGTTTCAACTGCCTGCCTCGTCATACAGCTAGTCCTGTTTGAAGACCTAAATATCAGTCTTTTTAATCACAAATATTTTTCCATTGTCTTAAATTACAATAGAATTTCAAATATTTGCAGAGGAAAAAATAAATTCATTTTCATTACTAATATTTAATTACCTTGATTCCTACGAGAATCACAATTCAGCTAAATCTAAGTCCTTTATAACGAATTTAAAACTTAAAAGCTTTAAAAATTAATTAAATGTTTTCAAATATTTCCAAAAGGAATCAGCTGGTGGTTCGGACTGCAGCGGAAAGGAAGCAGGTACGAATGGCAAAATGGAGAACTAGTGAACTTGACTTTTGCTGAATGGAGCAGAAATATCAGTTTTGCAGAACAAATCTCCCATGGGGCTCTTACACTAAATAGCATTCCAAATGACCAAAGTGAAGTGAATTGGAATTTATTTCATCCAAATGTAGAAAATTTTTTCATCTGTGAAAAAAATCAAACCAAAAACCCTCGTAAGTATCGATAATGTTTTGTGATGTGTGATCTTTACCTTTTCTGTTTCTGTTCTGTCCAGTGATGCCTGCGTTTTGTTATTGCCCTACAAAGCTTAAGTTTCATTATGCAGATTCATCACGTCAGCGATGAATATCATCACTATATTAAGGAGGGCGTAAAAACGCAATTGACACACATCAACGTAAAGTCCAGATTTTGTTTCCCCTTTTAAGGTTTTTATTTGACTTGCTCTCGTGCATAGGCACCTGCCGATATATTTTCGCGACAAGCAAAACGTGCATACGCATGACATTGAATTGCTTGGCATTACTAAAGTAAGACGTATAGATTGATAAGAATAATAGATTTCTATAGATTGATAAGAAATAATCCACTTCGAAGCTTCTTCTTTTAATGTATTTAAATTAAATATCAGCAAACTTCAAATGCCAAAACTGTAATTGTCTCTCTAATAGGGACTGACATAAAAAAATTTGCACGTAAAATACAGGAAAGGAAAGCTTCGTAAACAGATAGCAATTTTCAAATACTAAAACTGAAATGTTTTGTAATATAAATCATATATTTCGTTTTTCATCTTCACGAACTCTTTCATTAATGTATCCGTACCCTAAAAGAGCATCACTGGAGTAACTGCTGGGATGGTTACTATCATCTAGATTCTGAAAAAAAAAACTTCAAGTCTATGATCTTTACCTTTTCTGTTTCTGTTCATCTGATATTTTGATATCCAGGTGATGTTTTGCTGCCTGATGTTTTGGATATCTTAATTGTACCGCTATAATTTCTAGGTGGGGATATCAACGTAAGAATCTGTTTGGAGTCCTCACGTTTCATGTAAGGAGAGCGTTCAAAAAGTTCTTAACACGTGTCTGAAGATTTTCCCTCGTTCCTCTGAAATTAACGAGCAACGACTTGTTTGAAAGCCTGTCCAAACTTGTCATTACATGTTAAAAACAAAGACTGTATCATAATTCTTCATTTGCTAGCGGGGCGTAAATTTCGGTCTGCGAAAGCTATACGTGTTGCTATGGAGCCTACTAAAGACGAGGAAAATTTTGTATATTCACAAGGATGCACCTTGACGGGGATTCACAAGGATGCACCTTGACGGGGATGACGGGAAAAAATTCATGCCGACCTATCACAACTATGGGAAATCATGTCTGATCATAGGGGATAATTAAACATGGATGAGCAAATTCAGAGAAGAACGGCATATCTTCGAAGAACTCCCTCGAGCAGGAAAACTGAAGGAGGCCGTGAAAGAGGAAAGTATGACTACTGTTCGTGAACTCATTAAAGAAAAACCACACATCTCCGTTCAGGTAATATGTTTAGATGTCAGTGTATCGATGGCAGTGTGGAAGCAATAATTCATCAAGATTTAAAGTTACGAAAAATCTGTACCAAATGAGTGCCTCACAAACTGACAGAACAGTAAGAAAGGGCTAGAGTCGACTGGTGCTAGGAGATGTGTAAATTATTGAACCTAGTTTCCCCAAAACGGTTAACCAACGTTGTCACAAGTGATCAGACGTGGTTTTTTTTAGTATACAATCCCAGAAAGATAGTTTGCGGAAGATGAACCGCGTCCCAAATCATCCTAGAAGTTCGCTCAAGAAAAAAGATATTAACAATTTTTTTTAAATTCCCAAGGGGTGGTAGCGTGGATACCTTACCTGAGAAATGACTATAAATGGCCAGTACTAGACCAACATTGTTTTTCCCAAAATGGTTAAGGAGATGAAGGAACAGGGTCCAACAAGACGCGTGTCAAGTGTTCTCCTTCACAGCAATGCCAGTGCTCACAAAACCCAGCACTTTACGACCTTTCTGGAGCAGGAAAAAAATCAGTTACCCATTATCAAACAGCTCCAATATTCGCACGATTTTGCGTTTTGCAATTTTCGGTTATTTCCAAAACTAAAAAAGGAACTTGCTGGGGAGCCTTTTTCAAGGGTGAAAAAACCCTGCGAAATGCGTTCATTCTGTGTTGTAAAATTAGAATTGTTTTAAGATAGAGCTGAAAATTTGTCAAATATTCTTTACCTCTTTTTCAAGTTCAGAGTTTTTGAATGGAAACTTAAAACCCTTATTACATTTTTATTAATTAAAAAATAGTGTAGACAGGCGTCTTCTCTACCTGTCTGGGCTGGGTTGTTTTTCAACCGATGTGTGTGAGACTGTGCAGAAGGGTACCTGTCTCAATCTTATCATGATGTTGAACTACCTAGGTGACCGATATACACAAACTCAGGTGTCTTATCATATATACATTTATTTACAGAATTTTACACTTTATAATATGCAGGGTTTTTCGAAACTCTCTGTTAAAATATCATGGGAGATAGGAAACACCAAGACAAGCCTTTTTCGTCTGTGAATGTATGTCCGCTGACGTAACCGTTCGGTGCTAGAGGGCGCTGACAGAAATATCGGTGGAGCTGGTACATAAATGAATGGAAACAAGTGTGAACAACATGTTTATTTAAAGAAGGTGTTCAAAGTTGCTACAGGCAACAGCATTGCATGCATGATAGCGTCGAAGCATTGATTGCCGTACATATCGAAAGATTCCCGGAATTTCGCGAACAGTAGCAGCGGCGACAGCGATTCTTGCGCCGAGGTCTTTATCTGAGTGAATGGGAGTCTCGTACACGAGGTTTTTCATTTGTCCCCAGACGAAGAAATCGATACATGTGAAATCGGGAGATCTTGGTGTCCAGGCGACGGGTCCACCCCAGCTAATCCATCGGCACCCCAAAGTGGCGTTCAGATAATCCCGAACATATTGATGAAGTGTACTGGCGGCCCGTCGTGTTGAAACCACATTCGTCTGCGAATAAATGAGGGTATATCCAAATAAATATGGGAATATCTTCCAGAAGTCCCGGCAACGTTTCTTCAAGAAATATCCAATAAATCTTCCCGTTGAGTCGGGGAGGCAGCAGGTATGGCCCAATCAAAATGTCATGGACGATACCCACCCAAACATTGATGGCGAACCGTTGTTGATGACCATGCGCTATTGTGGCATGTGGATTTTCGTGCGCTCAAACGTGAGAATTGTGCACATTAAACACACCCTCATGGGTGAAAGAGGTCACATCTGAGAAGAGCACATGAGCCAGAAAATCAGACTGCACTGCGGTCTACTGCGGAAACTAGCGCACGAATTCCACACAAAGGGGGTAATTCTGAAGTTGCAACGTCTGGACTCTCTGACGATGAAATGGATGTAACTGCTGCTCATGCAACACTCTTCACGATGGCGTGGTTCACACCGAGGCTAGGTGCAACAGCTTGCGTGCTTGTGCCTGGATTGTCCTCAATCCCCCGTAGGATCTCTTCTTCCATGTCAGAGTGCACGTGGTTCTCTACCGACCAGTGTCATGCATGTTTGCATGGAATGTTTCAGTTTCTAGCAGTTGCCGGCGCAAATGCACAAACGTTTGATGGTTTGGCACAGATCTGTTTGGGGAAGCGTTTGTCAGTACAACCTCACAGCATCTCTTCCGTTTCCATTGGGAGCCCCATACGCCAGATGCATGTCAGCCATTTCAGCAGTCGTGAAACACTCCATGTTACACATAATGTGTCTGATTTACGAATGCCGATGGCACACACAAGTCCGTTCTCCATTCCCACTTCGTCCCTCCAGCCAATTGCAGCGCCGCTTAATAGCACCCTCTAGCACCGAAATATTACGTCAGCGGACATACATTCATAGACAGAAAAGGTTTGTCTTGGTGTTCTCTATCTCCTATTGAAGTTTGTACAGAGAGTTTTGAAACACCCTGTATATTATGCACCTTTGTTTCATGCCAACAGAAAAAAGAATATCTAACTATAGTGATTAGATCAAATTTCTTTTGCTAACTAAACTTCTCTCATTTGAATATCGGACAAAATACATAATTTACATGTTGTTATGTCTCTTATTTTCACAGTTAGGAAGTAGAAAATGGTAACAGTGAATTTGGCAGAGATTAGCTTTTTTGAAGGAATAGCATTTTTGTTTCTAGCAAACCCCTATTTGAAATTTCGACTTTCTATCGACCGCTGCAACATGCAAAACCAGAAACCATTTGTCAAATCTTAAAGCGTCTATCACGATTTGCCAACGAGTTGTGATTGCCACTGACATAAACAGAGACATTTTTTATTATTATAATTCCCCGGAATTAAGTCATTCTCTGCGATTTTTTATATTTCGCTTCTTACTATCTCAGATTTTTCATTGTGAAAAAAAAAGTATATTTCTTTGGAAGATTAAAATGCTTTATTCAATTGTTAAAGTCATTTTTAATGGGAAATCTACTCAAAAGTTGTTTACAAGTTGTTTACAAACGTTGCGGCAAAAAATCGTCTTTTTTTACTTATTATGTGCTGTAACATTTTACAGATATGAAAAATAAACTATTTTTTCTTTTTTTTTAGCTGAAGCCACAGTTGTTTTAAAAATGAAAAAACATAAAGTGAAAGTGTACGATTTGAACATCCATTTGGATATACCCTCATTTATATGTGAAGCTCAACATTCACTTTATGGCAGTGTTGTGTGGTATAGAAACGAAGTTGCTATTGAAGGAGATCGAGGGAAGGACTGGAAACCCTATTTCTCCCTTGAATCTAACCTGACATCATCTAATCTGAAAACACATCTTCAATCGCAAGGATATTACGCCTGTTCAGTGGAACAACAATTCCCTTTCAAATCGATAAAATCATCGTCGGTCCTCTATCAAGTTAAAGGTAGGTTTATTATTATTATTATTATTATTTATTTGCGACATATAGGACAGAGAAGAATCCTAGAAGCTACTCCTAGCTTTTACAGGCCTTTTCATACAAGGACATGCCCTACTAAGACCGAAGCCACTGCTGACCACTGCCTTAGTTAGAGCTAACACAACACACAAAGTTTGCCTTGCTGGAACAGTCGCTAGCTGCCTAACCACTATGCCAGTTAAGGCTAATTATATAATATATAATGTTATCGTAATAAACTTTCAGTTAAGAATTTCTGGTTTACATCTTCAACCAAGCGTGTTGTGAACACTAAAGAATCACCTACCGAGACTCGAACCCATCGGATGGAACGTTAAGCTGCGGCGTCGTGTGCAGGTGATCCATACTCTGTTAACGTTGAAGAACACGCTGGATGGCCTTGATAGAAACCTACCATCTGTCTCCTAAGAATTATGCAAAGACCCCAAAGTCTCAGAGAAGTTTGGGGTAAGTAGGTCCTCTTACCCCAATCCTCTTTGAGCCTTTGGAGTCCTTGTGACCTTGTCATTTGGTCCATTGTGCAAAAAATGTGTCGTTTAGAGGTAAACACCTAGAACAACCCAACCTAACCGAGGCTCGAATCTGGAAGAAAACTGTACCATAGAGAGAGAGGGAAGTTGCTGAATTCAAACGTTCCGCTTCAATTCAGTCCCATTCTCAAAATCGTGAAAATTATTCGCTACATCAGAATTCTATTGTTTCCGGGATGGTGGAAGGCTCAAGCAGTAGCACGTTAGGCTCGTTCAAAGGTTCTAGTTTCAACTGTGCGAATGTAGAGTTCTACCTCCGCTATCTCTCACCCTGCATAAGAGGCAAGATGAAGAGTTCTATAATAATTATCATATTTATGTGAATACACAAAAGTAAGTCCAAGAATGTAACAATTCATATTAATAAGAGGGTGTGGTCACCCTAGACAACAGTGGAGGAATCTCAACGTCTTCTCATACAACCAACAATATCGCTCATAACATGAGCAGCCTGCGCAAAGTCCACAGGTACAAAAGGGCTACCCTAAGATCATAAAACGAAGATCTCACAAAATTTTATAAGATCTGAAAACGAGATCTGGGAATCTCAATTCGTCTCCCCAAGACATCCCAGACATGCTCAATAAAATTCAGGTTATGGGATCTTGGAGGCTACTTCGTATGTTTACTGACATCACGTTCTAGATATTGGTCCATTTAGTGAGTTCTATGTTCTCATGAATAATTTCATTCATTGAAAGGAACCCCCCAAGTCCACCGTATCCATAATCAGGGAGCATAAGTTTCATAATTTTTGACCCGATACCTCTGGGAGCAAAGATCCCCTATCATAAGGTGAAAGTCAGTTCCTGCATTGAAGCTGACGCCTCCCCACAACATCAAACAACCACTTCCATATTACTCCCTTTCCCTAATATTATAGAGATGATACCCTGTCCTATATTCTCTCATGAATATTGGTCAAGCATCAGTCTATAAGCTGAATCTCGACTCATTTATGAAAAGATTAGTCACCCACTGTTCCTTGATGTCATGCATATAAGGTTGCTGAAATTAAATCAGACGAGCTCCTCTATAAGATGAAGTAAAGGGAATACATTCACTCTTCGCCTTGCATATTTCCCTTTTTCCTGAAATCTTCTGGAAACCATTCACCTGGAAAATCTCTTTCCTGTGAATGAAACAGCCTCCATAGCAAGTTATGGGACTGTTAGTGCTCTACGACGTTTGGTAGTTAATGTAAGATTACATTAACTATATATAATAATGTGTATTAATATATATATTATTAAAATTATTTAACTATATTATATATTATTTATTATTAATATTATTTAACTATATTATAATGTGTGCCGGTTTCATAAGTACAGTACCTATTTCAAACTTCTTGTCCTGTTGTTCCGAAAGATTTTAAATAATGTTACAATTGTATCTGTTTTAAAATTTCCCTCATTGATAGAAAATATGAAAATATAAATTTAGTCGTGAAGAACAACAGCGTAGTTTGAGTTATTACACATCATTTTTTAGCAATAGCCAGTTATCGAACAACAACGGCTTTTGAATTAATAGAAATGCCAGTTAATATGTCCAGTGGCTGTTTACCTGTCCAGATTGTTTATTTACATACCGATTACATGGGTGATGTACCTCCAGACTTTTACTTCATATCACTTGTGTTTGATACATAAATCTTGTAATAAATGATAATTTTTATAATAACTAGTCATTTCAGTGTCAATTCCACTTTTTATTATTTTAAGGATTATTTTAAGAATTTTCATTAATTGAATGATTTGATTCTTAGAAGTCGGGTGCTATTGAGTAGGCACCGGTTTCACAAGTACAGTATCTATTTCAAACCACTTGTCCTGTGTACTATGTAAATAGACACTCTGTACACATAAACAACCATTGGACACATTAAATGGGCATTGCTGTTAATTAAAGCCGTCCCGTGGCCGAGTGGTTAGCGCGCTTGGTTACTGCTCTAATGGACCTGGGTTCGAGACCCTGATAAGGCTGAATGTTTGTGTTTTTTTTCTGCTGAGGTTCCGCCATTCTCACCGATGTTCTAGTATGGCGTATAAACTGACAGACTACTGTCAGACCTCTGTGGTAAAGCAGCTGCTTGAGGGGGTATTTATTTTTTTTTTTATTAATTAACAACCCATTGTTTTTCTTTAACTGGACATTGCTAAAAATGCTGTGTTTCTAATTCAAACTGCGCTGTTGTGCTGGGTGCTATTAATTGTAGGAACTTGAATTTAGCAAACGTCATAGGTACATATACTCATATTAGTAAGGCGCTCTCTAGTTAGGGTCCCTCATTTTTGTCAAGGGGGACCATACCCGTTTATTAAAATGAATATATATATATATATACATGCAAGAGATTATTTACCTTTTTAATATGATTATATCTGATATATAAAGAAGAAAATTTGTTTGTTTGTTTGTTTGTTTGTTTGTTTGTCTGTCTGTCTGTCTGTCTGTCCGCTTATGCACTCGGCTTCCAGAAAAGGTGAAAAGTTATTCAAACTAATTGTTGCCATCAATAAATTTGAAAAAAAGGAATGCATTAAACTAAAATAATTTCTGATTTCGCGTGATTAAACCATGGAGGTAGGAAGACAGGGAGGCGCCTTATCGCTTGAAAACTGTAACGAGCGTCGCCATATTGTCGCTACTTGTAATCTTGCTATCACTGTATTAAAGAACGACAATTGCATTGAAAGAATGGATTTGGGTAACGCGTTTGATTAGAGTAATGAACTTGCGAAAAAGATCAAAAGGATAATATTTCATAGGTGAGAAGTAATGCTAAAGTTTTGCTTCGTAAATTGAAAACCTTTTCGTCATTTCAAATAATTTATGACAGTAGTGTAGTTAGGCGGTAGGAAGGGTTGCGAAATTTTCTGTGTTTTTAATGTAAACTGATGAAATAAAGTGTTCTTATAAATTCATAGAAAGAGAAAAAAAATCCACAAACAGGGGAAAATATGATACTGATATTCGTCACTTCCTATGTTTTTGATGTACCTTACCGAAACGCTAGAGAATTTCCTCTTATGTCAATGAGAATCTAATTTCGAAGCTCTGTAATTTCTAAAATATGTATTTAATGGAAAAATTTGACTAAAGATAAATTAAACATCGTAATTAAATCTATTTAAATCTCGATTTTAAACAATATTCATTAAGTATTTAAAGAGTTATGGACGCTAGAATATTTCATGATAAATTCTGTTCAATGTCGATGAAAATCTAACTGTGAAGTGCTATAACTATTAAAATATGCATTTAATGGGAAAATACGACAGAAGGTAAATTAAAGATCATTATCAAATCTATTTAAATCTCCATTTTGAACGATATTCATGCAATTTAATGGAAGAATATGACTGAAGATAAATAAAAGATCATAATCAAAACTATTTAAATTCCTATTTTAAACAATATTCAGTAATTAAGCCTATATTAAAGTCTGGATATTTCACAACAAAATTCCTGCTTTTTATTCCAAAGAGATTGTTTTTGTTAATATTTACATTTTTTCTTCCGTAAGAGATTTGACTCATCACAGTTTACTCTGAATATTAGAAACTTGATTAAACAATGATAGAACTTTGAAATATTATGCAGGGGAGAGGAATTCAGTCCCTATTTTACGAAAAAGCTGGTGTAGCTTTCATTTGATATGTAATTTGTTATTATTAACTTTAAGTGTGAATAAACAACTGTGTTTAAAAACGTAAACAAACGAAAAACTAAAGCTGAAAATAGTATTTTTTTATATATGTCTGTTAAATATTTCTTGACCTTCCCAGAAAAAAAAATCGATTCAACAATATTCGTCGAAATAATTCCTTTTTTGTACATGAAACAATTGCGATTTTATTGAGCAGTATTCGTATTTGGATACATTACAATTGACGTATCGCATTTGGATACATTACAATTGACGTATCGCATTTGGATACATTACAATTGACGTATCGCATTTGATACGTATCGCATTTGGATACATTACAATTGAAGTGCAGCGTGTGGCTTTCTAAGTAGCAAGAACATGGCTACCGCCGTTCTGCGCGGCTACACTAGCGATCTATGTTAAGATATAGTAAAGGCGCCTCCCCCTCTTCCTACCTCCATGGATTAAACATTAAGGTTGAAAGTTATTGCAATAACTGTTGCCACCAATAAATTTAAATAATGAATGCATCAAACTGAAAATTATTTCTGATTTCGCGATATAAACAATTGTTCAGTTTGTTGGGTCAAGAGCGTGAGCGTGCGTGGATATTGAAGATGCTCTAATTAAGCACGAATGGAACTCTAGATTCTTTGTTGAAATGAAAGCTTCAAAAACTAAGAATTCGCATCGAAATTAAAATCATGAACTGAATTTGAAAAATATGTAAAAGTTAATAAACGTATATCCCATATATTAATTAATAAAAATTTTAATATGTTACGTAATAAATAATGTTTTTCCATAATAATAATAATTGTTTCGTAGTATCTATACCATTTTTTGGGCATCTCAGACCACATTCAATTTTCTTTTTTTAATAAAGTTACATATATCTGGCAAATTGTATCCGAGGGACTCTGGTGAGTACGAAATGATTTGAAAAGTTCGATTATCTGAGCGAGGCAATTCCGCTTTGTGGTTTCTAAACCACAAAGCAGAATTGATCCTCCCCACGTCAGAAGTGGACTTCTGACGTAGGAAGGATCATATGGTGCCTCGAAATATGTCCATTTCTTTCCTTCGCTAAAATACAGGGAGAAAAATTAACCAGGAGGGGATTGTTCGTAACGATTTTTATCCCAAATGAAAGTTGCGATGTGGGGAGTGCCATCTACTCTATAGTTTCACCCCCCCCCCCTCCCCGAGTTAGACCCGGGCAATTCCGGGTAAATCTGCTAGTAATATATATGAAAAGATTTAATAAAAAAAAATGCTTTAGTTCCATAAAATTGACAATCCGACACATAGTAGATATTCCGGTTTCAGCTTACTGAATCAGGGACATTAACGAAAATGCCTCTGTTCACCTGCGGGAAACTGGTCACCTTCAGTTAAAGCCACATGTCGGCATCCCGAAAAAATGTGACTCTTGGTGAACTTTTGTAATCTTCAAGCAACGTCACCTCTGTATCTTGAAATTACTTCCAGAGCTTGGAGGCCACCATTGGAGACACATTCAGCCCATCTAGCTATATTGGTTTGAGACTGGCTAACCTCTATTCTTTCAATGAATCATTTAAATTATGTTCTTGAACCTTTTTTAACGAAATGGCAATCCCCAATTTGTAATTCGCGCGCAAGAAATGAAACCCTGTTTCACAGACCTGTTAACGCCATGTTGTCGACGCCTTTTGTACTGACGGTTTTTTGGCTTGTTTGGATACATTAAAAGGTTTTTTTACCGCTGTTATACATAAAGATACCGCTGATATCGCAAGATTAACTCAATTTCCGCTTTTTAATCCCATATATGTGGTTAGAGCGCTAGACTACTGATCTAAGGAACCTGGGTTCCAGCAGCGGATAAGGCATGAATGTTTGTGTTGTTTTTCAGCTGAGGTCCCGCCGTCCTCATAGACCTACTATGGCGTATAAACTGCCAGGTTACTGTCAGATATCTGTGGCAAGCAGCTGCTTGAAGGAATTTTTTTATTTTTACTTTTTTAAATAAAGAAAATTGGTCTCTGCAATCTCTTCTACTTCGGAACCCACACTGTTCGTTCCAAATTAAATATTTCATTCTATTAAGTACAATAATGCAAAGAACGTTTCCTGAAACAGAACATGGAGTAATATCCCTGAAATTATCACAATAACTGTGACCACCTTCCTTGAAAATTGCAGCATTAATACCTCTAGACCAGAGGTGCACTACTCAAATGAGGACGAAGGAGAGAATCGACTTCCAAAGGATTGAAGCGGACAGAATCGATTTCTAAAGGATTCAAGCGGGTCAGAATCGGTTTCTAAAAAATTGAAGCGAGCGGGAATAGACTTCTAAAAAATTGAAATACGGCACGAACCGACTTCTAAGTGATTGAAGCGAGCGGCAATCGACTTCTCAAGTATTGAAGTGGTCGAGAATCGACTTCTAAAGGATTGAAGCAGGCGAGAATCGACTCATACAGGATTGACCCGGACAAGAATCGACTTATAAAGGATTGAAGTGAACAAAAATAAGCTTCTAAAGGATTGAAGTAGGCGAAAATCCACTTCTCAAGGACTGAAGCGGTCCAGAATCGAATTCTAAAGGATTGACGCGGGAGAGAACTGACTTCTAGAGGATTGAAGTGGGACAGAATCGACTTCTAAAGGATTAAAGCGAGCGAGGATCGATTTCTCAGGGATTGAAGCTAATGAGTATCAACTTTTCAAGGATTGAAGTGGCGAGAATAGACTTTTGAAAGATTGGAACTGACGAGAATGGACTTCTGAAGGATTGACGCGGGAGAGAACTGACTTCTAAAGGATTGAAGTGGGACAGAATCGACTTCTAAAGGATTAAAGCGAGCGAGGATCGATTTCTCAGGGATTGAAGCGGATGAGTATCAACTTTTGAAGGATTGAAGTGGCGAGAATAGACTTTTGAAAGATTGGAACTGACGAGAATAGACTTCTGAAGGATTGACGCGAGAAAGAACTGACTTCTAAAGGATTGAAGTGGGACAGAATCGACTTCTAAAGGATTAAAGCGAGCGATGATTGATTTCTCAGGGATTGAAGCGGATGAGTATTGAAGGATTGAAGTGGCGAGAATAGACTTTTGAAAGATTGGAACTGACGAAAATAGACTTCTGAAGGATTGACGCGAGAGAGAACAGACGGCTAAAAAATTAAAGTGGATCAGGATCGACTTCTAAAGGACTGAAGTGGGCGAGAATCGACTTCTAAATGGAATGAAGCAGGCCAAGAAAATTCTCTCGCAGGTGGTATGTTGTCCACCCATGTTCTACACATGGCCCGTATAAGTATTTCAGCTGAAAGGACACACACACAACCATGCCTTAACCCGGGGCTGCGAACCCAGGTCCCGTAGATCAGTAGCCAAGCGCGCTAAACCACTCGCCACGAACGTATATATAACGCCGTCCCGTGGCCGAGTGGTTAGCGCGCTTGGCTACTGATCTACGGGACCTGGGTTCGAGCCCCGGGTTAAGGCATGGTTGTGTGTGTTGTCTTTCTGCTGAGGTCCTGCCATCCTCTCAGACCTTCTACTGTGGCATATAAACTGACAGGCTCCTGTCAGACCTCTGTGGCAAGCAGCTGCTTGAGGGGGTATTTTATTTTATTATTATTATTATTATTATTATTATTATTATATATAACCCAACGCAAAAAAAAACAACTAAAGTGAAACATAAACAATGCAGTTTTATTAAAAATATTTATTTTAATGAAAATTAGCTTCGGCGGAGTTGGATATCTTGTCCTCTATACATTGATTTTCTCTTTTACAAATTTAATTTTCATCAATAATTAGCATGCTGCACTAAAAAGAGATGGCGGGCCTCATGCAGTTCGCCGGCAGCAGTTCACCCAGGCGTGCTCTAGACCTATCGCATTCTCATTTAACACCATTTTGTTCTATTATAACACGCGTTAATTTTTGAGAAAATCTATTCGAATAGGACGTTTAGGAACACAGCTTAAAATTTTAAATTATATTATTCGAGATTTATTATAGTTTTGGGACTACATCTTCAAACAGAATTCGATCAATTCTTGTGGTAAGTTTCGTCAGAGGAAGTCTTACCCTAGATAAGATGTCGCCAGAGTTGCCAACTCAAGGGAAATATCTCGTTTTTTGACTATCAAGATTTTCAATGATCGGATTTTAGTGTTTATGATTTTCTAGATGCTTAGTAAATACTTTAGTTTTGCACGCGGAGGTTGAGGAACATTGCCCTATAACATCCATTAGCTGAATAGTTGAATGCCATTTCACTTCAGACATTTTTTTCCTTCTTTGGGGAAAAATACGATCCCAACGATACGTACGATCCAACTATTGAATAATCTTCATTACTTTTCAAAAATTATGGACCACATATTAAAACTTCTCGACTGTTATAGAGCTGTATTTGCACATATGACCAAATCAGAGGAAGACATCCTGTTTGAGGGAATAATTTTTTAGAGTCCACTGAAATGGAAATTGGTGGATATACTGAGAGAGTATTGTGGATCTTTCCAGTAAATTCTTCTCCTCGACCTAATTTGTTTCTAGCAGGAGCTATTTTCGTTCATGCATATACTTGTATGTTTAATTCGTAGACTAGTTACCGCTCTTTCTGCTTTCTTTGTAAATTTAGACCAAAAAGTTTGAAAAAGGGGAAACTGCCTATCACGTTTCATCGGGAGAGTGTTACACACAAAAAATATTAAGTGATGATCAGCAGCTATGAGGATTTGAAAAGAACAGCGAAATATTTACAATGAGGTCAACAGAAGAGGAAATGTACACTAGAGATGTCTCTACATTTAAGGCTGAGAGAAAAGAGTAATACAATTGTAAAGCTGAAAGTAATGCCCACTTTGACAATATATATATATATAAATAGCCCCTCAAGCAGCTGCTTGCCACAGAGGTCTGACAGGAGACTGTCAGTTTATATACAATAGTAGAAGGTCTGTGAGGATGGCAGGACCTCAGCAGAAAAGCAACACAAACGTCCATGCCTTATCCAGGGCTCGAACCCAGATCCCTAAGATCAGTAGCCAAGCGCGCTAACCGCTCGGCCACGGGACGGCCCTATATATAAATACTGTACATAAATAAAGAGAATTAAAACATATTTGAAATTTGTATTGCTTTAGTCGATTGTTAAAGCTTTGTCGATTGTTAAAAATATGCAAAAGTTGGGAACAACTTTGCATATTTTTAACGGAAGAAAAGGGTTCCAGATAGGACAAACTCGTCATATGAAAGAATGATAATTGCAGTTTCTTCTAGCACGAGAAATATAAATGCACAACGGATGGGTCCTTGTTCGGCTGAGGTCCATAATACGAATTGAACTCTAGGCCGGATTAGAATAGATAAGGTAAATGAGTAAACATAATATTACACATTTTTCAATTATTTTGAATATGCTTTTGTATTTCAAGCAGTTACGTTACACTGCGACCGTAACTGCTTGAGTTGGGAAAGTTTGTTGTTGTTGTTTTTTCATATCATTGTAAACTTTTATTCAGATAGCTATAAAATGTTATTCTGCATCTGTTAGTTGATAGAGTGGGTATTAATCATAAAATGAAATTTATGTTTCACAAGCTAATCATTAAGAGGGTTTTTTTTCTTTAATCTCTTAGGTGTGGAAACCTTCGCTACAACTATGTTTTCTGAAAAAGTTTTTTCAGAGCTGCATCGGAATATGTCAAGAGGTGACTTTTGGGCATCTTCTAACGAATCTGAAATTGAAAAAGAGCTTGGAAAAATTCTTGAAAATATTTTAATCGTCAATCTGAAGAATCTCACCGTAAATAGGTGAGTTTAACTGACTAACATTTCTTAATGCAGCGCATAAAATGCACTGCCCGTCATTCAAATTTCCCCCACTTAGAAGGAATGGACGGATTTGCATGCGTAAACGATGTGCATGTCTAGCCGATAGGCACTATACAATGTCCAAGTAAGATATCTGGTATGACACTGACATTGTAATCTGAAGGGAGCTATAAAAACGGGCTTAAACGTCAGTGGGAAAACGAAACGGTGAGCGAATGACCTGTGTAGAGTGTACAATGAGTTTAATACTAGTAAGGCGATATTAGGTACAGTTAACTGAATTTGAAAGAGTTCGGATCATTCTGTTGTCAGAAGATGGACGATATGCACATAAAATCGCCATTGGTGCGAGCCATGATGTCCGAATGGTTGGCAACAAAGTCGTCATCTCTGGTGGCATCAGAAGAACGTCCAAAGGGGAGGATCGAAGGATTGCCGTCTAGCGGCATGAAATAGATCTGTGACAAGCCACTAGATTTCCAACGTAATAGCACCATCCTTGTCTGTGTTGGGGAACACGACTGAATGATTAGAACACGAGTGAAAGAATCGTGGCTGCTTTCCGACCGTCCATTGACTCATCTACCTCCAACCCAATTAAATGGTAGTCTACATCTACAGTGGTGCTGGGAAAAGACTAGTATCGTGTCGTCTTTAGTAACCTTTGTGTTCGGGATCCAGTGACTACCATATATGTAGGGTGGGGGTTGCTCAGTCGGTAGCGCGCCAGGCTCGCAATCTGCAGTTTCCAGGTTCAAATCCCAGCTGGGTCAGCGTTGAGATTATCTCCACAAAACTCCCCGCCCTGCCCACGGTCAGTAGGGGACACTGATGGGCTTGGAAAGGCCGCCGTCCGTCGGATGGGACGTTAAGTCGTGGCCCCGTGTGCAGGAGAGCCATACCCTGTGCACCTTAAAGAACACACTGGATGGCCTTGACGGGAGGCTACCATCTGTCTCCCAACAGCTGTTCCAGTGGGTCTCCTTCCCCAACCTTCTCTGAGCCTTCGGGGTCCATGTGACCTAGCCATTTAGCCCATGGTGTGCAAAAACGTGCCGCTCAGAGGTAACCTAACCCAAAAGCCATATATGCGTCACGAGATACACCGGAAACAGAGGCTGCATCAGAAGAGTTATACCGGACCTACACCCGGAATCATGATTTGGAGAACCATTAGTTACAATAACAGGTCACGTCTGGTCATTATTGATGCAACGTAAATGTCAAGACATTTACGTTGACATTACGTAAATTTACGTAGACATTACGTAAATGTCAAGACATTTATTTATTTATTTATTTATTTATTTATTTATTTAATTTGCTCACAACAGATCAGTGATTTAATAACAGTAAACACATACAAAGATAATAAATCAAAATTAGTGCATATAAAGATACATAAACAAATCAGTACAAAAAAGTGAAAAGGATATATACCACATTTTGAAACAACATTTACAATACACTTACATAAAAACAGATGAGTAGAAATAATATGAAGAACAAAGTAACATCATTCAATGCGATTTGAAATTTTTTAAAGACATTGTAAACAAATCGAGGATATTGTTGTACAAGTTTAAATGGTTGAAAACCTAACCACTGAAAAATTTGCCAATGCATTTGATTTATGGAATGAAACTCTAAAAAAAATGGAGTATATCTTCGTGGAATGCTTCGTTAACGCAAAGCTCATTAGAAACAGTAGTTTAGTACAATCTATTATGTTGTTTAACAATTTATAAAAATAAATTAGACACAAAGCTTTTCTTCTATACAATTTTACTTTTTCTTAATAAGCAAATATTATACATATTTCTAAGTCGTTCAATAGGAAAATCTCGAAAATAAATTCCGATGTCCTACTAGTAAAGCATTCTTAGTAATTTATTTTGAACTTTTTCAATATTATGAATATTATATTGAAAGCAAGGATCCCATATTAAACTACCATATTCTTGGTTTGAACGAACTAGTGATTTAAACAAATTGATTATAGCTCTTGTATTAGTAAAGTATTTTGTTTTTCTAACAATAAAACCAAAATTTAAATTAGCTTTCATCATAATTTCTTGAATATGCATATTAAAATTAAAGTTCGAATCAAACAAGATACCTAAATCACAGATGAAATTATTCTGTGGAATAGCACAAGAGTTGATATTATAATCATACGTAACCAAAATCCTTTTACCAGAATAACTTAAAGTTGAGCATTTTTAAATATTCAGCTGTAGTTCGTTCAGAATATTTTATAGTTGTGGAATTTAGTCAAATCTGACTGTAGTAAACAACAATCGTTAAATGAGTTATCAGTCTGAAACATTTTTACATCATCTGAGTACAGTAGAGAACTGCAAGAACTAAATATATTTGTTAGATCATTAATGAAAATGTTGTGACCATTGCTGAGTATTTTAGGGGTGGCATGATGTTAGAGGCGAACTTATGAAAAATGAAGGGGTATGATAAAAAGGCGTTGTGATTTCATCAGGCCCAGCTTTCTATCCAGAGTGAACCTGAAGCCACAATAATTGTATCCAGGAAGGGTGAAGGTTACCAATTCCCACTCAGGCTATCTGCCTATATCTCAGTGCTGAAGCTGACAAAAAAAGAGATATCACAAACATACATTCCTATGCAAGAACACTTTACAAACATATTTATTTAACATATTTCTCACAAAATTTTTCAAATTCAAATTTTTTTTAAATTCAAATTTATTTCAATAAGTATTATCTATAATTATTTTACATAAAAATTACCACTAAGCCAAAGCTTATCAGCGGGAATGTAAATATTTGTTTTTAACAGATTTGATCTAGATTACATCAGTATCATTACATAAAACGAAGGAGAAAAATAAAACAATGAATGAAAAAGAAAAACCAACAAACTGATAAAAGATTCCAAATAAAAAACATCACTTTTTCGTCAACCACTGAAATAATTTTTCTTCAACGTCACAAATTTTTTTAATCTCTAGGAAGCAAGTTAAATAGGTAGGGAATTTAATATTCTTTGGAATTTCGTCCGTAATTATTATAAAGTTTTGGTTGTTTTAAAAAAAGCCATTAGCCTTTTTTCTAGTAAACTTTTTGTGGCAAATATTTTGCTTATAGGTATTATCAAAGAAGTTATTGATAACACAAACATATAAACTTTCAATAGGTAAAATTTTTAACAAACTAAATACATATATCATCTTTTGCTGTAAGGGAATTTTTAACTTCTGAATTACACAATTCTTTTAGCATACCAATGTGGCATTTTTTTTAATTTTATTTAATTCCGTCTTATAGGCTGTCCCATAAATTGTTTTTCCATATCTAATTATAGATTCAAAAAGTGCTTTATATAGTAAAATAGTTATCTATGTATCAACAAACAAGTTAAGTTTCTTAATTTTAAATGCTGCAAATCGTAGTCTTGAACACATCCAATCAATATGTTTATTCCATTTCATTTTCGAATTCATTTTAAAGCCTAGGTAAATTATTTCGTTTACTTCTTCTCTTTTAGGGCAATTGCATATACCAGGTAATAAACCATCCAACGTAGTACAACTTATTAAATGCTTAGTAATTCTTCTATTAAGTGTAGGTTGTTGAAAACCAATACATTTAAATTTAGTTTTTTCTCTTTTACACTGTTTGTTAAGAGAAAACCATTTAACTGCTTTATTAAAATCATTTTGTAGATTACATTCTAAATCTGAGTGAAAGTTGATTAGCACTGTATCATCAGTACACATATACAATTGACTATTGAAATCAATATTAGCCAAATCATTTATATAATATATATATGAATTAGCATAGGGCCAAGAATAGATCCTTGTGGAACTCCAAAATTGATCTGAAATTTTTCACTAAAATTATCATTTATTTTCATAACTATTTCTCTATGTAATAAGTAGTTTTAAGTCATTCAAAAATATTCCCACTAATACCAAGTAAATACAATTTCTGTAGCAAGATGTCAATGTCAACTGAATCAAATGCTTTATTGAAGTCCATAAATACCGCAACGCATTTCTTTCCTATATTTAAATTAATATTTATATTATTAATAAGATCTTCCAAAAGGCTTTGCGTTCCCATACCTTTACGGAACCCAAATTGTTGGCTCGACCGAAAATTAATTTTATTCAAAAAATTTGCTGGCAATCTTCAAAGTATTTTTCGATTATCTTATCAAAAATTGTTAATATAGTAATTGGTCTATAGTTATTAAAATTCTTTTTTGATCAACGACGAATAATTCCAATTTTCATAGCTATTGGAATTTGCGAGTTTTCAAAAATTTTAATTATAAGAATTGTTATTACATGAAAAAGTTGCATTATGTATTTTGGCTTAATATTGTCAAATACAGGATATGAGTTATATTTTAAGTAATGTATAATATTGGCAACATCAAAGTTCTAGCTAGTGGAAAATTCATAGAATTCTTATTTATGTGACATAATTCGTAAACCTTATCTGATCTAGTATTCATCGTCGTAAATTCTGTTTGCATCTCATTAATAATTGTTACAAAAAAACAATAAAATTATTAGAATTTCTTTTGGAGTATTTTCTCAAATGTAGTATCTTTCAACATTTTCATCGATTGGCATCCTTTTTTTTTTATCATCAATAATATAATTAATTAATTCCCACAACCTCGTATTATTTACTTTTTTAATTGGTAATTTATTTGAAATACAATATGTGATTTTAGTTCCTTATCATGGTATTTATCCTATTTCTTTCCATTTTATATAAATCATAATTTTGTTTATTATTAACACTATCTTTATATCTTTTCCATAATTTATCTCTATTTTTAATTGTTAAAATAATGTCATCTGTAATCCATTCTTTCCTTATTTTCTTAGTTTCACAATTATTAATTTGCTTACCACAACAAGAATATTCCCGAATTTCATCAATTTTACTTAATATTTTCTGATATACTAATTCTGTGCTCATGTCTTCATAAACTATATCATTCCACGGTGTCATTTGCAATTTTTGAATATAATAATTATAAATTTTTCTAAAACCTAGGTTTGAATCCTCTTTCCAAAATGTAACCTCATTAGAGCTGATAATCGTTTTCAAAATCTTAATTAACATACCATAATGGTCAGCAAATTTATTTCTGTATGGTTTACTTTTAACATCAAAACTGCTTGTTTTAAACAAAACATGATCAAGTAAAGTCCTTGCAAATTTAGCTAATGTTTCGCTTTCTCTAGTAAAACACTTAACGATTTGTTCTAATCCAAATGTAATCAAAGTATTTAAATGCATATCACAATCATATTTATTAGTATTTGCCACATCAATATTAATATCACCTACAATAATTAAATTTTTAATTCCTGCCTTTTTTAATAAATATTCAGAAATTTCTTGCAGGAACCAGTCAATATTTTTACTATGAGATCTATATAATGCGATGATATTAATTTCAATATTATTAATTAATAATTTAGTGATTATTGCTTCTGTTGATTCTCCAATAATTTCATCAAGTTGTACTAAATTAATTTTATTTAGACAAAAAATAATTTTCCCACGTTGTTTGTTTGCTTTTACCTTTAAAATAAGCTTGTTATACCCTTCAATATTAAGTGTAGCTGATTCCTGTTCAATTACCATAGTTTCAACCAAAATGATCAAATCCAACTGGAATTCAAGAAGTTCAATATGAGCTAGTAAATTATCCCAATATTTTTTCAGCGATCTAATATTTAAATACATCAATTTTAACATTTTATCACCCGACCCTGGAAACCAAACATTAATATCAGTTAAGTCATCACAACACATTCCTTATCTACCTCATCATTTTCAATAATATCTGGCATAAACATTAAAAGAAGCAAAAGAGAAATTCTTTAAATTTAGGACAGACAATTATTTTAGCCATCTTTTTCCAAATCATCTACTCTCTGAACACTGTTAATAATAATCAATTGCTCATTTTCATTATTTCTAATTCAAAGTCTATTGTTCTTCAACCAAACAAATTTATAACCTTTATCCTTAGCCTTTTTCTTCGCTCTCCAAAGTAAATCCCGAATCATTTGCGTCAAGTTTTCATTTTTGTAAATAGGTGAATCCTCTTTTTCTACAAACGCTGTTTCATCTCTCAAACGAATCTTTCTCTTTTCGTTCCATTTGGCCTTATCTTTTCTGTTCTTGAATTGCACCAAAATGTTCGGAGTCTGTCCCTGATTTTTGGGTCGTATTCTATGTAACACATCAATGCTCTCTCTCGAAAACGATTCAAGTTTTAACCCTTCGGCCAGCTTCTCCATTATCACCAGAAGATCCTCTTATCTTTCCCCTTTTTCTTGCTCAATTCCACAAATCTCTACATTTTTATTTCTACTGTACTGATCTAGGTTATTATTTACTATGACCAATTCCTTAATTTTATCTTCTAATGTTTCGATAATCTTGCGGTTCTTTCCAGCATCTATTCAAATCTTTTTTTCCGATTCAACTATTTTATCCAGACAGGAATTCTAACGACTTTTCAACACTGTCTAATGTTGTCTTCATCTGTAATAGACTAACTAATTTGTGGTCTATTTGGGTCAAAATTTACTTGGCATGTCCGAAGTTTATATTGTCATCACTTTCAGCATTTCAAAACTCATGTCATCGGATTCAGCAGCATTTTTTATTCCCTCTTTATAAATCTCTCCTCCCCTTATATAATTTAATTCATCTCTGGGTTTTTCTTTGTGTTTGCAGCAGATCCACTTATCTTTCCGATCTTTTGACATTTTCTTAAACCTGTCTTCACCCAAACTGGCACAATAGAAGTTGGAACAGCTTTTGGCATGACCCTGTACATTTTATCTTATCTTTAGCTACACTTATTTCCTCGTTGCAGCTATTACAATGATCCATTTTAGTAGCATTCAAGATACTCAAATTTTAAATTTATCCAAGCTAATTCAACCTGCTTGAGGGAATACTTTTTTCTTTTTATTCACTATGCTAACCAATATTCATTAATTCGTCAATATGCTGTGCACCAACTTAAAAGACCCATTTTGAAATCTGCCAAAGAATTCACAGTAGTGCAAGCAATGTGAATTCAGCAAATTAGCAGGGAGAGAAGGAGAAAAGGAGCGAGGATGCAACACCAGTAGAAGGAACAATAAAACTTAGGGATGGTCCTCCATCTTGCAGAGGGCAGAGAGGGTTGCAGAGGGGAGGGTCGAGTTCTTGAAGGTCACGAGCTCGTCTAGAACAAACACCAGAAGAGAAACAATGTGGCATTTGATGGTTAGGCTTAAGGAATGAATTAACTGAATGATTGTATAAACCAGCTCGGAGAAAGCCGGCCAATCTACGGCTCTAAAATCCCTCCAAGGACAGTGTGCCAGCGACAATTTTGACACCAGATCGGAGAAAGTGACCCTACCTCGTTACATTCCTTGTGGGAGAAGAAAAAGACTGGCTCACTCCTTTTTTTTGAACGGCTCACTGCAGCGCTTCGCCCATCCTAGGCGCCTTAGTCCACGGAGTCAGCAGCAACTATAACACCTCACCCGTCATATCTAGTTTTCATCAATCAGGTTGGCTGCTATGGCTGGGCTTTGTTGTCACTTACAGAGAACCACTGGACACGTCCTCCTGTATCAACAGTTTATTGACTATATAAATAATAATATTTATTGACTATATAAACATATAACACTTAATAATAAATAAATAAATAATGTTTATACAACATAACAACATAATGAGTTAAAATAAAATCCACAATTCGGCATGAACAATTGAACTGATATAAATAAATCCATGTAATGTAAAATATTTATTGTGAAATGAAATGCAATAAAATAGAAGCCATATAAGAACAACCAATGAGCTTTATGCTCTTACAGGTTGTCAAATTAAATTATTAGTTATTAACGATATGCATTTATAATACAGAATTAAAGGTTTAAGAGTGGAAAAATTAATAATTTTAGATTTATTCATTAATGACATGAAATGTGGTAAGTAACTTAACAATGAAATAAAGACTCAATATTGTGTATATGCAATAATCTTTGCTTAATTTTAATTTTAAATATGTTTTTATTTCTTTCTTCTCTTGTATTTTTCGGTAATTTATTAAAATTTTGTGCAGCTAGAATCATGAAATGTTTATGAATAATTTCTTTTCTTGAAAAAGGTACATAATAAAGTTCTCTATTTCTAAGATTTATTTTTATATGTTGTATTTTTAAGAAATCTGGGTTTTTAAACAAAAACATAAGGATTTTAAAAATATATAATTGTCTTAAATTCAAAATTTCATTTTCAATAATCATATTTTTTAAATTCGTAATTTTGTTATTCATAATAACCTTCAGAATTCTGTTTTGTAATGTGATTAATTTATTTAGAGAATTAAGATATTTTCCTCCCCAACTAATTAAACAGTATTGTAAAGTAGATTGAATCCATGAATAATAAAGAGTTATTAAAAAGGAAGTACCTAGAATTTTCTTTAGATGATATATTTTAATTAGGAAATATCTTAAACGTTTTGCAATTATATTTGCATGATTATTCGACTTCAAATTATTATCAATAGTAATCCCCAAATATTTGTATGTTTTAATTTGTTTAATTTCTGCACATGTACATACAATATTATTATCACAAGTAAATCTATGATATATGATTTTATCTTTGAAATAACTCTTGTTAGTGAGACTGAAATACATTGAATACGATTTTTCCATATTTAATGTAAGATGATTTTGATGAAATTATAACTGAATTTTGTTTTAAATCATGAGATATAGTCGATTTCAATTCTTCAAAATTATTACTTCTATATACTTTACCAGTATCATCAGCATAGGATATAGGATATCCTTTTAAGTTATAAAAAAGAAATCATTGAAATAAATCACGAATAAAATAGGTCCTAAAACTGAGCCTTGAGGCACTCCTTTAGTAAGCAATAAGGGTGAACTTTTTGTATTTTTTATGTCTTCAATTTGTTTTCTATCTGTAATATATGACTTAAACCATTTTAGCGTATTTCCTCTAACACCAATGTAATTTTCTGCAATACTATATCATGATTTTCAGTATCAAATAAGGCCTGTATTAAGCTAGGAGTAGCTTCTAGGATTCTTCTCTGTCCTATACGAAGCAAAAAAAATGCTTTTGCAATGTCTAAAAAAATTACCATAGCTTTTTGAGAATTATTTTTACCATATAAAACAGTAGTGGTCGTTTCCAGCACTGCATGATCTGTACTCTTATGTTCTCTAAACCCAAATTGCGATTTATAAAAAAGTGATGAATTATTCAAAAATTATATAAGTCTATTTTTATTATTGTTTCGATAACTTTTGAAAAAATAGGTAATATAGAGATTGGTCTAAAATTATTTAAAATATTTTTATCTCTTTTTTTGTATATAGGCTTTACAATAGCAGTTTTCAATTGGTTTATAAAAATGCCAAAATTAAATGATATATTTATGATTTGTGTTAAAAATGTTGCATGGTATTGATTAATGATTTTTAATATTTTTGGACTTATATTATCAAATCCATATGCTTTGTTTTCATCTAAATTGTTTATAATATTATTCAATTCAGCTTCATCTGTGTTTTTTAAAAACATGGGATTTTTGTTGTTTAAGATAGAGTGATAATTATGAAAGTTAATAGTTGTGTCATTATTATAATTATTAAGATGAATGAAATGATAATTTTAGTCATTAGTTAATTTTACTACATCAATATAAACTGGTAATGTTGAATCAAGAGTTTTTTCATTCAAAATTTCTTTACCCATTTCCATTGTTTTCTTGTATCTTTTATACATTTTTTAAATTCAGTTTCATAATATATTTTTTTTAAATATCTATTTTTGAAACTATGTTATTTCTAATTGTTTAATAATCATCATTATATTGCAATATAAATGGATATTTTTTGTGTTTTAAAAATGCTTTTTCTCTTTCTTTAATCAAAATTATTATTTCATTAGTTATCCAAGGATTAACATTAATTTTTATGTTTCTATCATCAATATCATGTATTTGTGTGCTGTTTAATATTGCATTATAACTAAATGTATAAAAGTTTGATATATATATCATTAATATTTGAATCATCAATTTCATCTAATTTAAAATCTAAATATTTAATCTTAGATTCCAACTTTTTAAAATTGATACTAGTTCTTTGAGGTATTTCATGTTTCTGTTTCATTTATGTATTAGGTTATTTAGGTTATTTCAATTGCTTCAATGTTCTCATATTTAGTTTCCGATATTTCCACAATTTCCAGATTGTTTATTCTGCTGTACTGTTTCTGAAATTTCTACATTTATCGATTTTTGTCTCAGATCCTTAACTTCCTTCTTAAGTGCAAAATTTCCTTCATGTAGACCTATATTTTGTTTCCTTAATACGTTTATTTCTTTCGTAACTTCTGAAATAATTTTTAGGAAATCGTCCACTTTATCGGGAGAAAACGCCTAGCGGAACCATTCTAGGAGCAGTGCTTCTGCACTTATTGCACGCAACCTCAAACGCTATCTTTCATCAGGATAATACCCCTCAATATATAGCTCTCATATCCCGAGAGTGTCTACATAATATGGATATCATTCTTGGCCTGCACGTTCCCCAGATCTGTCGTCCATCAAACACATTTGGATATGATGGGACGTTCATCGGCCATCGCCTCTCAGCCCCCGATCACTGTTGCCCAACCTCGGCACAGGTGCATGAAGCATAGCTCAGTGCGCACCAGGATGACATTCACCACTTTGTGTCATAGATACCGCTACGTTTAGCTGCTTCTATCTCTGTTCAAGGAGGCCATACTTAGTGACATACACCGCCTTTTCGTAAGTAAATACTGCTGATTTGATATGCAAATTTAATTATTTCCTTTCTGCATTGCCATCTGCCACTCCACTTATTTTGAGCTCATAGTGAACACTCCTTGTACGTGGGGCAATGTCAATGATGAGCAGATATCGTGCTAATAATAAAAATAAATGCAAAACATAAAACCTAAAAATGAATTTTAATGCAGTTAACCAGATCGACAGGTAAAGGTGAGATACTTAAAAATAACTTTAAATTTCTCTTTACAGGAAGGGAGGATGGAAAGCATCACCAAGGCGTGGGTCTGCTGCTCAGCAGACATGCTAGTGATGCTCTTCTAGGATATGAGTGCATTAATGAAAGGTTTCTTACAGCAAAATTTCAGACAAGCATTAAAAACTTGAATGTTATCTGCTGTTATGCCCCCACTGAGGATGCTGATGAGGATGAGAAGGATAGGTTTTACGGACAACTACAGGATATTTTGAATTCTGTCAAGAAAGGAGATATTACCCTTGTTCTTGGTGACTTCAATGCCAAAGTTGGTACTGACTCTGATCTTTGGGGAGGGGTGATAGGCCCTTTTGGTATTGGTAGCTGCAATGGCAATGGGCAACGTCTCCTACAGGTAAGTAAACTCAATGGTTTCAGAATAACTAACACATATTACAAACACCGCGACATACATAAATACACATGGGTTTCACCTGATGGGCTGCATAGAAATATGATTGATTATATATTAATTAACAGCAAATGGGCTAGTTCTGTTAGAAATACCAGGGCATATAGGGGAGCTGAAATTGGATCTGACCATTACCTTGTTAAAAGTGTCTTGCAACTTAAACTTAAAAAATGTTGTGCTAGAGTTAAAAAATTTACCTTTAATACTGAAGCTCTGAATGACCCAGTTATAGCTAAAGCTTACCATGATAGGTTACTTAGTCATTATGACGGTCATGGTTTGCTTAATAGTGAAGTTGAGGAAGAATGGGGCCATTTTAAACAGGCTTTTTTGGAAACTAACAGTACTCTTTTAGGAAAAAAGGAGCAGAGGAGGCAGAATTATTTAAGTGATAAGGCAATTGAGCTTATTTCAGAAAGAAGGAACTGCAGGAATGTCCTTAATCAGTACCCTACTAGTCCTAATAGAAAAGATTACAGAGAGCTTAATAAACGTGTAAAGGATCAGTTAGCTACTGATAAAAATCTTTGGCTTGATAGCTTGGCTGACAAAGCTGAGGAAGCAGTTAGGCAGCACAACAGCAGAGAGCTGTACCAGATAGTTAATGTTTTATGTGGTAGGAAACGAACAGGCATACAGGGATTGAAGGATAAACAAGGTAAGGTTATAGAAGGTGAGGATTCTCTCATGGCTAGGTGGGCTGAGCATTTCAGTGATGTTCTAAACAATGTGGTTAGTTCTACTCCCATTGTTTGTAATGATGATAGATGCATTGGCAGCTTTAATGTTGGCCCTATAACACAATCTGAAGTTAGTTTGGCTATCTCTAAACTGAAACTTCATAAATCCCCAGGGGTAGATGAAATTACTACAGAAATGCTCAGAGCTGGGAATGTTTTGGTTACCACTTGGATGACTGAAATTTTGAATAACTTTTATGATAAAGGCATGGTTCCTAAAGATTTTACCAGAGCTATTATTATCCCTATTTTCAAAAAAGGTGATCGCAGTTCTTGTGATAACTATAGGGGTATCAGCCTACTCTCTGTTCCAGGTAAAGTTCTTTCCATGATTGTGCTTAATAGAATTAAGAATCTGGTTGACAGGCAATTGCGTGATGAGCAATGTGGATTCAGAAGTGGTAGGGGATGTGTGGATCAGATATTTTCACTTAGGCAGATTCTTGAGAAATGTTTAGAGTTTCAGAAACCTTTGGTTGCTAGCTTTGTTGATTTCAAAAAGGCTTTCGACTCTGTTGATCGTCATAATTTGTGGTTGATTGTGAAATCATATGGTATACCAGACAAGTTAGTTAACATAATGAAAGCTCTCTATAATAACACTGAGTCATGTGTGAGAGTTGGTAAGTCTTGTAGCAATTGGTTTAGCATTACGTCTGGTGTTCGACAAGGGTGCATTTTGTCTCCTTTTCTCTTTGGTTTGGTTGTTGATTATGTTATGCGAAATTCACTTCGAGGGAAAGATTTTGGCCTTAAATGGGCTGGAGATACAAAAATTTCTGATTTAGATTATGCTGATGATTTAGCCCTTTTGGCAAATGATGTTGATGAGATGAACTCTTTGATTCGTGCTGTTGATGAGACTGGTAGTAGAGTAGGTTTGGTTATAAACAGAGAGAAAACTAAAGTGATGAAAATTGGTCAGGCAGGCTGTGATTCAGTTAATCTGAATGGTTGCAGTCTTGAGCAGGTGTCACAGTTTAATTATCTTGGGAGCTATGTAACTGATACTGGTGATGTGAGGCATGAGATTAACAGACGAATAGGTATTGCTGCCGGGACTTTTAAGAATCTATGGAGATTGTGGAGAAATAGGCGTATACACCTAAAGACTAAAATTAGACTGTATAATAGTTTGGTTCTTTCTAGGGTTAGTTATGGTAGTGAAACTTGGACGCTGTGTAAACAAGATAACAGGAAACTAGATGCTTTTGATTCTAGATGCTTATGCAGTATCTTGGGTATTAGGTGGTTTAACTTTGTAACTAATGATGAGGTTAGGCAAAGGAGTCTGCAACCTCCTTTAAGCAGCATATTGTGCAGAGAGAGACTCCGCTGGTTTGGCCATGTTGCCCGTATGGATAATTATAGATTGGCGAATAGGGTATTGAACAGTGTGCCTAGAGGCCTCAGAAGGAGGGGGAGGCCTAGGATGCGGTGGGCAGACAATGTCAAACAGGACCTTGTTAGAATTGGTGTGCAGTGGCCGGATGCAGCAGATGTAGCTCAGGACAGATATGCTTGGAGAATTAAACTGAGTGGTCTGGTTGGACCTCCGTAGCCCGTGGCTGCTTGATGATGATGATGATGATGATGATGATGATGATGATGATGATGATGATGATGATGATGATGATGATGATGATGATGATGATGATGATGATGATGATGATGATGATGATGATGATGATGTGCACTCTTTAAAAAGAGTTTACAAGAAATAATAGAGTTCATTGAAAGCAAAACGGAAATTTCATAGGCATATCGACCCTACAGTAAATAATGCTTATCTGTTGTGTGATTTACACTTTCAATATGATGTAATAAAGAGGGTGGGAAATTTTTAAACAAATATACCGTATATCGCATATTAAACGCCTGAGCGTAAGAGTACCGCCTGCTTGAATTATAGCTGGGTAATAGCGCCGGGATTAGCTAACTGAGCTCAAAATAATTTCCGCTCAAAGCTGAAACAATAGAAAGCAGTACCTTTTACAACTCTAATAACGGAACCCTCACCTTCCAGCAAACAAATGGCCTTCACAACAAGTCTTCCATTTCATATCTTGTACGGAGGCGCGAACTGGTAAGGGCCGCTGAGTGATGTAACGTCTCGGGCCCTTAGTGTCGGGGGTTCCTAAAACGTCATAGGAACAGGATTTTTTAATAATAATTATTGATGTTTTACAGAAATGCCACAGATTTTGGGAAAATCTATTTTAAGCTTCACGTATGAACTCTCAGAAGAACATAAAAATAGCCGTAATTCCGGGCGTCGAATGTACGAGCGGGCGGACACGTATGACATCATCGGTGGCAGACATTTACAGTTTCCTCGTGGTTCCGCGGTACTTGAGCAACCGGTCCCGAGTTTGGTGGCGCGGTCCCGCTTAGTTCTGACCCTCTTGGTGTGGCGGATGGGGTTCTTAGCTGTCTTGGGTCGGGAGTGATCCCTCGATAAATGTCGGATATTTCTGGAGCGCTGCCGTCGTCTGCCTTGTGAATGCAGTTGTCGATCAACATAAGTTTGATGTGAATGAACTTACAGAAGAATTTTGCGCTAAACATTTGGCATGGATAATATTAGAAGTATAGAAATCTTGAAAACGAAATCGAATATTTTTATCGCAACCCGGGTCCCCCTACTACAGCTGCCTGCATCCCTGTAAGAAATAAAGTTCCAATCCACCGCTGCTTTTAAGTATAGCAGAGAACTGATTTCATTTCTTTACACGTTTCATTTCAGTTACATCTATCTTTATATTTACTTAATTTTAAATAAATAATTGTTTTGTATAATATAAACAAGAAATCTAGATAGTTTTTCCATACATTTATCGATTATAGAGTAAAATTACTTTGAAAATTTAAGCACCTTAAAGGCGAAACATTTTGGACTTGCCACAATTATTCCCGTTTAACTTCAGGACCTAAAGGAAAACTGATTTCATGAGTGGCGTTTAGATATTGTTACTTTTTTTTATAGAACATATCAACGATTTACTATTTGGACATTATCGTCCAAAAAGTACCCGGATACCCCTTTTTTTTTCATAGCCCGAAGTGTATTAGTGTTGTTGAATTGTTTCTCATTGTATGGGCTACGACCATGATCGCAGAAACCTATCTTAACATTCTAAACAATTCCATGATCCTTAGATGTGGCAGACATTTGGTACAGACACATGCTTGTATCAGCAGGATACTCTCTCTCATGTAATGCCGAGCTGCTGCTACACAATGGTTTATGGACATGAATGTAGAAAATTTGGAATGGCTGGCGCAAAGTCCCAATTGAACCCTATCGGACACTTATTGCATAAAGTGGAACGTTGATTTAGGGCCAGACCCACATAAGTAGCTGAACTGACCACTGTTCTGCAGAAAGAATAGTGGACTATATAGCCTGAAATCTTTCGTTCGTTTGTGGCAAGTCCACCCAGGAGAGTGGGGTGGGTTATTTTACTTCTGAGCGGCACTTTTCACACACAATGGGCTAAATAGTCAGGCCACCAGGACACCGAAGGCTCAGAGATATTTAGGAGAGGGAATCCACTGGATAGCTGTTGGGAGACAGATGATAACTTCCCATCAATTCCATCCAGCGTGTTCTTTAGTGTGCACAAGGTATGGCTCTCCCGCACACAGACCCACGATTTAACGTGCCATCCGATAGACGGCGGTCTTTCCAAGCCCATCGGTGTCCCTTACTGACCGTGGGCAGGTCGGAGAGTTTTGCGTAGTTATATCTCAATGCTGGCCCAGCTGGGACTCGAACTTGGAAACTGCAGGTTACGAACCTGGTGCGCTACCGACTGAGCTCCCCCCCCCCCTCCATGAGGGTAGAATATGTCATAGAAGCCAAAGTGGAACTGGTGGCAGTGACATCAGTGTGATATCGACGCTTGTCGGGATACATTTTGTAGGGATGGAACTATTGAATTCTACCTATAACGTTCATATCTTCCTATGTCAATACAAACTCTAAAAACTCTCAAGAATTCTCAAAATGGCATTGTGTCGCTTTTTAAGTTCATAACGCAGTTACTATTCTGTAACCTTAAAGAACGTTCGATGGTCCTAAAAAAGCTATTTTGGCAAGATATTTAATTACACCACCGCTTTTTATTCTCCGCCAATAAAAAAACTGAAGACTGATTTCGAGATGTAAGGTGATAGAGTCAGTAAGCTAGATGCTGTTGGTCTAGTGCAGTGTCTCGCAAACTGTGTGCCGCGAGAGATTTTCGAATTGACACTAGATATTCCAAAGATTTCATTTTGACTTGACTTGTGTTATCAACGTGCTTTAATATCGACGTGCTATCGACGTGCTATCGACGTGCTTTAATAAAAATCTTTCAGATTTTATCAACTGGGATCTTGTAAGTATTTATCAAGCTTTTACCAAATTTTTGTATTAATTTTCTATTATTTCAAGCCAATGGACAAATATTTAAGACAAACACCGAGTTATGAATTAAAGAACGAGAGCAAATCTTCAAGTAAAACCAGGCTGATGACTTCAACAAAGCGCAAATATAATGACGATCATATAGAGTTTGCTTTTATTCATTTTTAGGTGTGCCGCGGAAAAAAAATCAGATTCAGTGTGCCGCGGGAAAAACATTAGATTCAGTGTGCCGCAGAGCAAAAAAGTTTGCGAGACACTGGTCTAGTGCTTTCTTAATTATATCTATTTCTGAAACGAAATATCAAGGACATAATGTAGAAGTTATTTTGGCTTTTTAATTTTCCTTGCTTTTTTTTTTAGCTCAGGATCAGAATTTCTCTTCCATTTGTATGATATTGAGGATGCCAAGAAAGAACAAAGTGATATCGATATGTCTACAAAGATAGTAAATTACTTTACTGGACCTTCCACGGATGCACTACGCCAGAATATTGAGGCATGGCTTGCTTCGTACAACATATCACAAAAATCTATTCAAGTGAAAAGCACAAGTAAGTGTTAAAACCTTTTTTTTCTTTTGAAATGCAACATTTGACGCCATTCCGCCTCAGATATTGAGGTATACCTGTTAAAAATTGTGAATTTTTGCATCAAACGTAGTTGCCATGTAATTCACATGAGTTCCAGAAGATGTGGTCAGATTATAATTCAAATTTTGTACCGGAATCAATGGCTGACAATCTAATGCTTTTCAGTGACTGGAGACACAACAGAAAATTTTGTTGTAGACTGGTGTATGTCAGGGCAGATTTTAATATGTAGTCTAATACATCTGTGCAGCAATTAATTTATGCATATTCTATTATAAATATAACTTGACCACGTTGTCTCCATCTGTATAATTTAAAAAAATCATGATATCCTACGATCTAGCTTAAATGTATTAATGTTATGCTGTATATGCAATATCAAGAAACTTTCGGGGGAGGGGAATAAAATTATTCGTCTTTAAAAACATAGTGCAATAACTTTCAATGTCTGCTCAGAATTATTTAAAAAATTTATAATTTTAGCGAAATTATTAGATGGGTTACCTCTGAGCGGCACTTTTTTGCACACCATGGGCTAAATGGCCAGGTCACATGGACCCCGAAGGCTCAGAGAAGGTTGGGGGAGGGGACCCACTGGAACAGCTGTTGGGAGACAGATGGTAGCCTCCCGTCAAGGCCATCCAGCGTGTTCTTTAACGTGCACAGGGTATGGCTCTCCCACACACGGGGCCACGGCTTAACGTCCCATCCGACGGACGGCGGGCTTTCCAAGCCCATCGGTGTCCCCTACTGACCGTGGGCAGGGCGGGAAATTTTGCGAGATAAATCTCAACGCTGATCCAGCTGGGAACTACAGATTACGAGCCTGGCGCGCTACCGACTGAGCCACCCCCGCCCCAATTATTAGATGCCGTTATTTATTAGGTGAATGTTAAATGAAGCATCAGCGCTACTAATTTGTTAAAAACACCTATGCGCTCAACCATGAATTTAAATTCGGAAAATATATATTTATATGTGAATCTTGACATGTCAAATTTAATCGATTGTAATAATAATAATAATCGATTGTCGTAATTGTCTGTATTTTGACCCAAATAGATCACAAATTAGTGACTCTGTTACAGATGAAGACAAAATTAGACAGTGTTGAAAAGTCGCTAGAATTCCTGTCTGACAAATATGATCAGCTTCTGGATACTTATTGAAATAAATTTGAATTGAAAAAAAATGGTAGCTAGGTAGTCACTAGAAGAAGAGCTATACACCAATCCCCTGATAATTCATAGAACTGGTCAGGCATAATACCTAATATCCGACCCCGCATTCTCATGGTACGGACCGTTAGTACCTTTCAAAAGAGATACTCTCTTGTGGAAGGAAACGGAGGAGGAGGGCTGCCAAATCAGTGTGGCCTTCTGATATGGACTACTATGTCTACTTTTGTTGTCGTTTTTTTTTTTACACTGCTGAGGTGTGGTCAACCATACAGGGTCCTGGTGCTGACTATATACACCAACAGGATTGGAATAGGGACTCTGATTATGGATCCTGGACTTGCAGTACTGGTGGGCCTCTGTTAAAGGAAAATCTTCCGCTGTGTTTTCTGTTTGCTTATGGGTTGACAGCCCCAAGGGAAAAGATTCACAGGATATGTTTAATCAGCTGGTGGATAATCCTGATTTGAGGTCATCGCAGGTACCTGAACTCTTGCTTCTACGGGCATCGTCAAATCTACATTGGAGGACGTCTTTCAATGTAGATGGTGGCTTCAGCCTTTATCAATGGGGGGGGGGGTCTTTTCCCTATGCCTGCGATTAAAGGGCTGTTTTATTGTCGACATTCCCTTTTGCAATAAACATAGTTTGTTTAAACATCTCACTAACCATTTTCTCTCCATAGGTAGTTGGAATGTGAGGCCTCTGCGCAGAGATTATTCTCTTGATGTCCTCACACAAGAATTCTACCGTTATAACCTTGATATTCTCGGCTTGCAAGAGACCAAATAGACAGATAAAGGTCAGATTCTTAAAAATAATCTTAAATTTCTTCTTTTAGGAGGGAAGATAACAAGCATC
The DNA here is from genome assembly GCA_038380435.1 of Ryuthela nishihirai. Lineage (NCBI taxonomy): Eukaryota > Metazoa > Arthropoda > Arachnida > Araneae > Heptathelidae > Ryuthela > Ryuthela nishihirai. Next base: position 25,744,852 of record JAWZYU010000015.1, read on the forward strand.
TTCAAGGCTTAGGTCTGCTTCTCATCAGACACACTAGGATATGAGTGCATTAATGAAAAGTTTCTTACAGCAAAATTTCAGACATGCATTAAAAACTTCAATGCTATCTGCTGTTATGCTCCACTGATGATGCCGATGAGGATGAGAATGATAGGTTTTACGGACAACTTCAGGATATTTTGAATTCTGTCAAGAAAGGAGATTACCCTTGTTCTAGGTAACTTCAATGCTAAAGTTAGTACTGACCCTGACCTTTTGGGAGGGGTGATAGGCCCTTTTGTATTGTAGCGGCAATGGCAATGGGCAACGTTTCCTACAGGTAAGTAAATTTAATGGTTTGAGAAAAACTAACACCTATTACAAACACTGCGGCATACATAAATACACATGGGTTTCACCAAATGGACTGCATAAGAATATAATTTACTATATATTAATTAACAGCAAATGGACTAGTTATGTTAGGAATACCAGATCACATAGGGGAGCAGAAATTGGATCTTAAAGTTAAGAAGTGTTGTGCTAAGGTTAAAATTTTACCTTTAACGCTTAAGCTTTGAAATACCCAGTTATAGCTAAAAGGTTACCATGATAGGTTACGTAATCATTATGGTAGTCATGGTTTGTTTGTTACTGAAGCTGAGGAAGAATGGGACCGTTTTAAAAATACTTTTCTTTAAACTATCAGTACTCTTTTGGGTAAAAAGGAGTAGAGGAATCATAATTATTTATTAATTATTTTGTTTATAAGGCACTGGAGCTTACTTTGGAAAGAAAGAACTACAAGAATATCCTTAATCAATACCTTACTAGTTCTAACGGAAAACTTTGCAAAGAGCTTTATAAAGGTGTAAACGATCAGTTAGCAACTGATAAAAATCTTTGGCTTGATGGCTTGGCTGTGAAAGCCGAGGAAGAAGCTAGACAGCGTAACAGTAGAGACCTGTACAAGAAAGCTAATGTTTTGCGTGAGAAAAAACGGACAGGTATACCGGGATTGAAGGATAATCAGGGTAAGGTTATTGAAGGTGAGGATTCTGTCATGGCTAGGTGGGCTGAGCATTTCAGTGATTTTCTAAACAATATGGTTATTTTTAATCCAATTGTTTGTAATGATGATAGATTCATTACCGGTTTTAATGTTGGCCCTATATCACCGTCTGAAGTTATTATGGCTATTTCTAAACTTAAACTGTATAAATCCACTGGGATAGATGAAATTTCTTCTGAAGTGATCAGAGCTGGGAATGTTTTAGTTACCGCATGGATGACTGAAATTTTGAATGTCTTTTACGACAAAGGCATCGTTCCTAATAATTTTACCAGAGCTATATTATCCCTATGTTTAAAAAGGTTCATCGCTGATAATCTCTGATAATTATAGGGGTATCAGCTTTCATGCATATCATGCTTTCTGTTCCAGACAAACTTCTTTACATGATTGTGTTTAATAGAATAAAGACTGGTTGATTGGCAATAGCGTAATAAGCAGTGTGGATTCAGAAGTGGTAGGGGATGTATATATCAGATGTTTTCAGTTAGGTTGGTTCTTTAGAAATGTTTGGAGTTTCAGAAACCTTTGGTTACTTGATTTGTTGATTTCAAAAAGGCTTTCGCCTCTGTTTATCGTCATAATTTGTGGTTGATTATGAGATCGTATGGCATACCAGACAAGTTAGTTAACATAATGAAAGCTCTTTATAATAACACTGAATCGAGTGTTAGAGTTGATAAAGTTAGTAGCAATTGGTTAGCATTATTTCTGGTGTTCGATAAGGGTGCATTTTGTCCCCTATTCTCTTTCATTTGGTTATTGATTATGTTATGTGAAATTCACTGCAAGGGGAAGATTTTGGTCCTAAATGATCTGGAGATACGAATATTTCTGATTTAGATTATGCTGATGATTTAGCCCTTTGGGCAAATGATGTTGATGAGATAAACTCTTTCATTCGAGTTGTTGATGAGACTGGTAGCAGAGTAGGTTTAGTTATAAACAGAGATAAAATTAAAGTGAAATTGGTCAGACAGGCTGTGATTCAGTTAATCTGAATGGTTGCAGTCTTGAGAGGTCTCACAGTTTAATTACTTGGGAGCTATGTAACAGATACTGGTGATGTGCGGCATGAGATTAATAGATGAATAAGAATTATTTCCGGGACTTTTGAGAATATATGGAGAGTGTAGAGAAATTGGCGTATACACTTAAAGACTAAACTTAGACTATAATGGTTTAGTTCTTTCTAGTTTTGGAAGTGAAACTTTGATCCTCTGAACAAGATAACAGGAACTTAATGCTTTGATTCTAGATTCTTACGCTTATCTTCGGCATTAGGTAGTTCAACTTTGTAAGTAATGAGGAGGTTAGGCAAAGGAGTCTGCAACCTCCTCTGAGCAATATATTGTGCAAAGAGACTCCCATGGTTTGGCCATGTTGCCCGTATGAATTAGCGAATAGGTTTATGAACAGTGTGTCTAAGAGCCTCAGACAGAGAGGGAGACCTGGGATACGGTGGGCAGACAATGTCAAACAGGAGTTATTTAGAGTTGGTGTGTAGTGGCCAGATAGAGCAGATGTAGCTCAGGACATATATGTTTAGAGAACTGCGCAATCTGGTTGGAATCCGTAACCCATGGGTGCTTAAGGATCATAATGATGATGAATCCAAGAAAAACTATTCTACTTTGGTTTAAAACAAAGGCAGAATCATGACGATTTTAAATATCAAAATCTTAATATCAGAACAGTATCCCATCAAGTTTATGAAGCCAATGTTTCACAAACTACTGAACTGCAGAAATGAACAGTCGACAGTGACATCGTAAAGATGAAAAGTAAAATATTTTAATTATACAATATCTTCTGATTTATGTAATTATACATTATTTAATTTTGTGTGTATAATTTCACTGGGCAACAAATTTTCATAAAAGTCATGCCTCTGAGATAAAAGTAGCTATTTCATAAAGATTTCAAGATGCTGAACACGAATATGACAATGAAAATGCAAAATTGACTACGATTTCTGAAATATCCGTAATAGTTTCTTATATAATAGAGTAATAAGTACATATGACATGTATCAGAAAATCTTCGTCTCTACTTCCGACGTCGCTTTGCCCGTCGCTTGTACAGCTGCTCGGATCATCTCTGGCGAGCTTCCAACAGTAGTCAGTCAACATTGAAGTGTACCAGCTTCCCTGGTATCGTTTCTCCATCGTTGCAATGTCCTGGTGAAAACGTTCATCGTGCTCATCACTAACCATACTGCAGTTGTCGGGAATAAATCTAAATGGGATTGGAGAAAGTGGATTTTTAAGGGCATATTTGCAGCCAAATTTGTGATACAGAGACAACATATCCTTAACCAGTTTCTTGTAGTTGTCTGCCCTGACATTCCCGAGGAATTTAGTTGACACCAGACGAAACTGGTCCCAGACTTTTTCTCGTCACCCTGAAGCAGGCTGTTGAACATCTGGTCTCTGAACAACTCGCGGATCTGAGGACCCATAAAAATCCCCTCTTTAATTTTCACTTCAATGAGTCGAGGGAATTTGTCAGCCAAGTACTTGAAAGCTGATGCAGTATGGTCCATGGCTTTTACGAAATGTTTCATCACACCGAGTTTGATGTGTAGGGACGGTAACAAGATTTTATGCGTTTCTACCAGTGCTGGGTGTTCCACATTCTTCTCCCCGACCTTCAGAGATTTCCTCTGAAGCCAGTTTCACTTCACGTAGTGCAAAGTCTTTGTTCGGCTGTCCCATTTGCATAAGAAACAGCAGTACTTCGTATATCCCAACTGCAGACCCATCAACAGAGCCACTACCTTCAAGTCACAGCAGAGATGCCAGGCATACTTGCTGTATTGAAGACAGTTCAACAGCTTTAGATTGTTGTAGGTATCTTTCATGTAGACAGTGTGTCCCCACCGGAATGGATGGAAGTCGATTTCCGTTATGCTGCAAAACCCCATTGAGACTCAATTTCGAGGAGTCTGTGAATAGTCGTCATTCTTGAGGGTCATGTTTGATTTCTAGAACATTCATCAGGCCATCTACATCGGAGCAGAACACATGGTCATCTTCCTTTCTGAAGTAAGGCTCAAACTGCTCATGACGAGTTCGAAACGAAGTCACTCGGACATTTTCCTTCAGATGATTCCACTGTTTAAGTCTTGGTCTAAGTAACTCTGCTTTGGCATTGAACAGCTCCAGATCGTGAACGAGATTGTTCGTTTCTTCTTCGGTGAGAATGTGTGGCGCAGATGACGCACTGTGACAGACGTATGGATCATCATTAGACACCGAAAGCTCTGGAGAACCCGACGCTGGTTCGCCTCCCTCCTCATTATCTGAATCGATGAAAAGTTCTTTTGCAGGTTCGGGAATGGGAAGGCCTTCGCCAAGTGGAACTGGTCGGAGAGCAGATTGTATATTCGGGTACGCTCTTGTCCATTTCTTTTTCCTTGTGATGCCACCAGAAACAGATGGAACCATGCAGAAGTACAGTCATTTGCTTGATTGCTTGGCTCTCTCCAAACCATAGGAACAGCAAACGGCTCACCAATTTTTCACCTTTCAGCCACTTCGGAAGATTTCTTATACACGTTCTGCAGCATATGTGTTGTGCCCAGGCCTTGTCCTGGTCCCCGTTTTTGCATCCAAAATAAAACTCATATGCTGCTTTCACTATTGGAGTGATGGTCCTTTTCTGGCTTGCAAACGTCACTTCTCCGCAAATGTAACAAAATGTATCGGAACTATTAACGCAGTTACGAGGATTACATTACGTACAGAATTGTACTTATGACTCAGGGGTAAATGGGAGTCGCTCAAAAGACACCCTACGAGACGGCGCTTACAACAATGATTGCATCATCTTTTGTCTGCGATCGTAAAGCCGGGATGTCATGACTCAACTTCATTGCGTCAGACAACGATGTAATGCCTCTGGTGGTTATGTGTATGGCGGGCTGATGCAATACAGCGCAATATGTTGCAATCTGGAGTTTAAAATACAGCGTTGCGAAATGGTTACCTATGTACTCAATGCTGACTGAGTCGTTTGTGCATGACCATCTCTGTCTCTCCTAAACAACAGCCAATCGACAAATTTTATTGTCATTTTCGTGTTCAGCACCTCGAAATTAGTAAAGATTGGCTATTTTCATTTCAAAGCCTTTTTGTGTGTTGCCCAATGTTATTCTTATATTTACGTATAATGCACCCTTATACATAATTTACATAATTTAAAATTATCTTGACATGTTCATGTGCAATAATTAAAGCGTAATTATTGTGTTACGAGATAAGACACGTACTGTGGAAGTACGTCATGTTCGATATGGGAGAGAGATTTTAGTTTGAAAAGTTTTAGAGAAGTTGAAGGTGTTATTTGTGTGACTCGACGTGAGGTACAGAGTTCAGGTATCGGCTGGGATTTCCGTTATTAGTTGATTAATTTCTTTTTGGGAATAATTAGAATGATTTCTGTTGTTTAAAAAAATGTTCTTCTTATAAACATGTTATATAAATAATACAATAAGGTCGATTTTTGGTAAGAGTTAATTTTACGATTTGTTATGTAGAAAACTTTGTAAATCAACTTTCGAGTATTATATTAATTTAGTGTTTGATATTTAAAGATTGAGTATATTAATTAGCTATTAGTTTGCTTAATCTATTTGTATATCAAGTGATGAAACTTCGGGTTTTACTTATTTCTTACGAGTTAATTGTTATTTTTATTAAATAAGTTCATTTATTATCTTTTGATTATTTAGAATTCACGCACGGTGCTCTCAACTAAAAATAGCTAAAAATTTATGTGATTTGTATTTTGTTTTTAATATAAAATTCTTTTTTCCTGATAAAAAAGTATAGTTTTTCCCCTCATATGTAATTATGTTTGTGCAGCTCTAAACGTTTCTTAAAATAGACCCGGTGTGTATATGCTTGGGGGGTTTTCCAGCGATATTCCCACTAAGGACTACTGCGCCACTTATTTTCTTATACTTCTTATGTACACTGCTCGACATAGAAAATGCCACAACACGAAATGAGACGAATCTTACCACACGTAGAGAAGTAGGTGGGAAAAAAGTGATTTAATTTCCGAGGAATTACATGAATGCGGTGGACTAGGAGACAGTATAATACGGCCTGAGTCAGTAGAACGTATGACCGCATGTTGGGATACACATTCGGCAAAATGGCGTGGCATCGAGTGGAAAAGTCTCCAGATGGTGTGTTAAGGTATCACGGATCATGTGTCATTGACCTGTGTCCTTAATTCATCGACATTGCGAGGGTGTTGTGCAGAGGTGTGAAGTCGTCTGCCAATGACGTCCAACACGTTCTCTATTGGGTAGAAGTCTGGAGATTGTATTGGCTAAAACAACACCTGGACACCTTGTAGACACTCTCTGTTGATGTTGGCAGTGTGCGGCAGGACGTTATCCATGTTGAAACTAGTATCAGGGATACTATGGAGATACAACAACAAAACGGACTGCAGCACCTCATCGGTGTATCGTACTATGCGTACGAGCGTTGAATAGCTGTTGAAACTAATAGCACCCGAAATCATGACATCAAGCTGAAGAGCTGTATGAGGCTCACAGATGGCAGCAAGTTCAGCCTAGTGATCACGTCATCTCGAGACTCTCAATCGGCGATCGTTAGCGCTGAGGCAGAAGTGAGACTCATTACTGAATATGACATGGTTCCATTCGACCTGCCACTCATATCTTGTACAGCACCACTGCAACCTTGCTTGGCAATGTGCTGTGATGAGTGGCAGTCGTCGTAATGGTTGGCGACAGCACAAACCTGCCTCAGGCAATCTGCGATTTCCTGAGGCAGGTTTGTGCAAATTAATAGGTACCTGCCTGAACACTGCGTCGAATGTCGTCCACTGTGGATTATGGGGCTGCTATTACTTGACGTCGAATGTGGCGATCGAGGATTTTGGATGCCACCTACATGCACTAGTCCCACTACGGTGACGACGTTACCTTCCTCCAACCACTGTCGACAATTGTTGCATCCCGATGAGTTTCTGCCACACTGCAGGAACCAACCACCCATATGTAGACCAATGATGAAGCCTCTGGTAAAGGTGTCCTTGTAATGGTAGGATTCCTGATGACTTCGTCCAGATATTCTCACTCTTTGCACTTGTTTCCGCCACCAGATCACTCTAATGCAATGGTCCACACTCCCAGATGAGGACGACTAAAACTTAGCTAGGCCGAGGGGTTTTGTCCTGTTATCTCCCTCAATTATCATGTGATTGGTTCGCAGCTACACTCATTTACATACCCCAACTGTCGACAAATAACCACCTTTTTTCAGGGTGCTCCAACAAATACTTCCTAGTGTGGCATTTTCTATGTCGAGCAGTGTATTACGGTGTTCAGATTGGTGGGGAAGAGAATTAAGCAGCATGATTCTTAGGGATGGAGATCAATCATCCTTTCCACGTGTTAAGCGACATCCACGATTAGTGCAAAAGAGTAATAATAAGCTTTGGACACGTCACCTAGAATGTCTTATAATTCTCTAAAGAGTTCAACAAAATAAATAAATGTGGGAACTTGTTACCATGTCACTATTAATACAGAACAACAAAGAAAATGCTATGGAAATTTGAAAAGTTCTTCGAGAGTTTTCACTTTGCTTGTATCCAACTATTCTCAAGGTAAGGGTGATTGGGCATTATAACCATGTTACATGCCTTCTTACACTACACAAGAGATGGTGCCTCGACGTAAAGACTGCAGAAAAGGTCTTCAACCATCGGAGCTTATGTTCTAAAGAGCTGGGATGTTTATCTCTCAGCGGCGCTATTTTGAGCACAATGGGTTAAATGTTCAAGGAGGGAAAACGTCCCAAGTGCTTAGAGAAGGTTGGAGAAAGGGACCCTCTGAACTGCTCTTAGGAGATAGATGATAGCCTCCCATTAAAACTATCTAGCCTGTTCTTTAATGTGTACAGACTATGGCTCTCTTTTACACGGAACCAGGTCTTAACCTTCCATCTGACTAAAGGCGTATTTCCGAAAACATCGTTCAATCCAAAATCCCCTTTCTTATCGAAGGCAGAGTTAGGGTTAATGGAAATGAATCCCAATTCAGGCCCAGTTGAGACTATGAACTTCAGAATCCATGTCAAGTGGGCTACCGATTCAGCCAGCCTCCTCCTCAAAATTCTCGTGAATTTACATAACCTCTTTTATACAAGCTGCATTCCTGTGAAATATTACTAACTTATTTGTTTTATCCAAATTTTTACAGATGCTTGCCCCGAATCTGAGACTATTTCTCAAGGAGACCTATTAACCTGGCCCAGAACACTGGCTAACAGTTTTACACAACCCAAGGAAGGTTGTTTCTCAGGTATTATATTGGCTTTGAAAATAACTCATCAATTAAACAATATAGTTTCGTTGAAAAAATTAGCATTGTCGATCCTCCGGACTCGAACCCAAGTCTCTCCAGATTCATTTCAGAGTGCGTGGAGTGGCATGGGTTCCAGTCCCGCGTATCGGTAACACTAATTTTTTTCACAAATCTTTTTATTGATTTTTTAACTTTTCAATCAACAGGTAACTCTAAGTATTTGTTATTGGTTGACCTTCAATTAAACATTGTATTATTCATAAAGTATAAGATTTACTTGAATAAAAAATTTAATAAGTTAAATGCAAAATATACGCATCAGGTGACATTTCAAAATGGCATATTTTGGATATCTGTCAAAACTAGTCATGAAATATTAGTTTTTTAATTGAGCAAAAATTTATTATTCAAGTAACTCATATGCTTTATGAAAACTGCAGCGTTTAACGGGGAGGTAAATTTATACACTTAAAAAATGGTGCAGATTATTCGGTCTCATTGCGGTTAGCAGTTTTTGCTTGTAATCATCAATCACGCTGCAACTCATTAATTTAATTTTTTACCTAACATCAATGGTTCCTCTTCTCTATTAATAACCTATGAGTGGCCAACTTAATGTTCAGAAAGAAATTAGTATAACACCTCTGGTATTTAAAAGAGACAGCCTAACACTCAGCTCCTGTTTCTTATGCCATACGTCTATAGGCAAGGTGTCCAGAATTCGATTGATAAAAACCGGGAAATTTCAGTAAATCTACTTGTTTCAGCTCTCTGAAACCTGGTCAGATTAGTTATGGTTGCGATTTCAGTTTACTGAAACTAGGATATTTCTTCTCAGAAATGTAACTCAACAGAAAATAAAATTCAGCTAATGAATTTACAACGGGGCAATAGGTATGACGCATACATGACGAACAATTCATAATAGGTGAAGAGTCATTTAATTGAATAGAAATTAGTCATAGAATCTACATACGTTTTTATTTAATTTTCGGCGGTGATTGCGGAAACTATGACTCCTTCTTGAATTCAGAGGTGGGCTTCTGATGAATTTTGAACACTGCTACTAAACCAGTGTTTTTAAAAGTATGGTATCAGAGTATTAAACAGTGAGGCTCATTTCTGCTTTGCTATGGTATCTGAATTTTTCTGATTTATAACCATTCTTGTCACTTTTTTTAAATATTAAAAATATAAGTTACAATTTTATTGTTTATTGACCATATATAACATAATACACTTAATAAAACACAATAATATAAGAAAATAAATAAAATTTATGCATAAATAATTAGATAAAATATATATATAGACAATTCAATATGAACAAATATAAACAATTCAACATAAATGCAAATCAACATATGAAGAAATTCACTATGAAACGAAATACATTAGAATAGATGAAAATAGAAGCTATATAAGACCAAACAATGAGCTTTAAACTCTTACAGGTTGCCAAATTGCATCATTATTTGTTACTGATATGCATTTTTATTTCATACTATTCATATCGGTTCCAAAGTTTAGGGGTGGAAATAAAATTTTAGATTAGTCTACTAATGACATATTAAATGAGGAAATTTACTTAACAATATGAAATAATGACTCAATATTGTATATATTTAATAATCGTTCTCCAATTTTGATTTTAAACATGTTCTCATTTGTTTCTTCCCTTATATTGCTTAGTAATTTATTAAAATTTTGTGGAGCTAGAATCATGAAATATCTACGGATAATTTCTTTTCTTGAAAAAAGGTACATAATAAAGTTCTCTCTTTCTGAGATTTATTTTTGAATTGTTCAAATTTAATATCTCTGGATTTTTAAATACAAGCAAAAGTGATTATATAAATATATAATTGTCTTAGATCCAAAATTTTATTTTCTGTAATCATATTTTTTGATACAGTATCATTATTCATAACAACCTGAAGAATTTTTGTTTTGCAATATTATTAATTTATTTAAAGAGTTTAAATACATTCCTCCCCAGCTAATTAAACAATATTGTAAAGTTAATTGTATCAATAAATAGTAGAGAGTTGTGAGAAAGGAAATACAATTTGCTCTAGATGATACAGTATATTCTAATTAAGAAATACCTTAAGTGTTTCCATTTCAAATTATTATCAATATTAAAAAGTCTTCAAATTTTTCAATGTTTTAATTTGTTAATTTCTGCACATGTTGGGTTGGGTTGTTTTACCTCTGAGCGGCACTTTTTTGCACACCATGGGCTAAATGGCCAGGTCACATGGACCCCGAAGGCTCAGAGAAGGTTGGGGTGGGGAAACCCACTGGAACACTGTTGGGAGACAGATGGTAGCCTCCCGTCAAGGCCATCCAGCGTGTTCTTTAACGTGCACAGGGTATGGCTCTCTCGCACACGGGGCATGGCTTAACGTCTCATCCGACAGACGGCGGCCTTTCTAAGCCCATCTGTGTCCCCTACTGACCATGGGCAGGACGGGGAATTTTGCGGAGATAAATCTCAATGCTCACCTTGCTGGGACTCGAACCTGGGAACTACAGATTACGAGTCTGGCGCGCTACCGACTGAGCCACCCCCGCCCCAAACACATACATCCATGCCTTACCCGGGGCTCGAACCCAGGTCCCTGAGATCAATAGCCAAGCGTGCTAACCACTCGCCACGGGACGGCTATTCTGCACATGTACAAACATTATTATTATTACATGTAATTCCATGATATATTTTTTTTCAATAAAATTGTTGTTTTTTAATAACTGATTAATAACTGAAATACATTGAACACGTTTTTTCGATATTTAGTTTTAGATGATTTTGATGAAACCACAAATGATTTCTTTTAAAATCATAAGATATATCAGATTTTAATTATTGGAAATTATTGCTTCTATACACCATAGAAGTATCATCAGCATGGGATATAGGATATCTCTTTAAATCATTAAAAAGAGTTCTTTGAAATATATCAAGAACAAAATTGGCCACAAAACTGAAACTTGAGGTACAGTCGCTCAAAAAAGTATCCGAACACAATGGTTGATTACAGAATTCAGAAGAAATATTTGGCAACGATTTTTTTAGAAAATAATGATCTGGCAACCTTCGTGTCACGTGACACGAAGGTTGCCAGATCACTAATTTCTAAAAAAACTTTGCCAGATATTTTTTCTGAATTCTGTAATCAACCATAGTGTTCGGATACTTTTTTGAGCGACTGTACTCCTTTATTATGTAATATGGGTGAACATTTTAAATTCCTGATGTCAACAACATGTTTTCTTTCTGTAATATATGATTTAGACCATTTTAGTGTATTTCCTCTAAAACCAATGTAATTTAGTTTCTGTAATAAATTTTTTTGAATTACGGTATCAAATGCTTTTGCAATGTCTAAGCGAATTACCACAGTTTTAAGGAATTATTTATTCCAGGAAAAACAGCAGTGGCATTTCTAGCATTGCATGATCTGTACTCATATGTTCTTTTAAATCTATATTGCAATTTATAAAAAAAATAGTAAATTATTTGCGTTTTTCATAATTGTTTCAATAACTTTTGAAAAAATAGGTAACGTAGACTAGTCTCTAATTATTTAAAATATTTTTTTCTCCTTTTTTATATATAGGCTTTACAACAGCAGTTTTCAGTTGGTTTATAAAAATACAACAATGAAATGACTTATTTATGATATCTCTTAAAAATGGTATATGATATTTAATAATAATTTTAACATTTATTGGATATCGTATCCATAGCTGTATTTTAATCGAATTTGCTCATAATATCATTTAATTCACTTTCATCTGTCTATTTCAAAAATATGCGGTTTTTGTTATTTAAGATAGAGGGATAGGTATGAAAGTTAATTAGTTAAATTTATTGCATTAATACACACTGGTATTGCCGAATCGGCAGTTTTCTCCTTTTAAAATTTGTTTTGCACATTTTCATTGTTTCCTTGCATTTGTTTTACACTTTTTTTAATTCAGCTTCATAATATTTTGTTTTCTAATTTCTCATTTTTGAAAGTATGTTATTTCTTATTATTTTATATTTATGATTGTATTGTATATATATATATATATTTATTGGTAATGTTTTTGCGTTAAAAATGACTTTCTCTTTGTTTTTAAGGAAATTAATTATATCATTAGTTCTCCAAGGATTATGTTTAATTTTTTAATTTTCTTTCAAAAGAGTTTGTGTGCTGTTTAGTATAGCATTATTAACTAACCCTATAAGAGTTTAATATATATACCATTTATGTTTCAATTGCCAATTTCTTCAAATTTTAAAATTGAATGTTTTATCACATATTTTTACATTTTAAAATTTATTCCAGCTCTTTCAGATTTTTAATATCTTTTTTTTAAATTTGATATTATTAGGCTTAAGAATTATTTTAATCAAAATGTAGAGGTCTGTTGTATCATTTAAAAATAATGTCATAAAAATATGATCAATGTAACTTTTAAATTGATTATAAACTCTTGTGTGGTCATTTATGATCCAAATCCATTTGCAGATAATATATTGAAATAGTCATTAGTATTATTGTTATCATTACTTATATCAATATTGATATCTCCAATAATCATTTTCATATTTAATAGTATTTAAAATTGAATCTAGTTCTTTCAGATACTCATGAATTGAATAACTATGATTCCTACATAATGCCAAAATATAAATATCATTTACTTTAACAGATGCATTTGTGTTATCAACAATATTATTACAATGTTAATATTTTGGAAATCAAATAATTATTTTTTTAAATAAAAGATTTCACCACCAGATTTATTGTAGTTCCAATGCATAAAAAAATTTGAAAACTTTTTATATTAAACAAACTGATTTCATCATCCTTCACACACATTTCACTTAATTAATCTAAGTTGTAATTAATAGCAGACAATAAAATTAATAATTCATCAAAATGCGCTCTTAAAGTACGAACATTTCAAAATTTCAATTTCTTTTTATTAAAGCATTATAATATAAGTTAAGTGTAATAAAATTTCAAAAGTTCACTTTTTTTTTAATTTTTGAAGACTTATTGTTATCGTAGAATAGAAAAATGATGTTATTTATATTAATTCGACTGCAATCATAAATTCTTCGTCAGTATCTTTGTTTTATTTCATACCGAAGCTTTTCTGTCGGCTAGAACGTCTACTTAGCTTTTGCATTTCCGACATATTAACCTTTACAGTTCAGATATAGTTTAGACATATATCCATCAGATCAATCCATATGGATCGCTCCATGTAGTCGAGACATATATATATATATATTCATTGACATATCGAAGAAATATATCCATCAGATCAAAGAGACCGCCTACTGAAAACAGGAAGTATACAATGCATAGTTTGTCTTGAAAATATCTTATAGTTCGCTGGGTATGTCCCACTCTACCGCTTTGGATGTAATTATTTCAAAACAAAACTTTATCAAGGAGTAGTTTTTTCACAACAATCCACAATTAACCTTAAGGCTATCAACGTTGCAATCAGTCACTGAGTTTGTATTCACTTCAAAGGAAGATTGGGCGCCGGCAATCTGTGTATGTAAATTGGCTCTCTTCTTCCTTTGATGTAAATCGAACTCATTGACTGATTGCACCATCAATATGCTGTAGGTTTTTTTCCATTGATGTTGTCTTTAAAAATGTCATTCAGTAAGGAAAGTAATGATATTTCCCTATTCGTTTCAGTACAACATCAACCTATTGTCAGATGGTGCATTCCAAATTTTGAGACGGGTGCTTTCTGGGACGAACCACAAAACTGTCAAACTTTCCACAAAACTCTCAAAACTTTATCACAGGTGAGAATTTATAAATGAAAACTCCTGCGTTGCAATAATTAATACTAACTTTTTCTTTTCAGTAAAATCTATATAATAAAAGAAGGTGTCTCTGTGTATTATTATTATTATATTGGCAGCCATAACTCATCAGGAAATTAACGTATACGCTTCAAAGTTTCGGAGAATGTTTCTGCTTGTGGTCCGGGTTGCAGTGTCAAATTTCAAATTGAAAAGTCCAAAAAGGAGACTTGCTAGAAGCAAAATTATTTATCATGCTATTCCCACGGCAAACGATAATCAATGTCAAATATGTTGTTGCCATTTACTGCTCCCTAACTGTGAACTTAAAAGTCATTCTAATACTTAAATCTTCTCCCATTGCCAGATTACCCACATTTCCAAAGGAATTATTATTTTCAGGCCTCTCATTTTAGCTAAGGGCCTAAAATTTTAATCCAACACGAGATCTGGCAGGGGCAGGAGCGAATCCAAAATATGTCTTTAGGAATCACGAGGTAGGGCTCCTTTTTGAATTAAGAAGTCTGCTGACGAAAAAATGGATTTAGCAACTTTACTAGGTCTTCTGGCCAAAAAACAGCCTATTCTTATTTTAAATTCCTTTTTTTGGACCCAAAACAATTCCGAAAAATAAGATTGCACACATCACTCGATTTACACTGTAGATAGATTCCTTACACCGCAAATTGGTTTCGGGATATACCGTATAAATCTAAACCGTACAAATCGAGATCTTTGATTACGAAGATAAATCCTTGTTATGAATAAAACTTTCTCCTGCAGCTATTTAAATTCCCAGATATAATTTTAGAGCTAAGTTAAATGTTTATGTTCGTTATGTTTTATTTTGTTCTTTGAGATAACTTTCCATAAACGGAATTTTTTGAAAGAGAAAGAATTATGAACATTTTATTTGCCATTGAGTTTTCAAAGAATGAAGCGAACGAATTCAGATTATCTCATAAAGAGAACAAGGTTTCGATCGCAATGGATCAAAAATATTCAGCCGCACTGAATGGCGAGCAGAAAGGAGTTTTTCAAACCCTACAAAGAGATGAGAGAGGAAATGATTTTAGTAACATTTCATGATCCACCAAATTCGAGAGGATTGGAACCTTTGGAATTTTAAAATTTCTTCTGAGTGACAATATGCGTGAAAGGATTCTGAATAATACCAACCGATATGATGACCATCAGAGAAAGCCCACTCAATCTGAAAAATAAGATTACATACATGATTACACACATTGTGAAGAAGAGAACGAGGTTCCGATTGCTATCAATCAAGAATATTTAGTCGCACTGAATGATGAGCAGAAAGGATTTTTTTCCAACCCTACAAAGTGATGACAGAGGAAATGATTTTAATAAAATTTCATGGTCCACCAAATTCGATAGAATCGGAAAACTTTGCAATTTTAAAATTACTTCTGGGTGACAATATGCGTGAAAGGATTCTGAATAATACGAACCGATATGGTGACCATCAACGCAGGCCCACTCAATCTGAAAAATAAGATTACACGCATGATTACACACATTCTGAATAACAGAACGAGGTTTCGATCGTTATCAATCAAGAATATTCAGTCGCACTGAATGAAGAGCAGAAAGGATTTTTTTCCAATCCTACAAAGTGATGACAGAGGAAATGATTTTAATAAAATTTCATGGTCCACCAAATTCGATAGGATCGGAACACTTTGGAATTTTAAAATTACTTCTGGGTGACAATTATGCGTGAAAGGATTCTGAATAATACGAACCGATATGGTGACCATCAATGCAGGCCCACTCAATCTGAAAAATAAGATTACACGCATGATTACACACATTCTGAATAACAGAACAAGGTTTTGATCGTTATCAATCAAGAATATTCAGTCGCACTGAATGATGAGCAGAAAGGATTTTTTTCAACCCTACAAAGTGATGACAGAGGAAATGATTTTAATAAAATTTCATGGTCCACCAAATTCGATAGGATCGGAACACTTTGGAATTTTAAAATTACTTCTGAGTGACAATATGCGTGAAAGGATTCTGAATAATACGAACCAATATGATGACTGTCAGGCTAGGGGCCTTTTTAAATATTTTTTGTGCATGTTCTGTATGTTATTTTGGATGTCATCAAAAAGGCATATGCTACGTGGGAGGCCCTCTGTCCCAGCATCTGGAATGTTAATTAAAGTAGCAGTATCCGGGGGACGGAGGTCACCCACGGCTGGTGTCCGCTGACAAGTGACCCTGGACCCAGGGGACAGCGGCCTGGCCAGATGGCCGAAGCGGAGAGAGAATGGAGAAAGAGCGTTATCAACGACGAGGAGGGGAGAGCCAGTCGAAGGATGAGCGCGGAAAGAGGCAAAATTGAAAAGCTCGTGAGTGCCGACTGGTATTAGTGGTACTCGGGCTCTCGTGAAAACAGCTGAACAGGGATAGTAAGCTGGTTTTGTAATGCATAGTAAATGAGTGACGAGTGTGTTTTTCCTCACCAGTCAATGTAATTCATATCAATTAAGGATTGTTGTTTTACCAAGGACTAAGTTGAACCATTTATTTGGGGAGGAGCATCAGTATTCAGTCCCTTCAATTGCAATAAGATCTTTGATTTTGTTCTGAAAGGCTCTTTCAACCGTCGCGTATTGCGATCGAACCGGAGGGACATTCCTAAGTGATCCCAATATACAGACAACCGAAGAAGTAACATCACAATGACCATCAACGCAGGCCCACTCAATCTGAAAACTAAGATTACACACATGACTACACACATTCTGAGGAAGAGAACGAGGTTTCGATCGCTGTTTATCAAGAGTATTCAGCTGCACTGGATGGCGAGCAGAAAGGATTTTTTGCAACCCTACAAAGTGATGACGGAGGAAATGATTTTAATAACATTTCATGGTCCACCAAATTCGATAGGATAGGAACACTTTGGAATTTTAAAATTACTTCTGGGTGACAATATGCGTGAGAGGATTCTGAATAATACGAACCGATATGGTGACCATCAACGCAGGCCCACTCAATCTGAAAAATAAGATTACACGCATGATTACACACATTCTGAATAACAGAACGAGGTTTCGATCGTTATCAATCAAGAATATTCAGTCGCACTGAATGAAGAGCAGAAAGGATTTTTTTCCAACCCTACAAAGTGATGACAGAGGAAATGATTTTAATAACATTTCATGGTCCACCAAATTCGATAGGATCGGAACACTTTGGAATTTTAAAATTACTTCTGGGTGACAATATGCGTGAAAGGATTCTGAATAATACGAACCGATATGGTGACCATCAACGCAGGCCCACTCAATCTGAAAAATAAGATTACACGCATGATTACACACATTCTGAATAACAGAACGAGGTTTCCATCGTTATCAATCAAGAACATTCAGTCGCACTGAATGATGAGCAGAAAGGATTTTTTTCCAACCCTACAAAGTGATGACAGAGGAAATGATTTTAATAAAATTTCATGGTCATTCAGAAGCAGAGTTTAGGTGCCTGCGATGACCTCTGTAACTCACGATGGCTCATAAAACACAAAAAAATTAACCTGGCTAATTTCTTCCAATTTTTCGACCAAACATATTTAGGTGCAAAACAAAATGATATTACCAATTCCTAATAATAATAACAAATGTATGTTTTTGTTTCTACTCAAGTTATTTCCTTTATTACTTAAAAGCAGCTTTTTTTAATTCTTTGAAATGTATGCAATCTTTTTTCAGTTAAGAATTTTTCCCCTACTGCTCTTTCGGAATATATTTTAGTGCCTCTTCAATAAGTTAGGGTTGGAAGATCTTGATTGAAGGGGAAACAAAATAAATACGAATCTAAATTGGAACCCTATAGATAATATAAATGAAATACGAGAATTGTTCAGCATTTTTTAATTATGGGAATTTCAAAACTCCCTCGCCTAAAAAATTAGTTTTCTGATAATCCCATATTGGAAAATCAAATGACGAAAAGCATCATGCATCTTGATCGTTTTTGATGATTCTGATGTGTTTTAACCTGTCTGATTGGCGTTTTGTGCACTCACAATAGTATAATAACGCATTCAATAGATTCGTAAATGTTAATCAATTTATTCCTCTTCCTTCTTCGAGCTCTAGGGAGGGGGAGCGATCGCTCCAAATGCCCCCTCCCTGAATCCGCCACTGTGCAGAGGGAACCCGCCTACCAAATTTGGTATCATTCGGTCAAGTACATCGGGAATCACAAAACAAATTCTGTCGAAGTAAAAATCTGGATAGGTTGCTACGAAACCACGTGCTATGAGAGCGCGAGCTGAGTCAGTAATGACCTTTGAAACACCGAGGAATTCTTCGTGTTGTTGAAACTGTTCTAAAATGTCGGGGGGGGGGGGGGGATAACTCACAAAACTAACCTTTATTGCATTAAAAGACATTTGTTTTGTAGAAACGAAGCCACGGATCAAGTAGGAATCTGATTTTCTTAACCAATCACCTGGCATACGTAAGAAGTCGTGCAAAAAATTTGTACTATGTAGTCAAGCATTACGGAACCCATAGAGCTGCAAAATCTGTCATAACCGAAATAAAAATACGCGATAGTTAAGATAGAAACTAAGCCACGAGCTAAGAGAGAGGCTGTGACGTCAGCAACCACCTAGGCAAACGAGAGGAAATTTTCTTCGTGTTGAATCTGCGCTAAAGTTTCGGAGGTGGGACGGATTGTAGTTCTTATAAAACTTAACTTTAGTGCAGTGAAAATAAGAATATGCAGATTAAAAGTGACACGCGGACAGTGCTGAATGTCCTTCAGCTAGTATATCAATAACTGCATCGTTACAGTATTAGTTATTAATAGTTATTAATTGCACCGTAGTTTTTCCATTGATTAGTCATAAAAATATTTCTACAAAGTTATCAATGTCAGGCTGTTTGAAAAATCTAATGTTCAAATGAATAATCTTTATATCGTTATCAGTTTTAGACAAATAATTGTCTTTAGATGGGTGAGATATAAATCATCGACCTCCTGATTATATATCCTCTACTACCGTGTTACCGTACGCCGATAAAGATTTCCACTAATTTTATGCTGTGAATATTTCAACCACTTATCAATCTGAATTGTTTTATGCAACCTGTAGCGCTCTTTCACCAGTCTTGGAAAAGCCGCCATCAGTTGGATGGGATGTTAAGACGTGGTTTCATGTGTAGGAGACAATACTCTTTGCACATTAATGAAAACGCTGGATGGTCTTGACAGGAGCCTTCCATATGTTTCCTAATAGCTGTTCAGTGAGTCCCCTTCCCCAACCATCTCTGAGCCCCTTGATCGACGATCTCGGGGAAAATTCGAAATTTGACATCCGATATATACTTGAAGGTGAAAAAGAGGTTACGTAGAGGTCAGACCTTGATCTATTAGTGCTAGAAAAGGGGAAAATTGGTGTCAAAGGCTGTTTCAGGCTGTATAAGTAGGTCCACTTGAAATGTTGGTGCCTGAAATTCCTATCAACATAGGTGACTTCAGCTTTAGAGGAGGAGGAACAGGTCTTTGCCCCATGACTGCGATCAGGGGGCTGTTTGATATTGTTGGTCCTACCTCTCACAATAAACTTAGTTTCTCTAAAAAACCTATTAATCATTTTCTCTCTGCAGAAACGTGGAACGTGAGGACATTACATAGAGATTATTCTCTTAAGGTCCTCACGCAGGAATTCCAGCGCTATAACCTAGATATTCAGGCTTGCAAGAGACCAAAATGGAAGGTAAAGGTGAGATACTTAAAAATAACTTTAAATTTATCTTTTCAGACAGGGAAGATGGAAGGCATCTCCAAGGAGTAGGTTTGCTTCTCACGAGACATTTTAGTGATGCTCTTCTAGGATATGACTGCATTAATGAAAGATTTCTTACAGCTAAATTTAAAACAAAATTTAAAGACTTGAATATCATCTATTGTTATGCCCCCACAGATGACTCTGATGAGAACGAGAAGGTTGTATTTTACAGCCAGCTTCAGGATATTCTGAATTCTGTGAAGATTTCTCTTGTGCTAGGTGACTTCAATGCCCAAAGTTGGAACTGACTCTGACCATTGCGGAGGAGTGATAGGCCCTTTTGGTATTGGTAGCTGCAATGGCAATGGGCAACATCTCCTACAGGTAAGTAAACTCAATGGTTTACGAATAACTAACACATACCACAAACACCGGGACATTTATAAATATACATGGGGTTTGACTGATGGGCTGCACAGGGCTATGATAGATTATATTTTAATTAACAGCAAATGGGCTAGTTCAGTTAGGAATTCCAGATCATACAAGGGAGCCGAAATTGGGTCTGATCATTATCTGGTCAAGGGTGTCTTGCAATTGAAGCTTAAGAAATGTTATGCCAAGGTTAAGAAAATTTGCTTTAACAGTGAGTGTCTGAAAGATCCAGATATAGCCAAAGCATACCATGATAGGCTACTTAGTCATTATTAAAACTTGTGGTTTGCTTACTACTGAAGTTGAGAAAGAATGGAATCAGTTTAAACAGGCGTTTCTTAAAACCAACAGTACTCTTTTGGGTAAAAGAGAACAGCGGAAACAAAATTATTTCAGTGATAAGGCTATGCACCTTATTTCCGAAAGAAGGAAGTGCAGGATTAATATGAATCAAAACCCTACTACTCCGAACGAAAGACATTACAATGAGCTTAATAAATGTCTAAAGGATCAGTTAACAGCTGATAAGGATCTTTGGCTTGATAGCTTGGCTGACAAAGCACATCAGGGGGTTGTACCAGATTGTTAATGTTTTATGTAGGAAGAAACATACTGGTACACAGGGATTGAGGGATAAACATGGCAAGGTGGTTGAAAGTTAGGATTCTGTGATGGCTAGGTGGGATGAGAATTTCAGAAAAGTTCTGAGTAATCTGATTATTTCTACTCCCATTGTTTATAATGAGGATAAATGCATTACTGGCTTTCATGATGACCCTATATCACATTCCGAAGTCGCATTGGCTATCTCTAAGTTAAAACTGCATAAATTCCCAGGGGTGGACGAAATCCCCAGTGAAATGCTAGGAGCTGATAATATTTGTGTTCTCACATGGATGATTGAAATTTTGAATATTTTTTATGATAAAGGTGTTGTTCCTAAGGATTTTACTAGAGCTATATTGTCCCAATTTTTAAAAAAGGTGATCGCAGTTCTTGTGATAATTATATGGGAATTAGTTTACTTTGTGTTCCAGGTAAAGTTCATTGCATGATTATACTTAATAGAATTAAGAATTTGGTTGATGGACAGTGTGGATTCGGACATGGTAGGGGATGTATTGATCAAATATTTTCGCTGAGGCAGATTCTTGAGAAATGTTTAGAATTTCAGAAACCTGTGGTTGCTAGCTTTATAGATTTCAAAAAGGCTTTTGATATTTTTGATCGACATAATTTGTGGTTGATTGTTAGATCATATGGAATACCTGAAAAGTTAATTAGCATAATGCAAGCTCTCTATAATATCAGTGAGTCATATGTGAGAGTTGTTACGTCTTGTAGCGATTGGTTTAGCACTGCTAGTGGAGTTAGACAAGGGTGCATTTTATCTACCTTTCTCTTTTGTTTGGTTATTGATTATGTAATGCGAAATTTCTTGTAAGGGAAAAATTTCGGCCTTAAATGCTCTAGAGATTTTAAAATTTCTGATTTAGATTTTGCAGATGATTCGGCTCCGTTGGCTAATGATGTTGATGAGATGAATTCTTTCATTACAGCTGTTGATGACACTGGTAATAGAGTAGGCTTGGCAATAAACAGAAAAAAAACTAAAGTGATGAAAATTGGTCAGGCAGGTGGTGCTTCAGTTACTTTGAATGGCTGTACTATTGAGCAAGTGTCTCAATTTAATTATCTTGGGAGCTATGTAACAGATACTGATGATGTGCGGCATGAGATAAAGAGATGAATAGGGATTGCCGCTGGGACTTTTAAGAATCTATGGAGAGTGCGGAAAAAAGACGTGAACATCTAAAGACTAAAATTATGCTGTATAATAGTTTGGTTCTTCCTAAGGTTGGTTACGGTAGCGAAACATGGACCTTTTGTAAGCAGGATAACAAGAAACTTGATACCTTTGATTCTAGATGCTTACGCAGTATGTTGGGCATAGTTGGTTCGACTTTCTAAGTAATGATGAGCTTAGAAGAAAGAGTCATCAACTTCCTCTGAACAGTATACTGTGTAGAGAGAGACTGCGTTAGTTTGACCATGTTCTCAATTGAAAGAGTGCAGTGGACTGCATTAATCAATATAGTTTTTTAAGTAAGGGAAGATGGTATCCCCTACACAAAAGACAAAACTTAGGAGCTGTATTGACCTTGTCCTGGCTTCTCATATAACATACAAACACGTAGACAAGGACATGCCCGCTGGTTTGAAATCAGGTGTGCTAACCACTAAATCAGTTAGGGGCATTCGTGCTGACAAGATGGATGTTTCTGTGGTTTCGCAAATGCGGTCAGATAAATGAAAAGCCATGTTGTTATATAGATGCGTGGTGTTGAAATGAGTGTCTCTGTGGTTGTAGAGATACTTGCTGAAAAGATGCGTGTCCTGTGGTTGCACCAGGTCCGGATTAAGGCCAACTGATGCCCGAAGCACAACCCTACAATGGTGCCCCCCTCGACCTTTCCATTGCTTAACTGACAAGACATTAAAAATGAATACGCCTTCAAACGTTTAAACTTTAGTCAATCACCACACGAAAGAAAACATTTTTTTAACAATTCAGATTAAGGTCGAACACGGCAGATAAAGACAATTACAAAATATTCGTCTAAAGTCGAATGTGGCAGTGAAAGAGTGAGAGTTAAGGCCATGATAGCAGTGGAAGAATCTCTGTGGTGCCCGTCTTCCCTAGGTGCCCTAAGCACGTGCTTATTTTGCTTAATGGTTAATCCAGCGTTGGGTTGCACTCATGCTTGCTGACAAGATGAGTGTTTCTGAAGTTGTGCAGATGCGTTCTGACAAATGAGTGTTCTTCTGATTGTATAGATGCGTACTGACAATATGGGTGTCCAAGTGGTTTACATATACGTATACGTGGTGACAACATGAGTGTCCCTGAGGTATTCACAGCAACTCGATCAAAGGCAGGTAGCTCATTGATAAAGCACTTGGAAAGTCATCGTTTCGTGTCCACCCGGCTCAAGATAATGTTTCCTCCACAGGTAATAACGTTGTGAAGAATGTGTATTTGAACATTAACATATTCTCTTTTTATTAATCAGTCAGGTGCAATCTGTGATATGATTTTACGTGCATTTGAGAAAGTTCGATGTTAATATGACAATAGCTTTATTCCAGAAGGTGTGACACATTCTTCATGAAAACTATGCACAAGTGATTTCGTTACGAGGGATGATTAATACGAAGAGGTAGCAAAAAGCTTTGTGCTCCTCCTTTAATAGCAAAAAGAAATTAAATGAAAATTTAACATGGTAGTACTAAATAATATTTCTATTTCGTCGTTAACCATCTTCATTTCAAGTATAAAAAATCAATCGAAACTCGTTTCAAGAGTATTTTAAAATGAATAAGACTCTTCATTTGAAGAATCTTTATTTCAACCTATAAAGATAAAGAGTGAGCAAGGAAATCAGATGAAGTATCAAAACTCATCCTTACTTTCCAGCCCTTTATACAATTACAAGTAGAAAAAGTTTTTTTTTTTATTATATACCATAATTTGTTTCCAAGTTATTATGACCTGCTTCTTGCACACCTCCATATATCAGTTTATTACCATTCATAGTCAGATTACTAGTTTGACGCAAAAGTCGATAACAAT
The DNA here is from genome assembly GCA_038380435.1 of Ryuthela nishihirai. Taxonomy (NCBI): domain Eukaryota; kingdom Metazoa; phylum Arthropoda; class Arachnida; order Araneae; family Heptathelidae; genus Ryuthela; species Ryuthela nishihirai. The sequence goes on from JAWZYU010000015.1 coordinate 25,768,932, forward strand.
TTTAATTTCAAAATTTGTTTTCTTATTTCTTCTTTATATCTAGTAATATCATTAATTATTTTTCAGTTCTTATGTTCCCTATTTTTGAACACCAATTTCAGATCCATTTTGAAATATATTTAATATCAAGAAATCACAAATATTCAGGTAATGAATATTTAAAAATAATTTGTGTATGTCACTAGACCTATAGATCAGTATTTACCGCTCAAATGACATTAAATGTGTGTGTCGATCTCAGGATCTCTCAAAGTGGGAGATGGGACTATACGGGGATGAATAAAGAGCTACGAGTTAATAAATAAAATAAATAAAAATAAATACTCCCTCAAGCAGCTGCTTGAGGAGTAACTGACAGGAGCCTGTCAGTTTATATGCCATAGTAGAAGGTCTGTAAGGATGGCAGGATCTCAGCAGAAAAAACGTGCCTTACCCAGGGAGTCGAAAAAGACCGGTACCTTGAAATAGAAGTTTGAGAGGTTTAGTGCGAAAAGGTTTATTTTTATATCGTTTTCAAAAAAAAATTGTTTCGCTTCGTCTTGATCTCTTCCTGTCTGTAGATATGAACTTTTTTCTTTATAGAGACAAATTAAAGATTATTTTTGTGTTGAATAAGCATTGATGAAATATTACGGTTTACACTTGCCGAATCTCCGTAAAACTACAATTACTTCCTCTAATGGTGGAAAAATTCGAAAATTCCAAAATTTCAAAAGAATATTGCAAACGACATATTTATGCTATAAATTAGAAATTTTTATAGTGGAATGTGTAGGTCACGAAGTTTCCATTCCTAACATTGAGTTGTTTCCTTAGAACCAGGGGGGGAGGGGGAATGCAAATTTTTTCGTTTTAGCAGTTGATTTTTTTATTTCCAGAGATATGTGAAAAATTCTTTTTGGGTTAGATGGGAATTTATGAAATATTATGATTCTCACTTTCGGAATCTTCCAAAAACTATAAATACGCCCTCCAACGGTGTGGAAATTTGAACATTAAAAAGTTTCAAACGAATATTACAAATGAAGTAGTTTAACTATAAATTTGAAATTTTGGTGGTGGAATGTGAACGTCGTGAAGTTTCCATTGGCAACAATGAACTGACCCCTTAGATCCAGGGTGTGTGGGAAAATGCGACATTTTCGTTTCAAAAAATATTTTCGTTTAGGAGATAAATTAAAAATTATTTTTTTTAGATAGGTATTAATGAACTATTACGATGCCAAAAAGCTACAATTGCGCCCTCTAAAGGTGAAAATATTTTCAAATTCCAAAATTTTAAACGGATATTGCAAGTGGTGTGTTTATGCTAGAAATTTGAAATTTTTGTGGTAGAATGCGAAGGTTGCTCTGTTTTCATTGTCAACAATGTCTTGTCGTCTTACCTCCAGCAGGATGGAAAACACAACTCCTTTGTTAACCGGAAAACTCTTTTTCATTTGGATTGGTACTAATGAAATATTGTAATTCTTATTTTTCAGATTCTCTTGTAGTTTTAATTTATATTGTAAAAGATCACTAAATATGGAAACGGAAAAAGTTTTAATAAATTTTGCAAATTATCTGTACATAATAAAAATTGAAATTCCAGTGGTAGCTTTAAAAGAGATATTCCACTGACAATAATAATTTATCCCACTTTTTCAGAAGGGTGTGGGCAATGTAAAATTTTAAATTTAAGAGATAAAAGACGAATACTTTTATGTTGTATAATTACTAATAAAATACTATTTGCATTATTCTCCCAGCATCCGTTAGCTCAAATTAAAAATTTTAAGGAGCAAAAAAGTAGATAAAGGAAAACTTCATTCTCTTTGAAAAAGAAATTCACATATGAGCCTCATATGAGAAAACGAAATTCACATATGAGGCGATATGCGTTCTTCTAGTTATTTTAATCTAGGTAAAGTATACGGCATTGCTAAGGGAAAAGGGCACTTTTTAAAATTGTTGATTGTTCCCTTTCAATCGCTTCTTCTGTATTTCTCGACATAGTTCACATGCATACATAAAGCATACTTCTTTACAGATCCATCAGTATTTATGCGGCATTATGCATATGATTAATTTTGGAAATATCCTGTTTGGTCAAGAGAGAGACTTAGCCTATTATATAAGTGCGCTTTCATTTCATAGTTGGATTTTATTCAGAAACGCTCTTTCAAGATATGATTCTTAAATCCAAAATATTGTTCGGCACGTGAATTTCCTTTGTTTTTAAAATGCACTTGTTTTCCGAGCAACGCCGGATATTTGGAATATCAGGTGGATGAGCGTGACTTTCTGAATAGGGAAAATGATGACCGAAAGCATTGCCGAAATTCAATGGGAATGCGTCCGGTATTTTTGTTTTCAAATTCTTGAACCGGAACGCCGTTCTGGTACTTGAAGTTTCCAAATCATTAATTGGAAGAGTTTCATTGCTTGACCTTTCCGAACCACTAAAGTACTCCCTTTTTTTACCGTAAATAATTTACATTGATATCTCTTAACAGTTTCATTTCCATTCCTAAGAATTTGGGTTGGGGTGTTGATAACAAGTTCATAAGCTCATCAAGGACTCGATGGAATCAGAAGTTTGGGAAATCTTGGGCCAAATGATTAATATATGTAGCCCAAAGGCCAAATCTTTTATGCCCAGAAGAAGGGTGCAGGGGATATATATATCATACAGAATATTATTTACACCTTTCCTGTCTGACCGAATATTTTAGTAATTGGGAAACCCTACTCAATCTTATTCTCAAATGCCCCCCCCCCCCCCTCCATACACACACACGGAACTAAATCCTAGGTAAGTGCCTTGCCAAAATGCTGTTTCCATCGACATCAATTACATTCGAAACTGCTTGTAGTAACGGAGATCATGATATAACATTTATAGTTGTTATTATATATGTATATGATTGCTATTAATTGTAAAGATTAATTTTAAATATATTACACCTAAACTAATATGGGAAATGTTTTTCAAAATGTTCTACTTCACTTGATGTTTTGATATTAATTAATTATATGTATTTCCATTTCAATTTTCAGCTTGAAATTAATTCAAGTAACGTACTGGTTACAGCTGGAAAATTGTCGCAACTATCATCTAACAGCTTTGATCTAAATTCCACCGATATTCACTTTATTTCTACCATAATGAGAAACATTGCGGAAGCTAGTGGGCTGAACTCTTCAGTAAGTAGAAATTCCTTACCTTAATTTTAAACATTTGTATGCTTTTCATTTTAAAATTCTTCACTTTCTTTTTTACCCGATTCTCCACTTTGTTTTTTAAATCTCCCTTCGCACTGATCATTTTTTAAAATATGTTGTATAAAATGCACATATCATCCACCATTTTAATATTGGGCTTCACTTTTCGGATATTTCATTTATGTCACAGCCTTTTTTCTGTTGCTACTTTGCCCTCTTCACTTTAAACATTGTTACGAAGAATTTTCCTATTTTTTTATTCATTCATTCCTTTTTTTCTGTAATTCTTACGTTTCCTAATATTTTTTTTCGCATTTTTATTTCTTTGCATCTTCTAATTCTTAAGGCTTTTATTATATTTTTCTTTCATCAGAATCTTAATCATTTTTCTTCGTTTGAGTTTCTTTTTCATCAATGGGGATGTTATGGATCTTTGTGCTATTTTTTTTAGGTCCATGGAATGATTTGAGCTTTTTACGTTATGATTTATTTCTGCCTCTCTTGTAATACATACGGTTTTTATATTTCATTCTTCATTTTGGATTTTTGTTTGTTTGTTGCGTTTATTTTTTCTCTGTTATTCCGTGCGGTTTTGTGCTCCCTTCTTCATTTGGCTGTGTTTTCCATCATTTTGTATTCCATGGAGTTGTGTTACTTTTTCATTTGGGCATTTGTTTTTCTTTTAATTCGTGACGTTTTTACATATTTTCTTTTTCACTTCCTCTTGTAATCTTTTGAATTCTCATATATATATTATATGTATTGTATGCATCATTGAATTACAGTAAAAAAAGTAAAAATTACAGAAAAAAAAAGGAATGAATGAATAAAAATATATTGTATTTGTTTTGTGTATTCTTTTTTCTCCTTACATTCACTGTGGTTCTCATGTTTCCTCTTCATTTAGTTTAGTCCTTTTTTTTCTGCTACTATCTATGTTTCTCACGTTTTATTTGGTTTATTATTTTTCCCCTTGTTCTCTCTGTAGATCTCCTTTGCTGTAATCTTTTTTTCCCTTGTACACTCTAGGATTCTCATATTTCTTCATTTGGTGTATTCTTTTTTACTTTGTACATTTTAGAGTTCTCATGTTTCTTTCTCTTCTGTGTAATCTTTTTTACCTTTTATATCCTAAAGTTCTCATGTTTCTTCCTCATTTCGTGTATTCCTATTTTTTTTCCTTGCATACTCTAGGGCTTTCATGTTTCTTCTCCGTTTGGTGTATTCCTTTTGCCCTTGTTTTTAACACTCTACGGTTCTCATGTTCATTCTTCATTTAATGTCTCCCTTTTTTTTATTTCTTCATGTAATCTTTGGGGTTTTCATGATTCTTCTTCATTTGGTTTCTTCCTTTTTCATTTCTTCTTGTAATCATTGGGGTTCTCATGCTTTTTCTGAAAAACATTAATGTTGTTTGTGGAAGCCAAAAGTGCAATATTTCGAGGTCAGATAGTTTTTCTCATAACATGTTTTAGACTTGTTAAAAAAAAGTGTCAGAATAGGGTACGTAGTCCAAACGAAATACCGAAATATGTTCGACTTTAATTCAAAGTAATAACGATTTATTAAACGGTTGCATTAACAATAAAGGAAAGTATTTCGCATTTTGCAGTATTTTAATTTATAAACTGGTAATTTTTTTATTAATGCTGAAGGATTTCGTACTTCTTTTTATGCTCAAATCGAAGTTAATTTGATTTATGCCCATATTATTTTATATAAATTTCTCATTATAAATTCTATTTCTCAATTGCGTATTTTACAATTAGATAAAAATGAACCTTATTATCATAATATATTTATGTATACATATATAGTTGCAGATTTTAGTGAAAAATGAGACCATTTATGTCTTTAAAGACAAAAACTAATATCAGTGATACAATGAGCATATGAAATTAGCAACCTAATATATCAGTAACGAAACTATTAGATATTTAGGTAATTCAATTAGGTTTATAAAGGAAAATTTTAAATCGAACTCTACATTTATTCCCACGTAAATTTTCGAGAAAAATTTACGATGTATTTATTTAAACAAATTCGAACGAAATTTATTTTCATCCCGATCATAAAATATTGCTTTCTGGGTATGACTGATAGTCAGCCGTATCTGGAAATTTCAGACCTTAAATAAGTGTAGCTTAAATCTTTTTGAAACTCTTTTCATTCTTTTTTTTACTGCCATATTGGAGTAAAAAACAACGAAAAAGTCGTGCCTATCTCTATATTTTAGTTAGTGTATATTCTATTACATATCAGAATGCATAAAATAATTTTGGAGAGTGGTCAGCAGGATTAGTAATGCTTCGTAAATAATACCTAGTAAAAAGGGTAGATAGGTAGCATTTTTTTCGCAATTGTATTTATTTTAATAGTTTGAAAAATAGAGATGTATAAATAGAGTGAAACCTAATTATTTCGGAACTCTTTCATTCGAAGTTTATGTATATTTTGAATTATTTTTTAACATTAAACCTTTCAATCTCTGTGTACAGTCGCTCAAAAAATTATCCGAACACTATGGTTGATTACAGAATTCAGAACAAATATCTGGCAACAATTTTTGCAGAAAATAGTGATCTGGCAACCTTCGTGTACTGTACACGAAGGTTGCCAGATCACAAATTTCTAAAAAAAAAATCGCTGCCAGATAGTTTTTCTGAATTCTGTAATTACCATAGTGTTCGGATACTTTTTTGAGCGAGTATACATTAAAATGTAGGTCACTTTTTAGAATTTTTTAAACACAGAAAGAGGCGCCTGTGGAATTTCAAGATGTAGACCAATCTAGAGTACACAGGAATGGAGCGGAATTTGGTGCCATATAATGGAAACTACATTCTATAGCATTGAAGGTAACTGTGCCTGACACTCGACAAAAACTGATTTGCTACATTTCACTAGGTCATTCATTTGACGTGTTTTTCGTTACAAAGTGCGTATAAATCATATTTTTTTTTAAGTTCCTTTTTACTGTTTTTTGAGATTTCAGAATTTGGCAACTTTTTTAACGGTTTCTACGTTATAATGAACATGCCGAATTTCGGTGAAATAATGTAAAACTAAAAAAATTTGGTATATTCATATATCTTTGGTCATAAATAAAACACATTTAAGTAGAAAATTGCTTCTTTCTATAGGCACAAATTCGGAAATAACTGATGGGTTTAAAACCCAATAAGCAAATTTCATACAAAATAAACTGGATAATTCGAAATTTAAAAAAATGTCCCTTGTGCTGATAAGTACATGAATAATTCAAATCTGTATATGAATAATTCAAAAAACATTAATGAAAGCAAATAATGATTGTATAAATTATGTGTTTGCTAAAACAACTATTTAAACAACCACGATAAGGAAAGAGAAGATGCTAATTGTTACGAGGGAAACCGCACTTGGTCCCTTGAAGGCTGTTGATCGTAGAATGGCTTGATTAACTTTAATTGATATTCTAAATCCCGGTTTTAGTAGAGATGTAGGTACTCAGTTAATTCACTCTAATTTATTTACTCAACTCGGTAGTTGGATAACAGAGTTTAATCAAAAGGATAAAGCTGATATAAAAGCTGCACTAAGTTAATGACGTTATTTAAGCAGATGGATTCTAATTTTAACAAGTCCACGCAGAATTCTCAGTTGAATGATATCTGAAGGTTCTTTTTCAATCGATAACTATGAAGTTTACCTGTGGAAAATTAAAATCCTTCGTTATTCAGCCCAGTACATCCGTCAATTGGGTGGTTCAAATTTTCGTCTAGTGGGGTGGCACTCGGATAAATATTAAGTAAGATGAGGGCAGACTTTTACTTGAAAATCTCAGCTCAGCTGATGCAGCTCAAGACTCACTATGGGGAAATCCAGAGCTATGCTTTCAGCTGGGGTGGGCGCTATCTAGCTCAGATTTTCTGACGCTCTTTGCAACTGACTAAAGGTAAGGAAGACAGAGAACTGCTCCCGGTTCAGGGTAATATCTTTTCTTCCTAATCTAAATTCAACTCTCAAGTCCCACGTTTGCATTCACTATTGGTTCGGTGGCGAAGGGACGTTCAGAGGATGATAACCATATTAGGCATCCTACTGGAATGTGGGTTTTCAGGGAAACTGAATCTCCCAACGTTCTGAAAATAGGGAAGTCCATATAAGGTTCAAGAGTGGGAGAAGAGATAGAACTCAAAAATATACTTCTGGTATCTATGCTTCTTTTAGACTTATAAAAAGCTAAGCTGTTTTCTTATATTATACTTATTTCTACTTTATTAGTTATCAAGGTATGCTAATATCATGATAACATAATGAAGCATCGATTAAGCCACGGCCGTCTAAGAAAGATGAATTTTCAGCTTTGATCATTCTCCTGCGATACCTTGTCAGGGTAAACGAATAAGTCAGTGACAATATTACAAAAATTTTGTAATGATATTCATCCCAATCGTGGTATGGTATCCTCAGAAATTTAAACGTAGCAAAATTAGTGACTCTTGTAAATGAGAATTTTTTACTAATGGTACTTGGTGATTTTTGTGACTATTTTGTACCATGTAGTATTAAGAACTTAGCTGGTAACAGTGATAACATAAACATTTCTATTTACTATAAGTGAAATCAAATTTTGGGTCGTTTCGAAAATAAATCTTTTTGGATGAGTTTAATATCACATTATAAGCCATATCTATTATTTCGGATTTTATATTTGTGTTTTTATTTAACTTATAGTTTTATTGTTTTCATGAATTTCAAATTCCTAGGTTTTATTGTAGTATGTTGGATTTTTTACTAAATATACTTAGCATTCTATATTTCAGTAAATAAATAAATATCAGTAATGAATAAATATATATTTTAAGTACTGTAAACAGTGAAAGTTTTGTACATAAATACGTTTTGATTTTACTTTATATTTATATTAAAAATGCAGTGTACATTGTTTTTTCATTGAATTTAATAATATGTTTTTACCAAATATTATTTATCTAGGTTCTACAAAAGATATCAGTAGTTGCCAGCAATCTCCTAAACTTAAACAAACATAGTGTTTTTGATGACGCTCAAGATGAATCCAATTCCTTAAGCATGTAAGGCATATTAATTTAAAACATATTAACAGTTATGGACATTTATTTTTGTCTACTTTATTTAATGGGAAGTATGATTTTCTATGCAACATTTTAGAAACAAAAATATTCCGAAGTTTAAATTCCATTGTATGCTGTAAAATGAATTTGATCTATTTTTTTTTTAGGATTCTTTTACTTTATATCAAATTTAAAACTTATCATGGTTAATTTTAAATCTGGTCACAGTCTTAGAATTGTATCAGTCTTTGCCTTCATAGACCAAAATCAGTTAAACAAAAGCTGCATCACCTATCGTTGATTCGTTATGTGCTATGTACTTTTAACTTTTACCTTGTCTCTAAGCAGTATAACGGTTAGTGTACCTGACTATGCGAAAGGTAAGACCTTGTGTAGGTGTTTTTTATATGAGAAACCAGGACAAGTTTAGATTGAACTTCTAGGTTATCCTCTACCTTTGTGTTTAGGATAATGGGGAAATATCGGGTTGAACAAAAAATTCGTTCGGTTTTAGGCAAAAATTCAAACACAAATATTAAATAGTAAAAAAATACCTTTAATCAATAATGTATTCACTATTTCGTTCGATTATCTTAAGGCATCTGTGTGGCAGCATCATTATTCTATCGGCGTAGAACTTGGTTGGTTTTTGTTTAAAGAACCGATCAAGGGTGTTTTTGATGGTATCCAAAGATCGGTGATTTGATGGCCATCCAAAGATATTTACCGTTCAAACAGTTTTCAAGAGATTGTAATAAATGGTAATCCGAGGGTGAATGTCAGGAGAATATGGCGAATGGCACAAAAAATCTCAACCGAACTGCAACGATTTTTATCGGGAGGTCAAAGGCACATGTGGTCTCGCGATGTCATGGTGGAACACAACTTCTTTGAGATTCGACAATGCTGGACATTTTTTATCGATCGCTGCCTTCAGCAGATCGAATTGCAAGCAATACTGGTCTGAATTAATCATCTGATTGCTTGGCAAGAGCTCATAGTGTAGTAGTAATAGTAGCAATGGAATCTTGAGAAGCTTCTTCTCGAATCGCAAACTACCCAAGTTGATCATTTTTGAATCGCAACTTCCCCAGTTGATCATTTCTGGAATCGCAAACTTCCCCAGTTAATCATTTTTGAATCACGCAGAGTAGAAATTTAGGCCAGGACATGAACGATCCCAGAATATCACATTATAAGATTGATGACCTTCTTTGGATGCAGACAGACCTTGGGTTGCGGTAACGGTGGCTCACTCGCTTCCTCCAGGTCTTTTTGTTTCGTCGCTATTGTAAAGGATCCATTTTTCATCGACCGTGACTAACCGCTTCAAAAATGGGTCGTTTTCGTTGCGTTGCAGGAGCAAATCACAAACAGAGACGCGGTTCATTAAACTTTTCGCTCAATCGATGCGACATACACACGCAACCCACCACACGCGTTTTTGGAATAGCGCAGTCACTGTATTTCCGCCATTTTGCAATTTAGTAAACTTTTTGTTTTTGGAATAACATACTAATTTTTTTCAACTCAGAAATTAAAAGAAACGGAAAACTCTTAGACATTGTTGCTTTTGTACTTCAAGATAAAGGAAACTGTAAAACCCTCTGTCCAACAGGAAATGAGGAGGCATCTACACCTTCGCTTACTCAGTTATCTGACACAGATGACACCCTAACCCTGCAACTGCCACCATCTCTCAGTCACACAACAACCACCAGCCCCAAGCCATCGGGACAGCGCTCAACGTTGAAAAAAATCTTCGTAAACAATTATTATTTTAATATTGTACATGATCAATATTTTTTTCGTTTTTGGTGTTACTCTAATGTCATTATTACTGTAACAAATCAATACTGTGTAGTAAAAAAATAAAATAATGTAACAAATTGATCTGTGAATTTTGAAGCAGTGCTTTATAAATAATGATGAGGTTAGAAGAAGGAGTCATCAAACTCCTTTGAACCATTTTATGTGGAGAGAGACTGCGTTGGTTTGGCCGTGTTGCCCGTATGCCTAGCAGCAGATTGGCGAACAGGATTATGAACAGTGTGCCTAAAGGCTTCAGGAAAAGGAGGAGACCTAGAATGCAATGGGCAGACAATGTGAAACAGGGCCTAGCTAGAATTAGCCTACAATGACCAAATGCAGCAGCTGTAGCTCAGAACAGACAAGTCTGGAGAGGAAAATTACACAGTCTGGTAGGAACTCCGTAGTCCATGGCTGCATGACGATTTTATATGTACCCAGGGCCGGATTTACACCTCACGCACCCCTAGGCACAAGATGTGGTAGTCCACTCTTACTCCAGCTAAATAGGTACTTTTTGATTTACGCAACCAAGAAGAAAGGAAATAATGTAATCGAAATGGATATGTAATTTTAATGATAATATATTTTTGTTATCAATGTGCACTAATTTTTAAAATACCAATTGTTCATTTTCATATTTAGGAGTTTTTCCTTGCTTTTTTTTTTTGCTCTGGTATTGAAGAAATTACCATAAATTATCCAAAATATTGGGTATTTCCACGTTGTGTGAATGGAAAACTTGCTAACTTTGAAATAAGTGTTTTGTATCTAGCTATTTGTATCAAGGATATTTTTAACTAGTTTTTCATTCCTTCTAAAAATTGAAAAGACACAATTTTACTGTTACTTAGATAAACAAATGGTAACGCTTAAATGCCGGCCCCCTTATTACGTTGGAACCCCTAGGCAAATCCCTAGTCTGCCTTATGAAACGTTAGGCACTTGCCTAGGGTCCTATAAGGACTCTTCCTAAATAGTGAGAGCAAGGACTACCTGATTTGGTAAACTCTTCCTAAATGGTAAGAGCTAGGATTGCTAAATTTGATCAAGAACTCTTCTTAAATAACAAGAGCCAGAAACTTCTAATTTGGTCAAGAACTCTTCATAAACGATAAGAGCTAGTATTAAGCACGTACCTAGGATTTAATTTCGGAATGGAGTGGGAGTTCCGAGAATTTAGTTTCGGGGGCGGGGAATAACACCTGAATAGGGTTTCCAATTACTAGAATATTCCATCGGACACGAAAGATTAAAATAATACAAAAAAATCGATATCGAGACAACTGTTTTGGATTTCAAAGCAGGTAGTCGAGTTTGAGATTTCGACAACCGGATGTTTGGGAGCGTCCGGGTACATCCGCTGGGTACGTTCCTGGTTAGGATCACTTAATTTGGTCAATAACTCTTCCTAAATGATAACAGTTAGCTCATCTAATGTGATCAAGAACTTCCTAAATGATAAGAGCAAGGACCACTTAATTTCGTCAAAAATTCTCCCTAAATGTTAAGAGTTAGGATCGCTAAATTTGGTCAAGAACTCTTCCTTCATTTTAGATTGGGTTCGTACTAATTGAATATTATGATTTGCATTTTTCCTAAACACCCATTAGTTCGAATTTTCACCGTTCCACAAGAAAAGTTAGAAGACCAGAGTTCACTAAAGTCATAAAAAAGCAAACTTCATTCTCTTTAAATTCCATATTTACTTCCCTATTCGCTAGAGGTGATATGTTGTTCTGAAGGCAATGGATTAAAAAAATGGAAGCATCCTTACCTTATGTCAAAGGAGAATCAAATCCGAAGCTTCGTAACTGGTTAAATATATTTTTATGAAAACATATGACTGTAGATAAATTTAAGACGTCAATTAACCGATCTAAATTTCGATTTTGAACAATATCCTTTCAGTACTTCAAGAGTTATAGATTTGGGTTGTTTTACCTCTGAGCGGCACTTTTTTGCACACCATGGGCTAAATGGCCAGGTCACATGGACCCCGAAGGCTCAGAGAAGGTTTGGGGAGGGGACCCACTGGAACAGCTGTTGGGAGACAGATGGTAGCCTCCCGTCAAGGCCATCCAGCGTGTTCTTTAACGTGCACAGGGTATGTCTCTCCCGCACACGGGGCCACGGCTTAACGTCCCATCCGACGGACGGCGGCCTTTCCAAGCCCATCGGTGTCCCATACTGACCGTGGGCAGGGCGGGGAATTTTGCGAAGATAAATCTCAACCCTGACCCAGCTGGGACTCGAACCTGGGAACTACAGAATACGAGCCTGGCGCGCTACAAGCCCATCGGTGTCCCCTACTGACCGTGGGCAGGCGGGGAATTTTGCGAAGATAAATCTCAACGCTGACCCAGCTGGGACCACACCCGCCCCTCAAGAGTTATAGAAGTGTGAATATTAAATAACAGCGATGTCAGTCGTAAAAAGTAAATTAAATCTTAAACAAGTATTATTTCAAACCATTAAATAAACCAAGTGTATATTTTAACATTTTGTGTAAATAATTATTTCAATAACTGTCAGTTTTGCATAAGTTTCTTACGTCTGACATTAGTGCTGTTAAATATTGTTGCTGCCATAGCTCTTTAAATACCCAACGAAGGTTGTTGAAAACCGAGATTTAGACAGACGTGAATGAGATATAGTTTTATCTAGTCCCATTTTCCTATAAAAAGCTTATGGTAGAAATTAAGGATCTTCGAATTTCACTCTCCACTGACTTAACAGGGGAATATTTTCATATTTCTGACCAGTATTTGTAGGTTTGTTCTGGATTATTTTATCATTTTCATGAATTTCATTTTTTAACGTATGGTTTAGGGTTAATAACAATAATATCGTGCTTTAACCAGAGTTTGATTAATCCAATTTTAATTCAAAACTTAAAGAGATAAAATTAATAATCTTATCCACGTTTCTCTTTTAATTGCGGATATCCTCACCCTCATGTGAATTAATTCTAACTTGTCCGTTCTAACTAGAGAAGTTGATTGTGAGCGAATTATGACTGAGTGATCATATTAATTCTAAATATGATGGATGCTCGGATTGTTTTACCTCTGAGCGGTACTTTTTTTTCACACTATGATCTAAATGGCCATGTCACAAGGTCCCCCTAAGGCTCAGTGTTGGTTGGGGGAGGGAACCCACTGGAACAGCTGTTGGGAGTGGTTGATAGCCTCCCGTCTCGGCCATCCAGCGTATTCTTTAACGTCCACAGAGTATGTCTTTTCCCGTACACGGGGCCACGGCTTAACGTCCCATCCGAAGGACGGTGGCCTTTTCAACCCCATTGGTGTCCCCTACTAACCGAGAGCAGGGAGTTTTCCAGAAATAAATCTCAACGTTGGATCAGCTGGGATTCGAACCTGGGAACTACAGATTACGGGCCTGGCAGAGCAGTTTTCAAAAAATTTCTCTATTTGAACTTGACAATTTCTTTGTGGTCAAAAAGAAGTCCTCAGGCACTTTGGCGGATTTGCAACAGTCCAGCACTCTTCATGCACTTATGGAAAATGACTAAATATCGATTACCTTAGATACTCTATGTCGTTAGGATACATTGCTAAATTGGATACTAAATAAATCTGAACTTCAGATTCAGTTCTCCATCTTAAATTCTTTGTGACAAGTTCATTCATTTTTATATTTCAAATTTGCTGCTTTATAAAGCATTGCCCCCCAACCTTGATGTAACTAATTCAGAAAATCATGTAAATACGAAAAATCAAATTGTCACCTATGCACCTTTTAATCTCTGGGCCATCACCCCTATCCCTATTCAGTTTGAAGCCCCCCTCCCTAATCTGCAATTGATTGAATTTTCTGAAATCCCCCCCCCCCAAATTTCTTCTTAGGCACCAGTTTTCTAGCACACAAAAAACGAAATTTGACTTCTAACTTAGAGAACCTGTAAGGTTTGAAATTTCGTAACGTTTCTGAGATCTACGACCCAAAACACCTTTAGGCACCAATTTTTGCTTTCGTAGAACAGGTAGATTAAAATTTGTCCTCTGACCTTTAAAAGGCCCTCCAGATCCAAATTTCGCATTGCATACGCTATCTCATACCCGAAATAGCTCTATGCACCAATGTTCATGTTTCTAGTACGTGTAGATCACGATTTGACTGAAATGTGATCTTTGTTGCACCTTAAAGGACACGTTGGACCTAAAATTTTCTACATTTACCGAGATTTACTACTCTAATTACTCAAGCAGGCAATTTTTAGAGCTCCTTGAGTAATACATCTTTGCATCATAATCAGAATACTATCTCTGCATCATAATCAAAATACCATCTCTGCATCGTAATCAGAATACCATCTCTGCATCGTAATCAGAATACCATCTCTGCGTCGTAATCAGAATACCATCTCTGCATCGTAATCAGAATACCATCTCTGCATCGTAATCAGAATACTATCTCTGCATCATAATCAAAACCAGCCATATCTCCTCTCACTCATTCAGTCACGATCATCTGTATAGGAGGGGTATTCAAAAATTGAAAACGTAATGAGACTATTTACACTACTCAGTATTTGAGAATTCTTGAGGCTTGGGCAGTGTTTCTTTCTCGAAGTAACGCCTTTCACATGCCATAAATTTTTGCAGTGTTCCATCCGCTTGCTATAACCTATTTTTAAACATCTTGCGCAGGGCAGCGGTGTGCGTTACTCACTTCTGTGTCCGTCTGAATTTAATCAAAGTTTAAGCATTGGTAATACTAAAAATCACATGAGGCGAGGCCTCCAGGGTGAATGTTATACAGGAGTTTTATCGATAATCTAGCAGCTCTGTCGCCAAAAAATGAATTAGACGTTCATTGTCTTGAAGCAGAACCATTATTTCATCAGCTCCGCTTTTTCCCGAAAAGAATTCTTTAAATTAGTTTTAAGTTTTATTTGTCTAGTTCTTCACACTTTGGGGCGGGGGTGGCTCAGTCGGTAGCGCGCTAGGCTCGTAATCTGTAGTTCCCAGGTTCGAGTCCCAGCTGGGTCAGCGTTGAGATTTATCTCCGCAAAATTCCCCGCCCTGCCCACGGTCAGTAGGGGACACCGATGGGCTTGGATAAGGCCGCCGTCCGTCCGATGGGACGCCGTGGCCCCGTGTGCGGGAGAGCCATACTCTGTGCACTTTAAAGAACACGCTGGATGGCCTTTATGGGAGGCTAACATCTGTCTCGCAACAGCTGTTCCAGTGGGTCCCCTCCCCCAACCTTCTCTGAGCCTTCGGGGTCCATGTGACCTGGCCATTTAGCCCATGGTGTGCAAAAAAGTGCCGCTCAGAGGTAAAATAACCCAACCTAAATCTTCACACTTTGCTTCTGATGAACCCAGTGCTGAACAATATGCCTTTTGAGTCAAAAGACGATATCAGTATCACTTTTCCTGACAATGGAGAGGAGAGTGTTAGCTCAGTCGGTAGTGCGCCAGGCTCTATATTTGATGTTCTCAGTTTCGTAGGCCAACTGGCTCAGCGTTGAAATTTATCTCCTCTAAACCCCCTCACCTGTCCTTAGTCATAAAGGGGACACCGAAGAGCTTAAAAATTTTCCCACCGGTCAGATGGGACGTTAAGCCGCACCACACAAGGAGAAGAATACCCATGTTAAAGAACACCCTGCATGACCTTGACGGTAGGCTGCTTTCTGTCTCCTAAGAGCTGTTCCAGTGGGTCCCCTTCCCACAACCATCTCTGCGCCATTTTGGTCTTTGTGACTTGGCCATTTAACTCATTATGTGCAAAAATGGGCCGCTCAGAGGTAAAACAACACTCACTATGGGCCGTAGGGAATGTTTTGGTGACAGTGAGTCTTTATGTTTCAAAATAATTTTGCGCATGACTCGGAATCGTGACTCATCACAAGTGGTTGGATCAGCTGGGATTCGAACCTGGGAACTACATATTACGGGCCTGGCAGAGCAGTTTTCAAAAAATTCCTCTATTTGAACTTGACAATTTCTTTGTGGTCAAAAAGAAGTCCTCAGGCACTTTGGCGGATTTGCAACAGTCCAGCACTCTTCATGCACTTATGGAAAATGACTAAATATCGATTACCTTAGATACTCTATGTCGTTAGGATACATTGCTAAATTGGATACTAAATAAATCTGAAGTTCAGATTCAGTTCTCCATCTTAAATTCTTTGTGAAAAGTTCATTCATTTTTATATTTCAAATTTGCTGCTTTATAAAGCATTGCCCCCCAACCTTGATGTAACTAATTCAGAAAATCATGTAAATACGAAAAATCAAATTGTCACCTATGCACCTTTTAATCTCTGGGCCATCACCCCTATCCCTATTCAGTTTGAAGCCCCCCTCCCTAATCTGCAATTGATTGAATTTTCTGAAATCCCCCCCCCCCCCAAATTTCTTCTTAGGCACCAGTTTTCTAGCACACAAAAAACGAAATTTGACTTCTAACTTAGAGAACCTGTAAGGTTTGAAATTTCGTAACGTTTCTGAGATCTACGACCCAAAACACCTTTAGGCACCAATTTTTGCTTTCGTAGAACAGGTAGATTAAAATTTGTCCTCTGACCTTTAAAAGGCCCTCCAGATCCAAATTTCGTATTGCATACGCTATCTCATACCCGAAATAGCTCTATGCACCAATGTTCATGTTTCTAGTACGTGTAGATCACGATTTGACTGAAATGTGATCTTTGTTGCACCTTAAAGGACACGTTGGACCTAAAATTTTTTAAATTTACCGACATTTACTACTCTAATTACCCAAGCAGGCAATTTTTAGAGCTCCTTGAGTAATGCATCTTTGCATCATAATCAGAATACTATCTCTGCATCATAATCAAAATACCATCTCTGCATCGTAATCAGAATACCATCTCTGCATCGTAATCAGAATACCATCTCTGCGTCGTAATCAGAATACCATCTCTGCATCGTAATCAGAATACCATCTCTGCATCGTAATCAGAATACTATCTCTGCATCATAATCAAAACCAACCATATCTCCTCTCACTCATTCAGTCACGATCATCTGTATAGGAGGGGTATTCAAAAATTGAAAACGTAATGAGACTATTTACACTACTCAGTATTTGAGAATTCTTGAGGCTTGGGCAGTGTTTCTTTCTCGAAGTAACGCCTTTCACATGCCATAAATTTTTGCAGTGTTCCATCCGCTTGCTATAACCTATTTTTAAACATCTTGCGCAGGGCAGCGGTGTGCGTTACTCACTTCTGTGTCCGTCTGAATTTAATCAAAGTTTAAGCATTGGTAATACTAAAAATCACATGAGGCGAGGCCTCCAGGGTGAATGTTATACAGGAGTTTTATCGATAATCTAGCAGCTCTGTCGCCAAAAAATGAATTAGACGTTCATTGTCTTGAAGCAGAACCATTATTTCATCAGCTCCGCTTTTTCCCGAAAAGAATTCTTTAAATTAGTTTTAAGTTTTATTTGTCTAGTTCTTCACACTTTGGGGCGGGGGTGGCTCAGTCGGTAGCGCGCTAGGCTCGTAATCTGTAGTTCCCAGGTTCGAGTCCCAGCTGGGTCAGCGTTGAGATTTATCTCCGCAAAATTCCCCGCCCTGCCCACGGTCAGTAGGGGACACCGATGGGCTTGGATAAGGCCGCCGTCCGTCCGATGGGACGCCGTGGCCCCGTGTGCGGGAGAGCCATACTCTGTGCACTTTAAAGAACACGCTGGATGGCCTTTATGGGAGGCTAACATCTGTCTCCCAACAGCTGTTCCAGTGGGTCCCCTCCCCCAACCTTCTCTGAGCCTTCGGGGTCCATGTGACCTGGCCATTTAGCCCATGGTGTGCAAAAAAGTGCCGCTCAGAGGTAAAATAACCCAACCTAAATCTTCACACTTTGCTTCTGATGAACCCAGTGCTGAACAATATGCCTTTTGAGTCAAAAGACGATATCAGTATCACTTTTCCTGACAATGGAGAGGAGAGTGTTAGCTCAGTCGGTAGTGCGCCAGGCTCTATATTTGATGTTCTCAGTTTCGTAGGCCAACTGGCTCAGCGTTGAAATTTATCTCCTCTAAACCCCCTCACCTGTCCTTAGTCATAAAGGGGACACCGAAGAGCTTAAACATTTTCCCACCGGTCAGATGGGACGTTAAGCCGCACCACACAAGGAGAAGAATACCCATGTTAAAGAACACCCTGCATGGCCTTGACGGTAGGCTGCTTTCTGTCTCCTAAGAGCTGTTCCAGTGGGTCCCCTTCCCACAACCATCTCTGCGCCATTTTGGTCTTTGTGACTTGGCCATTTAACTCATTATGTGCAAAAATGGGCCGCTCAGAGGTAAAACAACACTCACTATGGGCCGTAGGGAATGTTTTGGTGACAGTGAGTCTTTATGTTTCAAAATACCTTTGCGCATGACTCGGAATCGTGACTCATCACAAGTGGTTGGATCAGCTGGGATTCGAACCTGGGAACTACAGATTACGGGCCTGGCAGAGCAGTTTTCAAAAAATTTCTCTATTTGAACTTGACAATTTCTTTGTGGTCAAAAAGAAGTCCTCAGGCACTTTGGCGGATTTGCAACAGTCCAGCACTCTTCATGCACTTATGGAAAATGACTAAATATCGATTACCTTAGATACTCTATGTCGTTAGGATACATTGCTAAATTGGATACTAAATAAATCTGAAGTTCAGATTCAGTTCTCCATCTTAAATTCTTTGTGAAAAGTTCATTCATTTTTATATTTCAAATTTGCTGCTTTATAAAGCATTGCCCCCCAACCTTGATGTAACTAATTCAGAAAATCATGTAAATACGAAAAATCAAATTGTCACCTATGCACCTTTTAATCTCTGGGCCATCACCCCTATCCCTATTCAGTTTGAAGCCCCCCTCCCTAATCTGCAATTGATTGAATTTTCTGAAATCCCCCCCCCCCCAAATTTCTTCTTAGGCACCAGTTTTCTAGCACACAAAAAACGAAATTTGACTTCTAACTTAGAGAACCTGTAAGGTTTGAAATTTCGTAACGTTTCTGAGATCTACGACCCAAAACACCTTTAGGCACCAATTTTTGCTTTCGTAGAACAGGTAGATTAAAATTTGTCCTCTGACCTTTAAAAGGCCCTCCAGATCCAAATTTCGTATTGCATACGCTATCTCATACCCGAAATAGCTCTATGCACCAATGTTCATGTTTCTAGTACGTGTAGATCACGATTTGACTGAAATGTGATCTTTGTTGCACCTTAAAGGACACGTTGGACCTAAAATTTTTTAAATTTACCGACATTTACTACTCTAATTACCCAAGCAGGCAATTTTTAGAGCTCCTTGAGTAATGCATCTTTGCATCATAATCAGAATACTATCTCTGCATCATAATCAAAATACCATCTCTGCATCGTAATCAGAATACCATCTCTGCATCGTAATCAGAATACCATCTCTGCGTCGTAATCAGAATACCATCTCTGCATCGTAATCAGAATACCATCTCTGCATCGTAATCAGAATACTATCTCTGCATCATAATCAAAACCAACCATATCTCCTCTCACTCATTCAGTCACGATCATCTGTATAGGAGGGGTATTCAAAAATTGAAAACGTAATGAGACTATTTACACTACTCAGTATTTGAGAATTCTTGAGGCTTGGGCAGTGTTTCTTTCTCGAAGTAACGCCTTTCACATGCCATAAATTTTTGCAGTGTTCCATCCGCTTGCTATAACCTATTTTTAAACATCTTGCGCAGGGCAGCGGTGTGCGTTACTCACTTCTGTGTCCGTCTGAATTTAATCAAAGTTTAAGCATTGGTAATACTAAAAATCACATGAGGCGAGGCCTCCAGGGTGAATGTTATACAGGAGTTTTATCGATAATCTAGCAGCTCTGTCGCCAAAAAATGAATTAGACGTTCATTGTCTTGAAGCAGAACCATTATTTCATCAGCTCCGCTTTTTCCCGAAAAGAATTCTTTAAATTAGTTTTAAGTTTTATTTGTCTAGTTCTTCACACTTTGGGGCGGGGGTGGCTCAGTCGGTAGCGCGCTAGGCTCGTAATCTGTAGTTCCCAGGTTCGAGTCCCAGCTGGGTCAGCGTTGAGATTTATCTCCGCAAAATTCCCCGCCCTGCCCACGGTCAGTAGGGGACACCGATGGGCTTGGATAAGGCCGCCGTCCGTCCGATGGGTCGCCGTGGCCCCGTGTGCGGGAGAGCCATACTCTGTGCACTTTAAAGAACACGCTGGATGGCCTTTATGGGAGGCTAACATCTGTCTCCCAACAGCTGTTCCAGTGGGTCCCCTCCCCCAACCTTCTCTGAGCCTTCGGGGTCCATGTGACCTGGCCATTTAGCCCATGGTGTGCAAAAAAGTGCCGCTCAGAGGTAAAATAACCCAACCTAAATCTTCACACTTTGCTTCTGATGAACCCAGTGCTGAACAATATGCCTTTTGAGTCAAAAGACGATATCAGTATCACTTTTCCTGACAATGGAGAGGAGAGTGTTAGCTCAGTCGGTAGTGCGCCAGGCTCTATATTTGATGTTCTCAGTTTCGTAGGCCAACTGGCTCAGCGTTGAAATTTATCTCCTCTAAACCCCCTCACCTGTCCTTAGTCATAAAGGGGACACCGAAGAGCTTAAACATTTTCCCACCGGTCAGATGGGACGTTAAGCCGCACCACACAAGGAGAAGAATACCCATGTTAAAGAACACCCTGCATGGCCTTGACGGTAGGCTGCTTTCTGTCTCCTAAGAGCTGTTCCAGTGGGTCCCCTTCCCACAACCATCTCTGCGCCATTTTGGTCTTTGTGACTTGGCCATTTAACTCATTATGTGCAAAAATGGGCCGCTCAGAGGTAAAACAACACTCACTATGGGCCGTAGGGAATGTTTTGGTGACAGTGAGTCTTTATGTTTCAAAATACCTTTGCGCATGACTCGGAATCGTGACTCATCACAAGTGGTTGGATCAGCTGGGATTCGAACCTGGGAACTACAGATTACGGGCCTGGCAGAGCAGTTTTCAAAAAATTTCTCTATTTGAACTTGACAATTTCTTTGTGGTCAAAAAGAAGTCCTCAGGCACTTTGGCGGATTTGCAACAGTCCAGCACTCTTCATGCACTTATGGAAAATGACTAAATATCGATTACCTTAGATACTCTATGTCGTTAGGATACATTGCTAAATTGGATACTAAATAAATCTGAAGTTCAGATTCAGTTCTCCATCTTAAATTCTTTGTGAAAAGTTCATTCATTTTTATATTTCAAATTTGCTGCTTTATAAAGCATTGCCCCCCAACCTTGATGTAACTAATTCAGAAAATCATGTAAATACGAAAAATCAAATTGTCACCTATGCACCTTTTAATCTCTGGGCCATCACCCCTATCCCTATTCAGTTTGAAGCCCCCCTCCCTAATCTGCAATTGATTGAATTTTCTGAAATCCCCCCCCCCAAATTTCTTCTTAGGCACCAGTTTTCTAGCACACAAAAAACGAAATTTGACTTCTAACTTAGAGAACCTGTAAGGTTTGAAATTTCGTAACGTTTCTGAGATCTACGACCCAAAACACCTTTAGGCACCAATTTTTGCTATCGTAGAACAGGTAGATTAAAATTTGTCCTCTGACCTTTAAAAGGCCCTCCAGATCCAAATTTCGTATTGCATACGCTATCTCATACCCGAAATAGCTCTATGCACCAATGTTCATGTTTCTAGTACGTGTAGATCACGATTTGACTGAAATGTGATCTTTGTTGCACCTTAAAGGACACGTTGGACCTAAAATTTTCTAAATTTACCGAGATTTACTACTCTAATTACTCAAGCAGGCAATTTTTAGAGCTCCTTGAGTAATGCATCTTTGCATCATAATCAGAATACTATCTCTGCATCATAATCAAAATACCATCTCTGCATCGTAATCAGAATACCATCTCTGCGTCGTAATCAGAATGCCATCTCTGCATCGTAATCAGAATGCCATCTCTGCGTCGTAATCAGAATACCATCTCTGCGTCGTAATCAGAATGCATCTCTGCGTCGTAATCAGAATGCCATCTCTGCGTCGTAATCAGAATACCATCTCTGCGTCGTAATCAGAATGCCATCTCTGCGTCGTAATCAGAATACCATCTCTGCGTCGTAATCAGAATACCATCTCTGCGTCGTAATCAGAATACCATCTCTGCGTCGTAATCAGAATACCATCTCTGCGCCGTAATCAGAATACCATCTCTGCGTCGTAATCAGAATACCATCTCTGCGTCGTAATCAGAATACCATCTCTGCGTCGTAATCAGAATACCATCTCTGCGTCGTAATCAGAATACCATCTCTGCGTCGTAATCAGAATACCATCTCTGCGTCGTAATCAGAATACCATCTCTGCGTCGTAATCAGAATACCATCTCTGCGTCGTAATCAGAATGCCATCTCTGCGTCGTAATCAGAATGCCATCTCTGCGTCGTAATCAGAATATCATCTCTGTGTCGTAATCAGAATGCCATCTCTGCGTCGTAATCAGAATGCCATCTCTGCGTCGTAATCAGAATGCCATCTCTGCGTCGTAATCAGAATGCCATCTCTGCGTCGTAATCAGAATGCCATCTCTGCGTCGTAATCAGAATAACATCTCTGCATCGTAATCAGAATGCCATCTCTGCGTCGTAATCAGAATGCCATCTCTGCGTCGTAATCAGAATGCCATCTCTGCGTCGTAATCAGAATGCCATCTCTGCGTCGTAATCAGAATGCCATCTCTGCGTCGTAATCAGAATAACATCTCTGCGTCGTAATCAGAATGCCATCTCTGCGTCGTAATCAGAATAACATCTCTGCGTCGTAATCAGAATGCCATCTCTGCGTCGTAATCAGAATGCCATCTCTGCGTCGTAATCAGAATGCCATCTCTGCGTCGTAATCAGAATACTATCTCTGCATCGTAATCAGAATACCATCTCTGCATCGTAATCAGAATACCATCTCTGCGTCGTAATCAGAATACCATCTCTGCATCGTAATCAGAATACCATCTCTGCATCGTAATCAAAATACTATCTCTGCATCATAATCAAAACCAGCCATATCTCCTCTCACTCATTCAGTCACGATCATCTGTATAGGAGGGGTATTCAAAAATTGAAAACGTAATGAGACTATTTACACTACTCAGTATTTGAGAATTCTTGAGGCTTGGGCAGTGTTTCTTTCTCGAAGTAACGCCTTTCACATGCCATAAATTTTTGCAGTGTTCCATCCGCTTGCTATAACCTATTTTTAAACATCTTGCGCAGGGCAGCGGTGTGCGTTACTCACTTCTGTGTCCGTCTGAATTTAATCAAAGTTTAAGCATTGGTAATACTAAAAATCACATGAGGCGAGGCCTCCAGGGTGAATGTTATACAGGAGTTTTATCGATAATCTAGCAGCTCTGTCGCCAAAAAATGAATTAGACGTTCATTGTCTTGAAGCAGAACCATTATTTCATCAGCTCCGCTTTTTCCCGAAAAGAATTCTTTAAATTAGTTTTAAGTTTTATTTGTCTAGTTCTTCACACTTTGGGGCGGGGGTGGCTCAGTCGGTAGCGCGCTAGGCTCGTAATCTGTAGTTCCCAGGTTCGAGTCCCAGCTGGGTCAGCGTTGAGATTTATCTCCGCAAAATTCCCCGCCCTGCCCACGGTCAGTAGGGGACACCGATGGGCTTGGATAAGGCCGCCGTCCGTCCGATGGGACGTCGTGGCTCCGTGTGCGGGAGAGCCATACTCTGTGCACTTTAAAGAACACGCTGGATGGCCTTTATGGGAGGCTAACATCTGTCTCCCAACAGCTGTTCCAGTGGGTCCCCTCTCCCAACCTTCTCTGAGCCTTCGGGGTCCATGTGACCTGGCCATTTAGCCCATGGTGTGCAAAAAAGTGCCGCTCAGAGGTAAAATAACCCAACCTAAATCTTCACACTTTGCTTCTGATGAACCCAGTGCTGAACAATATGCCTTTTGAGTCAAAAGACGATATCAGTATCACTTTTCCTGACAATGGAGAGGAGAGTGTTAGCTCAGTCGGTAGTGCGCCAGGCTCTATATTTGATGTTCTCAGTTTCGTAGGCCAACTGGCTCAGCGTTGAAATTTATCTCCTCTAAACCCCCTCACCTGTCCTTAGTCATAAAGGGGACACCGAAGAGCTTAAAAATTTTCCCACCGGTCAGATGGGACGTTAAGCCGCACCACACAAGGAGAAGAATACCCATGTTAAAGAACACCCTGCATGGCCTTGACGGTAGGCTGCTTTCTGTCTCCTAAGAGCTGTTCCAGTGGGTCCCCTTCCCACAACCATCTCTGCGCCATTTTGGTCTTTGTGACTTGGCCATTTAACTCATTATGTGCAAAAATGGGCCGCTCAGAGGTAAAACAACACTCACTATGGGCCGTAGGGAATGTTTTGGTGACAGTGAGTCTTTATGTTTCAAAATACTTTTGCGCATGACTCGGAATCGTGACTCATCACAAGTGATTAGGAACGAAAAATGTCAGGTTTTTGTTCAACAAAAGCCACTTATTTTAATAAATTTCCCTAAGCCTAATTTTTTTTTGTCCTCATTCATCACTGAGATCACGAGGAACCCACCTTGAGCACATTCGACTCTGCCTCATTCCATTCTAACGATAAGGTGAATCCTTTCCAATGACACATTTAAACTGCCAGACAATTCCCTTAACAATAATCACTTGTCCTCCTGCAGGAATCGTTCAGCTTTATTTCACATCTCTGACATCTCTGACAGCAGTGTTTGGTCTCCTGTTTCGAGCGTCGTCAACCACCTTTTTGTTTCCTTCTTTAAAATGTTTCCGTCAACGAAATACTTGGATTGTTTCAGCTTCGGGCGATACTTCTCACAATGAGCTAAATTTCCAGATCACAAGGATCCCGAAGGCTCAGAAAATTTTTAAGAAGGGGACCCACTGGACAAATCTTAGGAGACTGATGAACACCTCCCATCAAGGCCATCCAGCGTGTTCTTTAACGTGCACAAGGTATGGCTCTCCTGCACAAGGAGCGACGGTTAACGTATCATTCGAAACACTCTTGCTCGGTTCATCGCTTCAGCTCCATATTCATTCCGTAACATCTCTAACGTTTCTTCTTGAAGGACACTGATGGGCTTGAAAAACGCCTCATCCGTCGGATAGGACGTTAAACCATTGTACTGTCTGCGGTTGAGCCATAACCTATGCACTTTAAAGAACACACTGGATGGCCTTGACGGGAGGCTACTATCTGTCTCCCAACTCCAGTGGGTCCCCTGTCCTGAACCTTCTCTGACCCTTTGGGTTCCTTATGTTCTGGCCATTTTGCCCATTGTGTGCAAAAAAGTGCCACTTAGAGGTGAAACAACCCAACCAAATTCTTCTTGATGTCTTTTTTCAAGCTTCGTACAAAATCCCAACGCAGATCTCTTTCTTAAAGCATATAGAATATAGGTTTGCTTTGTCATTGCGACACAGTTTTTTTACAGGAGCTGGTACAGACACACACAGGCTATGGAAAACAAAGACCTTTGCAAATGTAGCTAAACAAAAAGGGAAGCAACATAGCGCATGCGCCATCTCGATCAAGGCCACTGAACATGAACATTATATATTTTACTTTATTATTCAATATAGCAAATGTTTGATAATTGCATTAGCTAATAAAAAAATAAAATAAATAAATACCCCCTCAAGCAGCTGCTTGCCACAGAGGTCTGACAGCAGCCTGTCAGTTTATATGCCACAGTAGAATATCTGAGAGGATGGCAGGACCTCAGCAGAAAACAACACGAACATCCATGCCTTACCCGGGGCTCGAACCCAGGTCCCGTTGATCAGTAGCCAAGCGCGCTAACCACTCGGCCACGGGACGGCTTTTAGCTAATAAATGATTTTTTTTTCTAATTGTCCAATTCAACAAACGATTACTTTCTAATATTCAATCTATCAAATTGTCTTATTCTAAATATTTTTATAATGCATACATAATACATGCAACAACAATATTTTTATGCTATGGGAATGTTATCTGCTATTATGCCCCCACTGAGGATGCCGATGAGGATGAGAAGGATGGGTCAGCGTTGAGATTTATCTCCGCAAAATTCCCCGCCCTGCCCACGGTCAGTAGGGGACACCGATGGGCTTGGATAAGGCCGCCGTCCGTCCGATGGGACGCCGTGGCTCCGTGTGCGGGAGAGCCATACTCTGTGCACTTTAAAGAACACGCTGGATGGCCTTTATGGGAGGCTAACAGCTGTTGGGAGACAGATGTTCCAGTGGGTCCCCTCCCCCAACCTTCTCTGAGCCTTCGGGGTCCATGTGACCTGGCCATTTAGCCCATGGTGTGCAAAAAAGTGCCGCTCAGAGGTAAAATAACCCAACCTAAATCTTCACACTTTGCTTCTGATGAACCCAGTGCTGAACAATATGCCTTTTGAGTCAAAAGACGATATCAGTATCACTTTTCCTGACAATGGAGAGGAGAGTGTTAGCTCAGTCGGTAGTGCGCCAGGCTCTATATTTGATGTTCTCAGTTTCGTAGGCCAACTGGCTCAGCGTTGAAATTTATCTCCTCTAAACCCCCTCACCTGTCCTTAGTCATAAAGGGGACACCGAAGAGCTTAAAAATTTTCCCACCGGTCAGATGGGACGTTAAGCCGCACCACACAAGGAGAAGAATACCCATGTTAAAGAACACCCTGCATGACCTTGACGGTAGGCTGCTTTCTGTCTCCTAAGAGCTGTTCCAGTGGGTCCCCTTCCCAC
Organism: Ryuthela nishihirai; assembly: GCA_038380435.1. Taxonomy (NCBI): domain Eukaryota; kingdom Metazoa; phylum Arthropoda; class Arachnida; order Araneae; family Heptathelidae; genus Ryuthela; species Ryuthela nishihirai. Next base: position 25,795,804 of record JAWZYU010000015.1, read on the forward strand.
AACCATCTCTGCGCCATTTTGGTCTTTGTGACTTGGCCATTTAACTCATTATGTGCAAAAATGGGCCGCTCAGAGGTAAAACAACACTCACTATGGGCCGTAGGGAATGTTTTGGTGACAGTGAGTCTTTATGTTTCAAAATACTTTTGCGCATGACTCGGAATCGTGACTCATCACAAGTGATTAGGAACGAAAAATGTCAGGTTTTTGTTCAACAAAAGCCACTTATTTTAATAAATTTCTCTAAGCCTAATTTTTTTTTGTCCTCATTCATCACTGAGATCACGAGGAACCCACCTTGAGCACATTCGACTCTGCCTCATTCCATTCTAACGATAAGGTGAATCCTTTCCAATGACACATTTAAACTGCCAGACAATTCCCTTAACAATAATCACTTGTCCTCCTGCAGGAATCGTTCAGCTTTATTTCACATCTCTGACATCTCTGACAGCAGTGTTTGGTCTCCTGTTTCGAGCGTCGTCAACCACCTTTTTGTTTCCTTCTTTAAAATGTTTCCGTCAACGAAATACTTGGATTGTTTCAGCTTCGGGCGATACTTCTCACAATGAGCTAAATTTCCAGATCACAAGGATCCCGAAGGCTCAGAAAATTTTTAAGAAGGGGACCCACTGGACAAATCTTAGGAGACTGATGAACACCTCCCATCAAGGCCATCCAGCGTGTTCTTTAACGTGCACAAGGTATGGCTCTCCTGCACAAGGAGCGACGGTTAACGTATCATTCGAAACACTCTTGCTCGGTTCATCGCTTCAGCTCCATATTCATTCCGTAACATCTCTAACGTTTCTTCTTGAAGGACACTGATGGGCTTGAAAAACGCCTCATCCGTCGGATAGGACGTTAAACCATTGTACTGTCTGCGGTTGAGCCATAACCTATGCACTTTAAAGAACACACTGGATGGCCTTGACGGGAGGCTACTATCTGTCTCCCAACTCCAGTGGGTCCCCTGTCCTGAACCTTCTCTGACCCTTTGGGTTCCTTATGTTCTGGCCATTTTGCCCATTGTGTGCAAAAAAGTGCCACTTAGAGGTGAAACAACCCAACCAAATTCTTCTTGATGTCTTTTTTCAAGCTTCGTACAAAATCCCAACGCAGATCTCTTTCTTAAAGCATATAGAATATAGGTTTGCTTTGTCATTGCGACACAGTTTTTTTACAGGAGCTGGTACAGACACACACAGGCTATGGAAAACAAAGACCTTTGCAAATGTAGCTAAACAAAAAGGGAAGCAACATAGCGCATGCGCCATCTCGATCAAGGCCACTGAACATGAACATTATATATTTTACTTTATTATTCAATATAGCAAATGTTTGATAATTGCATTAGCTAATAAAAAAATAAAATAAATAAATACCCCCTCAAGCAGCTGCTTGCCACAGAGGTCTGACAGCAGCCTGTCAGTTTATATGCCACAGTAGAATATCTGAGAGGATGGCAGGACCTCAGCAGAAAACAACACGAACATCCATGCCTTACCCGGGGCTCGAACCCAGGTCCCGTTGATCAGTAGCCAAGCGCGCTAACCACTCGGCCACGGGACGGCTTTTAGCTAATAAATGATTTTTTTTTCTAATTGTCCAATTCAACAAACGATTACTTTCTAATATTCAATCTATCAAATTGTCTTATTCTAAATATTTTTATAATGCATACATAATACATGCAACAACAATATTTTTATGCTATGGGAATGTTATCTGCTATTATGCCCCCACTGAGGATGCCGATGAGGATGAGAAGGATAGGTTTTATGAACAACTTCAGGATATTTTGAATTCTGTCAAGAAAGGAGATATTACCCTTGTTCTTGGTGACTTCAATGCCAAAGTTGGTACTGACTCTGACCTTTTTGGAGGAGTAATAGGCCCTTTTGGTATTGGTAGCTGCAATGGCAATGGGCAACGTCTGCTACAGGTAAGTAAACTCAATTGTTTCAGAATAACTAACACATTACAAACACCGCGACATACATAAGTACACATGGGTTTCACCTGATGGGCTGCATAAGAATATGATTGATTACATATTAATTACCAGCAAATGGGCTAGTTCTGTTAGGAATACCAGGGCATATAGGGGAGCTGAAATTGGATTAATCTTGTTAAAAGTGTCTTGCAACTTAAACTTAAAAAGTGTTGTGCTAGGATTAAAAATTTACTTTTAATACTGAAGCTCTGAAAGACCCTGTTATAGGCAAGGCTTACTATGATAGACTACTTAGTCATTATGACAGTCATGGTATGCTTACTACTGAAGTTGAGGAAGAATGGGATCATTTCAACCAGGCTTTTTTGGACACTAACAGGACTCTTTTAGGAAAAAAGGAGCAGAGGAGACAGAATTATCTAAGTGATAAGGCACTTGAGCTTATTTATGAAAGAAAGAACTGCAGGAATGTCTTTAATCAATACCCTACTAGTCCTAATAGAAAGCATTACAGAGAACTTAATAAACGTGTAAAAGATCAGTTAGCTGCTGATAAGAATCTTTGGTGTGATGGTTTGGCTGACAAAGCCGAGGAAGCAGTTAGACAGCACAACAGAAGAGAGCTGTACCAGATAGTTAATGTTTTGTGTGGTAGAAAACGGACAGGCATACAAGGATTGAAGGATAAACAAGGTAAGGTTATAGAAGGGGAGGATTCTGTCATGGCTAGGTGGGCTGAGCATTTCAGTGACGTTCTAAACAATGTAGTTAGTTCTACTCCCATTGTTTGCAATGATGATAGATGCATTGGTGGCTTTAATGTTGGCCCTATAACACAATCTGAAGTTATTTTGGCTGTTTCTAAACTTAAACTTCATAAATCCCCAGGGGTAGATGAAATTACTACGGAAATGCTTAGAGCTGGGAATGTTTCGGTTACCACTTGGATGACTGAAATTCTGAATATCTTTTATAATAAAGGCATGGTTCCTAAGGATTTTACCAGAGCTATTGTTATCCCTATTTTCAAAAAAGGTGATCGCAGTTCTTGTCATAACTGTAGGGGTATCAGCCTACTCTCTGTTCCAGGTAAAGTTCTTTCCATGATTGTGCTTAATAGAATTAAGAATCTGGTTGACAGTCAATTGCGTGATGAGCAATGTGGATTCAGAAGTGGTAGGGGATGTGTGGATCAGATATTTTCACTTAGGCAGATTCTTGAGAAATGTTTAGAGTTTCAGAAACCTTTGGTTGCTAGCTTTGTTGATTTCAAAAAGGCTTTCGACTCTGTTGATCGTCATAATTTGTGGTTGATTGTGAAATCATATGGTATACCAGACAAGTTAGTTAACATTATGAAAGCTCTCTATAATAACACTGAGTCGTGTGTGAGAGTTGGTAAGGCTTGTAGCAATTGGTTTAGCATTACTTCTGGTGTTCGACAAGGGTGCATTTTGTCTCCTTTTCTCTTTAGCTTGGTTATTGATTATGTTATGCGAAATTCACTTCAAGGGAAAGATTTTGGCCTTAAATGGGCTGGAGATACGAAAATTTCTGATTTAGATTATGCTGATGATTTAGCCCTTTTGGCAAATGATGTTGATGAGATGAACTCTTTCATTCGAGTTGTTGATGAGACTGGTAGTAGAGTAGGTTTGGTTATAAACAGAGAGAAAACTAAAGTGATGAAAATTTTTCAGGCAGGCTGTGATTCAGTTAATCTGAATGGTTGCAGTCTTGAGCAGGTGTCACAGTTTAATTATCTTGGGAGCTATGTAACAGATAATGGTGATGTGCGGCATGAGATTAACAGACGAATAGGGATTGCTGCCGGGACTTTTAAGAACCTATGGAGAGTGTGGAGAAATAGGCGTATACACCTAAAGACTAAAATTAGACTGTATAATAGTTTGGTTCTTTCTAGGGTTAGTTATGGTAGTGAAACTTGGACACTTTGTAAACAAGATAAGAGGAAATTAGATGCTTTTGATTCCAGATGCTTACGCAATATCTTGGGCATTAGGTGGTTCAACTTTGTAACTAATGATGAGGTTAGGCAAAGGAGTTTGCAACCTCCTTTAAGCAGCATATTCTGCAGAGAGAGACTCCGTTGGTTTGGCCATGTTGCCCGTATGAATAATTATAGATTGGCGAATAGGGTTATGAACAGTGTGCCTAAAGGCCTCAGAAAGAAGGGGAGACCTAGGATGCGGTGGGCTGACAATGTCAAACAGGACCTTGTTAGAATTGGTGTGCAGTGGCCAGATGCAGTAGATGTAGCTCAGGATAGACTTGCTTGGAGAACTAAATTGCACGGTCTGGTTGGACCTCCGTAGCCCATGGCTGCTTGATGATGATGATGATGATGATGATGATGATGATGATGATGATGATGATGATGATGATGATGGGATACCCTCGTATACGCCGTCCGTTGGATGGGACATAACGCCGTAACCCCGTGTGTGGGAGAACCATACTCTTTGCATTTTAAAGAACGCACTGGTGGCCTTGACGGCGCCTGTCATCATGAACAATTGTTCAGTGGGTCTCCTTCTTCCAACCTTCACTGAGCCTAAGGGGGTCCTTGTGACCTGGTCATTTAGCCCATTCTGTGCAATAAAGTGCCGCTTAGAGGTAAAACAACCCAACCCCTCGTGTATGATGATACGATGTAGCTTAATAGAATAGACTGATTATTTTTTTTTAAATGCTGTTCGTTTTTTGTATACATTTAAATAAAGTCACGTTGATATTTCTTCTCTTTTATTTATAGAATCACTGAATCTCTGGAAAGAATTCTGTCGAACACAGAAATGGAAGCCAGTAGTTTAAAAATAGAGGAATCTGGGATTGCTATGCAATCTTGGAAGTTGTCTGAGTATAGTAGTAATCATCTCCCCCTTGGTTTATCATCAGATTATTCAAGCGATGTAGATAAACTGAGAACTACAGAACTCTTCAACATTTCCGATATCCTCGTAGACGGAATTCTGGCGGGAGTGTTGCTACCTGTTGATCTCGTCAACAACCATTCGGCAGCAAACGAGACATTGAATGTGATATTCTACAAAAATCCATCACTGTTCCTGCACATCCAAAGTCCTCGAGATAAGTTTATAATTAACAGCCCTGTTATTTATGCGAGCTTTGAAACAGAAGTGCGAAACTTGACTTCACCTGTCCAGCTGGTTATGCACCCTCTAAATGTAAGTATAAGAAAAGAGGTCATTCTAATACACTCAATGAAAATATTCCGTGCAGTGTTAACTCTGCTTGTAATGTGGATCAGAATAAGGTTTTCACAGTTTAAAATAACGTAAGGAGAAAACAGACATTTTTTTTAGTTTATGCAATTAGTAAACGACCATTTGTTACATTCGTAAATAACAAACAACCATTTGTAACAAAAATGAAAAATTCCATAAATAACAAACAAACAACCATTCGTTAGATTTGGTGACGATGAACAAAATTTGGTGAAGATGAAAAAAAAATACCCTGCGATGCCAGTTTATTAGGTACACCTATATACCTAATAGCGCCTACTTTGGCCTTCAGAACAGCCCGAATTCGTCGGAGCATGGCACTTACAAGATGCTGGATCAGTTGTGCAAGAATGTTTTACTATGAGGAAATGATTGTGTCGCGCATTTGCTGCAAATTGCGGCACAGTCTTCCTGCGAATAGCCCTTACCACCTCATCCAAAAGATGTTCGGTAGGGTTTAGATATAGGGACTGTGCAGGCCAATAAAGCAAGAAAAACTCGTCGGCATGTTCTTGGAACCATTCGGTGACGATACGTGTCTTGTGAGCAGGTGCATTATCATGGAGAATGTGTCCATCCGAGGTTCAGCAACAATGTTCAACTATGTCGTGGCGTTAAGAAGTCCTTCGATGGATATCAGGGGGCCTAATGTGTGCCAGGAAACATTCCCCACACTATCACACCGCCACCACCAGCCTGTACCGTTGATAACAGACGAGATGGCTCCACGGCCTCATGTTGCTTATGCGAAATTCTGATTCTTCCATCAATATGATGCAAAAGGAACCTTTTGCATCATATTGATTCCAAAATCAATTTCATGATTTGTCCGACCAGGCTACCATTTTCCAGTCCACAACGGTCCAGTGTCAGGTTCCTACCCCACTGGATAAGAGCTTTCGCGTCCCTCGCTGAAAACATCGAGTAGTCGCTGAACACATGGTAGGCAGCTGTTATAGCCCCTTCACGACAGGATGCGTTCAGAGATGACCTTCTGCCCACCAATGTTTAATTCTGCTGTGATTTGCCTGGTTATGCTTCCACGATTCTCTCCTGTCTTTCTTTGACCCCCTCTGATGCAGAAGCTGTTTTCGCCCACAGGATCGCCGATAACTGGTAACTTTTTGCCTTTTGCTCCATCCTCGTAAAACCTTGAAACGGTTGTACGTGAAAAGCCCAGGAGGTTGTTTGGGAGATTCTAGAACCGGCACGCATAGCATAAACTATCATTCCACGTTCAAAGTCTCTCAGGTCGGTCGTTTTGCCGCTCAATTCAACTCTAGCTGATGCTCGAAGAGCTGGTCTGTCTCATTTATACATTCACCCGTGGTCACGTGATGTATTATGTGTTGGAATGGACCATTTACGTGACGAGGGTTGGTGTACCTAATAAACTGCATCACAGTGCACACTATAATGTAGAAATCATCTCAAAATTTGCAAAATTCTAAAATCTCAGAAAATTTTAAGCAGTAAAAAGGAACGCAAAGAAATTACGATTTTTATTTCTTTATTTTTATGCATTACATCTCTAGGAGCTCCTTCTTCAGGCTTACCCACCAATATTTTAGAATTTAAGCAGTACATTAGAGAAATAAAAATATAAAAGTACGAGAACAAAGTTAAGATTATATATTGATGATTAAGATTATATAAATTTTATATGATTCTTCCAAATGGAGTCGAGAAGATAAAATCTAAAAGTAATTTGAAGATTTTAATACGTTTAGCCTCAATAGGATGATTTAGTAAAAGGTCCGTTCGGAATTCACAAACATAAATTTTTTCAAGAGCTGTAAAAAAACTTTCTCGTTGTTGATCATATTTTTTGCAATTTAGTAATATATGATTAATATTTTCTATGGTTGAACAAGAGGAACAATCTGGTGAATTACTTAATTTAAGTTTAAATTTTTTTGAATTTAACATAGCTGTATTGATACGAAGACGATATAAAATTTTAGTTCCATGTCTTGTAAAAGGTACTAATTTTATTTTTGAGATATTTTTTGAAAGATGAAATCGAAAATTTTCTGTAAAGAATGCATTGTTTTGGAAGTATCTTTGTGTTAGATTAAATTCAATTTATTAAGTTCATATTTAACTGTATAAAAAAAATTAGAAATTTTTTCATGAGTGGTTAGAGAATGTGCATTTTTTGCCAAAGGTCAACGAATTCATTTTCAGGGATCCCAACATGACTTGGGATCCATTGTAAAGATATAAGGTTTTTGTTGAATTTGTTGTTAATGGTATTGGAGATTCGAATAGCATTTAGATAATATTTATAATTTGAGTTATCTAAGTCTTGTTGAAGTATTTGTATTGCCCCTTTTGAGTCGATATGAATAACTATTTTTGCGTTATATAAATTTAATGAAATCCAGTCGAAAGCTTTTAATATAACAAAAAGTTCGGCCTGGATGGTTGAAATATAAGTAGGAAGTTTGTAAGACTCTGAAATACCTTTTTGTGGTATATAAATGGCTGCTGTGGCTGAATCAGTTAAGACTGAACCATCTGTAAAAATAGAAATAGGATTTTTAAATTTAATTGAAGAGAATGAATTGTAAAGAGAGACAATAATATCGTTTGGGAGATGTTTTTTAGAAATTGGTGAAGGAATTTCAGTGTTAAAAAAAGGTTTAATGGGAGTCCATTCCGCGATTAAATCTGGAATGTCCCCTTTAAGTTGCTTGGGTATTTAAGTAACATTTAGAGTTAAATCCTGTTGAATGAAGTTGAAATAAATACTTTTTTTAAAATTTAAATAAAATGGAAGTTTATATTGAAGTTTTAAATAATATTTTAATAGTAATATTTTATGACGAATTTCAAAAGGGGGAAATGCGGTTTCCGCTATTAATGACAATGTACGACAGAAGATGGGTAATCCGAGTGCATTTTTCAAGCACCTATTTTGAATAGAATTAATTTTTTTTTAATTTAGAAGCATGTGGACCAGATATGAACTCTATTACATATTCGACTTTTGCGCGAATTAAATTTATGTAAAGATTTACCAAATATATTTGAGGGGTACCTTTAAATTTGAAAGTAAAAAATTTTAAATAATTAGCTAGTTTTAATCCTTTATTATATTGATTCTCTAGGTGATATAACCAATTTAATTTTGAATCGAGGTAAATACCCAAAATTTTACATTGCAAATTTTGTTGAACAATTTCGGAATTAATTTCTAAAGTAAATTTAGGTGAATAAGATCTTTTCTTGTAAAATGGAATACAAAAGGTCTTTTTTGCATTTAATTTAAGGTGCATTCCTGAAAATATGAGTTTAATTTGTTTAATTGTTTTTGTATTTTCTCTTGTAGAGTAAAATCATTGGAGTTTGATGTCCAAAATAAAATGTCATCTACATAAGTAGTAAAGGAGATATTTTTATCAAAAACATTTTTAATATCTTGGAGATAGCAATTAAAAGGGATAGGGGAAAGTATTGAGGCTTGGGAAAGTCTTTGTTTTATATCATATGTTTTTGATAAATAAGAAGCAATTTTTACTTGTAATTGGCGTTTTAGAAGAAAATCAGAGATAAAATGCATACAATTAGAATTAATATTTATTTTGAGAAGTTTTGAAATAAGACCCTGGATCCACACAGAGTCAAAAGCCTGTGTGAGATCCAGGGAGACAGCTTATAAAGTTTTTTTTTTCTTTTTGAATGCAGTATGGATGTCATGAAGTAAAAAGGAAATGCATTCTTTCGACGAGCGTTTTTTTCTGAAACCGAAAAAAGTATCTGGAAAATGGTTAATAGATTCAAGATACCAATTAAGTCTTTTTAACAAAATTCTTTCAAAGAGTTTCAGGGAATTGGATAATAGAGATATGGGTCTGTAGGAAGATAATAATTATATATTTATATATAATTATTATATTATTTTATTATATATTATTATATAATATAATTATATATTAATATATAATATTACGATTTTTGCGTACTTTATCATAATAAGTACATCAAATAAATGACACCGGGGAAATGTAGCAAATCAGCTGTTGTTGCTTCCTGTGAAATGTAGGAAAACTTTTCTTGCGGTTTCCTGTGAAATGTAATAAAGCAGTCCTTGTTGCTTATCAGACACAGTTGTCTTCAGTGTTATTGTATTGTAGCTCCTATTACAGCCATAGATGGCACGAAATTCTAGTTCATTTTTGTATATTAACCCATTTGTTCCCCCGTGTTGCGTACATGCAACACTGGGAAGAAATGGGTTAAAGACTGCAAGACCAAGGCACCACCTCCTGTGTTTGAAATAATTCTAAAAATATTGTGTTGTTTTCCCTCTGAGCGACACTTATTTTGCACACAATGGACTAAATGGCCAGGTCACAAGGACCTCTAAGAATCAGAGAAGGTTGGGGGAGGGAACCCACTGGACAGCTGTTAGAAGATAGATGGTAGCTTTCCATCAAGTCCATGCAGCGTGTTCTATAACGTGCACAGGGTATGGGTCTTCCGCTCACGGTGTCACGGCTTAACATCTCATCTGATGGACGGCGGCCTTTCCATGTCCATCGGTGTCCCCAACTGACCGAAAGTAGGGTGGGGGTTTTGCGAAGATAAATCTCAAAGTTGTCCCAGGTGGGACTCGAATCTGGGAACTGAAGATTACGAGCCTGGAGCGCTACCGACTCAGCCACCCCTGCACCCTTCAATAGAGACGTCTCGGCAGAAGAAAAATTAATATTTCATTCCGAACGGACAGAAATGCTTTTCTTATTACGCAAAACTGAAGCACCGATAATATATAAACCTATTTTGTCTGATTTGTTGGAGCTAAATAAAGATCAAAATGATTATATTTTGTGCGTATATGGAATCTCGGTCTCCAGGGGTGCAATGCCCACAATTTCAGAACCACTGCTCTTAATTTTCATTGAGTTTAATATACACTATTCTATCAAAATATTAAAAGAATTTCCATGTTATGTCAATGGGAATCTGACTTCTAAGGTCTATAAGTTCTAAAATAAGCATTTAACGGAAATATGCGGCTATATAATATAATATAGCCGCATTATATTATAATATAATATAGCTGATATAAATAATAATCAAATCTATTTATATCAGGATTTCCAAAAAATTTTCAAATTTAACAATAAATTGTCATAAAACTTATTCATAATTGTCTATAATATTAAAATAATCATTACGCAAATTTCTAAAATGACCGAAATTAATTCTTATTACCGTGTTGAATATTCCATATTCCATAATAAATACTAAATCAATATTGTTTAAATTGTTGAAAATCGAGATTTGAATAGATTTGATTATGATTATTATTATTTTCGATCACATTTTTTCCATTAAATGTACAGTTTAGAAGTTTAGAGTTTCGAAATTAGATTCCCAATGAAAGTCTCTAATGTTTTGGTAGGGTAAGTCTGTGACAAATTAATAGAAGTTATAAAAGGTGCTAAAACCGTTATCGAAGGATTTCGAATTTTTTTAAGTGTTTTGATTCCATTTTTTTAAAACAATTGATGATTACGTGAATTTCGGACATTGTATGTAACAAATTTAATCAGAAGCTACATTATTAGGAACACAACCATGTTATGTTAACAGGGTGTCATTTCAGTAAAAAATCACACAACCATGTTATGTTAACAGGGTGTCATTTTTTGTAAAAAATCAGAAAGAAGGTTAGTTGAAAGTCAAAATCAAAATTCATTGTAACTTGATTTTCAAAAATATTCCACACTATCAGGTTTACCCGACCTTTCTCGGGTCTGAAACTTTTTAAAAAATAGAGTAGATGGCACTCCCACGTCGCAGGCTTTCATTTGAGATAAAAATCGTTACGAATAATCCCCTCCTGCCTAATATTTCTCCCTCTCTTTTAGCGAAGGAAAGAAATGGACATATTTCGAGTCATCATATGATCCTCCCCACTTAGAAGTTTCTAAACCACAAAACGGAATTGCCTCGCTCAGATAATCGAACTTTTCAAATCATTTCGTACTCACAAGAGTTCCTGGGACACAATTTGTCAGGCATATGCAACTTTATAAAAAAAGAAAAATTGAATGTGGTCTGAGATGCCCAAAAAATTGTATAGATACTACGAAACAATTATTATTATGGAAAAACATTGTTTGTTGCTTAACATATTAAAAGTTTCATTAATTAACATATGAGAAATAAGTTTATTAACTTTTACATATTTTTCAAATTCAGCTCATGATTTCAATTTCGGATACGAATTCTTAGTTTTTGAAGCTTTTATTTCAACAAAGAATCTCGAGTTCCATTCGTACTTAATTAGAAAGTAATATAATAATACGAAAAATAAATAAGTAGAACGACTTCAATATCCACGCACGTTCACGCTCTTGACCCAACAAACTGAACAATTAGTTTATATCGGGAAATCAGAAATAATTTAGTTTGATGCATTCATTATTTCAATCTATTGGTGGCAACAGTTATTTCAATAACTTTCAACCATAATGTTTAATCACGCGAAATCTAAAATTAGTTTAGTTTGATGAATTCCTTTTTTCAAATTTATTGGTGGCAACAAATAATTTGAATAATTTTTCACCATTAAATGCTAAGTATTTGGGGATTTTGAGAAATTCAAACCCGCCTACCGCAATTTTGATTGACTCCAGCGGTTTCGCAAATAGCCTATATTTTTCCTCTGGTGAAGGAAACATTGATGCGAAGTTCGGAGCCTCTAGCTTTGGGTTGTTGGGTTGTTTTACCTCTGAGCGGCACTTTTTTGCACACCATGGGCTAAATGGCCAGGTCACATGGACCCCGAAGGCTCAGAGAAGGTTGGGGGAGGGGACCCACTGGAACAGCTGTTGGGAGAGAGATGGTAGCCTCCCGTCAAGGCCATCCAGCGTGTTCTTTAAAGTGCACAGGGTATGGCTCTTCCGCACACGGGGCCACGGCTTAACGTCCAATCCGAAGGACGGCGGCCTTTCCAAGCCCATCGGTGTCCCCTACTGACCGTGGGCAGGGCGGGGAATTTTGCGGAGATAAATCTCAACGCTGACCCAGCTGGGACTCGAACCTGGGAACCACAGATTACGAGCCTGGCGCCCTACCGGGAGCCTCTAGCTCTTCTGGAGGTTGAGTGCATAACCGGACAGACACACAAGCAAACAAACATACTTTCTTCTTTATATATTAGATTTAAAAAGTGTGGAAGCTGAAACATTTAACTACCCTCAGCTCGTTCTCGTAATATTATTTAAAATGGCGAAAATTTAGAAAACTTCATTGCACCAATTAGCTAATACACTTAACAAAATTATATAAGGTTCTAAAAATTAAATAATGCAAAAAAAATTCTTTTCCATTATCGATGGATTTGGAGTTTTTTTCAAGTATTTGTTTCCTTTTTTGAAAAAAAAAACGATGTTTACATGAATTTTGGACATTGCCTATTAGAAATTTAATCAGAGGCTACTTTATTTAGAATACAACCAAATTTAATATAACGGTTATTGCTTATGGCTAATACAATTGAATTCACTTTTATAAAAAATTATGACATTATCAAATTTCATCATTATAACTGTGTTAATATTGTTGCGACAGATAAACGTGATAAAACGAATTTATGATAAACGCGTCATGAACGCTCGCGTATGCTTCAGCGTGAGAGTTGCGTCACCAACGACATCGAACGAACTTGATTGAAATAATAAGAAATAATGTTCTTATGAAGCGCAGCTGAGGTGCAAAAAGGAAATGTAGTTAGTCTAAGTTTTTACGTGACAAAATAATCTAAAGAAGTATTTTATGTGGTGAGTGCGCGGGAGGTTAAAAGAGTTGACTAGTATAGAATTTTGTTAGTAAAACTAGTAAGAAAAGACAAAGGATTATTTACGCTGAAGTGAAGGCTATACAAGAGACATGGCAATCAAAATGAAGAGGTAATATGTTAATCGAGTAGACAGAGCTGGTCTTAACTTTTCTGTAAGAAAAATTCATCACTTGGTATATAATTACATTTAGTTGTTTGTAAGTTTCTCGATGGATTGTAGATTTGCTCACATATATGATAACCACTGCTTTAATTTAGTTTGCAAAAATGATTTCATCCATACTTTTGAAATAAATTGCATTGTTTTAGAATTTAGAATTATCATCGTGATATACTATTTAATTGAACTCACGCTTAGTTTCATCCATTTAATTCGTAGCAATATTTTAAAGCCTCAACAATATAAAGTTTATAAGTTCTTATTTCAATAAGAGTTATTATTATTACAAATAATAAATTCTTAAAACATACTGCACATCATTTGTCTATACTACACACTTTCGAAAAAGTGATTAAACCATCATAATAAGATAATTTTTCATTTTTTATTCCAGGAAAGTTTGATAAACACAAGCGAGGCCATTTGTGTTTACGTGAGGAGAAATGACAGTTTCGAAAGTTGGGCCGAAGATGGTTGTTCCTTGCAGTTAATCAACCACAGTTATGTCTGCCACTGTAACCATCTTACTAACTTCGCAGTGCTTACTGTATGTTCACATTTTAATGGAGTACTTTATGTTCAATAGTTATCAGCTAAGTAGTCTTACTTATAAACAAGTCTTAACTGGCATGACGGTAGGGACCGAACTTTTTTTCCAGGAAGCATGTTTTATGTTAAATCTAACTTAAGCAGTGATCAGTAAAACCTGACATGGATCTTAGTAAGATAGCTGACAGCCCATACCTGATCTAGTGGTTAGCGTACCTTACTGCTCTGTGAATTTATGTTAGAAATAAGGGAAAGCCCAATAGAGTAGTTTGGCTGGATGTCGAAATAAACCTTATCAACTGTTACACATGTGATTTAACGTATTATAATAATTTAATTCAGCAATTAAATTTGGGTCTGCGTAAACTCTACCTATGTAAAATTGCTTGGTGAAAATTGCTGGGTTACAAATTGTTAAACATAATGGGACCCCAAAGACAATCGTATTAGAAGGGAGTTTTATAGTTATTCTACTTGCATCTCACCCACTAACCTGATCACTGAGAGAGATATTTCAAGACACAACAAAACAATCTCATTGAAATACAGTTGTCAGCGTTCTACTGAGGAATAAAGGAGTCTGGGATTAAGTCCCCAAAAAGATATGGATATTTCGTTTCTGATGTCTTTCTGCTGACTTCCTGACTTCGTCACAAATTTTCTTTATGGTCTTTTGTGTTCACATAAATGGCTACTATGAGACTTCCTCAACAAGCAGCTGCTTATGGGGTAGTTTATTTCTACATTATATTTCTATTCGTTATTGAATGGTTGGTGTAAGAAGGGCGGGGGTGACCTCAGTCGGTAGCGTGCCAGGCTCGTAATCTGCAGTTCTCTGGTTGGAGTCCCGTCTTGGCCAGCGTTCAGATTTATCTCCGCAAAACTCCCCGCTCTGCCCCTTGGTCAGTAGGGGACACCGATGGGCTGGAAAAAGCCGCCATTCTTCATATGGGACGTTAAGCCATGGCCCAGTGTGCGGGAGAGCCATACCTGTGCACTTTAAAGAACACGCTGGATGGCCTCGACGGCAGACCACCATCTATCTCCTTATAGCTGTCCAGAGGATTCCCTCCTCCCAACTTTCTCTGAACCCTCTGGGTCCCTACAGTCTGGTGATTTAGTCCATTGTGTACAAAAAAGTTCCGCTGAGAGATAAAACAACCCAACTGGTTGGTGTTTGCATCATGGTCCATTATCGTTGCTCTTTCTACTCATAGAGATAAATATTCGTAGTTTATCTTCGAATTTGATAAGTAATTTTACATAAAAAAAATTAGTTTTATACTAGTAAGGCAGGCGATGCTAATGGAGACATCCAAAAGCTACCTCTTTAAGAATCATGTTAGAGAATATTTTAAATTTGAAAATAATTCCAAAAACCAGAGAAATTTAAGCATCAGAATAACATAAACCAGTGATTGTAAACTTTTACCGATACTTTCTTTTATTTCCTACCAGGATAGAAGGCTCGAAAGACCTGTCATTCAAGCATTGGAGACTTAAAAAAAAAATTCTAATAAATTCGTCGAATTGGAATATTCTTTTCCAAAAGAGAAAACGTTCTATTATTTTCTAATTTTAACGACGCATAATGTTGGAAATCTAATTTAAGAAATTCCAAATAGTAAGTAAAAATAATGTTAAATAAATTTAGTAGTAGCTGTTTCCCACAGAGTTCTGACAGGAATTTGTCAGTTGTTTGGGTTGGGTTGTTTTACATCTGAGCGGCACTTTTTTGCACACCATGGGCTAAATGGCCAGGTCACATGGACCCCGAAGGCTCAGAGAAGGTTGGGGGAGGGGACCCACTGGAACAGCTGTTGGGAGACAGATGGTAGCCTCCCGTCAAGGCCATCCAGCGTGTTCTTTAACGTGCACAGGGTATGGCTCTCCCGCACACGGGGCCACGGCTTAACGTCCCATCCGACGGACGGCGGCCTTTCCAAGCCCATCGGTGTCCCCTACTGACCGTGGGCAGGACGGGGAATTTTGCGGAGATAAATCTCAACGCTGACCCAGCTGGGACTCGAACCTGGGAACTACAGATTACGAGCCTGGCGCGCTACCGACTGAGCCACCCCCGCCCCGGAATTTGTCAGTATAATACGCCACGGAGCAGATCTCCGAGAAAAGCGGGACCTTAACAGAATGACAAGACAAGAAAGAAAATAAATACAACCTTACCTGGGACTCGAACGCAAGTTCTTTGATCAGTTGGATTGTTTTACCTCTGAGCGGCACTATTTTTGCACACCATGAGCTAAATGGCCAGGTCATATGGACCCCGAAAGCTCAGAGAAGGTTGGGGGAGGGGACTCACTGGAACAGTTGTTGGGAGACAGATGGTAGTCTCCCATCAAGATCATCCAGCGTGTTTTTTAACGTGCACAGGGTATGGCTCTCCCGTACACGGGGCCGCGGCATAACGTCCCATCCTACGGACGGCTTCCTTTCCAAGCCCATCGATGTCCCCTATTGACCGTGGGCAGAGCGGGGAATTTTGCGGAGATAAATCTCAACGCTGACCCAGCTGGGACTCGAACCTGGGAACTACAGATTACAAGCCTGGCGCGCTACCGACTGAGCCACCACCGCCTCCCTCTTTGATCAGTACCCTTGATTTTACAAACTCGCCATAATTTTACAAAAAATTCTAAATTTTTCCACTTCACCTCAATTTTACCAAGTCACTTGCAATTTTTCCAACTCTCCTTAATTTCACAAAAACAATCTCAATTCTCACAACTCATCTGTAGTTTACGAAATGGCTTCGAATTTTGCCAACTGCCCTAGCTTCCAAATTGCCTCGATTTTGCCCAACTCCACTTTATTCTACAAAAAAACTCATTTTTTACAACTCACTTGGATTTTATCAAGTCACTTCGAATTTTGCCAACTCCGATTTACGTTGAGGGGAGCCTCCCCCATCCCCCCCATGGCTACGCCCCTGTCTACGCCAAATACTTTTATGCATTTGCACTAAAGGTTTCTTGCGGAGACCTGGTCCATTGGGTCCGTAATTGGATACGACCTGGCTGCTAAGTTAAAAAGAAATTCTCTCTGGAGCAGCTGCTTGCCACGGAGATCTGACAAGAGTCTGTCAGTTTATACACCATAGTAGAAGGTCTATGAGAATGACGACTCTCAGAAGAAAAAAAAACACAAATATCCATGCCTTACCAGATGCTCAAACCCAGGTCCCTTTCATTAGCATAATCAAAGAAAAGCTTCATGGCCTCAGCTTTTAATACTCCCATTCTTGTAGAGATGCACCACTGCAAAATCCACCTTGTAGAGAAGATCTGTTACCTCAAGATCCACTTAGTCACTTCCAATTAGTGTTTTATACCCAAATTTTTGCAGATTCACTTCGTGGGTCCTCAAAGACATATTTCACTGGCTTCGTTGGCAGAATCAATAACTATCAGATGAGCCTGGAACGAGTATAAAGGAGAAAACAAAATTTTGTTCGTCTATCCATTTGCATATACCTGAGGAGACCTTAATCTCAAGCAATTTCAGCCGTAAGTCCGATTCCTATATACCACAGACACAAAATGTTAATTCATTTTGTGACCGTTTCGATCTAATTGAATTGAAAGCCAGTTGCAATTAGATACTGTTTTAGAATCATAATTGGTCCAGTTGTTCGACAAAACTGCACACACACTCCACAAACAAAAGTCCCTTAGACAAGGAAAAAAAAACATTGCTTTATATCTAAAACACTTAATTTGACAACACTTTTGTAACACAGTCCTGTTATCTTTCGGGTTACTTTTTTAAACACTTGCACTTAACTGTGTATTTTTTTTTTACTTTATTACGTAAAAAATTTATATGTATTTATATTAGCAGATTCTTTGGGGGGGCGTCGGGCCCCTACCTGCCTACGCCCCTGATGCAAGGTATAATCACTACAACAAATTTTCTACATTTTGCTTGAGAATCCATTTCATAATTTTTTTAAAAAGATAAAGATTTCTTTCATTCTTTATGTTATTAAGTAAATGTTGAATATTTTGGGATATACAAAATGCTTACAGAAAACTGCTTTTCTGGGAGTAATAACATTTAAATGTACAACTGTTGAACGTCTAGTGTTTTTATTGAAAACTTTTACATTTGAATCACCCTAATTTTTGACAACACATGTTAATAAATGGTAAAAATATAAATTTCAAAGGACGTCTACCAAGAATTGCTCCAGAGCGCTGATAAGCGTAGCTAGAAATGCAGTGATTCTTATTAAGTATGACAGTGGTACATCCATTAATAAAAATACTGTAGCTGACAGAGCAGAGATTTTAAACCATTCTTTTATTCTTTTACCACTACCCTATGCATGTCGTTATTACAAGTAGCTACTTGCGAACTAACCATCCTGAACAGTAATAATAAATACCACTAACAAATCCTTCTATCACTTCGAGAAACACTAAACTCTGTGGTGTAGAATATTTACTTACTTAAAGCGGACACACCTTTGTAAAATGGGATTTTTTCCAATGTTAGCTTCAAAAAACAAAATGAAAATGGGGAGAAAGATTGCTGAGTTTAGTGGTCCAAATTCGTCCTTTGTTTAGAGAAATTTGGGGCAGTGATTTCATCAAAATAGTACAAAACTAAATCATCAGGGAAAAAGCACAGATTTTTTGTTATATTTATTAATGTAAGATTTATTTTTATTTTTTTTGCTTGCAGATATTATAGAATACCCCTACAATGTGAACTAACAAAAGTTCCTTAACAGTGGTAATAGATTTGAATTATTCGAATGAACTCTATTTCACTCTGGGGCAGGGTTATCATACGTCCTCCAAAAGGACGTATGATAACCTCATCCCTTTTTTAACTCATGTCCTCCCCTCATTTTGAGAAAGCATGAAATAACCTCCTTCTTGTATAAACTCATAAGAACTTGTTTTAAACTGAAATTTAAGAGTACTTTTTTCTTGTATTTTCCTTTTTTAAATTCATAGAACCAATTAATATCATATAATTTACTGTTAACCGTGAAACAATTTACTATAAATGCAAACCATGAATTCTAAAATCATTCTGTTAACTTTGCAAAAGTTACTATTCTCTGTAATATTCTATATCTGCAATCTGCAATTTATATGCAATTTATATGCCAGCATGTGAATGGCATATAAATTGCATTCAATTCAAGCATATTAAAAATCGACCATGTCATATATTTTGAAGTGTATTGAATAATTGGAATTATGCTTTTTTCTGACTGAACTGTTACTCGGTACCTGAAATATAACTTAGTAGAGAAAACTTTATTACGCAAACTGAAAACATGCCCCCCTTTGTCCTCCATTTAAAACACTAGCATCTGGTAATCCTACTTTGGGGTGTCGGTTTTTTTTTTTTCCACTATATAAAATTATTTTCTTTGTTTTTTACGTAATCAAATGCTTCAATTCATTTTAAAAAATCCCTCCTCAAGCAACCATGAAGATGAGCCACTACAAAAACAGTTGGTGAATTTTGTGTCCAAGAACTCTTCGATATTGTATCTGGGGATGGTTTTATGCAGATGACACACTTTCTTCTAACCATGGTGCAATAAATGCCAAAGAACTTTTATCACATCCAGCTGCAATTTCAAGAACATTAAGAGACGACGCTACATGTCTCCTACAAAGAGTTTCGTGTGAAGCGAAAAAAGCTTTCAGTGATTTGGGTGGAGCCATAAAATTGGACTTGTGGAGTGATTCTTACAGAAAAAACAATTATTGCGAGTAACTGTGCACTTCTTTAGAAATGGAAAACTTCACGATCGTGTTTTAAGAACATGGGAATTTGGAAATAAGAGTAATAAACAGGAGGCAATATTAGGTCTGAATTAATTCGAATTTTGAGGTCATTCGATCTGTATGAAGAAATGAGTAAAATTGTGTTTGTAACTGACAGAAGAGCAAATGTTTTGGCTGTAATTCATCAGTTTTCAAAAGTTAGTTGCTCCGCTCACATTTTAGGTACTGTGCTGCATCATACGACACGAAGTGAAAGTGGTGATGAAAATAACGATATAGAGGATAAGCTCAGTTCTTGTCGCGTTCTTACTACATTTATCAAGGGGTCTGGAGGGCAGAGTCGTTTACCCCACCGCCCTGCCCACGGTCAGTAGGAGACACCGATGGACTTGGAAAGGCCGCCGTCCGTCGGATGGGACGTTAAGCTGTGGCCCCGTGTGCGGGAGAGCCATACCCTGTGCACGTTAAAGAACATGCTGGATGGCCTTGATGGGAGGCTTCCATCTGTCTTCCAACAGCTGTTCCAGTGGGTCCCCTCCCCCAACTTTCTCTGAGCCTTCGGGGTCCATATGACCTGGTCATTTAGCTCATAGTGTTCAAAAAAGTGCCGCTCAGAGGTAAAACAACCCAACGTTTACCCCAATCGCTGAAGGGCGATGTAGATACCAGATGGAACAGCAAACTTCATATATTCACTTCAATATATTCACAATGGGAGAAGATCCTCGAGGTTCCTACAGAGAATAACGAAGAAAAGTTAGTAGACAGTATCAACAAAAAGGTGCTGGGCGAGTTCATTTCTTTTCTGATTCCCTTCAAAGATGCCTCTAATGAACTGGAAGCCTCAAAAGTGCCCACCTTCTATCTAGAAATATTATGGATACTGAAGCTTCAAACTATATTAGAGGCTAAATCCGAAGACATAGAATTTCTCCAAAATTTCAAAGGAGAAAACTATAGGAATTTTGAGCGATAAATGTGCCATAACATTAATCCGTAAACTAGCAACATTTTTGCACCAAAAGACAAGGCTTGAAATTTCTTACAGAACTAATAAAATATCCAGAAGCGAGGAGGCTGATAAAGATTAACTTCGAAGAGCATGAAAATGAAAGCGAACCCTCAAGACAGGAAATTTCGAAGAGTTTGAGGAAGCCTCCGCAGAGAGAGCCACGCGGGATTCGCACACAGATGAAGAGTTCAGATATGGATGTGCACATATCGGTAAAGGTCCAGGCTACAACTATTGAGTTGTTTCCTTGATGGAGTCAGCACGAGAACGAATTTTCACATCTGAGTCAAGTTGCTAATTTCATTCTCTCCATCCCAACATTCAGTGCAATGTCAGAGAAAACCTTTTCTACTGCAGAGCGCGATACAAGACCGCGCACTGCCTAAACTCAACTAAGTTGATGGCATCTTATTTTCGAACCTTCCATAATAAAATCAATTGTCAAACTTTTCAACCTGCTTCTTCGGAATTTGGAGACACCAAATATATGCAATTTAAATATTTAATAATTTATTATCTTAATGATAATTAAGATAATAATAAATAGTTGTAGTAGTTAATGAAATTAATAGTCTGCATTGGTTAAAGGCAAAAAATGTTTGTTTCTTTTATATAAATCGAACAAATTAAGTGCAAGATATTTTTATAGGGCTTGGTCTCAATTCACCCTGCTTTTTGTCTACTCGAAATCATCTCCAATATCCTTATCCTTAATTTTTTTTATCTTCATGGAGGGTAAAATAATGCCCAAACCGACAACATGTTCATAATAGGAACATTAGAAGAAATTGAGAATTTAACTCTTTTTATATTCGCAAGGAATTTTTTTTAAAAAAAGCATGCATTAATTTCACAACTATTTCTCAAATCCCCATTCCGTGTTCCAAATGTAGGTAAAAGAAATCATTATTCATTTTTGAAATAATGATAATATTTGTTTGAAAACTACAGTACAACTTACAAATTTTTTCACGGGAGGGGTAGCGCGCCAGGCTCGTAAATCTGCAATTTCACGGTTCTAGTCCAACCTGCGCCAACGTTGAGATTTTTCTGCGCGAAACTCTCCACCCTGACTTGCTCATTACGGGATGTTGATGGGTTTGGAAAACACGCCGTCCGTCGGATGGAACGTTAGGCCCTTACTCCCTTCTGCGGGAGACCATACCCTCTGCATGTTAAAGAACACGCTGGATGGCTTTAACGGGAGGTTGCCATCTGTCTCCAAATAACTAGGTTGGGTTGCGTTGTTTTACCTCTAAGCGGCACTTTTTTGCACACCATGGGCTAAATGGCCAGGTCACATGGACCCCGAAGGCTCAGAGAAGGTTGGGGGTGGGGACCCACTGGAACGGCTTTTGGAAGACAGATGGTAGCCTCCCGTCAAGGCCATCCAGCGTGTTCTTTAAAGTGCACAGGGTATAGCTCTCCCGCACACGGGGCCACGGCTTAACGTCCCATCCGACGGACGGCGGCCTTTCCAAGCCCATCGGTGTCCCCTACTGACCGTGGGCAGGGCGGGGAATTATGTGGAGATAAATCTCAACGCTGACCCAGCTGGGACTCGAACCTGAGAACTACAGATTACGAGCCTGGCGCGCTACCGACTGAGCCACCCCCGCCCCTCCAAACAACTGACAATCGGTCCCCTCCCTTCGGGGTCCTTGTGACCTTGCCATTTGGTCCATTGCGTGCAAGAAAGTGCAGCTCAGAGGTAAAACAACCCAATTCGGGACAGGTCTACAAAAAAGGATAGGACAGAGAGGGGGGGGGGGGGTGCGAATAGTACTTTTTTTTTACAATCAACAATCAAAGACATTTAGGAACAATTTTATAAAAATAGATTCAATATTTAGGAAAATTTAAATTGAAGTTTATTAAAAATAGGTAATTTTGATAAAAAGCTAATTAAGATTGACCAGCAGGTTTCTTTAATATTTTTATTTGGAAGAATCAACATATTCTGGGTTGGGTTTGGTTGTTTTACCTTTGAGCTGCACTTTTTTGCACACCATGGGCTAAATGGCCAGGTTACAAGGACCCCGAAGGCTCAGAGAAGGTTGGGGGAGGGGACCCACTGGAACAGCTGTTGGGAGACAGGTGGTAGCCTCCCGTTAAAGCCATCCAGCGTGTTCTTTAACATGCACAGGTTATGGCCCTCTCACACACTGAGCCACGGCTTTACGTCCCATCCGACGGACGGTGGCCTTTCCAAGCCCATCGGTGTCCCCTACTGACAGTGGGCAGGGCGGAGAATTGTGCGGAGATAAATCTCAACGCTGACCCAGCTGGGACTCGAACCTGAGAACTATATATATTCTGGATACTGATTTCTTTTATACTGTTTTTTAGTAGATCTTCAAAAAAAAGTTGTCTTTCCTTTTTCCCATCTTTTCAATTTAATATTAAGTGATTAATTGTGTGTGGAACTTTACAAACGCAACTGTTAGGTGAGAATACCCTTATTATGAGGGCAGGGAATTAGCATCACATGGTGGCGCTAGTATCATACAGTATATAATGTCTGAAATGCCAAATTTACAAATTGCTGGATTAAGAGAGGTAGACCAATATTGTGCCTTCTGAGAAGTTCCGATTTGACATTATTGGGCTTCGTTGTTTGCGGATGCATTAAAAATACCATTTATTCTGAAAAAAATCGTAATTTGCAGCATTCAAATGGAAGATCAAAATTTCATTGTAATATGTGAATTCAATATCGACAAAATGAACATTAAAAAGCATGGCACAAAAAGTTATTATTATACCGTTGATAGAAAATAATTTTAAGAGATTAATTAAGGAAACTACAAGAGAAGAAATAGTGAAAAGTAAAAATCACCAAAACATGTATATACCTTGTGTTTTATGTTAATATGGCTTGTACATTTTATGTAAACATTTATAATCCATATTAAAATGAAATCAATGAAAACCATGTCAGTAGATTTAATAATTCAAACAGTAAAATGCAAATCATTATATGATTTAAATATTAATTAGTATTATAAAAATAACAAATTGGATAGAAATAATTATACTGAAACAAACCCAAAAGATAAGAATGCTTTTTAACCATATTAATATTAACAAAGATGTTTTGAATATGAATTGTGATTTAGAAGATTATAGAGGTAATTCAAAGGAAGAAATATATTTATATAAAGTTTTTGAACACTTTCATGGTGAAATTTTAAAAAATATTAAAATGTATACGAAGAAAAGAGTAAAAACAAGGAGAAATCATAAAAAAAATTGAATAAAACCGAACTCAATGCTAAACCAAGCATAATGCAATTTGATTCGTGTGACAATTATTCCCACACATATGATAATTTGTTCTCATCCATATTACGATTTTTTTTTATTTTCCAATAGTCGATGTATTCCCATGAAATGGAACCGAATCTCCCCTTAAGCGTCATCAGCTATATAGGATGTGGTCTTTCAGTTATCGGACTCATCATGACGATCGTAACCTACGCTTTTTTCAGGTAAATAAAGAACCAACAGGAAAATCATCATGAGTTTACAGAATTACATTAATATAAGTCCGTATTTATAAGTGTATGTAAATAAATAATAAAATAAATATTTCCTCAAACACCTGCTTGCCACAGAGGTCTGACAGGAGCCTGTCAGTTTAATTCATCGTACTAGAAGGTCTGTGAGGATGGCTGGACCTCAGTAGCAAGACAACACAAACATCCATGTCTTATCCGAAGCTCGAACCTAGGTCCCTTTGATCAGTAAACAAGTGTGCTAACCACTCGGTCACGAGACATCATTATGAAACCCTAGGAATTCATTCCAGAATTTCTCTATTATGTCGATGGAATCTCAATATTTTGAAGAACAAACTTTTTTTCTTTAAATGAGTAGAGAGGAAAAACTGTCATTAGTCGGATGGGATTCGTACCCACGACCTCCTGATAATACCTCAGGTACTCTTACCGCTGAGCTACTTGCCACTGATTTAGATATCTTCTATTGGTGGCTTTAAGCATTGTTCCATGGAGTTAGTCATTGGAAATCTATCTCACTGAAATTGAAGACTGTGATCTAAAAGCCATCTTACCGATTATTGCACATGATACAACGTCTCTCTAAAAACACTAAGAAAACTCTCTAAAGATACTCTCTAAAGTTGGCACATCAAACTTCAAGAGACATGGGGATTTATTTTTAGCCAACACGAGCTTTAATCAAGCGTAAGGAATAAATATATATATATATTACAGGTAAGCACCTGTACGTGATATACAAGTATAGAAGGAAAATTGTTATTATCCATGTGGGATCAGAGCCCCTCCTGATAACACGTCAGGTACTCTATTTGAAGACTCTGGTCTAGAAGGTACCTTCTAGATTTAGAACACACGACCAGCCACGTGGAATGGTTTCTTTGTTTTAACCAACATGCTTGGTAAAACGTAAATAATGCTATGTTGAATCTCAGGTAAAGCATCTGTAGGTGATATACAAGAAAATAAAAATAAATAAATACCCCCTCTAGCAGTTGCTTGCTACAGAGGTCCGACAGGAGCCTGTCACTTTATACGCCATAATAGAAGGTCTGTGAGGATGGCAGGACCTGAACAGAAAAACAACACATACATCCATGCCTCGAACCCAGGTCCCTTAGATCAGTAGCCAAGTGCGCTAACCACTCGGCCACGGGACGGCAGATATACAAGTAAAGAGGGAAAATTGTTATTTGCCGAGTTGAATCTGACAACCAGCTAATGACAATTTTTGCTCTATAATCAATTTTATCAATTTATTTAATCAATAATTTCAATTTTTATCAATTAATATATGCAGCCTACAGGTGGTTTGCATCCTATTGCCTATTGTTAAATTTATCACTAATATGCAATGAAAGTAAAAATCCAAACCAAATTTATCGAAATGCAAGTCATCATCCTCTTAACGTCGTTAACAAGTTCCAGGAAAACATGGCATTGGGCGAAACAACGTTACAATGGGAAATAATTATAATGCATAATATTATAAATGGAGATTAGGTTTCTGAGAGGACAAAATTTACACCATAGGAATATAAAATAGACGTTTAAATTAGACTTGATATTTTTAGGTATATAACGCAATCTTTATTATGGTAATAAATATTAAATGCAGACTTTTTTTAAAAAATTAACACATTTAAATAACTGAACAATGCCTTCCTTCAAGTATACTAGACTAGAACTTTTTTCTTTATGTGGATGGGCATTGAATTTATGTGATGAATTCCGTCGCTTTTATGATGATTTATAAGAGCCCTTTAAAGGGATTCAGATGGGTTATTTGATAATTTCAGAAATCTTTCTAACCTTTATGGGTGAAATACCTGTATACTG
The DNA here is from genome assembly GCA_038380435.1 of Ryuthela nishihirai. NCBI lineage: Eukaryota > Metazoa > Arthropoda > Arachnida > Araneae > Heptathelidae > Ryuthela > Ryuthela nishihirai. The sequence continues at coordinate 25,821,701 of JAWZYU010000015.1, forward strand.
AAATGTGACAAAAGGACATTAGCCAACTATATATACATATATCATTAACCAATATTTATGAACAGACAGTTAACAGTGTTGATGTTGTAAAATTAGTAAAAAAAAATAATGTTTATGCACATTCATAACGCCATAGTAAACATTCACGTCGCTAGATAAGTTACAAATTGTTTGCCTAGTTTTCCTAGTTGCGTCGCAGCCAAACGACGTTACAGTGGGATATGCTTGAAACGTATTATAAACGTCACAGCGAACCGACGTTTTTCGGTACAATTTTGGTTTGGTTTGTTTTACCTCTGAGCGGCACTTTTTTGCACACCATGGGCTAAATGGCCAGGTCACAAGGACCCCGAAGGCTCAGAGAAGGTTAGAGGAGGGGGACCCACTGGAACGGCTTTTGGGAGACAGATTGTAGCCTCCCGTCAAGGCCATCAGCGTGTTCTTTAACGTGCACAGGGTATGGCTCTCCCACACACGGAGCCACGGCTTAACGTCCCATTCGACGGACGGCGGCCTTTCCAAGTCCATCGGTGTCCCCTACTGACCGTGGGCAGGGCGGGGAGTTTTGCGGAGATAAATCTCAACGCTGACCCAGCTGGGACTCGAACCTGGGAACTGCAGATTACAAGCCTGGCGCACTACCGACTGAGCCACCCCCGCCCCGGTACAATTTTGGCTGTATAAATTTCAGAATAGTGAGGCCTGGGTTTCCCATTTAGGCATTAGCCCAGGGGCACAATCATTTAATGCTACAATTTTTTTTTATTTAATTAACAACGAAATTACGTCCTTGTTCTTTTCAATATTAGCTAGTTGAAAGTATCCATGGAGAGCGATTATTCGCTGTCTCCTGACAATCGAAAACGAACTTTTGAAACAATATGGAATTCGAGGCTACACACTTTATTACCAAACGTATTGGGATACTTCCATGATATGGAAAAGTAAAATCACGTTCAAAGCACCCTAACTTCCGAAATAAACTGTTTTACAGAAAATGTTGTAGTAGTTTAATTGTAGATCTCCATCAAATTTAGATTTTAGAAATATTCGTTTAATGCGTAAAGAGTTATATGTGAAATATTTAACAGGAAATGCTGCTCTTACATCCATCCTAAAACTGTTTCAAATTGATGCAAAGAGAAAAATATTACTCAAAATTCTAAAATTGCATTTATTTCAGTAAATGATTGGTTATAATTTTTTAGGAAATTCTTACGAGTAGAAACACTGATGGTTAAATGTTTCAGTTTCCAAAACTCCTTATATAGTAAACATATGGTGATCAAAATTTTCATTTGCTGATTTTTTTTCTGCGAATTTCTGCTTTTTTTAACCCTTCTTACTACAAAACACATAATTCAAAGTTACAAAACTTTAAAATTTCAAATTAATAATTTAATTTTTAAATATTACTGCATATTGAATACTACAAATTCTATTAATTTTACAATTTATCAGCTGTATTTTATTTAAATAGATGTAGTAATTTTAATGATAACATTATTTCTTTGCATCATGGTTGTGAATGCAAAATGAAAAAAAGTTTTTTTGCGCTAAATAAAAATTAATGTACACAAGTACGCACTAACACTTCGTGTGCCAAGGGGCGCCTGAGGTGTACATCCGGCCCTCAGAATGCTCATCATTTAAAGAGTTTAATATTTTACAATAGTGTCACTCCTTAAAGCAAGTAATGTAATGTTTACTATGTAAAATTGAAAGCATTTGTAGGCGAAATCCTAAATATGTAATTATTTTAATACTTGATTTGTTATAACAATTTAAAGTTTTGGGTACACTTGATATTATTCAATATAAAAAAAACCTTTTAATCAATTTTTACAGAGGGAGGCAATTGCACCTTTTCCTACCGATGGGATTCCCATGACACATGACACTGTAACATTTTCTATTACATTTTAGAAGTTAAAAAAATTGGTGAAAAATGCTTTAAATAAGCACGTTTAATCATTTCTGGCCTCCATTACTCTTACTAGCATTCTCGAAGAGAAATCATGGCCACCATTCCCACCCCCTAGATATAATTATACTCCCCTCATGAGTATAATTATTCAAAATAACTGTTAACATATTTTGCAGCATTTATTATGTTTTTCACAAAAATGTCTTATATAGTTAATATATATATATTCCATATAGGAACTGGCGCAAAGGCAACAACCACAAGATTATATGCAACCTGTCTGTGGCGTTACTTTCTGTTATGCTCCTTTTCACTATCGGCATTGAAAGAACTGAGCCGAAATTTGGATGCACCATCGTTGCTGTCTTGCTGCATTATTCTCTGCTGGCATCGTTTTGTTGGATGCTAGTAGAAGCTGTGGATCTATATCTAAAACTCGTGAAAGTGTTGTCAACTTACATCTCCCGATTCATGAGGAAAGCCATTATCTTTGCATGGGGTAAGTGGTGAAATGTTCAATGAAAAATAGCTCAGAGTTAAGCAATCTATCTCCTTCATTGATGCTCAAATTTTCTCGAAAAGTGTAGAATTGAATAACGTGTGCTGTGATGTACATACAGATTTTACAAGCGGAAAAAGGTTACCATCTACTACCTAACAGTGGAGATACATGTCAGATAACGTACCCAGAGGCATGTACCCAGGATTTAGTTCTGGGGTTCAAGAATTTAGTTTCAGGGAGGATTCGAGGATTTATATAGCATTAACTGACATAATGGATAGGGCTGTTCCAGCAAGGCAAACTTTGTGAGTTGTGTTAGCTCTAACTTCAGGTTATGGTCAGTAGTGACTTCGGTCTTAGTATGGCATGTCCTTGTATGAGAAAGCCTGTCAAGTCTAGAAGTTCTCAGCTTCTAGGATTATTCTCTGTCCTATGTGTTGCAAATGTAGAAAATTTAATTTAGTTTCAATTACTAAAATTTTTCATCATACAGGAAAGGTTAAATGATATTCTATATGGAATAGGTTTTATAGTTTTTCAATCTATTTTTAGTGTTAATTATACAAAGACAACTGTTTTGGATTTCAAAGCAAGTAGATAAGTTTTAGATTTCGTATAAGATGGCGGATTTTCGGGGGGGACTGACCTTCTAGTACCCCCAGGGAACGTTCCTCGTCGAGTGAATCCTTTTCTCCTCAACCTTCACTGAGCATTTGGGGTCCTTGTGACATTTTAGCACATTTTCTGCAAAAAACATTCCGCCTCGGGGTAAAACAACAAAACAACTTAAAGCGCAACTGTACTCACAACAGCACCAATGCTTACAAGGAACTGAAGAAACAATGTCCAGCACTTATCAACAGAAAGGGAGTGATCTTCCAACATGAGAACGCTAGACCACATACTGCGCAAATCGCTGAAAGGAAAATTTTGGAGCTCGGAATAACAACTTATCCAACGACTGTTTCGCCTCATTCACCCGATTTTGTTCCTTTTGATTTTCTCCTGTTTCGCCCCTTACGAAAACCAACACGATGAGCATCGATTGCAGAATGACGATGAGATCGAATATGCCCTCGTCAAGTTTATCGATAGAAAACCGCCAGAGTTTTACACCTGTGGAATCCCCATCTGACACAAAGATAGGCAATGAATATCTCGTCGATATAAATATAATATTTCTGCTATTAATCTTTCGAATAAAGGAAATTAAAGTAGAAATTTTTACGAATCAACCCAATATCACATAATATTATCTCAACACTTTGCAAGCAATTTCCAGAATAAATCAGAGCGGTCTCCACAGACCTGTGTCAGCACATATTTCCCATTTCAATTCAGTCCAACAGATATTTTCTTGTGAGTTGGGTTGTTTTACCTCTAAGCGGCACTTTTTTGCCCACAATGGATTAATGTCCAAGTCATAAGGGTTCCAAGGACTCAGCGAAGGTTGGGGGAAGGGTACCCACTGGACAGCTGTTACGAGACAGATGGAAACCTCGCATCCAAGCCATCCAGCGTGTTATTAAATGTACACAGGGTCTGGCTCTCTCTTGCACACGACGCCATGACTTAACACCCCGGACGACTGGAGGAGACCTTTTTCAAGCTCATCGGTCTCCCTTTTCTCATCGAGACAGTATGGAATTTAGTGGAGAAAATTCGCAATCCTGGCACATTTGGGACCCGAACCTGAGAATTGTAACTTACGAACCTGGTGCGCTACCGACTGGCCTCCCTTTTCTTGTGGAATCTACCTAACAGAAGCGTCTTCGACATTGCTCATCCCACATATGTCTCAAATGATAACAATGGACAATTTGTGGTTCTCATTCATAAAAACGTTCTTCACAGAACTTTCACTAACATGGCATTTTGACGTTGATTGATATTGTTGTGAATTTTTAAATGGATAGGCACTGAGCGTCAGTTCAAAGTAATTAAAATATGTCAATAATGATTATAATGCAGTATTATTATATATGCATTATTAAAGATGCAATTTATTACAGATGTATGGAGAAACTCATATATAAACAAATCAAGCACACCGGCAAGAAATTCCACAATAATACACAGACAAGTCTACATTAGAATCTATTAAATTCCTAAATAACTAATTATCTATACTAAATGCTGATTCTCTTCACAAGTTGATCACAAACAAAAGACTGCAATATTCCTCTTACGGAGAAGTCAAGACTAGCTCTGTCTGCTCCAGCGAGCCACTACCTCCTCACCTCGTCCGTCATATCTCTTGAATACATTCACTTCAGGCGTAAATAATCCTTCGTCTTTGATTAGATCACAAGACTTATTACACTAGCAAAACAAAACGACCGCCCGCGCACACATCTCATAAAATATACGTCTTGTCTTTTACTTATCGCGCACAGACTAAGACTCTAAACCTCTCTTTATATTTCCACAACTTTTTACACTGAAATTCTATTGTTCTCTTCTTTAGGTCGGTTCTACATTCAAATTCGTTTGTTGTATAATTCTCACGCATAAGCATATGCGAGCGTTCCATGTCATGAAGTCACTGCTGCTCATTCATCTGTCGTAACAATATATATTCAAACAAGCTTATTGCGATTGATAAATTAAAAGCGATATTCTGAGAGATAGTACGAGTCTAATACTGAAGGAAATGCGCAGTATAAGATTACCGAAATTATCCTGTTGGTCGCTTCACGATCATCATTTTTCTAGATCAGTTGGGGGCGGGGGTGGCTCAGTCGGTAGCGCGCCAGGCTCGTAATCTGTAGTTCCCAGGTTCGAGTCCCAGCTGGGTCAGCGTTGAGATTTATCTCCGCAAAATTCCCCGCCCTGCCCACGGTCAGTAGGGGACACCGATGGGCTTGGAAAGGCCGCCGTCCGTCGGATGGGACGTTAAGCCGTGGCCCCGTGTGCGGGAGAGACATACCCTGTGCACGTTAAAGAACACGCTGGATGGCCCTTGACGGGAGGCTACCATCTGTCTCCCAACAGCTGTTCCAGTGGGTCCCCTCCCCCAACCTTCTCTGAGCCTTCGGGGTCTATGTGACCAGGCCATTTAGCCCATGGTGTGCAAAAAAGTGCCGTTCAGAGGTAAAACAACCCAACTAGATCAGTTGTACTCTCCCAGAGGTTGGGTCATGTAGTTTTCCGTTGGCGGGTTCTGATCAATAATAGTTTGCATTGTGTAGTCTTGTATGGCTCGCCAAGCATTTATGGTTGCTGTACAAATCCCCCTTGATGATCAGTGTAGATTGTGGCTATCCCGCTCACAATCAAATCCAATAAGTTTACCTGGTCACAAAAGATGAATAAATAAGTTTGCGGCTGAACTCTACTTAAGGTACGCTAAACTATGTGCTAGTACTACTAGTATTATAAACATAAGGTTTTCCACTCGAAAGACAGTCAAGTACGCTCGAGCGCCCCAGCTAGCAGAGAAAATAGCAAAAGAGGATTATTTGGTTGTCTGTCACATACGATAGGGATGCCTAGCGTATGTGAAAGGCAAACAAATAATCCGCTTTTGCTGTTCTCTGCTAGCTGGGGCGCTCGAGCGTACTTGATTGTCTTTCGAGTGGAAATATGGCAATGGGTTAATAGGGAAAGGCAAACTGGCTGCGATCGTGGCTTGGGAATCGAATTGCTACCTAACCCCTCTTTTCCTCCATGGCTTTCCTCTTTTTCAGAACACTCAAGCTTCAGGAACTCACAAAGCTGAGTGGCAAAGCTGAGTGGCAGAGCTGAGTGGCAGTCTAATGACCTCTCTCACCCTTCTTTTGGAAAGTAGTCACTCAGCTCTGTAACAACACTTTTAATTGAGCAAGTAAAACATACACTTCCACATCACTACGTAAGTCTGGTAGATTAATTTTAAAGTAAATGATTTTGAATTTAACTCTCGATTTAAAGGGGTTAGGCTCCTGGTTACAAGCAAAATTTTAAATACAAAAAGTATGAACAGTTGTAACCCTGAACGGGGTTCATGAATCATCCTATACAGCAGAAGGGAAAATATATAAGAATGAGCTTGCAACTATAAAAGATTGTTCTTTGATTAAGACAATTCTGTAATCACATATATCTAACTAAATACTCATAAGCAACTCTAACTAAAACTCTAAACTCTTATTTTACTACTTCTTAAAAGACGATGAGAAATGTATGAGAGATAAATTGATCCTTACCGGCTATATCCCCTAGACACAGGATTGAGCAATGTGAAAGATTCCTTTCTAAGTTGAAGCACTGTACTTTTTACTGAGATACTGTCTTTCATTCTAGAGTTTTCAAAACTGAGGAAGGACAAGGACTGTGCACACCAAATTTGCTAAACTATCTCAATCAGTATGAGACAACCTTCTTATCTTGGTGACACTTCTTAAATAGTCCATTAAAGAAATAATCCACTTCTTAAATAGTCCATTTTTTGCGATAAAATTATAATAAAATATTTCTTCCAAAAATACTGGCGATGGCATGAGGGGCAAAACGTGAATGCTGACTGAGGTGCAAAGCTGTGGTGGAAAACTGTAGCTGTTCGAAAAATTGTGGAATCACGCTATCTCTCCGCCGTCATTTGGCAACCTTCGTGTCACGTGACACGAAGGTTGCCAGATGACTAATTTCTAAAAGAAATCAATGCCAGATATTTTTTCTGAATTTTGCAATCAGCCATAGTGTTCGGATACTTTTTTGAGCGACTGTACGATGTCTTATCGATCCAAAGTTCCCAGTTTTTACAAACTGTTCTAAAAGCTTAATCAAGTGTTCTAAGGGAATGGAAAGGTCTGCCCTAGCTATATGAGGAAATGTTGTTTCGATTAGTTCGTTACATTGTGCGGCTCCCTAACCATGCCGCGCTTCTCAGCCCTGGGATTTTCTTGCTAAATCAACTCAACAATAAAAAATGCACTCCTAATGCTGCCATGTGCTTTACTTTCGATGTTTTTACATCATGCTCGATTGGCACCAAGCAACTTTATTTCGTCGATGTTGGTCAACTGACATTGCAGCTCAGCCTTGTTGACTTCATCACCAAATGCTGCGAAACTTAACCAATGGTGAATATGGCGATGGGTTAATAGGGAATGGCAAACTGGCTGCGATCGTGGCTTCGGAATCGAATTCTGCACACCAAAGTTGCTAAACTAAACCAAACAGTGCGCAACACAGTGCCTTTCAACCTTTTTCTCTTCTCGACACACTTCTTAAATAGTCCATTTACCGCGACACACTGCTTAAATAGTCCGTTTACATCAACAAACTTTTCAAATAGTCCATTTATTCCACACCCTTTTCAAAAAGTCCATTTAGTTTCACATCCTTTTTTCAAATAGTCCATTTGCTTCCACACCCTTTCCGAATAGTTCATTTACTTCCACACCCTTTTCAAATAGTCCATTTACTCCCACACCTTTTTCAAATAGTCCACTTGCCGAGACACACCTGTGGTAAAAAAAGCAATTTTTTTAATTACATATCGCAAAATTCAATTTATTCAAACAGAAACGCTCAACATTTCACAAAAAAAATAAAATTATAATAGAAATTTTATAATTAAAAACATTTAATTAAAATTATAAATATAATACAAAATGCGAAAAGTATCTTTAGTACCTTTTTGCAATTTTTATTTTTTGCACTCAGTACAAATTGTAATGTGGTATTACTGTTTTTCTTAAGTTTCGCGACACACCTGAACCTTGGATGTGGCAGACTATTGAGTCGCATCCAAATATCGTCCTGTATCGCAACACACTACTCGCGATACACCGGTTGGGAATCACCTTTCTAAGTAATAGAAACCAAAAATTGAAAATTGTTTATCATTTCATCGCAAGTTACTCGTTGGCGTTTCAACGAAATGCAGTTTATTAAGATATAATTGTCAGTTTTAAATTCATTCATTTTTGAACTTTTGTAGGCTTTAAATTGATTTAACTGTTTCTTTTTAGGATTGCCTTTGGTAATTGTAACAATAGTTTTACTTGCAAGTTCCTCTGCGTATGATTCGCAAATGAGATAGTAAGTATGCTGTTTCCCTATAAGTAAGCTTTTTTTCGTAAGAAGTAAGTTTTAATTTCTTTAAGAAGTGGTCACTCTATGAAGCGTTGGAGCTGGAGTTGGATCAGTTGAGAAAACACTTCCCAGATTCGAGTCGCAGCTGTGCCTGCGATGGGAATTTTCTTCACAAAATCTTATTCTCCCCTCTGTTGGAAAGGAGACACCGATGGAGCTTAGAAAAGTCTTTTCCATCAGATGGAACGTTAAACCGTGGATCCACGTACATTCGTATGATTTATCTCGCTAACCCTCACCTTGACCTCGGCGTGAAAGGAGACACCAATGGGTATGGAAAAGCTGCCGTCCTTCGAATGGTTTTAAGCCGTGGACCGTGTGCAGGATAGCCATACCGTATGCACGTTAACTAACAACGTAAATGGTATCTTAATGTGAGGTTCCATCTGGATCGTAAGAGCTGTCCAGTGGATCCCCTTCACCAACCTTCTCTGAGTCATTTGAGCCCTTGTGAACTGGATGTCTGGTGATTCGGATGACTTGGATGTCTGGTGAGTCAGATGGCAGTGTAAAAAACTGTGTTTTTTCACACTGTGTGTGAAAAAGGCTCTACTTAGAAGTAAAACAGCATAGTCCAACTGTGCACTATGAAACTGGGAAATATTCCGATTCGAGAAGTAGCGCCTGTACTTTTTATCCCATGAGAGAACGTTTTACGATAAAAAAAAAAGTATATATCCACGTATAATTTCAAAAATAATGCCTAGCGTTTCTGTTGGTGCATTAAATAAACCAGCCTTAATTCATGAAACACCTGATAAGAGAGCTTTTACTGCAATACTCCTTTAAATGGATTATACTCCCTTAAGTTAATCGTCCGTCTGTTTACGTTACACTTTATACAGTCTAGGCTGTCAGTAAGTTGGATTTATTTCACCTTTACAGAAACACTTCTTAGCTCAAAATGGACTAAACGACAAAGTCGGGGATTTGCAATTAGGACCATATACTCTGCGGCCAAAGCACATTAAAGATTCGGCCACAGGTTTGAGATGTTTTGCTTCTGAACGACACTTTTGTGCACACAATCAGTTGAATGGCCATGTCACAAGGACTCCAATGTCACAAGGACTCCAAGTACGTAAGAGAATAGGAGCTTCTGAACACTTTTAAGGAGACAGGTGGAAGCCTCTCGTATAGACCATCTAGCGTGTTCTTTAACATACAAAGGGTACAGCTCTCCATCACACAGGCCACTGCTTAACGTTTAATTCGATGGAAGCGTCCTTTCCAATTCCATCGATGTCCCCATTCTCACCGAGGGCAGAGCGGCATTAGCGGAGAAAACCTCAATGCTGGCATAGTTGATACTGAAACTTGGGAACAGATTACAAGCCTGCCCCGCTACCCACTCAACGAATCCTGACTCTGATCGTGAGAGCATCATAACCAATAGATAAATATATCTCATTGTCAAGCACGTTTTCCTACTTCCTTCCTTGATAATGGTCACCATTCTCATTGGCAAGATTGAAGAACTCATTTCTCAAAAGGATGCAGTTGTAGCTAAGTAGAAAAAAGATTGAGCATTTGATTCCTGTAGACCATTCGACGAACCTCCTGTGCAGTGGGACCTTGCTTACATTTTCTGCTATTATCCTGTATGAAATGTCAAGAAAATCGAATAGAAATGTTTTTGCATAGCAGTGACGAACAGCAATAGTAGGAGAGGTAAATTTCCCCCAACGTAACTCATTATACATTGCTATTCATAATTTAAATACGTTGAACAAAAATGAAAATATTTCAAAAGATCCTTTTCAGAATTTAACAAAAGTTTCATAGAATATTTAATATCATATATACAGGGTGAATCTGAAAAAGTGGGCAAAACTTTACGGGGTGGTAGAACGCAGCTATACGAGCAATATTCGTCATAGAATGTATGATCGGAACGCAAGCAGTGAGAAGTTAAAAGGTAGTTTTCCACTGTCACATTTAAAGAATGAACACAAGAAGGAGAGGAGATACTTCAGAAAACATTTTATTAACAGGAATGTAATTGAGGTACATGCTCAAAGAAATTGTTCAAAAGAGCTGCCGCCAGCTGTAATGCAGGCTTCACACCTGCGGGATAGGGACCGACGCACATTTGCGAAGACACCAGGCATTTCCCGAATATCGCCGGCAACAACGGCGATCCTGGCGACCTGATCCATATCGGTTTCAATGGGGCACTCGTAGATTAGGCTTTTCAAGTGCATATCCGCCATTTCGTGGTTAGTATAACCAGCCATCCTCTCGGCAATCCACGGTAGAAATGCCGTTGGGTACGAGGACCGACCCTTTTATACCATTTCCAACGCCACCTAGCGGCTCGCCGTTTGCGTTCCGCCCATACTTTCTATGACGAATATTGCTCGTATAGCTGCGTTCTACCACCCCGTAAAGTTTTGCCCACTTTTTCAGATTCACCCTGCATATTATTATTTACATTTGAAATAAAGAATATATTGGAATATTTGTCCATTTAAAAAATTAAATTTCCAATCAACGAATATATAGGAAAATTTTCCCAGTCATTAAAAATTATACATTCTCCAGATATTGAAATTAATGTTATTTACTAGGAAGTGTGAACTTGCCTTTCCAAAGCATTCCATGCATTGCTCAGTGGAATTCATTCATATTTGCAATCCTTAGCTCAGGTAACTATCGCTGATCATATATTCTAACCGTAATTGTTTGGTAAAATTAGCTAATGGGAGGCATAATGAAGTACCTGTTGCCCACTGATTCAATCCCGAAGAAAGAGAAACTAATGGGACTGAGGATGTTGTCAATCCAAGAAGATCTAATCAGAATCTTTTGGAATTTGATAACCATTGCTAATATTAAAAAATGCTGACAGTCTGTTCTAAACTACAGCTGATATGAATTTGACCACTGTATGCCAATTCTACCAAGGTCCTATTTGATATTGTCTGCCCATTGCATCCTAGGTCTTCGTCTTTTCTTATAAAGCCTTTAGGCACACTGTTCCCAATCTTGTTTGCCAATCTGCAACTGTGCATACGGGCAACATAGCCAAACCAACGCAGTCTCTCTCTGCACAATATACTGTTCAGAGGAAGTTGATGACTCTTTCTTCTAACCTCATCATTACTTAGAAAGTCGAACCAACTATGCGCAAGATACTGAGTAAGCATCTAGAATCAAAGGCATCAAGTTTCTTGGTATCCTGCTTACAAAGGGTCCATGTTTCGCCACCGTAACTAACCTTAGGAAGAACCAAACTATTATACAGCCTAATTTTAGTCTTTAGATATTCACCCATCAAGACCCATTCTCCCATCAAGATCGTTAGCCAACAGAGCCAAATCATCTGCAAAATCTAAATGAGAAATTTTAAAATCTCTAGAGCATTTAATGCGAAAATCTTTTCTTTGCAAAGACTGTCGCACTAATATAATCAATAACTAAACTAAAGAGAAAAGGAGACAAATGCACCCTTGTCTGACTCCATTAACAATGCTAAACCAATCGTTGCAAGACGTACCAACTCTCACACACGACTCAGTGATATTATAGAGAGCTTTCATTATGTTAACTAACTTTTCAGGTGTTCCATATGATCTAACAATCAACCACAATTTATGTCGATCAATAAAGTTAAAAGCCTCTTTGAAATCTTTAAAGCTAGTAACCACAGGTTTCTGAAAAATTAAACATTTCTCAAGAATCTGCCGAAGTGAAAATAGTTGATCAATACATCCCCTACCACTTCTGAATCCGCACTCTTCATCACGCAGTTCTCCATCAACCAAATTCTTAATTCTATTAGGTATAATTATGCAGTCATGGGGAAAAAATCTGTTCCCCCACAGCTAAAGGCTGAAGACACCCACGCCGGTAAGAACTTCAGATACCACTTTTTCAAGTCGACCTTTGCAAGAACCATTGGACCTGCCTGAGACATATTACTCTAGGTTAGGATTGGCGATGCCCAACTAGCTAAGTAAGGGCGATGGCCTTTGATCAGGATTATCCACCAGCTGATATAAGGTATCTTGTGCTGTTCACTTAGGGCTGGCAATCCACAAGCAAATAGAAAACACGGCAGATTCTCGCTCAGCAGAAACCCACCAGTGCAGCAAATCCAGAATTCATAATCAAGCTCAAAGCCGTAAACCAGTTCAGCCTAGTGGATATGAATGGTCATTATTAGGACCCTGTGAACTTGACCACTCCTCAGCAGGGCAGAAAAAAAGAACAAAGTGGCCATAGATAACCAAATCAGTAGGCCACACTGATCTGGCAGTTCTCCGCTTCCATTCCCTTCCAAAAGAAAATATATCTTTTGTAAGGTAGGTTTTTGTAAGGGCGTGCACCACAAGAAGGGGAAGGCGGATGTTGGGTGCTAGACCTGGCCGGTTCTGTGCATCATCAATGGGGATCGGTACACGGATCTTCTTCCAGTTTATGCCTAGCTGCCATTTACAGACCGAAAAATTACATAAGGATATAATATATATATGTTGAATAGGGGATTATTAAAAGCCAATGGGGTACGGGGACCGAAAAAACTTTGGGAACCCCTGCTCAAGGATCTGGTCTCTGCATCTCAGGGCAGTTACAGTCCCTCCTGAGAAGACAGGTGTATCCTCCCCAGATCAACAAACACTCCCACCTAAACGGTTCCTTTCCATGCTATTCAGGGCGTCATACTTGTCCCACTCTCTCTCCAGAAGCATCGCCACAGAGAATCAATACTTATGTTATATCATGATTCATCCTAAAGAGAACCTGGACTCCCATGATCATGGTTCAATTGACATGCTGGGTGCTCCATTCAAGTCGGGCTCTCCGATGATCTGAGGTTAGGGTTATATTTTAACCATACTACAGGTCTGCTAGCATATTTCATGAAGCTATCGGCACACAGTTACTCTGGATATCGTCCTTCCTGTTGCAGCTGACAGCTGTGATGCAAGTATTCACATCATTCTATTGCGTCTTGCAGTTAGGAACAGGAAACGAACATCTTAAACTGTTGTTGGTCTGTACCTACCCTGGCTCGTTCTTCCAGATCAGTGGTTCTCAACCTTTTATGCTTCACGTACCCCCTGGAAATGTGTATGTAACTTGCGTACCCTTATTTAGATAGATAAAACTATAGTTATAGTATAATAATGCCAACTTGGTGGCTTTGTTACTAGATCTAGCGACTTTTGAGCTTTCACGGCGTACCGCAAAACATTTTACCACGTTCCCCCAAGGGGTTCGCGTACCTCACGTTGAGAACTCCTGTTCTAGATCATACTTCAGTGTCTTGAAAACACTTCCATACTCTGGATTTTACACTTTCCGACATATCCATAACCTGGCAAATGTCCGGTTTCAAAAGAGACATTAATAATATGAGTAATGAACTTTAGATGGTACTTACTAAAAATCTGCATCATTTGAACAGTTACGTTATCGCCACTTACAGCTTTATTAGAATTTATATTTGACATAGTGGAACTAACCTCCTTTTCACAAACGTTATAGAGTACCAAAGAATCCGTTTTAGGTAATGAAACAAAATTTTGTTTACCGTTATCATTTAAATTAAGGTCATCTATGGTATAACTACCACTTTCTATGAAACTCTGATTCAAAGCGTTTACCAGACTATTTACATCAACAGTAAATGGTCTTATATTCAGTTTTGTTTTGTTGTCCTAAATGAGTTTATAACTATATATACTTGGGAGTTGAAATTGATCACAATCTAAAATGGAAAAGTCACATTAAATTATTACAGAAAAGTTGGCGATATTTCTTGTGTAGACTATATGTGATAAAAAAATTGTTCCACAAAAATTTCTGGATTTATTCCAGAATTCAGTATGACATTTGTAGTTGGGGAGGAAACTACAAGATTATTCTGCTGCCATTATATAATATTCATCAAAGAATATTAAAAAGGTTTTTAATTATGATTATTTGGGACTCCTAGGTAATCCTTTTTTAAATATTAGGCAACTTTATATATATAGAATCTTACTATATATATATCTATAATGATCTGGCAACCTTCGTGTCACATGACACGAAGGTTGCCAGATCACTATTTTTAAAAAAATCGTTGACAGATATCTTTTCTGAATTCTGTAATCAACCATAGTGTTCGGATACTTTATTGAGCGACTGTACATGTAATTTGCAACACTCAAAGTTATTTTTAACAAAATCATTTTCTCTTCTTTCTCCTAGCTGCTGGCTCTCAAAAGAATCTTTCTTCTATGCCTTTGCACTTCCTGTGATTATATTGCTTCTGATCAACTTCGTCATCTTTTGCTTCATCATGCAATCCATCTGCAAGAAGGATATTGAAAACAATCAAGATGATAGAAATTTTGCGATAAAAAGATTTCGTGCTGCTGTCTGCATTTATTTTTTGCTAGGTAATGAGTGAAACTGTTCCCTTTCAAAATCATTCTGAATTAAATGTTTACTGCGATAATTAAGACAAAAAAAAGCACTACCTTGGAACTTTGCATAATCAGTGGTGTCAAAAAGCTGGTTCGCATCTGTTGTTAAAGAAGAACTTAAAAAACATTTTATCAATTTGGACAGATTGATAATGACTTTATTTTCATCATCATCCTCAAGCAAACATGGGATACGGAAGTCCAACCAGATTGTGCAATTTAGTTCTCCAAACATATCTATTCTGAGCTGCATCTGCTACATCTGGCCATCGTACATTAATTCTAACAATGCCCTGTTTGACATTGTCTACCCACCGCATCCTAGGTCTCCCTCTCTTTCTGAGGTCCTTAGGCACTCTGTTCATAACCCTATTAGCTAATCTATAATTATCCATACCGGCAACATGGCCAAACCAACGGAGTTTCACTCTGAACAATATGTTGCTTAAAGGACGTTGACGACTCCTTTGCCTAACCTCATCATTGCTTATAAAGTTGAACTACCTAATACCCAAGATACAGCGTAAACTTCTAGAATCAAAAGCACCAAGTTTTCCTGTTATCTTGTTTACAAAGGGTCCAAGTTTCACTATCAAAACTAGAAAGAACAAAACCACTATATAGTCTAAGTTTAGTCTTTAGGTGTATACGCCTCTTTCTC
This sequence comes from Ryuthela nishihirai, assembly GCA_038380435.1. Taxonomy (NCBI): domain Eukaryota; kingdom Metazoa; phylum Arthropoda; class Arachnida; order Araneae; family Heptathelidae; genus Ryuthela; species Ryuthela nishihirai. The sequence goes on from JAWZYU010000015.1 coordinate 25,837,291, forward strand.
CACACTCTCCATAGGTTTTTAAAAGTCCCGGCAGTAATCCCTATTCTTCTGCATATTTCATGCCGTATATCACCAGTATCTGTTACATAGCTCCCAGGATAATTTTGTGACACCTGCTAAGACAGCAACCATACAGATTAACTGAATCACAGCCTGCCTGACCAATTTTCATCACTTTAGTTTTCTCTCTGTTTGTAACCAAACCTACTCTACTACCAGTCTCATCAACAGTTCGAATGAAAGAGTTCATCTCATCAACATCATTTGCCAAAAGGGCTAAATCATCAGCATATTCTAAATTAGAATTTTTCATCTCTAGACCATTTAAGGCCAAAATCTTTCACTTGCAGTGAATTTCATATTTCATAATCAATAACGAAGCTAAAGAGAAAAGGAGACAAAATGCACCCTTGTCGAACACCAGAAGTAATGCTAAACCAATTGCTACAAGTCTTACCAACTCTCACACAAGACTCAGTGTTATTATAGAGAGCTTTCATTACGTTAACTAACTTGTCAGGTATACCATATGATCTCACAATCAACCACAAATTATGACAATCAACAGAGTCAAAAGTCTTTTTGAAATCAACCAAAAGTTTCTGAAACTAAACATTTCTCAAGAATCAGTCTAAGTGAAAAAAATCTGATCTACACATCTCTTACCACTTCTGAATTCATACTGCTCATCACGGTACTGTCCGTCAACCAGATTTTTAATTCTATTAAGCACAATCATGCAAAGAAAGTTATCTGGAACAGAACGTAGGCTGATGCCCCTATAGTTATCACAAGAACTTCGATCCCTTTTTTAAAAATAAGGATAATAATAGTTCTAGTAAAATTCTTAGGAACAATGCCTTTATCATAAAAGATATTCAAAATTTTAGTCAACCATGTGGTAACATTCCCAGCTCTAAGAATTTCAGTAGTAATTTCATCTACTCCTGTCGATTTATGTAGTTTAAGTTTAGAAATAGCCAAAATAACTTCAAACTGTGATATAGGTCGAACATTAAAGCTAGAAATGCAACTATCATCATTACAAACAATGGGAGTGTGAAATATTCACGTTATTTAGAATATCTCTGAAATGTTCAGCCTACCTAGCCATGATAGAATCCTCACCTTCAATAACCTTATCTTGATTATCCTTCAATCCCGGTATACCTGTCCTTTTTTCCTCACGCAAAACGTTAAATTTCTGGTACAGCTCTCTGATTCGTCTGGTCTCTTGCAAAACGAGAATATCTACGTTATAACGGTGAAATTATTGTGTTAGAACATCGAGAGAAGAATTTTCCAACTACCTTTGGGGAGAGAATGGTTAGTGGGATGTTTAAAGAAACTATGTTTATTGAGAGAGGAAATACTGCCAATATAAATAGCTCCCTAATCGCAGGCATGAGCAAAGACCTGTTTCCCTCACTACTAAAGGCTGAAGCCATCTACACTGAAAGACTTCCTCCAGTGCAGGTTTGACGATGTCTATAGAAGCAAGAGTTCAAGTACCTGCAATGGCCTTAGATCAGGATTATCCAAAATGTATTCTATGAATCTATTCACTTGGGGCTGTCAACCTACAAACAAATAGAAAACAAAGCGGAAAATTCTCCCTTAGCAGAAGCCCATCAGTGCAGTAAATTCGGGATATATAATCAAACCCAGAGCCATTATTCAATTTGGTTGGTGTATATAGTTAGCATCAGGAACCGGTTTGGTTTACCACTCCTCAGCAGGGTAGAAAAAAACGGAAAGGTAGACATAGCAGTCCATATCAGTAGGCCACACTGATCTGGCAGCTCTCTCCTTCCGTTCCCTTCCACAAGAGAATATTTCTTTTGAAAGATACCAGCGGTCTGCACCACGAGAAGTCAGGGTCGGACATTAGGTGCTAGGCAGGTCCGGTTCTGTCGTCATCACAGGGGACTGATGCACAACTCTCCTTCCTGTATTTGAAAGAGCGGAGGTTGGCTGAATGGTAGCTCTACAGCTTCGTAATCTGCAATTATCAGATTCGAGTCCCAACTCTCCAAACGTTGAGATTTTTTCTCCACCAACCTTAGAGCTGTCAACCTCGGTGAGAAAGAATAAATGCTGGCCATGGAAAGGCAGTAGTCCATCAGATGGAATGTTAAGCCGTGGACTCATGTGCATTACATCATTACTCTGGGCACGTCAATGAACAGCCTGAATGGCCTTCACTGGAGGATTCCATCTGTCTCCTAACAGTTGTCCAATGGAGCTTCCTTCCACAACCTTCTCTGAACCCTTGAGGTCCTTGTAACCTGGCCATTTAGCTCATTGTTTGAGAAAAAATGCCTCTCAGAGGTAAACTAATCCAACAACCCTTGTCTTGAAAGTTTCAATGTGGTTTTCATTGGCTTATTAGCCAACTCTGCTTCACACTACAAATGTCGACATAAACGTTATCCAAACCATCTGACATAAAAAAAACATTTCTTCTGCTACAAGTAATGGTGAATTATAAAAGTAGAAATAAAGGAACGACAACTAAACCTCATCAATTCGTACTTCCAGGACATTTATTTTCTTCCTTAGCAAATTTTTCACCAAACGCAATTATGTTCCCTAACAGAAAACGATTGAATGCAAATGCTCAAGGTAGTGAAGCCAAAATTACTTTAGACGTATTCTATCGAAATTATTTGAATATATTTATATGGATTTTTAATTCGAAACATCTGAGAAATTTCTTTATTACAATTTAATCTAAATGCAAAAAAAATAATTTTTTTACTTCTCTGTTTTGTAAAACTGATTTCTATCTATTTCTTTGTATCTCTCATTTTCTTTTATGCAGGATTATCATGGTTATTTGGTTTCCTTGCCATTAACGAAGCCAAAGAAGTATTCCAATACCTCTTTGCCATTACTACGACAGCACAAGGATTCTTCATTTTTATTTTCTTCGTGAGTAATAATATATCTTACTGCATTTATATTCTTGGATTAGGATTGTATCACCTGGCAGAAAAAAATATATAGAAAAGGGTACTCGTTGAAACATAAGGTTTCATTTATTTATTTATTGAGTGAGCCAGGCTCGAATCTATAATTAAAATTAAGGGGGGAGGGGATATGGACCCCCGACCCTAGTGTGAAATATAGACTAAGGCTCAATTATAGTACACTAAGGCACTACAAGATTATTAATACAGTAAAGGATGTCTAAAAATGTCCGAAAAAAGAAATGTAGCATGAATGGAAATCTCTGGACTCATACACCTACATTCAGTAATTGATAAATCAGAGTTCTGCAATTTATAGAGAATCATCAATTATTTCACAAAGGATGCATTTGTCATTGTCTGTTGTATTCTTTTTATGGTATTGTTACGAATTTATGAATGAAACTGAGCGTGAGTTCAATTAAATAGTATATCACAATAATAATTCAAAACGAATGTAATTTATTACAAAATTATGGATGAAATCATTAATAGAAACTAAATTAAACCAGTGCTTATCACATATGTGAGCACATCTACAATCCATCGAGAATCTTACAAACAACTAAATGTAATTACCGTATATTTCCGCAGATAAGACGACCTTCAGATAAGACGAAGTATAAATTTTCGTCCAAGTTTTCTAGTTTTGGCATATATCTGTCCTATAAGACGACCCCAAACTATCAACGGCCTATGAATTTAGTTTAGATCGGCGATCATCATCTGGATAATAATACTGTATAGCGTATACGGAATTATGTCCTATTCGCAAACATTCGCACTGATTCGGGCATTCGGATAATGACCTTGACTATTCACAAAAGCGTTGTATGGGCTATTCTATTTTGTGGACATACCCTACTCTGTACTAGTAAATAATTACGGTTTGTCCGTTTTTTCCTCGGTAGCTCACATAACATAACTTTTAATATTTATTTTGTTTTAGTATTGTTTTACTATTACAATGTAATGTATTATTTACTATTACAATGTAATGTATTATTTACTATTACAATGTAATGTATTATCATATAGCGTATTTAAATAATATGATAGATTTTTCGATAAGTTGTAGTAATTTTCAAGATCAGTCGCAGTCGGTGGTGAGTGATTTGTTTCATTTTATAATGGTTTCAATTTATATATATTTCAATCTAATTTTTTTTGTATCTGTCCTATAAGACGACCCGGATTTTGGGGGCCTTTTTTTATGATTCAACTATCGTCTTCTCTGCGGAAATATACGGTATATACCAAGTGATGAACTTTTCTTACAGAAAAGTTAAGACCAGCTCTGTCTACTCGACTAACATATTACCTCTTCATTTTGATTACCATGTCTCTTGTATAACCTTCACTTCAGCGTAAATAATCCTTTGTCTTTTCTTACTAGTTTTACTAACAATATTCTATAATAGTCAACACTTTTAACCTCCCGCGCACTCACCACATAAAATACTTCTTCTTTAGATTATTTTGTCACGTAAAAACTTAGACTAACTACATTTCCTTTTTGCACCTCAGCTGCGCTTCATAAGAACATTATTTCTTATTATTTCAATCAAGTTCGTTCGATGTCGTTGGTGTCGCAGTTCTCACGCTGAAGCATACGCGAGCGTTCATGAAGCGTTTATCATAAATTCATTGTAGCACCTTCATCTGTCGTAACAGTATTATTAATAACTCCAACTAACAATGTAAATTAATACATAAATTATGAAATCTACATAGGGCAAATTTTTTAGTTGAAGTCAGTCTTGAGATTATATATTTTTAAAAATAATTAAATACCTTTCAGACTCTTCGCTAATGTTGCATTGTTTCTAGGCAATTACTCCCATTTTTCCTAGTATCAGTTTCGCTTCATTTTTCGATATTGGTTAGTCTCTTAGTCAGAGTCAGACTGGCAATTTGTTTCAGAGACGCAGCTACAGGATGGAGGTTCGGACTGCTATAAAAATATTCGATTTCGATTTTTTTGCAAGACTTAATTACTTATTATGTTGATAGTTGAACTTTCAACTTAAGATTATTTTTTCACCAATTCCTGCCAACGTCATCGATAATTTTCTTCACCGAAGCTATGTCATCTTCAGTCGACATCATTAACAGTGAATCCAGCAGTTCTTTGGCCGTTGCGGCACGCAGTCTATTTTATTATGATTTTAAGGTTTTAAAAATGTTCTTGAAAATTTATTTGAGTGAAGGCCAATGTTGCTATGTATGTAACATATAAATGAGTGTATTAGGCAGACTGAAAATTACTTTTATATAGTACCTTACTCGAAAGACACTCGATCACAAACGTGTAATTCGCATGATGTTTATCATTTGCGTTTACACTTTCAAAAATGGTATATCTTCTACTGTAATAAATTCTCGTACAACTTTTTATTATATTGCTTTTAACTGCTAAACATTTCTAAAACAAAAAGTATTTGAACACTTCAACTCCGTTTATAACTTCTGTTTCCTGATTTCCAAAGTCTTTTATATATCACAGTAGGGAGTTGTTGGGTTGTTTTACCTCTGAGCGGCACTTTTTTGCAAACCATGGGCTAAATGGCCAGGTCACAAGGACCCCGAAGGCTTAGAGAAGGTTGGGGGAGGGGACCCACTGGAACAGATGTTGGGAGACAGATGGTAACCTCCCGTCAAGGCCATCCAGCGTGTTCTTTAACGTGCACAGGGTATGGCTCTCCCGCACACGGGGTCACGGCTTAGGGACCCATCCGACGGACGTCGGTCTTATCCAAGCACATAGGTGTCCCCTTCTGATCGTGGGCAGGGCGTGGAATTTTCCCGAGATAAATCTCAACGCTGACCCAGCTGGGACTCGAACCTGGGAACTACAGATTAAGAGTCTGGCGCGCTACAGACTGAGCCACCCCCGCCCCACACAGTAGAGACAATGTGCTCTTCGCTGTAAGCATTATGGGAAGTTTTGTGGAAATGAGGATTGGTTCGTTATAACACTAAAGCGCCGAAGGTACGGGTGGCGAAAGCTTAAGTTGTGTATTTCTTATGGGTGAACCAGGATAGTCTACAAAGTGCTTCTGTATTTTCCGTCTTAAATGCAAAGCGGAAATAAAATACGATTAACAGATTAATCAATCATGAATTATACGTATGAAGTTAGCTACTCATATTACAGCGAAGGAATTACTCTTATGCGATGTAAGGATGTAAGAAATTTTGAAATAAAGATTTTTAAGGAAGCATAAACAGAAAACATTTTAAATACTTATCTTCTTATATTCATTCTTAAAAAGAGGAAAATCAAAACTAAAATATACTGATCATGAAATTCCTTACTGAATTCAAATTAACTTCAAACGAAGACAGGGTGACTGCAATATTTGTTCAGTTGGTAAGACATAAGTTTTTGGCGCCATAACTTTCCTTTGAACTTAATAGGAATTCAGAAAGGGATTTCATGATCGGTATGTTTTACAGTTAGCTCGTTTTCAAAAAATCGAACTAATAGTTTTACTTTGTCGTCTATCCATCTGTAGATGTTCACCTTTTTTGTTTTTAGGAATAAATTAAAAATTCTTTCTGGGTTGGATAGATATTATTGAAATATTGCGATTCACACTTTCGGAATCTGCTAGCTATAATTGCTATGAAAATTTTTGAAAATTGTAAAATTAATAAATGGATATTGCAAACGATGTAGTTACGTTAGAAATTCAAATTTTGATTGCCAATTGTGAATGTCACGAAGTTTGCATTGACTACAATGACTTTCATCTTTTCACCAAGAAGGAATGAGAAAGTGCGATTTTTTTTTCTTTTTCAAGAGTTAATATTTTGTTTTCAGAGATATAAATTCTTTTATAGATGGCTAGGTATTGACAAAACTATTATTATTGCTTTAGAATTTCCCAAAAGTTTAAATTACGCCTTCTGAAGGTGGAAAATTTTCAAAATTTCAAATAATTTAATGAATATGCAAACAATTTATTTGGTTTAGAATTTGACATTTTAGTGGTAGAGAGCGATTATTAAGGGAACTGATATTGGCAGCAACAATTTCTCCCTTAACCAGCAGCGGAGTGGGAAAACATATTTGTTCTACGAGATTAATTAAAAATATTTTTTCAGTTGAATAAGTACTTTCAAAATATGATGATTCATAATTTTAAAATCCTCCAAAGCCCTTAATTTGCATCGTTAGAGGACGCTGAAAGTATAACATTTAAAACTTGAAGTAATATTGCAAAGATAAATGATAAATTCATCCATAGTAAATACACAGAATAATTCCCCTGCAGAAAATTATTGCTTTTCAGATTTATAATTGTTGAACATTCATTTAAAAATAGCGATAATAATGGCTCTGGTAAAATCCTGGAACCATGCCTTTATCATAAAAGATATTCAAAATTTCAGTCAGCCATGTTTTAACAGAAGAATTCCCAGCTCTAAACATTTCACTAGTAATTTCATCTACCCCTGGGGATTTATGTAGTTTAAGTTTAGAAATAGCCAAAATAACTTTAGATTGTGTTATAGGGCCAATATTAAAGCCACCAATGCATCTATCATTATTACAAACAATGGGAGTAAAACTAACCACATTGTTTAGAACATCACTGAAATGCTCAGCCCACCTAGCCATGACAGAATCCTCACCATCTATAACCTTACCTTGTTTATCCTTCAATCCTTGTATGCCTGTCCGTTTTCTACCACATAAAACATTAACAATCTGGTACAGCTCTCTGATGTTGTGCTGTTTAACCTCTTCCTCTGCTTTGTCAGCCAAGCCATCAAGCCAAAGATTCTTATCAGCAGCTAACTGATCCTTTACACGTTTATTAAGCTCTCTGTAATGCTTTCTATTAGGACTAGTAGGGTATTGATTAAGGACATTCCTGCAGTTCTTTCTTTCCGAAATAAGCTCAAGTGCCCTATCACTCAGATAATTCTGTCTCCTCTGCTCCTTTCTACTCAAAAGAGCACTGTTAGTTTCTAGAAAAATCGGTTTAAAACGGTCCCATTCTTCCTCAACTTCAGTAGTAAGCGCACCCTGACTACCATAATGATTACGTAACCTATCACGGTAACATTTTAGCTATAATTGGGTCTTTCAGAGTAAGGGTAACATTTTTAACCGTAGCACAGAACTTTTTAAAATTTAATTTGCAAGACTGTTTAACAACGTAATGGTCAGATCCAATTTCAGCTCCCCTATATGACCTGTTGTTCCTAATAAAACTACCCCACTTGCTGTGAATTAATATAATCATCACATAAGAATATGAAATATCAATCACATTCTTATTCAGCCTATGTGATGAAACCCACGTGTACTTATGTACGTATATATTGCGGTGTTTCTAATAAGTGTTGGTTATTCTCAAACCATTAAGTTTACTTACCTGTAGGAGACGATCACCATTGACATTGCAACTACCAATACCAAAGGGGCATCACGCCTCCCGAAAGGTCAGACTCACTACCAACTTTAGCATTCAAGTCGCCTAGAACAAGACTAATATCTTCTTTCTTGACAGAATTCAAAATATCCTGGAGTTGTCCGTAAAACCTATCCTTCTCATCCTCTGCGGAGGCATAACAACAGATAACATTCAGGTCTTTAATGCTTGCCTGAAATTTAGCTGTAAGAAACCTTTCATTAGTGCACTCATATCCTAGAAGAGCATCACTGGTGTGTCTGCTGAGATGGAAACCTACGCCTTTTAGATTCTTCTTATCTTCCTTCCCTGAAAAGAGAAATTTAAGATTATTTTTCAGAATCTGACCTTTATCTCTCCATCTGGTCTCTTGCAAACCGATAATATCTAAGTTATGTAAGTGGAATTATTGTGTGAGGACATAAATAGAAGAATCTTCCAGCTACTTTCGGGGCTAGAATGGTTAGTGGGATGTTTAAAGAAACTGTGTTTATTGAGAGAGAAAATGCTGACAATATCAAACAGCCCCCTTATCTCAGGCATGGGGAAAAGACCTATTTCCCTCACTACTAAAGGCTGAAGCCATTTGCACTGGAAAACTTCGTCCAATACAGGTTTGACAATGCCCGTAGAAGCAAGAGATCAGACACCTGCGATGGCCTCTGATCACGATTATCTAACATCTGATAAAACATATCCTGTGAATCTATTCACTTGGGACTGTTAACCCACAAAGAAAACAGAGCGGAAGGTTTTCACTCAACAGAAGCCCACCAGTGCAGAAAATTCAGGATTCATAATCAAGTTCAGAATCATTATTCCATTGTGGTTTGGCGTATATGATCAACGCAGGATCCTGTATGGTTGACCACTCTTCAGTAGTGTAGATAAAAACCAAAGTTGTCCAGATCAGTAGGTCACAGTGATCTGATAGCGATCCCCTTCCATTCCCTTCCACAAGAAAGTATCTCTTTTGAAAGGTCATAAAGTTCTGCACCACGAGAAAGCGGGGTCGAACTTTAGATGCCAGGCCTGGCCGGTTCTGTGCATCATCACAGGGGATTGGTACATAGCTCTCCTTCCAATGACTACCTAGCTACCATTTACAGGTATTTTTTTAAGTTTTTTAGATTTATATATTTTTCTTTGGCATTAAAACTATCTATCTTCGTAAGGCAAAATTTTTGCAGTGTTACTCTTGGGCCTCCTATACTTCATTTGACATATGATTCGTAAAGATCGTCCCCGTTATAATTCCCTTCCTCTTTTTGCAGGAAGAAAGAGGAATCATAACTGATGTAGTCCACGATATTTTTGACGTCACTCACTTTTATTTGAGATAAAAGCTGTTTCTATGGACACAGAGTCTAGTGGGTATAAATGGTCAGCACCAAGACCCTGTGAAGTTGACCATTCCTCAGCAAGATTAAAAAAAAGAAAACAGTGGCCATAGATGACAAGATCAGCAGGCCCACAACTGGCAGCCCTCCCCTTCCCATCCAAAGCAGAATATCGCTTTTGAAAGGTACATACTATAACGGCCTGCACCACGAGAAGGCGGTCGGACATTAGGTGGCCGGTTCTGTGCATTATCACTGGGGATTGGTACACAGCTCACCTTCCAGTTTATGCCTAGCTACCATTAACAGACCTGATAAGTTAGTTAGTGTAATGAAAGCTCTCTATGAAAACACTTAGTCTTTTGTAATAGTTGGTAAGGCTTGTAGCGACTGGTTTAACATTACTAGTGGGTTTAGACAAGGGTACATTCCATCTCCTTTTCTCTTTGGTTAGGTTATTGATTATGTTATGCGAAATTCCTTGCAAGGAAAAGATTTTGGCCTTAAATGGTCTAGAGATTTCAAGATTTCTGATTTGGATTATGCAGATAATTTGACCTTAAATGATCTAGAGGTTTCAAAATTTCTGATTTGGATTATGCGGATGATTTGGCCTTAAATGGTCTAGAGATTTCAAACTTTCTTATTTGGATTATACAGATGATTTGGCCCTGTTAACTAATGATGTTGATGAGATGAATTCGTTCATTAGGGTTGCTGATGAGACTGGTAATAGTCAGACTTGGTGATAAACAAAGCAAAAACTAAAGTGATGAAAACTGATCAGGCAGATCATGCTTTAGTTGCTTTGAACGGCTGCACTTCAAGTGTCTCAGTTTAATTATCTTGGGAGATATGTAACAGATACTGGTGATGTGCAGCAAGAGATAAATAGAAGAATAGGGATTGCCGCTGGGATTTTTAAGATTCTATGGAGAGTGCGAAAAAATGACGTGAACATCTAAAGACTAAAATTAGGCTGTGTAATAGTTTGGTTCTTTCTAAGGTTAGTTATGGTAGAGAAGCATTGACGTTTTATAAGCAGGATAATGAGAAACTTGGTGCCTTTGATTCTAGATGCTTACGCAGTATCTTGGGCATTAGGTAGTTTAACTTTGTAAGTAATGATGAGGATAGAAGGAGTCATCAACCTCTTTTGATCAGCATTTTGTGCAGAGAGAGACTGCATTGGTTTGACCATGTAGCCCGTATGCATGACTGCAGATTGGCAAACAGGATTATGAACAGTGTGCCTAAAGGCTTCATGAAAAGGGAGTAACCTAGGATGCGATGGGCAGACAATGTGAAACAGGACCTTGCTAGGATTGGCCTAGAATGGCCAAATGCAGCAGCTGTAGCTCAGAACAGAACCTCTGGAGAAGAAAATTACACTGTCTAGTTGGACCTCCGTGGCCCATGTTTGCATGAAGATTATGTATATATGTAAGTATGTATATATATATATGTATCGACACTCATACAATTTGCCATCCTTCTTAGGAGGGGCGAAAAGTGGGCGAAGAACTCGACATAGGCTATGACAGTCTCCACTTCACAAATACTCATTTGGCACGTAGCTTGTTATATCCGGCCCTCGCATTCAGAAGATATAAATGATAACAATCATTTATATATTTCTCCTTTTTAGTGAAAACAAAAGCGCCGGGGAGGACATTTTGTAGCCTATGACATTCTCTTCATCACAGGCTTTCAATTGACACGTAACTCGTTGCGATCGCTCAAAGGGTTGAAAGGATATGGTGCGACAATCGTTTCGACAAGCACAAACAAACGGACCAAAGAGCATAAGGCAAAAGTAATAATAGATAAAACCAGAAGGCATTTGATTCCCATTAATTTCCTGACAGTATATATATTCTAGAGACGAGTTAGGACTCAAATTGTCGAGACTGAACTTGGTAGAAAATCTCAGAGATAATCCTTAAATATATATACAGAAATGTATGTTGCTAAACGCATTTTAAGTTGTTCATGTTATACGATACTACAAACTTTAAAATAAATAATAATTTTCTTGAAGATCAAAAGAAAAACCTTAACGTTATTTGGGTTGTTGGGTTGTTTTACCTCTGAGCGGCACTTTTTTGCACACCATGGGCTAAATGGCCAGGTCACAAGGACCCCGAAGGCTTAGAGAAGGTTGGGGGAGGGGACCCACTGGAACAGATGTTGGAGACAGATGGTAACCTCCCGTCAAGGCCATCCAGCGTGTTCTTTAACGTGCACAGGGTATGGCTCTCCCGCACACGGGGTCACGGCTTAGGGTCCCATCCGACGGACGTCGGTCTTATCCAAGCACATAGGTGTCCCCTTCTGATCGTGGGCAGGGCGTGGAATTTTCCCGAGATAAATCTCAACGCTGACCCAGCTGGGACTCGAACCTGGGAACTACAGATTACGAGTCTGACGCGCTACCGACTGAGCCACCCCCGCCCCAACGTTATTTGGAAATAAAAATTCTGGAAATAATTCGAATAAACGTAAAATTCTTGAGAAAAATAATTATAGACGCTAATAGTAATTGTTTGACGAGAGAGAATACCTGAAAAAAATAACCAAAATTTGAACAGTGTTTATTAATTGCAATTATAAACCTCGATAAAAACTTAAAATCATAATCGGGAGTTATCATTTTCTCTGTTGTATTTATCTTTTCACAAAGAGAATCATAATTGGAAATTTCATTTATGATTAGCCCAAATCCAACCAGCAAGGCCCAAATTCGATTCTAATTACGTTGCTTTTCCTACCAAAATATCATTATATCCTGAAATCGTACTTATTAGCCTTCTTTAATTAAAAGCCACCTAAAAGCAACACTGAAATATAGTTTCGTCGTCTTCAGTAAATGACATTATAGATTTTTCGCATCTGCATACATATGTCAGGATTCAGTAATTCATTGTGCTTATTGTGAAATGTGTTGTATAATATATTATATACAGTCTTATGTATTATATATTTTTCTTAATTGCATTGAAAGTAAATATTTTAAGCCTTACTGCTATGGTTTTGAAGCTGGCACAGATATCAATATTACCCAGATTAAACCTCCTAATAAACTATTAATCTTTCAAAAACACTGGTTGGCACGAGTAAGATGGAACTCATATTTTTGTAAGGAATTTTTTAAATTGACTGTTAGTAATCATGACATAATTTTTCAATGTAACAGAAACTGCCTAATCACTGTCAAACATAACTTAATTTTAATAGTGTCTCGGTTTTATTTCGATTCTGGCACTGGCTTATTTTCACAAGATGGAGGAACTACTCACACAGTAAGCGGGGCATTGGACCGTGTGAATATTCCATAACGGATTGATTTCTAAACTACTGTGACCACCCACTTATTAACTGATTTAACTCCTTGATATTTTTATCGGGATTTTTGAAGAAATTGTCTAAATAGGGAGGAGGTTTGTCTCAGTCGTTATCGCACTATGCTCGAAATCTGCAGTTCCCAGGTTTGAGTCCCAATTGTGATAGTATTGAGATTTATATCCTCTAGCCCCAGCCTTGTCAGTGGTGAGAAAAGAAACAACGATGGGCTTGGAAAGGTTGCTGCCATCCTTTGGATCGGATATTAAGCCTTGACAACTTACACAGCAAACCAAACTCTGAACACGTTAAAGAACTCGCTTGATGACCGAGATGGGAGGCATCCATCTGTCTCTACCAGCTGTCCAGTGGGTCCCTTTCCCTAGCCTTCTCTGAATCCTTGTTGTCCTTATGACCTAGCCCAGTGTATGCAAAACAGTACAGTTCAGAGCGTTTGTTTGCTTTAACTCTAAGCGACAGGGGCTTAGCGAAGGGAATACGGTCGTGACCACCGAGAGGTACGGTTGGGGTGGGAGAGACGAAAATTTTCCAACTCGGAAATCAAATTTTCCCAACTGAAAAAATAACTACTTTACATAAGATTTTGTCTCTGACAGGGAGGTGCCCAGTATTTCGTTCAGTGGGAGGGGGGGCGGGGTTCAGCTACCAAAGATTTCACCAAGTGGCTCGATTTTACAACCTCGCCCCGATTTAAAAAAAAATTATTTTTACATTATTACATCTCACCTGAATTTCATCAAGTCACTACGAATTTTGCCAACTCCAAAGGTTTTGGGCAAGTTTTCTCGATTTTGCCGACTCTCCTGAATTTCACAGCACCATTCACCATTAGTAAAACTCTTCTGTATTTTACAGAGTGGCTACGAATTTCGCCAACTGCCCTAGATTTGGGCAAATTGCGTCGTTTTTGCCAACTTCCCTAGATTTTGCCAAATTGTCTCGATTTTGACACTCGCCTTCGTAATTTTACAGAAAAAATCAAAATTTTCGCATCTTTCCTGAATTTGCCAAGTCATTCGAATTTTAACATCGTTCCAAGATTTTGTCAAGTTTTCTCCAACTATCCAGGATTTCGTTGTCTTCTTGATTTCGCCAACATTCTTTACTTTCACAACACCAATTCCAATTTTCACAACTCACCTGTATTTTACCAACTTACCATAATTTTACAGAAAAAAAATCCAAATTTTTACATCTCACCTGAATTTTGCCAACTCTTCTAGATTTTGCCAAATTGTCTCGATTTTCCCAACTCTCCTTAATTTCACAAAAACTATCCCAATTTGCACAACTCGCCTATATTTTAGCAAGTAGAATCGAATTCTGCCAACTGCCCTAGATTTTACCAAGTTGCCTCGATTTTGACAACTACCGTAGATTTTCCTAACTCCCCTTAGTTTTGCGAAAAAAATCCCAATTTTCACAACTCATCTGGATTTTATAAAGACGCTTCGAAATTTGCCAACTCCGATTTCCTTTGTGCAGGAGCCTTCCCCCCCCCCCCCCCCCCCCCCCCATAGATATGCCCCTGATGAGCGGCGCTTTCTTGTGTACAATGGGCAAAATGGCCAGGTGACAAGCATTCGGAGGATTCAGAGATCTATTTCAACAAATTTAATCGAATATCACAAGACGTTGCAAAGAAAATATTGTAATAAGTCATGCAAATTTGGTTCAAAATGATATATATATATACTCTAAAAACGATAAAGTAAAATACCTGAAAAGTGGGGGTGGTTTTGAACACAAAATGTATAGTCAATAGGGGATGAAGGTCTCCTCTACCTCTATCCTCAATACGATAATACGGATAACAGGATGGTAATAAAGTCACAGAGCAATAAGAGTAGTCCTGAGGGTCTGAAGGGTTTTTAAAGAACGGACTGATGGGCGGCAAAACGTCCCCCAGGGCATCCGATAGATGCGATAGATGTTCTATCAGCATGAGATAGATGTTCTATCAGGAGAGGATTCAGGCCACTCCATTCGTTCCATACCTTCTTCTTCTTCTCCAAGATACTGGTGGATCAGTCTTCTTCTGTGTGGATGAGTCGCTCTGTGTCTGGAGGTCAAAGGTGCTCATACAATGGGTCAAAAGGCATAAAGTTCGGTGTTGTGAAACCTTCTGGTCACAGTTGAGACAAATACCTACCTTCCTGTGGTAGCAATGGGGTGTGAGAGCAGAAATGAGGCTGTTGCTCTTCTGTCCGCTCAGGACAGTAGTCTAATATATCGATCATTTTGAATTATAACCCTAAGGACAGTGCAGAACATGGCTTCTGATAACTGTTCTGGTTGGGTTGTTTCACCTATGTGCACCGCTTTTTTTTTGCACATAATAAGCTAAATGGACAGGTCACAAGGACCCAGAGACGGTTGGTGGAAGGGGAGCCACTGGACAACTGTTAAGAGAGAGTTGGTAGTCTCCCATCAAGGTCACCTAGCGTGTTCTTTAAAGTGCGCAGGTTTGGATTTTCTGCACGTTGTGCTACGGCTTAATATCCCATCCGACGGGCGTCAATCTTTCCAAGCCCATCGATGTCTCTTTTCTCACCACGGGCAGGGTCGAGGTTAACGGAGCTAAATCTCAACTCTGGACTCAAACCTAGGAACTGCAGATTTCGCGCGTGGTGCGCTACCGATTGAGCTACCACTGCCGCTCTGCAGCATCTAATTCAGTCATTTCTGAAAGCAAACCATAAAGTTTAATCTCGTTTCTTTTCTGATATAAAATGCAAAAGATTAAAAATGCACAATTACTGTTAAGAGAAAAGACATATAAAACTATCCTGTGTTATATCAATAATAGAAACTCTGTTCTGATTAATTGGCATAAAAAAATTTTTTTCTTTTACAGCAAATGTTTATTTTTCTTTTCAGGTACTCCGAGAAGAATCTTCCAGAAAAATGTGGTACGAATTATTTCATTCATCCAACAAAGAAAATCTTCATTCATTGCACACCACAGCAAATTTGTCTTCTTACAACAATAGAAAATGTAGCTAAAAAAAATTCATGTGTTTCATCAGTCATTATGCTCCTCTATCAGTGAACTATCCACGTGAAGTGCAAGGATGCACGACTGCATTTATTTGATTATTTAATAACATATAAAAAAAAAAATTCAGTTTAAAGAGATCATTAGGAACAGATCAAGGGAGAAGAAGACTTGAACTCCTATTACTCCCTTAATAAAAGGGAAAAACTGAATTTTAAAAAGTTAAATACAGAGAGACTAGAGTTTATGTTTTTTGTGTGTCTGTCTGCCTATGCATTCAGTTCCAAAAAGAACTAGAAGCACCGAACTCTGCCTTCCTCCAGGGGAAAATAGGACAGCTGGAAGATCATAGACTATGTGTGAACCTACAGGCATCATCAAAAACTAGTGTAGAACTGAGTTGAATTCCTCGATATTCCGATAGACTTAACATTAGCGTTAAATAACGATGCGTCCCACAGACTTAACATTAGCGGTTATCAAAAATAACTGCTACCACCAATAATTTTAAAAGAAATAATAGTTCATTTGAGTTCCTTCTGCTATCACGAAATAAAAACCATTGTTTCAGAAATTCTTTTTGTGGAAATGAAGACGTTAGAAATATCACTAGCGTAGGAGTCGGGAACAGGAGACTCTAAGAACTGTAAACCGCGGCTCTTGGCGCTCTTTGTATCAACATTCAAATATCAAAAAAAATACATTTATTAATAATTTTCAATGAGAACAAATACCAGATCTGGTTGGCAGACAATAGGTTGAAAGCACTGATTCAATTCAAATTCTCTAAATACACTACAAATTTGAGAAGTGAGGATGGCTCAGTCAGTTGCTCGCCAGACTCGTAATTTGCAGTTCCCAGGTTCGAGTCCCAACTGGGCTTGAGATTTATCTCCGCAAAAGTCCCTGCCATCGGTCCATATGGAACACCGACGGTTTTAAAAAGGCTACAGTCTATCAATGGGAGCTAAAGCCGTGACACTGGGTGCGGGAGAGACATAACGTTACAGAGCATGCTGGATGGCCTTGACGGGAAGCCACCATCTGTCTCTTAACAGCTGTCCAATAGGTCCTCTTCCCCCAACCTTCTCTGAGCCCTTGAGGTACTTTTGACCTGGTCATTTAGCACATTGTGTGCCAAAAAAAAAGTGCCATTCAGATGGCCAACCCTACAAATTTGAATAAGCTTGGCAGAAAACTCACGCTGAAGAACGGCAGATTTTTTAAAATAATTCTTATCAATATTTTTTATTATTGTTTTAATTGTATACATCTGAATGTACCGGTTTTTTTTTTTTATTGTTATTATTATGATGCTGATTTTTGCTTTGTTCCAATAATGATTATAATTTGCGACTCACAAAATTTACTGGCTTCCATTTGCTCATTTGCTGTTTTGGTTCTCATCCCAATAAAGTTTAGTGATCTCTGCCCAAGCGGGACACGAGCTTTTTCTCGTGTGGAAACGAAGGCGTTCGGAATCCCAAAAAAAGTCGGCTGAAACTGCTAGTAATGAGTTCAGGATTCTAACTCTCTTGACCCTAATTAACTACACTTATTTAAACCCTCACCATTTATTACAAGAAATAACACGTGATTCCTTAAATAAATAATAATAGATCTCCCTTATTAGTACCTAAAGGAATTTATATTAACTTATAGGAACCAATAGCATTTCTTCAAGCGCATCAAAGATTTATCGTTTTAGGTGCAAACATGTGAAAACAATGAAAAAATGGTGGCTGCTTAGGAGTTGGGTTGGGTTGGATTGTTTTATCTCTGAGCGGCACTTTTTTGCACACCATGGGCTAAATGGCCAGGTCACATAGACCCCGAAGGCTCAGAGAAGGTTGGGGGAGGGGACCCACTGGAACAGCTGTTGGGAGACAGATGGTAGCCTCCCGTCAAGGCCATCCAGCGTGTTCTTTAACGTGCACAGGGTATGGCTCTCCCACACACGGGGCCACGGCTTAACGTCCCATCCGACGGACGGCGGCCTTTCCAAGCCCATCGGTGTCCCCTACTGACCGTGGGCAGGGCGGGGAATTTTGCGGAGATAAATCTCAACGCTGACCCAGCTGGGACTCGAACCTGGGAACTACAGATTACGAGACTGGCGGCTGCTTAGGAGTATTAACTTACTTGTGCATATTATTTTTTTCCTAGATATAACATTGGTATACATGTCGTTTTTAGTTGTATACCTTAGTTTTAAATTCTATGATATCCTGCAGAGTTCTAGAGGATTTCCCGCATCCTGCAGACCAAGAAGGATTTTCATCACTGCCAATGCCTGTCTACGTATTAGTACCTATTTCAGTCCACATTATATTCACAGATTCAGTCCACATTCTATTCATGCATTCAGTCCACATTTTTATTCACGCATTCGGTCCACATTCTATTCACTCATTCAGTCCATATTCTATTCATGCATTCAGTCCACATTTTTATTCACGCATTCGGTCCACATTCTATTCACTCATTCAGTCCACATTCTATTCACGCATTCAGTCCACGTTTTATTCACGCATTCCGTCCACATTTCATTCACGCATTCAGTCCACATTTCATCACGCATTCAGTCCACGTTTTATTTACGCATTCAGTCCACGTTTTATTCACGCATTCAGTCCACATTTCATTCACGCATTCAATCCAATTTATTTACGCACTCGGTACACATTTCATTCACGCACTCGGTCCACATTTCATTCACGCACTCAGTCCACATTTCCCATTTCCAACTGTACAATGATCATATCCATTAGAAGGACTGAAGTAAACAAATCTGGTGCCCCGGCATTTAAATATTTCGGGTACCCCCCACCTTTCATGTTATCAGAAACGAAACATAAGTTAAAAAGTGCAATCACCGATCTTATACCACATTCCTTTAAGTAAAATATTGTTGCTGCGAATTTAAAATTCTGCCCAAGTTCAAAAATATCCTAATTTTATTCACATATCTTGTTCTTAAACTTAACCAGTTGCGATTGCACGATGGTAATAATATATTTTGTTGAAAAATTTGTAAAAAAGCTTCATTAATTTTTGTCAACTTTAAAAACTGTATGTAAGAAGTGTGATTTAACTTTTTTTAGCACTTTCTGATCTGAAACTTTTACATTTCAGCTTCAGTTAATCGCTCAGAGTCGAGAAAATTGTTTTTCTAAATATCTCTAAATAAGAAAAGAGCTACCAACAGATCCAAAACAGATGAATGCTTAAAAGAATTAAATCTCACTCTTTAAATGGTAATAAAGCAAGCATGTCGAACTGGCAGCCCTCTTGATCCTTTCCCCTGGCTGTTAATTGTATCAGATAGCGTTCTTATTCTATGTTTTAATCTCTTTCGGATTACGAGATCATCAATGTAATAATTGAAATTAGTGACATTGGCATGCCAAACATTTATTTTTATTTATGTGCAGATTTTCTACAATGCAAATAGCGGACCGTTTTTGTGTCTCATGGGGAATTTTTTGAAACTTTTTCATTGTGGTTTCTTTTTTCTTTTTGGACGATAATCAGGGCGTTTTTTCGCTCGTTTCAATCACTTCGGCTGGTATTGAGCCGCAAGTGGGGAGGGGTTAAAAGGACAGGGGGCATCAAGCCACTTGAACGTTTAAATTAATATCCAAAATTACCGGTACCTTGGCTTTACCGTAACCCCCTGCATGAAATAAATTATTATTATTATTATTATTATTAAATAGGTGAATATAGGCCTTTGGCTCAGACAGTAGCTCGCTAAGCTCGTAATCTGTAGTTTGCAGGTTGGAGTATCGCCTGTGAAAGCATTGAGATATATCTCAGCTTAACCCCCATCCTGCCTCGGTGAGAAAGGGGGCATCGATGGACTTCAAAAGGCCGCTGTCCGTCGTGTGAGACGTTAATAGACACCCTGGATAGTCTAGACAGGAGGCTTTTATCTGTCTCCTAACAGCTCTTCAATGTATCCTCATCCCCAACATTCTTCGAGACCTTCAGGTCCTCGTGACCTGGTGACTCAACTAGGTGCAGATTTATGTCCTAGTCAGTTTACATGTTTGATGTACATGAACAGTTCTTCAACTCAAAACAGAGTGTTTGCGACGATAAATTCGACAAAAGTTTCCCACGTTTTCGATGTGATTGATTGATTGAAAGTTCCTCAGTTCGCTCGAAAATGAAATAAGTTATCGGACATGCATTTCTGTCACCAAGGGAAGCGATACGAGCAAAAGGTTTCTCTAAAAGGTTCTAAATTTGTAGAAAAACATTCAAGTGGATTCCATAAACAGACTAGTGAAGTTACCGTATTTGCCAGTGAATAAGACACGGCTTTTTCACTTGGAAAACAAAAGGGTACCAAACCTATGTATAATGCATCTTATACACTAGAAATAAGTGTAAATAATCGATATTCTATATTAATACAAATTGAATCTATGTTGTATCATTAATAAAAAAAACTACTATTATTTCTATTAGATATTAAACTTGCCTTGTACATACTAAGATATTTCGTTTTGTTTCATAAGGTTAGCCCTGATTTCAGTGTGTTTAAGTATGTCATTTTTAATTCTTAAAATTTGTACATATTTCTTAATGTTTTATTTCAACTTTCGATTAAAATCGACTGTTATTTCCTAAAAAAAAGTTTTTATTCATCTATATCCTATGCGTCTATATGCGTCGTATACAGGGAAATATTTTTTCGTCTGAAAAATGGCGTCTAAACTCTCCATCCATCTTATTACACCGGCAAATCTAGTAATTAAAAACTTATAAATTCTGAACTAGCGCTGATATAAAACAAAAATACTTAAAAAAATTATAATTGTTTTAAGATAGAGCTGAAAATCTGTCAAATATTCTTTACCTCTTTTTCAAGTTCAGAATTTTTGAATGGAAACTTAAAAACCTTATTACATTTTTATTGATTAAAAAATAGTGTAGACAGTCGTCTTCTCTACCTGTCTGGGCTGGGTTGTTTTTCAACCGATGTATGTGAGACTGTGCAGAAGGGTACCTGTCTCAATCGTATCATGATGTTGAACTACCTAGGTGGCCGATATACACAAACTCAGGTGTCATCATATATACATTTATTTACAGAATTTTACACTTTATAATATGCTGGGTTTTTCGAAACTCTCTATAAAAATATCATGGGAGATAGGGAACACCAAGACAAACCTTTTTCGTCTATGAATGTATGTCCGCTGACGTAACCGTTCGGTGCTAGAGGGCGCTGACAGAAATATCGGTGGAGCTGGTACATAAATGAATGGAAACAAGTGTGAACAACATGTTTATTTAAAGAAGGTGCTCAAAGTTGCTACAGGCAACAGCATTGCATGCATGACAGCGTCGAAGCATTGGTTGCCGTACATGTTGAAAGATTCTCGGAATTTCGCGAACAGTTGCAGGTACGACAGCGATTCTTACGACGAGGTCTTCATCTGAATCAATGGGAGTCTCCTACACGAGGTTCTTCATGCGTCCCCAGATGAAGAAATCGATACATGTTAAATCGGGCGATCTTGGTGGCCAGGCGATGAGTCCATCCCGTCATATTCATCGGTTCCCAAAAAGTGGTGTTCAGATAATCCCGCACATCATTTCTGAAATGTGCTGTCGCTCCGTCGTGTTGAAACCACATTCGTCTGCGAATAGCCACGGCAATATCTTCCAGAAGTCTCTGCAACGTTTCTTCAAGAAATGCTGGATAAATCTTCCCGTTGAGTCGGGGATGCAGCAGGTATGGCCCAATGAAAATGTCATGGACGATACCCACCCAAACATTGATGGAGAACCGTTGTTGATGACCATGCGCTATTGTGGCATGTGGATTTTCGTGCGCCCAAACGTGAGAATTGTGCACATTAAACAGACCCTCACGTGTGAAAGAAACCTCATCTCAGAAGAGCACATGAGCCAGAAAATCAGGCTGCACTGCAGTCGACTGCAGAAACCAGTGCACGAATACCGCACAAAGAGGGTAATCCTGAGGTTGCAATGCCTGGATTCTCTGACGATGAAACGAATGTAGCTGCTGCTCAGACAACACTCTCCACGAGGGCATGGTTCACACCGAGGCTATGTGCAAAAGCTCGTGTGCTTGTGCTTGGATTGTCCTCAATCCTCCGTAGGATCTCTTTTTCCATGTCAGGAGTGTGTATGATTCTCTCACGACTAGTGTCATGCATGCTTGCATGTAATATTCCAGTTTCTCACAGTTGCCGATGCAAACGCGCAAATGTTTGGTGGTTTCGCACACTTCTGTTTGGGAAGTACTGTCGGTACAACCTCACAGCAGCTCTTCCGTTTCCATTGGCAGTCCCATACGCCAGATGCATGTCAGCCATCTCAACAGTCGCGAAACACTCCCTGTTACATGTAATATGTCTGATTTACGAATGCCAACGGCAAACATAAGTCCGTTCTCCATTCCCACTTCGCCCCTCTAACCAATTGCAGCGCCGCCTACCAGCGCTCTCTGGCACCGAAGTGTTACATCAGCGGATATACATTCATAGACAAAAAAGATTTGTCTTCGTGTTCCCTATCTCCCATTGAAATTTATACAGAGAATTTTGAAACACCCTGTATACAGACAGTATTATCCCGATGAATGTGTGCAGTCTCTGAATTGCGGAGCATCTGGTTTTTGTCATTCATTATATTACCTGTATACAAACGGTGACTTCCCATCCGGTACACTCGCTAAACACAGCACAAGCAACAAGGAGCCTCGGCGATCCCACTGCTAGGTGAAGAACAAGAGGCTTAATCGAGCCACAGACAATCCGCTTGACATGCGCAATTCTTCGTTGTCTCCTCGCAAGTCCCAGTTCTAATGAACCACCAGATAGTTCACGTGATGTTTCCCGGGGACGTTAAGGTCTCTCGGACAATGGGACATGGATATCATTCATTATTGTGCCACGTCTACTCTCGTTCCCAATGTACAGGGGCGCTGGGCTCTAACTAAACGCACACGGGACATTTCTTCACACAGCCTCCCAAACCGAATCCCCTGCTGGCGTTCTGTCGTTAAGCAGAAAGGGCCCTGTCGCCAAAATGGCGATTCTAGCTCTCTTCCCTTCCACCTTGGTTCACTGAGTCCCTACAAAGAGGTTTCTCAATTTTTTGCCTGGCCTCTTAAAATGTTAATTACTCAAATGCGGCATTGATGCCCTAATCAGTTGAGATATGACAAGATTTCAGTACATCGACAAGATTTCACATTATTAACGTAATTTTTAATTCCAAACGAACACTGCATATAAATATAATATATACATTTCGATTTAATCGTACTTCTACAAGCATACTTTCCAATATCAAGCATGAAGATTTCTAGTCGTGACATTCCATTATTATTCACCAGGGAGTATTCTGGATGATTCCATTATGGATAATTATTTTTACACCATCAAGATTATCTGGGGAGCAGGAATGATGATTAAAATCCACCCTTTTTAGAATGCTAGTGACTAGAACAATGTACTATTTGTTGCCAGATGTTCAGCAACCACGGCAATCCCCGGTTCCGTCTCACGACACTACCAAGTTAACGGAAAGCCGTGACTATCTAGAGTCGGGGCAAGAATGCGCCATATAGACGCACCTCATCCCCGACCTCACATGGCAGCAGTCCTATAAAAGGAAAGCTAACCACCGGAAGAAACTTGAAAATTAATGAACAAGGATATGTAAATCCAAGTTCGCTCGGCACCCGGGGTAGAGACTCTTAGTGGGGCCCAGACATTGAAAGGGCTCGTGCCTATTAGGGGACCAAATCCGTTCAGCCGTGCCCTTGAACTTGCTCCATGGACCACCTGATCTGAGGTCTTGACACCGTCCAACCGGGCCGCCAAACCGGTCAGTGATATCTTCGACCTCGGCTGGTCTTGGCTCTGTCCAACCGGGGACCCAATCCGGTCAGCAAAGTCTTCGACCGGTTGCTGGGCCCAAGGCCCCCCTCCCCCGACCACCACCACCATGTCAAGGTGGTCCCCTATCGGGGGGTAGTGACTAGAACAGAGGAAAAAATATTAATATGCAAATTACTCGTAATTTTGAATAAAAAAATATTAAAATGGTAGAATAATTTTACACCAGAACGCCATTCGGTTTATCCAGATCCATATCCCCCCCCCCTCACACACACACACACACACACACGCACGCGCAAATATAAACACACTTTTCATTTTTTTTTTCTAGATCCGGGCTTGATAATCACTACTATAAGGTCATCATTATCAAATGAATCCTGTGAAACGTTAAATCTTTGAAGGTTAAATATTTAAATATAATAAATACATTTCGATACTGAAGGTTCATCACTTTTAAGATAACGCTGCACTAACTCTGATTATTCCTGTTTTCCTTGATCTCTTCGTTTGCAAAACAACAGACTCATTTTTGTGCAATTTGTTTCAAGAGTTAACTGCTAGTGACAAACAGTCCACGAAAGCAAAGCAAGAAAATGTTGCCTAAAGATTCTGATAATTAACAAATAGAGAAAGATTCAATAGAGTAACGTCC
The DNA here is from genome assembly GCA_038380435.1 of Ryuthela nishihirai. Lineage (NCBI taxonomy): Eukaryota > Metazoa > Arthropoda > Arachnida > Araneae > Heptathelidae > Ryuthela > Ryuthela nishihirai. The sequence continues at coordinate 25,861,934 of JAWZYU010000015.1, forward strand.
AGTGGTTAGCTTGTTTGGCTACTGATTAAAGGATCTGAATTTCAGCCACGGGTGTTTCTTTTCTATGTTGTTGTCCTTCTCAGGTCTTGCCTTCTTCACAGGTCTTCTCTACTGAGTACGAAACCGACAGGCTTCTGTGAGACCTCTGTGGTAAGCATGTGCTTGAGAGATAATTTGTTAAAAATTCATTAAAACTCGTATAACGTGCACCCGGCAAAAACTAAATCTTTATAATGAACAATATGCGGCCATGCTGGTCGAATGCTACTTAATAGAGGTTGGGTTGGGTTGTTTTACCTCTGAGCGGCATTTTTTTGCACACCATGGGCTAAATACTTAATAGAGGAAAGCCGTGCTGTCAGTTGGTGCGCGAAATTTTTCCAAGGTTTCCATCCTTTCCCATGATATCTTTGTGTGTGCGTAGTGAACTCAGGATGTGTTGAACTTATCACCGCAAGTCCTTGCAATCCCTTTGAAATCCGAGTGTGTAAGGGGTTCCAGCGTTTCTACAAATAAAAAACATTAAATTTAGACTCAGAATTTTCCGGTTTTGTGAAATCATCAATTTTATTCACTTTTATTTCCGTCAGAATATTTTTTTCACCTTTCTTTTTGCTATCCCATGGTACCGTTATCCAATGAATCCCTTTTTTTCCAACTTTCTCTGAGCCTTTGGGGTCCTTATGACCTGGCACTCTTGGGGTCCTTATGACCTCACACTGTAAGTTCTTTTTGAAATTCTTTGTAAATATCTTCAACTTGATCAAACAAGCTGCATCTCTAATTCCATAAGTGTATTCCACAGAGCAGAAGATTCCTTTGTGAAGTCTACAGTTACTCTATTTAATGTTACACTCACTATTGGATCCTCACTTTCTAAATTTAGGGATAAGATTTCTTGAAGAGTATTTGCATTGACAGAAATGTGACAGACATGAAAAACTTTGTATGACAGAAGTTGCTTCCCTTTGTTTATACTTAATGATCTGTTGATCGTTACAGTTTCTTCTGTTCCACGTAAAAATTCTGCGATCTCTTCTTGCCTACGTGAATTCTCTTTTAATCCCATGTGGAGCCTCTCAATGCTTATAGCATTGAATTTAATACAAAATGATCTAACAATATCTTTTGCTGATGGAAATGACTGAACTAGTAATCCATTTTTATCATCCATAAATACAGCATTAAAAAATTCTGGTTGATCTAGATTACCTACAAAAGCATCTGTATATAAAGCATTTCTTTCTTCTAAATGTCCGGTTTACAAGGATCCTGGGGTGGGGGATTGGTTCAGGAGATGGCACACTACGCTCGTAATCTGTGTTCGCACCTGGGCTAGCGTTAAAGAGGGTTGGGTTGTTTTACCTCTGAGCGACACTTTTGTTCACACAATGATCTAAATGTCCAATTCTCAAGGATCTTAATATGGGGGTTTGTTCAGTCGATAGCGCACCAGTCTCGTACTCTGTGATTCGACCTGAACCAGCGTTAAGAGGGTTGGATTGCTTTACCTCTTAATGGCACTTTTGTTCACACAATAATCTAAATCATCGGACAGACAGAGGATCTTTACCACCAAGATCTGGACGAGAGTTAGCAGAGAAAATTCTGAATTCAGTCATAGTTTGAACTCGAACTTGGGAACTGCAGATTATGATCCTGGTGTGACTACCTCTTGTCTTGTGAAACCTACTTAAAGGAAACATCCTCTAGAAAAAGTTCGTCGGTTACATACAATATTAAATAGATACAGGGGTTACAAGAGTACAATTTCTCCATCGAACATCGAAGTGGAATAATGCATAGAAATGCAGATGCTCTTTCCAGACGCCCATGTATTGACAACTGTAAACATTGCTATAATGCAGAGTGGAAATATTGTACTAAAGAGATGATGCTCATATGACAAATGACATCGACACAAACAAACAGTGATATTCCTAACTGTGGACATCTGGAATCTAATAGAAATTAGAAACACCTAACTAGACGATAAAGATATAAGGCCAATAATGGATTTAACCATTATTGGCCCTTATCAAAAGTTCCCTCCCCCTTTATTAAAAACCCTATCAAAACTGCTACACCCTCGTTAATTAATCCGTTATCTGTCCCTTATCAAAAATCCTTCCCTCCTTATCAAAAATCCCTCCCCTTTATTAAAAACCCTATCAAAACTGCCACACCCTCGTAAATTAACATGAGATTTTTAGGTCTTATAAATCAAGTCCCTGTGAGTCATTATCTCCATACATTCATCGCCTCCTATTGGTCTATTATATTTCCTGAAAAACCTTTGGTCCTGATTGGTTGTCCCAGATGGCGCTGCTTTCACACGTTAAATAGGGTGCAACCGCCGAGTGCGTCATTGTCCACGATGCAGGCTAGCAATCCAGATGTGTGGTGTCTTGGTGAAGATATTTACATCTTGCCTTCGCTGTTCAAAAATAAGTTTTCGGTGCACGTACGTCATTACAAGAAATATGAAAATGGTGAACTCATCTACCCTACACCTACAGGGGTTACCTCTCAATACCTGAATGGGAGGCTTTGTTTGCAATGGTGCCCCACATCGAGGATCGAGGGAAAATCGGTCCCGATCAACGGACGTGGTACGTGATGCCCAATTTACGCGTGTACATGTACCGCAACGAAGGTGGAGAACGCTTTCCTGGCTAATTCTGGCTAAATTCGTTGTACGAGGTTAGCCAGAACAGTTTATAGTAGATATCCCTACAGTTACAGGTGTTACACTTTCATTACACCAATGGCAAAGGTCGAGTTGTGAGTCGCATTATATATCTGAACGCGTCGTAGTGGTTTACATTTGCTATCCATGTAGGTGAAGTGATGGCTGTTGTAGGTAATGTGTGTGGAACACTCAAAGATCACCATCTCTGTACTGCTATTATAGAACATTCCGAATCAGTTCTACCCTTCGTGCTGGGTCCTGCTTTTGAGGGACCCTACTGTGTTTATCAGATATTGGTGGATATATTTCAACAAGAATTAACACGTCTGATACCGTTAGATGGACTTCACAACCCGAAGAAAAACTACCAACCATCGTAGGGTGGTTGGGTGACTTAGACATTGACACGTTAGCACAAGTGTTTGTAATACGGCCTGGACACGGGGTCTGTTGAATTTTATAGATTCTGGATTTGTTTGTACTCTGAAATATAATACTATTTTGGATGATGCAAAAAATTAAATGTATAAATTAGTTAAATAAAAAATTGTAACCTATATAATGTGTCTGTCTTTTCATTCTCTTTCATTTAATCTTAGTAAGGATAGGAGAAAGAAGGTCTGTAGCTAGTGTTGGAAGCGTAATCATAACAGTGTTAACGATAGTGGTGCTTGTATTAGAACTTGTGGCCCCTAGTAAAAATATTCAGTGTGGAGAGTCAAAAGCTTTAGGCAGTGAATACAAAATTCGCGTGTGTAACTTAACAGTGGACATCAGACAGTTTATAGGAGATATCCCTACAGTTACAGGTGTTACACTTTCATTACACCAATGGCAAAACCTAGTGGGGTACGACGTCTGAGTGCAGCAGAAAACAAAACTCTGGAAATCCATTATTTCGACCCTGAAAGAGGATTCGGTAGTGTAAAAAAGTTAGCTCAGAATACAGGGCTGCCACTCAAACTCCTCCGAAAATGGCTAGAAAAGCAACCCGCCTACACCCTACACAAGCCCGTGCATCGGACATTTCCCAGAAACCGTACTACGTCACAGGTTTAGACAAACAATGGCAAGCCAATCTCATAGTTGAGAAAAATCTAACTCGCTTCAATGACGGTTATCGTTACATATTAACGGTCTTCGATGTGTTCTCAAGGTATGGGTGGTGCCTATGAAGACAAAAACAGGGAAAGAAATGGTGTCAGCTTTCAAAAAAATCCTTTCCGAGGGACGATCTCCCATGAATTTAAACACGGATCAAGGTACCGAATTTACCAACAGAGTGTTCCAGAAATTCCTGAAAAAGACAGTTATTCGGTTCTTCGTCACCTACTCTGACAAAAAACCAGCTTTGGTGGAGAGATGGAATCGTACACTACGCGAGAGACTTGGGAGATATTATACACGCAATAACACATACCGGTACTTGGACGTGTTGCAATGTGTTGTACGAGGTTACAATGCAACAGTTCATAGTGCACACTATATGGCTTCCAAGGACGTGGCCTTATGCAATGAAGACGGTGTATGGGTAAGACTTTACGGTAATCCACCCAAAGAAAAAGAAACAATATTTAATATGGGTAATAAATATTTAAAGTGGGGTACACAGTTCGACTAGCCAGTCTAAAAGTACCCTTCAAGAAGGCAGGTATGCATTTGTGGACTGAAGAAATTTTTATAGTCAACTGGGTGTTACTCCGTCAGCCCCAGGGGGCGGGGGGGGCTCAGTCGGTAGCGCACCAGGCTCGTAATCTGTAGTTCCCAGGTTCGAGTCCCAGCTGGGTCAGCGTTGAAATTTATCTCCGCAAAATTCCCCACCCTGCCCACGGTCAGTAGGGGACACCGATGGGTTTGGAAAGGACGCCGTCCGTCGGATGGGACGTTAAGCCGTGGCCCCGTGTGCGGGAAAGCCTGTGCACGCTAAAGAACACGCTGGATGGCCTTGACGGGAGGCTACCATCTGTCTCCCAACAGCTGTTCCAGTGGGTCCCCTCCCCCAACCTTCTCTGAGCCTTCAGGGTCCATGTGACCTGGCCATTTAGCCCATGGTGTGCAAAAAAGTGCCGCTCAGAGGTAAAACAACCCAAAAAAAAAAAAAAAACGTCAGCCCCCTGTATACATCATAAGGGATTCCGAGGGAGAAGTGTTGAAGGGCACATTCTATAAAACAGAACTTCAAAAAGTGATCAAACCCGAACTTTACTGGGTTGAGAAAATAATCAAGAGAAAAGGTCAAAGGGCACTGGTCAAATTCCGCGGTTATCCCAAACCTTCGGGGATTCCTAAAAAATGGATAGTTTCTACCTGACCCTACCCTCCACGGCAAGTCAGAACGTTTACCCGAACAATTCGCAGAGTGATTTCATGGTTCATATAGCACAACCCCTAAGACTAGGGGGGAAATGGAAAGTGGGGTTAACAGAAGTTCACTTACCCGTGAGCTGGTACAATGTCGATGGTTCTAATGACACATATCATTATTATGCTCCTGCTCCCTTTGAAGAATACTGGAAAATCAACCGTAAACCAGGCAAAATAACTCGAATGGAGCTGTTGTCTCACCTCTCTGCTCAGCTCCCCAAAGAAATATTGGTTCATATAACGGTGGTTACTGGGTGTTCAAACAAAGTGAGGGATACGGTTTGATGTTCCCTAAAACGAATCTCAGCAGGCTTCTGTGTGTCGGCGAGGGAGAAGTTGACAAACCCTTCCACCAACGATTTACTACCAAACTGTGCAATACTGCAACAGTCGATATAGATGACGATTGTTATTTCTACGTGATTCCACCACGTAGTTTCCACGAACGAAAGGTACCCCATGGACGATAGGAAACTGCTGAATCATTATTCGATGCAATGAACCAGGTCATGTCCTACAAGTTGAGAAAAGCTTTCCGTTTCAAGCAACAGGCTGATCACACAATGTTGATGGATGCAGACAAACTACATTTCATTAAATTTCATCATTCGAACCCTGGATTAGGAGACATGTTAGGAATCACTAAATTAGATTTTCCATTGAATAAAGCCACGGGTGACTACCCCATCGATATGAACAGAGGAATATACGGTATTTATTTGCATTCAGAACTGATGGCACCTCAGTTGTTAGGTGATACTCATGGTGAACTGTTGCGTGTTGTGAATCCTGCCATCAGAACCAGTAATAACGAAGCCATCGTTGCAGTGTATCAACAACCTGATTACTGCCCCCTGGCAAGAAACAGTTTCGAGAGTGTGAGAATCTTCCTTTGCACCGATACAGGAGAACCCCTGCATTTTAAATTTCGTAAAGTTTTAGTCAAGTTACATATCTGCCATGAGGGTTAAATTCGTTCCCCTTTCTGCAGACACCTATGTGCGCAGGGTGTGTTCCGGGGTCCACGTTATCAGGGAGGTGATGGGCTTGGTAGCATCTTTGCCACTATTGGACGTTTCATCAGCCCTCTCTCATCTCATCTTGTACGACCGGCGCTGGCCACCCTATGTAAGGGTGGGCTACGGTTCGTTTCAGAGATGGCCCAAGGGCAAAACTTCAAAACGGCCACCAAAGCAGGGTTGCGTGAAGCCAGTGCAGACCTGTTGCAACGTGCCAGTTCCAAGCTGTGGGGAGGAAAAGGGATAAAACGCCGCCATCATCATCCTAATGTTCATAAAATGAAGAGACTCTGTACCGTGAAGGACGTGTTTTCATCATGAGGATTCAGAAAATTCACGCTGATTCTGGCGATTGTGCCAATTCCAAACTGGATCTGTTTCTGGTTCCCCCACCACTGTCTCACAACTTGAAATAAGCTGCTATGTCAATTATTTACCTGTGGCTTCGCTGGAAGGTAATGCTCCACTTGAATTCATTGTGAAAGGAACAGATGATTACATTGATATATCCCGTTGCCACCTGCGCCTTGTCTTGAAAATTGTGAAATCCGATGGTACAGCCCCGTCGGAAGTGATTGCCCCCCTACAATCATTTCTTCCACGCCCTCTTCAATCAAGTAAATGTCTTCCTCAACGATCACCTAGTGAGTGCTTCTCACACCCTGTACTCCTACAGGGCGTACCTGAAGACTCTATTGAATTATGGTACCGATGCCACATGACGTCTACTTGATTGATGAGACGTCTACTTAATTGAAGATGGCTTGGAAGAAATGATTTCAGGGGGCAATCACTTCCGACGGGGCTGTACCCTCGGATTTCACAATTTTCAAGACAAGGCGCAGGTAGCAACGGGATAGATCACTGTAATCATCTGTTCCTTTCACAATGAATTCAAGTGGAGCAATACCTTCCATCATCCTAGGATGATGACGGTGACGTTATACAAAGTCAACTCGGTACGTCACTCTGGTACCTCGACACCCCTGGTAAAATGGAACTGACCTGTCGCGAGAAGGAGGAATGGCATCAGCGCAAGGGGTACATAAAGTCAACAGGTATCAAACTCATCTCGTGGATCCATGCCGACCTGTTCAATCAAGAACGTTACCTACTCAATCAGGTCGATCTGAGACTGCGTTTGTTAAGGTCCAAGCCTGAATTCTGTCTCGTGACAGGTGAAGTGGACCCCTCTTGCAAAGTACAGATTCACGAAGCCGAATTTTTCGTGTGCAAAGTCAAACCCACTTCCAGTGTCATCCTTGCACACGCTCGCCTACTGGGTTCCGAGAGTGCCAAGTACCCCCTACGCAGAACAGATTTACACATGTTCTCCATCGCAGCGGGTCTGACGAGTGTGAACCATGACAATTTATTTCGTGGACAACACCAGTACGTCTGGTACTGAATATGCTGGAAAGTACCAGTCTGAATGGATCGTACAAAAAAAATCCCTTCAACTTCCAACATTTCGTCTTAAACTACATCAGCCTTCACATTGACAATGAACAGCAGTCCTACACCCCCGACTTTACGAATGGACGTTATCTCCGATGTTACCAAGGATTATTGGAAGCTGTGGATGCCTGGAAATCAGAGAGTGGTATTAACTTATCGCGAAAAGCCTATGGCGAGGGTTTTACACTGTTTGGATTCCAATTGACCCCAGAGCAACGTGAATGCAATCAAGTGTTTTCTTTAATAAAGAGCGGTAGTGTGAGAGTCGAATTAAAGTTTGCCAGGGCACTACTTACATCAGTCACAGTGATCATGTATGCAGAATACCAGAATTTGCTCGAAATCCCATTGGATCGTAAAATCCTGTTTGACTACAGCTCATGAAAACCTATCAGTTAGAATCCACCCGCTCGATGTTACCGACAGGTCTAGGTGTGTTTCCACGTGACAGACTACCTCGTCGACAGAATCGACCAATCAGAAGCCTTGTTTATCTACAATACCGATCCGTCCACCAAGCCAAGCACTTTTTAAGTACCCATTGGATAGCTGTTTACAAGAAAGGAACCCATGTGGATCACTTTGACCCCTTGGGGACAAGTCCCGATGTGTCCATGCAAGAATACTACAGTCAGCTAGGCATACATCATGTGTTACATCCCTCGATACCTCTGTAGGACCCTATGGGAGACACTTCCAGTGCTCATTGTCTGTATTTCCTGTTTAAAAGAGCGAGCGGTTCGATTCTTCTCACAGTATTGCACAGCGATTACACGTGTCGAGCCGACTTTAACGACTGCATGGTGGTACGATGGCTCTCCGAACTCCTTCAAATATTTTAATTGCCGCTCCTTCTCAGTGTGGAAAGATGACTTTCACTCTGAAACTCATCAAAGAAGCTGGTCAAGTGTTCGACCCCCCACCCCAACGTATCGTTTACTGCTACGGGGAGTGGCAACCTGCCTTTGAGCCCTTTAAGAAAACTGTGGATTTTATGAAAGACTACCCGTGGATCTGGAATTTGAACCCCTCAGACCTACGCTTCTGGTGCTGGACGACTTGATGGAACAGTCTGTAGCCAGCGAATGCATATCTCAACTGTTTATTCATGGTGATCATCATAAAAATATCACGATTGTCCTGATCTTGCAAAACTGTTTTTAAAGGGAAGACATTCGAGGACTATATCACTCAATGCACACTATATGTTTTTATTTCGCAACTGTCGGGATGCTTCACAAATAACGCATCTGGCAAGACAAGTGTTTTCACATCATTCCAAACTCCTGACCGACACTTGTAGACTAGCAACACAACCTCCCTGTGGTTATTTGTGCGTGGACCTTCATCCTAGAACATTGGACATTGAGCGACTCCGTGCAAAGATCCTCCCTTCTCAATATCCTGAGATATTCTATGTTCCAAATGAAAGTTAGATCTCAGGTCCGTTCCTACACTGTTTACCAAAACTTGGTGGAAAGCAACGTGCAGCTCTGTTGAAACACATCTCCGACCCTCATATGTATGCTCTATGTGAAGTGTGTGCCAATTTCTTAAAAGGCAACATACCCGTTTCTCGTAGAGTATTAAAGAATTTGCAAAAGCACAAGATTGTCATAAGAAGTTTAGCCTCCAAACGTGCTTCTGTCCGTCACAAGAAACACCTCTTGCAAAGGGGGTCAGGGTTTTTGTTCCCTCTTCTTACAGCAGCCTTACCACTGTTGGGTTCGTTATTTTGAAAATGATGTCTGTCAAGGCTGTAGAACTACGCCACATCCGTAAAAAAGTGAGCGATTAAGACACAGAGATGAAGAAAATACTGGAATCGGACGTTGATGATAAAACTGAAAAGTACCTGGCTGTGTTGAAAAATTACCTGATATTTAACAGACAACTTAAAGCACCACACGAAGTAAAGGTCGACATTCCACTCTCCAGACAGCAAATATTATCAGTACCACTATCCAGACAGCAAATATCAGAGACTTATGATCACCCTCAAGATGACATTGTCGAATTTGTTCAGCCCCCCCCCCCCCCCCCCATCCGTCGTAACAAAAGGAAATTAATTGAGTGTACTCCTTATTGAATATATCTGTTAAAAATTGTATTTCCAAGACTTGTGTTAAATATTGTATGAAACCTGTTAAAAATATTATTTTGAAACAATGTGTTAAAAAATTGTACTATCTGTGGTATTCAATAAAAAAATTAAAACTGATATACGTCTCTGTGTTAATTGTTTCCGTGAATTAGTTTCCACAACGCCACCAGATGGCATCACGGAAACTTCATCAAGTTTTTGTAAATAATTTAAATGTTATTCCTCCCAAACCTTCGCTACCATAAAAGTATTATACATCACCATGATGCTGAATTTTCCATCCCAATCAATATTTTTCCATCATTTAACTCACATAGTGTTGAAGATTGTGAAATAAGAGACTGATTTATAAAAACATTTTTATTGAGCTAAAAATTTGGCACAGTTAAAAAATATTTCAATGCAGAAATTATAAATTACAAGTGTGTCGATTTCAAAAACTATAGCAAAAGTTTAAAAATATTTCAATGCAGAAATTATAGAACATTAATCTGACAATTTCAAAAATTATAGCAAAAGCTTGAAAATATTTCAATGTAGACATTATAAACTACAAGTGTGTCAATTTCAAAAATTATGGCAAAAGCTTAAAAAATATTTCAATGCAGAAATTATAAAACATTAATCTGACAATTTCAAAAATTATAGCAAAAGCTTAAAAATATTTCAATGTTGAAATTATTGACAATTATAGCAATATAAAAACAGTACTGATATAAAAAAAAAACATTTCAAGTCATTACAGCATGCATAATCAAACAGTACTGGAGATGATTCCCTTCAAAATATCCCATCATTCCCCATTTGGCGAAGAACGCTCAAAGCTGCAGAAAGACGGCAGCCTGATAGAGGGTGCTGCCTGTGCCGGCTGGAAGAGCAAACGCACAGAGATGTCAATCATCCGGCGAAGCGCAGAGCAGATCCAAGCCCGATCATTGGCTTAACACTCTGCGCCTTGTCTCCCCACGGCAGCTTCGCCTCCGTGGCTGCTGGACTTAGAAAAAATTGGCATCGCTCGATAGGAAGGCTGGCGATGACAAAACACATATTTCAACAAATCATAGAAAAATAACTGAAACTTAAAACTAAAAACTACACTATATTTACAAAATTATTTATACATCCATCAGATCGATAAGATTGTCTAGCTGTAGATCGTTGTACCCATAAGGTACAGAAACAGTTTCACCAGGGGGAAGATAACGTTTATCCAAATTCACCTTGAATTTCTTGATCATAGGCTTATTAACTAGAGAGGCCTGCACTCTGTTTCGCACCACATTAAATGGGACGACGAAACTCTGGCTGGTTGGAGAGTGTTCCAAAACCATAGATTTCAATAACTGAAAATTGATTGTACTTTTTACGGTTTTTCTGTGTGAGAATTAGACCCTTGGCAAGAAGAATCTCATCTCCATTGCTAAGCCTCAATGCATAGCTTTTAGCTGAAGCTCCCATGTAGTCGGTGATTCGAACACTGGCACCATATTTTGATTTAATTTCCGACACCCACGATCCGAGAAACTGTCCTTCTGGAGGGATGAAGGTATCGGAAGGACTTGTAGTGAAAATCACAGAGTCAGTGTCTGAATAGACAGCGCGTCGTCCGAGTTTTGATAGCAGCGCATATAATTCCAGCCGTGCATGACTCATCACCATAGCGGCCAGAATAAGGTTACCTTTTAGGTTGACAGGAGTTGCCTCATCGATCAGACGGTGACTCACCAGAACGGCAGCTGCATTGATGGGTGCAATGTCGGTAATGATTTTGGAGGCATCCGATAAAAGTTCCTTATACTGGACAGGGCAGCTCACGATGGTGGTATGTGTCCGGGTTAGATTCTCCACATTCTTACCCCAAGCAGAGTCGAGGAAAGTTCTGAGACCTGCCTCGAGATGGGGTTGTTTTTCACTTCAGACGGAAGGATTCGAACCCCCTCGGCCTGAAAAAAAGCCTCACAAAACGCCTCTTTTTCGACGTCTGTTTTGGCGTCTGGAGGGAAACCTGTGTATATCTGCTTAACACCTAGGAAGGTATCTATGTAACCAGCATAGGCCTAGGAAGGTGTCTATGCCTAGGAAGCCGTAAAAGCCTAGGAAGGTATCTATGTAACCCCTTTTTAACTGGCAGGATCGTACTGGACCACGGAATCGAAGTGCCACACATTGTATATCTTCACGAGTTTGTACCTGGCTCTCACAGCTGTGTAAATTTCAAATGTGCACCACGATCCAGTTAGGGCTCGCTGTTTCATGTAATGGGCACAAGGGGACGCCAGTTGTCCTCCAGCACAAGAACAGCAGAGTGGAAAGAGTAGCTTGCCGTTGGCCTTGAACGCAGCACAGGGATTAAGAGATCGCTAGGTGGAAGGAGGGTTGCGTGCATCACACCGAAATAAAAGTCCACGTCACAGACAAAGTCCTGTGTGATCCTTCGAGGATGTCCTTTGCCATAGGGAGGTTTATTGCACACTGCTGGGTACAAAGAATTGACGTCGTAATATTCGAGGACCACGCCCTGGTCCTCGGAAGCGTAGCACGCTATACACTTGGTCCTCCTGCCGAACAGAAAATCCCGAGCGTCGATTCTTCTAATAGGCTCAATATTTTTATGTAGGGTGGCCAATGTCTGATCCGTGTGCAGTAAATGATCAAAGTCATGTTCCCACATAATCTTGATTTCATAATCTGGCATCAAAAGTTTTATGGCTCCAAGTCGGTCGAGGGTTCTGTTATAGAGAGCTGAAAATTTTTTTTTCCGCAGATTGGATGGCCTCGGGCGAAAGCACTGGACGCATCCATGATGCCAACACCCCATCGCTTCAAAGATGGTACGTGTGGCATGACAAATACCATCAAATTTAAATTCGGAAATTTTAAATTCCCCCTTAGGCGAGCGAGCCATTTGAATTTCGATGTTATTTTTCTTAGCCTCGTACTGCAGCCAGGCCATCGCTTTCAGCGACTGCCTGTCATTGCTGGATGAGTAGCCTTATTGCGGGCAGACACTTAACACATTCTTTTGTAGAAATTTTCCACGAAATACCCGTTGACAGGCGCCGGCACTGGTGAGATCTTCTGCGAAAGGGTCGACTTCAGTTAGGGCGATGAAATCGAGCCGAATTTTTTCCCAACTCTTCTGAAGTAAAACCGTATCGGCTTCACAATAAAAAAAGATGTTCTCTTTGAAAGTCCCATTCTTTGAGGGAGGCAGTGGAATACCAACAGTCAAATTCAGCACACGTAGTGGCATTCATATCTTCAGGCCGAAAGTAACTAGTGTCAGGAATCGAACCCACATACTGTAGATTATCTTCCTTGACGAACTCGAACGGGAAAAATCCTTTCACCGTTTCCACGTTAAAGGTTTTGGAAAATGTCCTCAAAAGTGCCTGGATAAAAGAAAAGCTATCGATGAATCGAATTTCAGTCCATTGAGGAAAATACCTAGAATTTTCGACCCTTGAAACACTAGGTCTGGTTTCAGCAGATGACGATAAAGATAATCAATCACAAACATACCATCGAAGCCACGGAAATTGTGAGCTATGACGGTCGTGTTCGAAAATCGTTGTTTACCGGGCTGCATTTCCCTCAGGAGCCAGTCCATAAATTTATTGACATCGGGAAACAATACTACATGCCACTCGTCTTCTGCTTTATAAGTGGCCACACGCAGGATAGGCTTTAACACGCCGTCCGTCAGTTGAACAGTTTCAACGTCAAAAAAAATACAGTTTTGCTCCACTAGCTTTAATTTCAGTGGTTCAACAAACTGAGGTTTATTTTAACGGTACAGGTGTTTCATTTTAGGATCGAAAATGTCCATGCACTTTATATAGCGATGATGTTGCTGGCAGGATTGCTGGAGATGCGCCTGAAAGCAATCAGGACACCTCAAGTACATACTACAGTGAGGACACAGAAGGGGGTCTCCACTGTGGACGACGTCCTGCGACAGACACCGTAGGTGCCTTTACATATGTGACCTGGACGATTGTAGGCCTTTAAACAGGTAGTCCATAATTTATTCTTACCGAAAAGTCCTGCAGGAGTAGCAATGATGTCAAAATGATGATCATGGTAAAGTAGAAAGAGACTCTAGGTGGCCTCAGGTCCTACAAATACAGGGAGGAAGCAATCTTCAGCCGAATAGACCACTAGACGGAGAGCGGGTGACAAATGCTGCTGGGAGATCTTGACTTCCGGTATGCTGCAGGGAGCGACGGGAACGCCTGCCGCTCGATGTAATTGAAGGGCTTTGCTGAGTTGAAGCTTATGATGGCTTCTTCTCACACCTTCGTACTTGTTAGACAAGTCTCTTTTTTAAGTTAAGTTCTCTAGCCACCACTAGAGCTCTAGCTAGGTACGTATCGTCGTCGTTCTGGATCGCTACTACAGATTTTTTATTTTTTAACAACGAATCCATATCAACAAGATTACGAGTTTAAGGTGCATGACGTTTACCACCGCAGCCGACACGATCCAGATCAGCACATACGAAATCAAATTCCATATAGCTGTGGGGTCCGATTCCTTCATTCGATTGAATGATTCGTTCTAGTGCCATCATGAATCGCTCCTCAGTCAATTCGTTTCTCTTACACAGAGGAAGATTAATGGCATTCTTGATAGAGTACGAGCGAAACACTAGATGTACATGACTGTATTGGCCTTGGGGTACAAGCTCACATAATAATTTGGCATGCAAGTTCCGGAAAGTCGGTAGAAAATTATATGCTTCGACATCATCCATGCCACCAAGACATATACTAGTCAACACAAATTGAGTTTTGAATTTAGCTGAATTGAAATTCCTCACGTTCACTATATCATACTGAGGAACGGAGAGTCCAGCAAAGGTCGTTCCACCCCTGGAACGATGGAGCGCTGTGGTGTGGTGAAGTCCTTGGCAGTAGAGTGTGATTAAGGCCCAGCCACTGAATCGTCCAATGGGTGTGCCGGGATGTAAGCGTAACTCGTCCGCCCTGCGGTAGAGGATACTCAACGGGCATGATGAAGAGCTTTTCCCCCACATTGGAGGGGTGACAAACACTGGCGTTTCAGCTCCGGACATTCGATGGTTGAAGGGCACTTTGCTGCTGCATTCTAGCTGATTCTCCTGGGCCAGTAGACTGTCAAAGGCATCGGCGACGTCCTTCCTTTCGATGTCCAACACAGCAGCGTATTTGTACTCACGGATAAGAGACATTTTTCAGCGATGAAATAGCTTCATAATTCTTACTATCAGCACACACAGAGTAACAGCAAGGAATGACATAGTGGTCCGATGTCGAGTTTATGTACTCTCAAATGTTATCTCATAAACACCCATGGGGTCAAGATACATCTTTCGACATGAACAAGGTCAAGCAAAACAGTGACCTTTACTGCTATCTGATAAACCCCTCATGGGAAAGATACGTTCGAAGTAAACAGTGGGGCTAAAGTGGCATCAGAATAATTTACTTAGCTTCTATTTTTAATGTAGGAAATAATTTCATCAGACCTTATCAGCAACAAATGCAAATATTGCAGTGCAGATAGTGTGTATCGACAGTTCAGTCTGCAATCACCCTCTTGACCCCGCTGATAAGAAGAGACCAATGCCACGTACTCTGCAAGGTATGTAGATATTAAAATGCGAATTCAGATCTTATCAGCAACAAATGCAAATATTGCTGCGCAGTTAGTGTGCATCAGCAGTTCAATCTGCAATCACCCCTTGACCCCGCTAATAAGAAGAGACCCATGTCATCGTCCTCAGTAGGGGTGAGGTACCGAACGCTTGTTGTGAAATGCATGTCTTGGGACTTAATGAAAGTCGAATTCGCAAAATATGGGACCTGGTAATTATTTTTCAGGATTGCATCAGCCATTCTGAGAGGGGATGATCTGAACGTTGCCTATGATATGCTGAACGAAAGTTCAGTTATATATATATATATAAATACCCCCCTCAAGCAGTTGCTTGCCACAGAGGTCTGACAGGAGCCTGTCAGTTTATATGCCAAAGTAGAAGATATGAGAGGATGGCAGGACCTCAGCAGAAAAACAACACATACAACCATGCCTTATCCGGGGCTCGAACCCAGGTCCCTTAGATCAGTAGCCAAGCGTGCTGGACTTGGCAAATTTCTGATGAGGGTAGAAACCAAGGGACTTATTCAGAAGTTTGTGATCAGTTAGGGGGAGTTTAATAGAGGGGGCGGAACTTTTGATAAGGGTTTTTTTAATGAGGGCAGAGATTTTTGATAAGTGTTTAAGTAATAAGGAATAAAAATTCGCAAGTTAATAAATAGTATATTCTTATGAAAATTGAGTTATTCCATCTGTCACTGGTTCACATAAATTTTTAAACTTACTTTTAATTTACGAGGAAATAAGAATTCGCGTCAGGAGATTTTTATTAAGGGTTTTTTTTAATAAAGAGCAGATAATGGATTAATTAACGAGGTTGTGGCAGTTTTGATAGGGTTTTTAATAAAGAGGGCAGAACTTTTGATAAGGGGGTTTTTAAATAAAGGGGGATGAACTTTTGATAACGGATTAATTAACGAGGGTCTGGCAATTTTGATAGGGTTTTTAATAAAGACGAGGTATTTTTGATAAGGGGTTTTTTAATGAGGGGAGTCAAAAAATTGGATTAAAGTAGAGTAGTTTTCTAAAGTATAGTACTCGTGATATACACTAGATGGCGTCACGGGTTTTTAATAAAGGGTTCGAAACTTTTGATAAGGGGGTTTTTTAGTGAGGGGGAATTAAAAAATACAGGTCAACAGGGGTCTTTATTAATTATTAATTATTAATTATTAATATTAATAAGGGAGTGTGGTCGGTGGCGTAATAGGGGCGTGGTCGGTGGCGTAATCGGGGGAAAGCACTGTGCGTGGGGGGCTACGGTGCGAACTCACTACTCTGAGAGACGGTGTATTATACAGAAGATGGGAGAATCCCACTGGACGGCTGTTCCATTGGCAGATAATTCTTCCTTGCTCCCGTGTGGAACGAGTGATGAAAGATGTGCATGATAGTGCCACTGGAGGACACTTCGGTGTTAATAAGACATTAGCTAAAGCCAGGGAACGATTTCATTGGCTGAAAAGTAGGGCAGACATTGAAAGATGGTGTAGGCAATGTGAGGCCTGTGCAGCAAAGGAAGACCCTAAAACTAGGAGTCGAGGTAAGCTGCAGACGTATAACGTTGGTGCCCTTTTGAGAGAATACCCATTGATGTAATGGGTCCATTTCCTGGGACTCATGATGGAAATCGCTATTTATTAGTAGTAATGGATTATTTCACGAAATGGCCTGAGGTCTATCACATCCAAGATCAGGAACAAGTATTAGGTATTAAGAAAACCAGAACAACTCCCCATTACCCTCAGTCGGATGGTATGGTTGAGAGATTTAATAGGACAATTGTACAGCATCTAGCATTGTTTGTCAACGACCATCAACGTGACTGGGATTACCATACACCACTACTTTTGTTGGCATACAGAACAGCAGTGTACGAGACAACTAGATAGACACCTTAAATGATGCTCTTTGGAAGAGAGTTACGTCTACCGTGCGTCTTTTTATATGGTCGGCCCGAAGCAATACCTGTATCCACTCCACAATACGTACAAGAATTACAACAATGACTAGAAAAAATCCATTACTCCGTCAGATATAACATAAACTTAGCAAGCGAGAGAACCAACACGAAATACGACAGTAAAGCAAATGGAACTGTTTTCAATTAATGAAATCTTGTCTCGCTGTACAATCAGAGCCAGGCAATTGTCCAGACAATTATTTTGTACAGCCAGACAATTGTCTGGTTGTATGACGATAGTGTCTGGATTAACAACGTGGTGTATCGCATTCGTCAAC
Source organism: Ryuthela nishihirai (assembly GCA_038380435.1). Classification (NCBI taxonomy): domain Eukaryota; kingdom Metazoa; phylum Arthropoda; class Arachnida; order Araneae; family Heptathelidae; genus Ryuthela; species Ryuthela nishihirai. The sequence continues at coordinate 25,879,452 of JAWZYU010000015.1, forward strand.
GTCGAACTACAAAGGGCAAAGTGGTTCATGTGGATCGTTTGGCCCCGTTTCATCGAAGAACTGAAGAATCTTCGGAATCCAGAATTGTTCGGGACGAATAAGACCTAAGGAGGGAGCAGTGTTACGACAGATGAACGTGCTACAGTGAATTTGTAATAAACGTGTCATGAACGCTCGTGTATGCTTCTGCGTGAGAATTATGTAACCAACGAATTGGAATACAGAACCGATCTGAAAAATAGAAAGGAGAGAATTGTTGTTGGAGTTGTGGATATCCGAAAGGAGGCCTAATTAGTTTCAGTATGTAAGCAATGGGTGTAAAAAGTGAAGAAGCATTTTATATGGTGAGTGCACGGAAGGTTCATTAAAATATTGGTGTGGATCGTGTTGGTAAAATTGATATAATGATTCTTCTGAAAGTTGATCTTTGTATTATTATAGAGTTTCGTGTCTGTTGACTTAGTTTGTTTATAAATAATTTCATCCATGTTTTTTTAATAAATTCCATTGTATTGTAATTTTCATTGACGTATTTTTACTTTAACTCACGCTCAGTGCTCGTCCATTTTAATTTGCAACAATATCATTATTTGCATTTTCCCATTCGTTCATTAGTTCGGATTTCTATAGAGGATGATAAAGGCGAAAATTAAAACTCCATTTCTCTTTAAAACCGATCATCCTATATTTGCTAGAGATGATGTGTTATTTTTCTACAGTTCCCATTGAAAATTATGGTTTTTATGGATAACCAAGGAAGAGGAGATCAAAACGACAGATGACAAATGGCAAGAAACAAGCACTTAATGAAATAGAGCATTTTCACCAAACATATGAAATGTATTGTATACCTATTTTAGGAAAAATTCCCTTTTTTAAATCTTCTTTCAATTTTAATTGCCTAAACAGATGTAAACTTAAATGATCTGCTCCCTCCCTAATGCAGGTTACTTTTGGATGCATGCTTGTTTTTACTTCAATTGTGTTAAGCATCAAAGAGATATTTTAATTGCTTATGTTGCTTTAGAAATAGTTTGAAAGCATCGACCAAAACACATTGCATTAGATAAACGTATTTAGAGGGAGGTGATCGTCGAAATATCTCCTCCCAAAATCCTTTCAAAAACTCTTTGATTATTTTTTTTTAAGTCTGAAAACCAGCATAAAGTACAATGTTCGTGTAATGTTGTTGTTTTTAAATGGATGATTTTTAACTCGTTTTTCCTTTATTCATAGGAGGTGGGGGTGGCTCAGTCGGTAGCGCGCCAGGCTCGTAATCTATAGCTCCCAGGTTCGAGTCCCAGCTGGGTCAGCGTTGAGATTTATCTCAGCAAAATTCCCCCGCCCTGCCCACGGTCAGTAGGGGACACCGAAGGGCTTGGAAAGGCCGCCGTCCGTCAGATGAGACGTTAACCCTTGGTCCCATGTGTGTGAGAGCCATACCTTGTGCACGTTAAAGAACACGCTGGATGACCATCTGTCTTCCAACAGCTGTTCCAGTGGGTCACCCCCCCCAACCTTCTCTGAGCCTTCGGGTCCTTGTGACCTGGCCATTTAGCCCATGGTGTGCAAAAAAGTGCCGCTCAGGGGTGAAACAACCCAACCCTTTATTCATAAATAAGCTATTGATTTTACTTTGTCATGTGTCTGTATACATTCGACCATTTTGTTTTTAAATATCAATGAATTTTTTCCGATTTAATACTGATGAAATATCAAGAATAGCTTGAAAGGCATGTGGTCTCTCTTAACACTGTTATCAAATTTAGAAGTAAAATTGTCTTCAGCCTGGTGGGATATGAACCCATGATCTCCTAATAACATGTGAGGTGCTGTGTCATCAGGATGTTGCAGGTTCGTATCCCACTCGTCTCAAGACAATTTTACCTCTAAATCTGTGAGCCGTATATACCCTTCAACTGAAGAAACATCAAGAAACTTCTCAGTTTATTTAGATTCGTATTTTCCTAATCTTTCAAGCTTTTTAAATCTCACCGTTAGAAGGCTCTAAATTTGAAAAAGTGCGAAATTTTAATAAATATTACAAACGATCTCTTTACGTTAAGAATTTGAAAATCAGAGATTTCTCTCATTATTTCCCGAGGGGTGCGAAAAGTGACTTATTTTGGTTTCGGGCCAAAAATAAAAAATTTCATTTTTCATTTGGATAATTACTAATGAAATATTACTACTTACATTCTCCGAATCATATATTAGTCAAACTTTCCACTGTTAAAGCGTAACCAGGAGCATCATTCTCTCGGTAAACGAAAGTTCAATATTTGCCAGAGGCGATCTGTTTTTCTTCCCCAAATCCATGGGGCGGGGTTGGCTCAGTCGGTAGCGCGTCAGGCTCGTAATCTGTAGTTCCCAGATTCGAGTCCCAGCTGGGTCAGCGTTGAGATTTATCTCCGCCGAATTCCCCGCCCTGCCCACGGTCAGTAGGGGACACCGATGGGCTTGGAAAGGCCGCCGTCCGTCGGATGGGACGTTAAGCCGTGGCCCCGTGTGCGGGAGAGCCATACCCTGTGCACGTTAAAGAACACGCTGGATGGCCTTGACGGGAGACTACCATCTGTCTCCCAACAGCTATTCCAGTGGGTCCCCTCCCCCCAACCTTCTCTGAGCCTTCGAGGTCCATGTGACCTGGCCATTTAGCCCATTGTGTGCAAAAAGGTGCCGTTCAGAGGTAAAACAACCCAACCCCAAATCCATTATCATAGATATCCCATACCAAAACAATAATGCTTACATCCTGCATGTGTAAATCATTTCCAGTTGGGTTTGCTATAATATTTGAGTTTTCAGCATTTGTATCTTTTGGGTTCTAAAATTCCATCCATGTATTTCAACTTGATCGTATATAAACAGAGATTTTCTCAAACATTCATAAATTAAACATTTACATATGAATATTGAAAAGATAAATTGATTTATTCTTTATCAACATATACATATTTTAAGAATATAAGTACTTATAAAACAGCGCTTATTTACATATATTTTGAGGCAACTTAAAAACAGGAAACTAATATTAACAAAGGTTCTTCCTGAAATTCTTTTCGGATGATAATAAATGATGATAGTAAATCGCAATCAATGCGAACAAATGAAAACATCAGACTTGGTTCTCGTGAAGTAGAGGTAATAATACGTCATTCAGCAGTTTCTTAGTCTATTTCAGCCTTATTGCAACAGGTGACTAATATTAAAGCAATTTCAATAAATATTAAATGGCTTTATAAAGAAAGAGATGAAAGAGGACCTTTATAATAGCCCTTCACCTTTTTTCCTACTTCGATTTGTGAGTCAATGCGCTTCGTCCTCAAGTTCACTTCTATCAACTGATGCTTCTTCATATCAATATTTAAAACAAGAGAAAAATGATAAAAACTATTTAACTAAAATTTGAATTAAGTGTATTTACTTTTAGAATCGTTGGCCAATGAAATATATAAATTATGTTGAAAGACTTTTCTCGGAACTTGAATTTGAAAATAAAAATAACATCATGAATGTTAGGTTAAGTTTTTAAATAATTCGCACATAAATGCCTTAAATATGATTTTGCTTCTACAGTTTCACAGTAAGTTATTGAATTAAAATTGAACTATATACGATTTCTGGTTTCAAAATGATAACACAATTAATTGGAAAAAAAATAAGCAAAACCTACAGTACTTATTAAAAACGTGGCAAGCACAAATGAAAATTAAAATAACTATGAAAAGAGCTTAGGAGAAATATTTTTCTCTGTTTGTGACTATATTCTTAAATAAATGCAATTAAAATAGGCAGAATATATTCCTATTAACAGTATATAACAGAATATGTTCATATTAATAGTGCTAATATATATTAATATTTCCATTTTAAAATATTTGTGTTCTCTACAGACGTGTTAACAGCTTTTTTTGAAGCGTTTTAAAAAGTTAATTATTTCCTTCATTTACATAATCTGTTTCCTTACAAAAATCGTTTTAATCACGAATGCACAGCGAAAAATTGATATCAAATTGCGTACTTTTTTTGGCTTTATTGGTTTAAAAACACTCAAATAATTTGATGCTTTGCAGAATTTTGTAGCTTATGAAATTTTTGTGGGGCACTTATGTGGAATGCAAATATTAACTCATTTAAACTAAGAAACACACGTAAAGGGAACCGCAGCCGAACAGTTCATATCGCCCGGTTAGAAATCAGTCTTCAGAGTGAGTGAGTAAAAAAAATCTTCTTAATGCATTTTTTAAAACAATTGTGAAGCAACGTATTCATCACACAAAATAAAAATGAGGATGATTTTTCAATCATTGAGTCCTTTGTATTCGATTTGCTTTTCCTAAACCATTCTGTGTGAAGTTTCTGTAAACAATTTGCGTAATGCGATGTTCATTAAAGACATAATTCGCACAACTAGAAATAAATGCTTGTGATAGTTTTCAGCCTCCTCATTCAAATGAGAGTTCAACTAAAGATCCCTGTTCTTACACATTCCAACAATAAAAGTTCGTTGCCTACTGAACTTCCTTCTGATCTTCCTTGTCTACACCCTAATTAGCTAAAATCTGAAAAACTCAAGTTTTTCACACATAACATAGATCTGAGACCAAGAGAAGACTTCTTTCCTGAGTTCTATTCGTTTTGTACGTGGTTGGTGGTGGAATGTTCGCTCCAGTTTCGTGTCGTATGGGACATTGCAACGGGTCTCCAGTTTCGTGTGGACTGAGACACCGTAGCATGCCTCTTCCTGATGGTGTTTTCGTATTTGGCATCCACCCTGCAAGAACAGCCTGCTGGGAACTTGAAGAGCGAAACGACGGGACTCACATGGGGATCGTGAGGATTCACTGCAATCAGCCGATGCAGACTGAAACGTTGCTGACAAGTGGACTCGTAGCTAGGAGCAATGAAGGAGCACGGCTCATTGGGACGTCTGCAAAAGAAGTTGGAAAGATTAGTGAAATTAAAGCATGTTCCAATTTATTTGTGTTTAGAAGAACGTTGTTATGTGTGATATTTAGAGCTTCACTTTTTGTTTTTACTTTGTAACATATTGTATCGATTGCTCAATTTTTTGTTCAGATTGTTTCAGTTTTTTTTTTTATAAAAAAAAATGCATTAGTATTCATCTTTTGATAGAATTTATTTGAACGGATGTGTCCAACATTGCTACGAGAAAAAGGTAGCCGTATTCCATCCGGTGCATACAGTCACAAAGAAAACCCTGCTTCTTAAAATGTGACAACAGTCATTTACCTTTATCTATTATCTACTACTTTATCTACGGTGTAAAATGAAATGTTGCAGGTTTGTTACATTTCATCTCGTCGACTTAAGACATATTTAACGTTAAATTAAACATGCTTGTTTTGAAATGTCTATTAAAATTAATCCGTTTTGCTCCAATGAAGCAATTCTATCCCTAACATCACGTTTTTGCTTCGTAAGATTAGTGTGCCTCCCATGGCACAGCACAGAACAAACAATCTTTGCCAAGTCTCCGATCGGCGTTGAGATGTGACCGAGTTGTCAGCGTGCTTAATTACCTATCAAAGCCTGCACACGGGACCACTTCATAACTTCCCGTCCCACAGATGGCGACCTTTCCCAGCCCATGGGTATTCCCCTTTCTCACAGAGGGAAGGGTAGAGATTAACCGAAATAAATTCCAACGCAGGACAACCGGGATAAGGGACGGGTCCTTTTGCTGAAGCCCAGCCTTCCTGACAGATATTTTCTACAGCGTATTACACAGACAGACTCTTGTCGGACTTCTAGGACAAGCCGCTGTTTCAGTGATGATTGTTTTTAATTTACTCAGAAACAAATTGCTCTGCAGTTGTTGAAATCACAGAAGGCTCAATAACCATGAAATTGTATTTACGAACGCAACAACTAGGATCCAACAATAATCCAGAATTTTTAAACTTTTTATTCATTTGTTAGACTATTTATTTATTTATATTTGCCGAAGTTTGAAAATATAATCACTGAATTGCGTGAAGTAATTGGAATATGTAATTATTTTGGAAGAACGTAAAGCGGGAAAATTAAATTTTCCGTTGAAAAGTTAACGTCATGCAAAATTCAAAGTTTCTAATCCTGAGATCAAAAGTTCACCAGGTGATATTAGAAAACTGAATAATATTTGCCATTCAATAAGTAAATGATGAACACTGAAGTTACTGAAAATCGTAAGTCTGCTTAAAAAAAATTAAATTAAGCATTAATATTGCTTTCCGCTATAAACACAGTCTCCTTAAAACTGATGTTCCATCAGGCAATATAACCTGCCTATAACCTACAAATTACTTTCCACAAACGAAACCAAATGAACTATCGAAGAATTTGGTTGAAAGTTGGTGGATTTTGAATGAATACAATTCGGGTCAGCGTACTTGGCCCGAATACTCAAAGCGGACTCAAAGGGACCCGTATAAAGTATGAATGTTTATTTTTCTGTGTTGTCTCTCTGCTGAGATCTCGCCTTCCTCACAGATCTTATCTCTATGGCATATCAAACTGACAGGCTCCAGTCAGATCTGGGATGAGGGTGGGTCAGTCGGTAGGTCCGCCAGGCTCATAATCTGCAGTTCCCATGTTCGAGTCCCAGCCGGGCCAGCATTGAGATTTATCTCCGCAAAACTACCCGTTCTGTCCATGATCAGTAAGGGATACCGAAGGGCTTGGAAAAGTCGCCATCTGTCGAATGGGACATTAGGCCATGTCCCAGTGTGCGGGAGAGCCAAGAACATGCTGGATGGCCCTGACGGGAGTCTACCATCTGTCTCCTAATAGCTGTCCATTGGGTCCCCAAACTTCTCTGAGCACATGGAGTTCTTGTGGCCTGGCTATTTAGCACATTGTGTGCAAAAAAAGTGCGGCTCAAAGGTAAAACAACCGAACCCCGTCAGATCTCTTTGGCATGCTGCTGCTTTGATAGTGACTCTTCCGCATACCTATAAAGCTTTTATCCCATAAAATAAAAACGATCAGTTCCGCTTTGTCAGTCACGCCGCACATCAATCAAGTTAGCAAGCAGGTACGGTACCAGTGGCTTATCCTGGGGGAAGGGGGGTATAAACATCCCACGCCCTTGAGCATTTGAACAAGCTATATTTCATAAGAAAATCTGTTGAAATTCAAAACCCACACCCATCAAAATCCACAACTTGAACGCACCACCACCATTGGTAGTTTCTGAGTATTCCACTGTACAGTACTCCGAGGTTATTGGCAAAAAAAGTTCAAATGTGCTAAAATATGGTTATTTGATTCATAACTAATTTAATAAACCATGAACAGTGTCGCTGATCAGCCAATGGCCTTCGTTTCACGTCTCTGCACCTCAACCGTCAACTTACGAAAATCTTCACACCGTCTGATACTAACTTGCAACTCTCAGCGCGCACTTTCTGAGGGAAGATGTCGGTGTTGATGACGAGCATCCATCCTCCGGAGACAGCATCCTGCACCCAGCCAGGCCGCATCACTTCGGTCTCTGTCTCGCAGGCAAACGCTCCACGTGCTGCTGGACTGTCTCCATAATGATTCTTGAAGAGATCCGGATCCCCCACCGTCTGCAGCTCCTCGTACATCACCAGCATCTTCTTCATGCTGTGATCCACCACTTCATTCACGAATTCCCTGTTAAGTGAAAACCATACAAATCCATGTCTCACAATACATGTAAATTTCATTCGTAATAGGTTTCATAAGAAAGTAATGAAATCAATAATAATACTTTTATTCAACTTGAATAATGTGCAAAAAAATACATAAAACCAAACGACAAAAAAAATACAAAAAAAAACCATCCCTGCAATTGTAACAAAGTTGTCTTCCAACCCCCAGATTTCATATAATTACATAAGTAGAAGTTAAAACTTGGCATCCTCATAGCATAGAAACCGTTGGGTTGTTTTACCTCTGAGCGGCACTTTTTTGCACACCATGGACTAAATGGACAGGTCACAAGGACCCCGAAGGCTCAGAGAAGGTTGGGGGAGGGGACCCACTGGATCAGCTGTTGAGAGACAGATGGTATCCTTCCTTCAAGGTCATCCAGTGTGTTCTTTAACGTGCACAGGGTATGGCTCTCCAGCACACGGGGCCACGGCTTAACGTCCCATCCGACGGACGGCGGCCTTTCCAAACCCATCGGTGCCCCTCCTGACCGTGGGTAGGGCGGGGACATAGAAACTGTTATTAAAATGCATACATTGAAATGTAATTATATTTACATATTCCTCTGTTATTAAATAAAATGCAATGAAAAGATTGAAAATTAAGGCATTAACAATATTAAACTACAACGAAAGAGAATGAGATTAATGAAATGTGACAAAGGACTCAATGTCAAAAATACTCAACAAGTACAATTTTAATATTCGTTTAAATTTTGCCTAAGAGGTTTCGTTCCTCAGATTTATATCTAAAGAACTGTTTAATCTAGAAACCCCATAAACAAAATGTCTCATCATTATGCCTTTGTGTGACTTTGGTTATAACAGAATTGTCTTATAACAGAAGGTCAGTAGTCTAAATTTAACATGTAGATAATTCTTATATTTTTTTATTTTAATATTATTATTCGTGGACTCTTATGCTAATCTTCTAACTTAGCATTATGATATTTAATAATGAATACGAATAATTTTCTTTCTAAATAAAATATATTTATAAAAAAACATTAGTAACAAGATTAGCTCAAGAGTCCACCAGTAATAATAATAATAGAAATTAAATATAAGAAGCATAAAGTTATAGGAGGTTTTTGCATTGACACCTTAAATAACGAACCACCACAACTAAAATTTTGCATTCTATTATCTTTTTGAATCCAATGTTGATTCTTAAACAAAAGAGCAATATTCTAACAAATATAGCTGTGTGGTATTAATAATATCATTAATATTTAATCAATGTGGACATTATACAACTGTTAAAAAATTATATTTACGTATACCTCTGTTACTAAATAAAATGCAATTAAACTACAACGAAAGGAATGAGACTAGCGAAATGTGATAAAGGACTCATTGCAAATTTGTTCAACAAGTATAGTTTTAATTTCCATTTAAATTTCGCCTTAGAGGTTTCGTTCCTCAGTTAAAATTAGAGTGATCCCCATTTTGTCAGCCGTCAGCCACTAAGCCGTTAATCACTCACAAGGTCTGAAGTTCCGGAACTGACTACCTATTTCTCTAAAATGGATCTTTTCTTAAAAAAGCAACCACTGAGTTTTTGTTCTGGAAAATATAACGCCAATAACCTACCAGTAAACATTTATTGTCTCTTATTATTTTATATAATAATTGCTTTAATGTGCATTCAGGATCAGGAACAAAATTTAATAAAAGTTTTTGAAAAGTAGGTAAAGATATTTAAAATGTTTTGTTGCTTGGAGAGACTGACTGAAAATTAGAAAACTGTGTTTTCCAAATAATAATTAGAGAGGTTTTTGACTTTTTTTTTTTAATTCAGAATTGATTTTTAAAACAATTCTTTTTTAAACAAGTGAATGTATCTTTCACCTTTTTGCACCTTTTTTAATTTTTGCATCAATCTTAATTTCTAAAAATACATAAAAAGCATAAAAATAGCATACAACTTATCATAAAAAGCATAAAAAGTATATAAGTTATCAAAAATTTACTTTACAGAGTTCTCACAAAGTTAATTGTTTATCTGTAGAAAGTTAAATATATCATTTATGTATATTCATAAACTTTATAAAATCAATCTCAAATTTCTTGTGCATTGTTTTTATTATGCTTCAACATTTACTTTAATGTATATTTTAAATTATATTGTATTTATAAATATATATTATATTATAGTATATAATTTTATAAATATATATTATATTATAGTATATAATTTTATAAATATGTATTATATTATATTTATAATAATATTTCTTTTGAAAAACAAATTCTCTTTATGTAAGCAAATTTTTCAGACTTTTTAAGCGTGCATAACAAATCCACTATTTTCTCAACACCAAGTTACTTAGAAGGCAATATTAATAAATAAGTAAATTTTCATAAAATACAGAAACATAAAAATTTCTTATATCAAATTATCTAATGTATCGGTCATTTCTGTGGCCATCTTTTGGATTTTGCTTTGGCTAATAAAAAAACAGAGAGGAGGAAGTTGGATTTTCAAAGTTAGTTTTCAAGCTTTAAAATTAAGTCAATAGGTCGTTGACGGTGTTGTCTTCTTTCGCTTAGATAAAAAAAATTAATATATTTTTGTTCAATTAAATTTTGTTCACTTTTTAAGTTTTGTTCAGTCTGTTTTATGATTTGTTAAGGTTATATGCTTGTCTAATCGTATTTTGCTTATTTTTATTGCTCTTTCGTATTCTTTCATTTTGTTTTTAACAGTGCTCTTGATCGCTGAGATAGGGACATCTATAGGTTACGAAAGGCCAATGTCCTGCGGATGCGACATTATGCCGTGGACTCCTGTGCAGGAGAGCCCTGTATACGTTAAAGAACACGCTGGATGACCCAAATGGGAGGCTTCTATCTATCTCCGAACAACTGTCGAATGCAACCCCTTCATTCAACCTTCTCTGAGCCCTTGGGGTCCTTATGACCCGATGATTTATCCCAATGTGTGCAACTACGTACACAATACTGTGAGTAACTACTTAACAGCTAATTTGGGGTTGGAAAATCTTCGTTGGAGATCGGACCTGTGGCGTCGTTTTTCCCTCTTTCAATGCTCATAATTATACGGCTGGGTTGTTTTACTTCGAGTGGTGCTTTTCTGTACACAATGGTTAAATGGCTCCGTTAGAAGAACCCAAGTGTTACGAGAAGTTAGGGAAAGGGATCCACTAGACCGCTATTTGGGGACATATATATGATCTCCAGTGAATACAATCAAATATGTTCTTTAACCTTCATAGAGACTGGCTCTCCTGCACACGGAGCCACGGCTAACGTCCTATCCGATGGATGACAGCCTTTCGCAACACGTTGCTATTTCCTTTCTCACCTGGAGCAGGCGTAACTCAGTCGGTAGAGCGCCAGGCTCGTAAACTGCAGTTCACAGGTTCGATTCTCACCTGGGCCAGCATTGAAATTTATCTGCACAAAACTCTCCATCCTGTCCTCGGTCGGTGGAGGACACCAATGGACTAGGAAAGAAAGCCATCCAATTGATTGGACGTTAAGCCATTGGTCCATCTCCAAGAGAGCATAGCCTATCCATATTAAAGAACACGCTGGATGGCCTTGGCTGCAGCCTACCATCAGTCATCTGTTTCCTGACTCACGGTTGAGGTCTTAAGTCAGGTTCAGTGGGTCTCCTTCCCGAAACTCTCTCTCAGCGATTGGAATCCTGTTAACCTGGCCATTTCACCCACTTTTTCGGGGCACTATGCCCCACACAGTCAGGATTCGAACCTTGGGAACTGTAAATTACGAACTTGGCCCGCTGTCGATTAATCCAATTCTTGACCCATTTCATAAAGCAATTGAGAATATGTGCACGAGTTACTGAACCCGATTGTCACTAAAGCATCCAGGCTGTAATTTGAATTTTCTCTTTTTAAAATAATAAAAATTATTTTTCTACATATTACAGTAAATAGCAAATTGTATCTTACTAATTAATTTTATCCATTCATATTATTTTCCATTTCATGTTTTTAGTGTCTTCAATTATATACACTGCTTGTCGAAAATTAAGAATTGATCAATAAAATGCGCATATCTCGAAATATATTTCAACAAATTTAATCAAATATCACAAGAAATTAAAAAGATAATGCTGTGATAAGTCATGCAAATTTGGATCAAAATGGTATATATATATATACCGTAAAAAAAACGATAATTAAAAAACGATTGATAACTCTTTACGTCTCAATCTTGAATTGTAACCCTAGGGCAGTCTAGAACAGGTCGTCTGATAAGGGTTCGGGTTGGGTTGTTTAACCTACAAAATAAAATTGTTAATCTATATAATAAGCAGCCGTCCCGTGGCCGAGTGGTTAGCGCGCTTGGCTACTGATCTAAGGGACCTGGGTTCGAGCCCCGGATTAAGGCATGGACGTTTGTGTTGTTTTTCTGCTGAGGTCCTGCCAACCTCACAGACCTTCTACTATGGCATATAAACTGACAGGCTCCTATCAGACCTCTGTGGCAAGCAGCTGCTTGAGGGGGTATTTATTTTTTTTTTTATAATAAATTTGTTACCCTATATAAGTAAAGTACCTGAAAAGTAGGGGTGGTTTTGAACACAAAATGTATAATCAATAGGGGATGAAGGTCTCCTCTACCTCTATCCTAAATACGATAATACGGATAATAGGATGGTAATAAAGTCACAGAGCAATAAGAGTAGTCCTGAGGGTCTGAAGGGTTTTTAAAGAAGGGGCTGATGGGCGGCAAAACGTCTCCCAGGGCATCCGATAGATGCGATAGATGTTCTATTGGGAGAGGATTCAGGACACTCCATTCGTTCCATACCTTCTTCTTCTTCTCCAAGATACTGGTGGATCAGTCTTCTTCTGTGTGGATGAGTCGCTCTGTGTCTGGAGGTCAAAGGTGCTCATACAATGGGTCGAAAGGCATAAAGTTCGGTGTTGTGAAATCTTCTGGTCACAGTTGAGACAAATACCTACCTTCCTGTGGTAGCAATGTGGGTGAGAACAGAAATTAGGCTGTTGCTCTTCTGTCATATATCGATCATCTTGAATTGTAACCCTAGGGGCAGTCTAGGTCGTCTGATAACGGTTCGAGTTAGGTTGTTTAACTTATATGCATCACTTTTTTGCACATAATGTACTAAATGGACAGATCACAGACTCAGAGAAGACTCAGAGAAGGTTGGTGGAAGGGGACCCACTGGGGATCTGTTAGGACACAGATGGTAGCTTCCCATCAAAGTCATCCAGTGAGTTCTTTAATGTTCGCAGGGTATGGTTCTTCCACACACGGAGCCATGGCTTTACCTCTCATCTGAGGAATGGAAACCTATTCAAGCTCATCAGCATCCCCCCCCCCTTTCTCAATCAAAGAGCAGAGTGGGGGTTAGCAGAAGTAAATCTCAACAAAGGCACAGTCTGGACTCGAAAGGGATAACTGAAGATTAGGAGACTGATCCGATATCGATATCGACTGTTCATGTTGCCTTGAATTGGTATCATACCTTGAGATAACACCAGAGAACATGGTAACTCCGTGATTTGTTGGCCAACCTCCAATTTTCCAAAGGCTCTCCATCATTTTGAGTCATCTCACCGTGTCTTTGAGGCATCGTGAAGCAATCGCCTAATCCAGCATGACAATCTAGCTTTTCATTTTGAGATGATCTAGCGCTTACAAAAGTAATCCTTTTATAGGCATCTGTATTACATATCCACAACGTTATACGGGATTTACACTGAAGTGCCATTGAATTAGGGATAGACCCCTCTGGCCCTGATAACGGCCGCCACACGACGAGACAAGGACTCCACAAGCTTGCATAAATGTTCCACAGATATGGCGATTCAGGCATCCTCCAGAGCTGTCCACAATTCTCTCAAGGTCGTCGCTGATGGGACATGGGCCAGAACACTCTGCTCGACGATATCCCAAAGATTTTCGATGGGAATTAAATCTGGGCTTCTAGGTGGCCAATTCATTATTTCAAAGTCATCAGAATGTTTCTGCAACCATGTAGTAGCCACCTTGGACCTATGAGATGAACAGTTGTCTTGCTAGTAGACGCCATCTTCATTGGGATGCATGATGGCCATATGTGGGTGTAAATGGTCAGCCATGAGTTCTACATACCGGGATGCATTGAGAGTCGTCGGTACACATACCAAAGGTTCCACAGACTTCCAACTGAAGACACCCCAGCCATCATTGAGTCACCACCAGCTTGCAATGTTCCGACCTGACATGCAGGATCCATGGCTTCATGGGGTTGGTGCCACACCCTTAGTCACCCATCAGTGTGATGAAATTTAAATCGGATTCATCACTCCAGGCTATCCGTTGCCAACTTTCAATGGTACTGTTTCGATGTTCTTTAGCTCATGCAAGGCGTTGAGGACTCTGGTAGGTCGGCAGCTGCTGAAGCCGAGACAATTAAGTGAGCGTTGCACTTCATCATGTGCACTGACTTCCTGGCTGTAACCCGCATTCAGATGGGAGGCGATTTCAGATAATATCTGGCCCCCATCAGTTCATACGATATGGATCAAATGGCGATGCCCACAATCGTTCAAGGCTGGTTTTCCTTTGCAATTTGTCCGGGTGTTTGTTTTTTTGCTGGAATTTTCATATTCCCAGAACATTCTTGAAACTGTCGTACGAGAAAATCCATGTTCATTGACGATTTCGGAGATCGAGTGTCCCATCCGTCAGGCACCTACGATCTGCCATCTTTCAAATGCATCTAAATCCCGTGCCTTTCCCATTTCGCTTCTCACAACAAATGCTTGGAGAAGCCAAAGCTGACAGCTATATATTACCAGAGTTTCAGCCACGCATGCGCGCAAATGCGGGACTTGCGTTACTGAATTTGGATAACGTCTCCTATCCCTAATTCAATGGCACTTCAGTATATTTTGAATTTAAAAAACTACACATTACATCACTTAGGTTCGTTGAAACTCTTTTGCTTATCCCTAACGATTATATTTTATTCACATTTTGGTGATCTGTGCTTAACCTTTGAAGAACAGTGTATGTAAATAACTTCTAAGTAGGCTACAAAGATCAGCTACTATATTAAAACTTTTCTTTCAATTTATATACCAACTTACATAGGATAGTCTTCTGTCAAAATGCAGAAATTCTTTCCTGCAAATGCACAAGGGGGCATAGAACCATCTGACAGGGGTCTATCTGGCCTTCTTACTGTTTGCGATGGACCCAAATTTGGCAATGGAAATTTTGCCACTGGAGGGAGTAACCGACTATCCGTTCTCACAGGCTGTTGCACCTCACCTGGAGACTGGGGAATTATAGGGATAGGTTCTATGGGTTGCCTCTCGTCAGCTGATCTGGAAGGTGGAGCTGGAAATGATGGGGGCTCTTGGGGTTGGTCATACGAATCTGGTACATAGGATGTCACCTGTGGTCTTGAACTAGGTCGTTGTGGTTGATCAGGATAGTCAGGCAATGAAAGCGGACTTGGCTGTTGAGGATAGTCAATATAATCAGGAGATGGACTTTCAACTGGACGAGATGGCTGAGGACATCCATTACTGATTCCATCAGCACCACTTGAATATTCTCCATTTGGACATAATGGTGGATATGAGATTGGTGGAAAACTTGGTGGTTGTGACCTAGGAGACGGTTGATACGGAATTGATGGGAAACTTTGAGGTGGTGAACTTGGAGGTTGTGGTCTTGTAGGTGTGGTATAGGAGACTGGTGGAAGGTTTGGAGTTTGAGGCCATGGTGGTAGAGGATAAGAGATTTGTGGGGGATTGGAGGGTTGTGGTTGTGATGGTGGTGGACTTGCTGGCTGTGGTCTTGAAGGTAGTGGATACGAAACTGGTGGGAGATTTGGTGGTTGCGGTTTTGTAGGTGAGGGATACGAAATTGATGGAAGACTTGGAGGTGGTGGACTCGGTGGTTGTGGTCTTGAAAGTGGAGGATACGAAATTGGTGAAGGGCTTGGTCGTTGGGGTCTTGGTGGTGGTGCACTTGGGGGTTGTGGTCTTGGAGGTGTAGGATACGAAATTGGTATGGGGCTTGGTGGTTGTGATCTTGCAGGAAATGGCTGGGGACATCCATTGCTGTTTCCATTAACACCATTTGAATATCCTCCATTTGGACACAATGGGGGATACGAGATTGATGGGAGACTTGGTGGTTGTGGCCTTGTAGATGATGGATACAAGATTGGTGGGGAACTTGGAAGTTGTGGTCTTGGTGGTGATGGACTTGGAGTTTGGGATCTTGGGGGTTGTGGGCTTGGTGGTTGTGGCCTTGTAGGTGGTGGATACGAGATTGGTGGGGCACTTGGAAGTTGTGGTCTTGGTGACGATGGACTTGGAGTTTGGGGTCTTGGGGGTCGTGGGCTTGGTGGTTGTGGCCTTGTAGGTGGTGGATACAAGATTGGTGGGGCACTTGGAAGTTGTGGTCTTGGTGGTGATGGACTTGGAGTTTGGGGTCTTGGAGGTCGTGGACTTAGTGGTTGTGGTATTGGAACTGGTAGACTTGGAGGTTGGGTTATTGGGGCTGGAGAATAAGAAATTGGTGGTGGACTTTGAGGCTGGGGTCTTGGAGGTGGAAGATAAGAAATTGTTGGTGGACTTGGTGGTTGTGATCTTGGAGGTGGTGGACTAGGTGGCTGCAGCCTTGAAGGTGGCGGATACGAAATTGGTGAGGGACTTGGTGGTTGAGGTCTTGGAAGTGGAGGATACGAAATTGGTGGAGGACTTGGAGGTTGTAGTGGACTTGGGGGTTGTTGCTTTGTAGGTGGTGGATACGAAATTGGTGGGGGACTCGGAGGTTGGGGTCTTGGAGGTGGAGGACTCAGTGGTTGCAGTCTTGGTGGAGATGGTTGGGGACATCCATTGTTTCCATTAATATCATTTGAATATCCTCCATTTGGACACAATGGTGGATATGATGTTGATGGAGGACTTGGTGGTTGTGGCCTTGGAGGTGGTGAATACAAGATTGTTGAAGGACTTAGAAGTTGTGGTTTTGGTAGTGGTGGATTTGGAGACTGTGGCCTTGGTGGTGGTGGATATGAGATTGGTGGGGGAGGTTTGGACCTTGGAGGTGGAAGACTCGGTGGTTGTGATCTTAGAGAAGATGGCTGGGAACATCCATTGGTGTTTCCATTAACATCATTTGAATATCCTCCATTTGGACATAATGATGTATATGATGTTGCTGGGGAACTTGATGGTTGTGGCCTTGGAGATGGAGGATAAGAAATTGTTGGTGGACTTGGTGGTTGTGATCTTGGAGGTTGTGGACTGGGTGGCTGTGGCCTTGAAGGTGGTGGATGCGAAATCAGTGGGGGACTTGGTGGTTGGGGTTTTGGAGGTGGGGAATACAAAACTGATGGAGGACTTGGAGGTTGGGGTGAACTGGGGGGTTGTGGGTTTGTAGGTAGTGGATACGAAATTGGTGGGGGGCTTGGTGGTGGTAGACTTGGAGTTTGTGGTTTTGGAGGTGGGGGACTTGATGGTTGAGGTCTTGGTGATGGAAGATATGAAACTGGTGGGGTTCTAGGAGGTTGGGGTCTTGGAGTTGGTGGATACGAAATCGGTGGAAGACTTGGTGGTTGTGATCTTGGTGGAAGTGGTTGAGGACATTCATTAGTGTTTCCATTAACACCATTTGAATATCCTCCATTTGGGCATAATGGTGGATATGTGATTGGTGGTGGACTTGGAAGCTGTAGTGATGATGGACTTGGAGGTAGTGGTCTTGGAGGTGTTGGATAGGAGACTGGTGGGGGACTTGGAGATTGTGGTCTTGATTGTGGAGGATAGGAGATTGGTGAGGGACTAAGTGACTGCGATCTGGATGGTGATAGATAAGAAATTGAAGGAGGACTTGGTTGTTGTTGATAGGAGATTGGTGGGGGACTTTGTGGTTGTGGTCTGACAGGTTGTGACCTTACTATAGTAACCTGTGCCCTTCCTCGCGGTGGAGGGTGTGGCCTTGATGGAGTAGGAGCTGTTTCTGGTGATTGAGTTCGTGAAGGCACAGCATAACTGAAAGGTTGTGTACTTGAAATATCTGTCCTTGAAGGTAGATGTTGTGATCTTGACTGTGGTCCATAATATTCTGCTGCAGGTGTAATTGCTTTTGGTGTATCAACTGGTCCAGTTGGTGGCGGCTGCCGAATATCAGGTGCAGGTTGTTCAGGTAATACTTCTTGTGGATATCGATCAGATTCCTCAAAGGTATCTTTTTGTGGATAAAAGTTGTCAGTAGCTATAGGTGGTTCTGCTTGTGCAGATGGTGTTTCAGGTACTGCAGAGTGTTCTTCGATGAAACCATTGTCAGTTGGTCGAATTTCTGTAAGAGTTAGACCTATATCTAAGCTAGGTGGCAAAGGTTGAATCGTTACATCATGTTGTCCCAAGAGCACGGGAATAGCGAGTTCTCCAGACTCCAGCAAGAAAGGCCTAACGGTAGGATCGGTAGCCTCTTGGATATAAGTAGTCCACCATTCCTTCCACCATTTTCCTGCTTCTCCTTGACCCAATTTAGAGGTGTCTCGCTTCGTGAGTCTTGAACTGGAGTGTCCATTCTTAACAAAACAGTGAGCATGCGCAGCGAAAGCCAACCATATCACTGTACGCAGCAGCTGAAAGAGAAATATTGATTGTCATTAATCAAGGTTATTTGCTAGGTTTAATTTTCATTTATTATTAAGATTAGTCCAGTCGCTTAAAAAAATATCCGAACACTATGGTTGATTACAGAATTCAGAAAAAATATCTGGCAACGATTTTTTCAGAAATTAGTGATCTGGTAACCTTTGTGTACGACACGAATTACATCACTAATTTCTAAAAAAATCGTTGCCAGATATTTTTTCTGAATTCTGTAGTCAACCATAGCGTTCGGATACTTTTTTGAGCGACTGTCCCTTCAAACAAAATTTACACGAAAAAAAGTAAAATGGAATTCTTGTTTTCTTACAAATTTTAACAAACGATATTTTTTAGCATAATACTCTCATTAACAAGCTAAATACTGTTGTTTTCAAAAGAAACTTGAGCATAGATTTTTATGGAAAATCAAGAAGATGCGTTGGCAATTAACTTCTGAAAAAAATTAATTATCGGATTGTTGCAAATGAAATGGCCGATTTTAAGGACGATTGAAAAAGAAGAGAATAAAGAGAAGAAGAATATCTGTTTAATCAAAGGAATCTCCAGCAATATCAATGCATTGTGGCCAATGTGTGGCAAGGTCATTTATACCACATTTGTAAAAATCAGTGTCTCTGGAAGTGATGAAGTCCTCCACTGCCCGATCAATTGATGCATCGTTGGCAAAGCATTTCTTGGACAAAAAATGGCTCAAGTGCCGGAAAAAATGGTGATCTGTTAGGGAAATGTCAGGAGAGTATGGAGGATGAGGCACAATTTTATATCCCAAATTGTTGATTTGCTGTATGTGGTCGGGCGTTATCCTGAAGCAATAGGACTCCATGTCTATTCACAAGTGCTGGTTGCTTAAAGCACAATTTGTCATGCATTTGCTGGATATCTGTACAATATCGAACTGCATTTATCATTTCACCTCGTGGAAGGAATGAGTAGTGAATAACACCAGCAGAAGACCACCATACAGTAAACAACATCTTCTTTGGATGCAAAGGTGCCTTTGGAGTCCTTCCTGGAGAGTCTTTCACTCCCAACCACTGCGACGAACGTGTACGATTGTCGTAGAATATCCACTTCTCATCCACAATTCGTTGCAAGAACCTTTCTTCTTTACTTCTTCGTAAGAGAGAAGAGCACACTTCCAAACGCCGTGTTTTGTTTTCATCAGTGAGTTCATGAGGCACCCACTTGTCGAGCTTCCTTACTTTTCCTATTATTGCCAAGTGCCGTGAAACAGTTGAATAGTGTACATTTAGTGTCTGGGCGATCTCTCGTACAGTTTGTCGTGGATCTGATTCGATTAAATCCTTTAATTCATTCGAATCAATGGAGGAAGGACGATGGCCACGGGGTTCGTTTTGTAGCCTCAAATCTCCTGAGCGAAATTTTGCAAACGAACGGCGAGTGGATCTCTCATTAGTTGTTCCTCCACCGAATGCTTTATTGATGTTTTTTACTGCAGCCGCTGCAGAATTTCCCAATTTGAACTCGAAAAGCTATTGCAACCTTAATTGACTGGGTTCCATGATTGACTTGATGTCGGTAGTATTCAATGTTTAATGCTCGTTAAACGAAACAAATACTACGATTGCATCACCCACGTGTGACGTTGCCACATGACATAAAAAATTGCATAAACCTCAGGGCTTGCTTTCTTCCGCAACCAGTAGAAACCTGACGTCATTCAACGGCCATTTCATTTGCAACAACCCATTACATCTCAATTTTAATGCACCAATTAACACTTGGAAATATTGTAGCGTTATTCTGTTACAACTGTTGTTACAACTATTGTAGCGTTATTCTGTACAAATATTGCGTTTTTATTGAAAAGCAATTAACGTTTCAAAGTAGTATTATAAATGTTCAGAGGTGCTTTAAGTACTTGTGCTCTATTGGATAAATAATAATTTTTACTCCCTCTCCATTTGGGTTAGGTTGTTTACAATGGCGGTTCGTGACTGAAATTTTTGGTGAGGCACTTTGATTACTACAGGCAGAGCCAGGATGTAGGGAAAAAAATGGGAAGATGCCTGATATTCAACTGAATCAAATAGGACTGAAAAGACGTTTCCTAATGCATATATTCCTTTTTTTTAATACTTTCAAAAAGCATTATATAACATAAAATTTCAAGGGAAATTTTTTTAGGGGAAAAGATAAACTCGGAAAGCTGTTCTTGTCCTTTCAACTTCAATTGATTATTTTGCTCCTCCACTATGGCCGAGTGGTTAGCACGCTTGGCTACTCATCTAAGGGACCTGGGTTCAAGCCCCGGGTAAGGCATGGATGTATGTGTCGTTTTTCTGCTGAGGTTCTGCCATTCTCTCAGATCTTCTACTATGGCATATAAACTGACAGGCTCCTGTCAGACCTCTGTGACAAGCAGCTGCTTGAGGGGGTATTTATCTATTTTACTGTAATAATAATCTATATATATATATGAATGTATTTTTTCTCTCCGCTCTAGTGGCGTTTAAAAAAAACTGTTCGTAAAAATTCTATCCAATATATGGATTTACTATTTTCTTTAACTCCATTCCGAAATAAATTTAAATTTATTATTTTAAACTGAATTACACGTTGTGAATCATTATTTGAAAAGTTGTCTATTTTGGTTATATCTCATTCACAATATTAATTTATTACATATATATATTATTGCATACATTAATTTATTTTACAACGAATTGTAAAAAAGAGACATTATAATAAAATTATTATATGAAAAAAAAAATGATCAAAGTTAAAGAAACTATAATGACAGCGGTTGGTATCGAACCGAAAACCTTTACATTGCAAGTCCGAAAAAACAAACAATACGTTTAGCCGACTGAGTTACGCATCGCTGACGAAGTTTAAAATATAGTATTAGTATTCTCTTGTAGACAATATGTTCAATATATTTTATATTTTTGCATCTAATGTTGTTCTTAAATTCTTCATACCTAGATATCATTCCTTGACAAAACAAAAAGTTGGCAGCCAGTTCAAACACATTTTGTCAGGAAAGTTTAGCTTGTTGAACCTGCCACTGCCAAATGAAAATTTTCTCTAAGTAGCAAGATCCTCGACCATTGGTTGGACTGGTAGATTCAGCCAATCAAGTGTCATGGGCCACTATAAAAGAGTGACCCGACTCCTGCAGCTCAGTGCTATTGTATTTCAGCCCTTAACATTTTTGTCATCGCTATAATAGATAATGCTAAAGATTCCGGACGGTGGCCGTAATGTTAAAATTCGTATTGGCAATACCAAAGTAGTCGACGTAGCCCTGATTCGCAAAAGTAAGTAACGCGGCAAATAATGATTAAAAATAAATAAATAAATAAAATAAATAAATACCCCCTCAAGCAGCTGCTTGCCACAGAGGTCTGACAGGAGCCTGTCAGTTTATATGCCAGAGTATTGGATTGGATTGTTTTACCTCTGAGCGGCACTTTTTTGCACACAATGGGCTAAATGGCCAGGCCACAAGGACCCCGAAGGCTCAGAGAAGGTTGGGGGAGGGGACCCACTGGAACAGCTGTTGGGAAACAGATGGTAGCCTCCCGTCAAGGCCATTCAGTGTGTTCTTTAACGTGCACAGGGTATGGCTCTCCCGCACACGGGGCCACGGCTTAACGTCCCATCCGACGGACGGCGGCCTTTTAAAGCCCATCGGTGTCCCCTACTGACCGTGGGCAGGGCGGGGAAATTTTGCGGAGATAAATCTCAACGCTGACCCAGCTGGGACTCGAACCTGGGAACTACAGATTACGAGCCTGGCGCACTACCGACTGAGCCACCCCCACCCCATATGCCAGAGTAGAAGGTCTGTGAGGATGGCAGGACCTCAGCAGAAAAACAACACAAACGTCCATGCCTTATCCGGGGCTCGAACCCAGGTCCCTTAGATTAGTAGCCAAGCGCGCTAACCACTCGGCCATGGGAGCAATATGAAAATAATATTTATGTTGTTTAAGATATGACATAACGAATACTAAATTTAAAATTCGTTGATTATTTCTTGTGATTATTTTTGGAGAAGCAGGGTCCAAGGTGACCTAATGGACTAGTAGCCCCAAGTTGTTTGAGTTGCATTCCTTCTGAGCGATACTTTTGTGTACGCAATGATCTACATATCCAAGCAACAAGGATCAGAAGGTCTCAGAGAAAATATGGGAAGGGGAGACTGGACAGTTATTATGAGATAGATGGAAGCCTTAAGACAGATTTAGCGAATGAAATCTTAATGCCAGTACAAAGCGCATTTATGGGATAAAGCACTTTTTTATTCACCATTCTCGTGATTTATTTTTATCACTAAAGTATATTTTAGCCAAATCTACGATGCTTAGAGTAAAATTCCATTTTAATTCGTTTTCGAACACGAGCCATTGTTTTACCCTTTGTCGTCCGTCTGTAGACGTTCAACTTTTTTTTTTATTTTAAGGGATAAACAAAAAATCCTTTTTTAACAATTGATTAGGATAAAACTGATAAAATAGAATAAAACTTGCTTAAGCTACACTTGAGTCTGAATTTTATCTCTCACCATAGAATAGTCATTACATACACGACGTGGGCAAATTTATAAGAACACTCCATCGTGCACAAAGTACTGTGAAATATGACAATGTTTGCAAAATTTCTTACTGACCTAAGCAGGGCCGCATCTAGGGGTGGGCCAAGGATCCCATACGATAATGCCAGTAAGGGTAATACCCCCTCAAGCAGCTGCTCGCCACAGAGGTCTAACAAGAACGTGTTAGTTTAATATTCCACAGTTAGATCTGTGAGGATGGTGGGATATCAGCAGAAAGACAGCACAAACATCCATGCCTTACCCGGAGCTCGAACCCAGGTCCCTTTGATCACTAGCCAAGCTTGCTAACCACTCGGCCACGGGACGGCAAGGGTAATAGAGGAAAAATATTGTAAAACTTATTATTTTAAAATAAATTTTTCTAAAAAGCAGGGTGAAATGTTATACTACAGTGTAAATGCTGTCTCTTGCCCCTTCCACTTCATATTTTTTCCGGCATGGTGAAAAGCCAAATACGACATGGGTAAAAAGGCTGATCTGACTGGGAGCTCATCACTGTAACACGACGGGCAGGAACATCCGTAACGGAAATGATGGTTTTTCAGAGGAAAATCACGAGGCACAATTCCCAAAGTGTATGGATAATGGCCCTGATTCGCAAAAGTACATAACACTTTTAATAACATAATATGCAACGCTCTCTAACGTACAATTAACATAATATGCAACGCTCTCTAACGTATAATAACATAATATGCAACGCTCTAGTAAAACATTTGCCAATGTGTCAAATGCGGGAGAAAAATGCTCTTAACAGACAGGGACATGCGTTTTTTGCCACAAACTGTACGTCATGACGGAGCTGCTACAGTTCATCAGCTGAGAGAGCTAACCGCTATCAGTACCATTTCAAAGAGAACTATGCTCGAAGAATTGAAAACTTTGAAATTTCGGATTATGATTTATGATGGTACACACTGTCGTGCCCACAGTGATCTCATCCTGTGGACACGACTGTGGGCCGGAAGTTTTGCGAACATTCGGTCTTTATGGCGGTCACAAAGACTTGGGCTGCTCTTCAGTTCTGTGAAATCCCCTGACTCCGGTTTCAGCAGAGAACAAGTTGCGCCTTCGGCATGGAAAGTTCGTGACTTGATAGTCGCGGTCAGCATCAAAGGCCACGGAGAGAGTGCATCCTCCCTGCTTCGGCCACCCTAACTAATCAGAGTTGGGTTGGGTTGTTTTACCTCTGAGCGGCACTTTTTTGCACACCATGGGCTAAATGGCCAGGTCACATGGCCCCCGAAGGCTCAGAGAAGGTTGGGGGAGGGGACCCACTGGAACAGCTGTTGGGAGACAGATGGTAGCCTCCCATCAAGGCCATCCAGCGTGTTCTTTAACTTGCACAGGGTATGGCTCTCCCGCACACGGAGCCACGGCTTAATGTCCCATCCGACGGACGGCGGTCTTTCCAAGCCCATCGGTGTCCCCTACTGACCGTGGGTAGGGCGGGGAATTTTGCGGAGATAAATCTCAACGCTGACCCAGCTGGGACTCGAACCTGGGAACTACAGATTACGAGCCTGGTGCGCTACCGACTGAGCCACCCCCGCCCCCTAACCAATCAGAGAGAGCCACGTCAGCTACCACGGCGATCTCCGACAGAGGTCGCGGCGATGAGTTTGGAGACAAAGGTGAACGGTTGACGTGGGTGCTCTCTTCTCTTCTTTTTTTCTTTTCTTCTTGTCTGAGCTCTCGACGGCGTTGGTCATTTCCTGTATGTAATGCACAAAAGCGACAAGGTTACAACCCCGGCCATGCGGCCTCGTGATGATGTTCATCTTAAAGACTGCAACGTGAGAGAAGGTAAAGTGCTCTGGATGAAACTTTTTCTGTTGTTATATTTCCACATGCAAACTTAAACTTACTGCCGCCACGTTATCCCGCTCGGGATCTAGGACTCTGATATAGGACTTGGACAAAAACTTTGTCTTGATCTATTACACAGAGTGTTCCCCTTATGAAAAAGGGTCGCGCAAAGGGTGCAAATGTTGAGATCGTCCCGAAAGTGGGACTTGATTGATTCTGTAAATGTTGTGAGTAATGAATTGTTAATAAATGTTTTATTGTAATGCTAAATATGAGATTAATTTAATTTACCCATTGTACTAAGTGGAATACCTAGGAATTCAGAGATTAGAAGTAACAGTTTTGGCTTACTTATCTAGACCGAGAAAATGTTAGATAATAGTATTAAAAGAACACAACGCAAATGCATACTCATTTTGGGGGTCTAAATCTTTCGATTTCCCCCTAGTTCTCAGTACCCCATCAACCAGATCTGGTGGGGTGTAGAACAACACTACAAATTATTGGATAGGTGTTCATAATAATTTGGCCAGGCACTATAGGACGTAGTTAACAGTGACATTATGACACTTAACCTATTCGATAAATCTCTTAAACTGTTAATTAAATACTTGATTTGTATTAAAAAAGAGGATATGTCACTGCAATGTTAAATTGTAGTAACATGAATTTTACTCATTGCAATTTTATGTGAGGTACGGTATTCACATATTTACCCTTAACGAAGACAAAAATTGTTTATTCACTAAATATGTATTACTCGTTATATTAAAAATAATCACTTATTGCACTTCCTCTTATTGAAATTCGAAATACCTAAAAGGAATAGTAATAATATTAACTTTTTAAATCCTGAAACATCTTTTTAAATTTTTTGGCAAATTTAGGAAATATGCTTTTTTTTTAGTATTCCTATATTAATATTTTATAGTTTCTAATTTTTTTATATAAATTTGAAATGAAAACAAAAGCTTCATTTTCAAAAATGTAGTTTAATGGTTTTTAAATTTAAGATGTCGAATGAAAATTAATTAAAATTTCACATACCATTATACTTATTATTGGCAGAAAAATTATTGACAATTAATTTTTTCTTCATAATCACACTTCGGATATTTTTTTTCAGTTTCCACTAATTAGTGCAGCACGATAAGATAATGAACTAAAACGGTGGATCTCAACCTTTCTTCCGCTGCGATGCACTTTCAAGTTCAAATATATTATCATAGAAATTCTACGTTAAATTTAACCAACATATAAACAACCCAAAAACAAAAGCTTGAATAAGTTGTTGTAGTACATATTACATTTGATAGCACAAAAACTAAATTTAAAATCAGTTTCAAGGGAAAAAGAAATGATAATTAATTAAAAGACAATAACGATGATTAATTAGCAGATCAATTAATTAGTTAAAGACTACAATGATCAGTATAACAGCAACAATCTAAATTAATAATAATAAAAAAACATCACAAATACAGTGGACTCCCGAATAATGCGCTCCCCTATAACCCGAATCCGTATAACACGACAAAAAAAATTGCGACTAGTACTCATACAGCGGGATAAACAGTCCCGTATTACGCGTAAGATAAATTTAACTTTTTGACATAGTTTTTGATTTTTTGCTTAGAAAAGCAAATGTATACACTTACATGTTGTTTATATATGCACAGTGAAGCTGACAGCTTTAAAAGATGTAAAGGTTTATCAAAAAAATAATATGCACATTTAAAAATATAAGAGGAAAATATTTTTATTCAACTTTTAATTAAAATATGTACTTCACTATATAACATTCATTCACTATTGGAAGTATCAAGAAATAAGTTCCAACGACGCCGTCTTGTTAACATTGGTTGTACAGATTCATCGCTTGAAGAGTCCATAGTTCGTCTTTATTGTTATCGTTATTTAAAAACAATTCTTTTTCCAGATCATTTTTAGATTGAAAATATGGGGATAGACAATTCGTCTGAAAATGCATATCCCGTATAACGCGGAACATATCCCCCGCCTTGTACGGGAGTCCACTGTATATGAAACTTCACAAATAGAACATACATAACGTAGAAGAGAACGACAGATGACATTCACATGTGCGACACACTCCCATGGACTAATCAAAAATATTATTAAATCTTATTTCAGAAAAATGAGTCTTAATTTTTTTTCCCCAGATCTTCATTCTACAGGTAATATTAATAGGCGATGTAAGTATGTACTGTTGAAGAATGAGCATAAACCTTATTTTATTGTTAAAAATACAATACATCAAGGCAGAATCTATGGGAGAAGTAAGCAAGAGGCAAAAAATTTTGAAACGCATATATTTCCTGCATTTTTCAAGCAATTTATAAAGACCTCTAAAATGGAGGGGGAATTGTTAAACTGCAATGGAAATCCAATCTCCTGCCACTTGCCATCCTTTGTTTTTTTACTGCTCGATTTAGTTTGTTGCCTCTTTATTTTTTTTTCTAGATCCGTGCCTGCAAAACATAGAACATGTGACTCCTCCCCCTTCCCTCCCTAGTGAGTATCTCCCAGTGGTGGTGGGGGGAGGGCAGCGAGCAACTCAAAAAAACGGAACACAATGAAATGCGCAAAAAACTTCTCTCTGATTCCTTCTCTTGGGCCTTTGGGAGAGGACGGAGTGCATCGCTATTGAAAACTGCTGAATTAAAAAATACGACATTAGTTTTTTTTATACATCGTTAAAATATCTTTGTTTGAATCCCATCACTTTTTTTCTCCTCATATCATTGTTCTTCATCAGAAATCGCTTCAGCCGCATGTTTTGTTTTTTATCAAACTCATTTATGATATCATGATATCACTTTGACCTTTGACATCCACCTGGGGCAGCGTTGAATTTTATCTACGTAAAACCCCCGCCCTGTCCTAGGTCAGTAGGATACACCGATGGGCGTGGAAAGGCTGCCCTCCGTCGGGTGGGACGTTAAACCGCGACTCGTATGCGGGAAAGCTATACCCTCTGCCCCTTAAAGAACATGCTTCCATCTGTATCCTAATATCTGTCCAGTAGATCTCTTTCCCCAACCTTCCCTGAGACCATGGGATCTTTGTGACTTCACCAATTAGCCTATTGTGTACAAAAAAGTGTCACTCAGAGATAAAACAATCCAAGCAACCCATTCCAAATAGGGAGGGAGTACAATTATTATTTCTGCTGGACAACACAAGTTCTTAAAGCACCTCTGAGCATTTTTAATATTTCTTTGAAACACAAAGGTTTGACACAGTTGCAGCATATTAACGCTACATTACTTCCAAGTACATCCTTGGGAATATTAACATGGCACAATAGGCATGCCAGATTTACAAAAGGAATATAGAAATTTTAAAAATACTTTCTTTTCTATGCCTTGTAATAATAAAAAAGGAAATCAAATCGTTCTAACAATGAAAGCACTTAATTCGTATTAAATTCAAACCAGATAAAGGCGGTAATTTTTACTCAGTTGGTAAGAGAAATCAACCTTTGCCTTCTTTTGAGAGTAGCATGCATTCGGTAAGTGATTTCATCGCTTAAATGTTTCATTTCGTTTTTTCAGACATGAAAATTGGTATTTTTTTTAATTTTTAATTTTTAATTGCATTTTTGTAGGCAACTTTGTTACTAAACTCACCTGCGGCTGGGGTGCCTCAGTCGGTAGCGCGCCAGGTTCGAATCCCAGCTGGGTCAGCTTTGAGATTTGTCTCCGCCGAATTCCCCGCCCTTCCCACGGTCAGTAGGGGACACCGATGGGCTTGAAAAGGCCGCCGTCCGTCAGATGGGATGTTAAGCCGTAGCCCTGTGTGCGGGAGAGCCATACCCTGTGCACTTTAAAGAACACGCTGGATGGCCTTAATGGGAGGCTACCATCTGTCTCCAACAGCTGTTCGAGTGGATCGCCTCCCCCAACCTTCTCTGAGTCTTCGGGGTTCATGTGGCCTGGCCATTTAGCCCATGGTGTGCAAAAAAGTGCCGCTCAGACGTAAAACAATCCAACTCAAAACTAAACTCATCTATCTTCTCCCTACTTCGTGAAAAATATTTTTGCATTCCGTACGTTATTCTGCACGTCTTAAGCTTTCATTTGACATACAAAGCGAAAAAATCGACCTGTCCAATAACTTTCCTTCCCTCTTTTCTGCGGAGGGAGAGAGAGAGACACAACTTGTAGTATCCCGTGACAATTTTGAAGACACAAGCGTTCATATGGGATACAACTCATTGCGATCGACACCATAAAATTTTCCTCCTCCTTTTCGACGAAAAGAAAGGAGGGGACATAAGTTTAGATATCCTATGACACTCCCCACGTCTCAACTTTCATTTGATACACAACTTCTTGTATTCGGAAGAAATTAACTGGCACAGCGGGTTAGGGAGTTAGCTACAGTTCCAGCAAGGAAAACTTTGTGTTAGTCAACTCTTTCTGAGTCAGCAGTGTTGGATGGTTTTACCACTGATGGACACTTTTTCCGCACAATGGGCTAAGTGGCCACGTCACAAAAACCCCAAGGGCTCAGTGAGGGGTAGGACCCACTGGACAGCTGCTGGGAGACAGATGGGATCCTCTCGTCAAGACCATCCAGTATGTTCTTTAACGTGCACAGGGTATGCCCCCCCCCCCATCTGACGAATGGCGACCTTTCCAAATTCATCGATGTACCCTACTGACGGAAAACAGGGAGTATTTCTAGGATAAATCTCAACGCTGGCGCAGGCGGTATTCGAACCTGGGAATTACAGATTACCAGCTTGGCCAACGCCACCTAGAAAGAAGGCCAAGGCGCTTGCCTAATGACGTCACAGAAACAGACCGGGAGTGAGAACAGCGAGCAACTCTCTAGCATTGTAATCGATGCCTTGCTTCATATAATATTACTAAACTAAGAACGTACTTTTCTAATAAACAAAGAATTGAGAGAAAAAACAGTATTTTTAAGGAACAAAGAAAATATCTTGCATAAAAAGCAAAAATATACGTTTTTAGTGAGTAATATAAATTCAGAATATCGCTTGTAATTGCCCAAAAAATTGGAAGAAATGAGCCAAATTCAGTGTATGGATTTTTTGCTTTATTAACCGCAAGTTTCTTTGTAATGAGCCGCGGGATTGGAGGGGCTGCTCAAAATAATTGCTTTCTCAAAGATCAGTTTTTTGAACATCATTAAGAAACGCAAAAGCTATACCTTAAGAAATTACCAACTTTAACTAGAGACCATAAGAACGTTTAAATGGGATATTAAGTAAAATTGAGAATGTCTCTTTATAAATCACAATATCATTTAAAATTGAAATATTTTGGGCTTGAAGAAAGAAAATGTTCAGTTGGACAGTAATATGACATACTTTGTCAAAAATGTACAACGTCGAATCATGCGCTCACGATTTACACTATTTTGCCTTGGTCGCCTAGTCATGACGTCACCAAGAAAGTGGGCGTGAGGACTCGGCCTTCTCTCTAGGTGTCGTTGGCCTGGCCTGCTACCGACTGAGCCACCCCACCCCCTCCAGGGATCAGCAGTAACTTCGGTCTTAGTAAGGCATGTCATCGTATGAAAAGGCCTATAAAAACCAAGACTAGTTTCTAGGATTCTCCTCTGTTCTATGTGCGCATAATAAAAAATATATAGTTAAAACTGCTTGTGACACTCATTTTTTTCTGGGGACAACAAAGCATGTGGGGAAATTTTGTTTATAGCCTGTGACACTCCCCCAAGTCTCTAGGTTTAATTTATCACATTACTCTCGGCCCTTGAGTCCGAAAAATAGAGTGGCCAATCATTTATACCTTTCTCCTTCTTTTCGGGGGGGGGGGGGGGGGGGGAAGCATGGGAGTTAATTTTTCGTAGCCTCTGTCATTCTCAGAGTCACAAGCCTTCGTTGGTCATAACTCGTTGCACTTAATCAACAGGTTGAGAAGCTGTTGTGAAACCATCGTTTTAACAAACACACAAATAAATAGACAAATGAAAAGCGAAAAGCAACTGGAAGCTAAGATCATACAGGAAGCAACCTCCATGATATCAATTTTGTGTTCGGAATATGTTTTTTTAACCAATCTTCCTATTGCTTTTTGCTGGTAATTTGTTAGTTTGTCGGTTTTTCAGTTGTGTTGGTTTGCCGTTTATGAATTTGTCAAAATACACTGGCGGAAATCGAAAAAAGAACACCCAGAAGGAATTCCTGTAGGAACGTCATGGTCAATGGTTAAGAGCAGCAGAAACCGTGATCCAAGATTGAAAGTCATTGGATGAAATAATGACGTCACTGAGGATGACAACATGCAAATATACGAAGAGCGTATTTAAGGACTAAGGCGTGAAGAAAGAAGTTATTCGTCTTCTGTCGTGTTGTTCAGTGCTCTTTGAAGAAGCTACCATGTCTGGACGACGCAGGCACAAAACATTTGTTAAGTTAGTGGAGTTTGGACGAGGTCGTATAGTGGGTTTTCGGGAAGCAGATTGGTCTTTTTGACAAATTGCATACTGCGTTGGGTTGTTTGGATTGTTTTATCTCTCAGCGGCACTTTCTTGCATACCATGGACTAAATGGTCAGGTCACATAGAGCCCGAAAGCTCACAGAAGGTTGGGGGAAGGGACCCACTGGAACAGCTGTTGGGAGATAGATAGTAGCCTCCCGTCAAGGCCATCCAGCATGTTCTTTAACGTGTACAGGGTATGTTTCTCTCGCACACGGGACCACGGCTTAACGTCTCATCTGACGGACGGCGGCCTTTCCAAGCCCGTCGGTGTCTCCTACTGACCGTGGACAGGGCGGGGAATTTGGCGGAGATAAATCTCAATGCTGACCCAGCTGGGACTCGAACCTGGGAACTACAGATTACGAGCCTAGTGTGCTACTGACTGAGCCACCCCGCCCCACATACCGCGTTTGATGAGAGGTATTGGCAGTGGTACGATGGTGGCATCGAGGTTCAGAAGAACATTCTTCATACATACATAGCACACATCAACACAGAGTTATGGGTGCACGAGAGGATCTGCATATCAGGAGGGTAGCGGTCTCAGAGCGGACGGCTAAGGTGTCACAAATTCGATACTCTGTTGTACCAAGGGTGTCTACACGAACGATACACAATCGTCTTTTGGAAGCAGGACTACGGGCATGCATGCCACTGGCACAGCTATCACTGTCGAGCACATTTGCAATAATGTCAAGAACGAGTTCATTGGAGGGAAGAATGGTAGTCTGTGGTTTTCAGTGATGAAAGCCGATTCTGCTTACGAGAGTCTGATGGTCGTTTACACTTCCGAAGGCGATAAGGTGAGTGGTTTCTTCCATCGTCCTTCCGCCAGCGACACACAGGGCCCACGTCGGGTATCATGGTGTGAGAAGCGATTAACTATCATTCTCATACGTGTCTGGTGTTTGTACAGAGTACACTGAATACACAGAGTACACATGTGAGTCAGCGACATCGTACAGCCAGTCGTCCTGCCATATTTGAGTGTAATCCCAAATGCGATATTCCAGCAGAATAACACCCGCCCACACTCCGCCCAGAGAACTCAACATGCTCTTCAGGCAATGCGCCAAATCCATTAGCCAGCACGCTCTCCGGACTTGTCTCCAATCGAGCATATCTGGGACTAGATCGGACAAAGACTTCCGCGGACCGCGACAGGAACGACCATCGCTGAATTACGCGTCCAAGTTGAAAGTACATGGAATGGTATCCCCCAGCGTGATATCCAGCATTTGTACGACCGATTGTATGCCATATTGGAAGCTTCTATTGATGCTGGAGGAGGTTCAATACCTTATTAAAATCTTCCTTCTGTAAAATGTAATACTCATTAAAAGGTAAAATAAACATTGAATCGCTTCACACGTGTGATCACTGTCCTTTCTCAACAAGTTGTTTCTACTAAATAAATCTCATAGATTACGCTTCAATTGTTAATGGTGTTCTTTTTTCAATTTCCGCCAATGTAGTTGATCCAAAATATATTCCTAAATGGTGGCGATCCTAAGGAGTTTTATTCCAAATTAAAGCTCATGATCTTAGGAGTGCCGTAGGCTATAACGAAATAACACACTTTTCCGTCGTATATAAAGAAATTTCATTCTTTTTCACAATTTACGTACGAAATTCACAATTTACATTGTTTTTTAGTTCTGTTAGATGTGTAGAATTCGTTTTTCTCAGTGAAAATTCCAAACAAAAGATATTAAACTAAACTTCAATTATAACAGATCGTAGAAAGATCTATTTACCACGTATCTGCAAGAAACGAATACAGCAATCAACGGATTCGAATTAAAACTTCTGCGTAAATCAAAATCCACCAAAGCGTTTCAGTCGCGAATCATTGCTGTTTAAGCACTCTTACAGCTCATTTTTTGGTTTAAACTTTCTCGTAATTGTTCAGCTTCTTTTCGACTCTGTAGGTTTTATATATAGTCTAATGTTTGAAACATGGCAACAACGTTTATTTGTGTTCCGAATTAGAAACCAAATTTCGAACAAGACGAACAAATTGTTTCCTATTTCCTGGTTTCACAGGAAGACCCAAATGTATACATCGCAACGTTCAGTTTCGTGAAAAGTTCCAAAGGGAAATCCAGTTGCTAAAAAAGAGACGAAATTGCGAGACTTAACTCCAGCAGCGTCAGACTTTGTCGTCACAAAACGCAGCCAGTTTGGGAAATAAGAGTGGCCAGAAATAGAACAAGAGGCGTCTGAGATGCTTTCTGCTACTTCAGATTTAGTTGGAGAAACGGAGCGTGCAACAGAAACTGAATCTGAAACGAATACCAGCGTTGAAAAGTTATTTAATAACTATTTATAACTGATATTGGACCTTTGTGCGAGGGAACACACACGGACACAGTGTTAAATGCTGTGAATAATCTGCTCGAAGAACTTCGAAAACATGCATGGGTTCCGAATTACGTTTCGCAGTCCTGGTGTTATGAAACGTTAAGTGCAGTACGGAGTGGAATGTTCACCAATCCTGAATTTTTTATCTGTTTTAATGAAGTTGAATTAATAACTTCGAATTACTGTCAGTATAATCCCATGGCCGAGTGGTTAGCGCGCTTGGCTATTAATCTAAAGGACCTGGGTTCGAGTCCCGTTAGCTACTGATCTAAAGGACCTGGGTTCGAGTCCCGGATAAGGCATGGATGTATGTGTCGTTTTTCTGCTGAGGTCCTGCCATCCTCACAGACCTTCTACTGTGGCATATAAACTGACAGGCTCCTGTCAGACCTCTGTGGCAAGCAGCTGCTTGAGGGGGTATTTTTTTTTTATAATACGACAAAGATCTGCGTGGGAAGAGACACCTAAGGGAAAGAGAAGAAAAAACCTTCATACCGTATCGTATCGAGGACTCGAACCCATCACCTTCTGATCAGTAACCAAAGGTGCAAACCACTCGGCTATCCCCCTATCAAACTACTTCAATGCGAATTAAATGAGATTTTTCAGCATTGGTAAAAAATTGTTTTTAAATAAAGGTTTTAACAAACATTTACCATTTGATACCACACTTTTAATCAGTTTACACAATTCAAAAAGAAGGGCTAGAATTAGTTTGGTAGAAATTAATCAATAATTAATTAATAGATTACCTGTTGACATATAATTCAAGAAATAATTGTTTTGTGGAAAAAAAATGATTCACCGATGAATGCGATTCGAACCCACGCCTCTCGGTTGCATGCCAGGTGTTCTCTTACATCCCAGAGAACCTGTTTTAAGGATGGAATTCTCTTTTCTCAGTGCTGATTCCTGAGAAAAGATATTAAACAAAATTTTAATTATAACAGATCGTAGGGAAAAAATGTCTCCTCGATACATAACAGAGCACCCGGCATGTAACTAAAAGGAGCGGGTTCGAATCCCACTCATCGGCGAGTTATTTTTCCCACAAAATTATTTCTTGAATTATTTTAGTAGCTCGTAAATTTTACAGATTAATTATTTCCTTTTCTGTAAAAAAAAGCAGGTGTATGTATTAAAAAAAGAAGTTTCAGATTCGAAAAGAAGCAATTAGAACAAAATGTAATATAGATATTTGTACTGCTCGGAATAACATAGCAACAATTTTTACAAACCTAACATAAAAATCATTATGTTCCGTAGCAGTACAGATAGGTGGAAATTTCTAAAGGCGTTAATTGGTTTGATTTGTTCAAAACTGAAAAAGCTGAATGGATCTGACATCAATACCAAAGATCAGAAAATTACGAAAATAATTTCAATAACTTTACCATTTTATAACCTGTAATTCATCATTATTATAGCATTTATATCAGCGTGTTGGGAAATATTTAGACTGTAGTACAACAGCTAACTTCTACTCACCGTTGAGCCCCATTGCACTTCAGGCACCTACCCGTTCCGCACTAACTTTTTTCTGAAACATATATCTATCTTTTCAGTATTTAGATATATGGAGGATAAATTCATAACTAAGAAGTGAAAGAGTAAGAGTCCAAAACCTTTTATTTCAAACACTGCATGCAATATTATTATGTTTTTATACTGTTTTTGATATGTACGGCAAACCCTCAGTTGCATCCTCTGTATTCTTTCTTAAGAAAAAGAGCTTCAGTGAATCATCTGAGTCATTATAACACATTCGATATGCAAATAGATTCCTAACAATGTTATGTCTTCTCTGTTAAAGATAAATGACGCTTAATATGGCAACTAACAGATAGAGAAACTTTATTTAATAGATCATAGTATATCAATCAATCAATCAATCAATCAGTTTTATTTCATCATTATATACAATTTATAACATAGAAAAATATGAGTGAACCCAAAAACCACATCGTTTGTCTGGATCTCTAAAGGATATTAATACAAAAATCAATAGCAATTTACTCACTACAAAGATACACTGCAACTCACTTGAAGATGACTCAGGCTGCGAAACATCCACTATAGTAACTGTACAGTGACGTATCGGAAATTCTCTTAGGGAATGTCTTGGGACCTCTTTTCGGAAAATCCGTTAGCTTTCATTTACTAAAATTTTATCGTTTTTTCATTTACTAAAATTTTATCTTTGTTTCTTCTGCAATTTTTAATAATTTAAATTTTCAGAACCCATCGATACTTTTTGTAAAACCACGATTATTACGTTTTGCTGCATAAAATGCAAATGGCAATATTGGGGGTATGTGTTTCTTTTTTTCTAATACCCACACAACCACAATCTCCATATAATATCCATAGATATCTACAATGACCATTAGATATTCATGGGTCATCTTAGATATCTTATGGATATTTTGTGGAGATTGTGGTTGTGTGGGTACAGGGTTGGCTGATCAAAAAAGTTTGGAGACCACTACTGCTTTAGAGAATTAAGGAAAGGTTTTGAGACAATGAGGTGTGAACCACAGGAGCAAGGAGAGAAATTCTAGTGGAAAACGAAAATGATCGTTCACAATCCGTTATTATTGCTTCGAAGCTATGGAAAAAATTCCTGGCTATTGCTTTAAATAATGTATATCAAGTTCACCCATATAATTTCGTAAACGCCCTTCTAACTGTGAGAGCTCCCCCCATCGAGGGGCCTAGCATTATGTCCCTGAAAATGTAGGTCATTGGCTTAAAGTGTGCAGAGTTGGCAGGTTTCTTTTTGGGAGAATTGCTCATGTAGAAGAAGATGCTGAAAGCATCTCCTAACCATGAAACTGAAGTCCATCCCGAATCGTTGTGGGGAAAACGGGTTTCAGTTACTCGGTGATCTTGTCACCGGCGCTTTAATAGAAATTCAACAGGGCAGCTTTGAACGGAGTGTTCCTGTTGATGCTAAGGAAAGGACTGGGAAAGAAAAAAACTATTCTATCGCTACTTCGTGATATAGTTTTCAATGGTCCTACGAAAAATTCTACTCTGTGTTGTTAATATAATAATTTTGTTGAAGAATATTTGCTGTAAAGAGTTTAACTACTCGGAGCTCACCAATTGGACCCCTAAAATAAGTATTAAAACAAATTAATATTTTAAGTAGCTGCTTGGCACAGAAGTCTCTCAATATAATACACTATAGAGTAGTTGTTCTGAGGTTGGCGAGAACTCAGAAGAAAGACCACGCAAGAAAAGAAACATCCATGCCTTATCACGAGCTGGAACCCAGGTCCTTTGATCAGCAACGAAGCGCTCTAACTATTTAGGAGCAGCAATTAAATGATCCCCTACAAAAAATTGAGAGAAATTATCATCAAAGTTATGTTTCTAGTAGAAGTTTGCATACATGAATAAAAAAAATAGGACCCATGATTTGAAATCAGAAGAATAATATATTTATTCTGCCGAATTGAATTTAACAGCGACAGAAAATCAGCCATAGTTGCAATTTCAAAGACACTTCTATCCACCACCAGAAATGCTGCTTCATATATACAACGTAATAATTTCTGTCAGAACCTATAAGATGTAGTAAAACAAAACTAGTTAAATCCTTTACGTCAGACCCGTCCAACCCCTGGCTAATAAAACAATCAATATACTGAATCTCGTACATTTGTTCCAATTTTTTGACCAAGCTTTTTTGTTTTCCATAATTAAACGATTTTTGCCCATTCATAGTACTCATTAAAAATTTATATTTTTGTTTTTTGATCCAGATGTTATCTTGATTCCTTAAAAAATATAGGGGCTGGGTGGCTAACCACCCCTGCCCTTATATTTTTTGAAGCAATAGACTGATGGCGGCCATTATCTCGCATTTGTAGTTCCCAGATTCGATCGAATCCCACCGGTGCCAGCGTCGAGATTTATCTCCGCAAGACCCCCTCCACCACCACCACCACCACCACCCTCTCATTGGTTCAGGGGAGTAGTTATGGGGGAATGGGGGGGAGTTTCCCCCCAAAGTAAATTGGAGTTGGTAAAATTCAAAGCGACAAGCGACTTTCTGAAATTCAGGTGAGTTGTGAAAATTGGGATTTTTTTTTTTTGGAAAATTAAAGGCAGGTAACAAAATCGAGACAACTTGGCAAAATATGAGGTAGTTGTCAAAATCTAGGAGAGTTTGCAAAATCTTCGGAAGTTGGCAAAATTCGGAATGACTTAGCAAAAATCAAGTGAGATTTAAAAATTGGAGGAAAATTTTTAACAAATTTACAATTTTTCTGCAAAATTGTAGCGAGTTGGCAAAATCGAGGCAACTTGTCAAAATCTAGGGAAGTTGGGAAAAACTAGGGTAGTTGGCAAAATTAGAATTCATTTGATGAAATAACAGGATAATTATGAAAATTAGGATTGTTTTCGTTGGCAAAATCGAGGGGAACTGGCAAAATTTGAAGACTCCTTGGTGAAATACAGGAGAGTTGTGAAAATTGGGATTGGCTTTGTGAAATTAAGGAGAGTTGGCAAAATCGAGGCAATCTGGTAATATATTGGGTAATTGGCAAAATTCGCAATCACTTGGTAAAATTCAGGTAAGATGTAAAAATCAGCTTTTTTTTTTCTTGTAAAATCATGGCGAGGTTGCGAAATCGAGGCAAAATCTTCGGAGATACTTCCGCCTCACTCCCACGAAACGATATTCCGGAAACGTCCGGGACAGAGACATAATTAAAATTATGTAATTTTTCAATTGGCAAAATCTGATTTCCTAGTAGGAAAATTTTCGTTAATTCTCCCCTTCCCTCAAACATAGTCCCTTCCCTACGTCCCTGCCTTGATCAGTAGGGAACACTGGGAAGGCTGCCGTCCGTCGTATGGGATGTAAAGCTGTGTGTGGGAGAGCCGTACCCTAATGCACGTTAAAGAACGTACTGCATGACCTTAACGGGTGGTTACTATCTGTTTCCTAAGAGCTGTAATGAATCTCTTTTGTTGCGATCTTATGCAACCACGGCAATTCCCGGTTCCGCTTGTACAGCACTATCTGGTTATGAAAAGCCGTGCTTATCTAGAGCCGGGGGCAAGGAATACGCCCTATAGGCGCACCTCAACCCCAGCCTCACATGGCAGCAGTCCTATAAAAGGAAAGCTGACCACCGGAAGAAACCTTACTTTAATCTATTCCCCGGTTTGCAAATGTGCAAGGATATATAGATCCAAGCTCGATCGGCACCCGGGGTGGAGACTCTTAGTAAGACCCAGACTTTTGTGAGGGCTCTGGTTTACTAGGAGCCAATCCCGTTCTGCCGAGCCCTCGAACAGCTCACCCAGAGCTCCTGATAGGTGAGGTCTCAGATGCTGTCACCGACCAACCTGCTAGGGAACCGGTTGGCAGCATCGTCGACCTCGGTTGGCTTTGGCAATGCTCCAGCCGGGAACCCAATCCGGCCGGCAAAGCCTTCAGCCGGTTTGCTGGGGCCTAGGGCCCAGCAATCGTCGGGGACCACCATCGGGGGGGGGGGGGGGGGGGGGGGGCTAAGAGCTGAAATATAGGTCCCCTTCCCCCCAACCTTCTCTGAGCCCTTGGAGTCCTTGTGACTTGGCCAATTAGCATATTGCGTGTCAAAAAAGTGCCGCTCAGCGGTAAAACAGTCCAACTTAAAAAAATTTCTAATTCATTACTCGCTAGAAATATATCTTTCCCTTTTAAGTAGAGCATTTTTCCTGCAGCTCTTTAAGACTTTCGTTACTTTTTTCCTCAGTGGCTCTTCACTAAATTTGGTTTGGATAGGCCTACTTGACGTGAAAGGTTCAAGTCAAATGATATTGCTTTAAAGCAAGCATTCTCAAATAAACTTTTGGGTTCTAACCAGTTCTATAATGGGGAAAACCTTCTTACCTCCAAATGATTTCGCTGCCATCTGTGTCTGTCTCAAAAATTAAAAAAACCTCCTCAAATAGCTACTTGCCACAGAGGTCTGACAGGAGCCTGCCAGCTTAAAACGCCTAGTAAAAATATGTGAGGATGGCGAGACCTCAGCAGAAAAATAGCACCAACATCCGTGCTTGCCCTGGGCTCGAGCCCAGGATTCTCTGATCTGTAATCAAGCACGCTAACCACTAACTGCCTTTAAAATGCTTTGATCAGGTTCTATGTATTATTTTTTCACACAGTTGAGATATATGATAAATTAATTTAAAACATTGTCTTAAGCTCTGTATCACTACGGTAATCTCAGTCTACGTATTGAGTGGAAAAACAATTATACAACCTATTGCTCAGTTTTACGTGTGTTGCAATCTTCTAATTCTGCTACTTTTCTTCCTATGGTTACTTTTGCTGGCCTTTGCTCAGTTCGTGCTGCTGGTAGTCGGTTTAATGTTGTCTTGATGACTACCTTTTCTCTTCACTCTCTGCAACCCGGTCACAAAAGAGTCACCGCTAGGCTTGAAAGACCGCCTTCCATCGGATGAGACGTTAAGCCGTGTCTCTGCGTGCAAGATAACAATACTCTATGCGCATTAAAGAATATAATGGGTGGCCTTGATGGGAGGCTACAAGCTGTCCCATTGAGCCCTTATTTTCCTTATAACCTGACCATTTGGCTCATTGTGTGAAAAAAAAGTGCCGCTCAAAAATAAAACAATCCAACCCAAAACATCCTCCAAACACTTCGAAACGTTGACCCCCTTTGAACAGTTCGTGTTAGGCATAAACATCAATAAAGTTGCTGTAATAGAAGGAGAATTAAAAAGATCATTGGCCCAACGTAAGAGAGATGATTGTTTTGGTCAATACGCTTTCATTAACATCGATCCGAGATGCTAATGAATACATTCTCATTGCAAACACAATGAGAGGTCTTCCCTTGTTCACCTTAGGAGCGTCATTCCTTTTAATGACGAAGCTTCGGAGATTAAATCTTTTCTTGAATGTTCGATGTTTGCTTTAGAAAATGGCTCGAAAACAAGCAGCCGTGCATGAGAGAGAACAGCAGTCGCTGAAGCAGCATCACAGATGGATTCAATGAAGGGGAACGAAGCTTTCCTCTCTACTGCAAGAGCATACAACTGAAGCTGCTGCTTCTATTGGTTAAAGGGTGAGTGAGGTCTTTGGCCTTCGCACTGAGTTGCTTTTTCACTCTCACTGATCGTGTGATAAATGAGAGACTACTGAGAAAGTGCACACTGCTTAAGTGAAAGGAATCGAACTTCACGTGGTCTATATTGTGTTTAATAATGATGTTGAAATTCTATTTTAATCGATAATCTTCTTGAATTCACTACCTTATGCTAATGGATATTGTAAATACAAAAAGATGAGTTTTGGCTTTTGCCGCTTCTAAAAATACTTTCTCTTTTGCGTGAAAGTTCAATTTGAGCTTTAATCGTCAATCACTTATGAATCCAGTTTCATTTTGGGGCCAGTGGACAACCGATTCGTTCCACATCGGAGATTCGCGTTATGTAGAAATAAATCATCCTTCAAGCAGCTACTTGCCACAGAAATCTGACAGGAATCGTTCAGAATTATACCCCGTAAAGAAGATCTGTGAAGAAGGCGGGACCTGAGCAGAAAGACGAAACAAGAAGCATCCATCCCTTATCTGGGACTCGAACCCGGATCCTTTTGATCAATGACCAAGCGCAGTAACCAATCGGCCACCGGAACGACTGATTCCGGTGATCATCGTAAGCGGAAACTGGAGAGAATCTCTCCTGACGCTTACGCGGTTCTCATAGATCCATGCGGCGGAGGCAAAAATTTGTTTCAGGAGGCAAAAAAAATTTCAGAGGGAGGCAAAAGTTTGTTTCAGAGGGAGGCAAAAATATGTTTCAGATGGAAGCAAAAATTAGTTTCAGAGGGAGGCAAAAATATGTTTCAGATGGAAGCAAAAATTTGTTTCAGAGGGAGGCAAAAATATGTTTCAGATGGAAGCAAAAATTTGTTTCAGAGGGAGGCAAAAATATGTTTCAGATGGAAGCAAAAATTTGTTTCAGAGGGAGGCAAAAATATGTTTCAGATGGAAGCAAAAATTTGTTTCAGAGGGAGGCAAAAATATGTTTCAGATGGAAGCAAAAATTTGTTTCAGAGGGAGGCAAAAATATGTTTCAGATGGAAGCAAAAATTTGTTTCAGAGGGAGGCAAAAATATGTTTCAGATGGAAGCAAAAATTTGTTTCAGAGGGAGGCAAAAATATGTTTCAGATGAAAGCAAAAATTTGTTTCAGAGGGAGGCAAAAATATGTTTCAGATGGAAGCAAAAATTTGTCTCAGAGGGAGGCAAAAATATGTTTCAGATGGAAGCAAAAATTTGTTTCAGAGGGAGGCAAAAATATGTTTCAGATGAAAGCAAAAATTTGTTTCAGAGGGAGGCAAAAATATGTTTCAGATGGAAGCAAAAATTTGTTTCAGAGGGAGGCAAAAATATGTTTCAGATGAAAGCAAAAATTTGTTTCAGAGGGAGGCAAAAATATGTTTCAGATGAAAGCAAAAATTTGTTTCAGAGGGAGGCAAAAATATATTTCAGATGGAAGCAAAAATTTGTTTCAGAGGGAGGCAAAAATATGTTTCAGATGAAAGCAAAAATTTGTTTCAGAGGGAGACAAAATTTGTTTCAAAAGGGGAGGGGAGCAAAAAAGCAAATCAATGTTCCCAAGAGAGAGATTGAGCCATTCATTAACGACCGCAGTTGTGAATACAGCA
Source organism: Ryuthela nishihirai (assembly GCA_038380435.1). NCBI lineage: Eukaryota > Metazoa > Arthropoda > Arachnida > Araneae > Heptathelidae > Ryuthela > Ryuthela nishihirai. The sequence continues at coordinate 25,921,748 of JAWZYU010000015.1, forward strand.
AATATGCATACATCACACCATAATACTACTAAGGATCTCCGAAAACAAAATAAAATATAGGAAAACTTATTATTGAAAATACACGTCAAAACGTTTTTCGTAATAATAAATAAAATTAAACGATATGATTCCGAAAACAAAAGAAGGACGTAAAAGTAAAAATCAAGATAATATTTCATCAAGAAAAAAACATTTTTTTTATATATTATTCGATATAAATTAATTCTCCGATCAATTTATCCAGTGGAGGGCAACTACTCGTTTTGCGTCCCCTTCCCCCTCCCCATCGTCCTTTCCCCCTTCCAACAAAGATGCATCATAGAAGATTGGTTAATTAACAGATGATTGAAAGGTCATCTGGAGGGTTGGGTTGGGTTGTTTTACCTCTGAGCGGCACTTTTTTGCACACCATGGGCTAATGGCCAGGCCACATGGACCCCGAAGGCTCAGAGAAGGTTGGGGGAGGGGACCCACTGGAATAGCTGTTGAGAGACAGATGGTAGCCTCCCGTCAAGGCCATCCAGCGTGTTCTTTAACGTGCACAGGGTATGGCTCTCCCGCACACGGGGCCACGGCTTAACGTCCCATCTTACGGACGGCGGCCTTTCCAAGCCCATCGGTGTCCCCTACTGACCGTGGGCAGGGCGGGAATTTTGCGGAGACATCTGGAGGAGGTCCGATTATTTAGTTTCGGGAGGGGGGTGGGGATTTCCAATTATTAAAATATTCGAACGAATGGAAAAGGTGCAAGCGATATTCTATTTGGAATAGGATTTTATAGTTGTTCTTTAATCGATGTTTTAGTATCGGGTATAAAATGTGGGGCTAAAATAAAATTATACAAAGACAACTGTGTTGGATTTCAAAGCAGGTACACAAATGTGAGATTTCGTATAAGACCACAGGAATTTTTTGAGAGGTCCGGACATCCCCCTCAAGGGGGCGTCCCTGTCCACAACAGCCATTCGTTCTATGTCCTGTTGGTTATTAAAATGATAGGTCCTAAAAATTCAGTCTTATATCGCAACGGAAAACTTTTTTATTCTCAACGAAGTTGTGATTTGATTTGCCGCTCGGTTTCTAAGAGCAATAAACTTTTTTAAGAAAGAAACTTGACTCACTAAAATAGAAAATAGAAGCATTCATTCTGATGATACTGTTCATCAGAAGAACGTTTTCAATATCAAAAGTCGAATATGTGAAATAAGTCGAAAAGTCGAAACAGAATACGTGTTCACGCTGAAAGAAGTTGCAATTAATAGGTAAAACATGCACGTTCGAATACGAAAATAACACCTTCTAAAATCAATAATTCTCTTTGCAATTTCAAATCTCTTTTCCTTATTTCTCTTTGTATTGTTATGGAAGATCTTTTATGGTTAAGATTCCTCCACTTAGTAGTTGATTGAAGAATGTCTTTCCCTATTCATAACATTCATCGTCCATTAGCACATCCTGAGGCTTTGGGTTGGGTTGTTTTACCTCTGAGCGGCACTTTTTTGCACACCATGGGCTAAATGTCCAGGTCACATGGACCCTGAAGGCTCAGAGAAGGTTGGGGGAGGATACCCACTGGAACAGCTGTTGGGAGACAGATGGTAGCCTCCCGTCAAGGCCATCCAGCGTGTTCTTTAACGTGCACAGGGTATGGCTCTCCCGCACACGGGGCCACGGCTTAACGTCCCATCCGACGGACGGCGGCCTTTCCAAGCCCATCGGTGTCCCCTACTGACCGTGGGCAGGGCGGGGAATTTTGCGGAGATAAATCTCAACGCTGACCCAGCTGGGACTCGAACCTAGGAACTATAGATTACGAGCCTGGCGCGCTACCGACTGAGCCACCCCCGCCCCACATCCTGAGTCACTTGCCCAACTAAAAATAGCCACAAACAATAATAAACGCATTTCAAATTTAGCATTCATTATTTGTCATATCTAAATCAACATAATATCATTTTTATATTCTTTTTGCAAATATCCTTAGCCTTAACTGGCATAGTGGTTAGGCAGCTAGCGACTGTTCCAGCAAGGCAAACTTTGTGTGTTGTGTTAGCTCTAACTAAGGCAGTGGTCAGCAGTGACTTCGGTCTTAGTAGGGCATGTCCTTGTATGAGAAGGCCTATATTAAGCTAGGAGTAGCTTCTAGGATTCTTCTCTGTCCTATATGTCGCAAATAAAAAAAAAATATGTATATTATTTGCCGTGTTGCGTAGACAATCACAGCATTTACTTTGCGAATCAAGGCTATTCGGCTGCTTTCGTATCGACAAATCGTAATTTTTACATTACAGCCACCTCTTAATGTTATCTATTACGGCGATTACACAAATGCGGATGCTCTGAAATACAATAACAATGCACTGCAGGTGGTGGGTCACTAATTTAAGGTGGCCCGTAGCACTTGATTTGCTGATTGTACCATTAGTCGAAGATCTAGTTACTTAGCGAATATCTTCATTTGACTGTGCCATGCTCAACATGCCTAAACGTTCTTGGCAAGATGTGTTTGAAGTGAATTTGAACTGGGTTGCCAATTTTTATTTTGCCAAAGAAGGATATTTACTATTTACATAGGAACAACTTAAGAAGAACATTAGATATTAAAAATATAAAATGTGCTGAACATTTGGTCTACAATGAAATAAAATAAAAATAAATACTCCCTCAAGCAGCTGCTTGCCACAGAGGTCTGACAGGAGCCTGTCAGTTTATACGCCATAGTGGGAGGTCTGTGAGAATGGCAGGACCTCAGCAGAAAAACGACACAAACATCCATGCCTTACCCGGGGCTCGAACCCAGGTCCCTTAGATCAGTAGCCAAGAGCGCTAACATTCGAAAAAGATATCTCATCTGCAAGCCCTGTTCTAGAAAAATAGAGGGATGGGGGAAAGCAATCGAGCAGGAAAAAGGTAAAAGAGCTCCCCCCCCCCCCCTCTCCTCTTTTTCATTTTTCCAAGAGATTGTATTTCAAAGCCAAGAGACCGGATTTTTCATTGCAGTGTAATATTTTTCCTTTTCGTTTTTCAGGGTTTTTTTTTTATTTCTTTAAAAGTGTGTGAATTTTTTGAATCTCTTGTGATTGTGTGATCTCCATTACCCTTCGTAGCATTGTCAAAGCGGGATGGGGGGGCTGTGTTACCTCCCCCGTCCTCCCCCCACAGATCCGGCCCTGATCGTTGGCAATGCTTAACTCAGTGCAATGTTATCTTTGACTTGCATTATATTTTTATTATTAGACGTCTTTTTATAGTATTATAAGACGTCTTTTTTATAATGAAAAATATATTCGTCATATTATTAATATATATATGAGAATATACATATATTATTAATATATATAATGAAAATGATATATATATTTTAATAATGTACAGTATATATATATGTATATAATAAAAAATATATATTATTATACATATATTTTTATAGTCTGAAAAATATATTCAGTTCAGTTCTCCCCAAAAACTCTCCAGATCAAGCATCTCCCCAAAACATTTTCTTACATCCGTGCCCTGCCTCTGCTAGTCAAAATGCCTCAACAAAAAATTTACTCACGAGACGCAACTGATTTATGATATTTGTTGAAACGAAAACGTTTCTTCATTTCAGTGATGTTCTTCTCAGAGTACGGAAGTACAGTTACTTTCTTAAAATATAACCCAAAAGAAGAGGGATATTATCTAAAAAGTTACTAAACAAAATTAACTAATGTTCTTCGACTCACGTTTAAGACATAACCAAAATCGCACTGGAATTAAGTATTCTTATTGGAGTGTTGTTAATATCAGAGAAAGAGGTTTAGAGCCTAGTGATTTAATTGAGAGCAAAGAAAATAATAACGTAGAGAGTGAGAAAATTAAATATCAAAAGGATGAGATGATGATATATTTGAATAAGGATTTATCTAGTAGAGCGGTTGATTATTGTACCGTAATTGACAAGAATAATAAAATTAACTTTGAAGAGAGCACAGTTGATGTAATAGCAGGCAGAGTCACAGGTAATAAAGTTGATGTTTGTGGAGAAAACAGTAGTCATGATGAAGACGAAATAACAGCTAAAAATCAGGATATGAGGTTCGTAGAGAATAAAGATAGTTTTGCAACTGCGGTTGACTATCTAGTTGTAGGAAATTTAATTAAGTCCGAATCTCGCAATCACTTAAAAAAAAAATAAAAATAAAGGCATTGTATCGATCGGAGATGAAGGATAGAATGAAACTTGATAAGGTGACCAATTCTATGGTGAATAAGCACGGTCAAATGATTAGAATAAATAATCCTGAGGAAAAATGTGATCTTCCGATAGAAAGGAGATGTAATTTGGAAAATAGGAGTGAATTTCCGCTGCATAAAGTGTCTGAATTAGATGAAATAGTCTGTATTAAAAAAAAGCGGAAGAAATTAGCTACGTAAGGCCAGATAAGTTCTAAATAGCATATAATTCTGAGGTAGCAGATAGTATAAAAAAATATTGGATAAGAATAAATCAGAGGAAATTAGGGGAAAAATTAAAAGTGAGAGTCTGACTGAGAAATTATGTAAGATCGGAAATGTAAATATCCCGGAATCAGGGTTTAAATATAAGGACGACAGTAATTTGAAGATTATGTAAATAATAGTGATAAAGAGAAAATGCTAAAGGAGATAGGTGAGAGATTTTTAGACATAAATGATCTTCAGGAAGTACCTTCTATGATCAATGAGAGAGAGAAAGTGTTAAAAGGTCAGTTAATTGCGGTCGAAGATATGAAAAGAAAAGAGAGGCAGTTTTGTCTAAATGACCGAAGTAGTGACTCTAAGGTTAGAAGATTTAGCAGAGAGGCGGATCTAACAGAAAAAGGTTCTGATGTTCATACAGTCATTGGACAAAAATTGGATAAATATAAAAGAAAGTACCGAAGTAGACCTAAGTGGTCATTAACTATTGATAAAAAGTGTAGCAATAGTAGGCGTAAATTCGGTGTTAACAGGGACGAGGAAAAAGGATTTGTTTCTGAAGTAAAACACGATATCTCGTTCAAGAATTATGGTTCATTTAAACACGGAAGGTCAATAAGAAGTAGTGATAGAAGAAATGGAAGATTTATGAAGAAAAGGTCGGAAGGCATATAGGAAACAAATCCGTAGGGAAACAAGCACGAATGAAGCTTGAAAATAATGGTACTTTTGGATAATAATAATAATAATAATAATAATAATAATAATAATAATAATAATAAAGAGGAAGAATTGAAAATTGAAAGTTAAAGCTTGACCAATAGCCTTTAATTATGCAGGAAGTAAGAGATTGACAGATGCCAGGAAAACCGAAAGGGAGAATCCTCGATGTGTTATCATCATCGATACCGGGCATCGAGCAAGGATCAAATGCCAGCAAACCTGCAAAAGCTCTAACCAGTCGTAGTTGAGCCTATCAATAGCACTCTGTCGTTAAGAAATTTCCTGGGAGGTGTTGGTAATTAGGCTAGGGGTTGCAATGGAAAGAGGTGAGCTGGCAACTCAAAGGGGCGTAAAAATGAGAAGGGACGGAATTCACCCGACTCAATTGTGGAACATGGTCTACTCAGACAGTGAAGATCACCAGTCTGCAAGTACTGAAAGAAGTAAACTGATGTTAATTACTTCTGAGTGGCAGAGACGTTTGGGCTCTACAGCAAATTAACTGGGCAGTCTTTGGGAGAGGACATTGTTCACCAACAAAGTCAGGTGTCATGGACATTAGAGTGCCGAAAGGCATGAGTTTTATAAGTATGATAAAAACTGATAAAACTCTTTGAGGAAGGGACGTGTCATGTCCCTCTAATTTATTTATTTTTATTTATTGTTGCATTTTATTGTACTTTTGTTTTTGTAAATATTTTTATGTATTAAGTGTGTTTTTGGAAGTGCTATTGTGGGGATGTGACTCATAGATGTTGTTTTCGGGTCTGAGTTGCCTGCCTGTACATGTCGGTGTCCGAAAAGCTCTTTTATGGCCTTTTACAACTAACCTGGAGCGCAAGTGTGAGCGCGGGAGAGTAGCCAACAAGAGGAAGGAAACAACAGTCTTGAGCATCGCTGTCACACAGGAAGGACGTTTGAGCACACATCAAGGGATGCTCCTCTTACTCAAACAAAACACTTAAGGAGAGGGTTCGATTCTATGTGAGAATCAAAATTCTTGGTGAATCAAATACAGTTCTGTGGAACTGAAGTGGGTTCTGTGTGAACCACAGTGTAAACAAAGGTTAAATATTCCTTCGCCGAGTTTTATGTCGGTAAAGCGAGAATCTGCAAAGTGTGCAGTTCTCTAACTCATTGCATGGTTGTTTGCAGCAGCAAAGGCCTACGTAGTAGAGAGCATCCCCATCATGTGATTGTATATAAGTGTGAATAAACTATGTGGTCCCTATACAACCCTCGTGCGTGAATTGTTGGACATATTTCTGTACATCACTTGGCACGGCAAATCTGAGGCATACGTCGATATGGGTGTAACTACCCGCGAACCTGTTATTTCACCGAAACAAGGGTGAAGGCAATCAAGGGACTAATTCATCGTTCTCGGCAGCCACGACCTTTAGCGCAGTCCACGACAGCTGCGCACGTTAAAGCGTAATATTTAATATTTTTTGCTGTGTTACCTAGACACAATGTGATGACCTGGATGGGAAGCCACCATCTGTTTCCTAACAGCTATCCTGCGGGTCCCCTTTTCCCAGCCTTCTCTAACCCTAACCGTTTCTGACACCCTTGGGGCTCTTGCGACCTGCCATTTAGACCACTGTGTACGAAAAAATGCCCTCAGAGGTAACCCAACCTATTTGTCCAGAGGTGGCTTAGTTCGCCCATCTATTCATTAACTTTAGCATCTAACAAACACAATCTGTTCAATTCATTGACTTCATGCATCATAGCAAACGTCACTTACTTAAATTACTAACTTCACCATCCATCAGGCACCGTTGTTTTATTCACTGCTCTACTTACATCTATCTATGAAGCATCCTCTGTCACTATTATTATCATCGGAATGTTGCAAACTTATTAAGTCAATTTTAAATCTCTGTTTGGACGAAATTGAATTTCAGAAAAAAGAATTAAAAAGGCCACATCCAACATTCTCCTCCATTTTCCAGAATTCCGTATCATGTATTAAAACTTTAGAATATTGAAAGTATGTGCTCCGAAGAATTATTTTTATTTTTCATTTGCAACATTTGAGACAGAGAAGAATCCTGGAAGTAGAAGTTTACGGAGAAAATAAGGATTTACATTTTTTAATCCCTCTTGCAAAAATCAAAACCAACCACAAAATGATTGCAAGCATCGGTAATCAGAAACGTAAGAAAAATATCTTTCCTCAATGAATAAATCGAAAATAAGTTATTACGGAATTCAAACAAAAAACAGTTATTAAAATCATTTTGTTTACTAGGCGTAGTTCATAAAATAGAAAAAAGAAAGTACTTACACAAATTCAGTATATAAAAATAAGTCATGATAATGATTACTATGACAACAAAGCACCAAAGAGTAATCAAGTTCCTCTTAAGATGCAACTCTTCTTTTACTGCTCACTGCAACGAGAAATATCCAAAAGACGAGGGATAAAATATTCTCCTTCTTTGCAAAATGCGTTAGCAGTCGAATAAACGTGTTATACTGTCGAAAAGTTTTTTTTTTAAAAGAGTTTCTACGCCAGTGGTATACGAATGTTGTACTTGTTAAGCATTAGAGTGTGTTAGTATTATTTAGTGCAGAGGTCCTTAGCCTTGGATGCCATAACCGCCACGGTTTCAGGATTGGATTGTTTTACCTCTGAGCGGCACTTTTTTGCACACCATGGGTTAAATGGCCAGGCCACAAGAACCCCGAAGGCTCAGAGAAGGTTGGGGGAGGGGACCCACTGGAACAGCTGTTGGGAGACAGATGGTAGCCTCCCGTTAAGACGGCCATCCAGCGTGTTCTTTAACGTGCACAGGGTATGCTCTCCCGCACACGGGAACACGGCTTAACGTCCCATCCGACGGACGGCGGCCTGTTCAAGCCCATCGGTGTCCCCTACTGACCGTGGGCAGGGCGGGGAAATTTTGCGGAGACACGGTTTCAGGAGAAAGGGACATATCGAAATCGATATTTTAATTATTTTCAAAAACAGACCAAGCGATGAGACCTATAAATAGGTATGAGGAGCTTCTAGTAGTGGCTGCTCGTGACTAAACTTTTTGGTGTGACACTTAGACTGCTATGTACAGGCAGGGCCCGAATGTAGGAAAAAAATTGAGGCGATGCCTGATATTCAAATGAACCGGATAGGACTGAAAAAACTTTTCGTAAGGCATATATTTATTTATTTATTTCAGCTATTATCAAAACGCATTAAGCAAAATATTTGGGTAAAAAAAACGAACGCGAAAAAGTTTTCTTGTCCTTTCTACTTCAATCCAGTGTTTTGCCATTCCACTCTAATAATTACACATATATAAGGCCGGATCTCGGAATGGAGCTCAAGAGGTTATGCCCCCCCCCCCCAACAAACACACACACACATACACACACACACACACTCTCTTTACCTTCTTCCAGCTCGATTGTGTTTCTTGCTCCCTCCCCCCACTCTTTACCTTGTTCCATCTCAATTGTGTTTCTTGGTCCCCCCCACTCTTTACCTTGTTCCAGCTCGATCGTGTTTCTTGCTCCCTCCCTCCCTCCCCACTCTTTACCTTGTTCCAGCTCGATTGTGTTTCTTGCTTCCCCCCCCCCCAATTTTACCTTGTTTCAGTTCGTTTGTGTTTCTTGCTCCCTCACCCCTCACTCTTTACCTTATTCCAGCTCGAATGTGTTTCTTGCTCCCTCCCTCCCCACTCTTTACCTTGTTCCAGTTCGATTGTGTTTCTTGCTCCCTCCCTCCCCACTCTTTACCTTGTTCCAGCTCGATTATGTTTCTTGCTCCTTCCCTCCCTCCCCCCACTCTTTACTTGTTCCGGCTCGTTTGTGTTTCTTGCTCCCTCACCCTGCACTTTTTGCCTTCTTCCAGCTCGATTGTGTTTCTTTCTCCCTTAACCCTCATTCTTTACCTTGTTCCAGTTCGATTATGTTTCCTGCTCACCCCCCCACTCTTTACCTTGTTCCAGCTCGTTTATATTTCTTGCTTCCTTACCCCACACTCTTTACCTTGTTCCAGCTCGTTTATGTTTCTTGCTCCCTTACCCCACACTCTTTACCTTGATCCAGCTCGATTGTGTTTCTTGCTCCCTCCCTCCTCCCCCCACTCTTTACCTTGTTCCAGCTCGATTGTGCTTCTTGCTCCCTCAACCCCCACTCTTTACCTTGTTCCAGTTCTATTATGTTTCTTGCTCCCTCCACTCTTTACCTTCTTCCAGTTCGATCGTGTTTCTTGCTCCCTCCCTCCCTCCCCACTCTTTACCTTGTTCCAGCTCGATTGTGTTTCTTGCTTTCCCCCCCCCCCAATTTTACCTTGTTTCAGTTCGTTTGTGTTTCTTACTCCCTCACCCCTCACTCTTTACCTTATTCCAGCTCGATTGTGTTTCTTGCTCCCTCCCTCCCCACTCTTTACCTTGTTCCAGTTCGATTGTGTTTCTTGCTCCCTCCCTCCCCACTCTTTACCTTGTTCCAGCTCGATTATGTTTCTTGCTCCTTCCCTCCCTCCCCCCACTCTTTACTTGTTCCGGCTCGTTTGTGTTTCTTGCTCCCTCACCCTGCACTTTTTGCCTTCTTCCAGCTCGATTGTGTTTCTTTCTCCCTTAACCCTCATTCTTTACCTTGTTCCAGTTCGATTATGTTTCCTGCTCACCCCCCCCACTCTTTACCTTGTTCCAGCTCGTTTATATTTCTTGCTTCCTTACCCCACACTCTTTACCTTGTTCCAGCTCGTTTATGTTTCTTGCTCCCTTACCCCACACTCTTTACCTTGATCCAGATCGATTGTGTTTCTTGCTCCCTCCCTCCTCCCCCCACTCTTTACCTTGTTCCAGCTCGATTGTGCTTCTTGCTCCCTCAACCCCCACTCTTTACCTTGTTCCAGTTCTATTATGTTTCTTGCTCCCTCCACTCTTTACCTTCTTCCAGTTCGATCGTGTTTCTTGCTCCCTCAACCCCCACTCTTTACCTTGTTCCAGTTCTATTATGTTTCTTGCTCCCTCCACTCTTTACCTTCTTCCAGTTCGATCGTGTTTCTTGCTCCCTCCCTCCCCCACTATTTACCTTGTTCCAGCTTGATTGTGTTTCTTGCTCCCCCCACTCTTTACCTTGTTCCAGCTCGTTTATATTTCTTGCTCCCTTACCCTGAACTCTTTACCTTGCTCCAGCTCGATTGTGTTTCTTGCTCCCTCCCCCCACTCTTTACCTTGTTCCATCTCGATCGTGTTTCTTGCTCACCCACTCTTTACCTTGTTCCAGCTCGTTTATATTTCTTCCTCCCTTACCCCGCACTATTTACCTTGCTCCAGCTCGATTGTGTTTCTTGCTCCCTCCCCCCACTCTTTACCTTGTTCCATCTCGATCGTGTTTCTTGCTCCCCCCTCTTTACCTTGTTCCAGCTCCATCGTGTTTCTTGCTCCCTCCCTCATTCCCCACTCTTTACCTTGTTCCAGCTCGATTGTGTTTCTTGCTCCCTCCCTCCCCCACTATTTACCTTGTTCCAGCTCGATTGTGTTTCTTGCTTCCCCCCCCCACTTTTACCTTGTTCCAGTTCGTTTGTGTTTCTTGCTCCCTCACCCCGCACTCTTTACCTTGATCCTGCTCGATTGTGTTTCTTGCTCCCTCCCTCCCCTCCCCACTCTTTGCCTTGTTCCAGCTCGTTTGTGTTTCTTGCTCCCTCACCCCGCACTCTTTACCATCTTCCAGCTCGATTGTGTTTCTTGCCCCCCCCCAACTCTTTACCTTGTTCCAGCTCGTTTGTGTTTCTTTCTTCCTCCCTCTCCCCCCACTCTTTTCCTTGTTCCAGCTCGTTTATGTTTCTTGCTCCCTCACCCCGTACTCTTTACCTTCTTCCAGCTCGGTTGTGTTTCTTGTCCCCCCCCCCACTCTTTACCTTGTTCCAGCTCCTTTGTGTTTCTTTCTTCCTCCCTCTCCCCCCCACTCTTGACCTTGTTCCAGCTCGTTTATGTTTCTTGCTCCCTCACCCCGCACTCTTTACCTTCTTCCAGCTTGATTGTATTTCTTTCTCCCTCAACCCCCACTCTTTACTTTATTCCAGTTCGATTATGTTTCTTGCTCCCCCACCCCCTCCACTCTTTACCTTGTTCCAGCTCGTTTGTGTTTCTTTCTCCCTCCCTCTCCCCCCCCCTCCACTCTTTACCTTGTTCCAGCTCGTTTGTGTTTCTTTCTCCCTCCCTCTCCCCCCCCCCCCCCCCCCCCCCACTCTTTACCTTGTTCCATCTCGTTTATGTTTCTTGCTCCCTTACCCCGCACTCTTTACCTTGTTCCAGCTCGATTGTGTTTCTTGCTCGTTTTTCTCTTCATTCTAGTAATATTTTTTAAAAAAATATTGATTAAAAATTATGTCTAATTTATAGGTTTACTATTTTTTGACTCCGTTTCGATTATAAATTTATATTTAATATTTTAAAACGAATTACTCGTCGTAAATATTATATTTAATATTTTAAAATTGTAAATTATCATTTGAAAAGTTGTTATTTTGCTTATATTTCATTCACAATATTAATTTATTTTACATATATTTTATTACACATATTAAAATATTCACAGCAAATTGTAAAAATTTGATATGGTTATGAAATGAATCATAAGAATATGACAAAAAAAAGGACCTATAATGACAACCGTTAGTATCCAACTAGAGACCCTTGAGTTGCAGTCCGTACAAAAAACCCGTGTGTTTAGCCGACTGAGCTATACATCAATGACGAAGTACCATGTTAAAATATATTATTAGCTTTCTCTTGTAGATTAAATGTTCAATACATTAGATATTTTCATACCTAACCTAAATTCTTCTTAAATACATACTTCATACATAAGCATCTTTCCTTGGCAAAATAAAAAGTTCGCTACCAATTCAAACACATCTTGTCAGGAAAGTTTACCCTTGTTAGGCTTTCCACGGTCAAATGAAGATTTTCGCCAAGCAGCAAGATCTTCGTCTATTGGTTGCATTTGGTAGAATCAGCCAATCAAGTGTCGCGGGATATTTGAAATCAGTGACCCACCTCCTGCAATTCACAGCAATGCACGGAAAGCTTCCAATATAAGAATACTGTCATTATTCTTAAGTCTTTTTTGTTTGGGGGGGGGGGCTTAATCGGTAGCGCACCAGACTCGTAATCTGCAGTTCCCAGATTCGAGTCTCAGCTGGGTCAGCATTGAGATTTATCTCCGCAAAACTCCCCGCCCTGCCCACAGTCAGTAGGGGACACCGATGGGCTTGGAAAGGCTGCCGTCCATCGGATGTGACGTTAACCTGTGGTTCCCGTGTGCAGGAGAGCCATACCCTGTGCATATTACAGAACATGCTGGATAGCCTATTACAGAACATGATGGAACGGGATGCTACCATCTGTCTCCCAACAGCTGTTCCAATGGGTCCCCTCTCCCAGCCTTTTCTGAGCCTTCCGGGTCCTTGTGACCTGGACATTTAGCCCATTGTGTACAAAAAAGTGCCGCTCAGAGGTAAAAACAACCCAACCTGCAGTTCATTTACATTGTATTTCAGAGCATGCGTATTTGTGTCATTGCTGTAATAGATAATGCTAAGATTCCGGACGGTGGCCGTAATATTAAAATTCGTATTGACAATACGAAAACAACCGACGTAGCCCTGATTCATACAGTAAATGTTGTGATTGTCTAGGTAAGAATGAAAATAATAATTGCAAAACTAATATAAAAATGATATTATGATGATTTAGATATGATATAATTACGATTACGAAATTTGAAACTCGTTTGATTATTTTTGGTGGGGCAGTGCCTCAAGTGGGCTAAAGAAGAAGCCGCATCTGGGTGCGAGGCTTCCATATATTGCTGCAAGGGGGGCGAAATCCGAAAAAGGTTAAGAACTCCTGGTTTAGTGCATAGATAAGAAATAGTTTTGGGCAGTGGCGGCTCGCGTATAGGCACTGTGGGACTGCAGCACCCCCAATTTCAACTTGATATTATCGATAACATTTAATATAATGAGTCCTTTTTTCTTTAATTCTTTCTTTATACTTGTACAATATATAATCCTTAAGCTTAATGTCAGTAGCCATCCCCCAGTTTATGAAAAAGATACAAAAATCTTTGTATGGAACTGTGCGCTTCACAGTACTAGCGGCGAGGTGTTTGACTGTTGTGCGCATGCGCACATAGGAAGCTACACGCGAGGCTGCAAGGGAGAGAGAGCACTGTCGTTCCCGCAGTGCCGACCCTGGCGTGCTGGTTGAAGGTAGTTTTTTTTTACTCCGCGTGTGTTGTGCTTAAAAACCGTGTACCATATTCTTGAATGTGATAAAGTGTAGAATTAGATTATTATCCTGCTTCCAACTATTCTATTTGATTCATTTTTTTTTTCGGTTTTTTTTTTCCTTTTACACAATTTTAAAACAAAGGCTAAAAATTTTCTGGAGCAGCACCCCCACTAATTTTAGCTACGAGCCGCCACTGGTTTTGGATATGATAATGGGTTTCACAACAGAACAAGGAATTTTCGTTGTTGAGCATAATTTTACATCAAGATCTTACGATGACTGTCAAAATGAGTTTCGAGATAAATATCCAGAAACCGAAAAGCCAAACAAATCGTCAATATCGAGTTCGACAAACAAATTTCGAAATATGGCTCGGAATTTGGTCAAACGAGCAGAATACTACGTAAATCAACAAGGACTTACTATCAGAATTATCAAGAGATTTTGGTACCATTTTTAACATTTGAAAACATCTTTCGGTTGCGTTTCAAAATTAACACTGTATATCAATTCGTTTAAGGCAAATAAAAAGAGCGAGGAAGGAAAATTAATCTTCATACCATATACAGACACTGGTATCCATTTCCCTAACGCCTTCATTTTTTTTTTTTTCTTTTACTACATATGCCCATTTCTATCCCTGTCCAAATAACACTATCTCAGATTTTGAAAACTCGCAGTTTCATTGCCATAAATACGTGAATTAATTTGGGTTCTCTGCTGATCTGCCTGTTCCACCCTGCATCCATTAGCTGCAGAGACTTGTCATTGATTAAATAAAAATAAATAAATACCCCCTCAAGCAGCTGCTTGCCACAGAGGCTGACAGGAACCTGTCAGTTTATATGCCATAGTAGAAGGTCTGTGAGGTTGGCAGGACCTCAGCAGAAAAACAACACGAACATCCATGCCTTACCCGGGGCTACTTCACATCATTAACACATGTGACACCATCAGCTATCGTTATCTCAGAAATATCAAGCTAACAAAAGCCTTTCAAATCCATTCAAATACTGCTTACAACTTGAAAATATTTGTTCCGACTATACGTGTGTTAAGAGCACTAAATACATATCTCAATGGCACTTTTCCCTTAATATTATTATATATACAGTGGACCTTCGTTATAGCGCTGCTCGCTATACCGCGCACTCGGTTATAGCGCGGGCGACGTTCGCAATAAGTTCAAACATGTTTATAGAGGTCCGTGCGGCGTTAGTGAGTATCGCATTTTATTGTTACTGCGTATTGAGTAATTGTGTATGTATTGAGTTCCTGCATGTATTTTGAATAGTGTTTAATTATTGTATGCATGATGAGTAAAAGAAAAGCTTACAGTGTGAAATTTATTGTGTCGCCACCGCGCCGCTCGGTATAACGGGGTTCACCTTATAACGCGGGTGTTGTTTCCCGCCCGACATGCGCGTTATATCGGGGGTCCACTGTACTTTCTCTGGTTAAATGAAGTGTATCTTTTTCTGCTACTAGGTCAGCAAGTTTGACTTTAATAAGCTACAGACTTAAAGTTCGGCTTTAAAAGAGTTTAGACGGTTTCGGCCTCAGCCAGCTCGGTTACAATTTAAATTTCCAATTTCGTAAATAATTTGCTTCGAGTATCATTTCATCTTTTTTAGGCTTTCGTAATTAAAATTAATAAGCATTGCCCAGCTGTTGATTACTTTTCAATTAATCTCTCATTAATGGATCGCTCATAGCATTATTTATAAATACGTTAATCAAAAGTTTTCATTTTCTGAGAATTACATCTGTTATTTTTAGTTCCGAAAAAAAATTGAGATTTAATTTTGTCTTCAACTAGTTATCGGAACTTAAAATCTTTTAATATTCTAAATCGAAAGAATTCAAAAAATAATCCTTTATATTTCTGAATATAACTTTATGATCGTGTCAAGATTTCTATCTTCATTTCTTACATAATGGGGTTCATGTTCAATAATCTTCAAAATACTCAAACTCGTGCAGGTCTTTGGCTCTTTCATTTCACACTCGGGCTCCAAATTCAAAAATTTCAGTCTAACTTATTTCTAAACGAACTGCATTTTTCCAGTAGCGGATATAGAGGTCCAGGAGCCTTAAGAGTAAAAATAACTGAACGGTGTTAGCGTATATTTTTGTACCTTCTGCTCAATAAATAAATATTAAATATTAAGCCTGATTCTACTTTAATGCAATGTGTATTTTTTACATGCTTCGTGAATCTTTGGCCATACTAGCCAAATTTCAAAAACATGATCTCAAAAAAAGTACAAAGTTCCTGAACTTTAAAGAAACAAGAACTTCCTGATTTCTTACCAAGGAAATTTTAAAATATGGCTATTATTATAATTA
Source organism: Ryuthela nishihirai (assembly GCA_038380435.1). NCBI lineage: Eukaryota > Metazoa > Arthropoda > Arachnida > Araneae > Heptathelidae > Ryuthela > Ryuthela nishihirai. Next base: position 25,937,515 of record JAWZYU010000015.1, read on the forward strand.
TTCAGGTATCGGGATGCCTCAAAGACGATTCAAATTATATAGAACTTACTCTAATGATAAAGAATGGCGAAATGTGTTAACAGAGAACACTTTGCATATCAAACCATTTGCTAATATTGTATCCAAACTATTCCTAAAATAAAGACAGGGAATTCCTATAAGTAAATAGCAGAATATGGGTATCGTTAGAATTATTATCCCTCTGTGTTAAAACAGGAATAGCATAAGTTACAGTGGCCTGTGAATTAGGGCCTCTTTTTAATACAAATCGCACTGCCCTTGTCCAAATTATGCATCGCAAATGCCCTTATTGTAGCTGCTCCAAATTTCGAATTTCGAACGTTCTAATGAGGGAATGACAATTTGGCAGGAAGATATGCTCATATGATGTTACACAGATTACAAATACGTACTAGACCTTGCCCGTGGCCGAGTGGTTAGCGCTCTTGGCTACTATTCATCCATGCCTTAGCCGGGTTAGCGATGGATGCATTCTTTCTTGTGTTGTCGTGACGTTGAGGTCTAGCCTGCCTCACACATCCTCTGGATGGCATAGTTTACTGACAGGCTCCTGTCAGACCTCTGTGGCAAACGGCAGCTGAACGGTAATTTATTGCTTTTAATTGGAGGAAAAGTAACGTAGAAGAACGTTACATTCAGTTTCCACGATGGATAATGCCAAATAAAAACAATCAGCTGAACCAATTCACTAGTGGTCCTTTTGTTTCATTTCTTCCCCTTCTTATTTGTATCCACAATGCATAAATTAAAAGTAATTAATCGTCGAGCAGCTGCTTGCCACAGAGGTCTCCTGTCCGTGTAATGCTTCATAGAGAATGTCTTCAGCAGAAAGACACAGTAAACGAAAGAAAACTTCCATCCAGGGCCCAAACCTCGGGTTTCTTCCATTAGTAAACAAGCATGCCAGCCACCACTCGTTAACGGGCTGTAGAGTAACAAAATTATTTTTGTTTAAATTTAAGGTTAATTTACATCAATAGCACATAAACACGACTCACTTACACTTCTAATGATACAATTAGATCCTATCCCCCCAATCATAGTACTCCAAGTTTCCGTTTATGCGAAAATCAGCCACTGCTCATAGATAGAAACTATCGATTGATTTTAAATTTTGAAAGAAGTGGAAATATTAATTCTTTTAATGAACGGATCAAATGCTTTCGAGATGTTTCCTTAATACTCACAAATCCCAACCACGTGGTATCATGTTAACATATGAACGAGAGTGAGAAACTCTCCGCGGTACTTACATTCGTCATGTTCGGATGCTCAGAGCGAGATCGCGGCGAAGAAGTGATGATGGGGCACGCCGAGGACCAGGCATATAACCCGTGACACGCGGCTGCCGATGAACCTGTCGTGGCCCACTTCTGAGCTCGGCGCCTGGCACACAACAATTGGAAGGAGACGCTCATCGCCGCTTTAATACCTGGCAATCGGATCACGGGTCACGATGGGGTCTCGATTCTGGAAGAACGAGAGAGTGTTACGGGCTCATCATCATCTTCTTCCGAACTGGGTGACGTCACTCCTGACACCTGTTGTCGAGAAAAGCAAAGAAGAACGAAAACTGGAGAAGAAAGTGAAGGAGAAAGTGAGAATCGACGGATTCGATTCTGTGCCATGCCTCGCTTCCCGATACTTCATTGCAATGGATGATTAAATGGGTAATTAAGCTGCGAAGGGAATCAAGGCAATTCAACGTCTTCGTGAAAGATGCTCATAATTCGAAATTTTGGTTCCTTTGGTTCGTTGGTTTTTGAAAGATGCTCATAATTTGGATTTCGGTTCCTTCTGTATGAATTATGAATGACTTACCTTATGACGCGCTTAATTGGAAGTGATTTGTATCAGAGAGGTATTTTTCATCTGTGGGGGAATAGGCTAAATGATTAGGGAATAGGAACTCCCAAATTATGGGAGCAAGAGCCTTGGATATTGAGATCAGTTAAGAGATTCTCTCCAAGGCCATCCATTATGTTCTTTAATGTTTGTAACGTATACACAGAGGCACTGATCAACGTCACACATGACGGAGGTCGGAATTTCCGAGTCCAACTTGTTTCGCTTCTCAATGATGGCAAGGTAAAAAATGAGAAGAAAATTAGTCATATGAGCGTTGAATCTGAAGAATGTTTTCAGCAATCTTGGGTAAAGTGAAGAAAGTAACAGCAGAAAACTATCATTAGAGCACTGCGCGGATGCGGATATCCCACATTTATATGCTGTCGGTGGATAAAATATTAATGTTAACGCGGATAACGAATAAAATCCCGGATAAAAAAATTAATGTTAATGCGCATAGCGAATAAATAATAAAAAAATTAATATTCCCTCAAGCAGCTGCTTGCCACAAGGTCTCACAGGAGTCTACCAGTTTAATACACCATAGTAGAAGAAGATCTGTGAGGATGGCGGGTTGGGTTGGGTTGTTTTACCTCTGAGCGGCACTTTTTTGCACACCATGGGCTAAATGGCCAGGTCACATGGACCCCGAAGGCTCAGAGAAGGTTGGGGGAGGGGACCCCACTGGAACAGCTGTTGGGAGACATCCAGCGTGTTCTTTAACGTGCACAGGGTATGGCTCTCCCGCACACGGGGCCACGGCTTAACGTCCCATCCGACGGAGGCGGCCTTTCCAAGCCCATCGGTGTCCCCTACTGAACGTGGGCAGGGAGGAGAATTTTGCGGAGAGGATGGCGGGACTTCAGCAGAAAGACAACACAAACATTCATTGGGCAAGTGAGTTGTGAAAATTGGGATTGGTTTTGTGAAATTAAGAACAATTGGCAAAATCGAGACAACTTAGCAAAATTTTAAGTGACTTGATAAAATTGAGATGAGGTGTAAAAATAAGGATATTTTTGCAAAATTATGGCAAGTTACCAAAATCTAGGCAACGATCTAGGAAATTTGGCGAAATCGAGACAAATTGCATAATTTTAGGAGCAAACTTTTGGGAGCTTCTGGACTTCCCCTTCCGTTTCAGAGGTCAAAAATTTCTTAAAAAACGCATGAACTATACATAAGTTTATCAATTTTTTTGTCTCTATTACCTATGCTAGCAATCTGAAAAGAGGGTGGGGAGCATGCCCACCTCATCCCCTGCATTCGACCCTGGTTCTAAATATAGCTAAAACGACGTAGTTAGTATAATTCTAATTTTTTTTCAATTTCCCGAATAGAGTAAATCTTTCAATAGCCTAGTACTAAAGTTAAACTAAACAATTTACGCAAATAAGCATAATTATCAAGAGGTTTTAAAGCTTAATCATCCCGAAAAGTTTGCATGATCACAATTTATTACAATGGTAAGATTGCAGAAATTAAACTTGAATTCAAAACCCTTACCAAGAAGTATACCGTCTGTAATGTACACTTGTAAATCCTGTCGTGCCGTCCCGTGGCTGAGTGGTTAGCACGCTTGGCTACTGATCTAAGGGACCTGGGTTCGAGCCCCGGATTAGGCATGGATGTGTGTGTCGTTTTTCTGCTGAGGTCCTGCCATCCTCTCAGATCTCCTACTGTGGCGTATAAACTGTGACAGGCTCCTGTCAGACCTCTGTGGCAAGCAGCTGCTTGAGGGGGTATTTTATTATTTTTTTTTTAAATACTGTCGTGAATATTCGTGATTTTGACTATCCTAACCAAAGGAGAAAAACTTACAAATTATTCTTTAAAAATATGTTTATTTAACAAAATTTTAAAATTATCCATCCGATGGTATTTTAGCAATTCAGTAACTAACTTAAACTACAATAAAATAATCAAAAACCTTTAAAATTATTAACTACCTTTACCAACAAAGACGATACTGTCTTTCATTGAAGCTTCCTTCGTTCAAGTAAGCGTAAGTTTGCGTCAGAACTGGAGATATGTCTGAAAAAGGAAAGAAAAATCGGGAGTTGAAAGCGAAACTTCTTCAGCTACTCTGATTTCTATTTTCCTTTCGTTCTGTCCGACTGGCTTTTCGTATTCAGAAGGACGTTAACTGCAGTAGCTAAAGAAACGAGAATTTTTTTGAAGACTCGGACTCTTGAGGTCAGAGGTGACGCTTTAGTGACGACCTGCTTCGACTGATTCCTATCATTTAAACTTGCAGCGTGACAGTAAATTACATCCCGAAGAAGCAGCAAAGATATCGGCGAGGTATGTGTACGGCTACGAGGGAGATATAATGTGATGGAACATTTATTTTCATTCCAAAGCTTAAGGAGGCACATTCCTAAACGAGAGAACTATTGAAATGCATTTCTTTTTGCTAACCAGTTTTAAAAAGAAAATTTTGTCATGGATGAAGTCATCAGAAAGATCATTCTTGAGTACTTTCCAGGTTGGTGGACACGACCCCGTAATACCAAACGCCAAGCGGCTCAGCAGTCAGAACATCTGACATATCATCAGAAGGTCGTGGGTTCGGATCCCAGGCGGCAAATGACAATTTTTCCTCTTCACTTACAGGTGCTTGCCTGCGACTGCCTATTATTCAGCATAGGGTCCTTACGCTTAGTAAAGCGTGTTGGCTTAAAATGAATGCTGTGTCTCTTGGCGTATGGGGTCAAAAAAAAAAAATTAAAGTCAGATTCCGATGGCTGATCCTATGATATAATGCTTAAAACCACCAATAAAGCAGATCTCGATCAGCGGTCAGAGTCCTGACATGTGTCATCAGGAGGTCGTGGGTTCGGATCCCACACTAACATTTCTACAATATACATTTATCTTAATAGAAATTTAAATTTTATTTCAATTTGAACTCTATATTAGAATGAATAATAGAAATAGAAATTCACACGAATGTTTTTTGAAGAATTGCTGTCAAAAGTGCAGTTACATTGTCTTCGCCGATCTCAATGGGTCAGCTGAGAATGTGCCCAGAACCCTCTATCATTCTCTTGGCCTTTTTCCTTCTCGATTCAGTTTCTTGTCCCTCTCCTCCTTTCTGTTTTTCTAGATCCAGGCCTGTTTAGAACTTATCTATTGGTTGAAAACTGTTTGTCTTTTGGTGTTATTCCTCTGTTGCAGCAATTTGTTGGTTGGGGTCAGATTTGGGTCAAATCTGAGACTGCCCTGTACATGTCAATCAAGGAACTACACATCATTTCACCTAAGCAAACAAGTCATCATTATTTGGCTGAATGCAAATCGTTACTTTCTCTGAGTACTCAATACGAGAAAAATGGAGTCCACGTTTCTTCCTAAATATAAATTTTCATTAAACAATGTTTTGAAACTATTAAATCATCTTTAGGTGTATTTTCTGGCTTGAAAAATTATATAACAGATCTTGATGGTACTAGTAATCAAGAAACTTGTAAATTTGAACATCGAATACGAAACTAAGGTAGCTTATACATAATATTCTCCATTACGTCTCATACCGAGCTACTGGAAAGACCCAAGTGCAAGTCGTATATAATATATTTTAGTATTATAAAATACGAAGAATTACAGATTCTCCGTATTTATATTGATTTGTGTCTCAATGTAGATTTTGTGGCGTTTAAATTCTTTTTCTGCTCTTAATATTTCAAATGAAAGTAACCTTACCCTAATATTTCCTAACCACATCGCAATCAAAATTTCTGTTCAGTACAACCAGGGCAGGATCTAAGGTTGGGTGATAATGGCGCATGGCATTTTAAGCCTCATTTTGAAAATGTTAGTAACTGGAACAGAGACGAAGAAAAAGAAAAAAACATATGTTTATATTATTTTTTATATTTTTAAAATATTATGTTGCCTAAGATGGCAATACCAAATGGACTCCCAACTCCATGGGGCCTGGTACAATGCATCGCCTAAACCATAGAATCCCAACGAGAGCGATACCGTCCCCCAGTGGGCGCTGGAGCCTTCCATTGGGGCGGTAGCGGATCCAGAGGAAAATGGGGGGCGTTGAGGCAGTCAAGAGGGGCGGTCAAATAAATAAATAAATTTAATGGAATTTTCTGTGACAACCTTTTTATCTCTTCTATTCTGTGGTGTCTTCCTGGTGATTCTGGTCATCCACTAACTCATCTGTCATGTACAGCTTTTCAACTGCAGCTTGGACAATAAGTTCCCTGCTACCGCCTACTAGCGTACTGGTACGTCTGAAGTCGACTGAGATGCTCTCAAAAGTTCTCTTCAAGATCACAGATTGGATATCAGCTTCAATATGTTTTCCCACTCCAAGTCGCTTTGAGTATGCGTTATGGTACGTAGTTACAATACCATCCCACGTCAGAACATAAGGTATAATATTAACATTACACTTGTGAATTAGGCTCAACTCATTAGCCAGCAGATCATACTTCCTCTTCTTTTCACCCTCTACTGTCTGCAGGTTATCCTGAGATGTTTTTCCTACTTCAATAATTGTAATCTCATTCAATACCTTACCATGCACTACTATATCAGGCTTATTATGTTGGACATGTGTGTCCGTCCTCATAGGCCAATCAACCTTGATGCAATAATAATATAATAATAATAAATTTATTATATTTAATTTTTTTATAATTTTTTAATGTAATAAAATACTTTGAAAATACCTGTTTTCATGAATAAATATTTTATCTAGCTATGTAAATTATCTTATTGTTATCGCATTAATAAGCATTTTTAAATTAGCATTAGGTATACCTATACCTAATTTGTTTTAGTTTAGAATAGATTGACGGTGACAAGTCCTTGTAAGTTGATAGGCAAACACGCGGTTCATGCAATTTAACATGTTTCGACAAGAATATGGGAGCTTGAAATGACTTGTTTACGGAGCAAGTGCGCCGGCATCGCAAACGTACAAGTTAATGCGTGCACAAAATCAAATCTATAAAAGCGATAACTCTAGGAATGTTTTATTATTTTTATGTGCTTCGCCGTGATAAATAGTCGTGAGTGATAAGTGTTAGAAGTCATAAACATTATTTTTATAACTATCTATAAATCTGTTGAGAAATTAATTTGTATTTGAAAATGTCTGAATCTACATCTAAAAAGAAATGCCGGCAGTACAGTATTGAGTATTTGAAATATGGATTTACGTACTTTCCTACAAACCAATCATTCACTATGTGTTTAATTTGCCGAAAAGTTTTTTCAAATGAAGCTATAAAACCTTCTAGGCTACAAGAGCATTTAAATAAAATGCATGCTGATAAGAAAAACAAAGATTTATCCTATTTCCAAGAACTGGAAAAGCAAAATTTAAAACAGCCAACTATGTCAAACCTTTTTGCGTCACGTTATGTGAGGCTCGTAGTCCATCGTCGTCTTCTAAACAAGATGATGATGGACTACGAGCCTCACATAACGTTTCATTGTTAATCGCAAAAGCAGGAAAACCACACACAATTGGCGAGGAATTAATTTTGCCGGCAGTGAAAGAGATATTAAAAACTGTTCTTCATCATAAGACACCGTCAGATATCATCAAAAAAATTCCTCTCAGTAATAATTGAGTGCAAAGAAGAATAGATGAAATGGCAAAAGACGTTGAAATATCATTATGTGATTACTTAAAGACTTGCAAATTTTCCATTCAACTCGATGAATGAACTCTACCAAATAATGAAGCTCTACTCTTATCATACGTACGATTTATAAAAGAAGAAAAAATTCATGAAGATCTATATTTAATACCATGCAAAAGTTTTTTCAAGAGAAAGAAATTCCTATTTGCAATATTTTGTCTGCTGCTACTGATGGTGCTCCAGCAATTTCAGGGCGTCATAAGGGTTTCATAGCGCATTTGAAACAAGCAGTACCAAATGTACTCGCTGTACATTGTATTATTCATCGTCAGCACTTGGTTGCAAAAAATTTGAATGAACGTCTGCATACGTCGCTCCATTACGTTATTAAAACAATCAATAAGATTAGAAGCAATTCATTGAATGACCGATTATTTGGTAAGCTTTGTAATGAAAATGATGAAGATTACAATCACTTGCTGCTGCACACAGAAGTACGTTGGCTCTCTAAAGGTGTTTGTCTGAATCGTTTTTTCAATCTATTTGACTCAGTACTGGACTTTCTTGAAGACAGAGACGAAAAATTGCGCGAAAACCTGATTACGTCAAAAAATGACATCGCTTATTTGACAGACCTGTTTAAAATATTTAATCAAGTTAATTTACAATTGCAAGGTGATGAGTTGAATTTAATTAAAACGAAAAACGTCATAGCTGCTTTTGCGGGAAAACTTCTATTCAAACGAAATCTAGGTAGAGGTGAATACAACCACTTTCCCACATTATCAGCAGTCTCTGCAAAACCGAAAGATTTACTTACTTACTGCCAACACTTGGAAGTTCTTCATGTTGATTTTACGGAGCGTTTCCAAGATATTTTAAACATGAATATACCGAGTTGGGTTTTAGATCCTTTCGCAAACACAGATACTGAAGAATCATCAAATTTGGAAGAGGAATTCTTAGAACTCACGACTAACGAAAAACTCAAAGTAAAATTCAAACATGGATACCAAGAGATATTGATTCAAATATTGATTCAAAATACTGGTATTGATTCAAAAATCAATACCAGTTCTCTACCCTGGATTGTGGGCAATAGTACAGAAGTTTTTAATCGCATTTCCTTCGTCCTATATGGCTGAGCGTGGATTCAGTGCAGCACCTAATTTACTGTCAAAGAAGAGGAACAGACTACACATCACTGAACGTGGCGATCTGCGATTGATGTTAACGAAATTTGAACCCGACATTAACAAATTGTTAACACTCCACCAGCCTCAACCATCTCATTAATTTTTTTTATTTATTATTAATTTTGTGTTTATCTCATTATTTTTTATTTCTTATTGATTCTGTGTTTATTTTTAAAATTTTAATAAACAATTTTATTGTACATTTGGTTGTCGTTTTATTAATTTCTGCTTTATGATTTTTAATAGATAAATAAACAGACAAATTAGGTACAGATAATATGCAACAATATTTTAATATTTCATATAAAATTAACTATTATGGACTAGGGGGGCGTTGAAATTTTTGTTCTCTTCTAAAGGGGACGATGGTCCAGAAAATGTTGGGAATCACTGGCATAAACCAATGATAGTTTCGTTCCTGATTAACTGAATAAATCAGAGTTGCGTTCTAAAATTGCTTTTGCTGCTATTAAATAGGAATGGGACTTATATTATATTAATATAATATATTTTCTTTTCAGCATCAAATAGAAGCTACATTAAATACGAACATCCTTCTTTTAACCAGACTGGATTGTTTTACTTTTGGGTGACCCTTTTTGCACACAATGGACTAAATGTCCAAGTCACAAGGACCACGAGGGCTCAGAGAAGCTTTAGGAGAGGCAAGTTGTGAGTTCCACCATGGTTACCCCCACCACAGTGCTTCCCCTATGACGTCACCATCCACGTCCCTTCCGGTCACTTGGTGTGACGTAACCGACCACGCCCCATTTATTAATATTCATAATTATAATTCATAATTCATAAAGACCCCTCTCATAAAAAAAACCTTTATTAAAAATTCCTCCCCTGCTTTATTAAAAACCTGTGGCACCATCTAGTGTATATTAGGAGTACTATACTTTAGAAAAGCCCTCTATTTTAACTGAAATTTTTCCAATTTTTGACTCCCCATTTATTAAAAACACGTGGCGCCATCTACTGTATATCACAAGTACTATACTTTAGAAAAGCCCTCTATTTTAGCTGTAATTTTTCCAATTTTTGACTCCCCCTCATTAAAAAACCCCTTTATTAAAAACCCTATCAAAACTTCCCCTGGTTCACCCACCTGTATTTTTTAATCCCCCCTCTTCAAAAACCCCCTGGTTGACCCACCTGTATTTTTAAGCCCCCCTCTTTAAATATCCCCTGGTTGACCCACTTGTATTTTTTAAGCCACCCTGAAAAAATAGTCTTCAATTTTTGGTAGTGCCATCTAGTGTATACTTTAGCAAGATTTCAAACACAAGTTCCAATTTTTTCACTCCCCCTTATCAAAAATTCCGCCCCCTTTATTAAAAACCCATGGCGCCATCTAGTGTATATCATAAGTACTATACTTTAGAAAAACACTCTATTTTTAATCCAATTTTTGACTCCCCCTCATAAAAAAAACCTTCTCAAAAGTTCTGCCCCCCTCTATTAACCACTCCCCCTCACCGATCACAAACTCCCGAATAAGTCCCTTGGTTTCTACCCTCATCTGAAATATACCAAGTCCAACTGAACTTTCAGTGGCAATGTTCAGATCATCCCCTCTCAGAATGGCTGATGCAATCCTCAAAAATAATTACAAACTCCCAATTTTTGACTCCCCCACATTAAAAAAACCATTATCAAAAAACCCTCAACTTTATTAAAAAAACACTATCAAAACTGCCACACCCTCATTAATTAATCCGTTATCAAAAGTTCCACCCCCTTTTTAAAAAACTCCTGTCGCGAATTTTTATTTCCTCGTAAATTAAATCCACTCACATTCTTGATCGTAGTTTTCGGACCCATCTCGAAATTTTTCTAAGTCCAGAGATGTCACTCATTGACAGTCCTTCTGACTAAACCGCATTGAACCAATAAAACACACTTTTTAAATTCCCGTACATCCGTTACGCGATCACAAGTTTAAACTTTTTATTCCTAATACTTATTACCGCTGCATCCTCAGTACATGATGCAAAATATTACTCTTTCCTAGGAAGTAACGTTACTCAGTAACAATCGATAACATTATTTCTTCCTCCAAAGAAAAATCAGCTAATTGTTTGAAAGTAAGATATCATTTTTTTTAAATCTACAATTCCAAACGCTCTCACAGTTTTTAAAAATCGTCTTTTCCACCATTTACCGGCGAATGTGTGATCCAATGATTCATCACGCTGATGAAATTTTATTTCGCGTTGTGACCTCTCGTTAGTACACGTGTGTGCATTACGTTTTAAAAGGTCAGTTATTTTCATCAGGTAAAAAATAATTCATAAAGAATTTTGTACGCAGTAGAATGCTATAGAAAGTAAGCAATGATAAATGAAAGTAAACAATTCATGCATTGTGGGTACCCTTGCGTTTCTGCTTACGATACCTAAAACATCTAACTTTAGTTCTACATCCAAGTCCAACATGAATGTATGTTAATGGTGTGGGGATATTAGTTTTAACAAATACTATAAAATACGCTAAGCTACTATTAAAATTAAAACACTTAATAAGCCTCACTCGATATACTGATAACAACTCTCAACTTACATGAGCTAATCCACCGAAATTTTATTTGCAACTGAACTAATAATGAAAATTTAGCAAATACTTCAGCGATTATATCAGTATATCTAATGGAACCAGCTACATGAGAAAGCTTTGTCAATTCGGAAACATAAAAATCCGCCTAACTAAAACTTTTCAGGAATAATTTAAAAGTACAAACATCAGCAATAAGTTTTGGATACTTATAACTGTTCAGTAATTTTTCCCCTGTGCAGAAAAGCGACACTGATATACCTTTCATGCAAATGCTTGGTTAATGATCGCGACTGAATCGATGAATTTTTTTTCCCTTTAACGCGAATGGTTAGATCAGCATTGAATATAAGTGACAGACAAAAAATAATGTCTTTACAAACTAAGAGACACTCGGTGTGAAACATCCCATGTCCAGAAATGCCCTTTTCAAAATATAGAATAATCCTCTCCACACAATCTCCCACTTCTTAAAATTTAACACGACCTAGGGCACTTAATTCAAAGAAATGGCAGGGAGACTAGCACACACACGAACAACCAGCCCAACCGGTGATAACTCAAAGGTCACGGGGGCACTTCTGCACTGACCTATGGAACAGCCTTTCGATGTGAAAACAGATATGCTACTGTTTATCTAAACCCTTTACTCATGGGAAGAGCTTCCTGCTCATTTCATGTTGAAATGCCGCACTTTACTGGGTAGGTCAACGGAAGCTCCTGTCATATTTTCGGGGGAATCATTTCGGCTTAAGGAAACAGCAGTTCACTGCGTGCAAAAACTCCAAGCGATGAGCTAATTTTAAAATGCCCTCTTATACTGTTCATCACAATTAAAGAAAGTATGTAATGGTTACTGGGAGAATATGATTTGAGTACAAAAGGAAATAAAGTACATTAGAAAGGGAAAATCACTGTCAGGAGCACAGACAGAAAATTGTTAATGTCAAAGAAATCTGTGACGTATTTCACAAAACGGTACCGATGTCGCAAAAAAAATTCAGTGTAAAAAATGGAAAAACAAAAAAGTATCATTTAATACGAATTTCTCAGAATAATAGAATGTGTGAAAATTTCAATCCAATGTGATATGATGTAGAAGTAATGCGAAATCTTTAGCATTATTCCCCGTCATTTGTTAGGTGGTGATAGTGTTAACATACACGAATTTTCAAATGACATTCAGGGGGGTGCATCATTTCCATCACTTAAGTTTCAACTTCTTTTATATTTTTCAAACAGTATTCACGATAATGTACAGTTTCTGCAGAACGGTTCCGGTGGTGACTTCAATGCAAAAATGGCGCAGGGGGGCGATCTTTCTCACAGTAGCGATATGACCATGCACTTTACTAAAAAACAAACCTGGTCAATGAACGATGATCAGGACAATATGTAATTAAGATTTGAACAGAAAAGTCATGACATGGCTGAAATTAGATGTTTCGCTACACGAGGAAATCTAACACGCGCATTTCATGTCTGAGAATCGGTTTAGTTATTTTTCCTGCATGAGAATATATATTTCTATACTAGTGTGGTAAATGGTAGCTAGGTAGTCACTGGAAGGAGAGCTATGCACTAATCCCTTGTGATGATCATAGAACCGGCCAGGCCTAGCACCTAATGACCGACCCCGCCTTCTCGTGGTGCAGACCATTAGTACCTTTCAAAAGAGATACTCTCTTGTGGAAGTGAACGGAAGGGGAGGGCTGCCAGATTAGTGTGGCCTACTGATTTGGACAACTATGGCTACTTTTCTATTTTTTTCTACCCTGCTGAGGAGTGGTCAACCACACAGGGTCCTGGTGCTGACCATATAAACCCACTGGACTGGACAGATCTGAGCTTGATTATGGATCCTGATTTTGCTGCACTGGTGGGCTTCTGTGGAGGGAAAATCTTCCGCTGTGTTTTCTGTTTCTTTGTGGGTTGACAGCCCCAAGTGAATAGATTCACAGGATATGTTTATCAGCTGATGGATAATCCTGAGCAGAGGTCATCGCAGGCACCTGAACTCTTTGCTTCTATTGGCATCGTCAAATTCTACATTGGAGGAAGTCTTCCAGTGTAGATGGCTTCAGCCTTTAGTGGTGGGGGAACGGGTCTTTGCCCCATGTCTGCGATTAGGGGGCTGTTTGATATTGTCGGCATTCCTTCTTTCAATAAACATAGTTTCTTTAAACATCCTACTAACCATTTTCTCTCCATAGGTAGTTGGAATGTGAGGACTCTGCACAGAGCTTTTTTTCTTGAAGTCCTCACACAAGAATTCCACCAATATAATTTAGATATTCTCGGCTTGCAAGAGACCAGATGACAGATAAAGGTCAGATTCCTAAAAATAATCTTAAATTTCTCTTTTCAGGGAGAGACGACAATAAGCATCACCAAGGCGTGGGGGTCTGCTTCTCAGAAGACACGCTAGTGACGCTCTTCTAGGATATGAGTGCATTAATGAAAGGTTTCTTAGAACAAAATTTCAGATAAGCGTTAAAGACCTGAATGTTATCTGCTGTTATGCCCCCACTGAGGATGCCGTTCAGGATGAGAAGGATAGGTATTATGGACAACTTCAGGATATTTTGAATTCTGTCAAGAAAGGAGATATTACCCTTGTTCTTGGTGACTTCAATGCCAAAGTTGGTACTGATTCTGACCTTTGGAGAGGAGTAATAGGCCCTTTTGGTATTGGTAGCTGCAATGGCAATGGGCAGCATCTCCTGCAGGTAAGTAAACTCAATGGATTCAGAATAACTAACACTTATTACAAACACCGCGACATACATAAGTACACATGGGTTTCACACGATGGGCTGCATAAAAATGTGATTGATTATATATTAATCAATAGCAAATTGGCTAGTTCTGTTAGGAATACCAGGGCATATAGGGGAGCTGAAATTGGAGCTGACCATTACATTGTTAAAAGTGTCTTGCAACTTAAAAAGTGTTGTGCTAGGGTTAAAAAATTTACTTTTAATACTGAAGCTCTGAAAAATCAAGTTATAGCCCATAATAGGTTACCTAGTCATTATGACAGTCATGGTATGCTTACTACTAAAGTTGAGGAAGAATGGGATCATTTTAAAGAGGCTTTTTTGGACACTAACAGTACTCTTTTAGGAAAAAAGGAACAGAAGAGGCAGAATTATCTGAGTGATAAGGCACTTGAGCTTATTTTGGAAAAAAGGAACAGAAAAGGCAGAATTATCTAAGTGATAAGGCACTTGAGCTTATTTTGGAAAGAAAGAACTGCAGGAATGTCCTTAATCAATACCCTACTAGTCCTAATAGAAAGCATTACAGAGAACTTAATAAACTTGTAAAAGATCAGTTAGCTGCTGATAAGAATATTTGGCTTGATGGTTTGGCTGACAAAGCTGAGGAAGCAGTTAGACAGCACAACAGCAGGGAGCTGTACCAGATAGTTAATGTTTTATGTGGTAGAAAACGAACAGGCATACAGGGATTGAAGGATAAACAAGGTAAGGTGGGCTAGTTCTGTTAGGAATACCAGGTCATATAGGGGAGCTGAAATTGGATCTGACCATTACCTTGTTAAAAGTGTCTTGCAACTTAAAAAGTGTTGTGCTAGGGTTAAAAAATTTACTTTTAATACTGAAGCTCTGAAAGACCCAGTTATAGCCAAAGCTTACCATGATAATTTACTTAGTCATTATGACAGTTGACCATTATAACCTTGATTATGTTATGCTTCCCAGTTACTGTTACTGTAAACTGGGAAGGGATGGAAGGTGAGGATTCTGTCATGGCTAGGTGGGCTGAGCATTTCAGTGATATTCTAAACAATGCGGTTAGTTCTATTCCCATTGTTTGCAATGATGATAGATGCATTGGTGGCTTTAATGTTGGCCCTATAACACAATCTGAAGTTATTTTGGCTGTTTCTAAACTTAAACTTCATAAATCCCCAGGGGTAGATGAAATTACTACGGAAATGCTTAGAGTTGGGAATGTTTCGGTTACCACTTGGATGACTGAAATTCTGAATATCTTTTATGATAAAGGCATGGTTCCTAAGGATTTTACCAGAGCTATTGTTATCCCTATTTTCAAAAAAGGTGATCGCAGTTCTTGTTATAACTATAGGGGTATTAGCCTACTCTCTGTTCTCACGTTCTTTCCATGATTGTGCTTAATAGAATTAAGAATCTGGTTGACAGTCAATTGCGTGATGAGCAATGTGGATTCAGAAGTGGTAGGGGATGTGTGGATCAGATATTTTCACTTAGGCAGATTCTTGAGAAATGTTTAGAGTTTCAGAAACCTATGGTTGCTAGCTTTGTTGATTTCAAAAAGGGTTTCAACTCTGTTGATCGTCATAATTTGTGGATGATTGTGAAATCATATGGTATACCAGACAAGTTAGTTAACGTAATGAAAGCTGTCTATAATAACGAGTCGTGTATGAGAATTGAATTGGTGAGGCTTGTAGCAATTGGTTTAGCATTACTTCTGGTGTTCGACAAGGGTGCATTTTGTCTCCTTTTCTCTTTAGCTTGGTTATTGATTATGCTATGCGAAATTCACTTCAAGGGAAAGATTTTGACCTTAAATGGACTGGAGAAACGAAAATTTCTGATTTAGATTATGCTGATGATTTAGCCCTTTTGGCAAATGATGTTGATGAGATGAACTCTTTCATTCGAGCTGTTGATGAAACTGGTAGTAGAGTAGGTTTGGTTATAAACAGAGAGAAAACTAAAGTGATGAAAATTGGTCAGGCAGGCTGTGATTCACGATCACAGCTCTGGATGTCTGAATTCACGATCATAGCCGAGCTCTGAATGGTTGCAGTCTTGAGCAGGTGTCACAGTTTAATTATCTTGGGAGCAATGTAACAGATAATGGTGATGTGCGGCATGAGATTAACAGACGAATAGGGATTGCTGCCTTTTAAGAATCTATGGAGAGTGTGGAGAAATAGGCGTATACACCTAAAGACTAAAATTAGACTGTATAATAGTTTGGTTCTTTCTAGGGTTAGTTATGGTAGTGAAACTTGGACGCTGTGTAAACAAGATAACAGGAAACTAGATGCTTTTGATTCCAGATGCTTACGCAGCATCTTGGGCATTAGGTGGTTCAACTTTGTAACTAATGATGAGGTTAGGCAAAGGAGTTTGCAACCTCCTTTAAGCAGCATATTGTGCAGAGAGAAACTCCGTTGGTTTGGCCATGTTGTCCGTATGAATAATTATAGATTGGCGAATAGGATTATGAACAGTGTGCCTAAAGGCCTCAGAAAGAAGGGGAGACCTAGGATGCGGTGGGCAGACAATGCCAAACAGGACCTTGTTAGAATTGGTGTGCAGTGGCCAGATGCAGTAGATGTAGCTCAGGATAGACTTGCTTGGAGAACTAAATTGCACGGTCTGGTTGGACCTCCGTAGCCCATGGCTGCTTGAGGATGATGATGATGAGGCGATTATGGAACACACACTGTTATTCTAATTTTATAAATAGGTTTGATTCTAATTATTTTTTTTAAATATTTTTAAGATTTTGTGTACATAACGACCCTAAGGACCGTATTTAAAATGTGCAGAACCATATCGATATCATTAGCTTTGTTAATATAATTTTACGAATAAAAGAAAAATATGAGAAAACAAAAGAATTTTCTCCATTTTTTTTCAATCTTAAAGATTTATTATTTTCATATTTGAGTTTGGGCGAAAGCACCTTACACGGTAGCAGAGAGATAAAGATAAGAAATATGTGTTGGGGGGGGGGGCGGTAAAAGTGAGAAGCCGAGTTCTGAAACTTAAATTTAAGATAAGGAAATTCGGTCAAAGCCAGCAGAAGTAGCTTTAGAGCAGAAAGATCACAGGCATTTTTCAAAATTTTTATCAAGAGATAACTATAGCCTACATTTTATAATAGGCTCTTTCAATTAGAATATGCACATTGATTCTTTTTTAGTGCATTGAGCAATTAAATTGTATTAAAGCTACATCTAAGAAGTTCATTCTACGTCAGGAGTGAATTTTACCTATTGTGTGTTAAAAAACAAAGTGCTCATTAGTAGTAAAAAATAGGAGTTGGATATGACTCATAGGTCATAGGTCAAATGCCTCTGTTTTAGTGTTCCCTCATACACCTGATGCCCTTTTATAGTTGAAAAAATATATAAATGTCATTTCATTAACCAATCGGCTCTTTTTTTCTTATGGCAGTAATGAATAAAGTACTCCGATTATTGTTTCCAATCTGTAGTATTTATGTTAGGTTTGTGCATATTTGTTTGAAATTGTAAAATGCTTATCACTATTTAGGTAATCTGTATATAAAAAAATAAGATGTCTGACAAGAGTCTGACAGGAACCAGAGGTCTAACAGGAGTTAAACTAACTAACTTTTGTTAAGTTTGTTAGCTTTTTAGAGTTAGCAAAAGCTACCTGTATAAACTTTAGTCAAAGAGATAGAAGTTTAATTTTTTTCGTTTAATCGATACAGTCAAACCCAGATCTTTCAGATTTCGAGGAAGATCTCTGCAAAAGCAGAGATTGAAATAAAAAATTGTAAAACCGTAACTGTGACCGTTCTTATCAAGTTGCCACTCAATGAAATCTAATCTTCTGACAATCTAGTAAAAGGCAATATTTCAGTTACGAATTTCGACACTTAGTCAACTGAGGCATCTATTTCGGCAAGTGTTTCACAGCACATTTTCCTATATATAATTATTATTCCCTGTTTCTGTTATTCGACGCACCTAAGTTAAAAAAAAAGTCATTGGGAGCATAGTTTGAAATTTAGAACGTTGTGCAAAACGACAATTTACGAACTGTTTAATGCGAGAGTGAAGTTGTCATTCAACCAAAACCAATCTTCTCATAATTGGTTAAAAATACATTTCGATTTATAATTTGATTTGACGATCTGGCCACCAGTTTGCTTTAAAATGTTAGCATATTATTATAGTGGATAAGGTAAAAATATCTGAAATAAAATTTATCATAAATATACATATTACAAATAAAGTTGTTTCAACCTAAAATTTATAACTTTATTTCCCATTGAATTTATCGGCTTATATAAGACGTCTAATTGATTCGTGACTGTATTCTTTATTATCGATATTTGTTTTTATATTATTGATACATGAC
Source organism: Ryuthela nishihirai (assembly GCA_038380435.1). Taxonomy (NCBI): domain Eukaryota; kingdom Metazoa; phylum Arthropoda; class Arachnida; order Araneae; family Heptathelidae; genus Ryuthela; species Ryuthela nishihirai. The sequence continues at coordinate 25,955,887 of JAWZYU010000015.1, forward strand.
TCTAATTCTTTCACTATTAGGAACGCTAACTGCTAAAAATTAAAAATAATAAACCTTTATAAAATAATCATAAATACTTTCGTACTTCTTCTATTGAAACTACCGCCAATTGTTTTTTCCGCAATATTATTTTCCTCATAATTTTCCGCTGTATACTTTTTTGTTTCTCTAACTCATAATGACACAATGATGAGTCTTGTGTCTAAACGTTCCCTCCCGCACCTCGTGGCGGCATCTCTCTTTTCAACTCACCCTCCGTTCCATGGACTCTCCCTTAATATGATTCCTCTCTTAACTTTTGCCTCTCCTGGTGGCTCGCGACGCATCTCCCTAACGGTCCCGAATTTTTGACAGTTAATGTCCAACATCCTCCGATTTGCGAGTGATCGCTTTACAGATTATAGCAGGGGTTCTCAACGTGGAATACGCCGTAAAATATTTTGGGGTTCGCAGTGAGAGTTCAAAAGTCGCTAGATAGTTTTATATATATATATGTTTTATTTCATTCCCATTGCCATATTTTAACTATAGATTTATCTATCTATACAACGGGTACGATAGTTATATACACATTTCATTATAGATAGATAAAATATATATTAATAACACATTTCATTATAGATAGATAAAGCTATAGTTATAGTATAACAATGGGAATAAAATAAAGGATATATATCAGTGGTTCTCAAACTTTTATGATTCACATACCCCCTGGAAAGGTGTATGTAAAATATACTGGGGTACGCCAGTTACATACACATTTCTAGGGGTACGTAAACATAAAAGGTTGAGAACCACTTTATTTTATTCCCATTGTTATACTATAACTATAGTTTTATCTATCTATAATGAAATGTGTTATTCCAGGGGGTAAGTGAAGCATAAAAGTTTGAGAACCACTGATCTATATATGTTTTATTTTATTCCCAATGTTATACTATAGCTATATTTAGTTCTATCTATACAAGGGTTACGACAGTTACATACATATTTCTAGGGGGTACTTGAAGCATAAAAGGTTGAGAACCACTGATATAATGTTTTATTTTATTCCCATTGTTATACTCTAACTATAGTTTTATCTATCTATACAAGGGGTAAGCCAGTTCCACACACAATTCCAGGGGGTACGTGAAGCATAAAAAGTTGAGAACCACTGATATGTATGTTTTATTTTATTCCCATTGTTATACTATAACTATAGTCTTATCTATCTATACAAAGGGTACGCCAGTTACATACACATTTCTAGGGGGTACGTGAAGCATAAAAGGTTGAGAACCACTGATATATATGTTTTATTCTATTCCCATTGTTATACTATAACTATAGTTTTATCTATCTATACAAGGGGTACGCCAGTTACATACACCTTTCCAGGGGGTATGTGAATCATAAAAGTTTGAGAACCACTGATATATATCAGTAGTCGAGTAGTCGCTTGGGAAGTTAGGTTCCCCCCGCACGCCCCCCTCCCCCCTACGCCAGCAGCGGATGTTCAAATGGGTTGACATTTATAACCGATTAAAAATTCAGTTTTTATTATGCCATAGTAGGTCTGTGACGAAGGCGAAACCTCAGCAGATAAACGACACAAACATCCATGCCTTATCTGGGGCCTAGAACCCAGGTTCCTTTGTTCACCACTCAGCCATGGGACAGCAATCTGTATAATAGCCGGCATTGAATTTCATTTACATCCTTGCCATAATCCGGGGCTTGAACCCCAGGTCCCTTTGCTCAGTAGCCAAGCGCGCTAACTACTCGGCCATGAGACAGCAATCTGTATTTCATTTGCATAGTACAAGTTATGTGAGGTATCTGAGTGAATGCTATGGTTATTTTAATACGTGTATTTTTGTATTCATATAACTGTTGTTGTTTTCCGTGAATATATATAACTCAAATTCTAAATTATTCATATGTATATTAGAACCCGGAATTTAACATTTTATATGATTTGTAAGTTGCATTTTTACACCAGGATTTTGCAATATATTCTAATTCTGTTATTACAGGAATGATAATTCTTTGTGTGATGTGCATTTTTTTTTTATGTATCTAACAGTATTTCTTGAGGTAGGTGTATTTCTTTCTAAATTACAAAATCTAAGTTTTTGTATGCTATCTATTTCAATTTCTTGTATGGTAGTAATATGGGTGTTTATTTTAGAATTCTAATCTTCTGTCTCACTAAGATACACTTCTAATTTTAAGCCTATTAATAGCTTTAGGCTACAGATTAACAATCCTCTCCATATACAGTAAATAGTTTTATGTTCCTGATGTATTAAAGTTTGTTTTTACCGATAATTTTTTTCTTCTATGAAACAGCATAAGTAGTTAGCTTGTTGTGCAGTGTTGTCTGGATTATCTTGTGTTATGGCATCATTTGATCTAGTAAACATGACTTATTTAAATTACCAATTTTGCAATCAATTCGATTACATTTCTGAACTTTTGGGAAGTACGGAGTAAATGGCCAGATCACAAAAACACTGAGGGCCTCATTAAACCAGAAATGAAAACATTTTGTATGATTTGTGTGCAAGTTGTATTTTTACACCAGGATTTAAAGGTTGCGGGAAGGGGGCCATGTTCTCTATATGTTCACACGGGACCAGGCTTAATGTCCCATTTGACGGACGATAGCTTTTCCTTTGGAGAGATAAATCTCAATGCTGGTCCAGATGTACCAGGAGTTAATGTGAGGCATATCTGAGTTGATATTTTTGTAGAATTTTTTTTTATGCATCAATATTTCTTGAGGTAGGTGTATTTTTTTTATATTGTAAATTTTTTATCTATGTTTTGATATCTTATCTGTTAGAATTTCTTATATAGCAGTTATATGAGTATTTCTAAAGTGCTTCAGAATATTTTTTATATTGCAATCTTCTGCGTCATTTAAATATGTCAATTTTTTTAACTTTTGGGTAGATGATGGATGACAGTAGGATGTTTTATTAGATATTTTAAGCCTGTCAGTTAACTTTTAGACTGCAGAGTAAATGACATTCCTTCTCCAGTTTCAGGTTCAATTTTTGGGCACTAGCAAATAATTGCGATTTACTGAAATTATTACATTTCATAAAACTTTCTTGATTGGTAGGAGAGTAGTAATGCATTTATGCACTTAATTATATGTGATTGAATCACTGTTTTTGCTCATTTTAATAATTTTTAGGAATTATGTTATGGTTGAATATGATTGAGATAACTGATTTTGTTAAACATTATTTTTTTGTCTGGATTTCCAATTCAGCATAATATCCACCCTCCCCCCCAATTTAACAGATCTTTTTCTTGAAAATGGCATTAATTTGAATAAGTTTAATAATTCTTTTGCTTCTATTACTGTCATGTCCCTTGAATTTTATATGTTATTTATTTATTGTATATTTTTGTTATATTTTATTGTTGTATATATTTTTATGTGTTCTGGAAATGTTTATGCTGGGATGACTCACTGTTGTTGTTTCGGGTCTGAAGCTTGCTGCTTGTGGAAAGAATGAATACCAGTTGTTTGTGCCGTGTATGATTAACTAGCCTACGGCACTAGTGCAGCGAATAGGATGGGCGGGAGATTCGAAGTTTGAGTCTTGGTGCGAGCACGTTGAACGAAAGTCGTGTGAACAAGCGTCGGAAGGACGCCACCCATATCTCAAAGAAATAACCCTTGAAGTCAGGGTGCAATTCCAAGAGAAAATCTAGGTTATTGGATAATATTGTCTTTTATTCTTGTGGTTCAGGAGGAGCCACAATGTAGGCAAAGGTGATTAACCTTTCGCCGAGTTTGAGGTCTGTAAAGTGGGAAATTGCAGAGTGTGCAATTCTCCACCTCATTATAGTAATATTTGCAGTAGCAAAGGCTCACGGAGTTAAGCAGTGAATCCGATAGTAATTTTGTGGATTCATGAAGGAACCACAGTGTGAAGCAGCTCAGGCCTAAGGAGTGAAGTTCATTCCCAGCACGTAGTTGTATATATTAATAAATTGTGCCGTCCCTATATAACTCTCGTGCAGTAATTGATGGACCATTGTTGTTCTGCATTCAACGCAGTAAAGGCATACGTGGAATGGACCTAAAAACCCGCGAATCTGTGAATTCACCGAAGTGAATTAAGCAATTACGTCGTCCCTCTCTTCTGTGGATTGGGTCATCACATCTGTCACGGTCGGAAAGGATCCGAACCCCGGGACATCACATGTGACATAGTCCTACATGATCAGACCACAAGGGTCACTCTGGCCCAGTCGTACAGGATCCGAACACCCGGAACATCACAATTACCCTTTATAGCATTCTGAAGGAGGGAGGCTTCAGAATCCCCCCCCCCCAAAAAAAATCTTTGCATGCCTTGTTTGTTTACTGTATATGTTTTTATATCCAATTACTTTTATACATATTTGTCCATCTACAGGAAAGTTCTTCAAAATTGTTCAATACGATATTTGTAGTTTTTTTTTTCATGTATCAAATAATCTCTCTCCCTATAGGAACGCTATTAATGCATCATTCAGTTACTTCTAGGAAAATATATGGATGTGTTAATTTTTTTTTTGCTTTAAATATAGAAAAATTTATTTTATATTTCTGTGTGGTTTATTTTTTTCATGCAAAGAAAAAAAATTTGCAAATTTCATGCACTTGTTCAAATAAAACAATTTCTTTTCAGGGCAAATCAATTTGAATAATTTTGTCACTGATACATGTAAAACAGAAATGATGATCTAATTATCTTTAAAAAATATACAAAAAAATTGTTTAATATTGGAAATTAATGCTTCTGCTAAGTCAGTTGAATAAATAAGAATTATGCGAACAATTAGCAAGTAATTTTTTTTCCACTTAGAAATAAGGTATTTTCATGGGGCATTGGAACTAAAAAAGTAGAAAATATAGTGTCTTCTCAGTGGAGTAGCAGGAACAGGTAAAATGTTCAGTTTGCAAATTTGATTGTGCATTAAGATTTCAAAAAAAAAAATTTTTTTTGAAATCTTTACTTAATTAATAAGGTATTACTGAGGCGCTTATATACTGCTCACAAAAATTAGGGGATATTTCATCGCTTCATATTCATTTTGAAATATCCCCTAATTTTTGTGAGCAGTATAAATTGCTATAACACTGGAAAAAATTGATACTGTGGAATAATCATGTGGTAACAGTTTTATGCGTGCTGTAGAAAGAACTAACGATATCTTCATACTAGATTAATAGAGCATCAATTACTCAAAAAAAACTGGTTAAAATTGTAAGTTTAAATTGGTTATCCAAAACAACTCGAAAACAACATCCCCTTAAATTTAAGTGGAAGTATTTACAAAATACTTTATAGCTACATGATGGATCAACTTTTGACTCAAGCTGAAAGAGTGCCCAGCTCCTCTGACCGCACAACTTTAAACGAGGAACAACAGTTGCCTGTTAAAACGCTAATTGCATGAAAAAAAATCTTTGACTCTGGAAAAATTAACTTTCTTTACCGTATTTTGGATATGGCAATGCTACAATTTTGCACTTATTGTCGTCGAGGATATCGCAGAGGAGAGATTTCTGCACCTACATTTATTGAATTTTAAGTTACTCTGAATCTGATATATTCTAAAAAGAAATACTTAAATTTGGCATCTGGGTTTAGAATATGCAAGTTTATCAAAATTAAAATATAACTGAAAAGCTTATTTTCGTATCTAAAAAATTCTTTTAAGGAATTAAATCAATATAAAAACATTACACTACATAACAAACTTACGCCTTATTATTATATTTTTCAATAAGGCCGAAATTCGCGAATAAAAAGAAATCAGCAAGTATTCATATATATTAATATTTATTCCAGCTTTAAAACTCAAAATCATTTGCTATTTGTGGGAAACAGAGTAGAAAATGCTGGAGCACTGTACCTTCATTACCATACACTTTCCTTTATTACCACTGTAAGATTTCTTCAGTAACCTCCTTTGAGCGATTTTCCACACACAGCTGTGCTTCGAGGCGTACCGGTAAGAAATAAAATCTATTTTCACCACTGCCTGTATGTATGACATACATATTGTGTATATACATGTTCATCGTGTCATTGTTAGTAGTGGTTCTGAGGGCGTAACGCGGAAGAACGAGATTTTACTATATTACATAAGTTGCGCAGATGGTCAAGGTAACCGAGTTCTGAGGTCAATCAGCTCTGACACAATATTTTGAAACTATTCGAATGCTCTTCGAAATAAAATTTTTTACTATTCCGAATGTGTTGCAATTTTAAAATAAATTATAAGGCAGTATCAATATTTCTTTTTAACCAAGTCTTTATTATTGGCATATTACTGTATCACAAATCAAAATGTTTCCATACCCTCAGCTTATAAGAACGTTAAAAACTCTGTTTAAACATTTAATTTTACATACATGTAAAGATAAGATTTTAAGTTTAAAACATATCCACAAAATTTACTGATATATAAAATTCGTTTTAAATGGCAATATACAAAAAAATTATTAATAAAAGTAACAATCACGATTATGGCAGTATTCATGCACTCTTGGGTATTTACAACATACTTACTGTTTAAAAGAATTATGCATTTAATAAAATTGAAAGAGTAAACAATATTACTTTCATTTCCCATATTTTGAATCTTAAAGCTTAGAAATCAGTGAAAAAAAAAATCCCCACAATATATCTTGAATTATAGTTGGGGTGCAAATGGTCCAATATAGAATCCTCTCAACAACTGAATACAATAAAACAATTGCAGAATATAAAGCATGAATAACTTAGGAAGATATTATTATTCAGACTTTGTAGTTATTTACAATTCAGTAGCAAATAAAAAGGTTTAATGTAGAACACGTACATAAACATTAAAATTCTTTAAGTTTTTGCCGAATGTATTTAATTATTTTATTTATTCTGTCATACTTAATATTTTAAAGGATTTTTTTTATCCCTATCGATAATTTTCTTTCACTGATCCATGGTAAAATTCTGGCATTTATAAGAGATTAAAGAAATATTTCAACGAATATATGCAAATCAAACTCTATGACACACTTATCTGAAACGTTCATTGACTGCTTAAACTTATTTCTTTCAACCTTGTGTGGACATGATCAGCAAATTAGCAGTTTGCAAAAGTTTGCATAATATTGTAGAAAGAGTAAAAAGAAAGCAAATTTTCGACCTGTAACCATGAACCTGATAGTCATTCGTTACAAATCAGATTTCAAATCAAGCATTTTAATATTTGGAGGAGAAAAAAAGTAAACTATTGTCATTTCTGTCATTATTTTACAGCAAGAGCTGAAAACGAGCATGGTAGGCAGTGTATTTTCGTTTTCTGGTCTAGAGTTACCTGCTAAAAAAATTATTATAAGAGGTGATCAAAAGCGAAAATGGCCATGGGAGGTTAATTTTACTTTGAAAATTAACATAAAAAAATTAGAAATCATAAAAACCTTACTTCACATATTTTATTACACTAAAATGTCTGGGTTGTGTTACCTCTGAGAAGCACTTTTTTGCACACCTGGGCTAAATGGCCAGGTAACATGGACCACAAAGGCTCAGAGGTTGGGGGAGGGGACCCACTGGAACAGCTATTGGGAGACAGATGGTAGCCTCCCATCAAGGCCATTCCAGTGTGATCTTTAACGTCCACAGGGTATGGCTCTCCCATACACGGTGCCACGGCTTAACGTCCCATCTGACGGACGGCGGTCTTTCCAAGCCCATCAGTCTCCCCTACTGACCGTGTGCAAGGCGGGGAATTTTGCGGAGATAAATCTCAACGCTGACCCAGCTGGGACTCAAACCTGGGAACTACAGATTACGAGCCTGGCACGCTACCCTAAAATGTCTGTATTTACACAAAAATTCTTTAATGAAATTATTTAAATGGCACTTAACCAAACATGTGCATGCTTAGCTTATAACAACTCATTTAAAAATACCATACTGGCACTCTATTGGGCAATACTAATTGGTAATAGTTATCACATAAAATGCTCGAGTTTGCGTATGTTCTATTGCACAATGGGGGTTCCCCTACAGTATGCTTTATTTCCAATATTTCACGTATATTTATTTCACGTATTATAAGCTAGAACCTTGTTAGATGATATGTGAGTATATATATATACAGATATCACCTGATTTACGCGAATTTTGTTTTGACACGATTTCACACGAACATTAATATAAACAAACATAGATGCGAGACCATCATTTTTTTCATTTTTTTTAGTAAAGACTGAAAAAATAACGAAATTATTTGCTTAATATCAAAAAATTAGGATTCATAAACTGCAAAAATTAATTGAAATTAATTCAATTACATATTTTGCACCGTAAATTTCAAGGCAGTGAAAATAAGGAGTAACAAAAATTACTGAAAGTATATAAAATTTTGAACAAATTACTAAAATGCCAATATGATACCAAAGGTATTTAAATGAGCTTCAAAAGTTACAGGGAAGTAGATAAATCTCTCTCATTCAGCTTTAATTGCCACATGATCAGCAAGAGAACCAAGGATAGTAAAAAATAATATTAGTCAGAAATATAAAAATAGTAATTTCATGCAGAAAAGTGAATTTAGACAAACTTTTGGGTAGGCACCCTCCGTTTTTACAGATATGATAAAATAAAAAGAAATATGTTACTCTTCACGCAGCTGGGGCAGGGGTGGCTCAGTCGGTAGCACGCCAGGCTCATAATCTATAGTTCCCAGGTTCGAGTCCCAGCTGGGCCAGCGTTGATATTTATCTCCGCAAAACGGTCAGTAAGGGGCACAGATGGGCTTGGAAAGAGCGCCGCCCTCCGTCGGATGGAACGTTAAACCGTGACCCATGTGCGGGAGAGTCATACTCTGTACACGTTAAGAACACACTGGATCTGTCTTACATCTGTCATGTCTACCATCTGTCTCCCAACAGTCGTTCCAGTGGGTCCCCTCCCCAAACTTCTCTGAGACTTTGGAGTCCTTGTGACTGGCCATTTAGCCCGTGTGCAGAAAAGTGCCGCTCAGAGGCAAAACAACCCAATCTTCAACCAGCTGCTTGTCGCAGAGGTCTGAGTAAACTGACAGCATAATACACCATATAGATTTCTGTAAGGAAGGTGTGACCACATCAGAATGAAAACACAAGAAAATGGCCATGGGGCCAAAGCTTTATCCAAAGCTCGAACCCGGTTCCTCTCATCATTAGCCTAGCACGCTAACCACTTGACCACCAGGAAATTTTGAGTTAAGCAAAGAATTACACTGGGAATGTAACTATAACTCATGGGATACCTGTACTGCAATTTCCGTTGAATTCTTTATATACCAGGGGTAGCCACGCTTCATACACCGATAGTTGTAAACAGGATCCTTGAAGCAACAGAGAGAACTGTATTCAAGTCTCTGGAATTTACTAGAAGTTGCGTAACAAACCTTGAGGTTGGTATATCATGATTATTTATGATAATCTTTATAATTTAATATTTCCATTTCAAATCTGTTCTCGTAAATCTTCTTTTAATACAATTTACAGTTGTGGTAAACAAAAAATGTTTTACTTTTATAGAATTTTTAAAATAAGGCACAAAAAGTTATATTTAATTACCCACAATATATATATATACAATATATTATAATCGAAGAGAAAAGCGGTTGCGACAGTTGTGTATTTTAATTCTGTCAATATTTAAAAACAAAAATTAGCTCTTAAAAATTTGCCTTTTCTCTTTATAGTAAATATCGTTCACCAGCTGCAAATTCCTTCGAATAGGTTGTGGCTTGCAAGCCACAGTTTCACCACCTCTTTAATATATTATTCTTAACATTTAAGCGTGTTATTATAAATAAAAACACACTTAAATACTACAAAAATATACAAAATACTACAAAAAAAAAGTCACTGAAATCTCGGAACGTTGTGATGTCGGCAGATTTCATTTTCATTTAAAAACAATCTAATAGTTTTCTTTCCATTTTGCACACTTTCTGAAATCTTCCAAAGCTTATAAGAATGTTTCAATCCGAAAATGTTTTATGATCATTTAATGAATGGATGGAATCCAAAATGAAATAGGTCTTCGGCAGTACTGCCGTACTCGCAAAATTATCAAAGGAATAACTAAATATCCTAAATTCCAAATTAAAGTCCCATTACATGGAAATTTGAGCAGAAAAATTTACTCATAATTAGACTGCAATCACACAGATCCGACAGTTTTATATTCTTTGTTTCCATAATCATTCTATCAACACATGACATTTGGAATACAGTCGGCCCTAGACTTTCGCGAGTTTAACTTTAGCGGATTTGATTGGATTGTTTTACCTCTGAGCGGCACTTTTTTGCACACCATGGACTAAATGGCCAGGTCACATGGACCCTGAAGGCTCAGAGAAGGTTGGGGGAGGGGACCCACTGGAACAGCTGTTGGGAGACAGATGGTAGCCTCCCGTCAAGGCCATCCAGCGTGTTCTTTAACGTGCACAGGGTATGGCTCTCCCGCAGATGGGCCCACGGCTTAACGTCCCATCCGACGGACGGCGGCCTTTTCAAGCCCATCGGCGTCCCCTACTGAGCGGATTTGATTATTCGCGAGTTTGCAGTCAATTAGATGGGAATTTTTTCTAGCTTAGTCATCGTGTGAAAGACAAAGAAAATTTTAAAAGCATAAAGTTATTAAAGTTTATAAAACACAATACTGTATTGTACAGTATTGTATATAATTGTGTTTTATAAACTTTTAATAATTTTACTACTATCTAAATACTGTACATGTATTGCATCACATACTGTACGTGTATTGTATTACCTCTCTCTCACTCTGTGTATTAGCCTACATTGTTCATACTGTAATTTTAAATTTATAAAACATACTGTTGCAGTACAGTGTATTTTTACTTTTTTTGTATTAAATATGGTTAACAGTATTAGGAGTTAAGGTTTAAGGGGGGGGGCAGAGATATTCGCGGTTTTTCCATATTCGCGGCGGTCCTGCGCCCCTAACTCTCGCGAATGTTGAGGGCCGACTAAGTACAGTCGGCCCTCAACATATTAAATTTCCACCATTATTTTTTAAAAACAATCCTAGTTTTACAATAACTTTGAAGCACTGTATTCTTGATCAATCAACGAGGTTTCCTATTTTATGTTAAAAGAAAAACATCTCAACTTTGTTGTAGGAGTCCCTTTATGTTTGGAAACTATTTATTCCGACTTCATTGAAATGAAAGATAATATATGTAAATATTAAGAACTATAATGCCTGCAGTAGTATCCAGTAGTTTATTGTTTCAAATGGGGAATAAGGATTGCATGGTATTTTTTTTAATATAAAGTAACACAATTAGCATTCAATGGCAGCTTCAGCTCATAATTCAGTATGGAGTAGTGGAGATAATAAGTTTAATAAGGAACCAAATTTCCCAGATTAGTTAAGACTGCATGGAATAATTTCTAAACTACAGTAATACTAAAAAGAAATTAAAATATGTAAAATCAACTGAAGCCATTTACTAAATTGATAAAAGTAAACGAAAAACTTTCATTATAAAAATATATCAGAGTTCACAGATGTCTGTGCAAAATTTTTACAAAATTCCCAGATCATTTTGTGAGCATTTCCAAGCCCTCCTGGTAGCGTGATTGAAACCTTAATAACAAAAGGAAATGTCAGTTACTTTGGAGAAAGGATCTCATTACAAAATCTAAGAATCATATTTTGTCAAAAAGTTGAGGATAGCCTCCAATAGCTTTGTCAGGTCTACCCTACTGTTAATATTCTCTGCTAGGCATTAGGATTTGTTAGTACTGACTCTTGTTCATTCTGTGATAAAAGCCAGTGATTGTGGGTTGATTGGTCATTGTAACTATGAATTTCCTACATTATTTTAACTCAAATTTATTTTCGTTCACGACCAAATAAGCATGGGGGAACAATGATTCATGATCCTGAGATTGTACTTAGGGCCATCAGTTTGAGAAGGTAACATCTTATCCTTGAACTACAGAATTAGCTTTTCTGATCCAATTTAAAATATGTTATGTAAGGCAGGGCCATTTTAAGGCATGGGCACACTGGGCAGTTGCCCAGGGTTCCACGATTCTAAATTTCGCAAAACTCTGTGTTGATTAATCGTCGCTTTACAGCATGTTTTTTTTATGTTTAAACATTGATTTTGTTAAAAGTACCAATAAAACTGTAGGCTTAATTTTATTGACCGTTTACGTTTTTATTCCCGTAGGTGGGTGGGTAGGGGCCCCAGTTACCCATGGGCCTACAATACTGTTAAGACGGCACTGATGTAAGGAACCCTGACAATAGTAGTGGAACCACTAAGTGTCAATTGAACAAAATAGCATTAATTACAATATTGTATCATCTACATGTGAACATTAACAAAATGGTTTAATACTTTCCGTGTCGGATGTTCGTTTTCATCTTTCGAATTCTAGGTTGGGTTGTTTTACCTCTGAGCGGCACTTTTTTGCACACCATGGGCTAAATGGCCAGGTCACATGGACCCCGAAGGCTCAGAGAAGGTTGGGGGAGGGGACCCACTGGAACAGCTGTTGGGAGACAGATGGTAGTCTCCCGTCAAGGCCATCCAGCGTGTTCTTTAACGTGCACAGGGTATGGCTCTCCCGCACACGGGGCCACGGCTTAACGTCCCATCCCACGGACGGCGGCCTTTCCAAGCCCATTGGTGTCCCCTACTGACCGTGGGCAGGGCGGGGAATTTTGCGGAGATAAATCTCAACGCTGACCCAGCTGGGACTCGAACCTGGGAACTACAGATTACGAGCCTGACGCGCTACTGACTGAGCCACCCCCGCCCCTTCGAATTCTAGTGATCGATCGGAGATGTAAGTTTCGTTTCCGTAGTACAAGACTGTAAAAAAAATTCCTAATAAAAATCTTAATTGTTTTCAACTATTGCTAATCAAATATCTATTTCACGTAACATATATGTTATTTGAAAAAGTAGCATTTAAATCTATGATATATATTTTTATTTATTAATTCTGCTTTAAAATATTATGCAAGTTTAAAAATAAATATATTTGAGTGTGCAGTGAACGTATGCCCATGTTAAGTCACCGTAAACAGCATCAAGTAGCATCAATATTCACAAATTAAGCACTTCAATTAAACTTTAAATGTTTTGAAACATTTTCTAAATTTTTTTTCACAGTTCTTTATCACTTTTCTGATATATTTTTAAATTTTCATTTAAATTATTTTTTAGAGCAAAATTATTTTTGATGACACGTTTTCCTTAGCTCAGAGTTTGTAGATCGTCAAAAGTCTAAGAATGTGCATTATGAGTTATATGCATAAATGACTAAATAATTTAGAAAAAAACTAAATAAAATATTTAAGCATTAATAGAAATATTATGAACTGTTTATATTAGAATAAAATAACAAAGGAAAAAAGGGAAAAATATATTTTTTAAATTTACAAAGGATAAAATGGAAAAAAAACAAAATTTTGCAATGTTTTAAAAAACTGCTTAAAATTTTTAACTTTTTTTTTATTCGAATATTTGAATTTTATTACGCACAATTAAATGCTCTTTCTTTTGGTATATAACATGACATATTTCCGTTCATTAGCTACTTCAGGTGAGGTTCTAAAGCTGTTCATTTTCTGAAAACACTTAAAAATAAATCCGGCCACCACAGTGAGTTGAGTTTCAGAAACCATACACTGCTACGGGTTAATAAATATAAAAATAAATACCTCCTCAAGCAGCTGCTTGCCACAGAGGTCTGACAGGAGCCTGTCAGTTTATATGCCATACTCTTACTTTATTAATTCTGCGATATAAAAATCAAAGATCATTTTGCTGTTTATTGGAAACCGAACATATATTCAAGCATTAAATCATATATACTTACAGACAAATGTTCTGTTTACACTAGAAGAGGCGAGTTAGAAACAAATTTAAGTTTTTGGCCTCGATGGTAAGCAAGATCCTTTATTTTTGTATCTTAGTTGGCTGTTTCGGGTTTTATGGCATAGCAGCAACTTTAGCTATAATGCACCAAATGAGATTTTGGCTCTGCATCCCCATCCAGTAAATCTTAATTTTTCTCCTAACTTACCTTTCCTACCATGGATTCTTCCCAAATCCTAAAGCCTTTTTAACACATTATATAAATAAGCTTTTCATGCCTGGTATACCACGAAATTCAGTATATTTATACAATTGAACAAAATGTTGGATTTTCAGAATTTATAAATCGAATAAATATAAAAAAAAAACCTTTAGACAATGGTGGACAATCTATGGCCCATGAGCAAAATCTGGTCTAAAAAATGATTCTCTCTAGCTTAGCACAGCAATAAGAAATATTGCAGTCTGCTCAATTGAAGAAAAGATTTTAAATATATAAATGCAGGGTATGGTTCTCCTGCACATGGAGCTACGGCTTTATATACCATCTGACATAAAATGACCTTTCCAAGCTCATCAGTGTCCCCTTTCTGATAGAGAGCAGGATCAGTGCCTAGCAGATACAAATATCAATGCTGGCCCAGGTGAGACCTGAACCAGGGAACTACAGATTATGAGCCTGGTGTGCTACCAATTGACCCAACCCCCTAATTTGTACACCAAATATAATTGCAATTACTTTCTTTATTTCGTCATATAGGAAGGCATGACTGCATTTTGAACATCATTAAGTATTTGCACCAGCCAGAAAAGATTACCCATCCCTGGTCTCTCTCTCTGACTTGCAGTAGTCGCAGGAAAACAGATACAAGTATTGTTTGGAAGGATCTATCCTTCCAAACAATACTTGTATCTGTTTTCCTGCGACTTCAGTATCATTACTGGAATAGATTTCCATGGTAAAGAAGGCATGTTTGGGTTACCTATAAAGTTAAATCAATCATATGATCAATCTGAAACCCAACCTACACAATAAATTTAAAAAATAATGCATTTTAGTATTCACTTAATTCAGTTGTTTACTCACAAAACATTCTTAGAATATAGGAATATAAAATATGCCTCTCTATTTTTTAAACCATCTTTAACCCGTAAAAATTCACCAGGTATCACCGATTAAGATAATTATTCTCTTTTTGACAATGGGTCAGACCAAACATTTATCACTAACTACTTTAGTGATTGTATTTAACTAACTACTTTAGTGATTGTAGTTAACTAACTACTTTAGTGATTGTAGTTAACTAACTACTTTAGTAATTGTATTTTTTAGTGATTGTATAAACATTTATCACTAACTACTTTAGTTGGGTCAATTGGTCATTAAGAATAAGAACATCATCAACCTTATGTATCACTTACACTACCACTTACAGCTTTAATCAAATCTACATTACAAATTATTCTTTATCCCCAATTTCAGAATGTTTGGGTTGTTTTGCCTCTGAGTGGCACTTTTTTGCATGCAATGAGTTAAAATGTCTGGTTACAAAAAAAGCAAAGGTTTCAAAGGTTAGGGAAGGGGATTCACTGAACAGCTGTTAGGAGACAAAGGTAGCCCATCCAAGTCATCCAACATGTTCTTTGACATGCAAAGGGTGTGGTTCTCTAGCACACAGAGACATGGATTTATATCCCATCCAACAGATGGTGGCCTTTTCAAGCCCATCAGTGTCCCCTACTGACCAAGGGCGATCTTAGGGGGGGGGGGGGGGGGATTAGTGGAGATAAATCTCAATGCAGGCACAGGTGGGACTTGAACCTGGGAAGTGCAGATTATGTGCCTGGCAAGCTCCTGTCCCTCAGAATAGTAGAGTTATTACAACTAGCTCCACAGAATATCAGTATTGCTGGAAAATCAATGATATATATATATGCAAACAATAATGTTATAATCAAGAAAATGTAGAATGCACTTCCACATAGATTATATTACAAAATTAACATGTGAAGTTCCCTATTGCTATTAACTTTAACATCAAGGGTTAAATATAATCTAGTCTAATATTATATGCACTTATTGCCTAGTATGCATTACTATTACATATTGCTCAATTGATGACTATATATGTACCAAAATCCTGTTGTAACTCATTACCATAAAGATAATAATCACCTGTCCACTGAAACAGCCAAGTAGTAAAGCCCTAAAATTTGGTAATGATATACAGGCCCAAAACAAGAGGAGGGGCAAGCAGGAATCCCCCCTGGCATATCCATGAGCCCACTCTAGCAAGATTATTCGTTTGATTGAACTTCTGAAACTATAATATTTGCTACTTCATAAGTATTTCTTTTTATATTCGCAATGCTGAAGCAAAAATTTCTGACAGCTCACACTTTGTCATAACTCATTTACAGTGATTTTTATAAAAGAATTATTTGGTCAGCCAATAACAATGCCCCCAGCCATAGGCACCAAATGACATTTTCACATAAATGATGCCATGTAAAATTTTCACATATTATTGTCATTGTATGTATACATAAAAAAACTGAGAAAAAATCTTCGCATATCATTATTTACTGATAGTGAAATATTTCAAGAAACAAATTTTCATGTCATTGACAATTTTGCCAACATTGAGGCAAAAAAACTGAATTGAAAAAAAAATCTTTTTTTTAGTGCAATGATTTGTTTTATAAATGCAAGAACAATCATTATAAATCGATATATAACTTATTTTTTTGGTTGCATACCATACCATTACTCATAAATTTTTCTACTATAAAAAATGGATTTTTAAATTTAAAAATCAATATTTTTACACTGAAGTGCCACATTGAATAAGGGATAGGAGATGTTATCCAAATTCAGTACCGTAAGTCCCACATTTGCACGCATGAGTGGCTGAAACTCTGGTCATATATAGCTGTCAACTTTGACTTCCCCAAGCATTTGTCGTGAGAAGCGTAATGGGAAAGGTGCGGGATTTAGATGCATTTGACAGAGGGCAGATCATAGGTGCCCAACAGGTGAGACACTCGATTTCCGAAATTGTGAACGAACTTGGATTTTCTCGTATGACAGTTTCAAGAGTGTTCTGGGAATATGAAAATTCCAGCGAAAAAAAAAATAACCCGGACAAACTGCAAATGACAACCAGCCTTGAATGATTGTGGGCTTCGCCATCTGACCCGCATTGTACAGACCAATAGGGGCCAGATATTATCTGAAATCACCTTCAATCTGAACTTGGTTCCAGCTGGGAAGTCAGTGCACAGAACGTGCAATGCTCACTTCATCGTCTCGGCTTCGGGAGCTGCCGACCTACAAGAGTCCCACTTCTAATGGCACGACACCAGGCTCAACACCTTGCCTGGGCTAAAGAACATCGAAACTGGACCATCGAAAACTGGCAACGGATAGCCTGGAATAATGAATCATGATTTAAACTTCATCACGCCGATGGGAGACTGAGGGTGTAGCACCAACCCCATGAAGCTATGGATCCTGCATGTCAGGTCGTAACAATACAAGCTGGTGGTGCTTAGTGATGGACTGAGGTGTCTTCAGTTGGATGTCTTTGGGACCTTTGATGCATGTACTAATGACTCTCAATGCATCCCGGTACATAGAATTCATGACTGTTACCATCTACGGCCATCATGTATCCCAATGGAGATGACGTCTGCCAGCATGACAACTGTTCATCTCATAGGTCCAGGTTGGCTATTGCATGGTTGCAAGAGCATTCTGCTGACTTTGAAATAATGAATTGGTCACCTAGAAACCCAGATTTAAATCCCATCAAAAATCTTTGTGATACCGTCGAGCAGAGTGTTCGGGCCCGTGCCCCATCAGCAACGATCTTGAGAGAATTGTGGACAGCTCTGGAGTATGTATGGGTCGCCATACCTGTGGAACATTTACGCAAGCTTGTGGAATCCTTGCCTCGTCGTGTGGCAGCTGTTATCAGGGCCAGAGGGGGGTCCAACACGTTACTAGGTTGCTATCCCTAATTCAATGGAACCTCAGTATATAAAAAGTCGAATTTCTGCTTTAATTGCCAAAGAAAAATGAACCTTGAATTTGGCACTGTCCCCTATACATACTGAAGCCCTGGTGCTTTGAGCTGATTACAGGCCTAATGATCATCTGATAAACGCACATTTTTACCCTTTTAATCATGATTTCAGCTTTCTCAAATAATATCTTCAATGGAATCAGAATTATATCTATGGAGGTACATCTTCAAACACATTTTCCTATTACTGTGATACCTCAATAACTTACAATTTAGCCAATTACTGCACAAATACTATTAATAATCAAACATTTATCACTAACTACTTTAGTAATAAATATGCTGAAGAACATCATCAAATTTATTTACCACTTACACTACCACAGCTTTAAACAAATCACATTACACTACTAGAGCTTTATTCAAATCTACATTACAAAATAGGTCTTCAGCTTATTTTTGAAGGGCTCAGAAAGAAAACTGTAATTTTTATTTCTTTGAATTCCATTTCCTAAGGCAATTTGTAGGAATTTTTAAGTAGAGATTTAATCATAAAATCGAAGATGTAATATACTGAATACCAGGACCAGATCTAATAGGCCATGTCCCCGCTGCCCCCAGGAATGCTAGTAAGGGTAATAAGGGCAAAAAATGATGAAATTTATGTATATTCCATGAATTTTCAAAAAAAAAATTTTAAGACCTCAAAAACAGAGGGAGAGATGTTATGTTGTAATGGAAATCCAGTCTCTTGTCACCCCCCATCCCTACTGTTTTCCAGCTCGAATAAGTCTCTTACACACATACCAACATTTTCAAGATTATCTTCTGAAATACACTTTTATTATAGTTTGAGTTCATCAATAATATTATTCCCTAATACAAGCTAACAGTTGATTTCTGATATGCTACTAAAGGATGTTTTCAACGACAAAATCACTCGATGAATTTTGGATTTCATTCAGTGAAGAATTTACTAGTTTATTTGAATAGGTTATGTTTATCTTGTCATTTGCTTCAACATATCCATCAAATTATTAACACTGTGCTCCCTACCATGCGAGGCAAAAATGCCACAAGGGAATGTTGCAACGCTATGGATAATACCACCCTATTTAACTGTCAATAGCCTATGAATTTCACAATATTTTGTACACTAACTTCTGTGAACTCTGACAGAATTTTTTTTGTGAAAGTTTTTATAGTTTAACTTTTGTGGTGTTGGACTTTTAATCTTATGTTAACCCTTTCACTACCATATGGGCCAAAAACGGTTGAGATTTTAAATGGACCCTTCCAATCAATGTTATTCCTTCCTCTGCATTACCCTTACCTGCAATTTGGGCCGTATGGTAGAGAAAAGGTTAAATATATTGTTTCTTGATTTTCATAAAAATATGCAATGGCACTATGCCAGACACTTTTTGTTCAGAACTAGAGGTTACAATTGTTTTATTTCCATTTGAATTATTTACTGTCCTCAAACAGTTCATTAATAGCTAGTTAAAATACACTATCTTAATGAGCTACCTGAGAGAGGTGCTAAAGCCAAAACTATAATTAGTAATTCTTTTAACCTATTTTGACATATAAAGTGCTCAGCATACATAATACTATCATATTCTTCTTTTACTTTTCAGAGTAAAATTTGTCAAACTATAAAATCAACAAATGTTAGTTTCATATTAATTTTAATTGCATTTAAAGCTGATTAAAAATATGAAATACAGCAATCTCTCACCAATTGAGAAAACATGGTTTTTCAATTCCTACAACAAAATCTTACAGTCCGTGATTTTTTACCTACAACTGGTTCTATGTGGAAGTGTCCTTCTGCTGCTATGCCTTTGAGAGCAAGGGATAGAAATTACTAACTGCTGTTTTTTGTGCACTTTATTATCATAATGCTCATGTCCTAGAATGTCTGTCTTTAAACCAAGAATTTTCGAACTTTCCATGCCAAATTAGGTTGTCATGAGGGGTTTGTCCTGGACTAATGCAGGAGAAGCATGTTTTTGGGATCCTCAAATGAAGTAACTCTGTAATTGTTGCTCCCACTTCCCATAGATCATGGGAGTCTGTTTAATGGGTAGTGCAGATGGAGAGAATTCATATGCACTCCATCCTCTCAATGAGGCACTCATCAGTAAACCTACTTTGCATGTGAACATGTTGCCCTCTGTTGATTTTTGCATTTTTAACTTTAATTTTTCACAAAAATATTTTGAACTTTCTTTCATTACATTTTTTACCCTTTTTATGGCCTCTAAACATTATGATATAAAATGAAGATGTGGTCTAGGAGTGCATTTTGTGTATTATTCAGTTATTTTGTTCCATCACCTGGTTTTAAGTTTTTGTTTTTTGCTAACCTTGTTATTACTTTCATATTAGGTAAATGGGATATAAAGTTACCATGCTTCTTCCATATATTTTATTGTCATATCTATATTTTTCCCCTAACTCCTATTTTCTCTTAGACCTCAGTTTTGCCAAATGCAGTACTTTTAAGGAATGTAACCCCCCCCCCCCCCCCCCCCCCCATGGTTGGTGAGGGATTACTATATATGCTCAGAACTTTAGTCGCATATCTTGAAAAACTTCTCATTTGCTCAACCACAATATGAAAAAACTACTTTTATCTGAAATAGCAAAAAGATTACTTTCTTAGTTCTAATTAATCAAATAATTCAAGTGAGTAGTCTTGAATTAAATAAAAAATACCATTATCATTCCTCATAATATTATTTTATTAAGCTCGGTCAAAACTGTCAAATTAAATCAGATATTGCTACTTATTCTCCATATAGTTCTTATCTTTTCTTGCTTATCAGGCAGTTCCAGCAATGTTGGAATCCAGGATCATCAACAGATTTCAATATTGTAGTTACACTTCTTTTCATATCTGTATTCCTATTCTATTATACTTTGAAAAAATTGATGTATTATACAGCTAAAGTTGTTAGAAACAAAGAGAAAATACCAAATGTTAAAAACCATCTTCAGCAAATGGCCTTCGATATTTTTCATTAGCAATCCGTTTTTTTTTTTTTCAATAATGATGCCAGGCCAGGAGATAAAGTGGTATATAAAATTTGAAATAATTGGTGTACAGTCCAATAATTTTTGATAAAATTACACTAACTATGAGCAAAACCACTTTCTATCTAATATGTGCTGACTTAATTCAAATGCTTTCTAGTTCCTATATGAAAATAAGCATAATAAATACTAGTCACCATATATGCAAAACTATTAATACCCACCTGCATTTCCTATCCCAGACTGCTTTGTGAATTACTTTTCCAATATCAGTGAACAGCATAATGAAATAGAATACAGATTTCTTATACAGTTTAGAGTTTACTGTAGCTTGAACAACATAAACATGAGCTTGCTTAGAGCCATTTTAAGATAATTTCATAACTGAATGTTATTAGTGCAATATTTTATTTCAAAATTTAAAACATAGAAAAATCACTATGCATTTAAACCAATTTCAAACTTAAGTTCTTCTCATCAAAGAACTAAAGGTTAAAATAGGCAACATGAATAATACTTTCAGTTGGTTTCATGGTTTTCATGTAAATCACTTTAAATCTAAAGCGCAAGAAAAAGTTCTAACAGAATTACTGCATTAAAAACTTACTGAGTATATTTTCAGAATAGTTAAGCTTCATATAGTGATTACTGAAACATAACTTCTGTGCATTACTTATAGTAGAATCTTTTACAACAAAATTATTTTATTTCGGCATGTTAACCAAAAGCTCTATTTTTGAACTGCTAGACCAAAATTTCATGCCCATATTTCTTTGGACTGATTGCACAATCATCTGCCAACTTCAACAATATTCAAACAAAGAAATCCTGTTACATAAATTTATTTCTGAAAAATTCCTAAATAACTCAAGATAATTTCAAAATGCAAAATACTGAAATTGCTGCCTTATACGAGTTTCAACTCGAAAAAGAAAGAACATTGTTAAAGTGTAATTAAAATGCCTCTAGGATAATTTGTATGAATTGGACACTATACATTCAGATTAAATGTCTAATACTCTGTTATGAATAACAAATAAATTAGCTTAAATTTAAATTCATTACTACAAAAATTTGCAAATACCCTATTACTTTTCAAAAAGAGCCAGATATATTAATTTTTTTCAAACTTACATGCAAATGATATCTAATGTTAATTATTTGGTGTTATTAATGCACACAGATTTTTAAATTGAATACATGCTTTAATTATTTGCTAAAAGTTACCATAGAATTATTTTTTCCAATTTATGATAAATGTAACATTAGCAAAAAATATTAAATGTATTATTTATTAGATATATTCTTTAGGATAGCAATAAATGCATATGCCATATTAAGTAAAATACTTAAAGGTAACAAATTAATTATAATGATAATTCACAACCAAAATAGATTTTACAATAATAAGACAATTAACGTGGCCTGCGGAATTGCGGAAGCCCTGAGTTAAAATATATTTGATCTAATGATTAGATGAACTATTGCTCAGCAGGATTAAAAATGGCACAATTTATATCACAGTTCTGCTTTCAAATTTAAGCTATTTACTTAACAATTCAAAGTATATATATATTTGTTACTTTTAATTATGATGAAACTTGTTTTGGTAAACATACATTTATATGAACAGCAAATACCACTGACAATTTTTAAGTAATAAATGGAACTTCCTAAATTTTGAAACATGAGAATATATTATTATGAAATCATTCAAAAAAAAAGAGATTTCTTTTACGAAAATTGCACCAACATAACTTGTACCAATTAGTACAGAGCATAATACAGTAGGCAAAGCTCGCATAACAACAGTTTAAGTTTATAGGGAAAAAAAACATCAACAGCATAGTATTACTGAGCATAGCTTCTAAGTATACAATTTTAATATATCTTGTTATGCACTTGGAAAAGAATCTTTACTTATATCATTGTCTACGCAATTCATATTCACTGTACAAGTGTGTTAACTACATACATAGATACATGTGCTGGTAACATTTACAGGACATGAAATGCCACTGAAGAATTATTTCATTTAGAGTCCGGTAACTACAAATAAAATTATGTTTACAGATGCTAAAGAAAACACTAAGAGTTAAACAATTCTAAAGTGAAAAATATCATGTTCCTAAATTATCTTACAAATGAAAACCCTTTACAAGATCTGTAACAAGTGGAGGACTGGAAAGATTTTTGATTCTAATCCATTACAAGAAATAATCTGGTGTGCGCCTTGTAACATGTGGTTCACCTCTCCTTGGTGCTGGATCAAACTGCAAGCTTCAAAGAAGAAATGAATATGAATATAATATGGTACAGATGATACAGCTAAGAAATCACATATCCTATCATTGCTAATATTTCTTACTTAAAATGGAAACAAGAACCACATATTCTGTCCTAGCAAAACTATTTGAAGACAATTGTTATATCAACAGAGAGGCAATTTAAAGGCTTCCAATTTCTGTAATAACCTTTTGCCAAAAAATTAGGTTAAAGAAAAACTATTAATACCCACCTGCAATTAAATTTGTTTAAACTTGATCTTCAACACTGGTTCAGAATTTAAAGCAGGGGCTGTTCAACCATATTCACTAGCAAGCCATTATACAATAATAAAAACCTGCAGGCTAGAGCATTGATACAAACATGTGGGCTGGAGGATGGTTTTTTTTTTAATATTATTAACATGAACCATTTTCAATGAAGTTTGTATTAACCAGCAGTTTCTTTAGCTCTTTGTAGATATATTTTTCAGTTTTAGTTTACCTTTTTCTTAAAATATTTTGTGGCATTTCTTTGTTAGTCTTACAGATTGCCAATTGCCAAAAATATAAAGCACAGACACTGCCTTGCAATTTAAAGGAATTTGTAGAAAAATAGCTGCAAAACAAATATTGTTTATATTAACCAGTTTCTTTAGCTCTCTTTAGATATATCTACATTTTTTTTGTTTACTTTTTTCTAAAAACAAAATATTTTGTGGCATTTCTTTGTTAGTCTTACAGATTGCCAATTGCCAAGAATAAAAAGCATAGACACTGCCTTGCAATTTAAGGGAATTTGTAGAAAAATAGTAAAACAAATATTCTTTAGCCAATTCACAAGGAAGTTGGTCTGTTGACACACTGAATTAATATTGAAAATGTAACAATAGTTCCATCATCCTGTCACTGAAAATATCACAATGATGTCAAAAGTGACATCACAGTTGTTACCAAATTAAACGGGATTAATAAGGTATGTGATACCTCTCACACCAACATGAGATTATCCAAAAGTGTAATAAATAAGAGATTCCATTCATATACAAAGGCCATCTTACAATTTGTCATAGCTCCCGAGAGAGAATGAAATCAAAGTATGCAACACTCCTACCTTCACACAATCACTTCTACGGGAATAAGGTCAAGAACATGTTGGCCACTCCATTTGGCTCCAGATACTGCTAGCTCCGCGTGGATGGGCAATATTCTCCAGCAAAATGAAATTCCCTATTGCACCTGCATAAAGTTGTATATAGGGAGCAAGACCTCTTTACTTCTGCACAATTATCATGATGGTATGAATTCCATAAAGATTTACATGACTACCTGATGAAATGCTGCCAGATAATGACACTATCTCTTGCTACCCCTAAATAAATATCATTTTTGAGCAGTTTTGTTGGGTAAACCCACGAACAGTACATCATGTGACCCTCACCTAACATGCAGAAAGGAAGAACTGACCAAACTAGATAACATTGTGATTGGACAATCAATGATACTCGAGTGTTCATTACTGATAAAGTATGCAATGCTCTTTATTTATCAATACAGTGCACTAAACACCACTGTTCCTCGATCCAATAGCAATGTTTTCTAGCTCAGTCAGCTGCTGCCTTTTGTGGCACAGAATGAGGGAAATATGATCAGTGGTCAGCAAGCATAAAAGACCCTTCTTATAAGTTATTAAGCTATCTGATAATGGTAGAGATAGTAACAAGGGTTCTGGTAGCCCCATGGAAGTGAAAATGGAATTAAGCCGATGTGTATGATTATGTCTTTGAGCTGCATGTCAAAGATACCTGTCCTCATTTTCTATTGTTGCCCTTAAGCAACTCCTTGATGGTTTTTTGGAAATGTCTCACAAAACCAGTCATAAATTGTTGACTACAAAAAGGTTCTCTTTCAGCAAACAGATATTCAACTTTCAGTAAACAGAATGCTAACCAAAGGTCAAATGACACAATGGTGTGATTCAATAGCATTTATCAGCAAAAAGCAATATGGATCTGCACATGTGCAGAGATTTTTGGGTTGGGTTTTACCTCTGAGCACTACTTTTTGATACAAAATGGGCTAAATAGCCAGGTCCCCAGAAGCTTAGAGAAGATTGGGGGAGGAGACCCACTGGACAGTTGTTGGGAGACAGATGGTAGCCTCCTGTCAAGCCATCCAATATGTTATTTAACAAGCACAGGGTATGGCTCTCCCACACATGGGGCCACGGCTTAATGTCCCATCCAACTGACAGCAACCTTTCCAAACTGATCAGTGTCCCTGACCATGGGCAGGGCAAGAAGTTTAGATGGAGACAAATCTCAATGCTGACCCAGCTGGGATTTGAATCTCGGAACTGTAGATTACAAGCCTGGCACACCATCTCAGTTTGGTGTGGTTCAATGTTCGAAGTCACACCTATCCATGCATTTTGTGAGTGTTTTCTCCCCCCCCCCCTACACTTTACAATACTCCCTTTCTCTCAAAAACTACAATTAATTATATCATTAAATAAATAAATAAATAATACTTAAAACTTAAACACATTCCCATGACTGGGAATTAACCACATGAAACAAATTATTAACCATTTTAAACATTAACAAATTTAAACAATGTCTGGACTTCACTCAAGAATTCCTATCTATTTTTTTCTATCCCCCATTTTTTTATTTTCTTTTTTTCTATCACCATCCCCCCTTTTTCCCCTCCCTTTACTTATTATCTTATCATTTTGTTCTGTCACATTTCTATTTTCTTCACCTATATTTTGTCCCTACTTCTCCCTTCTTCCTCCCCCTCATTTCTTTCCTTATTATTACCATTTTTTGTGGGGGGGGGGCAGTTGGTAGTGTACCAGGCTTGTAATCTGTAGTTCCCAGAAGGAATCACCACTATTATACACTGTTGGCCATTAAAAGTGCAACACTGGAAAAGACAAGAGATATAAAAGCCATATTTAGTGAATACACAGTTTATGTTACGAGGATCAAATGATTGCAATTACAACTCAGTTAGACTTGAGGAATACAAAGAAATCAGTATCTTGTGTAGCCACCATGAACGGCAATAACCGCTGCTACACAGTCTGGCATTGAGAGGATGAGATGTCGGATGTGTGTTTGGGGAATGTCAGTCTATGCAGTTTCGATACATAGTCAAAGTTCATCTGTTGTAGCAGCTGCTGGTGTGCTAGTCGTCATGAGATCATGGATCAGACATGTTCAATTGGGGACAGATCCAGTGAATGCGCAGGCCAAGGCAGAAGTATCACATGGTGGCTATCCAGGAATTGTTGAACGATGCATGCCACATGTATTTGGCCATTGTCCTGTTGATAAATGGCACCAAAGAGCACCTGAAGATTAAATACAACTACCACAGGCTCCAACACCTCAGTGATGTAATGCTGGCTGTTCAAAATACTGGTAATGTCTCATTATAGGTTTGGAGTACCAGTTCATAGTCTCATTACTTGGAGACATGAAGCCTACTCGTCAAGGTCAGCTCTCCCGACCTTGCCAAGAAGCTCCTATGTACCACCTCCATTCTGGGTATCCCCATAACTGTGGATTTCCCATCCTCTTACTGCCTGCCACAGGACCTCATTTAATAATAATAATATATTTATATTATTATAAAATAATAATAATTTAATAAGCGGAAGCTCTGTACTCTGCTTGATGTTTGTAATTATATTCTGTGAAAGAGCAGAATTTGATGTAATTGAGTTTGTTTCTTTAACCTTTTTAGAAGTAAGCAGGACAGGAGTAAGATTAGCCAGCTTTTTGTACAGGTTATTGAATGCAACTTTTGAAGTTTGTATCAGAATGTGATACTAGGTAGTCCGATAATGCTAGTATGCAGTTAACTGCCACAGCCATTGGTATGCAATTACACTAGGTAGGTTTACACATTGTTAGGAGGAATGGGAGGAGGTACCTTTGTTGTGATGGAAAATTGTGTCAAAGTGAGAGTAGATCATCTTATCAAAATTCACATAAGCATACTTTTACTTTATTTTATGTTCAACAATATGCAAATGATGTGAGAAGTATTATTCTAAATTTGCTCGTCAAAATCTGTTAGGTCAAATTTTGACTCCCTTTGAGAGGGGTTGTTGTGACGGTCCACCCATTCACTTTTACTTTTCCTTATGTTGTGATGGTCCACCCATTCACTTTTACTTTTCCTTAACCAGTTTTGCTTTATTTACGTTATATTTATCATTTTGGGGATTATTTCATTTTTTTTGGACTGATCGCAATTCTCGTTTCTGAGCTGGAGTTGCACATGCGTAACGCAGACCTTCTGATTGTCAACCACTAAAGAGTGTGCATTTAGGACACAACCCACCTTACGTCATAGCTAGCACAATCATCATATCATGCAAATGTCTTTCCCAGCGTGCAACAGCTATGTGCCAGACTTGTATGCATATTATAACTAAGTGACGTTAGGCCACACAGTTAGTAGAGAATGAGAAGTAGAGTGATGACGTTGGGTCACAGAGTGGAGATGTAGAGATTTAGATAGATGTGAGTTGCTAGTACTCCAACTTTTGTATTCTACCATTGAGTTTGGCGAGTTGAATTTTTTGAAAATAAACTTTGTTTTAGAAACTTTTGAATTTTTGCTATTTTTCTCTTCAGCAACATTGATTTTTGATTATATTTAAACTTTAATTAAACTCAACAATCCTTTTTGAATTCTTACTCGATAAGTAATGCTTGAGAAATACATAAACTCTATTTCAACTTTATTTGGCAAGTTATTATTGCCTAGCACCCAATACAGCTATCTGGAATTTGAATAAATTTTGATCAGATAAAAGGTCCAATTTTAAATGTTAATACCTTTGGAGCGTTACAGTGCTTCTTCATATTAACAAAATTTAACTGAATCGCTAATAATCAACAATATGTAGTAGGTATCATCCCAATTAACAATATATATATTGCAAAAATTAACAAGTTATTGCACCCATTTCTTCAATGATTTTTTTTTTGCACAGTGCTTAGAACATCAGTAGTAGCAAGCTGCTTATGAAGCATGGGAAACAGTGCTCACCACAGCCAACTGAACTGCCTCCATACACTTTAGCCAGATAATAATCCCATGGAACCAGGAGAGAAGTTTTTGATATTAACGAAAATTAACTTAATCACTAATAATTAATATTCAATACATAGGCAACATCCCCTGATCAATAATAGATCAACCAATATATTTCAAAAGTTAGCATTACAATACATCGGGAATAACAACAAATGTTATTGCGACTTTTTTTTTTAAAGTGCTTGATCACCACATGACAAGCGGACAGGAAGCAATGGCTTACCACAGCTTACCACTGCATCCACATGTTTTTGATATTAACAAAAGTTAACCTAATAGCTAATTATTTAATAACTAACAATCAATAAGTAAATATCATCAATTAATAATCAACTAAACACCTCTGAGTGGAATTTTCATATAGCTTGGATGTAAAACAATACAAATACATACCTCTTGTGATCAGCTGCCGGTGAAACAAAACCGACATTGGCTAACAAATGATAAATGAAATGCAACAGGAAGATAAGTACCATAACAGCAAGGAACAAAAAGTGTATAACTGATTATAATTAAAAGTTCCTAATTCTAGTGAAAAAAAAGTTTATTAATCCCTTATAACCCATATAACAATAGTGCACGAGACCCATTCAAGTTGCAATATTAATCATAGCTCACAGAGTAGGAAAACTCTCTAATATGTATTATTTCCTTCACTCTGAAGTTTTCAATTCTAAGTAAACCAATTAGCGTTTAGTTGTCCAGAACCAGGAGAGTTTGCTATAGGTTCAATAAACATCCGTTTAGAAACAATCCATGACCTTCAGCTCTGTAAAAGAATTTAGGTGTGGACTTTGCCATCTGTTCTGTCTAGAAATGGTCAGCTGGTGTCTTATAGGTTTCCCTCTGATTGGTGTGCAGGTTAGCCTTCAAGTATGCACAGATTAGGGAGTGGTCACAGCTGCACCTTACAGCATAAAATAGCTAAATCAGAAACAATTCTTTCCTTTCATTAACATTCTCCTTTTAGGAAAAGGGAAAAAACACTGTACAATTTGGAGGCAGATTTTTAGTGTGAAACTGAAAAAACTCTAAAAATCGGATTTTTGGATTCAAAACCAAAAATTGGAGATTTTGACAGCTCTGGATTGGTATACTTTTGATCATATATTGATATGATAAAAAGTATGATGTTTTTCTCAGTCTAATGTGTGGGAAACAATATCTTATATCAAACACAATGTTTAAATTTATACGAAAAATAATTAAATTTATTTCATAAAATGATATATCTTTAAAAGCAACAGTGATACTTACAATGAATAATTTAGTGCATCATCTAGTTCCATAATTGCAGCTTGATTTCCACAGCGATAGCAGTAATTAGGAGCACTGAATATTGTCACAACATTTCTGTCATGACACCAGTTATAGCCCTGAAATGATAAGAGTTCTCTCAGACCTTTTCTTACAGAAATAAGACAAAACAAGAAAAATAATTTATTATTGAACAAGCCTCTAATTAATAACAATTTTATCTGTGATTTTTTTCTATCTAAATATTACAAATTTACAGTGAAAAAAAGAAATATTATTCATAAGTTAGTAGTGGTTATTCAAAATATTTATGAATTCTACTAGTATGTCAATTGATTCCATTGTCTTAGAAATCTAAGTAACTTAAAGGTCCCAATACACTTCTAAAATTGCCATTTTTTCACATAAAAAACTAAGAATTGCAGTTTATCTTGAATGTCAATTTTAAATAATTCATTCAATAAAATATCATGCTCCAAAATAGCAGCATTCTTTACATCATTCAAGCATTTATACAGTTTGCCACTTTATGAGGCATGTAGACAAGGGAAGAGGGATGCTTGAGGAGGTATTTATTTCTCATTTTTATTGCATACAATTATACATTTTATATTCAATAAATTATAGATTTTTGCACATATCTAACTCCCCCCATCACATTTTTTTATTATTATTTAAAATCCTCCCCACCTCCACACACAGAGAGAGGATCAAAATATTTGACAGCAGATCAAAGGGCTTGGGTTGACATCAATTTGGTGCACACATTACTTATGCATTTTTAGATTTTCACCCTACATCAGTTAACGTGTGCACCAAATTGATGTCAACCTAGCACCATCATTCCCACAAAGAATAACAAAAAAATAAGAACATACGCAAACTCATATCTGGACTGAACTACCCACCACAGGACAATAGATTCATCTACTCATCAGATATAGCAAGAAAAACCAAGGTAAACTCCTACATAATATTTCCATCTAATTGTCTCAGCTTTTCCAACAATTCCAGTGATATACAGAAAATTTAATAATTTTAAATCAGCATTGTGATTTCAACCACTATCTTTTAGCACTAAGGTTTTGTTTTTTAAACCTTAGTACTACTTTTTGTGGTAGTTTTATTGTGGCAGTGTATCAAACCATTGTGAACTACAAGGCTGGGACAGTTCTGAGAAATGGAGATGATGAGTCATCCTTTCCATCCTGTCACTCCAATTAAGGAAGCAAGTACCGATTGTTTACTCTTTTACTGCTCGCTAGCTTACATATTCCTCTATTCTCAGTTATTTTTGCAAATTTACAAATTTAATAATCTATGTTCTTATTACTTTCAAGTTTTAAAATGTGATACAGCTTTTTTTTTTTTGCAAAGGTTTAAAGTTCTTTTGTATTTTTGTAGTATTTCAAGACATCGACATTTGTGCTTTTGAATTAATCTCTGTCTATGATTGAAAGAAATACAGCACTCTGAAGACATTATATTTTAATATCCTTTATAGTTAGTTCGTTATGCCTGATCACTGTTGTGTAATAGAATATTAGTCAAACTATCAAAGTAAAATACTGCTGAATGTGTAAACATTTTCTGGTGAATGAAGAGAAGAAACAAAATGATTAAGAAATATTCTAAGATCAAATTATTACCAGGAAAATGTTGTTTGTGGAAAACATTTTCACAAGGATATTATTATTCAAGATGAAGAATTATTCAGTAAAAATGGCAAAATTGTCAAAAAAATTCCTCATAAATGAACAATTCTAAAATATGATGCTTTACCACTGAATATTCATTTCAATGTCATATCTTTCAGAACAAGTACCAAACCACAGAACAAGCACAGAAATTTTTCAAAACAAGAGGAGGAAGAGTTATATTACTTTTAAGCAGACTAACAAAATATTAAATTTTGATGCACTTTTACGTAACATTTCTACTCAAATATAGGAATTTTTTCAAAGTATAAATACAATCATTCATAATACAAAACAGAAATTTTAATTCTGTTCACAAGTTTCACTTCCATTTCCCAAGTAATAATAAAGAGCTTAAAAATTGATAACAAAATGAATTTATACATCAGTAGTAAAGAATCACAGGATATGTCCTGTAGACATGGAACTCATGAAATAATAAGCTGAAAAAAAATTGGTTTTGCCATGAGTGGAAAATATCCTGTAATTCTTTACTACTGATTTATTGATTCAACGCCATGAGTGTAAATGACAAATATTAATTCCATCTGTATGAGGCAACAGAGTTATCCACTTCCTAGATAGATGGCACCACTGTGTGCATAAAAAAAAACGAAAAGTTTATGTGGTCACACAAGCTGAGAAAAGATTAGCCATTGGTGGTGTAGTGGTAGCATAACTAGCATGTTTCCAGGAGAGGTGGGTTCGCATCCCACTCATGGCAAAACCAATTTTTTCAGCTTATTATTTCATGAATTTATACATGTTTCAGGGTGATGAACTTATACACATGAATAAAATAGCTATATTTTAAATTACTCAAAAAGTCTGTTTATGGAGTAAAATTAAAATAATCGGATGCTTATAAAAGTTTTTGACAATAATTATGATAATAATTTTTAAAATGCTGTATCTGCATTGGCAGATGAAGTTATGACTAGTGAATAGTTTCTGCATTTTTAGAAATATAATATCCTTGCAATATGAATTATTATTTTGAAGATTTACCCTTCAACAAGCTCTCTTAGTTGGGTTATTAAAATTCTACGTCAACAACAGTGAACTAATTAAACACAAATAAGGTCTGCCAATCTTTCAAAATCCAAGAATTCAATTGCAACATAAAAGTTTTAAACACATTTTGAGATTTCAGGTTGCTTTACCTCTGAGTGGCACTTTTTTTGCACACAATGGGCTAAATGGCCAGACTACAAAGACCCTGAAGGCTCAGAGAAAGTTGGGAGGGGACTCACTGGACAACTGTTGGGAGACAGATGGTAGTCTCTCATCAAGGCCATCAAGAATGTCCTTTAAAGTGCACAGGGTATGGCTCTCCTGCCTGCACACAGGGCAACAGCTTAGCGTCCCATCCAATAGCCTCGACGTTCCCAAGCCCAGTGGTGTCCCCTAATGACCATGGGCAGGGCAAGTAGTTTTGGAGATAAATCTCAACGCTAACCCAGCTGGGATTCAAACTGGGAACTGAAGATTATGGGCCTGATGCACTGCTGACAGGGCCACCACTGCCCCCTCCCCCCATATTTGGGAGACATTTGTTTGGAAAACAATACAAAAAAATTAACGGGCAAAAATTTTACATCTTCTAGTGAGCAAAAATTAAAAAAAATCAAGAAAATTTTATAGATCAAACTTTTTTATTAATTCTGACTTATAGAAATATATTTTTTAACCATTTGTCAATCCCATTTAATGTGCAACATCACACACTTAAATTCTAACTTTTTACAAATGTATATGATAAATACATGACAATTATTTCTGGACTGAATTATTTGTACAATTTTCTCGTTCATAAAACAATGCCTTTGTTTGTTTCAAACAAGCGTAAACAAAATTTACAGCAAATTGTGATATGAATTATTTTGAGCAGAAATTTTTTTAGAATAATAAAAAATAATAAATAAATACCCCCTCAAGCAGCTGCTTGCCACAGAGGTCTGACAGGAGCCTGTCAGTTTATATGCCACAGTAGAAGATCTGAGAGGATGGCAGGACCTCAGCAGAAAAACAACACACACATCCATGCCTAATCCGGGGCTCGAACCCAGGTCCCTTAGATCAGTACAGAGGAAAAATTGTTATTAGCTGGGTGGGATCTGAACCCATGATCTGCTGATAACATGTCAGGTGCTCTGACCACTGAGCTACCGGCTGCCAAACAATCATCCTCTATTAGTGGCTTTAAGCATTATACCATAGAATAGTCAGTGGAAATGTAGTTGACTGTAATTGACGAAATGTAGTTGAATGTAAATTTTTTTTTTGCCTTCTTGCATGGAAAACGAAGTGAAAACAGCAAGGAAAAAATTAAAATGGGAAAGAATTTTGATTAAAACTACAAGTTTTGCTACTTTCAAGCATGAAATAAATTATGTTTACAGAGCAAGAATCCCAATTGGACAGAAAGGATGATATCTCCGGATGTCATGGCCTGTAGTTCATGATTAAATCTAATAGTTTTGATACATTGCAACAAAAAAAAACTATTCAAATAGCAAAATCATTTTATCTCTATGTAGTGAGAACATTAAAGGCCAGCAAGATGAGCACACACAAGCAGATGCTGAAGAATTTATTATAACATTTTAAAATATATATACAGGGTGTTTCAAAACTCTCTGTACAAATTTGAATGGGAGATAGGGAACACCAAGACAAATCTTTTTCGTCTATGAATGTACAGTACTGTGCGAATTAGTTGGGAAAAGCGAAGGAATGCTAAGTCCCTTCCGCTGCAGAGTCTAAACTGCTGCAAGTCTAAACTTGCACATACAGCTTCCGGGCCACAGATGCTTCACCCCATTGAAGGAATGATGGACAGCAAAAAGCACATAGGCGTTCTGGAGGCAAAAATGGTCCCAGCACTGCAGAAGCTGTTTCCTAACGGCGATGGTGTATTTCAACAGGATCTGGCTTCATGCCACAATTCTAAGCTTGCTAAGAGCTTCTTTTACCCAGCAACATTTAAAGGTATTGGAGTGGCCAGGAAATTCACCTGATCTAAACCCCATTGAAAATTTGTGGACATTATTAAAGTGCACATATCTAAGATGGATTGCACAATGAAAACCAAAATGATAGAAAATGTCATGAAAGTGTGTACCACAACCCTGAAGTGAAGAAGATGTGTGAAAAGCTCGTGGCATCAATGGTTGAGAGGGTGAAAGAAATAATTAAAGTTAAGGGGGGTCACAGTCACTATTAACTACACTATTAAACAAATAAATATTTTAGTTGTGTCTTTGTTACTGCATTTTCCTATTGTCCCAACTAATTTGCACAGTACTGTATGTCTACTGACATAACCCTTTAGTGCTAGAAGGCACTGACAGAAATATCGGTGGAGCTGGTACATAAATGAATGGAAACAAGTGCAAACAATGGGTTTATTTAAGAAGGTGCTCAAAGTTGCAACTGGCAACAGCATTGCATGCACGACAGCATCGAAACATTGATTGCCGCCATGTTGAAAGATTCCCGGAATTTCGCGAACAGTTGCAGCAGCGACAGCAATTCTTGCAACGAGGTATTCATCTGAGTCAATGGAAGTCTCGTACACGAGGTTCTTCATGTGTTCCCAGAGGAAAAAATTGACACATGTTAAATCAGGCAATCTTGGTGGCCAAGCAACTGGTCCACCCCAGCCTATCCATCGGTACCCAAAAGTGGCGTCCAGATAATCCCGCATTTCATCGCTACGTGTGTTGGTGCCCCATCGTGTTGAAACCACGTTCATATGCAAATAGCCATGGTGGCATCTTCCAGCAGAGTCAGCAATATTTCTTCAAGAAATACTTGATAAATCTGCCCGTTGGGTCAATGAGGCAGCAAGTATGGCCCAATCAAAATGTCATGGACAATACCAGTCCAAACATTGACAGCGAACTGTTGCTGATGGCCAAGCACCATTGTGGCACACGGATTTTCGTGCGCTCAAATGTGAAAATTGTGCACATTAAACACACCCTCACATATAAAAGAGGCCTCATCTGAAAAAAGCACATGAGCTGAAAAATCAGGCTGCACCGCAGTCAGCTGCAGAAACCAGCGCACAAATTCCACACAAAGAGGGTAATCCTGAGGTTGCAATGTCTGGACTCTCTGACAATGAAATGGATGTAACTGCTGCTCATGAAACACTCTCCACATGAGGGCATGGTTTACACCCAGGTTACATGCAACAGCTCACGTGCTTGTGTCTGGATTGTTCTCAATGCGCGTAGGATCTCTTCTTCCATGTCAGGAGTGCACATGATCTCTTTGAAACACCCTGTATTTACGAGCCTACAGAGACTTTCAGTCCACACAGCCTTACAACATGTTGTTCCTTCCAAAATCATTTTTTTAAACTCATTTTGGAGAATTGGATGACATGAATTTCTTGGTTTTTCTGATCAAGAAATGACAATCTTTTACCATTTCCTGAGGTTTAACGGGATCTTGGAAATAAAGAGTGCTTTGGAAATCAATTGTTTTTGCTTGTATCGCCCTTTCATTTTGTGCATCACTTGAACATGATATGCTCAGAACATGATTTGTTATTGCTCTCTATGTGTTTTAATGCATTAAATCTATCTATTGACATAATCTTCATATTTATTCATTCATGTAGGGAATCTCACAAATACCGATTACATCATTCAACAAGTCAGCTTTTGTCATTGTTGTTAAATACTTACATTACAGGTATCCAAAAAGCATCTGAATTAATAAAATTTTCATGGAATTATTTGGTACTTTTGCTTCAGGAAATGCCATTTTGAGAGTTTTAGGAGACTGTACATGCCATTTAGTCATAAAAAAATGTTAACAAATAAACATGTGCTATTGTTTGATTTCTTGTTGATTGTTTGTCTCATTTTTGTCCAAAATAATATAAATGTAAACATTTCTAAAAAAGCATAAAAATATTAAAATTTTGTCTTGTTTATATTTACCATTACTACTCTATATTAGTGTTTTACAACTAGTGCTCCACAGAACACTGATGTTCCTTGAACAGAACAAAGGTGTTCCAAATGCTTTTGGAAAATGATACAAAAAATCCCATCACTGATAATCATAAAATGGTAAATTTCATATGAGTTGGCAACATTGTAAACATATTACTAATGTTAAGTCTTTCTTTGACAAAATTTGTGCTAAGAATGGATAAACTACACCAAAGAGCGAAAACATTATGACCACCTGCCTAATATGATGTTGATCCTCTCTACATACTACCAAAACAGCTCTTACCCAGCAAGACATGAATGCTACAAGATTTCTAAAGGTGTCTTGTGGTATCTGGTATCAACATGTTACCAGCAGATCCTTTAACTCTTGTAAGTTATGTGGTTGAGCCACTGCAGATCGGATATGCAGTTCCAACACAAACCACAGATGCTCGATTGGATTGATGTCTGGGGAATTTGGAGGCCAGTCTTCCTCATGTTCCACGAACCATTACTGAACAATCCAGGCAGTGTGGCATGGCACATTATCCTGCTGAAAGAAGGCACTACTAGAGAGATATACCGTTGCCACGAAAGGATGTACCTGGTCTGCAATGATGTTGAGGTAGGTGGTAGACATCATAGTTTCCTGCACATGAATGACTGGACCCATGGTTTCCCAGAAGAACATTACCCAAAGCATTACACTTCCTCCACCGGCTTGTTTTCATCCCATAGTGCATTCTGGTGTCAACACTTCCCCAGGTAAACAAAACACACGTACTCAGCTGTCCACATGGTGCAACAGGAAATGAGATTCATCAGACCAGACGACCTTCTTCCAATTATTCAAAGTCCAGTTTTGATGCTCACGTGTCCATTATAGGTGCTTTTGACACTGAGCCGAGGTTAGCATGGGCACTTGAAGCGACCTGCGCTATGCAGTCACTTCAATTTCAGCCCAAGTGCCCATTTCAATTTTAGCAGGGTTCAATGTACTGTGTGTTGTAACACATTACTCCCGTCACCAGCATTCAAATTACGGGCAAGTTGTGCCACAGTATCCCTTTTGTTGGCCTATACCATATGGGATTGCCTTCACTCACCTCTAGCATCGATGTTCAGTGGTCGGCTCACACCTTGCTGGCAGTTTGTGGTTTTTTTGCACCTCACACCACGTTTTGAAGGTACTAACCATGGCTGACTGTGAGCACCCCACAAGTCTTGCCATCTCTGAAATGCTCTGACCCAGTCATCTGGCCATTATGATTTGGTAGAGACCTGCTTGGATGGAGATATCCACAGTTTTATCCATAGATATCCACATATAAAAGTTCTGGCAGATAGGAGATTAATATTAATATGGATAGTGGATAAAAACACAGATAAAAACTAGATGAATAGATGGCAGATAAATTCTTGAATTTCATAAGATATGCATGAACATGAGCAAACATTACTGCATTATTGATGGCTGATATGAGTGAAATACTACTTCTGATAACGTAAAAAGAAACCTGATTTGAAAATTCAATGATATTCACTTTAGAAAAATATATTGGAATAAAGCCACAAATTAAAAACAAATTATGTGAAGATATTATCTATGTGAAAGAAGCTATCTTTTTGCTGACAAAACAGAAAGGGAAGTTACTGTGTAATAAAAAGGAGTGTCTTTCGATAATCACTGATAACTGCACTTAAAAGAGCAAAATTAACTCAGAAAAATTTTCAAAATTAGATTTAAATTAATTTTTGTCTATATATAGTAAGGCATATTTTTCCAAACTATGAACTTTTTTTATCAGTTATATTTTTTTATAATTATTAGCCATTAATAAACCATTAGACTAATTTCATCTAGTCACATACAGACCTCAAGAATTTGCAAAATCTCAATGGTTATTAAGTAGCTAATACACATGGATGCTGATAAAGTTTTGTGGGTGTGGATGGAGTTAAGACCTTGCAGATGCAATATAGTTAAGATTTTGTGGGTGCAGATATAACTTTTGATGCACACAAGGCTCTAGATATCAGCTCCCACATTATGCTGAAGACTTCATGAAGTGTGCCTATAAGCTTAGGCAGCCAGTGGTGTGCACTCCTGTAACACTGACCTAATGCCACAGGAGGAGCTATCTTAACTTGGTGCAGACATATTGTCAACTGAAAATGTGCAGACATAATGGCAAATACATACTCTTCACAGATGAATACAGATTTGCCCTCCATACAGATTCATGGCATCTGCTGATGTGGAGAGAACCAGGAACCATGCCACAAATATCCACAGACAGAACACCTATGGTGGTGATAGTGTAATGTTTGGGGAGTGATATCTTTGGGCAGCTACACAGATCTGTATGTGTTTCCAACAGGCTACATCACTGGTCACAGGTACAGGGGTGAAATCTTGGACCCCTTTGTGCAACCATTTGTGGATGCAACAGGTGATACCTTCCTCCTACAGGATAATGCCCACCCACACCATTGTCACATTGTCAATTACTATCTAGAGAATCAATCTGTCTGTATCTCTATTAACCAAATGGAGTAGCCAGCCTGGTCTCCTGACCTAAATCTGATTGAACATGCATGTGATGCTCTCAAGAGACAGTTGTTCTCTTAAATCCCACTCCTGCAAGCCTCGCAAAGCTTCGACACGCTTTGGAGGAGCAATGAAGATAGCACTTACAGTGTTGTTTGGACAGTCTTATCAACAGGAGAGATCAGCTGTAAGGCCTGCATAGTAGTAAGAGGTGACCATACTCCATATTGAACCACTTGGGCTATCACAGTTGGCCATGAACTTTTTACCATGTGTCTGCATTTGAATAAATTTTTGAAATTAGAAGCATTATTCCATTCTTCGACTATTATTTCTATATACAGTATATACATACACCTATCTTTTGATTCACATGCAGCAGATCCAATGGGTTTTCAGGTTGTTCTTTAATTTACGGGAACCAGTGTTGGGAGGCAAGACAATGGATTCCCACTGCAATATAACATTTTCGCCTCTGTTTCAGAGGTCTTAAAAAATACATGAAATGTGCACAAGTTTTGTTATCTTTTGTATCCATTACTAATATTCTCAAAATTGAGGGTCATGGTTCCCCTTGACACACACACCCCTCCTCCACCACCACCACACACACACTTGATCCGGCCGTTACATGCTATATATTTCAATGAAAGTATTAAAAAAGGTTTTACAAAATTAACACAATATATTTTCCAATGCATTTGGAATGCTTAATAAGGCTTATGAATCTGTAATTTAGCAAAAAAAAAAGTAAATCTAAATATGATGAAAAATTACCAATAGTACTAATGTTTTCTGAACCCACAACTTCCATAATTTTTACACACTGCTACAATGAAATAAACTACTGAAATCGCAAAATGTACAAATACCCATCCAAATGGTTTTGGAAAAAAACATTTATTGATGTTACACTCAATAGGTAACTCTGTGGATATTATTTATTGTTTAAATCATTAATAGCACTGATATCATGAAGTGACTTATTTATTTACATCTTACTCAGTACAACACAAAAAAAAAAATAGTTGCTGTCCCATATCATAGATGGTGCCAAGCCCAGGTGCAAAAATCACGGGAAGAGTGATGTCAAATTAGTGGTGAAAAGACAAAGCCAAATTAGTTTAGTGGTCTTAGAACACTCTGGCATGTTTCTGGAGCGACATGGGTTTGAATCCTGCACATCGGCAGAACTTTTTTTCCACAAAACCATTTATTGATCACAAAGTATAATATTGAAAACCATTTCTGAATATTTCTGCTAGTTTAAAATTTTTAACCTAATTTATTATTTACTCCAATAATTAATAATTAAAACATAATTACCAAATTCAGAACTTTCAATAAAGCCAACAAACTCTTGTTATTACTCTTTTTTTTTTACAAAATTTTATACACATCCCTCAGTATTTAAAATAATTTTTTTCTTCTAGAAAAAAGCAAAACAATATGCAAATAAAAAGAGTGGAACAGTTAGTGTCATATCTTTAACTTGCCAATCATTAAAACGAATGATTCTGTTAAAAATAGACTATCAGATCACTCTACTGTCCATATATATATTTCATACAATGGCTTTCTCAACTTTATAAATATGTTTGTTTGTAATAAAAATAGATATACTGTATTTCTTTGATTATAAGATACCATTTTTTCGCTTTTCTCTGAAATTGGATGCATCTCACATTCGATGGCATCTAACAATCAATGGTGAAAGAGTAAATTGTGTAACTAAAAGGCATGAAAATTTGATAATACATATAAAAGAGGATTGGGTGTTCTTTGGTGTATGTGTTTCTTTTTTCAGGGTGTTTGGCAGGGTACTAAAGTATTAATTAATAAATTGATTTAAGATTACTTAAGGAATATGAGGCTTGGTTATCTAGAAATGAATGTTCCACTGACCCCTTCTGGTCTCTCTGCTCTGCCCTTCCAGCAAGCAGACGTATCTGTGAACGCTCCTCAAAACCGGTTTTACCGACGATTGATCGTGCTACGTCGCGGCAGGCCAAGCAGTACCGTGCGGCATCGATTTTCCGAGGATTACCGTCGCCTGGCCGATAGCGTCGTCTGCACTTTGCCCAGCTATAGCTGGCAAAGTAAAGGTTTGATTTTGAAAATTTCTTTTGTGTTATTAGTTGATACATATTATA
The DNA here is from genome assembly GCA_038380435.1 of Ryuthela nishihirai. NCBI lineage: Eukaryota > Metazoa > Arthropoda > Arachnida > Araneae > Heptathelidae > Ryuthela > Ryuthela nishihirai. The sequence goes on from JAWZYU010000015.1 coordinate 25,996,860, forward strand.
TGATATTATAGACAATACCAGCTAGTATTATTTTTAGGATCTTTTATTAATTTTACATAAATATTTCGTATCTTTTTCTTTTGCTTGGTATATTATATAGTCTTTTAAGTTCCCCTTCTCAGCCCAGTAACATGGCAGAGGCGACAGTGGAGATTGAGGCTGATCAGGAGATCACCTGGAAGCCTCCCTCCACTCCTGAAGAATTTGTTCAACAGACAGTAAAGTTACAAGAAGACATTAATGCAATATTAGACGCAGAAGGCAAGAAAATTACACGAGCCACAGCGGGTGAAATTCGAGGGATTTATGACCAGATGATGCACATTATCACGCTGCAGCAGCTACAGATTGCTGAATTGAAAGGTCGCTTATCTGCTCAGAACGAGAAGCAGACAGAACAGCCAAGGATTAGCTATGCTCAGGCCGCAGCCAACTTCAAGGTGACCACACGAGAGGAACAAAGACAAAAGGTAAGACTAATGTTCTTCTTGTATATCCCACAGAAGAGAGCGTCAGATCCAGCGAAGAATTGAAGACAACACTAAAGAAATCTATCAATCCCAAAGCCTTAGGAGTAGGTATCTCACATGTTAGAAATATCAAAGGCAACGGGCTCGCAATTGAACTGAACAGTGCTACACACTTAGAGAAGCTTCAGAAGAAAATATCTGAAGATAAGGATCTCACCAAGAAATTTGAGGTAAGGAAACCATTAAAAATCAACCCAAAAGTAATTATATATGATGTGCCTTCGAATATGACCTTTGCAGATATGACGACCAGTATCCTTGAACAGAATGATGTAGTAGATGAAGAAGACGGTATGATATTCAGATTTGCTCACAAATCTGAAGGTGTACACCACGTTGTTATGGAAACCAAGCCCAGTACCTTCTGCTCACTCATGAGGAAAGGTAAGCTTAATATAGAATGGTCTAGGCATAACATTAAGGAATATATAGTACCAATGAAATGTTTTAGATGTTACCAGTATGGACATTTACAGAGCAGGTGCCTATGAAGGAGACGGAACAGATCTGTTCCAACTGTGCAGGATCCCACTCTTTCCAAGAGTGCCCCACCCATGAGAGGAAGTGCATTAACTGTGTTCGCTCGAACGAGCGATACAAGACAGCACACAACGTATCACATGGAGCCATGGACAATGCATGTCCCAGCTACTTACGAGAACTAGATCGCCTTCGATCCCGTATTGACTATGGCTAGTTCTCTCCTTTCTAATTGGTCTTTTTTTCAGGTTAATTTAAATAAGTCAAAAGCTGCGACAGCAAACATCAAAGTGGTCCTCGACCACATAGAACCAGATATCAATCCTGAAATTCTGTGCATTCAAGAACCGTACATCAGCAAAGGAAAGATAGCAGGCCTGCCTCTACACTGGAAAACGGCACACAACGACAATGGGAAGGTAGGTATAGTCGCGACGACGAACGACATAGATTTTGCGATAATTAGTGCGAGTACCAACATAGTTGCGATCGAAGCTAGGGACGCGATTAATAGTGTAATTATTATTTCGGTATATTTTCCGCCTTCTGAAGATCTTATAATACACCTTGAAAATCTGGAACAATTATAATAAGAAGACACAGCAACAAGAAAATACTAATCAATGGAGACTTTAACTCAAAACACACCATGTGGGGGAACCCATCAACAGATGAAAAAGGAGAAGAAGTAATGGCATTCATCCTAAGAAATAATCTAAGAATACTGAATGACAGACACTCACCCTCCACCTTCGAAACAATAAATGGGAAAAGTTGGATAGATCTAACGATTACCAGCGAAAATCTGGAAGACGAGGTAAACAAATGGGAAGTCTTAGAAGAAGATTCGTTAAGCGATCATAAATATATAGTCACCACCATGGGAGCAAGGCAAAAAACATCTATAGCTCAACGTTACAAGCTGACACACAAAGGACTGATAAAAATAGCCCAAGACATCAAGAAACAGGAATCCAACATAGAAGAAAAATTAAGGAATATTAAAACTACAGACGAATTAGATAATTTTGTTCATTACTTTATGGATACTCTATCAGAAACAACTGGAAAGCACCTCAAAGAAAAGGGAACGGGAAAAAACAAGGGTGTCCCATGGTGGAATCAAGAACTGAATATAGAAAGTAAAAAATTAAACGCTCTGAGACGAAGATATCAAAAAACAAGCGGGCAAGAGAGAGAAATCAGAAAGGTTGAATATAAAAAACAAGCAGCAAAATATAGAAGATTATTACATTTTAACAAGAAAAACTCATGGAACAGATTCTGTGACAAAATTTCCAAACAAAATCCTTTCTCCCTTCCATACAGGATTGCTAAGAAAAAAATCGGAAACACTCTACAAATTTCAGCCTTAGAAACAGAAGATAATAGACGAATAGAAAATTATGAAGATATAATCAAAACAATACTCAAAGAATTATTTATAACAGACAATATAGAAGAAGACTCAGAGGAACACAGATTCATCAGAGAACAGATGAAAATAAAATACAACAATACGTCTGACGTCGCATTCACTCAGCAAGAAATATCAGAAATTATAAAGAATATGCCGAAAAACAAAGCCCCAGGACTGGACAGAATAAATATGGAAATTGTAGAAGCCATCAACAATGCAGTTCCACATATATTACACAATCTATTAAACTTGTGCTTATCATTGGGACACTTTCCGACAGCATGGAAAACAGCCAGAGTCATCCTATTTAATAAGCCAGGAAAGGACAGAAGCAAGCCACAATCATTCAGGCCAATTTGCCTTCTCACATCTCTCAGCAATGTACTGGACAAGTTAATTACAAGAAGATTATATTATCATCTATCCAAGACGAACAGTTTACATCCCGAACAATTTGGATTCAGATCAGATAAATCATGCAACATGGCATTAAGTAAAATGTATAAAAAAATACAAGAAAATAAGACTAACAAAAAGCATACAGCAATCATCTCTTAGACGTTAGTGGGGCCTTTGATAGAGTCTGGTGGATCGCTATTCTCCATGAACTGAGAAGAAAACATTGTCCAGAAAATATTTATAATGTAATTGAAAGTTATTTTACTGAAAGAAGCATAAAGTTTATTTCTAACACTTTTGAACACACAAAGAAAATTTCAAGAGGATGCCCTCAGGGATCGTGTTCTGGTCCATTGTTCTGGAACATGATTATGGACCAGGCTCTGTCAATGGATTTCCCAGCTGATGTGAAAGTGCAAGCCTATGCCGATGACCTTTTGGTGATAATAGGAGCGAAAACAAGAAGAGAACTGGAGGACTTAGGAAAACTAGCTATAGGAAAATTAAATGAATGGACCAAGAAAAACAAATTAAAATTCAGTATTGGAAAAAGCCAAGTAATGACAATTGCCTTACATAAGAGGATGACACGCCCACCAACATTTAAATTAGGAACGCAAACCATTAAAAACGTCTCAGAAATAAAAATATTAGGAGTTCTAGTCGACGATCAATTAAAGTTCTACAAGCATTTTCAGGCAGTCAGAGATCGCGTTAGTGACGTCATGTACAGCCTCTTAGGAATAGGACGGGATCTGTATGATAAAAGGAGAAATATATTGAAAGACATTTACAAAAAAAGCTTAGAAAGAATTATCTTATACGGCCATGGAATCTGGGGTTATCGACTCGAGCAAGACAAGAAACTAGGAAGTTACATTCTCAGTGCTCAACGCCAGCCAGCGCTCCTTATCAGTAGGGCTTATAGAACAATAGCTATGGAAACGGCGTTAATCCTCGGGAGCCTAATCCCAGCGCAGCTAAAAGCAAAAGAGGAATTCCACTTATTTAAGGTCAAGACATTAAGGGAAGACACAGAATTCTTTGATTACCTTATTAGGGAGTTGGAAATAGAGAAACTAGAAGATCAATTGCAAGTGCATCCAGCTCATAAGACTGTAATAAATTATGACAAGGATCCTCCCACAGGAGAAGAAATAGAAATATTTACGGATGGCTCTAAGGAGGAACATAGAGTTGGTGCGGCTTTTATAGTAATGAGCTCAAGAAAAGTAATTCACTCAGAAAAATATAGACTGACAGATAATACAAACAATTACCAAGCTGAAACCATAGCTATTTTAAAGGCGCTACAATTCGAAAAAAATATTACAGAAACAGGGGATATAAAAATATATAGTGATTCACTTTCCGCCCTTCAGGCTCTAGGAAACAGTCAGAACAGGGATAAAATATTAAATGAAATTAAAAGGCAATATATAAGAATTAAAAACAGAAGAAACATTCCATTCCATTGGATAAAAGCCCATGTAGAACATGAAGGAAATGAAATAGCTGATCAAAATGCCAAAAGCACAACAAAAATAGACAATGTCACTGTTAATATCCCATTGCCACTTAGTTATGTGAAAATGAAATTTAGGAAAAAAATATTAGAAGAATGGCAAACTTTATGGAACACTGGTGAAAAGGGTAGGACACTCTTTGAATATATTAAAGTAGCCAAGGAATCGAACAAATATTTCAATCACTACGCAAATCAAATCCTGACTGGACATGGGAAATTTCCGGAATATTTTGCGAGAATACAGAAAACGAATAATTCTCTCTGCAGATGTGGAAGGCAAGGGGACAGTCGACACTACCTATCGGAATGTAATATATTAAAGCTTAAAGATCAACTGAAACAAGTTAATCATGAAACCCAAGATTACAAGAATATAACAAGTCAAGAAAATATTTCAATTATTACTAAACCCATGAAATTTTTAACAGAACATCCAGAAGACTTCTTTCCAGCCGTTATCCCTTAGTTTATTTTTTTTCTCTTTCTCAACACGTTGTCGGCAGGCGCTAAAAAAAAAGAAAAAAAAAAGGAACGAGAAAAAATAAAATTCTGGTAAAAAATAATTTTTTTTATTTTATTTATTTTTTTTTCATTTTTTTTTTATTTATTGTCTATTTTTATTTTACCACACTATTTTTTTTTCTTCCTCTTCTAAAAGTTTTTTTTTTAAGTATCAGAAATAAAATTATTTTTTTCATTTTTTTGTTTTGTTATCTTTTTCTATCAAACTTTTTTTTTAATGATTGTTTTTTTTTTTGCATTTTTTTTTTATGATTTTTCTTTCTCCATTTTTTTCTACCATAATATATATATTTTTTGTATTTTTTTTTTCGTATCAAAAAATAATTTTTTTTTTATGATTTTTTTTTCCCCTTTTTGTTTTCCTTCATCTTCTGATTTAACTATATAATTTCATATGTTTGTGTTGTGCTGTCTTCAGTAAAAAAAAAATAAAAACCCCTAAGGGGACGATAAAAAACATTAAAATTTTATAAAACAATATAAATATCTCTTGATGTGTGTATTATCATCCTGTTAAAGTAATATTTTATTATTCCATATTTATAAAAGTTATAATAACAGTTCCTTCCTTAAACTACTAGATTGTGCTCGCATCGTAGTTTTATTCTTCTCATTTTATTATTGTATTATTCTATTTTCCCTTGATCTCTTCATTTAGCTTAATAAATATGTTAAATAACGCAGACATATAAAAATATAGCGACTAATGTACACAAATATCTCAACTACAGTTCTTATGATAAAATCATTCTTTAACTTAAAGAGAACACCCCCAAGGGGACATTAAAAACATTTTAAAACTTTATTAAATAATATATATATATCTTAATGTGTGTACAGTCATCCTGTAAAAGTAATATTATATGTTTTCCATATTTTATAAAAAGTTTTACTCTAGTTACTTCCTTAATCCAATTGATAATTGATTCTGCTTGTATCGTAGTTTTAATTATTGTATTAATCTGTTTTTCCTAGATGTTCTTTAATATACTTAATAAATATGTTAAATAATATAGATATATACTAAGTGAGCTGTCCTAATGATAAAATAAGACGACAAATGTAAACAAATATTTTAGTTACAATTTTGAAGAAAATATTTTTCCTTAACTTAAATGCATTCACAGATGGATAATTTACCAGGCAGCACCCCACCCTGCCACTTTGGCTGACAGGAATGCTGGCTGGGGGCTGGATGGGGGGGGGGGGCTGGGCTGGGCTTCCCTCTGTCCTCGGTGTGGGCGCGTGGCGCGGCGGAAATTACGAGATCAGAGAGTAGAAATGAGTGTAAAAGATAGAAGAGTAATGTGTAGAAATACGAAGTATATAATGGTTGATTATTATAAACTAATAATTATATATTACATAGCACTATCCGGTTTTCCAATATATTATTTACTTTAGTATTTCAGTGCTATTTTCGGCTGGTGTCATTTGGCGCACCTGCAGGTTAAGCTGGGCTATGTGTAGTTTGCAGTGAGAAGGCTGGGAGTGGGGATTAGTGTATTGTAGATATGATGGGACAGGTATGTGGCCTTTGGTCGTGGATTATGGAATGGAGAGAGTGCTTGGTGCAGCTGTGGCTATGGGGCAGTTAAGTAGAAGAGGGGAGACAGATATGTGGTTCTTGGCTGTGAACTGACGCTGAAGGTAGGGAGGGCAGTGTGGGGGTGGATTTTCAATACTGAACTTTTGAATTGTACAGGACCACAACTTAATGTCTTTCCCTCTACCTACTTTAAACCCCGATAACCAAATATCATATAATCTAACCTTAATTCTATCTTAACCAAGAACAGTCTATCTCAATTAAGATAATATAAACAATACAGCGACTCCCTTCAACAACACTGACCTCTAGGCAGTATACAATATACAGGACATAACCTTTCCTACATTTTACCACACTACTCAAATCTTTTTTCATATTATTATATTATTTTAATTATAAATATATATCAATGCTATAGTCCAGGGTACTTCAAATTACCATACTATTATCAATACAGTGAATACTCTCATTGTCAGACAGGATTAAATTACTAAATTTAAACAAAAAAAAAAACCTACATGGTTTTAAATACAAACTATACATGCAAATTACAGATCTAATTAATGTTAATATAAGTTTTGATATACTAACCATATATAGTGTATAGTGTAATGGCTGTATAGCTGATATATTATAATTACGATTATACTTAAACAATTTATATTTCATATAAGGATTGTGTAGTAAGTGTGGTATATTTTAATCATATAACGAAAGATCCTAACGACACAAGTCACAAAATTAATATAATTCTTGTAACCATCTTAACCATATGCTGTGATACATAATATTGTTCTGATACGGATGCACTGCTTTGACTTATATGTCTGATCAAAAGTATGAAATTATATTATAGCATATACCTCTTTTAATTATTCAGCAAACTATTCCAAGTTCCTATCACCTACCTAAATTGCCATAATACATATAAATTGATACTTAAATGTCCAACATATTATTTTATCATAAATATTCCTATGTCCAGACGATTTACATATTCCTAACAAACACTAATGCTATGATCCAACACATAACACAAACAGATAATATGAGATCCAGAGCAGTGTATTGGTACTTTCTGTATATTTCTAGGATTATAGTATTTATTAACTTTCACATTTTTTATAGGTAATTCATAATGAAAGTATCTCTTTCAAGATTGGCATTCTAAATTCGAAATTTAACTCAATCGTTTAGATTATAAAATGTTTGGCAAACTCCATTCGATTGAAATTTCACATATTGTTTGGCAAATTTGTTTAGGCACCGATCAAAATTCGAAAAGACCTCCCACTCACCTCAATGATTAAACACCCAGACTTATCCTGATTTATCAGTACGGTCTTGCTTGCTATAACAGGTCCTTTCTCCGACCCGCAGGTTACATCTAACCATCACAGGATTCTCTGGATACAGATAGGGGATCCATGGCTACACCCACTTGATGTAGTGCTGTCTCAGTATAGCGGAACATCGGGTGCAGCCATTCAATTTACTACAATTGACCCCTTCTGGTAAGATCAAGAGAGCATCTGCTTCAAAAACTTGCAGAATGGCTCTCAACTGCTTGGAAGATTACAAGAAAAAAAAAGTGGAACTGTAAGAAATGTTTCATTATAAACACACTTGATGATACAGATGATATTCTATCAGACAATCTGTTCTTGACTGCCCTTACTTAAAAATGCAACTCAGAAAAATCTGTAGACTCAAATTCTGAAAAACTGGATGTGTGAGTGGTAATGAGAACAGTGAATAGAGAAATTATTTTATAAAATTCTTAGTTTTGTGTTCATTTTATTTGTTGATACAAATACAATACAAAGTTTTATGTTTAAATATAAAATTCCTATAGTAATGTCCCTCCCTCCTCCCCCCCCCCCCAAAAAAAAATTATCACTATTTCAGGAGTGCATCTAATAATTGAGGAAATATGTAAATTGATTTCATTATTTCTTATAATGATAAACTTACCTCCATAACAAGTTGATGAGCTCTTGCCACAAGTGTCAAGCCATTGCTGTGATTGAAGGTTTCAGAAATATCTTGTCCAAATGTATAGCCAGCTCCTCTAGGTGATATACCCCATCCACCACGATCATCAGGATCTGACCAGAGCAAATCACACATTGGGCCCTAAGCAAAAGAATTATATTTAGACTTTTTTGGGTTTCTGTAACAGGGATGGGCAAGTTCTTCGATACGAAGAGCCACATAAAATATTTTTCATACAATTTTGAATGTTCAAGAACCACAGAAAATATTATTTTAAAATTGTATTTATAAATAATAAAAAGTACAACTATATAGTAGTCCTACTCATCAAAGCAGAATATGTTTAATCTCTGCTCGTTGAAGACTTTGAGTCTTCATTTTTGCATTTAATAGTTTAAAATCTGGCTGGTAGAATGTCACAGCTGTTCTAAGAAGCTCAGTAAGGTGGCTATTGTGGTTAGCATGATGTTTTGACTTGACAAATTTCATTACAGAGAAGAGAGATTCACAGCAGTAAGTTGTCCCAAAAACAGAGAGTAATCACAAGTCAGCTTTCTGAAGATTGGAATAATTTGCTTCTGGAATTTGTTTCCAAAGTCAGTTAGAGATGAGTTTTTATGTACTACTTTCAAACCCACATCTTCCTGCAGCTCAATAAGCTCTGTTTCTATTGAAGCAACATCCGAGGCAAAAGATGCAATAACAGGACATCCATCTTTGATGACATCAATCAAAAAAGGATTCACAAGAAATTCATAGCATGGCTTTAGCTTTTTTAGTTTCTTAAACCTGTTCTCAAAATCATTAGAAAGTGCTTGTAAGTTTCCTTCGTATTGTTTCAATTTACTGTCTTTAATTTCAACATCAGGAAAAGCAGTTATTCTTAATTTAAGGTTGGGAAAGTGGTCAAATTTTTTTGTTGCCAGATCTCTAAGCTCTTTATTCTGAAACTGAAAACTGATTGGACAAGTTCTGTAATAACTTTGTTCCTTCCTCAAAGTGCCAGATTTAAATATTGGAGGTGTTATTTTACATCTGTAAAGAACATCAGCTCCTGTACCCATTCGTGATCTTCTAGTTGTGGGTAGTTTTCTTTCCTTTCATGAAAGCAATGATTGTTTCAAAAAGAGCAACAAACTTATTCAAAAGATTGGTAATTGATAGCCATCTTACAATACAGTAGAATGAAATGTCACTTGGCTTTCCTTTGAGCTCCAGCTCCTCAATAAAATTTCTAAATTCACAGTGTGTTTTTTCACTTGTCCGAATGAAATTCACAATTTCTAAAATGCAATTTATGACATTGTTGAAAAGTGTTTGCTTACTAAATGCTCAAGGTGGATGATACAATGAATAAAGAGGCATTCAGGATAGTTGATATCATGTGTCAGCTGCCCAACTAAGCCAGTATTTTGACCTACCATAGCTGGTGCTTTGTCTGTTGCAATGCTAACAAGTTTATACAGTGGTAGTTGAGCATTTAATAAAGCTTTGTTAAGTGCATTTTTTATATCAATACCTTTCGTGGTTTCCTTTAAGCTTGTCAGGTCTAAGAATTCTTCTTTTACATTTCCATTGTTTATAACATAGTGAACAAATATAGCTAGTTAAGGGATATCTTGAATGTCTGTAGATTCATCCAATGTTAAGCTGAAAGCAATGCAGCTTTTCAGATCACTCTGCAGTAAATATATGATTTTAGAACTAATTTCAGAAATACATCTTTCAACAATGCGGGAGATAGGAATTTGTTCTATTGCCTGTTTAAGTTGAGTTCTCTGGAGCAAGAATTGCAATCACATCACTAATATTCTTTTTTACAAATTCTCCATGACTGTAAGGTAGTTTACTTCGAACAATATTCCAAGCTATAACCAAACCAGCTTCAGTAGCCAAATCACTTTGCTTACAGAGGGAAAATAGGCTAGTTTGTTAAGTGACTAAATTGGATTTCAATAATTTTATCTTATTTTTTTCACAGTTCTGATTCAGGAGGAAATTGAGATGCAAATTTTAATGGTTAGATTCATGGCAATGCTTTAAATTACTGGCTTTAAAGTGGCTGATGGCTGTATGACAGATAAGGCACAGAGCCTTTTCACCTTAACAGTAAGAGCACAAAACTGTCCTCCCATTGTTGGTTAAACACTCTCTTTTCTTGTTTGTATTTCCATTTAATACTCTTCTGTTGCTCAGTAATTTTAAACAAGCGTTTTATAACTTTAAAAACAATCTTAAGTAATTATTAATCACAAAAATACTTATCTACACTCCACTAGTTATGTTCCGTTACCACCGCAAGCGTGCAACTTGTGTGTAACTGCATGAAGAGTGATGACACAGAGTCCAGTTACATCATCCATACTTGTTTAAAACAAGTTTTGGTTATGTTTTTGTTTTCTTTGTAATTTAATGAAAACTGCAATTTCAATGGTATACTTCTGAATTTTATTACCTCTCGGGTCTACGGGGAAGCCTACCATTTCCTCTCCGGGATTTCAAAGGGTTAATATAAAATTTTAGGAAAACTGGCAATGGAACCCAATATTGTCTTAGGAGCTGCACAGAGTAGCTTCAGGAGCAGCAGTTTGCCCACCTTTGTTCTATAACATGTTTTACGCCTTTAACACTAAACCACTTAATAATTCATTCAGGAAAATAAGACTTTCATTATTTTCCATTAAATAACTTACTGCATATCGTCAAGGTCTGTAAATGGTAGCTAGGCATAAATTGGAAGGAGAACTGTGTACTAATCCCCATTGAAGATGCACAGAACGGGCCAGGCCTAGCACCTAATGCCTGACTGTCTTCTCGTGGTGCATGCCATTAGTACCTTTCACAACAGATATTCTCTTTTGAACGGGAAAGGAAGGGAAGGGCTTGCCAGATCAGTTTGGCCTACTGATTTGGTCATCCATGGCCATTTTTTCTATTTTTTTTCCTGCCCTGCTGAGGGGCAAGGGTCCTGGTGCTGACCATTTATACCCACTAGACTGGTGTATGGCTTTGAGCTTGATTATGGATACTAGACTTGCTGTACTGTTAAGGGAAAATCTGCACTATGCTTTTGCTTGTCTGTAGATTGCCAGCCCTAAATGAACAGAGATACAGAATACCTTGTATCAGCTGGTGGATAATCCTGATCAGAGGTCATCGCAGGAACCTGAACCCCTCACTTAGCTAGTTGCACATTGCCAATTCTACACTGGAGTAATGTGTTTCAGTATTGTCAATTTGTATCTAGATTCTGGTTCCTTAAAAGGTGGTGCCTGATGATCCTACCAGGATGGGTGGCTTCAGCTTTTAGCAGTGGGAGAACAGGTCTTTGCCCCATGCCTGCAATTAGGGGACTGTTTGATATTGTTGGTCCTACATCTCTCAATAAACCAAGTTTTTTTTTAATCCTACAATCATTTTCTCTCTGCAGGTACATGGAATGTTAGGATGTTGCATAGAGATAATGCTCTTGGCATCCTCACACAGTAATTCCAGCATTATAACCTAGATATTCTAGGCTTGCAAGAGACCAAATGGACAGGTAAAGGTGAGATACTAAAAAATAACTTTATATTTCTCTTTTTCAGCATGGAGGATGTAAAGTATCTCCAAGGTGTAGGTTTGCTTCTCAGCAGACACACCAGTGATGCTCTTCTAGGACATAACTGCATTAATGAAAGATTTCTTACAGCTAAATATAAAACAAAAATTAAAGATGTGAATGTTCTGTTGTTTGCCACCACAGAGGACTCTGATGAGAATGAGACAGGTAGGTTGTACAGACCACTTCAGGATATTTTGAATTCTGTAAAGAAAGGAGATATTTCTTTTGTGCTAAGTGACTTCAATGCTAAAGTAGGTACTGACTCTGACCTTTGGGCAGGGGTGTTAGGTCCTTTTGTATTGGTAGTTCCAATGGGGAACATCTCCTACAGGTAAGTAAACTTTAACGGTTTGTGAATAACTAACATGTACTATAAACACACATTTATAAATGCATATGGATTTCACCCAATAGGTTCACAGGAATATGACAGATTATATTTTAACAGAAAATGGGCTAGTTTTGTTAGGAATACCGAATCATATAGGGGGCCAAAAACCATTACCTAATCAAAAGCGTCTTGCAACTGAAACTTAACCCTTCCAGGGCCCAGCCTGAAAACTGTTTTACATCAAAAGGCCAAGTTATTTTTACCAATCTTCCTATTGTTTCTGGCTTTGACATTTGTCAGTTGGTGGATTTGCAAAATGTTGCCCAATATCTTTTGAACATGATGGAGAAACTAAATGATTTATGTGCCAAATGAAAGCTTGTGACACAGGGAGTGTCATAGGCTATAAAAAATTGACCCCTCATGCTTTCTTCCCCCCTAAAAAAGGGGAAATGTGAAAACTATTCTTAAGCTATATATCTCCAGAACATCAAGGCCAAAGGTAACAAGCTATATGTCAAATGAAAGCTTCTGCTGTGGGGAATGTCCTAGGCTATAAAAAATTTATCCTCCCAATGTTTCTCTTTCCCCCTAATAAAAGGGGGGGGGGAATATGAAAATGATTGTACTTCTATATCTCCTAAACACGAGTGCAGAAAAGTAACAAGCTATGCATCAAATGAAAAGCTTATGACATGGGGAGTGTCGTAGGCTATAAAAAAATTGGCTCCCCGTACCTTCTTTCCCCCTAAAAAAGGGGAAATGCAAAACATTGTCCCATTATATCTCCAAAATACAAATCCAAAAATAACACGCTATACTTCAAATGAAAGCTTCTGACATGAGGAATGTCACAGGCTATGAAAAATTGATCCCCCCCATGCTTTCTTCCCTACTAAAAAAGGGGTAATATGAAAATGACAGTTCTCCTATATCTCCTGAACGCAAGTACAGAAAGTAACAAGCTATTAGTCAAATGAAAACTTGCGACGCAGAGTGTTGTAGGCTATAAAAAAAATTGATGCCCTATGCTTTCTTTCCCCCTAAAAATGGGAAATGTGAAAAGTTGTTCTGCTATAACATCCGAACACAAGGGCCTACAGTTATGAGTTGGAGCAAATGAACACTCATATAATGATGGCCGTAAACTATTTCGAATTTTACCTCCATTATTCTCCCCTGATAAAATGGGGGGACAGATTTTCACAGGGTTACACTTTAATGAGTTGTATCTCAAATTAAAGCTTCTGATGTCTCCAATGTCATGGGCTACCCTCAAACATGACTCCAAAAGGGGGTAAATGTTCTCGACATTTGAGTCACACATCGAATGAAAATTTTTGAAGGTAGGTGTTTTTAATGAAAACAAAAAATTTTTAAAAAATATAAAATACCTATCTTTTTATAGGGCCCTCAAAAGTAGAAAATAAACCTAAAGCATATTGATAGTGCAATAAGTCATCGAGTTCATATTCACTTCAAATGAATTTAGGGTGCCAATTTACCTATTCAACATGTTTGCCAGTGCCCTATCTCCCTTTGAAGTGAATACAAACTCAGTGACTGAATGCACCCCATTGATATGCTTTAGGTTTATTTTCACTTTTTAGAGCTGTACAGAAATATAGGTATTTTATAATTTTTTTTTTTACTTTTCATACGCTCAACCAAAAAAATTAACTTTAGTATTTTTTTTTTTGCTAACTAACTGATGAAAGGAATTATGGCATATTATATGCCAAATTAATCAGTATTTAATTCTGGAATAATGTGTGAATAAAATATTTAACAAAAAAGATTCCTAGTTTTATTTTAATAAGGCTTTTTTAGTCATGTAGCAAAAAAATGCATCTGGCAATGCAAATAAAAATTTATTTAAAAAAAAATAATGGACAAAAGTAATTTAATACATATGAATAGAAAGGCTATTTATTCCTGAATAACAGAAAAATAAAGTTTTACTTGAAACAAGAGAATTACTCTCTTTTTGTAATTTTTTTTCTCGGTACCATACTTTTAGAAAGTCCAGGCTTGTTGCCGAGTCAAATAAACAAGTCAGCTTTAAAACATTTTTAGCAATAAGTAATGAACAGAAATAGGTCATGCTATATACCAAATTAAACAGAATTTAATTCTTAATTTTATGAAAATAAAAAAAAATTACAAATGTAGAAACATTGTTTAATAAGACTTTTTACACTGCTATAGTAAAAAAAATTACTTCCAAAATCTTCTATTTTTGAAAAATAGCAATTTTTGGTTAATTTTCAGATTTCCAAAACTTCAAGGAAAAATTTGTTGATAACAGTTCAAATGAAACTTGTGAGCTTAAAAATCAGGGGACTACTTCAGCAAAGAGTAACATTAACAAATAAATCAACGACACCGTATATTGCTTTTACAAAATGGCATTCAGAGGGCTTTAACAAAATATTTCTGTCACAGCATAATAAAATATGCATCAAACAGAACGAGAAAATATTATTTTCAACCAATAACGCATTTTAATAATATGTGTAAGAAAATTTTCAAGTGGCATTTTTTTTTTAAATTGAAAGTTTCACGTATTAAAAAAATGATATAACCATCCTTGGTCTCTCATTTCAGATTATATATCTTTATTGATAGGACGATTTGGAGTGGATGTGGGCATAACTTGAAGGTTTATGATAGGGGAGAGAGGAGAGGTAAAACATATGAAACATCTGTTTCGTTTCAGGTTGTGTACATACGTTTCAAGGGCAACAAAGCGAGAAAATGGAGCAGTAACTAAACGATTGGTGGCAATGGCCATGTGAATAGGATGTTTTAGGGATGTCATTTTCTGTGCTGCAGAAACAAGTGAATGATAAATGAACCTGATAAAATATAATAATGGTAATAAAAGAAGTCAGTGTTATCAATCAGATTAATATCAATGAAGACATCAGCATATTTTGATATCAACAAGAAGCAACAATTTAATGTTTTTTTTTTTAATTCTGACAATTTTTTAACATCCATAAGCTTTGTGGGTATAGAGTTCAGTAAGGTTGGAACAGTAAACATTTTACATTTTTGACCACGGTTATTCCTGACTCTTGGACCTTAAATTTACTAAATGTTTTGTATCTTGTGCAAACTTGATGGTCAATAGGAAACTTATGAGCATTATCAAAGTAATATTTGATAATCATTTTGTACTTGTAGAGTGATTAAACAGACAAAACATCCATTTTTAAAATAAGATGCTTCTTTGGAGTAACACACAACGTTGGATTTATTCCCTATATTCTTTAGTTTGGCAATTATGTTAGCAAGAAAGCTTTGAAAGAGTGAGATTATGACCTTAACTTGAAGAGTATAATACAGCCAAGTCTCAGTCATCTAAGCTAATAAAATCCATGATTACCTCCTGTAATGAAAAATCTGTTTGTTGTGAAATGTACTATACATGTGTGTACAATTAGTTTTTACCAGACAAAATGCAGCCATTTGAATATTTCATTGTCCTTCACAAAAACCTTTCTTACACAATCAGTAGATAAAACTTCCCTTAATCTACAGATAGAAACATTATTTTTTCATTCTCTTTCTCATGACTATATGTATTTCTGAAAGTTACAATAGTAATTATCCCAAAACTTGAGCCCCTAAATCCTAAAGACCCAAGCAACTTTCAACTTTATTGTCATATAGTTCTTATTATAATTTTATTAGTCATTATTTTATGTCATTATTTACAGCACCACATCATGTCCAAAATATTTAATTAACATGATTAACACAAAATTAATTAGCATGTCCATCACAACAAATTAAAAGTATCAAGATTCCTGGGATCATGAAGTTCCACTAGTGTGTAAAGACATTTTCAACAACAAATAATTTTCTTTGTGCTAGTTTTTGAATCATGATGGCTTATAAGATCAAAAATCTGGCAGACGAGATTCAGTATATGAAACATTGGAAGTATGAAATAAAGGCTTCAGAAAATTAATATAAAATTAATGACAATATTGACTCAAATGAAAGGCTTGTGATTGTAAGTGATTATGAAAATAAATGCAAATTTTTCCTGTGAATAAAATTTTTCATCCATATCTTCATATTTATAACTATTTCATTTACCATTTTCACAAACTAGTTAATAACATTAGTAGAGAAAATTACAAATACACATAGTAATTCATGAAAGGTTTGCTGAAAAAATGAGTTTCACCTTGCATAGGATAGGAACCCACTATCTTCTGATAACATGCCAGGTGTTATACCACTGAGCATCATGAGCTAGCTATTTGCACTATTCAACCTTACACTAGTTAGATGTGCTGCTTATACACTGAAGTGCCATTGAATTAGGGATACGAGACATTATCCAAATTCAGTAACACAAGTCCCACATTTGCACACATGAGTGGCTGAAACTCTGGTCATATACAGAGTGATTCAAAACTCTTGGGCCAAACTTTAAGGGGTGATAGAAGACACCTCAACAAGCACTTTTCGTCATACAATGCATGGTCGGAACTCAAGCAATGAAGCACTAGGGGTTAGCAGTTACTGTGTCAGGAAATGAAGAAACACAAGAATGACAGAAGAGGTTTGAAACAATTGCAAAAATTACAGAACAGAAAGTACAGAATTTTATTGAACAAATTACAGAAACTGCTCAAAAGAGCAACCACCATCATTAATACAGGCTTCATACCTTCGATGCAGTGATCGCATATATGGGCGAATACACCAGGCATTTCTCGTACAGCGGCAGTGGCAATAGAAATTCTGGCAACGAGGTCCTCATTGGAATCAATGGGGCTATCGTAGATAAGGCTTTTCATAAGGCCCCATAGGAAAAAGTCTAGACATGAGAGATTGGGCGATTGTGGCGGCCAAGCGATGGGACCACCCTGACCAAACCATCGTCCTGGAAATGTTGCATCCAAGGCATTCCGCACATCCACACTGAAATGGGGTGGCGCTCCGTTGTGTTGGAACCACATACATGTTTGAATGTTTGCTGGAACAGGGTTCAGTAATTCTGGCAAGATTTCTTGTAAAAATACGAGGTATGTTCTCCCTTTCAGTCAGGCTGGCAGAAGGTATAGACCAATCAAATGGTCATGGAGGATTCCAGCCCAAACATTTATGGAGAAACCCCCTGGTACAAATGTGAATGTATGGCATGCAGATTACTGGTGGCCCACACATGATAATTGTGGGTATTAAAAATGCCTTCACGTGTAAAGGTGCATTCGTCAGTGAATAAGACGTGCATCAAAGTCCGGTTGTGCTGCAGTCTGCTGCAGGAACCACTGGTAAAAATCTGCACGAGGCCAATAATCTGCAGGTGTGCACCCTCTGTACATGGTAGGGGTGTAATCGTTCGTCTCATAGAACTCGCCACACCGTCGATTGGGGCATATTTACAGCATGGGAAATTGCTCGCGTGATATATTCAGGATGATCTCCAACTCTACATAGAATTTCCTCTGTTAAGCGTGGCATCCTCACACTCCTTGCATGTCCTGTATCCTGCAAGCTGCTGACAAAGGAGACTGTTTCACACAGATACCGGTGCAATTGCTGAAAGGTTTTATGATCAGGCATGCGTCCGGTCAAAAAGCGCTCCTGGTACAGTCTTTGGGCTTACCTAGCATTCCCTTCCGCAGCTCCATACGTGAAATGCATGTCCACCTTCTTCTGATTCATGAAACAATCCATCCATTCTGCAATCCACAGTAGAAATGACGTCGAGTGCAAAAACCAGCACTTATAAGTGTTCACTGGAAAGCGCCCTCTAGTGCTTCACCACTTGAGTTCCAACCATGCATTGTATGATGAAAAGTGCTGGTTTAAATGTGTTCTATCACCCCTTAAAGTTTGGCCCAAGTGTTTTGAATCACCCTGTATAGCTGTCAACTTTGGCTTCCCCAAGCATTTGTCATGAGAAGTGTAATAGGAGCCTTGAATGATCGTGGGCTTTGCTGTCTGACCTGCATCATATGGACTGATAGGGGCCAGACATTATATGAAATCACCTCCCATCTGAAGCGAGTTCTAGCCAGGAAGTCAGTGCATGGACCGTGCACCACTCACTTCATTGTCTCAACTTCGGGAGCTGCCGACCTATGAGAGTCCCACTTCTAATGGCACAACGCCGGGCTCAATGCCTTGCCTGGGCTAAAGAACATTAAAACTGGACCATTGAAAATTGGCAATAGATAGCCTGGAGTGATGAATACCGATTTAAACTTCATCATGCCGATGGGAGACTGAGGGTATGGTGCCAACCCCATGAAGCCATGTATCCTGCATGTCGTCAGAACAGTACAAGCTGGTTCAGTGATGTCTGTGGGACCTTTGGTATGTGTACCGATGACTCTCAATGCATCCTGGTATGTAGAACTCATGGCTGACCAATTACACCCATTTATGGCCATCATGCATCCCAATGGAGATGGTGTCGTACCAGCAAGACAACTGTTCATCTCACAAATCCAGGTTGGCTACTGCATGATTGCAGGAGCATTCTGCTGACTTTGAAATAATGAATTGGCCACCCAGAAGCTGATTTAAATCTCATCGAAAATCTTTGCAATACCGCCGAGCAGAATGTTCGGGCCCATGTCCCATCAGTGACAACCTTGAGAGAATTGTGGAAAGCTCTGGAGGTTGCATGGGTCGCCATAACCGTGGAACATTTACTCAAGCTTGTGGGATCCTTGCCTCATCGTGTGGCGGCCGTTATCAGGGCGAAAGAGAGTCCAACACATTACTAGGTTGCTATCCCTAATTCAATGGCACTCAGTGTATTTACTGATATATTTATTCCATACTATCAGTGGCAGCTAAGCTATCCCCTATCTGATCATATATGGCATCACGAGTGATTAAAAAGGAAAGCTTATAGTCAGTAACTACTGAGAAAATGGCTAGTTCTTGGTAGCTCAGTGGTAGAGCATCTGGCATGTTATCAGGTTCATAACCCGCTAAAGGAGAAACTCGTTTTTCAAAAAACTTTCACCAGTTAATAACATGCTATCTTTAATTTAATTCAATAATTGACAGGCACCTGTCAGACCACTGTGGCAAGCAGCTGCTTGAGGGGATATTTATAATAGAATTGTACAATAGAAATAAACTGCAGTTTATTTTTACTGTAAACCCAATTATTTAATTTGATGTATACCCCATTGGCTTATTTTTTGTCAATATACCTATGAAATTCGGAAAACCAGATTTGGAAAAATGTATCAAAAAATAAACAATATTTTATTAATATAAATAATAATATCATTTAAAATTTTATGATAATGTTACATGGTAATCAGCTATTTAAGTGTGTCTGTGTGTATTTGTTGCTTGACTGTAAAAATCATTAAACAAGAAAAAAATTAAATGGCTGGATCCCACCCTATATTCCATAATTATGATGTTCCTGCTATGGGTTAACAAAAATTTGCTTATGTCAGAAAAACTGCTTAGAATGATTCAACATTTTCCCATTGATTGCAACTTCCTAGAATCATTCTTTGGTTGATAATATGTAGAATGACAAAGAAAATATAAGAAAAAAAATTTTCTTCTGCCTCAACTAATATAAACTTTAGAAAATCAAGACTATATCTTCAAAATTATATTAATTAAAACAAAGGTTTAAATACCCTAACTTGATTTCCTTTAAGTGTAAAAAATACTAAAACTGATCACCTGAAATTGGTCCTTGTCTGATTAAGTGTCACAGCTGATGGTGAAATATGCATAGCAAATCATTGCTTCTGAAAAACTTGTGATTTTTTTTTTATTTTAATAACAATTGCCAAAAACTAATTTGGCAACTAATTGTTAATATTATTTGACAAATTTTTTTGGCAAATTTGACATTATTTTGTATAAAAACACCTGCTAACAGTAATCATATATAACTTATCATTGACAAATATAAAATACATTAACTTTGCAGCAAAGCAATTTGGATGCAAATCAATGACATCATCAGAGATTTCAATAACACTTATTACTTCCATTCAGTGCACTATGCCTTGAGACCATTTTACTATTTATGAACTACTTATCTTCATCCTTCAGAACAATCACCAACTGAAGCTGTATTGTGAAATACTCATTTAGTTGAAAGGAACCTATATAAAAATGATTACCAATCAGCAGGAGTTTTGTCATGTTAAAAGTAGCATAACATAAAATAGTAATAACTTATGCCAGTGGTTCTCACCTTTTATGCTTCATGTACCCCCCGGAAAAGTGTATGTAATTGGCGTACCCCTTGTATAGATAGATAAAACAATAGTTATGGTATAACAATGGGAATAAAATAAAACATATATATATATAACACATATCTAGTGACTTTTGAGCTCTCACGGCATACCCAAAAAAAATTTTACCACGTACCCTATGTTGAGAACCCTTACCTTATGTAATGGCTAACTGTGTGACATTTTAACCAAGCTTAGTTCTGACCACAAATAGCATTGATAAAGAATTCAATTTCGATATAAATTATTTCATAAAAATACTTGTATATATTACTTATAACCTATCTAATCTGCATCCTAGGTTTATAGTTTGCTTACATGCTTTTTAAGTCAGCAGTGTGAACTTAGCTTATGAAGACAACTAAATAATACTTCACAAAATAAATAGCAGATTTATTTTACTAACCTCATGTGGAACTTCTTGTAGTCTATCAAGTGCACGAATATGATCCAATGAATCTATTGATGGGGACAAACCACCATGCAAACAGAAAATCTAGAACATTAAGTAAATATAATATTACCTAGAACCTATAACAAATATTTTAAAATATCAATTAAAAAGATTCTGATTTCACATCATAGTCAGAAAAAAAAAGGATGAACAAGACAAATACAATAAAAGCTCACTAACATATTATCACACTATATATGTATTCTAATCTTTGTGCTCAAGTGATAGTCTTTGAGTTGTGTTGGGTTGTTTTACCTCTGAGTGCCATTTTTTGCACACAGTGGGCTAAATGGCCAGATCACAAAGACCCCAAAAAGTTCAAAGAAGGTTGGGGGGAGGACCCACTGGACAGCTATTAGGAGACAGATGGTAGCCTCCCATCAAGGCCATGCAGCATGTTCTTTAACGTGCACAAAGTATGACTCTCCCACACTCAGGGCCACAGCTTGACATCCCTCCAACAGACAGCAGCCTTTCCAAGCCCATCAGTGTACCCTATTGACCAAGAGCAGGGAGGGGAGTTTTGAGGAAAAAAATCTCAATGATGTCCCAGGAAACTACAGATTACGAGCCTGGCATGACATCAACTGAGCCATCCCCACCCCCAAGTAATAGGCCCTTTCAGCAAAAGTAAAATATTTTAGGCTCAATTAGGTGTCAAAATTCAACGTCTGCTGCTCTTAAAGTAAATTGAAGCTGTGAATAAAATTGAGTGCTAATGTAAGGATAGCAATTTCAACATACAATGTTTTGATATTTTTAATTCTTGTGTGGTGTCTCTGCTGAGATCCTGCCTTCCTCACATATCTCTAAGGTGCATTATATTGAAGGCTCCTGATAGACCTATGTAGCAAATAGCAGTTAGAGGAGTAATTTTTTTTTTTTTTGTCTAATTAAGTAGTTCATGTTTAAAAATTTTAAATGTAGAACATCACCTACAGGTAACCAAGTTATAATTTTCTAATGCAATCAGTGCTGATAGGTGTTCCAAATGGCAACCCCACATTCCACTGACAGTTGGGTTGTTTTACCTCTTTGAGCGACATTTTTTTGCACATAACGGGCTAAATGGCCAGGTCATAGAGACCCCAAGGGTCAGAGAAGGTTGAGGGGAGGGGCCCACTGGACAGCTGTTGGGAGAGATGGTAACCTCCCATTAAGGCCATCCAGCATGTTCTTTAATATACACAGGGTATGATTCTCCTGCACATGGGACACAGTTTAACATCCCATCCAATGGAGTATAGCCTTTACAAATAAATCGGTGTCCCCTACTGACTGAGGGCAGGATGGGGAATTTTGTGACATAAATCTCAATACCGGCCTAAGCAGGACTCAAACTTCGGAACTGCAGATACATGCCTGGTGCACTACTGACAGATACTCCTGCCCCTCCAGTGGGAGAGCAGCTGCTTTTTAGTACACTGAAATAAACTTCATTTTTACTGTCCAGGAATTATTACTACTTCACATTATAAAAATGTATGGCTCAGAGTTATTAACAAAATCTACCTTTCAAATTTATTATAAAACTCAAGGGGATAGTGGCATAACTTCTGGATGTAATTATAAGAGTCCAAAATATAGTATCAGTCATTCTCATTCATTTAAAAATTGCTCTCCTTCTAAAAATGGTTACAAGTTTGATTTTAAACTAGTAACATTCACTTTTTGCTAAAATTTTGAAAAAACTTGTAAATGAAATATATTTTAATAGATATAAACTGAAGCACTCAACAAGCACTTCAATTTCTTTACTTCTATTTTACTATTTACTAGATTTCAAAACTGCTTTTGTGTTTATTTTTAACTGTATCTGAAACCAGCTATGACATATGTCATGATTTTCTACCAAAACTATCATTAACCCTAGAAGTGGCAACTGCCAAATATTTAGTATATTTTTATTTGATTTGTGACATACAGGACAGAGAAGAATCCTAGAAGCTACTCCTAGCTTTTACAGGCCTTCTCATACAAGGCCATGCCCTACTAAGACAATGTCACTGCTGACCACTGCCTTAGAGCTAATACAACACACAAAGTTTGCCTTGCTGGAACAGTCACTAGCTGCCTAACCACTATGCCAGTTAAGGCTTGAATAGATGTTTAAAAAAATGGCTATCTGCCACTCCTAAGGTTAAACAAAACTTTGCATAAAACTGAGCACTCAAGATATTCAGTATAACAATTTTAACATTATTGTTTCACAACATTTTTAATTCAGGTGTTGTCTCCTGCTGAGGTCTCAGCTTCCTCACAACTCTATGTTGTATATTACACTGAGAGCTACCAACTGTTCTTTGTAACAAATGGCAGTTGGAGTGGAATTTTTTTATTGTCTTATTTGGCAGTTGAGATTTCAAAAAAAAAATTACAATTTCTTATGTCAACTTTTTTCACAGTAACATATTTTGGAATTTGATACAGATGATCTTGTATTTACTGCTTTAGCTAAGTAAACACCAAGTTTTTCAAAAGTTTAATATACTGTGAAATACAAATATATTTTTTTTTTTCACTTCCTTAGCCCATTTCAGATCAAATTTTATATTCTTTTTCAATCATTTTGTTCAAAAATAAAATATTGTTTGTAGCACGAGGTTGTTAACTTACTTTAATATTTACTAACTAAATTAGTCTTATAAAGCCATATCATAAATATATATTTTAATCAAAAAATGAAAACTAAATAAATAAAATATTTACATAAAAACAGAAATATTATATTTTTACTAGAATTTGGAATAATGAAATAAATTATAAAAATCAAAAAAATTTAATATTTTCCGACAAATATTAAAAACCACTATTTCTCTATAGTTAGAAATCTGTAAAATATTTGGTATAAAAAAATTACAAAAAAAAAAACATTCACTCACCATTCTTTATTTTAAAATCTATATTATTTTATTTTGCAAAATAAACTGTTCTTTATTTTGGTATATACTATAACTTAATCCCGTTTGTTAGTTACTTCAGGATAAGGTTCTAGATTTCACTTTTTTTTTCTTTTGCTTAACACAATTAAAAACAGTTGAGTCTCCAGAGTGATTCACATTTTTCAACTGCTATGGGAAAGATGAATGGTTTAACCTTACACTACCATAACAGTCCAAAATGATCCATGATGGATGAGATGTATTTTAATGGACTCATCCAAGCAATGCTATTCCTTCTTTTTCACTACCTTCTACCACCAGTTTGAGCCATTTCGGGCCATATTAGTGAAAGGGTTAAAGAATAACTAATACTGTTCAAATACAAAGATATTTATGAAAACACTTGGGCAAAGGCAAAAAAACATATTTTACTGACGAAAGAATTTTTTTTTCTCACCTTATGAAACTATGCCACAACAGCACAGCAAATTGTTATGTTCACAAAATTAAAGATCTATACATATCCCAAAGCCAAAAAATAGGCAAAAATAGAAAATGTTACAAGTGCATATTCTGATAGCAGCTCTGGCAATGGAAGTGCAATACATTAAATATTTTAACTTTGCAACTAAACATTGATTTAGATCATACAAGTTCACCCACAGCTCATAAAACAAATAATTAATATAGCAAATCTAGTTCATTTCTTCCCATCTTTGAATCAAACATTTTTCAAGTGATAGCTAAACAATTTTTCTAATTCATAGAATTCATTAAAAATACACATTTTGTTTTTAACCAAGCTATTTTCTTGATTCCATTAATTTTTTTTACCTATTCATTACCCATTAGAAATGTATATTTTTGTTTTTAAGTATTAAATTTTTACTGTGATTCTTTAAGATTATAGTTTTTTTTCCTAATGGCTCTTCACTAAGTTTGGGTTGGCCAGGCCTGCTTTAGGTGTATGTATGCAAATCTATTAAAAGCAGTTGTATTTATTAGAGAAATACATGAATGCAACAGAAATAGTTTTTGCCTCTATTTTATGTTAACTTTTGCAACCTGAAAGCACAAATATGCTTTCTTCCATTGAGTGGAAGTGTGTTCCTCCAATGTTTCCAAATGTGTGTCCTGCGTACATTTGATTATTAGGTTTGGTTGTTGTTTTATAGCTGTAATGCACCAAACAAGATAAAAATAGATAAAAGCCATGCAACACATAGTGAAAGGCAAAAAGGTAAATAACACATTACAAACATGAAACAACAATGGGTGTAATCAAAGTGTGTTGGATTGGAACGACGAGCATTCTGAAGCCTACGAACATCTTGACTGGCCTGCCAAATCCCCAGATTTGAATCCCATAGAAAACCTGTGGGACTATTTGGGGCAACAAGTGAAGCACCGTCCCAGCCATCTGGCCAATCTGACCGAACTGCGGCATTTGCTGCTGAAAGAGTGGATGAACATTGATGTGCACTACATCCACACACTGGTGGCATCCATGCCAGACAGGATTTTGGCTGTTCTTCGGTTGCACAGAAGCATTCAGCCAGAGGTGACTAATTTTTTTGTCCAGTGAGTTTATTATAAATAATATATAATGTAAGCACAAAAGAATTAAAGATAAACTACTGGTGTGAAAGTTCATCATTTGTAAAAAGTTTTAAAATTAATTTTTAAACCTTCTAACTTCTGAGACTTAAACTTTACAATCCATTAATAAATAATTAAAAATAGTAGTTAAATTAATATCACTTTTGTTGCTATTAGATACAGATATATATACATATTTCATTAACTTGAATTTTTCTTTTCTGACATGGAGCATTTCATATCATGAAAAATTATGTTAATATTTTCATTATGCAGAAGAGCAAAATGTTACACTGAAGTGCCATTGAATTAGGGATAGCAACACAGTAACATGTTGGACCCCCTCTGGCCCTGATAACAGCTGCCACACGACGAGGCAAGGACTCTAACGAGGTAAATTTTCCACAGGTATGGCGACCCATGCAACCTCCAGAGCTTTCCACAATTCTCTCAAGGTCATCGCTGATGGGACACGGGCCCAAACACTCTGCTCAATGGTATCACAAAGATTTTCAGAGGGATTTAAATCTGGGCTTCTAGGTGGCCAATTCATTATTTCAAAGTCAGCAGAATGCTCCTGCAATCATGCAGTAGCCAACCTGAACCAGTGAGATGAACAGTTGTCTTGATGGTAGACACCATCTCCATTGGGATGCATGATGACCATAAATGAGTGTAAATGGTCAGCAATGAGTTCTACGTACCAGGATGCATTGAGTCATTGGTACACATACCAAAGGTCCCACAGACATCCAACTGAAGACACCCCAGGCCATCACTGAGCCACCACCAGCTTGCACTGTTCCAACCTGACATGCAGGATCCATGACTTCATGGGGTTGGCACCATACCCTCAGTCTCCCATCGCCATGATGAAGTTTAAATCGGGATTCATCACTCCAGGCTATCTGTTGCCAATTTCTGATGGTCCAGTTTCGATGCTCTTTAGCCCAGGCAAGGCGTTGAGCTGGTGTCGTGCCGTTAGAAGTGGGACTCTCATAGGTCGGCAGTGCCTGAAACCCAGACGAAGTGAGCATTACACAGTCCGTGCACTGACTTCCCGGCTGGAACCCGCATGCAGATGGGAGGTGATTTCAGCTAATGCCTAGCCCCTATCAGTCCGTATGATGCAGATCAGACAGCGAAGCTCACAATCATTCAAGGCTGGTTGTCCTTTGCATTTTATCTGGGTGCTTGTTTTCTTGCCGGAATTTTCACATTCCTGGAACACTCTTGAAACTTTCGTACGAGAAAATCCAAGTTCATTGACAATTTTGGAGATCAACTGTCCCATCCGTTGGGTACCTACGATCTGCCTTCTGTCAAATGCATCTAAATCCTGCGTCTTTCCCATTACGTTTCTCACAACGAATGCTTGGGGAAGCCAAAGCTGACAACTATATATGACCAGAGTTTCAGCCACACATGCACACAAATGCAGGGACTTGCAGTACTGAATTTGGATAACGCGTCCTATCCCTAATTCAGTGGCACTTTAGTGTACTAATATTAATGAAAACTATTAATTTAATCTGCAACTATGCATACAAAAATTATTAAAATTTCCAACTTACTTGGCCATCAACTAAAGCTGTTAATGGTAAATAGTCAAACAGATCTGTAAAATACTTCCATACATTGGCATTTCCATATTTTCTCAAACATTCATCATAAAATCCATACACTTGTGTTATTTGTCTACTTTCATGATTACCCCTTAAAATTGTTATCCTTTCTCTAAATCTTACCTGGAAATGAAACATTTATTAGTAATCTAAGAACAAATAAAAAGTTCAGATTTTACATGTATCATGAATCAAAGCACTTTTAAATGCAATTATAGTTTTAAAAAACTAGTGTGAGAATACATTGTTAACTACACTGATGTTAACAATTAACTTGTTAAACACCTAAAAAACAACTGAAATTATTGAAATATATTCAATTTGCTCCTATAAAAATCACTTGAAAACACAAAATTTGCATACAAAAACCAAATCCAGGGTACTATAAAAGCTGGTTCTGATTCTGTGCCAGTCATTTCCTGTTGAACTAGCTACCATTGTGAATGTTCCATAACAGTTATGGCACAGAGATATCATATGGATGCTTTTCCACATGATAGAGAAATTGTTTGGGTTGTTTTATCTCTGAGCAGTACTTTTTTGCACACAGTGGACTAAATGGACAGATTACAGGGAACCGAAAGGCTAAGAAGAGGTTGTGGGAGGGAACCCACTGTAACAACTGTTGGAAGAAAGGTGGTTGTCTCCTGTCAAGACCATCCAGCATGTTCTTTAACATGCACATGCTCTCCCACACATGGAGCCACTTATCTCATCCGACAAACAGTGGCCATTAAAAGCCCATCAGTGTCTGCTACTGACCATGGGCAGGGCAAGAGGTTTTGTGAAGAGAAATTTCAATGCTGGTCCAGCTGAGACATGAACTGGGAACAGCAGATTATTAGCCTGGTGCACTACCAACTGAGCCATCCTGTCCCAGAGCAATTGGTATATTGGGGTCCAGCTGATCCCAGATCAATGTGACTAGGACTAAATATTCCTCAATCAGTACTTTCAAGACTTGGTACACAGTTTCCACCAGAGAAGAGACATTAGCCAAGTGCAAGGTCATCCAAGAATGACAACAGCACAAGAGTATTTTGATGAGGGTATAGTAAAAAATAAATAAAATTAACTGGCAACAAAATTAAGCATTACTTTCATCGAGCTTTCTGAAGTAATAATAAAGAAATCTAAGTATTGTTCAGTTTTGTCCTATGCAGCCATATTTTGGAAGCAAAAATGTGCCCAGAAAAATGCTTACCTCTCCATAAATTTTTTTCTCTCTTGTAAATAAAAATTGTATCTTTACGATTGACAGTTCTGCTTCTTGCTTACATCAATCCAGTCACAAATTAGTAAAAGGTTGTTGATCACTAACTATAACAATTTAAAGGAAAATGGTCAAAAAGTAGAATTTCTTACAGCACACTGACCTTCTCTTGACAGTATTTGTCAACTCACATTGCAGATTCAATACTTTATGAAGCTTCACCTTGTCAAATGGTATCAGTGAAGCTGATACCATTTCACAAGTTTTTTCTAATGCATTCCTTCTGAAGAAATTGAAAATACCTGGATTAGGTGAGACAATAATATCAGAAGCTCTGAAATTTCTCTCATGCAAAATACTAGATTAGCTGAAAATATATGATGAGCTATAACTATTGAGCAGAGGCCATCCTTGACATAAAAGGCAGTACCTGTCCAGAGATTTGGGGAATAGAGAAAGACAGCTGTAGAATAGACAGAACTTTAGGAATGTGATTGGCAATGGGAGTACCAGAAAGAAGTTACTTAAAAATGTATTCCAATAGACACCTAATTACTGTGTTATGGTGATTTAAGCAGCCAGTGATATCTATCCAAATGTATTCTGGATGCCCATACCATGATAGAGAATTACTGCACACAAGGATCTCCAAACATGATGCATCGTAATGTTAATTGTTCTAATCATTAACCCTTCCAGTGTCCAGCCTGTCTGTATACATATGGAGAATCTGAATTGAGGGGCCAATGACATATGTATACACATTTAGTACAACAAAAACATATTGATTTTTTAAAGATAAAAATTGCCATTAATATATCTTATAAAAATACATAATTCAGGCATCAAAAATAATATTTTGTTTTTTAATTTGATGCATATTTTACTAAATTACAATATAAATAATTTTATGAAGCCATCTGACTGCCATTTTTTAGAAGCACTAAACGATATTGCCGATTTGCTTGTTAACGTTCCTATTTGCTGAAGTAACCTTCTGATTTAAGCTCACAAGTTTGATTTATCAACAAATTTTTTCTTAAATTTTTGAAAATCTCCTAAAAATTAAAAAAAAATGCTATTTTTAAAAACCATAGATTTTGGAAGTAATTACAAAATACGTACCGCCATTTTTTTTTCCATTTCACAATCTTTTTCTGTCATAAACGTATTTCAGTATTCCCAAGTAATTTTTACCATTTTTCCCAGTATTCTATGCATCTTTCCCACCTTCAAATCAAAACTGGAAGTAAATGCATTCTTCTTAGAACTTCTGGTTGCACCTGCATTTATACTTCACTGAGGTAAACAATACGCAGATGGCTGATACATGATATCTCCATTGTTCCATGTGCTGTTTTTTTTTTCAGTTTTGGTCCAGCATATTGGATACTCTTTGTCAAGTTAGTATTTTTTTTATATTTAAACCTTAGTTTTCATTTCAGTAATTTATCTTTGGAAATTAGCTATCTTTTGGCCAATTGATAAGCATTGATTTTTTCACAGTTATGTTATATCATATGGCCAGCCTACAACTTGTGACTGTGGATATTTTAACATCGCATTAGGATATATGTAAATTTTTATTTTATTATTTATTACTTTTCCAGTAAAACTTCGATAATACTATCATTTACTGAAAATAAATGAAGTCTTGGATATGAAAGCAAATTCATTTCTGTATATTTACTTCCGTTAGTTAGCGATCTTCAATCGGCTGTTTTATCGATCTTTACGAGTTATGCTAGATCGGAGGCTGGCTTAAAAGTTATTGCGGATATTTTATTTAACATCCCATTCATCATCATCATCATCATCAAGCAGCCATAGGCTACGGAGGTCCAACCAGACCGCGCAGTTTAATTCTCCAAGCATATCTGTCCTGAGCTACATCTGCTGCATCCGGCCACTGTACACCAATTCTAACAAGGTCCTGTTTGACATTGTCTGCCCACTGCATCCTAGGTCTCCCCCTCCTTCTGAGGCCTCTAGGCACACTGTTCATAACCTTATTCGCCAATCTATAACTATCCATACGGGCAACATGGCCAAACCAGCAGAGTCTCTCTCTGCACAATATGCTGCTTAATGGAGGTTGCAGACTCCTTTGCCTAACCTCATCATTAGTTACAAAGTTAAACCACCTAATACCCAAGATACTGCGTAAGCATCAAGAATCAAAAGCATCTAGTTTCTTGTTATCTTGTTTACACAGCGTCCAAGTTTCACTACCATAACTAACCCTAGAAAGAACCAAACTATTATACAGTCTAATTTTAGTCTTAAGGTGTATACGCCTATTTCTCCACAATCTCCATAGATTCTTAAAAGTCCCGGCAGCAATACCTATTCGTCTGTTAATCTCATGCCGCACATCACCAGTATCAGTTACGCAGCTCCCAAGGTAATTAAACTGTGACACCTGCTCAAGACTGCAATCATTCAGATTAACTGAATCACAACCTGCCTGACCAATTTTCATCACTTTAGTTTTCTCTCTGTTTATAACCAAACCTACTGTACTACCAGTCTCATCAACAGTTCGAATGAAAGAGTTCATCTCATCAACATCATTTGCCAAAAGGGTTAAATCATCAGCATAATCTAAATCAGAAATTTTCGTATCTCCAGCCCATTTAAGGCCAAAATCTTTCCCTTGAAGTGAATTTCGCATAACATAATCAACAACCAAACTAAAGAGAAAAGGAGACAAAATGCACCCTTGTCGAACACCAGAAGTAATGCTAAACCAATTGCTACAAGACGTACCAACTCTCACACATGACTCAGTGTTATTATAGAGAGCTTTCATTATGTTAACTAACTTGTCTGGTATACCATATGATCTCACAATCAACCACAAATTATGACGATCAACAGAGTCGAAAGCCTTTTTGAAATCAACAAAGCTAGCAACCAAAGGTTTCTGAAACTCTAAACATTTCTCAAGAATCTGCCTAAGTGAAAATATCTGATCTACACATCCCCTACCACTTCTGAATCCACATTGCTCATCACGCAATTGCCTGTCAACCAGATTCTTAATTCTATTAAGCACAATCATGGAAAGAACTTTACCTGGAACGGAGAGTAGGCTGATACCCCTATAGTTATCACAAGAACTGCGATCACCTTTTTTGAAAATAGGGATAATAATAGCTCTGGTAAAATCTTTAGGAACCATGCCTTTATCATAAAAGTTATTCAAAATTTCAGTCATCCATGTGGTAACTGAAACATTCCCAGCTCTAAGCATTTCCGTAGTAATTTCATCAACCCCTGGGGATTTATGATGTTTAAGTTTAGAAATAGCCAAACTAACTTCAGATTGTGTTATAGGGCCAACATTAAAGCCAACAATGCATCTATCATCATTGCAAACAATGGGAGTAGAACTAACCACATTGTTTAGAACATCACTGAAATGCTCAGCCCACCTAGCCATGACAGAATCCTCACCTTCTATAACCTTGCCTTGTTTATCCTTCAATCCCTGTATACCTGTTCGTTTTCTACCACACAAAACATTAACTATCTGGTACAGCTCTCTGCTGTTGTGCTGTCTAACTGCTTCCTCAGCTTTGTCAGCAAGGCCATCAAGCCAAAGATTCTTATCAGTAGCTAACTGACCCTTTACACGTTTATTAAGTTCTTTGTAATGCTTTCTATTAGGACTAGTAGGGTACTGATTAAGGACATTCCTGCAGTTCCTTCTTTCTGAAATAAGCTCAAGTGCCTTATCACTTAAATAATTCTGCCTCCTCTGCTCCTTTTTCCTTAAAAGAGTACTGTTAGTTTCCAAAAAAGCCTGTTTAAAATGGCCCCATTCTTCCTCAACTTCAGTATTAAGCAAACCATGACTGTCATAATGACTAAGTAACCTATCATGGTAAGCTTTAGCTATAACTGGGTCTTTCAGAGCTTCAGTATTAAAGGTAAATTTTTTAACCCTAGCACAACACTTTTTAAGTTTAAGCTGCAAGACACTTTTAACAAGGTAATGGTCAGATCCAATTTCAGCTCCCCTATAAGCCCTGGTATTTCTAACAGAACTAGTCCATTTGCTGTTAATTAATATATAATCAATCATATTCTTATGCAGCCCATCAGGTGAAACCCATGTGTGTTTATGTATGTCGCAGTGTTTGTAATATGTGTTAGTTATTCTGAAACCATTTAGTTTACTTATCTGTAGGAGACGTTGCCCATTGCCATTGCAGCTACCAATACCAAAAGGGCCTATTACTCCTCCCCAAAGGTCAGAGTCGGTACCAACTTTGGCATTGAAGTCACCAAGAACAAGGGTAATATTTCCTTTCTTGACAGAATTCAAAATATCCTGAAGTTGTCTGTAAAACCTATCCTTCTCATCCTCATCAGAATCCTCAGTGGGGGCATAACAGCAGATAACATTCAAGTCTTTAATGCTTGTCTGAAAATTTGCTGTAAGAAACCTTTCATTAATGCACTCATATCCTAGAAGAGCATCACTAGCATGTCTGCTGAGCAGCAGATCCACGCCTTGGTGATGCTTTCCATCCTCCCTCCCTGTAAAGAGAAATTTAAAGCTATTTTTAAGTATCTCACCTTTACCTGTCCATCTGGTCTCTTGCAAGCCTAGAATATCTAGGTTATAGCGCTGGAATTCCTGCATGAGGACATCAAGAGAATAATCTCTATGTAATGTCCTCACGTTCCACGTTCCTGCAGAGAGAAAATGATTAGTAGGATTTTTAAAGAAATTAGGTTTATTGAGATTGGTAGGGCCAACAATATCAAACAGCCCCCTGATCGCAGGCATGGGGCAAAGACCTGTTCCTCCTCCGCTAAAGGCTGAAGTCACCGATGCTGGTAGGAACTTCAGGCACCACCTTTTCAAGTGGACTTTTTCAAGAACCATATGGCCTGCCTGAGACACATTACTCCAGTTTAGGCTTGACGATGCCCAACTAGCTAAGTAAGGTTCAGGTACCTGCGATGGCCTCTGATTAGGATTATCCACCAGCTGATATAAGGTATCCCATGTCTCTGTTCACTTAGGGCTGGCAACCCAGAAGCAAACAGAAAACACAGCGGCAGACTCTCCCTCAACAGAGGCCCACCAATGCAGCAAGTCCAGGATCAATAATCAAGCTCAGATCCATAAACAAGTCCAGTCTAGTAGGTATAAATGGTCAGCACCAGGACCCTGTGAAGTTGACCACTCCTCAGCAGGGTTGAAAAAAAAGAAAAAAGTGGCCATAGATGACCAGATCAGTAGGCCATACTGAACTGGCAGCCCTCCCCTTCCGTTCCCTTCCAAAAGAGAATATCTCTTTTGAAAGGTACTAACGGCCAGCACAACGAGAAGGCGGGGTCAAACATTAGGTGCTAGACCTGGCCGGTTCTGTGCATCATCACTGGGGATTGGTACACAGCTCTCCTTCCAGTTTACGCCTAGGAAATTTTTCCTTTATTATTTCTTGTTTTTTTTAATTAAAAAAATTTGAGCTTGTACTGTTTTCTGAAATTGAATGTCTTGGATACGGAATCAAATAGACTTCCTTGCTACGGAAATCGGCCATCATCTGGGAGGGCAATTTCGCGAAGGGCTGGTCCTTGGTGCACAAACCTTTCTGCACTTAACCAAGATCGCCAAACTTTGACACCCAAGAAAAAATTCATAATGTTTAGTAAAAAGAAAGCAGCCAAGGAAATTTTTTTTTCTATTTCATAACCATTTCAGAAAATCCCGTGAACCAAGTTATATAACACTGGCCATGTTTAAAATACACGATACTGAAAAGAATCATTAAAAGAAATAAAAATCATATTTTGGATTGAATATTATATTATTCGGAGGAAATTTCCTTTCGATAAATATATAATTTAACTATTTTTATTCAGAAGGTTTTCTAAAATGAAGCTTTAATTGTATAGTGCTATCTTTTTTTTACCATATCACACTGAAAAAGGTTTATTAAAATCAATATGCTTGCAAATTTGTTTATATTATTTATTTTCATAAAATTCGTAATTAAATTCTGTTTAATTTGGTATATAGCATGACCTATTTCCATTGATTGGTTATTATTTAAAAAAATTCTAAAGTTCACTGTTTATCTGATTCAGCACAGTTGGCTAAAAGCCTGGAATTTTCTCGAAGTATGGTACCGAGAAAAAAATTACATAACAAGAAAAATATTGAAAATCAATCCAAAGTGAATGCAC
This sequence comes from Ryuthela nishihirai, assembly GCA_038380435.1. Classification (NCBI taxonomy): domain Eukaryota; kingdom Metazoa; phylum Arthropoda; class Arachnida; order Araneae; family Heptathelidae; genus Ryuthela; species Ryuthela nishihirai. Next base: position 26,031,462 of record JAWZYU010000015.1, read on the forward strand.
AGTATTCCCTGTTAAGATAGACATCAAACATTAATAGATTCTGAAAAAAATTCATCGCCCCGCCATGGCGGCAATGAATTTTTTTTCTGAATCGATCAAGAAAAATATTTACTTAAAACCAAAAAAAGTAATTTTTTTGTTATTCAGAAATATATGGTCATTAAATAATTAAGAAATAGGCTCGACGTATTTCAAATCAACTCATAATAAATAGGCAATTTAGCGTCGATTTAAATATTAGAGGAAAAATTGTCTTGAGCTGGGTGGGATACGAACCCACGACCTCCTGATAACATGTCAGGTGCTCTGGACCACTGAGCAACCGGCCGCCTATCAAGATCTCCTAACTAGCGCTATGAACATTCCTTTTATGTTTCATATAAGCGCTGATTCAGGCAATATTTCTAGCCACAAGCGGCATTTATATTAGCCAATAGATGGAAGCATGTACGACAAGTATGCAGTATAAATATTTCATTAATTATTTTGAAGTGCTTAAAAACATTTAGCAGTGTCATAGAGAATTAAAAACTTTAATTTTGACAGATATGTTGCAGTTGTCCATTTCCCGTAACATCTCCTTAAATTTCTACCATAGGTGGTAGGTTTTAATATTTGCTATGATGACCTAATCCATTGGTTGTAAAAAGGGGGTGGTATTTGGAGGCAGAAATTCAACTTTTACATCCAGAGCCATCCTTATCTCTCCAATGTTGGTGGATGTCCTGGGGCATTGTTCAACAACAGCAGAACCCTCCTTGAATAATTATTTTCATCAAAATAGTGATGTACTGTTGGACAAAAATGATCTGTATACCAGTCTGTGAAGACTGCCCAAGCCCTTCTGTTTGAAGTCCAAATGACTGGTAAATTTGTTTTAATGACCCCTTTATCACCCTCAGTGTTTTAGAGTAATAGATGACCAATGGCTTCAGTTTTACAGTTCCTGAAGCATTTTCACCAAGAAAAGAGTTAAACGGTCCTTGGCTGGCTTAAATCCAGAAGTATGCTTCTCTTCAAGGGATATGAAAGTTCTTGATGCATCTTCTTCCAATAAAGCCCTGTCTCATCCATACCAAAAAAAGATCAGGGGGTATTCACCTTTTTCTATGAGTTGCTTGAAGTGCTGAGGATACCCTTGTTGTTTCTTCGTCAGCAATGGCAGCCTCGCCTGTTATTTTTACATTGTAAATTTGAGTTTGTTGCGTGAAATTAGTGAACCATCCTTTGCTTGCTATGAACGTTTTGTCACCACCTTCCTTTTCCTTTATCTCATTACACAAACTCTTCACTTTATCACAAAAAAAAAACACTTTGTGTGAGAGGAATGGCCAGAAGAAGTGTCACATGTGCGACATGCAACTTGTAGCCATTTAACTTTAGCATTTAATTTGAATTTGTTTAAATGTTTTATAAGTTCATTTATTAGATAAATTTTAAAGAATGTTGAAACAAAGGATTAATATATGGTAGTTGAGCATGCTACAAATTAAATGAATTGCAAAGAATGTGCAACATCTTTAATAGTCATGTTAAGGTATAAAAACATGACTGGTAACCTGACAACAAAACCTTCAGAGTATGTGTTAGCCAAAGCAAGATGGATGTGATCTACTAGAGCATTACATCAAGCTAAAAAGGGAGCCATCAGTGCCAACAGCAGCAAAAAGAGCCATGTGTCATTACTGACTCCATGCTGCAGGGAAAAAATGGACACCATCTCCATTATTTGCGGTCTACAATTCTAAACGGTATCATCTATCACTCTGGAAAACCTGGGTACGCATTTAAGTTAAAAGCAAATGCTGAAGTGGCAAAAGATAATGTACTATCAACTACTGTAACAACTATGTGGAAATTACTTATATTTATTGTTAGTGCAAGAAGGTAAAAGTGATAACTAATACCACTGACAAGATAAATTATCTTAATTTACTTAGCATATTTTTTTTTACTTTTTATATTTTTTAAAATAATAAGTACAGAGATAACCTGTAAACTTTTGACTTGTGTTGGTTTCTCGAACATACTACAAACACTTACACAAGGAATACAACATAGAAACACTTAAGAACATGCCAGCTAGAATAGTAGTACTATCCACTAGCCCAGGTAGGGCTGATGGTTAAAATGCTAGAACATTTATGGTTTAAGAGATGTAAGAGTGTAAGTTGTAAAAAAATCATTGATAAGTTTACTACCATTGCCTAAGTGCAACCTACGTATAGATAAATTGCAGAGTAGATAGCTTGCTCAATAACAATTAAATTACAGCATAATCGTGTTAATAAAACTGCTATTACAAAAATATGTATCTTTATTACCTGTGTTTAAGTAGTCATTTTTACATTTTAGTCTTTATTATTTATATTTAAATACATAGTATATTTCTTTTTCTATATGACTTTTCAATAATTATTTCTTTCAGCAAATTTACAGATATAACTAAGTCTTTTGGCTGCTGTCCGTAGAGCTGGCACATACTCTGAAGGATAGGCCGCTGTCTGTCAAATGGGATGTTAAGCCATGGCTCCTTCGAATTTATTATGTGGGTTCAACTGGATTTAAATCCAAAGCATAATACCAGAATTCAAATGAATTTCAATGAAGAAGGTTTATGTTTAAGTTGAGCCTAACTATCACTCTGCCTTACTACTGTTCATTACATGTGTTGTCATTAGTTTATAAACCATAGGTAGTTTGCAAGAACTCTGGAAAAGAATGATACTTTCAGATAAAACATTTCTGCAGTAAATACAACATAAGCTTTCTTTTCTTCATATGACCTATTTTTACACTTTCCTTTCATTAAGCTATCATTTTCAGTATGATATTTTCCTTTATTCTCACCTTGATATTCTATAAATCTTGAAATTTCAACAAGTAAACGTTTTGCAATGTACGCACAAATTTGCCTCAAAGCCTCAAAAAAACCAACTCTAAAAAAATTAAAATTATTTCCATAATAAATGGATAATACTTACTTTGAGAGCAACAAGTAAACTGACAGTTTCAACTGAATAATAACCTCTATCCACATAATCACCCATAAACAAATAATTTGTATCTGGGGATTTTCCACCAATACGAAACAGTTCCATCAAGTCATGAAACTGACCATGAACATCTCCACAAACTGTTACAGGACACTTCACTTCTTGCACATTGGACTCTCTTGCCAAGATTTCTTTAGCCTGCAAATAAAAATATATTCTTCACTAAAATATAACAAAAATAGCACAGTTTATACAATATCTTTTCAAATTCCCTCAGCTGATAAAAATAAAACTTTTTAACTCCAATTCTCTGCACATTAATTTCTATTTGCCCACCTTTACTCTTTATGGAAGGGGGAAAGATAAAAAAAAGAAACAGAATTTATAATTGTAAACTTTTATTTGGGGAATTTATACTGATATTTAACACTGAAACCAAAAAAATAAAGAACTACAATACTCATTGTTTCATCACAATAATATTTCCCCCGAAACTGTTTAGAAGCACATACTAGTAAAATTATTGCAAGACATGTTTAACAAGAACTGCAGAATTAACTCCAATGTAGATGTGTTCAACTGATTCCTCTATTTGCTCCATTGGGTAGTCATAAAGGTGAAAATACATTTGACAAGTGAACTGTGTGCCAGAATTTGAACAAACACTGGCAGATATATAATTCAGCAACTGTTCCCTAGGACTTAATTTGCTGAAGAACACCTAAATCACTTCTCATGGTGTTAATCTCTTATTCCAGTGTTTTGTATTAACTAGAGATTCTATTCTGCAGTTCTCTTCAGAATGGTTTGCTGACTGAACAACTCATTATCTAGGGGCAGCTCTCCATTATACCACCAGAGGCACTGCCCCACCAAAAATAATCACAAAAAATAATAAATGAATTTCAAATTTAATATTCATAATTTGTCATATCTAAATTAACATATCATTTTCATATGCATTTTGTAATCATTATTTGTCCTGTTGCATGGAAAATTACAGCATTTACTTTGCAAATCAACCCTAAGTTGGCTGTTTTCGTATTGCAAATACAAATTTTAGTATTACAGGCACCACCAAGAATCTTAGCATTATCTATTACTAGTAGATTTACCTGGTGTTTGCTCGGGTCTGAAACTTTCTAAAATATAGAGTAGATGGCACTCCCCACTTCACAAGTTTTCATTTGGCATAAATATTACAGTCAATCTCCTCCTCCTGCAGGGGGTGGGAGTGACTCAGTCAGACACATAATCTGTAGTTCCCAGGTTCAAATCCCAGCTGGGTTGGCATTGAGATTTATCTCCACAAATCTCCCCGCCCAGGTCCACGGTCAGTAGAGGACACCAATGGGCTTGGATAGACCGCTATCCATCAAATGGGATGTTAAGCCATGGCTCCGTGTGCAGGAGAGCCATATCCTGTGCACGTTAAAGAACACACTGGATGGCCTTGATGGGAGACTACCATCTATCTCCTAACAGCTGTTCCAATAGGTCCCCTCCCCCCACCATCTCTGAGTCTTTGGGGTCCTTGTGACCTTGCCATTTTGCCCATTGTATGCAAAAAAGTGCTGCTCAGAGGTAAAACAACCCAACCTCCCCCTCCAGTTAAAATTTTCTCCCTCTCTTTTAGGGGAGAAAAGAAATGGGCATAGTTTGAGGTACCCATTATCCTCCCCACATCAAAAGTTTCTAAACCAAAAACCGAAATTTCCTCGCTTAGATAATCAAACTTTTCAAATCACTTCATACCTACCAGAGTTCCTTGGATACAATTTACCAGGCATATGTAACTTTATAACAAAGGAAAATTAACTATGGTCTGAGGTACATAAAAAATGCAAAGGTACTAAAAATTATTATTATTATTAAGCAAAATTATTTATTACTTAACATAATATTTAAAACATTTAATTATTTGTATATACTTTTATTAGCTTTTGTATATTTTTTAAATTAAGTCAATGATTTTTAGTTTCCAATACGAATTTAGTTTTTGAATCTCGTGTTCTGCTCATGCTTAATTAGAATGACTTCAATATCCAACAGATGCTCGCACTCTTTACCCAATGAACTGAACAATAGTTTATCCCACAAAATCAGAAAGTAATTAGTTTTAAGCTTATTAAAAACATCTGAAAAAAATTATCACATATGTGGCAGGAATCGAACCCACAACTCTTAGATACATACCAGAGTGCTCTACCATTACACCACGCATCAGACACTAAAATCTTCCAGAATATCTGATGTGTAGTTTAATGGTAGAGAATTCTGGCATGTATCTAGAGAGCTGCAGGTTCAATTCCTGCCGTATCAGTGATGATTTTTTTTTTCAGATGTTTTTAATAATTGTTGAAGTCTATTTCTACGGGTAATCTGTGTATTTACTCTGGATGGATTATTTTGATGCATTCATTATTTCAAATTTAATGGTGGCAACAATTATTTGTAATAACTTTAAACTGTTAATGTTTAATCATGAAAAATCAGATATTAGTTTAGTTTGATGTATTCCTTTTTTCAAATTTATTAGTGGCAACAGTTATTTTGAATAACTTTCTACCGTTATGTTTAAGTCTATGGGAATTTGGAGAAATTCACACCCACCCACCCACCCATCCCAATTTTGGTTTAACCAAGTGAGTTCACACATAGCCTATATCCTTCCCTTGGGTTAAGACAAAAGTTACAAAAACAGTTCATGCAAAGTTTGTTGTCTCTAGCTCTTCTGGGGGCTGAGTGCATAAGCAGACAAACAAACGTTCTTCTTTATATATTAGATAGTAATGACACAAATAAGCAATGCACTGAAATACAATTAGCACTGAACTGCAGGAGCCAGGTCACCATTATGTAGTAGCCCATGACACTTGACTGCTTGACTCTGCCAACACAATCAATAGTAGATCATTGTTACTTAGTGAAAATCTTCATTTGACTGTGGCGGGCTCAACAAACCTAAACTTTCCTGACAAGATATGTTTGAACTGGTTGCCAATTTTTTTATTTTGCCAAAGAAGGATACCTATGTATGAAGAATTTAAGAGTATCATATGAAAATATAAAACATGTTGAACATTTAAGTCTACAAAAGAATGCTAATATACATTTTATAACATTACATATCATCGACTCAGTCAGCTAAATGTATTGTTGCTTCTGATTTGCAAGTCCAAGTTCTCCAGGTCTGATCCCAACCACTGTCATGGTAAGTGTTTTTAGTCTCTTTTTTTACAATTCATTTCTATAACCATATCACTTTTTTTACACTGCACTGTAAAATAAAACATGTATATAATAAATTCATATTGTAAATTAAATACCACCAAAATAGGCATCTTTTCAAGTGATAATTTACGACAATAATTTCAGTTTAAAATATAAATTTATAATCAGAATGGAGTCAAAAAATAGTAAATCTATATATTAGGCATACACTGAAGAGCCAAAACATGATAACCATCTGCCTAATATGATGGTCCATGTGCTGCCAAAATAGCTCTTACATGGTGAGACATGGACACAAGATTCCTAAAGGTGTCTTGTGGTATCTGGTACCAACACTTTACCAGCAGATCCTTTAACTCTCGTAAGGTATGTGGTTGAGCCACCGCAGATCGGATGTGATGTTCCTACACAAACCACAGATGCTTGATTGGATTTATGTCTGGGGAATTTGGAGGCCAGAGCAATACTTAGAAGTCTTCCTCATGTTCCATGAACCATTATCAAACAATCTGGGCAGTGTGGCATGGCGCATTATTCTGCTGAAAGAAGGCACTACGAGAGAGATATACCGTTGTCATGAAAGGATGTACCTGGTCTGCAATGATGTTTAGGTAGGTGGTATACATCATAGTTTCCTGCACATGAATGACTGGACCCAGCATTTCCCAGCAGAACATTGCCCAAAGCTTTGTGCATTCTATTGCCAACATTTCCCCAGGTAAACAATGCACACATACCTGACCTTCCACATGGTGCAACAGGAAATGAGATTTATCGGACCAGACGACCTTCTTCCAATTATTCAAGGTCCAGTTTTGATGCTCACATGCCCATTGTAAGCACTTTTGACCGTGAACCGAATTTAACATGGGCACTCGGAGTGGCCTGTGGCTATGCAGCCCCATTTTCAGCAGGGTTTGATGTACTGTGTGTTGTGACACATTTCCTCCTTCAAATTACAGGTGAGTTGCACCACAGTATCCTTTCTGATGACTCGTACAATATGGGATTGCCTTCGCTCACCTCTAGCATCGATAAGCAGTGGTCGGCTCACACCTTGCTAGTGTTTCATGGTTTTTCCTTCCTCGCACCACTTTTTGAAGGTACTAACTATGGCTGACTGTGCGGTCAAGACTTGTCATCCTCAAAATGCTCTGACCCAATCATCTGGCCATTACAATTTGACATTTGTCAAACTCACTTAAGTCCGCTGCCTTTCCCATCTAAAGAACAAGAATAACACTGATCAACAGAGCTGTGTCAGGTTTTATTATACTGTTTCATGACCTTCACATGTGCTGTCATTTACCTGCAGCTGCTTCAATTTGTATAAAGACACTAGTCATAAAGGTTTGGCTCCTCGGTGTAGTTTTCATGAATAATTTTTTAAAATACCACTAGAGTGGAGAGAAAAAATAATATGAAGATAGATAATTATTGCAGTGGAGGAGCAAAATATTGAGGTAGAAAGGGCAAGAATACCTTTTTGTGTTGTTCTTTTTTTCTCCCAAAGTTTTTTGTTAAATAATCCATTTTGGGAATAGCTAAAAAAACCATATGCATTAAGAAACAAATTTTCAGTCCTAAAAGAGTAGAAGTGACCCTTTCTCCACCCATTTCAGAAGTGAAAAACCTGCACTTAAAAACAGTAAAAAACAGGGACTTCCAACACAAAGCTGTGTTATTATTGTTATTATTGTTACTGTTTCATGACCTTCACATGTGCTGTTGTTTACAACCAACTCTGACATCTGAAGTCAGCCACTCAATACAACCAACTTTGACACTGAAGTCAGCCATCAAAGGGTAATATCTCCTTTATTAACAGAATACAAAATATTCATCAATCTCATCCTAGCTTTCATCAGATTCTTCAGTGAGATCATGGTTATATCAGTTCATACTCTTGATTCCTGTTTTATATGTATGGTAAGAAATTTTTCATTAATATAATTATATCCTAAAAGTGCGTCACTGCTAATCTTGCTAATTTGGTGCACATCTGGGTTGGTGCACATCTGGGTATCATAGGATTATTATCCTATGATACCCAGATGTGCACCAACCCTTTCTTTCCCTTTGTTGAATGGAAATAGTCTACTATTTTTAACTAAGGGAAACAAGAAATACAAAGGAAATAGACTACAGGCTCAGCCTTTCCTGGTATGGTGTGATGAACTATGAAGGCAAACTCATAATAATGAAATTGACAATCTTGCTGATTTAATATGCCATCTACTAGTTCCACTATTGTTGTAGTTATTCCTGAACTGGAAATGTGGCATATAGGCAAGCTATAAGGGTTGGGTTGTTTTACCTCTGAGCGGCACTTTTTTGCACACCATGGGCTAAATGGCCAGGTCACATGGACCCCGAAGGCTCAGAGAAGGTTGGGGGAGGGACCCACTGGAACAGCTGTTGGGAGACAGATGGTAACCTCCCGTCAAGGCCATCCAGCGTGTTCTTTAACGTGCACAGGGTATGTCTCTCCCGCACATGGGGCCATGGCTTAATGTCCCATCCGACGGACGGCAGCCTTTCCAAGCCCATCAGTGTCCCCTACTGACCGTGGGCAGGCGGGAAATTTTGCGCAAGCTCTACTGTGACATATAAACTGACATGCTCCTGTCAGACCTCTGTGGCAAGCAGCTGCTTGAGGTGGTATTTTTTTTTTATTTATAAGGGCTGAACTGAAAATGTGGCATATAGGAAAGCTATAAGGGCAAGCTATATGTGGCATATAGGCAAGCTATAAGGTTCCAATATTCATAAGTGAGCATTAACCTATTTCTTCAGTTAGCTCTCTGACATGAGTAGCTAACTTGTTATGCATAAAGGCAACCTTTCAAATACAAAGCCTGTATTTTACCATACAATTTTTCTGGATTTCATTCTGCAATTACATCTTTAGCCCACAATGTGATTTTTTTTGTCAAACCCATACATAATGTTGATATTTATAAAAAAAAGTGCAAACATGAATTTTTTTGCAACATACATTTGAGTGGTGACCAAAAATGGAAAAACAGCTAGCAACACAGGAAAAAGTGAACTGTCCAAAATCATGTCCTTCTTCAACATCAACAATGCTACACAAATCCCCAAAGAATTAACAGATGGCAAATATTTCTTCTGAAATACTCATTTGTAAAAGAAACCTTATATCCACAGAAGACAAGGGAAATTTAATTTCTACTAATGAAATATTTTGTTTGCAAATAATGTTTTCATGTGGTTATGGAAAGCTCTTATAAAGGTCTCAAAGACGGTCTTCAAAAAAATATTATTACAGACACTGCTTGCATAGTTCCTGATTTGTATTTGTTCTGAACCAATCAAGATAATTTTCTCATTGCTCTTTATGCTAAATTTAAAAACATTCATCATAAAACTGTTTTGTGTAAACTTAAATATTCTTTCCCAAAAAATGAAAAACATGGATTTTTTTTTTTTGCCAAATTTTACTTCAAGCAAATATAGACCAGAAATACATTTCCTTGCATGTGGCTTTCTCATTCTCAAAAATTACATAGTATACACCGAAGAGCTAAAACATTATGACCAGCACATCTTTATGCAAATCAAAGCAACTGCAGGTAAACGACGGCATGTGTGGTCATGAAATGGTATAAATAGCACCTGATACTGAGCTCTGTTAAACAGTGTTATTCTTGTTCTTCAGATGGAAAAGACAGTGGACTTAAGTGAGTCTGACAAAGGCCAAATTGTAATGACCAGATGACTGGGTCAGAACATTTCCAAGATGGCACGACTTGTGGGGTGCTCACAGTCAAAAAGTGGTGCGAAGAGGGAAAAACCAGGAACAGACAACAAGGTGTGAGCCAACCATCTCTTCGATGCTAGGGATGAGTGAAGGCAATCCCGTAAGGTACGAGCCAACAAGGAATACTGTGGTGCAACTCACCTGTAATTTGAAGGAGGAAATGTGTCACAACACACAGTACATCAAACCCTGCTGAAAATGGGGCTGCATCGCCACAGGCCACTCTGTGCCCATGTTAAATTCGGTTCATGGTCAAAAGTGCTTACAATGGGCATGTGAGCATCAAAACTGGACCTTGAATAATTGGAAGAAGGTCGTCTGGTCCGATGAATCTCATTTCCTGTTGCACCATGTGGAAGGTCGGGTATGTGTGCATTGTTTACCTGGGGAAATGTTGGCATCAGGGTGCACCTAAGCTTTGGGCAATGTTCTGCTGGGAAATGCTGGGTCCAGTCATTCATGTGCAGGAAACTATGATGTATACCACCTACCTAAACATCATTGCAGACCAGGTACATCCTTTCATGGCAATGGTATATCCCTCTCGTAGTGCCTTCTTTCAGCAGGATAAATGTGCCATGCCACACTGCCCAGATTGTTCAATAATGGTTCATGGAACATGAGGAAGACTTCTAGGTATTGCCCTAACCTCCAAATTCTCCAGACATCAATCCAATCAAGCATCTGTGGTTTGTGTAGGAACATCACATCCGATCTGCGGTGGCTCAACCACATACCTTACGAGAGTTAAAGGATCTGCTGATAAAGTGTTGGTACCAAATACCACAACACCTACCTAACATGTATACCACCTACCTAACAATGTATACCACCTACCTAAACATCATTGCAGACCAGGTACATCCTTTCATGGCAACGGTATATCCCTCTCGTAGTGCCTTCTTTCAGCAGGATAATGTGCCATGCCACACTGCCTAGATTGTTCGATAATGGTTCATGGAACATGAGGAAGACTTCTAGGTATTGCCCTGACCTCCAAATTCTCCAGACATTAATCCAATCAATCATCTGTGGTTTGTGTAGGAACATCACATCCGATCTGCGGTGGCTCAACCACATACCTTACGAGAGTTAAAGGATCTGCTGGTAAAGTGTTGGTACCAGATACCACAAGACACCTTTAGAAATCTTGTAGTGTCCATGTCTCACCAGGTAAGAGCTGTTTTGGCAGCACGTGGAGGATCAACATCATATTAGGCAGGTGGTCATAATGTTTTGGCTCTTCAGAGTTGAAACATTGGGCTGGTAAGGCCAAGTTTTAGATGTTACTGTAAAATTAGATTATCATGAGCAAGCCACTTTCTGTAAGTGAGTAATGAAAGAGTCGTTGATGTTACCTAACTTTGGTTTCATGTAATCTTATTTTCAGAGGCCACCATGAAATAAAAGATGATGATAATTGCAGAGAGAGCTCTATACTGCAGCTAAATATGATGCAGTTTCAAAAAGAATTAACTGAGAAAAGGTTTAGCAAATCCAAAGTGTCTGTTTCAACCCAGATCTGCAAAATGAACTGATAATGATTTTATATAGACAGAAAAAGGAAAAATAAATTAACAAAGCTTTCTTGCATTAACTCATTATGGATAAACCTTATCACTCATCTGCTAAAACAAAAAAAAAAATTCCCACCCACCCCTGGGTCTAAAGGCACCAACTCATTATTGGCAAGAACATTCCATGACCTTCACATTCTACCACCAAAATCACGAATTTCTAGCATACATACATTGTTTGCAATTTTCTAATTTTTCCACCGTTACAGGACACATTTATAGTTTTCAGAAGATTCTGAAATAGTGAATAATAATATTTCACCAATTTCTACCTAACCAGAAAAAGAATTTTTCGTTTATCGCTAAAAACAAACAGTTATTTGCTAAAATAAAAACATTGTGTTTTCCCAGCTCCCTCTTCTTTTTGACAGTGGAAATTTTGTGACCTTCACATTCCACCAACGAAATTTCTTTCAATGTAGCATAACTAAATCATTTGCAATATTCGTTTGAAATTTTGGAATTATCAAATTTTTCCACCTCTAGAGGGCGTATAGCTATGTCAATCAATTTTAGAGGAAAAATTCTCTTGAGCCAGGTGGGATACAAACCCATAACCTCCTGATAACATGTCAGGTGCTCTGGACCACTGAGCTACCGACTGCCAATCAAGATCTACTCCAACTGATGCTATGAACTCTGTCAGCTGCTCTCAGCCTCAAGAAACAATGATGTCATTAAGATGGTAAGTACATTCTGAGTGTACAACTGTTTAAATTGAAGAGATATCTTTCAACATATTTAATGAATATTAAGGAAGATATCACTCTGAAGTTAACGTTGATCAATTTTATAGGAAAAATTGTCTTGAGCCGGGTGGTATAAGAAATGTTCCCACCCGTATCCGGGGACCCATGAACATATAGGGACCCACGACATATTGGGAACCCATGAACCCGGCCCAAGACAATTTTTCCTCTAAAATTAACCAACGTTAACTTCAGAGTGATATCTTCCTTAATATTCATTAAATACATCGAAAAATATCGCTTCAATTTAAGTAATTATAACTTTAGAGAGTTCAGAAAGTGCATATTGTAATATTTCATCAATACCTATCAAACACAAAAAGAATTTTTATCTCTGTAAACAAAAAAGTTTGGTGTCTACAGACAGACAGACAGACAGACAAAGCAAAACTATTACCTTGTTTTCTTTGAAAATGAGATAAGAAAACTACAATAACATTTATAAATATGTGTCATGCATTATATGCAACCAGTTCCAGAGCAGATTATGAAATATGGAAAAAAAAAACATTTCCAGTCAAAAGATAAGAATGAAATCTTATTTTCAATTCCCAAAGTTTATTTCAGCCATCCTCTAGCTGAGTGGTTAGCACATTTATGACCTAAGGGACCTGGGTGTGAGCTCCAGGTAAAGCATGGACATACTGTGGTGTATAAACTGACAGACTCCTGTCACACTTCTGTGGCAAGCAGCTGCTTGAGGGTGCATTTATTTATTATTATTAAAGTTTATTTCAGTGCCAATTGGAAAGCATGATACTAAACTATCACACTTATATAAAGCAATTATTTTCTAGTACAACTAGTCCCCGATTAATATGAATAACATGATTTTGGTTTAACATACCTTTTTATAGTGGGGCTGGTTTTCCACTAACATGATTGATTGTTCCCATTTAGCACAATTTTGCACATACAAATTTACCTTGATGGTTTAACTATGTCATGTATAGAGTGAAATGATAGTAAACATAAAGTGATCTTTATTACTCAAAAACAACTTTTAAAACAATCAATTTCATTTTAAATCTTTACTACTTGGAAATTATCTATACATAGCACTACAATAAAACTTGCATTCAGCCATTTATCACTTCTATTACCTTTATCACAATTTCATGAAATAGCTGAAAATATTTACTTTTGCCACAAATGGGATTTAAACACATATCTCCCAGTACCATGCCAGGAATGCTAATCATTACACCATCAGCAGCTAACTTTTTTTTTCCAGCTAATGTGACTTATAGATTTTGCTACATATTATTGACTTGCTTGTGGTGTCATCTATGTCAACTATTCCTGATATTATTGCCAACACATGAGCAAATCAAACAATATGCAGGGAAAGTCCATGTAAGTTACATTAGCTGAAAAAAAGGTTAGCAGCTGATTGGATTGATTAGTGGATAGCATGCTCAGCATGTTACTGGGAGACATAAATTTGAATCCCACTCATAACAAAACTAAATTTTTTCAGCTATTCCATGAGTCCCATCTCTACAGGACATCTCTTGTGATACTTTACTACTGAATTATCACAATTTATTTTCTCTAAAAAAAGGAGTTACATTTATGAAATATATAAGTAAAAAAACACAAAGTATTAACCAAAGTAGAATCAAAATAAAAGGAATAAAATTAAAAATCTGCAAATTGGGTTAGGATTCTGGAACAGATCAGGTAAGATTTATCCCACATGTATTTCTTATGAAAAATTCTTATCTAACCAATATGATTTCACCTTACACAAATTTTTTGAAGAATGCATCTATCATATTAGTTGGAGACTGGGGTATTTATTTTGATGTTAAAGGCTTACACTCTAAATTTATACCATATACAAATATACTATATATATTATAAGATTTCATAATTAAAATATTTTATGCAACATTTGTTGTAGTGCAATTCTCTTTTCTAAGTTATCTCATTAATATTGCACTTTACCAAATTTTTGCTTGGACAGGGAGAGTACACCCAAGTTCTGGGCTATACCAGTGTTGGTAGTGTTACTTTCAACTGTTTCCCATCAACAATAAATTATTTCTCTATAACATGGAACTATCAAATTCAGGAAACCATTACAAGCCAGCAATTTTTATCATGTCAGAGAAGAGGCATATATCAACATAGAGAGGAGGGGGAAAAATTCCTGTTTTATGTACATTAAAAAAATTGGATCATTGATTTTGAAGGTGGGTGGCACTAGTGCAATATTAATAAATTAATAATTAATCATATTGACTAAGAGAATACAACAAAATTAATGATTTCATTCAAAGGTCAAAGTTAATGTTCTTGCTCTGAAAATATTTTTCTCTTAATGTCTGAACAGGTCAAACCAGAACATTCTCTCACCATTGGCAAGTGGATTTTCCCAGTCTTCTTTATCAAGAAAATCCAAATGTTTGCAATAATAATCAAGACCATGCTTCCTGAATTTTACACTGCACAATGATGCAATGTGGAGGGGGATTATGAGAGGAATGCTGAAAAACAGCAAATTTTGAGTATCTTGAGGATAGAAAAAGCATCATGACAGTATTTAGAAAGTGCAAGTGAGTTAATTGAGACTGATTCAAGAATGGATGACATTGTGAATATGTTGACAAGAATACCAATTCCATACCTTGACCAGTGACTATGTCTGTTGGGAAATAAGATGCAATTTTTCCTAGTTTAGAGCTAGAAAGCAAAATAAGCTATTTGCTGAATTCATATTTAGGCATCAATATTCTGCTCAGCAGGATCAGATCCACCATTTTTTTAAAGGTAGCTATAAATTTATATCCTGGATTATATTACTAATAAATTTGAAAATAGATTAATGAAAGGTTAATAGTTAAATTAACTATTGGTTGGAAGTATTGCTTCTTTGTGTTAAGTAGAGATGGGAGTAATGATTATAGTGAAATAAAAAGAGTACTTTTATAAAATACTTTCAAAAGGAAAAAAATAATTTGCTGGCAATAGCTTTCCCAGAATAGAAAAACATTCAATTATACTTATACTTTGAGAAACATTACTGATTTGTGAATAAAACACATATAAATCTATTTACTGATAAAAAAATAATAGTTCTGGTACCATGAATCACATACCTATTTCTGGATAATTAAAACTGGATGTGAAACAACTCGTACTGCAAATTTACCAGTGAAAATATAGTTTTTTTTTAGTCTAAAGGACATGAGGTGAATACGATCAACACTATAAATTTTAAGTAATTACTCAGCAAGAGCTAAAGCAATTAACAAAGCCCTTGTGAATTGTGCCACACGCACGCACGCACTCACACACACACACACATACAAAATCTTCATGCAGCCATGGGTTACGGAGGTCCAACCAGACTAATTTTCCTCTCCAGACGCATCTCTTTTGAGCTACAACTGCTGCATTTGGCCAGTCTAGGCCAATTCTAGCAAGGTCCTGTTTTACATACACCAATGGGCTTGGAAAGGCCACCGTCCGTCGGATGGGACATTAAGCCGTGGCCTCATGTACAGGAGAGTCATACCCTGTGCACATTAAAAAACACACTGGATGGCCTTGACGGGAGGCTACCATCTGTCTCCCAACAGCAGTTCCAGTGAGTCCCCTCCCCCAACCTTCTCTGAGCATTCGGGGTCGATGCTGGGTTGTTGTTGGGTTGTTTTACCTCTGAGCGGCACTTTTTTGCACATCATGGGTTAAATGGCCAGGTCACATGGACCCCGAAGGCTCAGAGAAGGTTGGGGGAGGAGACCCACTGGAAGAGCTGTTGGGAGACAGATGGTAGCCTCCCGTCAAGGCCATCCAGCATGTTCTTTAACGTGCACAGGGTATGGCTCTCCCGCACACGGGGCCACGGCTTAACGTCCCATCCGACGGACGGCGGCCTTTCCAAGCCCATCGGTGTCCCCTACTGACTGTGGGCAGGGCGGGGAATTTTGCGGAGATAAATCTCAACGCTGACCCAGCTGGGACTCGAACCTGGGAACTACAGATTACGAGCCTGGTGCGCTATCGGGGTCGATGCAACCTGTCCATTTAGACCATTGTGTGGAAAAAAAGTACCGCTCAAAGGTAAAACAACCCAACCCTGTTTGACATTGTCTGCCCATTGCACCCTAGGATTTTTTCTGATACCCTTACATACTGTTCATAATCCTCTTTGCCAATCTGCAGCTAAGCATACAGGCAACATGGCCAAACCAATGGAGTCTCTCAGCACAATATGCTGCTCAAAGGAGGTTGATGACTCCTTCTAACCTTATCATTACTTACAAAGTCAAACCACTTAATGCCCAAGATATTGCATAAGCATCTAGAATTAAGGGCATCAAGTTTCTTGTTATCCTGCTTACAAAGGGTCCATGTTTCGTTACCATAACTAACCTTAGAAAGAACCAAGCTATTATACAACCTAATTTTAGTCTTTAGGTGAATACGCCTATTTTTCCATACTCTTCATGGATTCTTAAAAGTCCCAGTGGCAATCCCTATTCTTCTATTTATCTCATGCCACACATCACCAGTGTCTGTTACATAGCTCCCAAGATAATTAAATGGAGACACTTGCTCAATAGTAGAGCCATTCAAAGCAACTAAAGCACCATCTGCCTGACCAATTTTCAACACCAAACTATTACCAAACTTAACATCAACAGCCCTAATGAACAAATTCATCTCATCAACATCAGCAGCCAACAAGGCCAAATCATCTGCACAATCTAAATCAGAAATTTTGAAATCTCTAGACCATTTAAGGCCAAAATCTTTCCCTTGCAAAGAATTTCACATTACGTAATCAATAGTTAAAAAGAAAAGGAGACAAAATGCACCTTGTCTAACTCCACTAGCAATGTTAAACCGATCGCTGCAAGACGTACCAACTCTCACACATGACTAGTGTATTATAAAGAGCTTTCATTACACTAACTGACTTATCAGGTATTCCATATGATCTAACAATCAACCACAAATTATGTCGATCAACAGAGTCAAAAGCCTTTTTGAAATCTATAAAGCTAGCAATCACAGGTTTCTGAAACTCTAAACATTTCTGAAGAATCTGCCTAAGTGAAAATATTTGATTAATACATCCCCTACCACTTTTGAATCCACACTGTTCATCACACAGTTGTCCATCAACCAAATTCTTAATCTACTAAGTATAATCATGGAAAGAACTCTACCTGGAACAGAAAGTAAACTAATTCCCCGATAATTATCACAAGAACTGCGATCACCTTTTTTAAAAATTGGGACAATGATAGCTCTAGTAAAATCCTTAGGAGCACCTTTTATCATAAAAAATATTCAAAATTTCAGTCAGCCATGTGACAATACAAATGTTCCCAGCTTTAAGCATTTCAGTGGTGATTTCGCCCACCCCTGGGGATTTATGCAGCTTTAATGTAGAGATAGTCAATCTGACTTCAGAATGTGATATAGGGCCATCATTAAAGCCAGTAATGCATCCATCCTCATTCATCTGACTTCAGAATGTGATATAGGGCCATCATTAAAGCCAGTAATCATCAAACAAAGGGAGTAGAAATAATTACATTTAGAACATCTCTGAAATGCTCAGCCCACCTAGCCATGTTTATCTTTCAATCCCTGTGTACCTGTACGTTTCTTCCCACATAAAACATTAACAATCTGGTACAAGCCCCTACTGTTGTGCTGTCTAACTGCTTCCTCTGCTTTGTCAGCCAAGCCATCAAGCCAAAGATTCTTATCAACTGTTAATTGATCCTTTACACATTTATTAAGCTCGTTGTAATACCTTCTGTTAGCACTAGTAGGATGTTCATTCATATTAATCCTGCACTTTCTTCTTTCAGAAATAAGTTCCATAGCCTTATCACTCAAGCAATTTTGTTTCCTATGTTCTCTTTTACCCAAAAGAGTATTGTTGGTTTCAAGAAAAACCTGCTTAAATTGTTCCCATTCTTCCTCAACTTCAGCAATAAGCAAACCACGACTGTCATAATGACTAAGTATCATATCATGGTATGCTTTAGCTATATCTGGATCTTTCAAGACCTTCAGTATTGAAGGTAATTTTCTTAACTTTAGCACAACATTTCTTAAGCTTCAGCTGCCACACACTTTTGACAAGGTAGTGGTCAGACCCAATTTCGGCTCCCCTGTACGATCTAGTATTCCTAACTGAACTGGCCCATTTGCTGTTAATTAAAATATAATCTATCATATTCCTGTGCAACCCATCAGGTTAAACCCACGTATATTTATAAATGTCCTGATGTTTGTAGTATGACAAAAATTAGAGTAGAGGTACACAGTGCGGTAATTAAAATTAAATAGCTTTAAAGTTTGTAGTATGTTAGTTATTCGTAAACCATTAAGTTTACTTACCTATAGGAGACATTCCCCATTGTCATTGAAACTATCAATGCCAAAGGAACCTAAAACTCCTGCCTAAAGGTCAGAGTCAGTACCAACTTTAGCATTGAAGTCACCTAGCACAAGAGAAATATCTCCTTTCTTCACAGAATTCAAAATATACTGAAGCTGGCTGTAAAACGTATCCTTCTCGCTCTCATCAGAGTCCTCTGTAGGGGCATAACAACAAATGACATTCAAGTGTTTAATTTTTGTTTTAAATTTTGCTCTACGAAATCTTTCATTAATGCAGTCATATCCTAGAAGAATATCAGTAGCATGTCTGCTGAGAAGCAAACCTACACTTGGAGATGCTTTCCATCCTCTCTCCCTGAAAAGAGAAATTTAAAGTTATTTTTAAGTAGCTCATCTTTACCTGCCCATCTAGTCTCTTGCAAGCCTAGAATATCTAGGTTATAGCACTGGAATTCCTGCATGGGACATCAAGAGAATAATCTCTACGTAATGTCCTCACGTTCCTGCAGAGAGAAAATGATTAGTAGGATTTTTAAAGAAACTAGGTTTATTGAGATAGGTAGGGCCAACAATATCAAACAGCCCCCTGATCGCAGGCATGGGCAAAAACCTCTTCCTCCTCTGCTAAAGGCTGAAGCCATCAATGCTGATAGGAACTTCACGCACCTTTTCAAGTGGACTTTTTCACGAGCCATATTATATGGCCTACCTGAGACACATTACTCCAGTTTAGGATTGATGATGCCCAACTAGCTAAGTGAGGTTCAGGTATCTGCGATGGCCTCTGATCAGGAATATCCAGCAGCTGATATAAGGTATCCCATGTCTATGTTCACTTAGGGCTGGCAACCCAGAAGCAAACAGAAAACACAGTGGCAGATTCTCCCTCAATAGAGGCCCACCAGTGCAGCCAGCCCAGGATCCATAATCAAGCTCAAATCCATAAACAAGTCCAGTCTAGTATGTATAAATGGTCAACACCAGGATCCTGTGAAGTTGACCACTCCTCAGGAGGGTTGAAAAGAAAAAAGTGGCCATATGTCACCAGATCAGTAGGCCACACTGAACTGGCAGCCCTCCCCTTCTGTTCCCTTCCAAAAGAGAATATCTCTTTTGAAAGGTACTAACGGCCTGCACCACGAGAAGGCAGGGTTGGACATTAGGCGCTAGACCTGGCCTGTTCTGTGCATCATCACTGGGGATTTGTACACAGCTGTCCTTCCAGTTTATGCCTAGCTACCATTTACAGACTGAATTTAAAAAATTTACTATATCACGATTAAGCTGTGTGTAACAGCTTAATCGTGATATAGTAAATTTTTTAACTACTATTAGCTGTGTTTAAATTATTTATACAGACTGAATTCTGCCACCATCATCTTATTAGTCATTTAATAGATTTTAGCAAGCTCTACAAAAAAAAAACATCCAAGCCTAAAGCTTTTTGAAACTTTATGATGATTTTTGAGGGATCAACCATGAAAATGCAGTTCAAAAAGCCTGCATTATGCAGCCATGAATGCTAAACTGCATCATAGTACCAATAAATATTAAATTTTAAGCTTTTATATACATATATTAAAAACAGACATTTCAGAGGTCCTAAATAATGTATTTTTTAATTTATCTCTCAACTAGATGCATCAGGAAAAAAAAAACTTTGTTTTTGTTCAAACTGCCATTAGCACAATTCATATTGCGCTATTCCCATTAAGGGTATAATATACTATACTGAATTAATTGATTTGTTTACCTCTAGTTCACTTATCTGCATTTACAATCAAGCAAAGTCAGACGCAAAGGAATTTTTTTTTATTGCAGGATTTCAGTGATTTGCATGCAAGTACACCTGTATATGTTTTTCCTTCATTTTAAGATATTTCGCATTTAAAACTGTTTCAATGTTCCTAAATTACTTTTATCTACACTGCTCACAAAAATTAGGGGATATTTCATCGCTTCATGTTCATTATGAAAATATCCCCTAATTTTTGTGAGCAGTATATTATCAGATTTATTTTACAACAGGAATACAGAGAGAAAAGATTATATTCCTTTCATTATGTAATAGTGATAATCAAAAACGGCTGGTTTTAGAGTTTGAAGCTTTCTGTCCATGTACCAGCCTGTACAGATACATTTTTGAATTGTGTTGGTAAGTACTGAAGTTTCTTTTTGTGTTTTACTGATTTCTTGTTAAGCTATAATTTTTTAAAAGATAGTTTTGAAAAAGATATATATATATCCAGAAAAACTACTATTTTTTTCCTGGAAATATTTTGTTGATTCTAGTAGATTAAGTTTTAGGCTTTATTGATTCACAAGTGGAATATCAATTCCAAGTGATATAATATTGGTGATGCAAATATTTTTCCTTTTCTACTTCTAGATTTATTTATATTGCTTCTCAAATATATAACTGCAATTAGAAAGAAAAATTATTTGAAACTTTACTAAAAATTATATCATTAGGTACACATGACCTCAAATGGCAACCTTAGAAGGTATCTGATAAAGACACAACAAAAAGTTCAATTTTTAAAAGCCATGATATTTTAGTACTATTGGTGACCTTCACAGCATTACGTGGGTGACATTTTAACATCAATATATCAATAAATATTTTGTGGAAATTTTATCAAAAACTATGTTTAACTCATTAATAATGCTAATTAGAATGAAGAGATTTTATTATTTACATCTTACTCAGCATAATATAAAAAGAAATAGTTGCCTCCCGTTGATCATAGATGGCGCCAAAAATCATCGGTGAAAAGTTAAAGTCTTAAATTAGTGGAAAAAAGATGTGCTGGCATTAGTTCAATTGACAAGAATACCTCTGGTATGTTTATGGGCACGTGTAGTGTCGTGAGACGGAGCACGTGCTTTCCCCATGGGGAATTCGGGACCCACTCCCCACCCCGTATTAACCAGAGGTATGTTTATGGAGAGATGCGTGTTCAAGTCCCGTATGTCAGCGAAATTTTCTCCACAAAATATTTATTCTATTTGAATGATTTTTGCTTAATAGAATTGTAGCTTCATAAAATCAAAATATTATTTCCCAAAGTAATCACAATATCTAGCACCTACTATAATTAATCTTTCTATTCAGATGCATTATAATTATTTTTTCCCATTGATTTTTTAAAATATATATTTTACTTACACTGCTAGATGCTTTATATTTTTTTTGCTACAATGACTTTTAAAAAGCCCTATTAAAACATAACTCATTCTCTTTTAATATTTTATTTTCATAAAGTCCAGAATTAAATGTTAATTATTTAGGCATATAACATGTCATAATTCCTTTCATTACTTATTTGGCAAAAAAAGTTAATTTTTTTTCTGACTAAGCACAGTTGAAAAAAGCCTGGCCACCACCAGGTATAATTCAGTTTTTCAGGCCTGGCATGGTAAGAGTTAGAGATAAATTATAGATGAGCTTGCCCATAGTTACTGAACCTGGTCAGCCAGAACCAATCTAACAATTGTTGAGCCTGAACCCAACACCTCGTAAGACAAAGAGAAATGCATGTCACTAATCATTTTACTCGTACAGTGGTTAAATCCACATGAAAAGTTTGCCCCAAAAACATATGTCAATTCCTTTACTTCATTAACAGCTTTCCACCCACTACTCCATTTGCAAAGTAGGTGATGGCAGCACCCCCAGATATTTTGTACATTTTTTGAAGGATCCCAACCAACTGAACCACAGGGAAACTGAGAATTTCTGCCACCAATGACATCACACGTCCATCCACCCACCTGTCCAGTTATTCGCTCACCCAGAATTACACTATTATATAATATGATTAATTCTAACCATTTTATGACAAAATTAAAATGCTAATTGCAATTAAAATATTATAAATACTAGTAGCAGAAACTGGAAGTTCATGGGTACATCATTATATACACAATGAGCCATTCATTTATTACAGATAGAAAATATGTAAAAAATAATCAAAAGTGGCATGATACGTATTTTAATCACTAAAGACTAAACAAAAGGTTGAAATTTAAATTTAAGAAAATTATATTTTCATTTATCTTTTTTACAATTACAAGAAATAGTTTAAATTCAAATTATTATGAGCCAAAGCCCACTCAAAACCATCAATGTCGAGTCCAAACTCATCTCTAGTAAGGGTTAAAATCCGTATAAAGTGTTTCACATTTATCCATTTTAGCATTGAGTTGTTTTACCTCTGAGCGGCCTGTTTTGTACACACTGGGCTAAATGGCCAGATCACAAGGACCCCAAAGGCTCAGAGAAGGTTGGGGAGAGGGGATCCACTAGACAGCTATTAGGAAACAGATGATAGCCTCTGGTCAAGGTCATCCAGCATGTTCTTTAACATGCACAGGGCATGGCTCTCCCACATACAGGACAAGGCTTAACATCCCATCCGACAGATATTGGCCTTTCCAAACCCATTGGTGTCCCCTACTGACAGTGGCAGGACAAGGAGCCTTTGGAGATAAATCTCAATGCTGATCTAGCTGAGACTCAAATCTGGGTATTGCAGATTAGCTTTGGTAGGTAAAACAACACTGGTTATGGTTTCAGCTTGTAATGAACTGGTTTTTTCTTCATTATTTTTGCAAAATCACAATCTATTTTATTTTCAGTTTTTGGCTTTGTTAGGGATTTTACACTAGCCCCTGAAAAGAGTAAGCCAACTGTATCACTATCAAATATACATCACCACTCTGAAACTCTGATATGGAATTTAAAAAAAAAAGAAACTATTGAGTATTATAATGCTATGAAAAGGAGGGTTGACTCTAAACCTGGGGTTGGAAACCTTTTTTAGGTCAAGTTCCAAAACAACAAAAAACCAACAAATTATAATCTTTATTCAGTCAAGAGCCATAACAGGAAAAATGAAACCGCAGATTATTTTATTTACAAAAATAAAACTAATGTATAATTTTAAAATAGGTGTATTCAAGTGTATACAAGAAAACTATTGAAAAGAACTATTAAAAAATCTGCCATTCATCAGTGCGACTTTTGTGTTACAGTCTTCTTGACCAACTTACTCAAATTTGGAGTGTATTTAGAGAATTTGAATGGCTTCAGTGCTTTCAAACTATCGTCTGCCAACCTGCTCTAGTGCTTATTTTAATGAAAATCATTAAAAATTTTTCAGAGTTGAATGCTGAACTAAAAAGTGTCAAGAGCCATTATTTAGAGTGCTCAGAACAGCCAATTCCCGACCCCTGCTCAAGACAAAATGGTTTCAGACTGCACTTGCAAAACAAAAACTAACCAGTGGCACTCTGCAGTTTTTCTGAACTATCTCAACATTACTGGTGTGATGGCAATATTCATTTGCCTCACTTGCACACTTAGTGCAACATCAAGGCAATAAAAGAGGAAAGTGTTTCTGGAGTCAGTGGAATTCCTTTCACTGCAGAGATAAACAGATCACACTCTGGCCTACAACCATTGTTTGGACACTGAAACAAATTACTGGAGTTCCAAGCACTTCAAACAAAACTTCACTTTCCATAGCAACAGAAAAATACTAAAATTTGTTAACCCAAATTACAGCATGTATGCAGTTTGGCATAGATTCCACAAGGTGTTGGAGTGCCTTTATATCTACAGCATAGCGGGTGTTGATCAGACAGTCCTTTAACTGACTCGGATTTGACGGAAGAGGACTTTGGCTCCTGGATCTGTTTTTCTAACATGTCCCATACATTCTCAATAGGGTTCAGATCCAGGCTTTTGTGGTGGACAGGGAAGATAGTGGAAGTCGTCACGCTCGCCGAACCACTACTGAACACAGCTTGCGCAACGGACAGTAGCATCGTTGTCCATGAAACAGCTGTCACCTAATGGATAAAAAGTCAACATTGCAAGATGGACTTGATTGGCAATAATGTTCAGATAATCCTTGGAGGAAATCTGACTTTCCAGCAATATCAGGGCATCCATTCCATACCAACACCATGACACCACAGTGCCTGTTGCCAGTTGTGTTCACAAGGCAAGCTGGGTCCATTGCTTTATGGGGCTCCCACCAAACACTCTCCCTACCATCGGTACAGAACAAAGTGTACTGCGACTCATCGGAACAGAATAGGGTGGGGGTGGCTCAGTCGGTAGCACGCCAGGCTCCTAATCTGTAGTTCCCAGGTTCGAGTCCCAGCTGGGTCAGCGTTGAGATTTCTCTCCACAAAATTCCCCGCCCTGCCCACGGTCAATAGGGGACACCGATGGGCTTGGAAAGGTCGCCGTTCGTCAGATGGGACGTTAAGCCGTGGCCCTGTGTGTGGGAGAGCCATACCCTGAGCACGTTAAAGAACACGCTGGATGGCCTTAACGGGAGGCTACCATCTGTCTCCCAACAGCTGTTCCAGTGGGTCCCCTCCCCCAACCTTCTCTGAGCCTTCGGGGTCCATGTGACCTGGCCATTTAGCCCATGGTGTGAAAAAAAGTGCCGCTCAGAGGTAAAACAACTCAACCCATCGGAACAGACTTTTTTCCAGTCTTCCAGTGTCCAGTCAGGGTTTTCCTGACACCACTGTAGACGAACTTTCCGGTTCTTTGCAGAAATCAGTGTTTTTCCGTATAGGCATGCTAATATCGATGCTCTTCAATTCCCTGAGCATAGTTCACTGAGATATGGGTCAGGAAGAGCCTTCATTGAATGCTATGGTCAATTGCTGCACACAGGAAGCCTTCTCAGACAACAACGATCTCGTTCTTGACAGATTTTTCATCACACCACACTTATGCCACTTAGACAAGCATGTGGGTATTTTTCCACTAATTAAAAACCTGAGATATCTTTTGAGAAACCAGTCGGCTCTACTGTTTTTAGAATTGTGGCTCCATTCAAACAGGCACCCACAATAAGACCTTTATTGAACCCCGAAAGATCCTTTGTTCTTCCCATTGTGATCAACACTACTGACAAGCGAAAGTCTTAAATAGTTGGCTAGATCATGTGGTGATGCACATGACCATGTATTTTGCATATACGCTGCGCAAGTGACATTATGTACATCTGCATAAAGGTTTCTAATTCACTTATAGCAAGGGAAACTGAACAAAATAAAGGAAATAATCTCTTTGTCATAAAATGTGAAGACTATAGGGTCATTCCACCTCAAATCAACCAAAATTTTGGAAAAAGTTCACCACCCATCACAGATTTCAATGAACTCTGGCACAAATGTTAGTACACATAAGATGTCAAATTGTCCAAAACATTTTGAGTCAAAAATATTTTACTAAGGAGTTATAATCGTTTAACCTAAATGGAAAATATACAAATTGTGATTGTGACAAAAGGTTTTTCTTTTTTGTCTTTGCTTCTATGGTAGATGAGACCAAACTTGGTGTACTGAACTGAAACTTTGTTGCCTTATTAATTCATCAAAAAACATATTTCAAAAATATAAAATTTGAAAAAAAAGTGATGTGGCTCCAAATATAAAAAATTAAAACTGACATATGTTGTACATGATACTCTGTAGAACCATTGAACGTAATTTGGAGTATGGTCATTTTCTTTGATCATCATCCTCAAGCAGCCATGGGCTACGTAAGTCCAACCAAAATGTGCAATTTAGTTCTCCAAGCATATTTGTCCTGAGCTACATCTGCTGCATCTGGCCACTGCATACCAATTCTAACAAGGTGGTTTGACATTGTCTGCCCACTGCAACCTAGGTCTCACCCTCTATCTGAAGCCTTTAGGCACACTGTTCATAACCCTATTAACTAATCTATAATTATCCATATGGGCAACATGGCCAAACCAGTGGAGTCTCTCTCTGCACAATATACTGCTTAAAGGAGGTTGCTGACACCTTTGCCTAACCTCATCATTACTTACAATGCCCAACATACTGTGTAAACATCTAGAATCAAAAGCATCTAGTTTCCTGTTCTCTTGTCTACAAGCAACCAAGTTTCACTACCATAACTAACCCTAGAAAGAACCAAACTATTATATAGTCTAATTTTAGTCCATAGGTACATACACCTATTTCTCCATATATTCTTAAAAGTCCCAACAGCAATCCCTATTCTTCTGTTAATCTCATGCCGCACATCACCAGTATCTGTTACATAGCTCCCAAGATAATTAAACTGACACCTGCTCAAGACTACAAACATTCAGATTAACTGAATCACAGCCTGCCTGACCAATTTTCATTATTTTAGTTTTCTCTCTGTTTATAACCAAACCTACTCTACTGCAAGTCTCATCAACAGCTCAAATAAGAGTTCATCTCAGCAACATTTGCCAAAAGGGCTAAATCATCAGAATAAACTAAACCAAAAATTTTTGTATCTCCAGACAATTTAAGGCCAAAATCTTTCCCATGTAGTGAATTTTGCATAACATAATCAATAACCAAACTAAAGAGAAAAGGAGACAAAATGCACCCAAGTCAAACACCAGAAGCAATGCTAAACCAATTACTACAAACCCTACCAACTCTGACACATGACTCAGTGTTATTATAGAGAGCTTTCATTATAGTAACTAGCATCCCTATTATCCTGTATTGACTGATCAAAATGCTATTTTGATCTTCTAGAACAATAATAAAACAGCTTGGACAGTGATTGTTTAAGTTAATTAACTTGTCTGGTATACCATATGATCTCACAATCAACCACAAATTGTGATCAACAGAGTTGAAAGCCTTTTTGAAATCAACAAAGCTAGCAACCAAAGGTTTCTGAAACTCTAAACATTTCTCAAGAATCTGCCTAAGTGAAAATATCTGATCCACACATCCCCTACCACTTCTAAATCCACATTGCTCATCACGCAATTGACTGTCAACCAGATTCTTAATTCTATTAAGCACAATCATGGAAAGAAGTTTACCTGGAACAGAGAGTAGGCTGATACCCCTATAGTTATCGCAAGAACTGCGATCACCTTTTTTGAAACTGGGGATAACAATAGCTCTGGTAAAAATCCTTAGGAACCATGCCTTTATCATAAAAGATATTCAGAATTTCAGTCATCCAAGTGGTAACCGAAACACTCCCAGCTCTAAGCATTTCCGTAGTAATTTCATCTACACCTGGGGATTTATGTAGTTTAAGTTTAGAAACAGCTAAAATAACTTCAGATTGTGTTATAGGGCCAACATTAAAGCCAGTAATGCATCTATCATCATTAAAAACAATGGGAGTAGAAGTAACCGCATTGTTTAGAACATCACTGAAATGCTCAGCCCACCTAGCCATCACAGAAACCTCACCTTCTATAACTTTACCTTGTTTATCCTTCAATCCCTGTATACCTGTCCGTTTTCTACCATACAAAACATTAACTATCTGG
This sequence comes from Ryuthela nishihirai, assembly GCA_038380435.1. Classification (NCBI taxonomy): domain Eukaryota; kingdom Metazoa; phylum Arthropoda; class Arachnida; order Araneae; family Heptathelidae; genus Ryuthela; species Ryuthela nishihirai. Next base: position 26,059,515 of record JAWZYU010000015.1, read on the forward strand.
TACAGCTCTTTGCTGTTGTGCTTGTCTAACTGCTTCCTTGGCTTTGTCAGCCAAGCCATCAAGCCAAAGATTCATATCAGCAGGTAATTGATCCTTTACACATTTATTAAGCTCTCTGTAACGCATTCTATTAGGACTAGTAGGGTATTTATTAAGGACATTCCTGCACTTTCTTCTTTCTGAAATAAGCTCAAGTGCCTTATCACTCAAATAATTTTTCCTCCTCTGCTCCTTTTTTCCTAAAAGAGTACTGTTAGTTTCCGAAAAAGCCTGCTTAAAACGGTCCCATTCTTCCTCAATTTCAGTAGTAAGTAAACCATGACTATCATAATGACTAAGTAACCTATCATGGTAAGCTTTAGCTGTAATTGGGTCTTTCAGAGCTTCAGAATTAAAGGTAAATTTTTTAACCTTAGCACAACACTTTTTAAGTTTAAGCTGCAAGATATTTTTAACAAGGTAATGGTCAGATCCAATTTCAGTTCCCCTATATGACCTGGTATTCCCAACAGAACTAGCCGATTTGATGTTAATTAGCATATAATCAATCATATTCTTATGCCGCCCATCAAGTGAAACCCATGTGTACTTATGTATGTTGCAGTGTTTATAATAAGTGTTATTTATTCAGAAACCATTGACTTTACTTACCTGTAGGTGACAGTGCCCATTGCAGCTACTAATACCAAAAGGGCCTATCACCCCTCCCTAAAGGTCAGAGTCAGTACCAACTTTGGCATTGAAGTCATCTAAAACAAGGATAATATCACCTTTCTTGACAGAATTAAAAATATTACGAAGTTGTCTGTAAAACCTCTCCTTCTCATCCTCGTCCTCAGTGGGGGCATAACAGCAGATAACATTCAAGTCTTTAACGCTTGTCTGAAATTTTGATGTAAGAAACCTTTCATTAATGCACTCGTATCCTAGAAGAGCATCACTAGCGTGTCTGCTGAGAAGCATACCTTGGTGATACTTATTATCTTCCCTCCTTGAAAAGAGAAATATAAGTTTATTTCTAAGAATCTTACCTTTATCTGTCCATCTGGTCTCTTGCAAGCCAAGAATATCTAAATTATAATGGTGGAATTCTTGTGTGAGGACATCAAGAGAAATAAGCACAGTACAGTCCTGACATTCCAACTACCTATGGAGAGAAAATGGTTAGTGGGATGTTTAAAAAAACTGTTTATTGGGAGAAGGAATGCCAACAAGCCCACAACAAGCCAACAGCCACTAATTGCAAGCATGGGGCAAAGACCAGTTCTCCCACCACTAAAGGCTAAAGTCATCTACACTGGAAGTCTTCTTCCAATGTAGAATTTGATGATGCCAGTAGAAGCAAAGAGTTCAGATGCCTGCGATGACCTCTGCTCAGAATTATCCACCAGCTGATAAAACATATCCGGCGAATCTATTCATTTGGAGCTGTCAACCCACAAACAGAAAACACAACAGAAGATTTTCCCTCCACAGAGGCCCACCAGTGCAGCAAATTCAGGATCCATAATCAAGCTCAGATCCTTATTTCAGTCCAATCCAGTAGGTTTATATGGTCAGCACCAGGACCCTATGTGGTTGACCACTCCTCAACAGGATATGAAAAAAAAGAAAAGTAGCCATAGTTGATAACGAGAAAAAAAATATTGAATTTGTACCAAAGTTATCGCTAATGATGCTCGCTTCAGGGGACCACACTGATATGTTATCAGGTCATTATGGGTTCTTATCCCACCAGGGCCCCACTCAGCTAAAGACAATTGATTCTGATAGCACTTTTTTGCACACAAAGGTCAAAATGAACAGGTCACAAAGACAGCTATTGGGAGACAGATGGTAGCCTCCTGTCAAGGTTATCTAGAGTGTTCTTTAATGTGCACAGGGTATGGCTCTCCAGCATATCAGGCCACAGCTTAACATCCCTTCCAACAGACAGCAACCTTTCCAAGCCCAACAGTGTCCCCTACTGACCATGGGCAGGGTGAGGAGTTTTGCAAAGATAAATCTCAACACCTGCCCAGCTGGGACTTGAACCTTGGAACTACAGATTACGAACCTGGCATGCTTACGACTGAACCACCCCTGCCCCGATAATTAGAGAATCTACCAGAGATTGATTGTGGAAAATACTTTTCTGACACATCAAACTTATTATATAATTAAAAGTAATTCTGAACAAACAAATGGACAGGGGACAAATATGTGTGACATTATAGGTGGCAGAAATTGGCAGTTTCCCCATGGTTCCACAGCTGCTTGAGCAATTGATCCCAAATTTCATGGGGTGGTACCACTTATTTCTAATCCTGTTGGGGTAACAGTTCAGTAACTGCCATGAGTGGGAGTGATCCCTCAAAAAGTATTTGAAATTTTTGGGGTTGCTGACGTCACCTACCTTGTGACTGGATGTAGTGTAGTGTAGTACACACATGTAGGATACCCTACCTTGTGACATTGCAAGTAGTAGGTGTGGAAAGAAAGCTGTGAATGAATTTATCAAAAGACATGTGACTGGTGCCAAACTTATAGGTGGGATTTAATTGTGACTGAGTAGTACAGAGGAAAGCTGTGAATAAAATTGTCAATGGGAAAAGTTATCAATACGTTTCATGCCAAACTATTGGAATAGGCTTAATTAGTATACAGGCTCCTGTCAGACCTCTGTGGCAAGCAGCTGCTTGAGGGGGTATTTATTTTTTTTATTTTTTTATAGTATACAGAAATTCATGATGCTAAACCATTTTTTATTCCTTCATATTTATAGACCATTAAAATCTTTAATACAATAATTATTTTATTTCAAAATTAAATTTTTAAAGTTACTTGGAACTAAAAACATCAGAAATGAGAGGTAGAAACTGAAAATTCTTGAGTAACATTGGTGTAAGTGCTAAGAAACATTCATTACAGAAAACACAAAAAAAAAGGTTGAATGGTACTTATTTTTATATTAATAAAAACTGATTGAAAGGTTGAAATTGCAATCAAAAGAAATTATTTCAATATTTTTTTCTTGTAATTACGAGAGATCAGAATTTAAATTATGATTGAGCTGAAAGTTGTCAATACTATCTTGAGCATGCTGGGCCAAGGTAGATTCAAGGGCTAGGCCATGGCATTCCCCTTGAGAGCTTACTCAATTAAATTTTAAAGTATCTTGCTTTGTGCAATCTCTATTATTCATATACTTTCTAAGTTTTTTTTTTACATCTCTATTGGTGTATGAACAATCTATTAATCTTGGTTATACCAAGTTTGACACAATGTGTCATAGTGGAGACTACAGGAGCCATAGACTAGCTGATTGTACACTGCTTCGGTGTGCAATGCAAACTCTTCACATTTTTTCGTTTTTTGTCTTATTTTTGGGAAAGGGAGGAGGTAAAATTTATCCTAAAAATTATTTATATGTGAAAAGTATAATAAAAATTTTCATTTTTATAGCCTTCCCCTTGTAAATATTTCAGGTCTACCTGTGCAGTCCAGGTTCAGTTCATCAAAGAACTAGCCTGAATTATTAATAATAAAATAATATTAATTGCAACACTTACAAATGACTTCTATTGTGAAATAATGTTTCAGTTTTAATTAATGCATTAATGCTACACATTACTAAATGATTATTGATACTTTTGGCTAAAACTAGAATATTTCGTGTTGACTATTACCTTATCATTACGTTTTCCACATATTATGAGACTATCTCTACTCACCCACAATGGCAAACTTTGCTCTCGTAACAGTGAGTTGAAAGAAACTTTATTACAAATTTCCAATTATGCAAATTAATTAGTAGCTAAAGGAGTCAATGACATACCCAGGGAGGCAGGAACTAATAGGTCCTTACCCCCCCTCCCCCCCGACACACACATAAAATTCCATTGTCTTACACAAAATCTCACACTTGTCGATCTGTTTGAAATCCAAAGCAAGTTTTTTTTTTTTTAATTTCATTTTAGCCTCATGTTATATGATCAACACTAAAAATAAATTTAACCCTTTGCACTCCATAGGTGCCATTACGGCAACATACTAATACTATTTAACAACTCCAATGGAGTCGTAGTGGCAACCCAAACAATAGGTCTATTGTTTATTGAAAAAAGGTTCTAATACCCTTTTTGAGCAGATACAAACATTGTCACATCAGTTCTACACATTTACTATTGCTGTTCGATCGTGTACGTTGCATTGCATATTACATATTGTAATTTAAATTTTTTTTTACGACAATGGATAAAGATTTGGATTTTAGTGAAGATGAGTTCTTTTTTTTTTTGGCATATGTAGTGATATAAATGAAACTTCTATGGGAACAAGTGATACTGAGAGTTCTAGTGACGAAACAGATTTCATAGGACATAAAAAATGGAAAGTGTGTGTCCTTGAGTCATCTAGTAGTAGCACAAGTGTTTCTACCATGGATGAGCCGCAAGAGCATGAATGGGTTGATATAACAGAGAAGAAAGATCATCTAGACATTAAATAATTATAAAATATAAAAAATTTTGAATAAAGATCTTCATATTGTCATAAAAAGATAATAAAAAACATATTTCTATTAGTTGCATGTCATTTATATATCATTTTTTCTTTTTTATAAAAATTTTATAAATAGCATCAATTTTTTTCTTAAAATTGCTTAAAATTCTTTGGAGTTACTGGTATGTCATACTAAAAAAATATCTGGAGTGCAAAGGGTTAAACTAAAAGGATAACATATTGCCTAAAGCAAATATGGGATGCTCATTTTTAGAGAAAGTTTTTCACTTTTTGAAAGTTTTCTACCTACATTATGCACCATACATACATTTTATTATCCTTTATGGTGGCATCTACTGGGATGAACACTGTAAACTATAGACAAACCTCTATCCAACCCAAAAAGAATTTTTCATTCATCTCAGGAAACAAAAAAATTGCACTTTCCCACAAACATGGGTTTTAAGTTTGGAAAAGACAAATCCTAATTTCTCTTTAGTACCTATATAACTCAAAGAGAAGTTTTCATTTTATCTCTAAAACAAAGAAGTTGTGTCTAGTGATGGATGGACAACAAAGTGAACACAACAGCCTACTTGTTTTTTCTTGAAAATGAGCTAAAATAATGTGAATACACACAAAGCATTTCAAATATAGTTGGGTTAATAATATATTGCTAATACAGTCATGTGAAGTATCATTGTCATCAGAAATAATATTATCTTGAAGCAGATTAAAGCCAACAGCCATTCCAAAGTAAAAACAGTAGTGATATACAATATCCTTAAAAAAAACACAAATAAGCAGCAAGCTAAAGTATAATTCAAAGAATATCAAAATGGACATACCAAAAATCACAGCACCAACAAACTTTCTTAAAATTCATAAAAAATTTATAATTTACCAAAATAAAAAAACAATGCTCTAAAAAGAAACCTTTCAACTTCTTTTACCTTGAAAGCTACTGTTTGGCCAACATGGAATGGAACACAAAAAAAATTTTCTAAAACCAACAGCAAGAAATTAGGAATCTCTACTTGAATGACAACCTCATTGCAACAAATAGCATCAGTATGATGGCAAAAGCACAGGTGCAATCACAGACCTAACAATAGTTCAACACAAATAACTAGTGTTCTTGAAGATAGCTAGTTATACAGCAGCTAAAACTAAGTTTGCTATGATATTCTGGCGATGTATATTAAACTCGGTCCCAATACAGAGAACCAGTAGACTGTGACTATTTCTAAAACAAAAGGGGCTCATTATGCATTAATGATACAAACTATTTCATGGCATACAAAACTGTGATAACAAATGTGTCACCCATATATATATGGACACAATGCCACTCTGAAAACCTGTATTTTTGGCAATTTTTAACTAATGTGCTAAAGTTTAAGCAATATGTTGAATTATACCATTTGTGTACCTTAAAAGAAAATCATAGTCAAACAATAAACAAGTATTTAACCTAAAAATAACATATAGGTTGTTTTACCCTAAAAAAACATTTTGCTAAGTACATTACAGACTATTATCATTAGTACCACAACATTAATAATACTTTCAGTTGTTCTGATATATACCTTATCGCATAATGTTTTTACTTGATTTTCTGTTAACTGCCTGCATTCATTCAACTGTTCAATCCAGGAATCCAACTCTTTCAACACTGCTTTTTCTTCTGTTGACATTTCTAACTTAACTGGTAAAACATACAAATCCTGAAAATTTTACTTAATCGAAAAAGTGAAATTTATTCTTTCACACTCTCCAAATTTTAGCATTAGTCTCAATGAAAACACTACAAAAATTGCAACAAAACTCAAATCTTCCCCAATACGAAAGATTTTTCACAAACAGCCCACTAGAATACGTATAAGGCAGTGTTGCCAACCTCTCTAATAAAAAACATGAAGAGTTAATTTCTCAATTTCTCTAAAGTTCAACTGTTTTCGATTCTAAGAAAGATATCGCAATTCTATACTTTTTTCCCCCTGCTAAAAAGAGTGGCCAACTTTAGAGGGTCCGATGCGTGCTGACCATTTATACCCACTGGACTAGTTAATAGCCTGATAATGAATCAAGGAATCACTGCACTGGTGGGTCTCTATGGTGGGTCTCTGCATTCTGTGAGCTTGCCATACTTAAATCATAATTTTATATCTGCTGATGGATAATCCTGAGCAAGGAGTATAGAAAAGAACGGAGAGGCCCTAAATGAGTTTCGCCGTAACAACAGGTGAAGCATACGACGGCCAAATGTTTATACCCATAAAAACTGTGCCAAATATATGTTATCTATCAAGTTAGTTTTTTAATTGTCTATAAATGATGAAAAAAATACTCGTTTTTGAAATATTATTAAATGTTATGATAATAGTCAAATTAAATAATACGTTAAACTGATATAGATATGTAAAATACACTTAGAAAGCATAAAATATTTCATTACAGAGAAAGGTGAAACTTTTGAGACCTACAGAAGAAAAGGATTTTGAAACATAAATTTCTATTATAAAAATAAACAGAAATATTTTACAGCATAAAATGTTGGATAAATATTTTGGAAAGAACTTATCTAACAATATTGTTTTCTTATTTCATTCCGTTTTTTTTTTTGAATGATTCTATTTATTTAAGCTATTTTCCGTAACCTTCAGTTATGCTGCCGCTATTTTACTTTGAATACCACCCGTTTTCTATTACCGGTGTACGGAGGTATCGATCACGGATTTGACAGGAACCAAATTTGACCTTCCCCGCGCCCAAAGTACATATTAGACTTCAAGTTTTAAATGTAGAAATAAAATTAGACTATTTATGCTTGAGATAAATCTAAAATTATAATATTACTCTTACAGATTATCGTCATAATTGCAAAACAAATGAGAAAAAGTTGTTTTAATGTAGAAAAAAATCTTATGTATAACTGTTTGACGCAGTCTTCAAATTGGGCGACCGGTACCCTAGTGGTATCCATGACGTCATGGTGCCGCACACAAAGCACAACATACTACGGCCAAAGATCGTCTGAAACACTATCCTACCTGGCCGCTTGGCGGGCTGAATTTCTTATGGCAATACCGACATCGATAATTCATATTTAGAATTGTCTAAGATCGTTTAATGAAATATCATGTTAAATGAAATGCAAACAAACGTAACTACATGATTCTTTTCTTTTCACAGTGTTAAAATTTAAATTTAGCACAATGGAAATCGCCTTTAAATTTCCGAAACTGATTTCACAGTAATGTATTACCTTGTATAAATTAAACAGATTAACATATTGCATTCATTGCAACGTACTATTCACGTATTGAGCGATATTCCTTGTATTTTTCTGGGCGATCTGCAGATGGATTTCTTAGACACACGGTTAAATATTCTTAGATAATCTAATTTCGTTACTGCAAAAATTCCATACAACTCGTTGTTGAGGCTCTGGTGATGGGAACAAGCAAATGGCCGTCGAGTAATGAGCAGATGCTTCACGAATTCCTTTAAAGAACGTTTCCTGTTCTTCTATATTCCTTGCCTCCTCCCTTTCTTTGGTTGTTTGACATCGCCAATCCTCACCTGAAGTAAAGTTGTACCGCTTTAAAATTACGTTAGTAAGCACCTGCTGAACAAAAATAAGGTGTGATTAATCTGTGAAGCAAATATTATTTAAATAGGAAAAGTGGGTAATTCTAGTCCCCAACTTATATCCGTGTGTTTAAAAAAAATGCTAATTAAGTCCAACGACTTAGAATACATCGACTGCTCATATCACTGCTTTCAGCGCCACCAATACGTGATTTCCGGAAACTTCGCATCGATGACACTAGGGTTGGGTTGGATTGTTTAACCTCTGAGCTGCACTTTTTTGCACACCATGGGCTAAATGGCCAGGTCACAAGAACACTGAAGGCTCAGAGAAGGTTGGGGGAGGGGACCCACTAGAACAGCTGTTTGGAGACAGATAGTAGCCTCCTATCAAGGCCATCCAGTGTGTTCTTTAGCATGCACATAGTATGGATCTCCCGCATGTGGGGCCACAGCTTAATGTCCCATCTGACATCGGCCTTTCCAAGCCCATCGGTGTCCCCTACTGACCATGAGTAGGGCGGAGAATTTTGCTGAGATAAATCTCAACACTGAGCCAACCGGGTGACACTAGGGCAACTCGTTGACAGCGTGCTTCAGCTCCTTAGGATAGCGTTTGTATCTGTGACTTTAATTTTATATGATATTTAGATTTATAAAACACCTTAAACTGTGAGAAAAATGCAGCAATCATGCTGTGCGATTAATTGCACCAGCAGATAATAGAAAAGATAATGGAATTACCTTCAATGGTATGCAAAAGCAATTTATATTTACTAATATTTTACATATGAGAATCAATGTTCACTATAGAGTAAATACACAGATAACATTTAGATATAAAATTCAACAATTGTTCATCTGAAAAAATTATTGCTGTCCTGCTCTGATGGTCCACCCATTCACTTTTACTTTTCCTTAACCAGTTTTACTTTATTTACGTTATATTTATCATTTTGGGGATTATTTCATTTTTGGACTATATCACAATTCTCTTTTCCAAGCCGCAGAAGGAGTTGCGCAAGCGCAACTCCGACTTTTGATTGTTAGACGCTAACGCACGCGTGTAGGACACGACCTCTCATGCTTCATAGCTAGCGCGACCTCCTCCATCACTAATATTTGGAGAACTTTCAAAAAAATTGCATCACTTAAAATCCAAACAGCACCTTGGGCAAAATTAATGTTCCAACATTCCCTATCTGGCAAAGAATTGGCAAACAGATTTGCCTCTAACCTTACATTCTCAAAACAACCAACCATATTGACAACAGATGATGAAACACTACGTAATAATATGCAAACACAGACAAACAATCTCATACCTGCTCTTGAAATGGAAATTACTTCAAATGAGCTAGAAAATGCCATTAAAAAGCTAACAAGCAAAACATTAACAGGCCCAGATAAAATAATCGATAAATTCTTGAAATCACTACCAAAAACCTGGACACACACACTTTTAAAAATATTCAATAACATCTGGAACACTGGATCAATTCCAAAAGAATGGCTTCACTCATACATTATTTTCATCTTAAAACCTGGCAAAACTGCTAATAACTTTGACAACTACAGACCAATAACCCTAACATCAAATGCATTTAAGTATATGAAAAAATTATCCTTAAAAAACTTATATGGTACACAGAACACAATAACATTCTGTCAAATTCCTTTTATGGATTCAAAAAACATCATTCAGCCAAAGACCCTGTCTTAGCACTATTAAATGACATATACATAAAAAAAAAACATAAATCTACAATAGCAATTTTTTTATTGTAGATTTATGTTCCTCAAATCTACATTTGATTCAATCTGGATCAAGGGCTTCCTCTCAAAACTAAAAAAAATAAGGATAAATGACAAATTATTAAATTTCTCCTCAAACACACTACCACACAAGACATTTCAAGCAAAATTACAAAACTACAAGTCAAACATACATAACATAAATATTGGATTACAACAACGAGCCATCCTTTCCCCATTACTTCTTAATCTCTATCTACATTACCTACCAACCACACTTGACCTTGATCATCTGCAAAGGAATTTTGCTTCCTTTGCAGATGACTTAATTCTATGAACCTCTGGAAAAAACATTGAACAGACTTGTACAACACTACAAAATAATTTAACAAAAGTAATTGATTTCCTTAAACATGGCACCTTAATATAAACCAAAACAAAACCTACATTATAAATTTCCTAACACAAAGAAAAAAATTTTTCAAACATAAAAATAAATGATGAACTAATAACAATCAAAAAATCACACACACATGCTTAGACACAACCATTGATCATAACCTCATATGGACACCTTTTATATAAGATGCTAAACACAAAACAGCAAAACTACTAAATCTCATAAAATGCTTAGCTGGACAAAATTGGGGCACATCACAATACAATTTAATACATTTCTGTAAAAATCTCATAAGACCCAAACTTGAATATGGAGTAGAATTTTTAAGTGGTATCTCAGACAACAAATTCAAACATTTGTATACATTACAAAATAAATTCTTAAAACTAATATTAGGCCTCTATAAACGCTCTCTCTCTTTAGCACTACTGGCTGAAACATCAATCCCACATTCAACATAAAATCACAATCACTACTCTTAAAACTTATTATGAGACTACACCTCAAACACAAACATCACCCAATCCTAAGCTCCCTTTCAAACAACAAACTAAAAGCACTTTAAAAAATATGCATGCAAAATACAACACTCTTCAAAACAATCACATCAATCGTAGACAGAGGAGATATAATGATCACTGAACCATACTGGACATATAGCCAACCTATCATACATGATTCAATCCCTAACATAATTCACAAATCATCACAGGCATCAAATGGCCTAAAATTCCTAACTGAAGCACACTGTAATAATCAATAAAAAAATTATTTTGCAATTTATGCTAATGGCTCATATGACCAAAGCACACAGACAGCTGCTGCTGCATTCTACTCACGAAATAATTAAGTATACTCAAACTTCAAATTAGCATCCCACACCCATATACTACAAACAGAATTTTATGCCATCTTATTTGCCATAAAGTGGATATCTGATAATCTAACTAATAAAAACATAATTCTTTACTCTTACTCAAAAGCTGCTCTACAGACCTTACAACAAGATTACTACTACACAAATTACCCTGCCATAATTACTGATTTTCTATACGTACATACACACATCACAAAACAATTAAATAACAAAATCATCCTACAATGAATCCCTCGCCATTGCGGGATTATAGGCAATTACTGGGCAGATTACTATGCTGAAAAAGGTCTAGCACTAAATAACATCACCCAACACATCATTTCATTAATATTTTCAAAAACATAACAAAAAATTGTGAAATCAATAATCTGAAAAAAATTCTTTATAGTTAATGGACTAATAAACTGTCCTCATAGATACTTCCTAAACTCAGAAATCATAACTATACAAAATCTAAAATATCCCAGGAAACTCTTATAAATATATTATCGTCTAAGAATAGGCTTTGTAGGATTAAACTATTATTTATACTCATAAAAAAAGCATGCATAATCCAATGTACTACCTGCAAAGTTCCTGAAACAATCCAGCATACCATACTAAATTGTAAAAAATACAATACTGAAAGAAAAAAATATTTTGACAACTTAGGAAACCTATCATTTACTGACAAAACATTAGAAAATATTCTCAATATACCAAACACTTAGAATCAAAAAAAAAACTGGAGCAACTGTTTTGCTTCTTGTCTGCTACTAATTTAGTCAACAAACTTTGATTCCAACAGTGGTTGGTTTTTTTCTTTTTCTTTTTGTTGCTGTTTTTTTCTATAATTTACTGTACAAAAATGTACGTAGCTAAGATAAAACCATATGTGGGTAGGTGGTGATAGTTCACCAAAGTCCCAGATGAGTGTAAAATTATAAATAAATAAAAAATAGAAATCGTCAGATTATGCTTATGTGTTTTTCCTGGTGTGCAATAGACACGTGCCATGGTGTGCAACATGTATAACTAAGTGAGGTTAGGTCACAGAGTTAGTGTGTAGTTAGAAGGAGTTGATTTGTAGTTGATAGAGTATGGAGTTAGTTGGAGAAGTCAGTAAGAATGTGTTGCATAGAGAGAAGGAGTTATTGGTAGAGATTTAGGTAGATGTGAATTGTTAGTTACTCCAACATTTTCTATTCATCAACTGAATTAGTGAGTGAATTTTTTGGAAATAAACTTTGTATTAGAAATTTTTGATTTTTGCAATTTTTCTCTTATGCGACATTATTTCATTTTTGATTAGATTTAAACTTTAATTAAACTTGACAATCCTTTTTCGAATTCTTACTCAATAAGTAACGCTATATATATAAAACGAACCCTATTTCAACTTCAATTGGCAAGTTAGTATTGCCTGGCGCCCAACAAGCTATCAAAATTTTTTAATAAATTTGGATCAGACAAAAGGTCCAACTTGAAAAGTTAATAATCTTTTGATCGTTAAGTATCGATGTATGATCATTTCGTAGCAGTAAAGAAAGTGGTTCACTGAACACAAGGACTGTGTATATATATATATATGTATAAATTTTATATTATTATATATGTATAAATTATATATTATCTAACGTGGTTGTAAAAGTTAACAAATTTTTTAGCTCATTAGTTATATATATATTAATCATTGATTTAACGGCAGCTTAAGCCAAAATTTTTCTTGAGCAAGAAGTTTAAGTTTTGCATTAGTCAAAGGTAACGAAGTTTCAGCGCAGTTATTGCTGATAGTTAAGAACTTTATTGCATGTATGTAAAGATCAGAAGTTTTCGGATACATGACAGATAAACTCTTTGATAAGCAAGTTTATTTTTGCAAGCTTAATATAGCTTTAGTATTGTATTGTTGTACAGCAGTACCTTTGAGCGCTGCTCAAGATAAAAATGTTTCAAAATTTTGGCAGATCGCTAAACATGTCTGTTAGTAATATGGCTAATTCCGCCATAATGACTCCCGACTTAGAAAAAGTTAAAGATAGGTTGCAGGATGTGATGAAAGAAGCAAAAGTGTTAATGATTCTGCTTAAAGAGCCTCGGGAGAAAAGGGGAACGACAACAATGCCTAAATTTGCTGACAAAGCTACGTCAGCTCACGAACATATGAACTTTGAATGTAAAGTTACATTTCTTGTTCTGTCAGAAACCCGCACCATATAGTTACATAGTCGGAGTGCAGGGACACATCATGCAGATGCGTAGGTTCCCATATTCAGCAGTTATGCGTATTCACTTCTCCATATAGGGGAAAATGGACCTCATCGGTTCATAAGACTTTAGAATATCACATGTCGTTGAGCAGCATACTCACCTGAAATCGCAAAGTAAATCGCCTATTTCTTAGAATTTCTGTATCATATTTTTCAGTCCATTTAGCGACAAAAGTCCTTTCCTTTTATCTTTCAGACGACAAAATTCGCACAATGCTGCGGCGATATTACTGTCATTTTGGTAAAAGAGTTTCACTAGCAAAGCTCAGTCCTTCTTGAATATACCCATAGTTCCTTCTAGCGATTTCAGGGATGACATCACATTTTATAATGTGCCTCATGCGACTCTCACGTGTGATTGGCTGCAAGGTCACGAGAAATTAGCATGTTATACCACGTTTAAGCGCAGCCTGCCACCTGGTGGCACTAATACTACTTTTCTTTATTCGCAAATTCTCTAACCCATGTTCTTATTAAGGTATCCACCACTTTCCGCTGTGATCCATCGAATAGATCCTTCTCTAGATCACTCTGCACTGTCAGTTTAATTATAACCACATCAAACATCGAACCCTGCTAAAAATGGGATTGTGTAGTCTCAGGCTACTATGAGTGCCCATGCTAACCTCAGTTCACTGTCGAAAGTTCCTGCAATAGGCAACTCGAGCATTGAAATTAGACCTTGAATTATTGGAAGAAGGTGTTCTGGTTCAATGAATCTCTTTCTTTGTTGCACCATGTGGATGGCCGGGTATGCATGTATGATTTATCTGCGGATGCGTTGGCACCACAATGCACTGTGGGATGAAAACAAGTCGGTTGAGGAAGTGTAATGCTTTGGGCAATGTTCTGCTAGCAAATCCTGGATCCAGTCATACATGTGCAGGAAAATATGACGTCTACCACCAACCTAAACATCATTGCAGACCAGGTACATCCTTTCATGGCAACGGTATATCCCTCTAATAGTGCCTTCATTTAGCAGGATAATGCGCCATGCCACACTGCCCGGATTGTTTGAGAAAGTTTCGCAGAACATGAGGTAGACTTTCAGATATTGCCAAGGCCTCCAAATTCCCCAGACATAAATCCAATCAAGCATCTGTGGTTTGTGTAGGAACATCACATCCGATCTGCGGTGGCTCAACCACATACCTTACGAGAGTTAAAGGATTTGCTGGTAAAGTGTTGGTAAAAGGTACCACAAGACACCTTTAGAAATCTTGTAGCATCCATGCCTCTCTGGGTAAGAGCTGTTTTGGTGGCATGTGAAGGACCAACATCATATTTAGCAGGTGGTCATAATGTTTTGGCTATTCGATGTATACTGTATATTATTATTTCACGATTTTTTTTTCAAGAAATTTTTAAAAACTTTTGAAATGAGGAGAGGGGTGGGGATTGTACTGTAAAGACATACGTGATCGATCTTGCTAACCGTCATCCCTAACCTTTACTTTATTTTTTCAGATAATACGAATTATTCATATTAGTAATTCATTTACAAATATATACTACCTAACAGGCTGTAAATTCTTCAGCTAAATACCAATAATTGGTTCATGCCATGTATAATATTTCATAAAATATTTTCACTAGTTAAATCCATGCCAACAGTTTGGCTGAAAAGTATAGATAACACTTTCCATCTGTAAATTCATTCACAGCTATCCATTACTCCAGTCAGTATTAAATCCCACCAAAATTTTGTTCATTGATTACTTTATTCGCAGCATTCTTATGTACTACTCACAATGTCCCACACAACCACAATATCCGGAATATATCCTTAAGATATCCAAGATGACCAATGGATTTCCACTGGTTATTTTAGATACCTTATGGATATATATGGGATATTGTGGTTGTGTGGGCTACTACTCCATTCACAAGGTAGGCGACGGCTTCAGGCCCAGATATTTCAGACGCTTTTCGCTTTCAAGAATCTAGTTCATGAGGGCTGAGAATAACACTTGAATGCGATTTCCAAATTACTAAAATATTCCACCAGACAGGGTTGGATTGGGTTGTTTTGCCTCTGAGCGGCACTTTCTTGCACACCATGGGCTAAATGGCCAGGTCATAAGAACCCTGAAGGGTCAGAGAAGGTTGGGGGAGGGGACCCACTGGAACAGCTGTTTGGAGACAGATAGTAGCCTCCCATCAAGGCCATCCAGTGTGTTCTTTAGCATGCACAGAGTATGGTTCTCCCGCACGTGGGGCCACAGCTTAATGTCCCATCTGACAGCGGCCTTTCCAAGCCCATCGGTGTCCCCTACTGACCATGGGCAGGGCAGGGAGTTTTGCAGAGATAAGACTCAACACTGATCCAGCTGAAACTCGAATCTGGGAACTGCAGATTATGAGCCTGGCGCCCTACCAACTGAGACCCCCCCCCCGCCCCCCACGAGACAGGAATAGTTAAAATGATATTCTATATGTAATAAAATTTTATAGCTGTTATATTTTTCTTTACCTATTTTTAGTGTTGGGAATATGAGTCTGAAATAAAATTATACGAAAACATCAATTTTGGATTTCAAAGCAGATCGACAAGCCTGACATTTCGTATAAGATGACCGGAGTTTTGGGGGTCCACTCTGCCTTCCTCCAGAATACATCCTTGCCCAGTAGAAACAGGAAAGAAAATTATTTTATGGAAAAAATCCTCAAATGCATCATAAGACAACTTATATTTATATATAGATGATTGTGAGGTACTAATATCTATATTAATGTTTGTGACCTCTGTGGCAAGTAGCTGCTTGAGGGGGTATTTATTTATATATTTATTATTTATAAATGTATATTACATTTAGAAGGAAAATTACTGATATCATGTATCAACATTATTATAATCTCTAAAAAATACGAATAATTTTCCTTCTAAATAAGGTATATTTTAAAATAAATATTATTATACAGTACACCAGTAATAAAATTAGAAATAAATTTCTAAAAATTTTTCTAGACATAGGACTACCTACGATGACGTCATAACTGGGCCCATCGGCTCTCTGCTGTAGGAGATATTGGGCTGGCTGACTGAATGCTGACAGCTGACAAGAGGATCACACTATTCTAACTATGACACAGAACTCTTAGAGTTCTGAAAATTTGCACCTAGAAGTAATTCGGGTCATAGATCTCGGGAAAAATCAGAAATATGATTTCTGGCCTGTCTTTCAAGATGAAATGGAGATCATGTAGAGTTCAAACCACGACCTACAAGTGCTAGAACCGTGAAAATTGGTGTCTGGGGGTATTTCGGGTTGAAGATGTTGGAAACATTATGAAATTTCTAATCCGTAGGGACCTTGAAGGTCAAAGGTCAAATATAGATCTAATAGTGTTAGAGAGCTAAAAACTGGTGGATCTCTTGCAGTCAGGGGGTATGCATCGCTTCTCCTCTTTTATTTTTTTGTAGCTCTATGCCTGCTTTAATGTGTTGTTTTTACTGCATTAACTGAACACAGGCAAACCAGTCAAGCAGACCTTTGCACAAACTCAGTGCTTTCACAGTACAGACCACAACTGCTATGTACTTCTATTCAACATTACGAACCTCAACTGACACAAAAATCTCACATTCGCGTAAAAGTTGTTATCTTTCAGCATTCACAAGTGTACACGTTTGATTTGGATATTGAAATCGTAAAAATCGAATGGGGTCAAAAAGATATGCTTCCCCCGTTCCTAAAAAATCACGGTGGTGATTACCCCCATCAATCTCTTGGAGTCAGTGTCTGTGAATACCAGTATAAACTCAAAGTCGGAGAGTAACATCATTATAAACGCAAAGAGTAATTCATTTATTAAAGATCTAGAATACATAAAAAAAATCAAAAGCCCCATGGTGCTTATTTATAATTACTAAAGACTGATTAAAAGTTTGGAATCATAATAAAAAAAATTTTTTTTTTCATAATTTCAAGTAAGTAGTCATCTGTGCTATTTTAAACGTATAAAAGCACTACCCAAACTCATCTGTAGTAGTTGTTCTAAACTCATATAATGGAGAATAATCATTTAAAGCTTACATAGGATCAATGTACCGAGGAAAATATTTTTAAGATGCACTCCCGTTCCTGTAACATTGTGACTCGTGTACCGTGGCAGTTGGGGCTGTGAACTGTTTAGAAAAATTATATTTATTAACATTTAAAACTAATAACAATTATTTATTAAAACAAATACTCTGCACAATAAACTTGAACAAAAAACGAATATGAGGAAAATGAGCGTCATGCGAACCTGGCTGCTCTACTGAGGCCATGTCCTTTTTCATCATCCAAGAGGAACTTCTGTCAACTGCAGAAAACGTCTCTACTTCTCTATCCATTGTATAGTAAAAGGCATTTCCTCTCGTAAAAAAACTGAAAACAGGCTTCTGTGTTTCTCTTTCCTTTGACAAGTATTAGAATTTCCTCAAGAGGACAATACCAACAATTCCTCTCTAAGGATTAAGGTTGCTGCCTGTGTGTATATGGGTGGGGGAGGGACTCTGTGATTGACAAGGGTAAACTTGTTTTCAGGGGGAAAAATAATATTTAAAAATAGAATATTTAGGCCTAACAGTTCACTAATGAACACAGTTGCAAATACAGGAATCGTACATACATCACACAATAATATGGAAAAAATGAAAAAAAAATGGAAACTTATTTCTGTAAATAGGTGTAAAAATAATTTTTGACAATGATGATTGAAAATAGATGATATGCTTCCAATGCAAAAGAAAGTGTACAGAAAACAAAATTGCATTTCGTTAAGGAAACTAGAATAATGCATATCACCCCTGGTGCAAAATGGAATCTAGTTTTCAAAGAGATTTAAGTTTTTCATCTATCTAATTTATTACTCTTTGAAAATTTTAATTTGAGCTAATGGATAATAGGGAAATTTCAAATAGTAGTATTTTATTAGAAATTATACAATGCAAAAATTATTTTTTTTTTCTGTTTCTAAAATTTAAAAAGTTGCTTTTCTCACACTCTTCTAAGAAAAGAGGACAAATTATTGCTGCCAGTGGAATATATCTTGACACTTTACCACCGATTTAAAATTTGTACGGTAAGCAACTCACTTGCAACATTCGTTAACATTTTCCATTTATAGTGATCTCTACAATATGTATTAAACTACACAACTATTTCAAAAATGCTAATTATAATATTTGATTAGTACCAATTCAAAAAAAAAAAACATTTTTCAATTATCTCGTAAAATAAAACAATTCCGTTTCCCGCCCATACTAGTTGTTAGGAGTCAACTCATTGTTGCCAATGAAAACTTCAGATTCCACCACCAAAATTTCGAATTTCTAGCATAAATATATCCTTTGCAATAGTCATTAAGGAATTTTTAAATTTCGATTTTTTTTCAATGTTAGAGAGCACAATTATAGCTTTTGGAACTTTCGGAAAGTACAAATCGTAACATTTCATCAATACCTATCCAACTCAAAAAGAATTTTTAATTTATCTATAAAGTTGCATTTTCCAACCCACACTGAGGGGAATACATCCACAGTAAGGAATATTAAAATATGAACCATTTCAAGAAGGTATCGAGAATAGGAGATGTATGCAAGACGATCACAACGATCAGTGATATAACAAAATAAATACACCATCAAGCAGCTACTTTCCACAAAGATCTCAAGGATATGTCTCCTTAATTCCTTCTTATAAAGTAGCCAGTATGAATTGTTCTCAGCAGTGTATGATTGAAACAGTGGGTGACTCTTCTCTCACAGATGAGTTGAGATTAAACTTCCACACTGATTCTTGATGAGCAGTATTCTGGAGAAAAGTTGACATCATACATCTAGCATCATGGAGAAAGATGAATATAGAAGTTGTTGATAGTTTAATAGTCTAGGCATTACTGCACTGACCTGCATGTGTTTGAAAGAGGTTCTTGACTGCCTTGCCTTAGTGGTATGATAATGAAATTCTCAAACATTACGTTCAAGTGTTTGTATGTGCAGTGGGCTGGGTAATATGGGTACTATATATAATAATACTCATGTACATAGAGCTTATTTTGTGCATCAATACCTTCAACATGAGGACATTAAATGTAAGGAGTGGACTGCAAGATCTCCTGATGTGAAAAATATTAAGCGTGCCTGGAATTCCTTGGGGGAGGGGACAGATTATCAAAGTCTCTTCCTAAAAGCCTCCACAACCTCAAGATGGCCCTTTTCCAGCAGCGGAGTAACTTCCTTCACAATTGATTGTCTCCGCAAAATTCCCACTCTGCCCATGTTAAGTAGAGGACACCAATGGGCTTGGAAAGGCCGCCATACATCGGATTGGATGCTAAGCCATGGCACCGTGTGCAGGGCCGCTTTACCATAGACATTACTAAGGTTCATTAAAATATTATTAGCATGAATTGCATTAGGCGCAAGCTGCGGCTTCACTCTTTATGGGGCCACATTTAAAACCTTACTCCTCACAAACAACAATACGGAAAACAGCCAAGTTATAGTTGCAAAATAAAATACTTATTTTTAAATACAAAATTCCCTAGCGCAAACTAAAATGTGGAATTTAATCTTTAACTTTTATTGAATGTGAATTGACAGATTCTTTAAATTGTGATGATTTAATTGATGGTTTCTCCAAAGAGAAAGCTTGCAATAAAATACTTTGATGATTTTTGATCGAAAAGTTTTTAGTTAAATGCTTATCAAGAAATGTTCAATATTGAAATTTGGTAGTAAACTGCAATTCATGCTAATAATATTTTAATGAACCTTAGTAATGTCTATACTTTTGTTTACTGGGATTGAGTTTTTTTTGTGATTATTTTTCTATAATTCTTTAAATAAAATCTTTTAAATATTTTTCTTGAACCAAACACCAAATATTGCAAAAAACCTAAGTAAGTGGTCTCGAATCTAATGTGTGCCTAGGGTCTCAAAAAGTTTAGTAAGGAGGCCTCGAACTAATGTGCGCCTAGGACCTCAAAACGTTCAGCTCGAATTTAATGTGCGCCTAGGGCCTCAAAATGTTCAGCAGGGGGGCCTTGAATTTAATGTGTGCCTAAGGCCTCACGGAGTTTAAATCCGGCTCTGACCATGTGTGGGAGAGCTGTACCCTGTGCCGTTAAAGAACACTCTGGATGGCCTTGACGTGAGGCTACCATCTGTCTCCTAACAGCTGTCCAGTGGGTCTCTTCTCCAATCTTCTATGAGTCCTTGAGGTCCTTGTGACCTGGCCATTCAGTCCATTGTGTGCAAAAATGTGTTGCTCAGAGGTAAAACAATCCAATCGATCCAAACACAATTGATTGGTGACATTTTTTAGAACATTAAGAGACACTGAGATTCCTATGTTGCAGTCAAAGGTGTTCACATTCCTTGTTAACGTGAGTTTTAATTCACCCTCTTTAGGACTTAATCTATACCTTCATATAAACATGAAAATTAATAAACAAGTATTCATTTTAAAACATTTATTCCCGTGCAGAATTATAATCTTACTACAACTATCCTTAAAAGAGGAAAGAGTCCTGTTTCAGCAATCAGCGTTTTTGTGTTTGCTACTTAAGTTTTGCAGTTGAGTGTAGTTTATTTATATAATAACTACTGCAACTGAATGACTGGGTACCTGTGGCAATGCGCAACATCACTAGTAGGAGTTATATCACAGAGTGAGTAATATACAAGTTGCAAAACGTTTACTGGAGATGGATTAATTGGCCAGATCCTGAAAACTGTAAGGGAGTGGAACTGGGTCTGTTGGTAAAAGTACCCAATGCACAAAAAGAAAGTTTCATGATATATATTCAGGAAAAAACTTCCAACAGTTTTTGATCACAAAGTCAGAAGCGATAACAATAATTTTTTCTTCTTCTTTAAATCGTGTATTTTAGAAATGTGGCAAAATGACAGGGGTGTTAAGTGATTGGATTATACTGGAACAGCTAGAATGCTGTTAGGGGTAGAAAATGTCCTAATCATACGAGATATTTTGTCTTCTCTTCCTTTCGAATGAAGAATGTTTTCCAACGAAAGGGTGGAGCTCTTTTAGCAACCTCTCTTGACTATGACCGGAAAACATAAAAAGGTTTACGAAACCACTTCTTAGGGAAATCATATTCGAGATAATTCTTTTCTTTAAATATTTCGTATTTCCAATTCATAAACAAATTCAGTCTAATTCCATTGTGATATCAAGGCAAATTTCTTAAAATAAAGCAATGCAAAAGCATAGATTTCTGAAATGTGTCGTTTTTTAACCTTTTTAACATTATCTAGTTGCAGAAGGGTTTTAATCTAAAATATTTATTTTAAAATCTTCATTGAGGTAATCTCATACACAGTCAGTATCGACAGCAAATCAATGAATAGCAGCCTGTGTTATGGTTTGATTTACTTCTGGATTGAATGTTCATTCCAAATCTATTTTAATTCTGCTAGCGCACTAATATTTCCTTGACTGATACAAACTATGGCACATTAAATTAATCAGGCAAAATGCAATCTCATTGTTTAACAGAAGGACGAACAGAGAAACAAGTACCCCATCATCAGACTGAAAGCTGGAAAATCCGCCACCAGAATCATCAATATGGAAATAAAGATTGGCATTTTTAATTTCTATAGGATATCTGCATTCACTACTATAATTGACTAGAAAGGTATTCAGAGAATCTGCCTCCATTGCCACAAAGCAAGCCATTTTGTTGCTAATTGTTCGTGAAATCTCAACCAACAGTGGAAAAAGGAAGAAAAAAAAAACATTCTGCAATGATGCAGATCCACATAGAGAAACACCAATAATTACAGACAAATTCCAACGTTGAAATCAATGACATAAAGGAAGTTTTACAAGAATAACATGATGTGATGGTTTGCTTTCACTTTTACTTTATTCAAATATTTATTTTTATGCGTCTTATAATTATTTGGGAGACGTCAATTTTCATTTGAATCAGCGCAATTCTTTCTCCTTAGCTCAAAGTTAACATCGCAACTCATTCAGGCTGATGCCCGTTTAATATCACCAGCACCCTCAAGCTAACAATCCCTTGCATCATCAACACTCCTCGCGAATGCAAATTGTGGTATTGTTTAGGCACGGAGTTAAAGTAGCAGTTGATAAGAGGAGTTTTTGGTGCTCAATGGAGGTAGAGCTCAGACAGGGTCGTGACTCAAAGGAGTGTAAATACACATTCTCCTAGAGTTGCGCCTGCAGTGGTTTGGAATGAACTAACTTCCATATAAACAATATACGACGGAATGCATTCTTTTCCTTTCGCGTAGAAAATAATTTAGCGAAATAATAATAATAAAAACCTAAAATTGCATATTCAATATATTGTTATTCGTTTTTAAAAATACCATAAAATTTTATCAATATTGTAGTCTATAATGTTTTTATATAATCATTGTAATTAAATTATTCTATATTTTTTTTTTCAAAGGCACCTAGGTTTGAGCACCGGATTGTTCATGGATGTTTGTGTCGTTTTTCTGTTGAGGTCCCGCCATCCTTACAGACCTAGTATGGCGTATAAATGTCAGGCTTCTGCCAGACCTCTGTCGCAAGCAGCTGATTGAGGGTGTTTGTTTTTTCTATTTTTTTTTATTAAACTGCATGTATCATACTCTAGTAGTCTGTGGCTGTGAACTAGATTACAACCTGTAAATTAAGTTCCATTTGAAACCGTTCATGGCGCAATTGACTTCCAATAGCGTAGGCAGTTAACACTCTGCGTCCAGATAAAGTCTAATATACGTCTATACAATTTAGCAATAATTACTTTAATTTTTGCAACTTCAGGTAAGAAGGAGGAAAATATTACCTTGAAATGCCAATTAAGCTGACGTGGTTATGGTATGTACTGTTTCATTGCTCCCTTTCTTTTTATTTATTGCTTTATTTAGCATTCAGGTAAGTTTAATGAAACCTTGCCGATTCTTTTTGTATATGCTTTTATGTGGCATTGGAAAGTTTCGTAATGATTTATTACAAGATCTTCATGGAGCAAAATAGTTAAAATAGAGTTCTTTGTGATTCTCCTCCTTCATTGCCTTTTTTGATCCAGTGTCCAAGTATTATAGGAATAGACCTTTTGAGAGTATAGGTGGCCTTGTCCAGTGTTGAGCTGCTGGGAATAGAAGTTCAAAAGGCCTAAACTTTTCTCGTAAGATGTAATTCATTTGAACTGTAGTCCAGTATATGGTAAATGTGAAGCGGAACACGTGGTTCGAGATATCTGCCTCAATATTCAGAGAATTTAGGTTATGAAATGGCACACAATTGATTACAGGCAGAAATTTTGTTTTAAATTTCAGAAACTTTTTCCCATCAAACTGCAGGGGGGGATTAATATGCTTGTGATGATTTCTTATATGCATTATTACTGAAATATTTTCTGGAATGAGATTTTCACGTGGAAATATATAGATACCACCTGCAGAATCTACAAAATTTGGGCTGGATCAAGAGACCTGTTTATTTAAAAGCAATATGTTCAAAATAGAAATGAAAGTTTTTTTATCAGTTTGAGTTACTGTGGAAAAGGCTTTGCTGTAATACTCCTCTACACTGTAACTTATTCACCATCTGTATTACAAAAAAATATGGGGTCGGTGTATAGGTTATGGTCCTCATTGATTTGAACAATCATCCAGCTGCCACACTACAATAAAAAGCCCCAGAAGAAGATAAATAATTTTGGCTGTTTTTTTATGTGGCAGGCAATATACTCAGAAATCTGAATTGATATTGTCTTACTAGACTTATGCGACACCAGAGTTTTCCATCACATATTGTACACAATTAAGGTACACACTTCTGAGGCTTGGACAAAAATGGAAAAAACTAATCTCTGGAATAAAACTTGACTAAATTTAAAGGGAGAGGGGAGATGTTGGTTATTTTACAGATTGAGTTACTGGGAAAGGACATAGCCTGAACTGGAACCTATAATTCCCACAGTAACCCAAAAAGCAAAATAACTGAAATGAAGTTAATATAAGCATTTAAATTTTACACTTTTTGGTATTTTGCACTTTAGGTTATTGTGGAACAACAAACAGGTTGCAGATAAACTATTAATAACCCAGTGTTTCTGTAATATACCATATATATAACTGAAAAAATATCTAATTTGAAGATGCATTATTGGAAAAAAGCAAAAATGAGGCTAGTTGTAAACCACATATATCGAGTACTTTCAGTTTATATTCAACATTCTGGATCAGTTATGTGCGTATTTTGTAGTACGATTTATAACTGTGATGACATTGGTAAGATTGCTATTTATACGAAATCGATATTGATTTCATGCACATGACTGCTTTTTTTTCTTTACATTCCAGCAGTTGCTAGGTCCCTGATCAATCAGCAGGAACTCTTAAGCATAATTGAACAAAGGATAAGACC
This sequence comes from Ryuthela nishihirai, assembly GCA_038380435.1. NCBI lineage: Eukaryota > Metazoa > Arthropoda > Arachnida > Araneae > Heptathelidae > Ryuthela > Ryuthela nishihirai. The sequence continues at coordinate 26,084,280 of JAWZYU010000015.1, forward strand.
TTGATCACGAATGATTTCTGATGGCTTGAGGGCATGTAGAGGTGTAGAAAATGTCAGTTAGGTAGGGATAACACAGTTCGGGGATTCTTCTTTGACCCCATCGACAGACAGGTGCATACACAAAGCATTTAAAATGTGTGGAATGTTATGTTATGGAAGATTTTAGTATCTGCCTCATGGTTTAACGGTAGAGCGCTCTAGCATGTACCTAGAGAGTTGCAGGTTCGATTCCCACATGTGGCAGCGATAATTTTTTTCAAATGTTTGTAATAATTATTGAAGTCTATTTCTACAGGTAATCTGTGTTTATTTTGGATGTGTGGATGCATTCAGCAGCAGACTGACTATAGTTGTCCCTGGAGTCAACCAACAAATTTTGTCTGTGCTATAGCTATAATACCACTGTAGCATGGATCAAGCATTGTACTACAAAATATGCACATCATTACTGATATGGAGTGTTGATGTGTTAAATATAAACAAAGTACTTGATGTATGGGATTTAGAACTAGCTGCATTTTTTTTTCCAGTTTGGATTACTGGGAAAGGACATAGCCTAAACTGAAACCTATAGTTTCCACAGTAACCCAAACTGCAAAATAAGTTTTTTTTTACAGCTGTCTGAAACTCGTGAGAGACCATCACATTACATTAGCATTAGTCTTGCAATCCTCATTACAATTAGCATTAGTCTTGTCACCATCACATTGCATTAGTTTGCAAATCCTTTGGTCTATAAATTCTCTCATCCTGAAAGCTTTGCCCAATCCTACTATAGCATGGTCTTATTCCATATAACACTGCAAGTCCACTGTCCGATTACTAACCATGTAACAGAATGTGTGTTATATAGAAATGGGAAACGAAAAAGTAAAATAGTAATACGTCTTGTTGTATAAAAATAAATTAAAAATGTGATTGTTTTTTATTCAAAGAGTGAAAATGTTAAAACTTCTCAAATATCTTTAATTCCATGGAACTTTTTGTAATCTCATCAATGGCTTTGTCATAATTAAAATCTCTAGATAAAAAAAAGGAAATGTACTTCACAACAAATCTTCACCTAAAGTTGATCCTAAATGATTTTTTTTTAATTTTTCCACCAGGAAATTTTTTTTCTTTACAAGGAACTTGTACATATGGCAAAGTCAACACAATTTGTAAGCAAAATATAAAGATGCATAAAATGAATGCTTGCTGTTTAATTCATGTAATATTTGAAATCATTTAGGTTATTGTTTGAAATACACAAGTTCAACAAAAGTTGCCCTTTTTTATTTAATAGATTCAGAATATGTAATAGAACAAGAATTTTTTTCAGAATCTATTAATTAATGTTTCTTAACGGGGAATACTGTGCATTCACTTTGGATTGATTTTAAAGTTGCCCTTTTACTTCACATTGCAGTTATTCATTGCCTCTCCTATTTCATCTTTTCAGTTTTCAATGTCTAGATTTAACATTTGGGATTTACATTTATAATTTCAAGATAATCAACATTTGATTTTGGCATATTGTTTGTTGCTCTTTTTTTCCAAAATATCCTAAAGCAGCCATGGGCTACAGAGGTCCAACCAGACCGTGTAGTTTAATTCTCCAAGCATATCTGTCATGAGCTACATTTGCTGCATCTGGCCACTGCACACCAATTCTAACAAGGTCCTGTTTGACAGTGTCTGTCCACTGCATTCTAGGTCTCCCCCTCTTTCTGTGGCCTTTAGGCACACGGTTCAAAACCTTATCCACTAATCTATAGTTACTATAGTTATGCATACGGGCAACATGGTCAAGCCTCTCTCTCTCCACAATATGCTGCTTAAAGGAGATTGCCGACTCCTTTGCCTAATTTCATCATTACTTACAAAGCTGAACCACCTAATGCCCGAGATGCTGCAAGATACCAAGTACTAGAATAAAAAGCAGCAAGTTTCCTGTTCTCTTGTCTAAAAAGCATCCAAGTTTCACTACCATAACTAACCCTAGAAAGAACCAAACTATACTGTTCGCAAAAATTAGGGGATATATTATCGCTTCATATTCATTTTGAAATATCCCCTAATTTTTGTGAGCAGTATATTATATAGTCTAATTTTAGTCTATAGGAACATCACCTATTTCTCCACACTCTCCATAGATTCATAAAAGTCCCGACAGCAACTCCTATTCATCTGTTAATCTCATGCCACACATCACCAGTATCTGTTACATAGCTCCGAAGATAATTAAACTGTGACACCTGCTCAAGACTGCAACCATTCAGATTAACTGAATCACAGCCTCATTGACCAGTTTTCATCACTTTAGTTTTCTCTGTTTATAACCAAACCTACTCTACTGCCAATCTCATTAACAGCTCAAATGAAAGATCTCATCAACATCTTTTGCCAAAATGGCTAAATCATCAGTATAATATAAATCAGAAATTTTAGTATCTCCAGACCATTTAAGGCCAAAATCTTTCCCTTGAAGTAAATTTTGCATAACATAATCAATAAGCAAACTAAAGGGAAAAGGAGACAAAAATACACCCTTGTCAAACACCAGAAGCAATGCTAAGCCAATTACTACAAACCTTACCAACTCTCACACATGACTCAGTGTTATTATAGAGAGCTTTCATTATGTTAACTATCCTGTCTGGTATACCATATGATCTCACAATCAACCACAAATTATGATGATCAACAGAGTCGAAAGCCTTTTTGAAATCAACAAAGCTAGCAACCAAAGGTTTCTGAAACTCTAAACATTTCTCAAGAATCTGCCTAAGTGAAAATATCTGATCCACACATCCCCTACCACTTCTGAATCCACATTGCTCATCACGCAATTGACTGTCAACCAGATTCTTAATTCTATTAAGCACAATCATGGAAAGTACATGAGAACAGAGAGTAGGCTAATACCCCTATAGTTATAACAAGAACTGCGATCACCTTTTTTGAAAATAGGGATAACAATAGCTCTGGTAAAATCCTTAGGAACCATGCCTTTATCATAAAAGATATTCAGAATTTCAGTCATCCAAGTGGTAACCGAAACATTCCCAGCTCTAAGCATTTCTGCAGTAATTTCATCTACCCCTGGGGATTTATGAAGTTTAAGTTTAGAAACAGCCAAAATAACTTTAGATTGTATTATAGGGCCAACATTAAAGCCACCAATGCATCTATCATCATTGCAAACAATGGGAATAGAACTAAACGCATTGTTTAGAATATCACTGAAATGCTCAGCCCACCTAGCCATGACAGAATCCTCACCTTCTATAACCTTACCTTTTTATCCTTCAATCCCTGTATACCTGTCCGTTTTCTACCACACAAAACATTAACTATCTGGTACAGTTTTCTGCTGTTGTGCTGTCTAACTGCTTTCTCGGCTTTGTCAGCCAAACCATCAAGCCAAAGATTCTTATCAGCAGCTAACTGATCTTTTACACGTTTATTAAATTCTCTGTAATGCTTCCTATTAGGACTAGTAGGGTATTGATTAAGGACATTCCTGCAGTTCTTTCTTTCCGAAATAAGCTCAAGTGCCTTATCACTCAGATAATTCTGTCTCTTCTGCTCCTTTTTTCCTAAAAGAGTACTGTTAGTGTCCAAAAAAGCCTGTTTAAAATGATCCCATTCTTCCTCAACTTCAGTAGTAAGCATACCACGACTGTCATAATGACTAAGTAACCTATCATGGTAAGCTTTGGCTATAACTGGGTCTTTCAGAGCTTCAGTATTAAAGGTAAATTTTTAACCTGCCACAACACTTTTTAAGTTGCAAGACACTTTTGACAAGGTAATGATCAGATCCAATTTCAGCTCCCCTATATGCCCTGGTATTCCTAACAGAACTAGCCCATTTGTTGTTAATTAATATATAATCGATCATATTCTTATGATTGGCCCTACCTATCATCAGGTGAAACCCATGTGTGCTTATGAATGTTGCGGTGTTTGTAATAAGTGTTATTTATTCAGAAACCATTGACTTTACTTACCTGTAGGTGACATTGCCCATTGCAGCTACCAATACCAAAAGGGCCTATAACTCCTCTGTAAAGGTCAGAGTCAGTACCAACTTTGGCATTGAAGTCACCTAGAACAAGAGTAATAACTCCTTTCTTGACAGAATTCAAAATATCCTGCAGCAGATAGCATTCAAGTCTTTAACGCTTATCTGAAATTTTGCTGTAAGAAACCTTTCATTAATGCACTCATATCCTAGAAGAGCATCACTAGCTTGTGCTGAGAAGCAGACCCACAAATTGGTGATGCTTTCCATCCTCCCTACCTGTAAAGAGAAATTTAAAGTTATTTTTAAGTATCTGACCTTTACCTGTCCATCTGGTCTCTTGCAAGCCTAGAATATCTAGGTTATAGCTCTATAATTTCTGCGTGAGGACATCAAGAGAATAATCTCTATGTAATGTCCTCATGTTCCATGTTCCTGCAGAGAGAAAATGATTAGTAGGATTTCTAAAGAAATTAGGTTTATTGAGATAGGGCCAACAATATAAAACAGCCCCCTGATCGCAGGTATGTGTCAAAGACCTCTTCCTCCTCCACTAAAGGCTGAAGTCACCGATGCTGGTAGGAACTTCAGGAACCACCTTTTCAAGTGGACTTTTTCAAGAACCATATGGCCTGCCTGAGACACATTACTCTAGTTTAGGATTGAGAATGCCCAACTAGCTAAGTGAGGTTCAGGTATCTGCGATGGCCTCTGAGATGGATTATCCACCACCTGATATAAGGTATTCCATGCGTCTGTTCACTTAGTGCTGGCAACCCAGAAGCAAACACAAAACACAGTGCAGATTCTCCCTCAACAGAGGCCCACCAGTGCAGCAAGTCCAGGATCCATAATCAAGCTCAAATCCATAAGCAAGCCCAGTCTGGTAGGTATAAATGGTGAGCACCGGAATCCTGTAAAGTTGACCACTCCTCAGCAGGGTTGGGAAAAAAGAAAAGAAAGTGGCCATATGTGACCAGATCAGTAGGCCATACTGAACTGGCAGCCCTCCCCTTCTGTTCCCATCCAAAAGAGAATATCTCTTTTGAAAGGTAGTAACAGCCTGCACCACGAGAAGGCGGGGTCGGACATTAGGCGCTAGACCTGTCCAGTGCTGTGCATCATCACTGGGGATTGGTACACAGCTCTCCAATTTATGCTAGTCTTGATAATAAATGGCAAATTGGCAATATTTGATAAAGTTCTTTACAATTAATATTGGTGAATTTTGCCAATATAAAACATCTTCATTTGTTCAATTTTTAGTTTTTCAAAATTCTTGGGATCCAGTAAAGCAATTTCTTTTATTCTTCATTTAGAGCTGAAGCATTTATTTATTTGTTATAGTGCAGTTCAATAATAAAGCTCTTAAAAAAAGATGCTCTAACTTATCTAGCTTGATAAGTAAGTAGTTCACCTGAACATTTTCTTGCTGCTAGAATTCATTTTATAGGAATATCTTGTTCAATAGTATTAAATTTTGAAATCAGTTGTGACTAATTCTTGACCCCAATTTGCTATTGTTAGTGACAGTGATTGCCACATAGTCCACTATTCCCCAGGATGCATCTCAAATGTGATCTCAGGCAAAAGTTCAGGATATCACATCCAGTACTAGAGAGCCATGTACAAACCTTTATACAGAAGCAGTACGAAAAAAGGGCTTCTCGGGAATTCTTAGCAGCATTCAAGAGCAAAGCACAAAATCAAGCTTTGAATTATATAGGCAAAAAAAACAAATGACAGAACATTTATGACTTAATTAAATTACAGATCACAGTAATAAAATATGATTTAATTCCACTATTAATTACTGTACAATATTAAATTTAGGTCTAGAGGAGCGCTCTACAATTCCTTAGAGTAACAAGTCTGAACTGGTAAATATCGTTTCTTTGCTTTCTAAAGCACCTTTATGTGGAAAAGATCGCTGTTAGAAGATAGTATTAGGAACCTAATTCGCACTGCATGGTTCAAAATCTTTGTGACTCTAAGGAATTGTAGAATGCTCCTCTGGACTTAAATTTAATATTGTACAGTAATCGTGGAATTAAATAGTATCAACATTTATGACAGCACTCTGAGGAGAAGTCTGCTCTTCAAGGTCAGGGTCCAGTCATTGGAAATCAGATAGCAGCTTCAAAAATTTCTCACCCTAGATCCAGCCTGTCCTCATTGTTTTCTGGGAGAAGAAATAATCAGTCATATAATTTTAGAGTATTCCAAAAAAAAAGTTTGGATTAAAGAGTTATTCTGGGCAACCAATCAATGGCTGTAAACAAACTTAGGTTTCAGTTAAGATTTTTATCTGCTGAACCACAAGTTATCAAAAATAACAAAAGAGCTTCTCTGGGATTGCTTCCTTAAGGGAAAGGGGATTGAAGTTGAGGGAGATTTGGGAATAATTCAAGGAATGTTTTGTCAATGTGACAATAGTTTTGTGAAATGTCGAGCAAAGTGTAGTGAGTGGACCTCCCATATTAGCTGTAATAGTGGCTAAATCTGTATCCATATATCGAATTTATACCTAGAGGCATGTTATCGTATATCCACCTTATTACTAGTTGTAATCTGGCCTCCCTATGTATCATAACTGTGTAAAAATTTATAATTGATCGAGTGAAAGATTGATAATTTGCTGAAATAAAGTACATCTACAGAAATGAAAACTGATGTTTAATTATAAAACAAGAAAAAATACTTTAACAAGGGAGTTTATAATCGAATTTGTTAGTAGGAACTATTTGACTTAAATCATCCATGCAAAGGACTCTCCCCACTCTGGCACCTGTGAGCAATTAGAACACGTGACACACTGTAAGCTAAAGCCAATCTTCAAGACTTTTATAGTTTCAATTTAAAGATTGGAAAAGATGCATATAATGCTGGGGTAAATGATAAAAATCTAGAAATAGTGAAATAGGTTTAAGGTAGAAGAGAGTGTAGAACCAGGGGGTGGTGACATTGGTACATATTATGCAATTCTAAAATCTGCTGTTTTTAAAATGTTTTGTTAATTTTCAGGAATTTTTTGAAACTTTATGAGAAATTTTGTTAGTAAAGTTTAAATCAAGTAATTTTCTGAAGCAAATTACTTGATTAGGCAACCAAAAATAGTACAGGAAAACTCCACTGGACACTATTGAATTTTTAAAGCCATGGTTACAAGTTTCACACTTTTTGCCCATATTGGTGTTTAGTTTTTCTAAAAACAATGCTGAAAACAACTATGATTGAAAAAAATTCCACGAGAAGATTTTATTCCTGGTAAGAATCTTTTGTCAAAAGCACTTTGAGGATAAACCTGTAATACACTATGAACTTCCTTCCAATGAAAGAAGCCCAGTAAAAGTCCTAAAAGGTGCATCAAAATTATCATGAAGCACCTATTTTAGTTATTTCCAAACCTCCTTTCATATATGTGTGAAGTGAGTAGCTCAGTAAGAGCCAACATGCCCAGAGAGAACTGCAGCTCTAGATAAGCAATATGAAGCTGTTTCAGTGTAATACTGAGAATTTGGCACAAAACAATATAAAAATTTTATGGCTATCTGACACAAGTGCTGATATCTTTCACTGAGAACTATATATGTGATCTGTATTAGTATAATGTAGTCAGCTCTCTTAAATTTTTCGTTTAACTTGATTTTTCTCAAAAATTACTAACCAAATCCTTATGCACTTATAGTATTTTTCTCTAATTCTACTTTTTCATCATCACCTTGATTCTTCAAATTTTTATTAAGAATATTTGAAACAAAATTTCTTTTTGACAAGTTTTTTTCCGTGAAATTTTGTTACTTGTGAGTTGCTGCAATTCTTGCCAGGTGGAACAATTGATTCTTATTGGCTATAGAATGCCTCCCCCCTCTGCACTGCTGACAGATAAGCATTGTTTCCATTTTTCAGAGAAAGTACTAGTTTAATTTTAGTTTCTCTTTGTATTAATTTCATTGTATTGCATAAATGAATGCATTCATCAAGTGATGAAGCAAAAGTGACCATTTGTTTGCAAGTAGTGGAAATCAAAAAAGATATTGCTAAAAAATTCATAATTCCTAGCAGTATTCTGTCAATTGTTATTAGCAAATACTCTGTCAATCTGCATGGATGATTGTTTTAGAGAACAAAGATATGGTATTAAAAGAGCTAGATTTTGTTAAAGGAAAAATATAATAAGCCAGCAAAGTGGCATGCAAAATTTCAAAGAAGGCTAAGGACCTACATTTAGTTAAATAGCATTGTGAAACTTGTTTTACCCTATTATTAAGTGTTATTTCTGAAAAGTTTATGCAAAAAAGCGGTCATGAAGGCACTCTTATGCCTGAATATCAAATGTAGATGAAAATTTGTTTTCAGTCAGATGTGATTCAAACACAAAATATATTTGGTATCAGTATGCAAGAGTGACTTCATAACTTTTCAACTGAATTATTGTTCAGAAAGTCATGGAATGTATTGAACTGGAATACTTAATGAGGAACAATTTCTCTGCTCAGAAGTGTACTTTTAATTACTTTCAATAGTATCTTACCCTCCATAAAATGCATGCATGATTCCGAGGTAGATAACCAACTACCATATTTAGACATATTGATAAAGAAAAATAATATTTGTGACACAGAATTATATCAAATACCAACTTGCATACCAAATACAATCCCGTTAAACTCAGTGCACCCTTTAAAATATAAAAAATCCGCAATTATACCATATTTTGTAAGAGCATTCCAGTATTGTACTGAAACAATAGTGTTAAGGAAGGAGTTAAACTTCATATAGCTAGTGAAGTTGGATTACCCCCACCACCCTACATCATAAAGCATATGGAGAAGATGCTAGGTATCACTCTCAAAAAGACAACCTGCACCAAATCTGGGGAAAAAACCTAATAAATATGCACATATACATTTTTTATATATGGAAAGCTAACACTAACCAACCAATATTTTTAAAATATTTGATACACAATTACCTAGTACCGTGAATAAAACTATTAAAAAAATTATTAATGATAGGGATAAGAAAGAAGGTGGAGTACATGAAATAGATATCCCAGACCCCTTGAATAAATTAAAGGAAAAAAATAGTTATGTAGGGGAACACCTATTAGAAATTTGAACAAAGAATGCAGGAACACTATTCAGACATTATAAACAAACATCTGAACACAGCATTTGCTCAAATGATCATTGATAATAATTTGGAAATAGAACAATTGACATACAAATCATTGGCAGCCCCACAAACTAAGTTTAGACTTTCTTACATTGAAAACATGCTAATTCATACCAATCAACATAGGCTCTGCAACATGGAGATTCCACCCCTTCCAGTGGCATGGACTCTCCTGTTGAATGAGCAAATGCCTAAACACAATGAGCAGTAAGCCAGTGATGTAAATGAGACACATATTTAAACTATGAAACATCTGTAATCAGGAGCCTGATGAAGCCAAAATCATTGAAGGTTGGCAAAACACTCTGCTCGATGAGGGATATCCAGATTCCACAACAGTTGTCACAGCAGAACATGGTGGCTTGCTATACTGAATGTGCTTCATTGCTTACTCAGAAAAAGGCTGATGGTTTTCTTGACAGAATGATTACAGGGGATGAAAAGTGGATTGTTTTGATAATGTTGCCTGTTAAAGTGTTAAGCTGGAGAATCATCCTGGCTACAGGAAAACTGGAATGGCATTCTTGTAAGATGATGCTCTGTTGGTGGTAGTTGGGATTGCATGAGTATCATCCCCTGTGAACTTTTAACCCTTTGCACTCAAGGAGCAACCCTCAGTTGCCACTTGGTTTTAAGCAGCAACTCAAATGGCAACTGAGAGGCAACAATAACTGTTTTATAAACATATCTTTCCTCTTTACATTTTGGATGTGTAAATCTATTTTCTATGTGCACTTCATAGTACAGCATTGTGTTTAATTAAAATTATTTTAAACTTAGTCTGCTTTTAGTGGTTATAAAAATGGAGCCAAATGATGAAATTAGTAGCAGTGAAGATTAGTTTGATTTTATGTTGTTTATGTACGATTTATTTTTATGTTAGTTGTAAAAAAATTCATTAGCTTTTTAGCAAAAAAAATTAAGACCCTAGAGTGCAAAGGGTTAAACCAGTCCCAAACCATTAACTCGGATGTCTACTGTGAGCAGTTAGGACTGCTTGCAGCACTAAAAGCCAAAAAGTTGGCATTAATAACAAAAGAGACGTGTTTCACCAGGACAATACAAGTCCCATGTTGCATTGCAGACACAAAAGCACAATTGGTCTGGGAAATAATCACGAAATCCCCATATTCACCGGACCCATCGCCCTCAGATTTCCATCTGTTTAATTCCCGAATAATTTAATTTCTGAGGAAGTTTCAGAATGATGAAGTGAAAGTGTGCATTTCCAACTTCATAGCCACAAAGGACAAGAGTTTCTACAGGAATGGCACCTACAAACTTGTACATTGCACATAGTCATACCTACTAATGTTAGCTACTTTCTTGATTAAAAAAAAATCCCTTCAAGCTGCTACTTGCCACAGAGGTCTGATAGGAGCATGTCAGTTTATATGCCAACATAGATCTGTGAGAATGGCAGGACCACAGCAGAAAGATGACACAAACATGCATGCCTTACCTGGGGTTTGAACCCAAGCCACTCTGATTAGTAGCCAAGCATGTGAACAACTCAGCCATGAGGTACATTGATTAATCATGGGAAAGATTGTTTTTTCTTGTCTCATGTTTTCCCTTTGCATTTGCGTCAACCCTATAATATAATACAATTTATGTTTTCTCAGTAAGATATTTATAACTGATGATCACATACAGATAGAGGGCTGATACAATAATTAAATTGAACATTTTGTGCCTATACTGATGATTCTATGGTCTTCATTTTCTGGTAACTTTCTTTTGGGTATTTTATACAGTTAATTCTGATTATAAAATTATTAATTGCTGGAAAACATAAGATCCTGCAATTATGAGATTGTATAAATATGATGCATTGTTTGAATTAACCTACATGTTTTTGTTGTATTTGTTTCTCATATATAAATTTATAATTTCACATAACTTTGATTTTTCAGACATCTACAGGGAGAATGGAAATAGATGTGAATTTTGGAAATGTATTTTAAATACATACAAATGGTTTTCAGACCGTGGAAAAGTGAAAAAGTATTAAACATGGTATAACTTAACAAACTTACATTACAAATTACTTATATTATACATTTGCTTTTATACCATTAGCTTTATACTTTACATTAAGTATATTATATCTTCATTTTTTAATTATACATGCAAAAAAATCTTTATGTGAAGGCATTGGCTGTGGAGGTCATACTAGACTAATTTTCATCTCCAGAAGTCTGCTCTCACCTACAGCAGCTGCATTTGGCCATGCTAGGCCAATTCTAGCAATGTCCTATTTGACATTGCATCGTAAGTCTCCCCTTTTTCTCAAGCCTTTAGGCACACTTCATAATCCTGTTTGCCACTCTGCAGCTATGCATACAGGCAATATGGTCAACAGTCTCTCTCTGCACAAAATGCTGCTCAAAAGAAGTTGATGACTCCTAACCTCATCATTATTTAAAATTTAAACCTCCTAATGTGCAAGCATCTAGAATCAAATGCATCAAGATTCTTGTTATACTGCTTACAAAGTGTCTATGTTTTGCTACCATTACTAACCTTAGAAAGAATGAACTTTTAGTCTTTAGCCTAATTGGTTACTAGCGTTATAGATTTCAACACTTGGTGAAAATATTTGATCAATACATCCCCTATCACTTCTGAATCCACACTGTTCATCATGCAGTTGTGCATCAACCAAATTCTTAATTCTATGAAGTATAATCATGCAAAGAACTTTACCTGAAAAGCTTAATTTTAGTCTTTAGATATATACATCTATTTTCCTACACTTTAATCCGATGGGATTGGAAAGGCTGCCGTCCGTCGGATGGGACGTTAAGCCGTGGCCCCGTGTGCGGGAGAGTCATACCCTGTGCACGTTAAAGAACACGCTGGATGGCCTTGACGGGAGGCTACCATCTGTCTCCCAACAGCTGTTCCAGTGGGTCCCCTCCCCCAACCTTCTCTGATCCTTCGGGGTCCATGTGACCTGGCCATTTAGCCCATGGTGTGCAAAAAAGTGCCGCTCAGAGGTAAAACAACCCAACCTACACTTTACATATTCTTAAAAATTTAAGCTGCAATCCCTGTTTTATTTTATATCTTGCCACACATCACCAGTATCTGTTACATAGCTCCCAATTAAACTGAGACACTTGCTCAAGAGTGCAGCCATTTAAAGCAACAGAAGCACCATCTGCTTCACCAGTTTTCATTAGTTTTTTCCCTGTTTTATCACCAAACCCACTCTATTACCAGTATCATCAACAGCCCTAATGAAAGAATTCATATCATCATCATTAGCCAATAAGACTAAATCATTGCATAATCTAAATAAGAAATGGAATTTCTTTTTTAGATTTCTAGACCATTTTTGAAATGAAATTCTCTGAATTTCATTTTTTTTATTTTTTGAAATCTCTAGACCATTTTAAGTTAAAATCATCCCCTTGCATAGAATTCTGCATAACATAATAACCAAACTAAAGAGAAAGGGAGACACAATGCACCCTTGTCTAACTCCACTAATAATGCTAAACCAATCACTATAAGCGTTATCAACTCTCACACATCATTCACTGTTATTATACAGAGCTTTCATTATGCTAACTAACTTGTTAGGAGTCAAAAGCTTTGAAATCTATGAAGTTAGTAACCACAGGTTTCTGAAAATTGAAGCATTTCTCATGAATCTGCGTAAGCGAAAATATTTCAATGCATCCCCTACAACTTCTGAATCCACCTGTTCATCATGCAGTTGTCCATCAGCCAAATTCTTAATTTTATTAAGTATAATCATGCAACAACTTTACCTGGAACAGAAAGTAAACTAACACACCTATAATTTTTTAAAGAACTATGATCACTTTTTAAATAGGGATAATAGGGCATAAAATTTAAATAACAGCTCATAAAAAATATTCAAAATTTCAGTCGGCTATGTAGCAACACAAATGTTCCAAGCTCTTAGCATTTCGGTGGTAATTTTATCCACCCTTGGGGATTAATGCAGTTTCAATTTAAAGACAGCCAAAGTGACCTCAAAATGTGATGTAGGGCCAATATTAAAGCCAGTAATGCATCTACCCTCATACTAACAATGGGTATAGAAAAAATCGCATTGTTTAGAACATCTCTGAAATACTCAGCCCACCTGGCCATCACAAGATCCTCACCTTACTATGTTTATCTTGCAATCCCTGTGTACCTGTTTCTTCCCACACAAAACACTATCTGGTACAACCCCCTGATGTGCTGTCTAACTGCTTTGCTTTGTCAGCCAAGCTATCAAGCCAAAGATTCTTATCAGCTGTTAACTGATCCTTTACATGTTTATTAAACTCATTGTAATGCCATCTGTTAGGGCTAGTAGGGTCTTGATTCATATTATTCCTGCCCTTTTTTCAGAAATAAGTTCCATAGCTTTATCACTCAGATAATTTTGTTTCCTCTGTACTTTTTTAACCAAAAGAGTACTGTTGGCCCCAAGAAAAGCCTGTTTAAACTGTTCCCATTCTTTCTCAACTTTGGCAGTAAGCAGACAATGATTGTCATGGACCTTTCAGTGCTAACAGAAATTCTCTTAATCTTAGCACAACAGTTCTTAGGCTTCAATTGTAAAACACTTTTGACCAGGTAATTATCAGACCCAATTTCATCTCCCCTGTATGATCTGGTATTCCTAAGTGAATTAGCCTATTTGTTTTCAATTAATATATATTCGATCATATTCCTATGTAAAATCTGGTGAAACCTATGTGTACTTAAATATGTCCTACTGTTCATAATAAATGTTAGTTATTCTCAAGCCATTAAGTTTACTTATCTGAAGGAGATTTGCCCATTGCAGCTATCGATACCAAATGGACTCATTAACCCCCTCCTCAAAGGTCAGAATCAGTACCAACTTTAGCACGAAGGTCACCTAGCACAAGAGAAATGCCTCCACAGAATTCAAAATATCTCGTAGCTGTCTGTAAAACTTATCGTTTTTGTTCTCATCAGAGCCTTCTGTGGGAGTGTAACAATACATAATTCAAGTCTTTAATCATTTTAAATTTAGCTGTAAGAATTTCATTGATGCACTCATATCTTAAATGAGCATCACTGGTATGTTTGCTGAGAAGCAAACCTTCACCTTGGAGAGATTTTCCATCCTCCCCTCCCTGAAAAGATAAATTTATTTTTTAAGTATCTGACCATTACCTGTCCATTTAGTCTCTTGCAAGACAAGAATTTCTAAGCTATAACTGGAATTCCTGACTGAAAACATCAAGTGAATAATCTCTTGGCAACATCTCGCATTCCACTTACCTGCAAAAGCTAGGTTTATCGAGAGAGATACGGAAAACAAATCACAACTTCCTAATCGCAGTCATGGGTTAGACATCCTTTCTCCTACTGCTAAAGGCTGAAGCCACCATGCTGGTAGGAACTTCAGGCAACACCTATAACAGAAGGCCGATGGACCAAATTATGATGTCATTGTAAGTAGTCCTATATCTAGGAAAATTCTTAGAAATTTATTCCTAATTTTATTACTGGTGTACTGCTGTTTATGCTTAAATATACCTCATTCAAAAGAAATATGAGTCATTTATTAGAAATAGAATGCTAATATATACAAATAATTTTCATTTTAAATACGGTATGCTTATAAATAAACCTTAATATAAATATTAGTTCAAACATACACCAGTAGTAATAATACAAATGGATATATAAGAATTTTCTACATTACAGGACTACTAATGCAGATGTCATAATTTGGTCCACTGGTGTTGCTTCTGGCACTACCTTTTAAAGTGCCATATGACCTGCTTGAATACATTACTCCAGTTTAGGATTGACAATGCGCAAGAATTCAGGTACCTGTGATGGCCTCTGATCAGGATTATCCACCAGCTGATATAAGGTATACTGTGCTCTGTTCACTTATGGCTGGCAACCCACAAGCAAACAGAAAACACTGTGGCAAATTCTCCCTCAACAGAGGGCCACTAGTGCAGTAAGTCCAGGATCCAAATCAAGCTTGAAAGCGTAAACCAGTCCAGTCTAGTAGGTATAAATGGTCAGCACTAAGACCCTGTGAAGTTGGCCACTTCTCAGTAGGGCAAGGGGGGAAAAAGTCATAGATGACCAGATTAGCAGGCCACACTTATCTGGCAGCCCTCCCTTTATTCTCCATCAAAAAAGAGTATATCTTTTGACAGGTACTAACAGACTGCACCATGAGAAGCATGGCCAGTTCTGTGCATCATTGTTGGGAATTGGTACACAGCTCTCCTTCCAATTTATGCCTATCTGCTATTTACAGACTATTTTTAATTATAAAAGGAGAATTATGTGGGCGTTTTGTTATTGTCCTCCCTTGCTAATTATAATGCATCTGATTTTGTTTTTAATATATGTGGAAATTACACGAAACATTTAAAATATTTGAGATATTTATTGCTCAATGATTATAAGAGTACTAGCAGATGAAAATGATGAAATCCTGCAATTATGAGAGCATGCAAGATTAAATTTATAACATAGCTTTCCTGCTCTGACATTCTACATTATTTTTGGAACTTGGAATTTTTCCTTGTAATCCTGTTTCCTTTTTAAGCTAAAAGTTACATTTGGATTTCCTTGCATCTGTGATAACTTAACATTCATGACTATTCTTATATTACCAGACAATTTGTTTTAAATTTCATGTCAAATATGGTGTTTTGTTATAGACAAAACTAACATTATATAATTGTGAATATATGAAATGTATTATTTCAGAAAGATTACATAACCTGCCAATTATGAGAGCATGCAAAATATAACTATGCAGCCTATATGCCACCTCTACCAATATTTGCTTCTGGAATATTTCCTCCAATTCAATTTGTATTGCCCTTATATAGTCTATATATTATCTGTGCTCTATGATTACATAAAATTATTAGCTGAAGAAGATGAAAGAAATCCTGCAATTATGAGAGCACATGTTAAATATGCAATCTGGACTTTTTTCTTGAAAAGTGTGACCAGGAATTAATAGCACACCATTCTTGTGATCTGGTGTTACCCCCAAAAAAACATTTTAAGCCCAGCTACAAATCTGAAAAAAATTAAGTGGGACAGAGAAATTTAGCATTTGCTGTTATTTTATCAGAAAAAAAATGCATTCTCTATACGAGGTTCACAGCATCAGCCAGATGTTAGCCAAAACAAACTGACTGCTGCTACTGAGTTTGCAATAAGACACAATTTGCAATAAGACACATAGATGGAGTTTGCCACACAGCTAGCACGCACATCCACTTACTATGGAACCATCATCTGTGAGCCTATTGAAATAATGACCTTGCCCATTCCCACCTGCATTCGAGACAATGCAATCTCCCTTCACGACTTGGAAAGACATTCTTAACAGCCCTACATATCACCACATAGTGTTACTTCACTGAAAACAGAGCACTGTCCTTACTGTGAAAAGCTTGTGCAAGAGCTTTTCATTTAACTAGTTAATTTTCAATTACTATTACTAGATAACTAGTTAAATTTCAATTAATTAGTGCAAAAATCAGTCCATTCAGTTAACTAGTGCAAGAGCACTTGTTAAATGCTGGGATGAATGGTAAAAAATTCTAGGTATATTGAAATAGTTTTAAGGTTGGCGTAAAATGAAAAAAAATAGACCTTGATACTTTATACTTGCTTCCAAAATCCTGATTTTAAAAATAGCAGTTTTTGATTAATTTTCTGGAGAATTTCAAAACTTGAACTAAAAATGAGTTAGCAATATTAGAGATTGAACTTTTCTTCCTTATTAAGGAGGTTGCTTGAATGCAGAAACAAGTAAAACCATATATTCTAAAAAATGGTCATCAGATCAGTTTAAAAAATATTTATTTCACAGCTTAAAATATACATCAAACCAAAAATAAAATTATAGCTTGAATTATGTATTTTTATAAGATATATGTAAGAATTTTGATATGGCAATACTTAAAAAAAATGAAGCTTCGTGTACTAAAAGTAGATACAGCCATTTCGGGCTTCTCATTATAGATTCTGTCAACGTGTAACTAATGAGAACTCTAGAAGGGTTAAATCTTTAAAAAATTTTGATCATTTATACAAATAATGAATGTGTTCAGAATTTTTCCAGTCAGCAAACTCTAAAGTCATTTTACTGAATATTAAATATTGTTGAAAATCTAGACAGATTAGATTGAGATATTTATCTTTTTAAAGAATTTGCCAAGCTCTTTATCTGAATTACTGTTGCCATGGAACTGTACTTAATAAAATAGCCTGAGAGCTAGGTTCTGAGGCCATCTTGAGCCTCAGAACCTGACTACTAAATGTGACCTGACCATTTAACCCATTGTGTGTACAAAAATACTACTGAGGGTTGAGTTATTTTACATCTGAGCAACACTTTTTTGTATGCAATTGCTTAAATTGCCAGATCACTGAGCTTCAAGTAGAGTGGGGGAAAGGGAACCCATAGGATAGTTGTTAGGAAATATATGGAAACCTCCCATCTACACCATCCTGAGTGTTTTTAATGTATATATGGGACCATCATGACTTTACATCCTAGTGAATTGCAGCAGTGCCCACAGGGGAAACAGCTTCAACAGTAATATTTTAATATTTACTATACCTTATTTTCACAATTAGTTCTCTTAATGTTTCCTTTACATACAAAAAAGTAATTGATTCACATCATACTTCCATGTATCATATATCTTGTTTAATTATAATAATCTATAACATTTATGGTGGAAGTAACTAAATTTCTACATATTGGGGGGGGGGGGGGGGTCATAATCTGAAGTTCTCAGGTTAGAGTTCCAGCTGTGCCAACTTTGAAATTTAAAATTCCCCACCCTGCCCTCGATCAGTAGGGGACACCTATGGGCTTGAAAAAGCCACCATCGTAAAATGGGACATTAAACCCTATAAGAGAGCCATACACTGCATGCTGAAGAATACGCTGGATGGTCTTGACAGAAAACTACATCTCTCCCAACAGCTGTCCATTGGGTCCTCTCCCCCAGCCATCTCTGAGCCTTTGGAGTTCTTGTATATCTGGCCATTTCTGCCATTGTGTGAAAGCACTGCTCAAGAAGTAAAACAATCCAACTATATATTTGCTTAAATAGGGTATTGGAATTAAAGCCAGCCATTCACTGTTATTAATGCTCTATGATTATACAAAATGTATTAGCTGTTGAAAAAGATGATAAAAACACCTCAATTATGAGAGCACTTAAGATGTAAATGTGCAGCTTATAAGTTTTTTGCACTAGTAGTATCTTTTGTAATGCATTATTTTCCCCTGTGATTGTTTCCTTTTTATGCTAAAAGTTCCATTTAATGCAACTTAGACTTTAATAAGCATCAGCTGTGATATCTCAATATAATAATGATTTATTTTTCTGGCTACTTTTACTAGACAATGAAAAAAATCGATAAAATGTATTCATATCTCAAATATGGTGTTGAAGCTAGAGGGAACTATAATTTTGATAAATCTCTAAGATTATGTAAAAGTTATTTGATGTTTGAAATAGATGTTAAAATCTTCCAGTTATGAAAACTATATATTGGACTTGTATTCTTCCACTATCAGTATCACTTATTTCATAGTGGAGGAAAATTTTGTTATTTTCACACACAGAAAATATTTCCTTCAATTCTACTTGTATTACTGTTTTTCTATTCAGACACCCAATTTTCACATATCCCCATCTCATTTATAATCTCATTAAAATAAGTTGTTTTTGTCAATTCCATTACTAGATAAATTTTGATATATTTGGTTTCATCTACCTCTTAAATATAGTGTTCAAAATTCCAAGAAGCACCATTCAACACATTTTTTATATGTGCTCTATGATTATATAAAATGCATTAGCTGTTGAAAAAGATGGCAAAATCCTGCAATTATAAGAGCATAGGAAGTATAAATATGCTAGCTATAATCTGCTCTAATGGCAGCCAGGAGTAGGCTGTCAGGACATGGCCTGTAATCTCGTATTCTAGGTTTGCTTCCCCACCCCACTACCAGCCTTTGGATTCCTTTCCCCCCAAATAACCTCCCTTAGTGAATGAAGAGGCACTAATGGACTTGAAAAGGCTGGTTTTTTGTTTATACTAAATATAAAATTTCAATTTAGACTTGGATACTTCATCTGATTGTAATATAACCAAATTGTTTTAATATTTTTCATTACTAGCCAAATCTCCATGAATTTGCTTCATTTACATTTAATTGTGATTCTATTTAATTCATTTACATCTAAATGTGTTTAAAATTATGAAAAATCTTTCAATGCATTTTTATCTATGCTCTATGATTATATAAAATGTATTAGCTTTTGAAGATGATGAAAAAATCCTCCAATTATGAGAGCAAATATGTAACATATACTCTTGAGGGCACCATACCAGGATTGTGATTTGATATCCCCTGGTTTTAGTCCCCACTACATCTACTTTCTGTGCTAATCCCATGTGCTTTTGCAAGGGACATCAATAGTCTTGAAAAAGTTACCATCCATTGCATTACATTTTGTGCATATTGAAGACACTTCAAGACATATCTCTCTTAACAGCTTTTCAGTATGTACCTGGCCAAAGTTGCCAACTCCAGAAAAAAATTGTTACAGACAAGAAAGGTGGGGGGGGGGGGAGATTTATGACATCAAGCATTTTTACAAACACAATTTTACTTTAAAACCAAATTGCTACATAGAACAAAACTGAATACTTGATCATTCAGTCAAGATACTTTATTCAACACATCAGATATTTAGTGCAATATATACAACCCAAACGCATTTGCCTGTTTAGGTTATAGTTAATATCACATGAAATAGAACTTATTTATCACTAATTTGTATCAGTTGATTATGACAAATATAAACTTGCAATTTTGCTAATTTCCATTTAAATACAGGGGGAATAAACTTTTACTGCAGTATGAAAAATATGGAAGTAATACAGAGTTCCTTATTTTTTTACTTAATTTTTCCATTATTACTTCAGAAAACTAAAATTTTATTTTGTATTAAAATGCTTCTGTTTGTGTTTAGAATAAAATACAGAATAATGTAATACAAACATTCAGAATAATCTGCAATGAATTTGTGCAGAAATCTAATTGTGAAGACAGTTTTGTTAAATATTTAAAATGCTATCTAAAGATTATCGCCATTTCAAGCATTGTGACATGAGTCATGTTTCTAGTTCATTGTTCCAAATGTTAAAATTTTTTTGTAAAACTTGGCAGCAATAAAACATCTGTTATGCATATTCAGAGATACTTTGGGTGCAAACAGCAATAAGTTAAAAAAAAAACCCCTCAAGCAGCTGCCCGCCACAGAGGTCTGACCGAGCCTGTCAGTTTATATGCCATAGTAGGTCTGAGAGGATGGCGGGACAACAGAGAAACACAAACGTCCATGTCTTACCCAGGGCTTGAACCCAGATCCCTTAGATCAGTAGCCAAGCGCACTAACCACTCTGCCATGGGACGGCCAACAAGTTAAAGGGGTCATCAAGTGTTTGGAAATTGAATAGAATAATGTCAGTGAGAATGTAGACTTGAGATGTGAATAATTTTGAGCGATTAAAGGAAATTAGATAATTATTGATTTAAAAACTTTTTCGTAGTCATATATTGTTATGCTTCACAAATAATAAAAATAATATTTGTGCATAATTGCAAAAAAATTGAAGTTCATTGAAAAAAACTAAAATTAGCATTTCTATACCCCAATCCTCTAACCAGCAGAGACCTGAATTTGAAAAGGAAGCAGAATATTCCAGCATCAACAATATTGTTTACTATGTTATTTTTGCAAAATGAGTTCTGCCTTGACGTTTTATTTATATTACTAAAAGCATATCTAATACAATTTAGCTATATCATTATAATGAATTGTGATTTAGTTTTGTGACTAATATTCGTAGACAAATAACATTTTACTGCATTTCATCTGAAATATTGTGTTAGAATTATAGGAAACTATAACATTCAAGATATTTTTATAGTGCTTTATGATTAAATGTATTAGCTGTTGAAAAAGATGAAAAAATCTTTAATTATGAGAGCACATGAGATGTCAATATGCAAAGTTATAACTTCTCTGAAGTAATATTTACTATGCATTATTTTTATAACTATACTTCCTTTTTATGCTAAAGATTAATTTAGGCAACCTTTACTTGCATATACCAATTACATTTTTCTGGTTAATATTACTTTTTCAAATGACAGTTTTAAATGCTCTGATTACATAAGATGTATGAAATGCTCATAAAGATGACAAAATCCTGCAATTATGAGAGCACATGAAATGTAATATGCACCCTGTAACTACTACCCTATAAAAAAAAAAATACCTTTCTAGCAGCTGCTTGCCACAGAAGTCTGACAGGAGCCTCAGTTTATATGTCATAGTTTACGAAGGTGACGGAACTTCACAAAGAACAACACAAGCATCCATGCCTTACCCAAAACCATTAATCAGTAGCCAAGCCACGGGGCATATGTATAGCCCTGTGAAAAGTTACATTAGCATATATTGGCTTTTTTGGGCGTCGTTAATAATAATGAAAAATAATCGTCAAGATTTTGCGAATGCATGATGTCCGAATGCATTTCTTCAAGTAAAAGTCTAATAGTTTGTTAATGGCTAATAATTAAGTGGAAAAAAATACGGTGACTTCGATGATAGATATGCCTTACTAAATATTACAGAAAAATCTCGAATTTTGCAATTTTGGGTAAATTTTGCTTTCCTAAAATGTTATCTGCATTTATGGGAAGATAACCTCATTTATTGCCCAGTACAATACGCTAACTTTGTGATCCACATGACTGTTGTGATCCACATGACTGAAATTTTCACAGAATTACGTTTCTACCCAACACTTGTAATTTCCCCAATATTGAATACATAGATTTCCCGTATAGAATTCTATAAATATTTGTGAATTTTGTCGGCAAAAATATCGCTTTTTAAAATAACATTAAATTCGGGTTTTTTCCTCCATTATTTCGGCGGTTTTTTTTTTTCATGTCAGCATCAATGTGCTGCTCCTGCGTGTGTTATCGAATTCGAGATTTGTTATGTGCATTAACATTAATCTTCATCCTCTGAGAAATTTTAAATGTAGATATTCATGCAAGGCTCTACTTATAACTTCTGAAGTAATATTTACTATTCGTGATTTTTACAACTAGCAATTCTTTCCTGTAATCTTGGTTTATTTTTATTCTAAAAGTTACATTTGTTGCAACTTGTATTTGCATACATCAGCTCTGGTATCTCCTAATAAAGGGTTACCATCCAAATATTGACACTTCTTACTGCTGATTTTCAAGTGCTCAATGATTATATAAGATGCATTAGCTGTTGAAAGCGATGACAAAATCCTGCAAATATGAGAGCATGTGAAATACCACCTATATTTTTCACTAACGTTATTTTGCATTCTGCAGTGTTTCCCACAAATCTGTTTGAATTACTGTGTTCATGTAGTTTTGGATTCAGTTTGGACATCCGTTGTCCCATATCAGATAGCATTGTAATGAATTGTAAATTTAATTTATATGTATCAACAATTAAATGAGAAATCAATTTCAACCCTAGCTCCTATTTGACCTTAAACTCGACACCTGATATGAAAATTATTAATGTTTCTAAGATCTACACAAAAGACTCCTGTGGACCAAATTTCACCTTGTTAGTATAAGTAGGCCAAACTTTAACCTCGGATCTCGATGAGGCAGTCGGGTTCGGAATTTCGTAACATTTCCGAGATCTAACACAGATTACCTTAGTTGCCAATTTCTAGCTCTATCAGCAGTAAATCGGACCTTTCTCTTGAAAAATCCCAGATAACAAAATATCAAACATTTTTTTAGATCTATTACAGGAGACACTATTTGAAACCAGACAGAAAAACAGAAGGCAAACGAATCGGGCGGATCGAGCTCTACTTCGTTTAACCGAGCCGGGCCAGCGCCCCCCCCCACCACCACCACCACCAAGATTAAATCATCAGTGCGCCACTGTTAGAATATACTGCAAAACCCTGGTGTAAAAAATACAACTGGCACAAAAGGTTATTCCTGGTTCTAATATACATATGATTAATTTAGAATATGACAGTTATATTAAAAATACACGTATTAAAATAACAGTATTCTCAGATACCTCATTAATTCCTACTATGCAAATGAATTAAATGCCAGCTATGTACAGATTGATGCCGATGGTGGTTAGTGTGCTTTGCTACTGAGCAAAGGGACCTGGGTTACAGCCCCAGAAAGTCCTGGCAGCAGTCCCTATTCGTTTGTTAATTTCATGCCGCACATCACCAGTACCTGTTACATAGCTCCGAAGGTAAACTGGGACCCTTGCTCACGAGAACTATTCAGATTAACTGAACCACAATCTGTGTGATCAATTTTCATCACTTTAGTTTTATCTGTTTATAACAAACTCTACTACCAGTCTCATCAACAGCCCGAATGAGAGTTCATCTCATCAACATTTTCCAAAAGGGCTAAATCATCAGCATAATCGTTCCCTTGCGGTAATAATTTTGCGTAATAACCAAAGCGAAAAGGAGACAAAATTCACCCTTGTCGAACACCAGAAGCAATGTTAAACCAATTGCTACAAGCCTTACCAACTCGAACACGACTGTTATTATACAGAGCTTTCATTATGTTTCAACTGTTCAGTCTGGTATGCCATACATTTTCGCAATCAACCACAAATTATGGCGATCAACAGAGTGAAAAGCTTTTTTGAAATCAGCCAAGCTAATAACCTAAGGTTTCTCAAATTGTAAACATTTCTCAAGAATTTCCCTGACTGAAAATGTAACTATCTGGTATATAACTCTGCTTTGTCAGTCAAGTCATCAACCCAAAGATTCTTATCGCCTGCTCATTGATTCCATACACGTTTATTAAGCTCCCTGTAATGCTTTCCATTAAGACAAGTAGGGTATTGATTAAGGAATTCCTGCAGTTCCTTCCGAAATAAGCTCAAGTGCCTTATTACTCAAATAATTTGCTGCCTCTGCTCCTTTTTTCCTAAAGAGTGCTGTTGTTTTCAAGAAAAGCTCTTAAAACTGCTCCATTCTTAACATTAGTAAGCAAACTACGATCTGGTCTCTTGCAAGACTAAGTAACCTATCATGGTAATTAGATTTTGTAATTCATATTCATTAGCTATATCTTGCTCTATCGGCGCTTGATAATTAAAGGTAACCTTAGCACACAACCCCTTTTTAAGTTGCATGACACTTTTAACAAGTAATGGCCAGATCCAATTTGAGCTCCCCTATATGACCTGGTATTCCTAACAGAACTATCCTATTTACTGTTAATAGATAATCTATCATTCTTATGCAGCCCATCTGGGGAAACCTGTGTATGTTGTGTTTGTAACAGATGTTATTCTCAAACCATTAATTTACTTACCTATAGGAGACGTTGCCCATTGCAGCTACCAATACCAAAAGGACCTATCACCCTCCCCCAAGGTCAGTCAGTACCAACTTTGGCATTGAAGTCGCCTAGAACAAGGGTAATATCTCCTTAACAGAATTCAAAATATCCTGAAGTTTTCCGTAAAACCTATCATTCGTCATCCTCAGTGGGGGCATAACAGCAGATTACATTCAATCTTTAATGCTTGTCTGCCAGAAGCAGACCTACGCAAAGAATAAATTATAACGGTGAAATTATTGTGCGAGAACATCAAGATAATAATCTGTGTGCAGAGTCCTCACATTCCAACTCCCTATAGAGAGAAAATGATTAGTGGGATGTTTAAGGAAACTTCCCATGGCCGAGTGGTTAGCACGCTTGGCTACTGATCTAAGGGACCTGGGTTTGAGCCCCGGGTAAGGCATGGATGTGTGTTGTTTTTCTGCTGAGGGCTTGCCATCCTCTCAGACCTCTGTGGCAAGCAGCTGCTTGAGGGGTTATTTATTTTTTTTATATTGGTAGAGAGAATGCCGACAATATCAAACAGCCCCCTAATAACAGGCATGGTGCAAAGACTCGTTCCCCACCACTAAAGGCTGAAGCCATCTACACTGGAAGACTTCCTCCAACGTAGAATTTCACGATGCCAGTAGAATCAAAGAGTTCAAATGCCTACGATGACCTCTGATCAGAATTATCCACCAGCTGGTAAAACATATCCTGTGAATCTATTAACTTGGGATTGTCAAGCCACAAACAGAAAACAGTGATGAAAATTTTTTCCTCCAAAAAAGCCCACCAGTGCAGCAAATTCAGGATCCATAATAAAACTCTGAGCCTGATTCCGGTCTGGTAAGTTTATATGGTCAGGACCCTGTGTAGTTGACCACTCCTCAGCAGGATACAAAGAAAAAAAATTAGCCAGAGTTGTCCATATCAGTAGGCAACACTAATCTGGCAGTCTGCCGTTCACTTCCACAAGATAGACTTCCACAACCTTTCAAAAGTTCCTTTCTTTTTTCTAACGGCCTGCACCACGAGATGGCGAGGTCGGACATTAGGTTCTATGCATCACAGGGAATTGGTGCATAGCTCTCCCAGTGACTACCATTTTACTGCCACAAAAATGCTCACTGGTTAATGAAATAACAGATTTAGATTTTTTTCCAGCTATAAGAGTACACCTATCCCTCGATTTACACTGACGATAGGTTCCGCACAAAATCAATATCTTCAGTGTAAATCGAGGGATAGGTGTATTGGTGGTGAGAGATACGAATCATGTTTTTACTGCTAAGAGCACTTTTTTTTCGACACACAGGTAAATGATTGGAGAAATTGGACTGCAAAGGTCCTTTGGAACATAAGGTAGTGTCCCCATGTATGGAATAGCCATACCATGTTAAAGAATACGCTAGATGGCCTTAACATGAAGCTACCATCTCCTAACACCTGAAAATGGTTCCCCAACTTCAGCATTCGAGGTCCTAGTGACCTGGCCATTTAGCCCGTATGTGCTAGTGAGATGTAAAGCAACCTAACGATTCCTCTGTTACTGAATAATGGCCCACCAGTGAAGCCTCTGAAATAATGATGCACATATACTTTTTGTGGAAGAGTGAAAAAAAAAATTGTAAACAAAATCATGTGATGGCATACCCAGTACTATTCTTCCTCGTCTTCGGAAAAGGGGATTACATTCCCAAGTTTTCATACAAGATTCGTTAATCAATTACCAATGGTGGCTCGTGACTAAAATTTTTGGTTGGGCATATTTACTACAGGCAGAGTGGATGTAGGGAAAATTATCGGGGATGCCTGATTTCGATGTTTCGTAAGCATATATTTTTTTAGCGGATTCTGAAAATGCATTGACAAAAATTTCGGAAAACTGAAAGGTGATTTTTTTTCTGCTTTAATTCAGTATTTTACCCCTCCACTGTAATAATTACCTATATGTAATTTTCCTCTCCTTTCTAGTGGCATTTAAAAAAGAAATCTTGAAAATTATGTCCTAATATATTGATTTATTTCTTTTTTTTTATTGCGTTCGAAATATATCTAAACCGAATTACTCGTAAATTATCACTTGAAAAGTAGTTCGTTTTGGGTGAAGGTGGCTCAGTCTGTAGCACACCAGGCTTGTAATCTACAGTCCTGCCTTAGCATTGAGATTTATTTTCACAAAGCGTAATGTATAGGGGACACCGATGGCCTTGGAAGGGATTCCACCCATTGGATAAGTCATGTCCCGTGTGGACGTGACTTATCTTTTGACTGGAGGCTACCAACTGTCTCGGAATCTTGATCTGGTGATTTAGCCCATTGTGTGCACAAAAAAGTGCTGCTGAAAGGTAAAATAACGTCATATTTGCCAAATTTATTTTACAACGAATTGAATTACATAAAAGAAAACTAATGCTGGCTGGGTTCAAATCGGAGACTTAAGATTGTAAGTCAAAAAACGACCTAGAATAAATATAGACTTGTATCATATCGCTGCATTCAGCACCACCAATAGGTGATTTCGAACAATTCTGCCTCTGTGACACTTTAGGGCAGCTCTTTGGCAAAACTCTCCGCCCTGCACGTGGTCCCTATGCACGTTAACGCACTGGGTGGCCTTGACGGGAAGCTACCATCTGTCTCCCAACAGCTGTTTCAGTGGGTTACCTCCAACCTCAGCCTTCGGGGCCCTTGTGATCTGGCCATTTAGCCAATGGTGTGCAAAAAAGTGCCGCTCAGAGGTAAAAACAACGTGGGATAACGTGTGTTTCACTACCAGTCTAGTTCTGTTTTGGTTAATAAAACATTTTAAATTTAGGTTATTGCTGTGCAATTTCATCATGCTTCAGATGTAAAAAAGAAATGAAATATGTATTGAATAAATAAAAATAATTAAAAATTTGCTTTTGGAATGTGTGAATCGATATTTTAAAACAATATTTATTTCTGTTACGAAATGAAAAACTCTAAAATCGATCCATGCACTAAAAATAATGGAAGGGGCATGCTAAATGATTGATTTTTTTTGTCAATTGTTGAAAAAAAAACTCCATGTGTTTTTTTTTTCTCACTAGTATTCTAGTTGCAAAAATTCTTTGTTGAATGCGTATAAGTCTAAAGCTTTGTGATTATTTTTCCAGATTCAATTTTGTTTTGGAAGTTATTATTTAATCGAACAAACCAAAAGTTTCAATAAATTTAAAAAAAAAAAGCTATCTTTCTGTAAGGTAGATTTATTTCTGTAAAGTAGAAAATAAACCTGAAGCATATCGATGGTACTATCACTCTCTTTGTTCGTATTCACTTCAAAGGATGATAGGGCACCAGTAATCTTAAGTAAGCAAATCAGCACCCTATCGTTGAAATGAATACGAACTTAGTGACTGCACCATCGATATCTTTTACTTTTTAAGTCCCATATAGGAAGATAGATATTTTTTTTTCTTTGTCACTAAACATCTACCGTCAAGAACATTGATACAACTCCTAAACTTCGACCACATTTTATCTTCCTTTTGGAGTTTCGTTTGGGGTAGCACCATGGTATTGAAGACTTCAGCAGCTTTAGTACAAGTTATGAATAGTTAAATTCGAACCCTGTGGAAATCCATCCCCCATAAGGGGGGGGGAATTAAAATTAGTTTAGGATGGTCGTTATGAGCTTTCATTTGACTTAACCATAGGCCCTTGCGTTTGGTAGGTAGAACGGCGGCATTCACTTCCCCCCACCCACCGTATTTTTTAAAGGCCTATGGAACTTTCTGCATCAAAAGCTTTCATTTACCGCATCGTTTACTTTCGACACTCGCATTCTGCAGATAAAGGTGAACACGTTTTTGTATTTCACACTTTTTAGGGGGAAGAAAATATTGAGATCAAATTTCAATAGCCTATAGCACCCCATGTCAAACTGACATAACTGGTTACTTTTGGCATTCTGATACAGCAGAATACCATACCCCCCGGCACAAGCTTTCATTAGAATTATGCTTTTAGCACTTGAGTACGAGAGATGGAGGTACAATCGTTTTCATATGTACCCCCTCTTTAATGGGGGGGGGGACAAAATTCAACTGGGGTTAAATTGTTTATAGCCTAGAACATTCCTGGGATCAGCTTTCATTTGATGTATAGCTTGTTATTTCAGCTTTCGTTAAAACTTCGTGAACTCGCTCAAATCTTCATTCACCTAGCATTTCAGGGGGCGGGGGTGTAACAAAATGCTCCGGAGGTAGCGTTGTTCGAGCTACAGCTGATACAGCATTGAGATTTATCTCCACCCTTCTCATGGTCAGTAGGAGATACCAATGGGCTTGGAAAGGCTGCCGTCTGTCAGATGGGAAGTTCAGCCATGGCCCTGTGCACATTAAAGAACACTGGATAGCCTTCACAAGAGTCTACCATTTATCTTACAACAGCTGTTCAAGTAAGTTCCCTCCCCCAACCTCTAAGCCTTCGGAGTCCGTGTGACCTGACCATTTAGCCTACGGTGTGCAAAAAGAGTCGCTCAGAGGTAAAACAATCCAAAGTCTGATACTTTCCACGTAAATATCAGTGTTTTTTTGAAATTCTGCTTTGACAGCAAAAGGAAAACTCCCATGTGAAAGAATTTTTTTTTTTTAGAACGAGTACCATAATTGAAATTTCAAATCAGATTTAACATTATCTCAGGAAATTTTTTTTTTTATTCGTGTGTGTCCGCCATCAACGATGCAATAATATTGTTCATCAGTCATTTTTCACTTTAAAGCCGATTCAATGTTTAAATTATTTCAATAGGAATTTCTTGAGAGAATGAATTTTTCTGCCAACAAAGTGGCAGTTGGTAGCAAGGTAGGTTGGGTCATGGTTTTGTTGCCAATGCACTATTAGTTCCACAGATTCTGTGGTTGTTCCCCTGATGAATTACTACCCACGATAGTGCTGTGTAGTCAAAAGTATGAGGAATCGCTGCGAGGCCTGCATAGCAGTAAAAGGTAATCTAACCTTATATTGAGCCCATTGTGTTATCTCAGTTAAACTTCAAATTCTCACTTAACCTCATGCATTTGTATATAATTTTGAGCAGGGGCGTAGGGAAGGACTATGGTTTTGGGGGGAGATATCAAAAATTTTCACAACTCCTGCATTTTGCCATTTGACTTCCAATTTTGCCCACTAGCCATAATTTCACAAAAATAATTACAATATTTACATCTCGTCTGAATTGTAGCAAGTCGGTGTGAATTTTCCCAACTTAATTTCACGAAACTAATCTCAATCTTTACATCTCTCCTAAATTTGCCAAATGACTTCAAACTCCCCAAGATTTTGCCAAGTTTTCTCGATTTTAGTCAACTGCCCTGAATTTCCCAATTATCACAACTCGCCCATATTTTCCAAGTGAATTCGAATTTTGCCAACTCGCCGTAATTTTACAGAAAAAATCGCATTTTTTACATCTTCCCTAATATTACATACATACTCTCTTTAATTGCACAAGGAACAATTTTCAGAACTCCCCTGTATTTTACCAAGTGGCTTCGAATTTCTTGGTTTTTCCAACTCCTTAATTTCACAAAACCAATTCAAATTTTTACAACTCGCCTGTACCTTACGAAGTGGTTTCCAGTTTTCACAACTTCCCTAGATTTCGTCCTCTCCTTAATTTCGCAAAAAACAATCCCAATTTTCACAAATCGCCAGTATTTTACCAAGTGGATTTGAAATTTGTCAACTGCCTTAGATTTTGCCATATCGCAACAATTTTACATCGCACCTGATTTTTGCAAAGCCACTGAATTTTGCCAACTCTCCTAGATATTGCGAATTTGCCTCGATTTTGCCAACACGCCATAATTTTACAGAAAAAAAGATTGCAATTTTTACAACTGACCTTTGATTTTGCCAACTCGCCATATATTTTATATAAAAAATCCAAATTTTCACATCTCACCTGAATTTTGCCAACTCACCTGTATTTTACCAAGTGGCTTCTTCGAATTTTGCCGTCTCTCCATTTGCAAAGTTGCTCCAATTTTGACAATTCCCCTTAATTTTCCAAAAAAAAAAATGTACAAATTTTCACAATATACCTAGATTTTACGAAGTTGCTTCGAATTTTGTCAACTCCGAGTTATTTTGGGGGGTAGCCTCCCCCCATGGTTACGCCCCTGATTTTGGGAATTAAGAGCGGTGTTCCATATTTCAAATGTTATTCTTGTACACAATGTTTATATATACCTATCTTTCGATTCACACGCAAGAGATCCAACGAATCACGTAGAAAAAGTTTTCAGATTGTTCAATTTACGGAATCTAGTGTATAACCATTCTTGTTTATATCACTTATATTAACACTTTTGAAAAACGCAAATGGCTGAAAATCTTTACCAGAAAACTATTCCTATTATTACAACTGATTACAATGTTTGAATTTTTGTGACGAAACTTCAGATTTTCTGTTTAGAAAAGAATTGCAAATAATGCTATATCCATTATACTAAGCACTTCGTATTAGCAGAAGTTTTAGTTAAATTTTCCGTTTACACATATTTCATTTTTATATAAAGTGATATCCAACAAGTATCCCGTGTTCCTTATGTACGCTACCAGTTGGACAAAAATGTAAAAAAATAATGGAGAAAATTCTTTCGTGTGACATACAAAACCTAATAAAGTGTTATTTAGCAATTTAAATTTTTTTTTATGATTATAATTCGCTAGCTTATGTATTAATCTGGGCCTTGAACTGCTTCAAGGATTATGGAAAATATATGCATCATATAGCTGCGAGGTGTACTTCAAAAATGAATGTAAATGTGACACGGTAGTTGATTAATCATCATACTTTGCAAACTACTACTTTCAATATTCCCTGACTACTGAGATAGGTAAATAACTGTTGCAAACTGGAACTAGTTCACTTTAAGATAATAAAAATTACCCCTCAAAAAGCTGCTTGCCAGAGAGACTGACTGTAGCCAGTCGGTTTAATACAGAGAAAAGACCAGAAGGAAAAAAACAAACATCCATGCCTTACCCAGGTTCCTTTGATCTGTGGCCAAGCACACTACCATTCACCACAGAGACGGCGTAAAAAGCGGATCGCTTCACGATTTTGAGTGTCATCTTTGTGCAGTGGTCATGTACAGCCAAAGTAAGTACCTTAGTGAATAAGAAATCCCATCTCTACTAAGAAACTGTCTCAGGTGCTGTCAGCAGCCACTGAATCTGCTTATTTAATAATTAAAACAGTCTGAAGATACAAGGTTGATGTGCGAAGACCAATGGTTGTATCCTCTTCCCCCCTCAAAAGAAGAGTTCGTTTAACATGGTGCATATATCACCTTTAAAATCCAAGCCAATGGAGAAATTAGCTCTTGACATGCCCAAATTTAGTTTGAACACTGAATCTTGATCACCTTGAGATAACAAGAAACTTGCAACAACTGTAAAATCACAGAAAGGGCCTAATTTCATGGTAGTTGGGTTGTTTTACCTCTGAGCAACACTTGTTTGCACACAATGGAATATCACAAGGACCCTGAGAAGGTTGGGAGGGCCCACTGGACAGCTGTTAATGTCCTATCAAGGCCATCCAGTGTGTTCTTAAATATGCACTAGGTATGGCTCCCCACATATGCCAAAGCCTTTACATCCTATCTGATGGACGGCGACTTTTTTCCTCCATCAGTGTCCCCTATTGATGGAGGGAAAGATTGGGAGTTTGGCAGAGACAAATCTCAAAGCTGGTCCACGTGGGACTAACCTGGCACACTACCGACTGAGCTATCCCTGCCCCATTTCATGGCAGCAGTATGATAACTTGTCGTAATCTTATTCACATCTTTTAGGGATGCAGTTTTCAACAATATAAAGATTATTGCATACTATGGGTTTTTGAGTTGCTCCATCTTTATTTCATCTTCATGGATGGTAATTCACATCTCCATAGATTCCTTGAAAGTGCTCTCTCTTCAGTTCAGTATAGAGCTCAATGGAGCGTCGAGACTTGTACCGGGATACTGCTATACTTTGATCCAGAACCAGCTGATTATCCTCTGACCCTCAGTTTTCCATCAGAGGTAAAAGCAATCCAACCAACCTCAGTACTTTTCTGCTAATACTGCATTTATCTACTATTGTACAGTACCCATAGAACCACCGAGACACAGAGATAACTAAAGGATATTCATTTGTTATCTGATATCTTCTGGATATTTTGTTGAAATCGTGGTTGTGTGGCTACTGGGAGTAAAAAAATCCTCGGAGGATTGTTTTTATCTAGTGTCTAAAAATGAAAATACTCTTAAAGAAAAAAACTTTCCCATTAACTTTTATTTAAGGTATATTTACAGCTTATTACAATGTTTGAATATTTGTGACAAAACATTTGAAACTTCAGATTTTCTGTTTAGAAAAGAATTGCAAATCATAATGTTATATATCCATTATATTAAGCACTTTGTTATAAATTTCAGTTAATTTTTCCGTTTACACATTTCATTTTTCTATAAACAGTGATAACCTACATGTGGACCGTGGGCTACCTGTTGACTACCAGTTTGACAAAATGCAAGAAATATTCTTTCGTGTGATACAGAATCTATTAATTAAAGTGTTATTTAGCAATTAATTTTTTATGATTACAATTCATTAGTTTATGTGTTAATCTGGGCCTTCAATTGCTTCAAGGATTAAACACTTAAGTCTCTCAAGCACATCTGTTGGTCATCCCTGTTAGGTGTGCTATTTCATTATTGGCGCACAATATGCTGTAGATCGAGAATTGAAAATTTTATAGATGCTTCGTTGATATTTTATCTCAACAAATACAAAGAACTAACAATGCCTTGTAGATGTCAAGAAAAATTGTGCAAAAATGTAAAACCAAACTTTGAAAACTCCTCAATGGCACAGGTTATAGGATGTTGAAAGCTTTATGCCCCTATCTACCTATCTAGCTGCTAAAACTATTCATAAACTTCTAACCTTGGGGGCAAGCCCATACTTTGGAAAACACTGTCATAAACGTTAGACACAAAATGCCATTTGGCCTATTCCAAAAAATCTAAACTAGATTCAAATGTGAAAAAAAAAAAGTTTTTTCTGGTCATTACTTTTTTTTACTTCGTTGTTTCAGCCAATTTCAATTTAGTGATTTCTTTTTCTTTCTGATGCCGAAGGTAACCAACCCATCTAGAGGCTTAGAGCATACCAATAACAATTTGTGATATTCTCCTTGGTGATGCAGACGATTACCAAATTGTATGTAACATTGGCAATTTCCCTTTGAGAATAAAAGTTGGTTTGCAAATAGAACTAAATCACTGCACTTCGAAACCACTTATTGCATCATTTTAAGGTAATACATATGTGAATACAGTTCTCGGAAACATTGACAGAGTATACATTATTGTGTGGAAAAGAACTAACCCTTCAAGTTTCAGCAGATGTTATGATTATTCTCCTTATCATATTGCATCAAAAAGGGGATATTATACATGTTAAGCAGACATTCACTGTTTATTTTCTAGAAATAAATGAGCTTAATTTGCATGAATTACTTTAAGAAAGTTAAGTTTGCTTATTAATTCTTAAATGGATTTTTCGGATATTTCCTAGATTCAAAAATACTATTGATTTGACTACGTTTTTCTAACAATCTGCAAAAATTTTCTTCACTGGTCAATTTGTTAATGGACAATTCTCCAATGGAGCCAGGGCTATGCAATGATATTCGTCAAGAAACTTCAAACTCTAAATTGGGGACCACTAACCTCGTTTTCTAAAAAAAATATTTTCAGATGAAAATTTACTCCTAACTCTTCGAGTTTATTAAATACACTGGCGGAAATTGAAAAAAGAACACCCAGAAGGAATTCCTTTAGGAACGTCATATTATGTTAATAGTTAAAGGCAGCAGAACCAGTGATCCAAAATTGACAGCCATTGGATGAAATAATGACGTCACCGAGGACGACAACATGAAAATGTACGCAGCACTTAAGGGTTAGGGTGTGAAGAAGTTGTTTTGTGTCATGTTGTTCAGTGCTCTTTGAAGAAGCTACCATGCCTGGACAAAGGCTCACATTGGTTCAGTTAGCGGAGTTTGAGCGAGGTCCTATAGTGAGTTTTCGGGAGGCGGTCTTTTCGGCAAATTGCATACTGCGTTGGACGAGAGGTATCGGCAGTGGTACGATGGCGTCGATGTTCAGAAGAGCATTCTCACACTCGCAGACATGGTTCCGGGTAACAGAGTTATTGATGCACTTGAGTCAGTGTATCAAGAGGGCAGTGGATGCATATGGCGTCAAAAATTCGATCCTCTGTCGTACAAAGGGTGTCTACAAGAACGATACGCAATAATCTTTTGGAAGCAGGACTATGGCACAAGTGCTGCTGGCATGGTTACTTGTCACTATTAAGGACGTTTGCAGTGGTGTCAAGAACGAGTTCAATAGAGAGAAGAATGGCAGTCTGTGGTTTTTAATGATGAAAGCCGATTCTACTTAGGAGTGTCTGATGATCATTTACTCGTCCGAAGGTGACAAGGTCAGTGGCTTCTTTCATCAGGCATCTACCAGCAACACATCGGGGCCCATGCCGGATATCATGGTGTGGGGGAGCGATTAGCTATCACTCTCATGTGTCTGTACAGGGTACACTGAATAGTAATATGTACATCAGCGACATCGTACAGCTGGTCATCCTGCCATATTCGAGTGTAATCCCAAATGCGATATTCCAGCAGGATAACGCCCATCCACACTCCAACTGGGCAACTCGACGTGCTCTTCAGGCAGTGCACCAACTCCCTTGACATCACGCTTTCCGGACTTGTCTCCAATCGAGCATGTCTGGGACTGATCAGACTTCTGCAGACAGCAGCAAGCAACGACCATCACTGAATTACGCATCGAAGTTGAAAGTGCATAAAATGGTATCCCCCAGCATTTGTACAACCGATTGCCTGCCAGATTGGAAGCTTGTATTGCTGATCAAGCAGGTTCAACACTTTATTAAAATGTGCCTTCTGTAAAATGTAATACTCATTAAAAGGTACAATAAACATTGAATCACCTTATACATGTGATCACTGTCTTTTCTGAACAAGTCATTTCTATTAAATCTCATAGATTACGCTTCAGTTGTTAATGGTGTTCTTTTTTCAATTTCTGCCAGTGTATATATTAAATAAAATGAAAGAGAAACAAACAGAACAATCAATATAAGTAGATGAACCGAGACTGCATGGGAATCCTCGAGAGTAACAAAAAGAAGGTATCAGAATATATTTCTTGTGCACAAAGTTTAAGAAATTTTAGCATTTTCTGTATTGAAAAGAAAATTGAAAAGTTTTATAACGTTTCTAATAAAGATTATTTTTATAGTGTGGGTTCCCACATCATGAGGGTACAGTGTGGCACACCCTTCTGAAAGGTATAATCATGATCCATAATAAACAACTCGTGCAAAATAGATTCAGCTACAATAAAATTTAAAATCCAAAAAATATGTAACTTTGTGGGATATGAATCTACGATTTTTTCCTGTAAACTTATCAGTGCTCTGCCATTGAGTAAGATCTACCCTTTATCATGATGTGAAGATATCAATAGACAAAAACGTATGGCTCCATGTGCCAATAAAAAGCACAAGACAGACCCAATGCACCCATTAAGATGCTATTTTTTAATTTAGATTATCATGGTTGTTCATAAGAAACTGATCATTAGTAAACAGCGTTCTCTGGAAACTTTCAAATGGGAGGTTGAAATGTTTGAATATCATGAATCAAACTTGTCTGTTTTTCGAAGACTGCATTTAAAAATATCTGCTACTGAAGCCCTCTATAGAAGAAGGGGGGGGGGGGGGGGGTGTTGTTATCTCTCTTCCCCTGGGTATGACTGTGCTATTAACAGTGGCAATCACTCGTATACAAAAGTATGAATGGTCTAAACTTCTAAAAATTATACTTTGATCTATGGAAGTCTGCCGTAAGATGATGCAATTTGATGTGGAATTATTTTATTCATATTGGTAGCCTTCTCGCATACTTTTTAATATATGAAGCCTCTATCTATCCATTTTTATATCCACCATCAGGAGTATCAGGAGAGTTTACTGTTATCCATAGAAATTTAATGGATTTGTGTAGCTTATTATTTCATAATAGGAGAACAGTAGCTTTGACTTAGAGAGGTTGAATAATGGCAGGTGGCTCGAAATAAAAGTGGCAGAATGAGTGTCTTCGAATTAGAATAGCTTGATGCACTTTCTTTTTCATGTGAAACTAGAGAATAAGGCTTACAAAAAAGGTGTTAAGTTGATATTGTATTTATATAGAGCTTAAAATATTTCACAGAAATTTCATTGCAGAGCAACAGTATGAATGAATATCTGACTAAAAAAATGTTCCATAATGCTGGAGGATCTATACATTTTGCACAGTATCATTCCTAACTATAGATGTGCAACTTTTGCACTCACAGGTGCAAAAGTTTTAAAGAAAAAGCTGATTCACATTTTAGAGAATCAGCTTTTTCTTTAAAACTTTTTTTAAAACTTTTTTTTTTATTAGAAGAGGCTGATTCACATTTTAGAGAATATTTTTCTGAGTAATTGAAGAAACAACATAATAGTTACATTAAGGCTATTATATCATCTAAAAAAACTGCCATACAATTATTCATATGCCTCCAGCATTTTTCACCGCTGGGAAATAATTTTTGATTCTTTTGAATATATGTTATTTTTATGACTTAATTTGAAAAACTTATTTCACACATCCATTAGAAGTGATGTGGTGGGAATCAGGAGCTGCCTGAAGTGGTTGCAAAAATTCTTAGCATATTCCAGATTTTGCATTGCAGATGTAACACACACAAACAGTAATATGATTATGCAAATATATTGGTAAACGCGTAAGGATGGGGAGAATGATGAGTCATGTTCCAAGAATAAATTGTACAATCTGCTCAAACTTTCACTGGCTATTTGCTAAAATATCAAGTCCGTGTAAAATGTGATAGATTCATCATTGGAAACTTCTGCACAAAGCAAATTAATTTTCTGTGGTTATTTTTCCAGTAAGAAAATTGCTAATGTTATATATTTCAAGCCATAACTTTATAATGCAATATTTTTTAATTGTATTCCCGATGTATTTTTTAAATGTTATGTCGAAGAGGTATTTACACAAATATGCTATGTGCGACAGTTTTATAATATAAAGTGTTAGAAGATAACCAGGGCAACAGAGAATGAGTGTAGCTATGCAAAGAAAATGAAAATTGAAATAACAGTGAATAAAAAAACCCAAAAATTTATGAAAAGTTTTATACTTTTCTTTTTGCTTGCAGAAGTACTTAAAACAAAGGTACAAACACCTGGCCTGCAAAACTATTTTATCAAGCCAGTGATACTTTTTACAATACGGAGTGCATACAGTCTAGGATTTGCTAATCAAGACTCTGGGACAAAAATTTTACTTAGGTAAGCTTTAATAATGCTTGCTATTTAAAGTACCTATATAAAAAAAAAAAGTTGAAAAAAATTTGTTGCCCTGACTGGAATTCGAACCCAGGTCTCCCAGAAGCATGCTGTGCATCTTAACCGCTAGACCACCAAGGAGCTGACCAACTCTGCAACTTGGAGACATATAAGCCTTCCTGTTTGATGCACCAGTGGCACTATTATCAGGAGTTGGGCAGCCACATATTTGGTGGTAGTAATATTTGTCACTGACGCTCACAGCGTTATGTAAACTATTCAGTAATAAATTATCACAAGTCCTGTAGACAAGGAACACTTGAAAAAAGCCCTTGTTTACAGGACTTTTCCTGTGAATTACTGAGTACCTATATATATAAGTTACCATCTAATTATGAACCAATGATTTCCTTGGTTAAGCATTCGCTTATAACTACTCCACTTGAATCAAGACTTAAATATAAAACAATATTTTTCCAATAGTATTTTGATCTTTACAAGGTTCCAAATAGTTGATTACCTGACCCCCAATTTCACATACAAATATTCTCAAAGCTACTCACTCAGTTTTATAACAGAACTTGAGTTTGATTTTTCTTTTCATAAAACTGAATTGAAGCATGAAGTTAAAAAATATTTCACTTGTTCTACTTTTTATTCCACTTATATAAAAGTTTCCTTGGTAAAGTGCATGTTTCAATAACTCTTTTTAATTTTCACTTATAAAACGAACTGTTTTCTAGTAAGAAGACTAAAGTATTATGAATACAATGCCATTTTCACATTTACATTGTACAAGCTTCTCATGTTCAGTTTTATGAAAGTAATAAGGAGTCTGCACATTTCTGGGATTTGAGATCCTAGAACTAGAATATCTATTGAACTCAAGATTTCAATAGATTCAAATATTTGAGAATAAAAGTTATCCACATGACTTCAATATATACTCGCAAAGATGTTTGAACAAAAACAGAGTGAAGGATGAAAAACCTTGATTGCATAAGATCTGCTTTAGAGTGGGAAAATTTTGTGCAATGTGAAAAAAAGCTTCCCTTGCAGAAAAACAGTGTTATCGTAAATTATCAATGCATAATGTACATTGTTTTATGAACATATTTACAAAGAACTGCAGTTAATTACTTTTTATATTTTTGAAAATTCAAACTTCATTTAAAATATAACTAATTAAAATTTAATAATTTAGTACATTTTAATGCATACTGGCAGTCTTGTTCTGAGTTAAACTAAAAAACGTTTTTGAGAAAGCTAGTAATCTTAACATTTAATTAATGATTAACAGAATATAAACAGTTTAGTGTTTAAATTTATTGATGGTAAGCAATATTAATAAAGAAAATGATTGTCACAAGTCCTTTTTTCAGGTAAACTATTTACATAGGCTAAAAGAATGTCTTTCATACAATTCCTTCAATTATTATTATTGCACTAATCTTAAACAACTATATTTTATGTTATCATTTCATTGTGTCTACATATTTCATTCAGCCATCAGCTTTATCAAACACTGCCAGTAGACTGGTATTAATTGCACTCCAAGGGTCTAGAAAATTAGCTAATTTACATAAATTGTGAGATCAGTAATTTCATTAACAATTTTTTAAATAGTTGGTAACTGGTCATTGTGTGTCATTTAGGTGATACTCTTTTGTCTTAAGAAAGAAGCAGATCTAGTTCATCATTAAATGCACTTTTATAGAACAAGACTTATAAAAAATTAGAATGAACCATACAATCATACCCACAAACGCGAAATGTCAAAAGGGCTAGGAGAATGAAAGACCTTTGCTCAATTACAGCCAACACAAATTTTTACTCACCTTCCTTCAATATGAATAATAATGTAGCTTATTTATTAAAAATAGCATAATTTAAAAATTTGCAATATTTTCATCTCCTTGTTTATCAACATGAAAACACCACAAATATTTTCTTATTAAATATAACACAAAATATGCTAACAGCAGTTTAAATTCAAACAGGACTACTTGCAGTTAAAATGAGATTGCTCTATTTCTAGTTACCATATTTATATCAAATTACATTTCTTAATTACAAGTTCAATATACAATGGTCGTACCGAAAGTAATATTTCTAGGCCATAACATATATATCTTACATAAACACAGCTATTGTTATGTAAATAACAACTTATGTCTTTTGTATTATCTTTTCAACAGATCAGTGCTGATGAACCATAGGTAAGAAGCTAAAAAAAAACGAGCTGTCACAATTTTTGACAAAGACGGGCTGCAGCACTTCTGACATTCATGCCAGGATAACCAAGGTGCATGGTGAGCAGACAATTGATGTCAGTATAAATGTGCGTTTGCTAATTAAATATGAATAAGCATTTGTATTTATGTATGCATATATATATATCAGAAGTCTTATGTATGAATGACTATTTGTAACCGATGCATAGCAACTACTCGTAACTGCGTAT
Source organism: Ryuthela nishihirai (assembly GCA_038380435.1). Lineage (NCBI taxonomy): Eukaryota > Metazoa > Arthropoda > Arachnida > Araneae > Heptathelidae > Ryuthela > Ryuthela nishihirai. The sequence goes on from JAWZYU010000015.1 coordinate 26,124,891, forward strand.
ATTTAACGTTTCCTAATGGAAACGTTAATCCATTATTTAATGTTCCCATTAAGAAACGTTAAATAGCAGATAATGTTCTGTCAGGAAACGTTAAATAGCATATTAGAGTATTAATAGTTATTTGCTAATAGTGTATTAATAGTTATCCACTAATAGCGTATTAATAGCAGATAAAATCCCTGCGAAGGTTGATGTAGCTTATTAACAATGTTACTCTAAGTGTTTCTTCTGTTTTCTTTATTAATTGTATAATTTTGTGTGAATAGCATTTGTTCTTATAGTCAAGCTCTTAGCACTTGCTGTTATCAACTCTATATGTAAATGCAAAGGAAATAAAGGGTTGTTAAAAAAAATGTGAGAAGGTAGGTGAAGAAGTTTACTGAAAGAGGAACAATCATTAAAGATAAACCACAAAGTGGAAGGTTGTCAACTGTGACCACTATCATACACTTACATTTTTTCTGAATAGTTCTTTAGGTTCAGCATTAGCGAAAATACATCACATCTGCTGGAGATTGCTTTGACAGGTAGTTTTGTGTGGTGCAGCAATTGATGTACATGTGTAACTGGAACCTTCTATTTATTATAATAAAGAAATTATTACTTAAAAATCATTACTTTTGGTACGACCTACAATTTTTTTGGTTTGCTACTAACCATTTCACTGCAATATTTCAAAATGATTTAATAAATTGTTAATCTGTTAAAAAGATTTTCAGGTGGTTAGTCAAGCAGAATGCAGAAGAACCCAAAAGTGATTGTTTTCAGTACTCAATAGAAATAAAATGAGACTATGCTGTGAATGGTTTAAGTTCCGATTTACATTGGTAACTGACAAATCAATGACTTGTCAAAGCACAAAGAAAATTACAAAACATGCACGCCTAAAATTATAATGGTATTATTTACTATAATATTTACTCAACTATCTGCCAAATCAGGTTCTTGTATTTAAGTGTGTTTAAAATGAAACAAAAATTTGGAATACCTTTGTTTGCTAACTCAAATAACAACCCAATAATAGAACAGCAGCACTGGATCTGGTTGCTTGCAATTAAAAATCTAAAGTTTGGAAAGTTTTTTTGAAAAGTAATGCAATAAATAACACTTGTTATGCATTCACAAGGGGAAATTCTCTTTTGCATTAGCAATGCATAAATATTACAAGATTGGATAAAACATAAATCAATAAGAAAATGCAGGCCAAATGGATATTCAATTCTCATTTAGTTTTGCATTTAAAAACAAGGCTTCAAAACAAAATAGTTTTTGATTTTTGTACATATTTTCACAAAAATCAAAAACTAAGTTATTTAACATAATTATTTTTTTTTCATTTACCTAATTTTTTTTCAAGAAAATTAAAAGTTAAATAGGATTTCTTTTTATTATATTAGTAACAAAGAAGTTGAATTTGGAAATATGTTTAAATTTTTTAACATTTGTTTTGTTTGATATGAATATTGATATATATATATAAGGGTCATTCAAATGAAAAGTGGACAAACCCTGTATTTGAGAAATGGACAGTTATCTTTGCATCCTCACACATGGAAACAAGTGTATATATATATATACACACACATAGTAGGGACCCGTCGACATCTGAATCAAGTGCATCCAAAGTTAAATAATGTGTGGTATGCTGATGTTTTAATCTGATTACCAACTTTAATTGTAGACAACTTCTAGACCATGGTGACACCATCAACTCATAACAATATTGCAATTTTATTGCCTGCCTTCACATGCCCAAAATGTTCAAGACTTACGAGTAAGAAGATTATTTTGCTGCACAACATCTGCTCTCTCACTGCCGAGGTAACAGCAATGAACAGGCATGGTTGGGATGCTTGGAATATTTTCACTGTGGTCTTGGACTCTGCCCTATTAGATATTCAGTTTTGAAACTAAACAATGTTATGAAACAGAGAAAGTTTGTCAAAGTAGTGGTGCATTGATAGACTTCCACACAAAGCCAAAATTGCTTTAGAAAGTAGAGTATCATGTTGTTAATTTCAGGTTTGGACAACTGTCTCAATTGGCATGGCAAATTCGAACAGATCAATAAACATTTACGCTTCATTGCCAACATTTTATTTGAATGACCCTTATATACAGTAATGTATAAACGTTACGATATATATAAAGATATTTAATATATCTCCTGAAATCCTTCACATACACAGTTTCCTTTTTAACAAATACATTTAGCATTTAAAGCTACAAGCTATGGTAAAAATCTAAAAGTAAAAATCAATTTTTTTTTGTTTTCATTAACATTATTTTATAGTTCCATTCAGTACTGTGGTTCCTCTTGCTGCTTGAGGTATGTCAATTATTTCTAAAACAATTAGTAACCGACTCTGCTGGGTATTTGCAAAACCTCTTCTCCAAACTAAAATGTTTTCTCTGACTTCAGCTTATTCAATTAACTTCCCAGTTACAAATGTTCTTCCAAAAGCTTTGATGATCTACAAAACATTTATCGCAAAACACTTCACTATTATTCAACACTTTGGTAATGATAATATGACTAAGATGCAGAATGAATTTCAGCAAAAGTTTATTTACGAGGAAGTGTTTCTCAGATTTTCCCCTTGTGCTGACAACTTGCAGGATAAGACAGTTTGCTAAACATTTCAAAATAAATATTTGCTCTCATACTTGGAATTCTCTGTAGCCACTCATTTATTGGTTTGAAGTTGTAATACCTCTAATTTTTTAATAATTTCACCCAAATATGTTAAATCAATTGCTTTTTCCCCTCTTTAAGTATGTTTACATTTTACAAAAATATAAACATATTTTTGTAAAAAAGTAAAAACTGAGCATAAAAATCTTTGACAGAGAAAATAGTTTCTGGAGGAAAACTCATCGATTTGTCTGGTAATAAAAATCTTTCTTTTCCTTCCAGAATACCCCATTATCTGCTTATACCTAAATCTTTGTTGAGATGCAGTCTCAACTATTATCTTTGGATATAACTTTTTTTTCTACAGAAGATAGTGTAACAAATATTGCTCTCATCTTGTACACTTCAGCATACTAATATAAACAGTTGTGGATCAAACTTTTGATAAAATTACCAAGAACTATGTTTAAATAGGCTAATATACTTGAACAGTTTTATTGTACCTTTGAAATCCATGGATAAGAATCGCAATAAATTTGTATAAAAAGAATTTTTTTTCAGTTAGTTTTTATGCAGGAAAAAATTATCATTTACCACGTATTATTTAGAAAATAATACCTGGTAAAAGATTGGGATTACTGTTCTATACTTATGGACAAAGGAAACAATTTTTATTAAATTGGGATTATCTTAAAAATTTGAATTGCTGCCTACAGCAATTTATCTGGTTTCTTGATAATCTGTCTCATTGAAATAATAGACAGTTGTGAAAATGTTTTTCTATTTGTCATTTATACCTACTATAATTAATAGTTTTTTTTCAAAATACTTATTTAAAAAAAGAACTATGGACAAAAATAGTTAATTTACTTGGATGAATTTCCACATGTTTTTTTTTGCCTAGAGTACTAATATTTAAATTTGTGCATTCCCTATTTGAGACTTACTCATTAACAATTCTGTAAAAGTAACTGCAATTTTAAGTTAGTGAATTAAAATAATATACAGTCAAGAGCACAACATAAAAAAAAAATGCATGCTGATTTTTATCAATATAAAAGATAATATTTTATGGAATTTTTACATGAATATAAGAATTGCATTAAAGATATGAAAATATTATATAGCTGTGTAAATAAGTTTTATTTATAAAAATTAATGGCAGTTTCTAGTAGTTTCATTGCTTTTCAGTTATTGCATGCGTGCACAGTTTTTAGGAATTTTTAATTTTGTTAAAGGAAAAAAATTGGTTCACAAAACATGTAAGTAAAATTATCAAACTATTTCACACATTTTTAAGGTTAAATTACTATTTGCCTGTTTAATAAATCTTTTTAGCAGTGAAACGGTTAGGCACTATAAAAATTTATAACTTACTTGTAAAATCCAATACGTTAGATAAAAATTGGCACATTAAAATTTAACACTTCTTAATATACATGTTATTTTTCTTTCTTATATACATAATGTGTAAATGCAAATAAAAATTGTAGTTGAATAAATGAAAATACACTGAAAATAATTAATACAAAACCAATTTTACATAATTCTTTAAATAGTAAAACTTCGGTATGAATAAAACTTAAATGCAAATATAATTCAGTTCAACAAAATCTAGTATCCAGTTTTCAACAAATACAAACATTAAATTTAATCATGAAATAATGGAACATGAGTATAGCACACAAAAAAAAATTAAAATGCTTCATATTAAATTAAAATTAGTGTAAAACTTCAAGATTAAATATTTTAGTTAACTTAGTGACTGGTAATTATATAATTACATAAAATGCTCTTATGCAAATTTTTATGTACAATCCTCTCTGTGAGGTACTATATGTGTCTATTATAGACACAGTTAAGAAATAAATTAAAGCATTTATCACATATCAAGATTCAATTCCAGTGTCAAGACCCAACAATTGTTTAGTCACTTCATAAGTGGAGAAAGATACTGCAACCATGGGAATTGCCCGCAAATAATTAATAGTCATGCCTCTGTACAATCCTTTCACTACACCATCTTCTCGGAGAGTCAACATCAAAGTTGTAAGCAGACCTTTTCTAAAATCAAAATAAATATCAATAGATATCAGAAAATATATGCATCATTTCATAAATTACAATACAGCAAGAAATTAAAGAACTGCTTTAAAAGTTCATAAGTACCTGTGCTTACTTATAACAAAAGTGCAGTGAAATGTCATAAAAAAATGCCACTTAGTCACATACTACAAAATAATCACCATGAAAGAAAGTTCTTCTCCATATATTTTGCCATATGCAAACAACACACAACTAATTAACAAACTTAACTAAAACAATAATAACTTGAATTTAGCAATAGATAAAATATATTTAAAATTATAATATTAAAAGCACAGTGACAAGTTATTATAATTGGTTTTACCAATAATCATTGCATACACACTGGCAGAAAATGAAAAAAAGAACACCCAGAAGGAATTTCTTTAGGAACATCATATTATAATATGTTAATAGTTGAGGGCAGCAGAAACTGTGATACAAGATTGACAGTCATTGGATGAAATAATGACGTCACTGAGGATGACAACATGCAAATGTACGCAGCGCGTATTTAAGGACTAGGATGTGAAGAAAGAAGTTCTTCATCTTGTGTCTTGTTGTTCAGTGCTCTTTGAAGAAGCTATCATGTGTGGATGGCGCAGGTGCACAACATTTGTTCAGTTAACTAAGTTTTACTGAGGTCGTATAGTGGGTCTTTGGGAAGCAGGTTGGTCTTTTTTGTCAAACTGCACACTGCATTGGACAAGAGGTATCAGCAGTAGAACGATGATGGCATCAATGGTCAGAAGAGCATTCGCATACTCACAGATGTAGTTCTGAGCAACAGAGTTACGGATGCACAAGAAGATCAGTGTATCAGGTAGACAACAGTTTAAGGTTACTCACTTGATTGGCAGAGCAGACAGCTACAGCGTCACAAATTTGATCCTCTGTCGTACAAGGGTATCTACAAGAATGATATGCAATCGTCTTTTGGAAACAGGACTACGAGCAGGAGTGCCACTGGCATGGTTACCACTGTCACCTCATCACTGTCAAGCATGTTTGTAGTGGTGTTAAGAATGAGTTCATTGGTGGGAAGAATGGCAGTCTTTGGTCTTCAGTGATGAAAGCAGATTCTGCTTAGGAGCATCTGATGGTTGTTTACGCGTTCAAAGGTGACAAGGTGAGTGGCTTCTTCCATCTTGCATCTGCCATCGACACATAGGGCATCATGGTGTGGGGAGTGATTAGCTATCACTCTCGTATGTGTCTGGTGTTTGTACAGGGTACACTGAATAGCAATACATATATCAGCGACAACATACAGTTCGTCATCCTACCATATTTGAGTATAATCCCAAATACGATATTCCAGTAGGATAATGCCCACCCAGGCAACTCAAATGCTCTTCAGGCAGTGCACCAACTCCCTTGTCCAATCCAGACTTGTCTCCAATTGAGCTGTCTGGGACTCGATCGGACAAAGACTCTTCCGTGGACCATGGCAGGCAATGACCATCGCTGAATAATACATCCAAGTTGGATCACTTCACACGTGTGATCACTGTCCTTTCTCAACAAGTTGTTTCTACTATATAAATCTCATAGATTACACCTCAATTGTTAATGATGTTCTCTTTTTTCTATTTCTGCCAGTGTATATATGTACATCATGAAGTCAAGTGAGCAACCTTAAACTGTTATCGACAACTATCTTACTTAAAAGACACAAGACATGATAATCAGTCTTAGCTGATACACTTTAAGTAACTTTAAAATGATAAGAGAGTAAAAACAGATTTTTTTTTACCATTATTTATCCAAGTTGATGTGAGTCCTTGGTGTTTGTTGGCTGACACACTAAATTTCAAGGGGTTATAAACACACTGCTGTTGGTATCCTCTTGTGGTCTTTAATACACTCTTTATACTCCTTGGAACAATGCAATCAGAATCACATAGATCCTGAAGTTTGGAAATCCTTTTATGCTTGGGCAATGTGGCAACATCACTTTAAAGCATTGTAATGGCACATGTAGAGAATATCCATGCTGAATGCAGCACAATTGCAAAAATGCATGTGGGGGCAATAGCACATGATGCATAGTGCTGTGACTGAATATACATTTAACAAAATTTAAATCATTGCAGTGTTGCCAAATGCTAAAAACCAAAGCATATAAAGATATAAAAAAAATACATGATGCACATATTGTTTGTGGATTTTCTTTTTAAAACTTTCATTATAGCAATTTTTTTTGTACCAGAATCAATTTTTATTATGTTAAACTAATATTTTTTGTTAGAATGATATTCATTAAAATGAACATTTTTTACAGAGCTACAATTGGCCAGGGATAAAAAAAATGTTTCATTATACTGAAAATTTTGTTACTCCAGCATTCATTACATCAACATTGCACCATAGATGTTTCAAAAGTTTTGTTTCCAGCTACAAATCATAATGCAGAGAAAGAAAAAAAAAAGTAAATTAAGCTTTTGTCTCTGAGAAAGTGTTTTCTTTCTTTAAGTTGATATGAAAACTTAATATATGAGAGGGTAAAATTGCAACCATACAAAGTTAAAACACAAAGAAAGCTGTTAACCCTTCAAAATACTGCTTCTTGAGAACAAACATAACTAAATGACAAGATATATAATAAGATGTGACTAGAGTTCTGATTTCTCCCCACCCCATCATGGGAATTGAATTTGCAAATTTCCCTGGAAATTCAGTAAATTGATTCTCCATTGCTAATAGCTTTAACCATCTTAATGTTTACACTACGACTATCTTGGAACAACTTAATCCTGAAGTAAGGGCAGTTTGAAAAAACAAACCTTAAACCCACCAAAGTGGTTAAGCACCAATGATGGAGAATCTCTTTACACCACCTTTAGATCAGGATCATTTTTTTTAAATATCAGTAAAAAAAAAAGAAATTAACATGCTACGGACACATTACTCCACTTTAGGATCAGCAATATCCCTAGAAACAAGGATTCACATACTTTCAATGACATCTGATATAAGGTATATTGTGCATCTATTCACATATGACCAGCAACCCATACACAAATGCTTCTTCGATAAAGGCCACCAGTCCAGGATCCAGTGTTACCCTGTAAAGCTGATCATTCATCAGTAGGATTAGGGAGAGAAAATGGATACAGGAGGGCAGATCAATAGACCACATTGATTTCATTCAAAAGAGACCTCATTTGAAGGTTAATGACAAGCTGAACTACGAGGAGAGATCAGACTTATGTACTATGCCTGGTCTAATCTGTTCTTATTACAAGGAATTAGCACATAGCTCTTTTCAGTTATGACTAACATCTACAAGCCCTACTAAAAACATTTTACTTAAATTAACAATGTTATTTATTTCCAAATATATAATAAAATATTCACCAAAGATACAGAAATATGATTAGCATTTAAGAAAATATTTAAAAACAAACATAAAAGCATCAATCTATTGTTTAATAAGTCCCTTGTTTTGAGACTCATTAAACGTTAAAGTTACCTGTTAAATTTTTTCTCTTGTTGTGTTGTTTTACCTCTGAGCAGCACTTTTAGCACACAATGGGTCAAAATGCCAGGTCACAAGGACCCCCAAGAGCTGAGGTTTGGATGAGGGGACCCACTGGACAGCTGTTGGGAAACAGATGGTAGCCTCCCATCCAGTGTGTTCTTTAACATGCACAGGGTATGGCTCTCCCACACAAGGGGGGCACAACTTAATGTCCAATCCAACAGACTGGCCTTTCCAAGCCCACCAGTGTCCCCTATTGACTATAGGCAGGGAGTTCTCTTGTACACAGAAACATAACCAATAACAACTCAGTCCTAAAAGACTTAAGGAACTTAAATTCTTATTATGATCATTCAAAACCATTTAACTTACCCAAATCTATGGGTCTCTGGTCGCATCATACTTAATTGCATCTTCCTTCTTGCAACATCAAGTGGATATCTAAACAATGTAAATGACAAATACTTACATGTCATATAGTATAATAGATATTATTTTATGTAAATTTTCTATTAATAGGCTAATTTGCTAGTAGAAATGGAAAAATCTTTAATAAAAAAACTTGTATACACTGTACAATATAATTTATTATCTATGATGTAAATAATTATATACGATTATCTATATAGTATAAGTCAGATACAGACAGCTGATCTAGCAGTTAAGTTAGCAAAAAAGATAGAATTGAGAGCAAAAGTCCTTATGAAAGTACACATGGTACTTAAATGTATTATTGATCTGTTAATTCAAAACGTTGTACATGTTTAGACTTGCAGTGCATGTGAACAGAGTAAATCTCACTATTTAGATGAAAGATTAATGTCATCCATTCAGAAATTAAGGTTTATTCTATTGTGTAGAAAGTACAAATATATTCACAAGGCTGTTCAACCAGACTGTGTAATTTTGTTTACCAAGCAAATCTATCTTGAACAACAGCTTTGGTGTTAGGTGACTAGAGGCGATTTAATACAGTTCTATTTGACACTGTCAAGTCCACCCGATTCTTAAAAAACTTGTCCTCAAGTATTTTGGAGGACTAATCATATATAATACCATTTTCTAATTCTTCATAGAGATAAAGAGAGATTGTATTGGATTCCCATTAAAAGTAATATTTTGTCTATTCTCATTATTAAGGAAATAAAATCAAGTCACACATTTAGAGTCAAAAGAATTCTCTCTTGTTATATTGCATATACACTGCACGACATTGAAATTTTCCCAACCAGAAGGAGTGAAGGGTTAGGGGTGAAATGTAACACACACATAACAATACATATAGGCATACTATGATTTAATTTGCAGCCAATTACAGCAGTTCAAAGATGAGATAATGCAGCACAATGTGGCTGCCTCAGTAGGTGGTTGCACCGCTGTGAACGGCATTACAGGCAGCAATACGGCGTGGCATGGAGTCATACAGTCGATGGATATGGTACTGAGGAATTGCACACCAAGCGACATTGAATTGCTCCCATAATTATCAAGATTCTGCACTGGCTGGTGAGAAGATTGCACACATTGTCCAATGTGGTCCCACAGATTTTCTATTGGGGATAAATCTGAAGATGGTGCTGGTCATGGCAATACTTGAACATGTTGCAAACATTGTCTGGAGACCCTAGCAGTGTGTACATGGGCATTGTCATGCTAGAAAATGGGCTGCTCCATGCTTCCCAGGAATGGTAACAAAATGGGCTGCAGAACTGCACTAACATATCATGCAACTGTCAGTGTTCTCGTGATGTGGACAAGAGGTGACCTGCTGTCGCATCCAGTAGCATCCCATACCATTATGCCTGGCTGATGGGTGGTGTGCCGGTCACAAACAAAAGCTGGATCCGTCCTCTTGCCAGGTTGTTGCTATACACGGACCCATCGATCGTCAGCACCCAGACAAACTGGATTCATCACTAAACACAAGTGTTCCATTCGTGAACCCAGTTTGCACGACTTCGGCACCAAGCCAGACAAGCACTGCAATGGTTTGCAGTCCATGGCAGTCAACATAAGTTGCCTAGAGCACAGGTGTGCCCCATGCAACCTTTGGTTTACCATTCAGGTCGTTATGGGGATGTCCACAGTTGCTGAAACAGCCCATCAAATATCGCCTGTAGCGCTCTGTGGTGATGAATAAGCACGTCTAACAATGCGCCTATCGTCATGCCGATGGCTGTCGGACAGCACTACTTCCTCTGCGATGCATGTTAAAACCTTCATTTTGCCACTATTGCCAACAGCGTCCAAGAGTTTGTGCATCCTGATGAACATAAGCAGTGATGTGTAGTCCATACAGTTTAACACAGGCCTATAATTATTCCTCTCTCAAAAGCATCCAAATGGCAATATACCTGCTGACAGCATGTACCAGGCATTTTTGGCCTTCACTGAACAATTTCCAAGTGGAACCACCTAATCTCAACCATTTGCACGACTTCCACCTGCATAAACAATACTATTCCTGTTCCTTCTTGCAACTTTTATCTCTTAAGCCACACACATCATTGGCTCCGGATTATCATTTGCATATCTCAACTGCACACATCCACACTTCTATTTGCATGTTTGTATGACATGTCCTTCTGGGCAGGGCACTTTCAATGTCAAGCAGTGTATTAAGTCCAAGTTTCATTGCTATAACTTTAGAAAAGGCAAAAGTCTAGATATTAAATGTTTTGGCCTATTATTATCACTCCTTAAATTCTTATTCAACAGTAATTTTGATTTCTGTGTACTTTAATTTGTGCATTGTTTATCATATGTTCATATGTAGCAGTTGCACAACTATCAAGATAATTAAACTGCGAGTTACTTTTTACACAGACTGATCATTTAAAAGAATTTAAACATCACTACCTTGACGAATTTTCATTAGTTTTAGTCTTCTGTCTGTTGATCACTAAATATACATCAATATTAACTAGATCAATAGCATCAAGAGGTTAACTAGATTTAACTACACAAAATTCACTAATAAATTGTTCTTCAGCTTTATGAAGACTGGAACTATCAATAGATGTTCTTCTGAACATCATTTGTCACAAAATATATTTTTTAATACTCTCATTTTTATTGACAAACTAGACAAATACTGAGAGCCTTATTTGTGGACTCCTGTAATTACTAGTTTGCCTTATGGTTAACACATCTCTGCAGCAGATTATGATGTGCATACACAAAACCATAATGTATTACTGTGCCATTCTCTTTCTATTTTTAGCAAGCTTGCATGTAGCCCAAGTTTCACCAAAATGTAGTGTTGGGGGTGTCATAGGTGCATTTGTGATGTGGGAAGTGTCCAATGCTCCATTTGTAATATCAAAAATTAGATTAATATAATAAAAAAAAATCAATCTACTTCCTAAACTCTTAACAGAGAACCTCCTAGTTATGTCAGGAGATCCAGAACTTTTATATTTGATTAGTTGTTGAAATTAAGATGATGAAATAGATGCAAGTTGCAATTGTATCATATAAAATGGCTGTTGCCCAAAGGCTGATAAGGTTATTAACATCAAGAACTCTTTATGCAGTTAGCACCAGAATTACCCAAGATGTATCAATACTTGATACATGGTTATTAGCCATTCTGTTTACCATTGGTGAGTTTATTCAATTTCTTGATGGATGACAGATTACTCAGTTTACTGTGATTCAAACTAATGCTTATTAACTATTCAGTTTATTGTTAATATATTAAAATCTGTTGATCAATCAAAATGTCAAGAAACTATCATGTGCTATTGCACATTAATGCCCCAACAATTTGAACTGTGGTATTGCTTCACAGCCTAATCATCAAAGCTCAACTGGTAGAGCAACTGGTGCATAACCAAGTGATCTTTCATGAATCAGGGAAACACTTTTTTTTTCATACTTGCTTAGTTGAAATTAGGTGTCTTGGGAGTGTTATAGACAAGAGTTCTATTGCTTCATTTGTAATGACGAATCACTGAATGCAAGCTTTGCCAGTAGTCACATCATCATCCTCCTCCAGCAGCCATGGGCTATGAAAGTCCAACCAGACCATGCAATTTAGTACTCCCAAGCATATCGCTTCTGAGCTATATCTGCTGCATCTCGCCACTGCACACCAATTCTAACAAGATACTGTTTGGCACTGTCTGCCCAAAGCATCCTAGGCCTCCCCCTCTTTCTGAGGCCTTTAGGCACACTGTTCATAACCCTATTCGCTAATCTATAATTATCCATACGGGCAACATGGCCAAACCAACAGTCTCTGCACAGTATACTGTTCAGAGGAGGTTGCAGACTCCTTTGCCTAACCTCTTCATTACTTACAAAGTTGAACTACCTAATGTCCAAGATACTGCATAAGCATCTATAAAAGCATCAAGTTTCCTGTTATCTTGTTTACAAAGCATCCAAATTTCACAACCATAACTAACCCTAGAGAGAACCAAACTATTATAATCTAATTTTAGCTTTAGGTGTATACGCCTATTTTGCCACACTCTCCATAGATTCCTGAAAGTCCCAGAGGCAATCCCTATTTGTCTGTTAATCTCATGCCACACATCACCAGTATCTGTTACATAACTCCCAAAATAATTAAACTGAGACACTTGCTCAAGGGTGCAACCATTCAGAGTAATTGAAACACCAACTGCCTGACCAAATTTCATCACTTAGTTTTCTCTTTATCACCAAACCAATTCTATTACCAATCTCATCAACAGCTTTAATGAAAGAATTCATCTCATCAACCTCATTAGCCAACAAGGCAAAATCATCAGCATAATCTAAATAAGAAATTTTGAAATCTCTAGACCATTTAAGGCCAAAATAATTCCCTTGCAAAGAATTTTGCATAACATAATCAATAACCAAACTAAAAAGAAAAGGGGACAAAATGCACGCTTGTCGAACATGAGAAGCAACACTAAACCATACCTTACCAACTCTTCACACACAACTCAGTATTATTTATAAAGAGCTTTCATTATGTTAACTAACTTGTCTGGTATGCCATACAATCTCACAATCAACCACAAATTATGACTATCAACAGAGTCGAAAGCCTTTCTGAAACTAAACATTTCTCAAGAATCTGCCTGGGTGAAAATATCTGATCTACACATCCCCTACCACTTCTGAATCTACAATGCTCATCATGCAATTGACTGTCAACCAGATTCTTAATTCTATTAAGTACAATCACACAAAGAACTTTACCTGGAAAAGAAAGTAGGCTGATACCTCTATAGTTATCACAAGAACTGTGATCACCTTTTTTTAAAAACAGGGATAATAATAGCTCTGGTAAAATCCTTAGGAACCATGCCTTTATCATAAAAGATATTCAAAATTTCAGTCATCCATGTGGTAATCAAAACATTCCCAGCTTTAAGCATTTCCGTAGTAATTTCATCTACCCCTGGGGATTTATGTAAAGTTTAGAAATGGCCAAAATAAATTCAGACTGTGTAATAGGGCCAACATTAAAGCCAGTAATGTATCTATCAACATTGCAAACAATGGGAGTAGAACTAACCACATTTAGAACATCACTGAAATGCTCAGCCCACCTAGCCATGACAGAATCCTCACCTTCTATAACCTTACCTTGTTTATCCTTCAATCCCTGTATACCTGTCCATTTTCTACCACACAAAACATTAACTGGTACAGCTCTCTGCTGTTGTGCTGTCTAACTGCTTCCTCAGCTATGTCAGCCAAGCCATCAAGCCAAAGATTCTTATCAGCAGCTAACCGATTCTTTACATGTTTATTAAGCTCTCTGTAATGCTTTCTATTAGGACTAGTAGTGTATTAAGCACATTCTTGTGCTTAATACACTACTAGTCCTAATAGAAAAAAAGTGAAGTTTTTTTCTTTCTGAAAATAAGCTCAAGTGCCTTATTATCACTCAAATAATTCTTTCTCCTCTGCTCCCTTTTTCCTAAAAGAGTACTGTTAGTTTCCAAAAAAAGCCTGTTTAAAATGGTCCTATTCTTCCTCAACTTCAGTAATAAGCAAACCATGACTGTCATAATTACTTAAGTAACCTATTATGGTAAGCTTTAGATATAACTGGGTCTTTCAGAGCTTCAGAATTAAAGATAAATTCTAATAAATCAGCACTTTGAAGTCGATTGAAATTTTAGAGGAAAAATTGTCTTGTGGGATACGAACCCACGACCTCCTGATAACATGTCAGGTGCTCTGGACCACTGAGCTACCGGCTGCTGATCAAGATCTCCTAACACTATGAACATTTCTATTATGTTCATAGCTGCTTATATCTCCATGTGGTCAACCTTGTCATGTGCACTCTGTGATGCACTTGGGTGGGTACACTGTGATTATGTGGGTTGTCATATTTTTCTGATATGACTGTGTATATTAAAATATAAAATCAATTCTCTTGATCACTATGTCAGTAACTTAGCCCTTTTCAGTTTAAATGATTATATGTTCTAGTTATTTATGACTAAATGCTTTATTATCAATGTACACAGTTGTATTAGAATAATATGACCACCTAACTAATAGTGGGAATGGGAGGGGGTTATTATTCTGATACGACTGTGCATTTCTCAATAACATTTATTTTGTCAGCAATGAATATAACTTCGTTAAAATTTGCTAAATTCAAACTTGTGTATGCACAATTTTTTCTACTCATTAAATTTGAAGGTGCATCTTTTCTTGCCCAGGGCATCAAAAGAACTATGCTTATTTGGACTACACTAGCACATTAAGCACTTCCTTAATTATTCTAGAACAATTGATCAAAAATAAAGCATAATTTACCATTTTAAAGTTATATGAACTGAAGTCTCAACATTTAATAACTTGTCCCAGTTGTTACCATTGCAATTTGGTCACCCTATGTATCACTCAACATTTGTATTGCTAAATTTGTTGCCTCTAAATACTGGGCTTTTTTGTTTGCTTGTCTGTAAAAAAGGATATGAACTTTTATCAATATCAACATTATAACTAAGTAGCAGCTGAAAGCCAGTTGGAGTGGTTGAAGTTACAAAGTTGCACTTGAGTGCAAGCAGTACACACATCGATAGCCTCTTCGTGTGTTTCCTCTAGTGCGCATGCACAAGAGCATCTGTGCCATCCCCTGAAGTGCATCATTAGCGATAACATTGCTACAAATTCAATATTTTTTTTCTTATCAAAAAAATGACCATACTCCAAATTTCATACAACATTTCTATGGAGTATAATGTACAACAAATGTCAGTTTTATTTTATATATATAGGGCCACACTTTTTTCCCCCATTTTAAAATATTCAGTTTTTAAAAAAAATTTTTCAGAACCATATTAAATTTTTTAAATTTGTTTTTTATTGAATTAATAAGGAAATCTACATCAGTGCACCAAGTTTGGTCTTATCTGCCATAGAAGCAAAGAAAAAAAAACTTTAGTCATAATCGCAATTTGTATATTTTCCCCTTGGGTTAAACGATTATAAATCCTTACCAAAAATTTTTTGAATTTTTATTTTATAAACATAAAAATAATATAAAATATTTTGGACAGTTAGACATCTTATGTGTACTAACATTTATGCCAAAGATCATTGAAATCTGTGATGGGTGGTGAACTTTTTCCAAAATTTTTGTTGAATTGACATGCAATGACCCAAGGGTGAAATGAAAAATTTGAAGTGGGGATCATAGGTTTCCAAAAATGTTTCCCAGCAAGTGTCATATGGCAGGAATTTTCAAATTGCTTGAAGGCATGGAACCCTTACATTGAAATTTTCTCTACTGGAACCCTCTATGTTTAAATTTTTGCCTCAGAATCCTTATATTTAAATTTTTTTTGTAACTTTAATGTAACATTAAACTTTATGCTGCATTCATCAAGATATGGTTCTCCAAGCCTACATAAGAGGGCAATTAGTACAACAAAAGAAATAAATATTTTGAAACAAAATTTTGTGGCATCTTCACTGGTTTCCATAAATTAAAGAAAAATGGGAAAAATTGCTATAATTCACGAAAAAATTGTACAATCCTCACCAAACTTGTTAATGTAACTAGTAAAATAATGTCGAGTGAGCATATCATATGCAAATTAGTCTAGGTTTCGTCAATTTGCATAATCGGATAGCAGCATAAACATGGGTGTTTTGGAGTCAGTTATTTTGTGTTATAAATGATAGTAAAAAAATTCGAAATGGCCATTTTGTAGGAATGACCTCGAGACATCATTTGCCAAATGAACTGTGGTGGAAAGCTATTGGTTGGCTCGAAGCAGACTGAAGTCAGTAAGACATGGCACAATGGCTGAATGTGAGTCCTTCTGTGGTCCATAGACTGTGGAATCAATTTCTTAGCACAAATTCCACGTCTCTGAGGTTTAGCTGAGGAAAGGCTAAAGTTACAACAGCTATACAAGACTGATATCGGCGATTAACAGCACGAAGGAGCAGGACATCTACTCCCTCTCAGCTACGATCCTCTCTTGCAGAAACCACTGGCAGGGTGTGTGATTGAGCATGTATGGGATGCTCTAGGGAAAAGTGTTGCTGCCCTCAACCCACCACCTGAAACAAAGGGGGAGCTTGTTACTGCTTTAAAGGAACAATGTCATTACTCCCTACTGAGCTGATTCACATCATAAACAGCATGAAACATCACTGTTATGCCTGCATTGCTTCTGACTACACTCCTTATTAAAGAACTTTGCCCATTGCATTCTGACAGCTCATTTTTGGACAAGTTCCTGTAAGTGTTTTTTTTTTGTAAAATATTTTATGCCATTCTGAAACTAGCATTGTAATTCATGTTTTCATCAAATGTCATTAAAATCACTCATGTAGTTTGTTTATCATAATTTTTCTGAGTTTTCCTTAATTTATGGAAACTGGTGTATATACATATATTAAAATAAATGCCTAATCTGTACAATTTATTCTTCAGCTTCATACATTAGATAATAAATGCTTTCAATATTTCAAACTGTCATTGGTAAATTGTCAGTCCAAAGTACAGCAGTATCATGATTCATGTCTGTTCATGGTGGCCAGCAAGCCAACTGACATCACTTGTGCTTTTTTTTTTCATTTTAGTATATTTTAAAACTCTTTCAATATTTTAAAATCATTTATCAGATATATCTTATGAAGAAATATTTGATAATACACAGAAATGTTTTGCTACTTCTGATAGTGAATCAGATAAACTTTTAGGTTTCCCCAGTTCAGAAATGGGACATTAATTCCAAGTAGAGCATAATATTAGTGATGCAAATTGTTTTCATTTGCTACTTCCAGAATTATTTTTATTCCTCCTCAATTGAAAAGAATAATTTGACATGACCAAAAATGAAACCATTATGTTATATATGACCTCAAATGGTAGCTGACATAGAAAACATCAGATTAGGTATTATGTTAGAAATTATTTTTAAAAGATGACTTATTTTAATACCATTTTCAATTAAATTGAAAGTAATTTCAGAATCGGCATTAAGAAATTGCAATTTCAAATTAAATTTTTCTCATTGTTTCAAAATTTAACTTTCTGCAGCAGTACTTAGTGCAAATTGAAAACTATATTTAATAAAAATATTGAGTTTTTTAACAGCTTTTTATCTCTTTTCAGTTATATGTTTTATATTTTTACTTAAATTATCTAGGTTTTAAAGCAAAAGTTTTTTTAGTGGCACTACTTCCTTAATCTTAGAATTTTCCAATTTAAAAAATCCAAACATCTGCATTATGCATTGTTTGCATAAAAAAGAATAGGCAAAATTAAATTACCGAAGTTAAAATGGATAAAATACAGAAACTTCCAACTTTTCCAAAAATTTGTGTAAAATTTCACCTATCTTTTCCTTTAAATTTTTGACATTTCATTACTCACAAATAAATGCTCTTTCTTTTGGTGTATAACATAACCTATTTTTATTAATTGGTTATTTGGCAAAAACTTTTAAGTTCACTTTTCTATTTGAGCACAGTTGGCAAAAAAGTCTGGACCTTTCTCAAAGTGTATCACTGAAAAAAATTACTCTTAAGACAGGAAAATTAATATTCCTATTATGAATGGAAAAGAATTTTTTTCCCATATGTATTATAATTATTTTGGCTAATTAATTTTCAAAATAAAATTTCGTTTGCAGTTCTAGATCCTATTAGTTTTACTTATATCACTCTAAAAATTACATTTCTCATTTTTGTTAGCTTCTTTTCATTTTTGCAAGATTTAGAATTAAATGGTATGTAACATTCTTTAATTTCTGTCATTAGTTATTTGGCATGAAGTTAATTTTTTTGACTGGACACATTTGAAAAAAAATATTGGACACTTCCTACAATCAAGTTTAGGTTCGACACTAAGAAACCTCAGCAGGGGAAAAAAAACAGTCCCTAACCACTCAGATGGTTACTCATTTTTACCTATCTTCCTATTGCTTTTCACTTTGACATTTGTCAGTTTGATTTGCCAAAATAGTTGTTCCCCATATCTTTTGAATGTGATGGAGAAACAATGATTTATGTGTCAAATGAAAGCTTGTGTTGAGGGAAGTGTCATAGGTTTATGAAAAATTGACCCCCCAAGCCATCTTCCCCCTATATTTTCTGAACATGAGTACAGAAAGTAACAAGCTATACATCAAATGAAAGCTTATGACATGGATAGTGTCATAAGCTATAAAAAAATTGACCCCCCATGCTTTCTTCTGCCCTAAAAAAGGGGAAATATTAAAACTATTCTTCCACTATATTTCCAGAAGATAATGCCAAAAGTAACAAGGTTTATGTCATAGAAAGCATCTAATGTCATAGGCTATAAAAAAATGAACCCCCCTGTAAAAGGGGGGAAATATCAAAATGATTATTCCCCTATATCTCCTGAATGCAAATGTGGAAAGTAACAAGCTATGTGTCAAATGGAAGCTTTTGACACTGGAATCCTTTTTTCCTCTCTAAAAAAATGTGAAATGTGGAAGTTGTTCTATATCTTCCAATTCCAAACATGAGGGCTTACAGTTATGAGTTAAGTGTCAAACGAAAGCTCATATAATGACATTCATAAATTATTTCGAATTTTACCCCCACTATTAGTGGCAAATTACTACCTCCCCCTGATAAGAGGAGGAGGGGCAGATTTTGCGGGGTTAGACTTTAACAAGCCAAATCTCAAATTAAAGCCTGTGGCATCTCCAATATCATGGGCTACCTCAAACATAACTCCAAAAGGGAGGAAAAACGTGATCGATGTTTATGAGTCTTAACAAATGAAAGTTTTTGAAGGTAGGTGTTTTTAGTGACAAAGAAATATAAATATATTAAAAAATACCTATTATACTCATGAAAATTAATATTTCTCTTGATGTTTTCAAAAAAATCTCAAGTATATCAAATAGCTGCTCCTTTTTTCTTACAATGGTTACTGAGAAAAATTTTTGGATGTAGCAAAAAATATTGTGAAGCCAATCTAAGGTTTCTGTTGGAAGCAAGAAACATTTCCTGTTATATGTAAGCCAGTGTTGAATCATGAAGTTTGTTTTTCCTGTCTTGCATGGCACTCTGGACTCGGAACTTCGGTTCTGCAAAACAAGAGTTTGTAAATCCCTGTTACTGGGGAGCAGTTTGCCAAACTAAAGCTTATGATATAAGGCATATTAAAATAAATGCAAAATCTTTACTTCCAATCCCTTTCCTTTTTTTAAAAATAGAGAGTTCATGAACAATTATTCCACTATATCTTCCATATGACAGGACTGATAAAAATAAGTGGAAACTTATGTGCAGAGTGATACAGGAAATATAGTAATTTCCTCTCCAAGGCATGGTAAAGATAGGTGGTGTTTTAACCTTTACTGTGTCACAGCCTGAAGAATTGCTTTCATCTTTCCCATTCTAGTGGTTGGAGACTAAAGCTTCCCTCCCATAGTACAAAGTTGTGAAGAAAAAAAATTCCGAATAGAAATCTGAATTTTTTGCAATTGTTTCTAATCAAATATTGAAAATAACATTTAAATTTATGATAAATTTTTTACCTGTTGATTCTGCCTGAAAAAATAAGATAAAGTTTAAAAATAAATCTATTTGAGTCTGATGTGCACATTCAGTCACCGTAAATAGCATGAAGTAGTGACAATTCAGTTCATGCCTTTATTCTGCTGTACTGTACTTAAATTATCAATCGGTTGCATTTTCCATTCTTTTCTGCTATTTATGGCTCTACAAGAGATGTAATGCTTTCTAAACTTTTAATGTGAGGATATTTATTTATTTTTTTACTGTCAGAAATTAAATCATCTGGGAACTACACACATTGGCTTTCAATCGATATTTTAGCAGACTTTCGATTTTAAAGACTTTTTTATTTACTTTAATTGCTTCTCAAATGTATACTCTGATTATAAACAATAATTAGAAATGATTTAAAAACTGCTAGAGACCTATAATGGTGGCAATCAGAACAAGAATTAGGATTACCCAGAGTGCGATTTTTAAATGGTAGGACTTTATCATTGTTTTTAATTACATTTAAAGCATATAAACAAATTAAGGTCAGTCAGGAAATTGCAATTTTTAACCAAAATCTCTGCCTGAATTTTAGAATTAAACTTTTCCATAGCAGTTATGCAGTTTCATAATAAAGCGACTCGTTCTCAAATTCAGTGCATTGATTAAACTTTAAATGCTTGGGAACATTTTTATTTTTTACATAGTTATCACTTTTCTGATATTTTTCGTTTCTTATTTAATTTATCTAGTTTTTACAGCAAAATTATTTTTTATGATACTGTTTTACTTTAGGCTTAGAGTTTGCACAAATGACTAAATTTAGAAAAACTAAATAAATGAAAGATTTAAGCAATAATTGAAACAATATTAACTGTTTATATTAAAATAATATAGAAAAAAATGGGAAAAATATATCGAGTTTTGAAATTTTACCAAAGATAAAGTGGGAAAAAAATACAATATAATTTTGCAATGCTTTAAAAAAAAATGCTTAAAAACTAAACCTACCATTTTTTTCTTCGAATTTTTGCCATTTTATTAAGCACAATTAAATTCTCTTTCTTTTGGTATATAACAAGACATATTTCCGTTCATTAGTTACTTCAGGATGAGGTTCTAAATTTTTTTTTATTTTATTTTCTGAAAACACTTTAAATAAATCTGGCCACCACATGAGTTCAGTTTCAGAAAACCGACACTGAGGGTTAAGGAACAATGTCCTCTGTAAAGTTGTCACTAAAGAACAAAGAAATCTATAAATTAAAAAATATATATATCTAAAAAAAAAGCAAATCACATTGCCAATTATGTAAGCATCCTAATTTTAAAACCCTTTAATATTATTATTGTCTTACCAATCTATTGGCAATACTGAATAAAACTACATCATTATGACAATTGCTGGCTTACAACTTGGTATGTGGATTTTTTTTTTAATTAAAATAAAGTACTCTGTTGTTGAGCAATAAAATTTAGAAGTTTTATCCTTCAAACTATTCCATTATTTATTATATTGGAAAAGTCATACATTCTCTACAGAAGAGGTTCACAGAGCATCAGACAGATGTCAGCCAAAACAAATAACTGCTGCAGAGAGCTGGCTGGCAATACAACACGCAGCTACCATAGACTGATCACACCACACTGCTAGCATGTGCATCCACTTACTATGGAACCACTATCCACAAAGCTATTGAAATAATGACCTCATCCATCATCACCTGCAGCCGAGACACTGAAATTGCCTTTACATGTGAAAGCTCTTAATAGCCCTAACATCACTTGATGAAAGATAGTGCTGTTGGATTGTTTTACCTCTGAGTGGCACTTTTTTGCACACAATGGGCTAAATGACCAGGTTATAAGAACCCCAAAGGCTCAGAGAAGGAAGGGGGGAGAGGACCCACTAGACAGATTAGATGGCTGGGTAGTATCCTGTCAAGGCCATCCAACATTCTTTAACGTGCACAGGTATGGCTCTCCAGCCCACAAGGCCACAGCTTAATGTCCCATCCAACGGACAGCCTTTCCAAGCCTATCAGTATCCCCTCTGAGTGAAGGCAGGGAGTTTTGCAGAGAAATCTCAATGCTGATCCAGCTGGACTCAAACATGGAAAATTGCAGATTGTGAGCCTGGTGCACTACTAACAGAGTCACCCCTGCCCTGTTAGCACTGTCCTTGCTCCAAAAAGCTTGAGTTTGCACCTAAAAGCTTTTTAATATGCGAATAGTTTGACGAATAAAACTTCTAAATTTTATTGCTCAACAACAAACTTGGTTATTTTAATTATTTTCTGAGCAAGAACATCATTTTAATTGTATTTTTCTAAGGTATTTCATATTACTCTATTACTTCTTTGCTTTCCAGTCAAAAAACTGATTGTTTTCTGAAATCGAATGCGAAATCTGTTACAGAAGCAAAAAGAGGCTTCGTTAGCACGGAAATCAGTCTTGTTATAGTTGGTAGGGAATTTACCCTTCCCCTCCCTTGGTAAAAACAATTTAAAATAAATTATTAGTTTTTATTGAACGGGTTTATAACAATGCCCCACAAAAAAATTTTTTTGTGCTTCTCTGAGGATATTGAAATTTTCCTTAGCACTTTAAATATCCTTGGCACACAAACTGCTTCGTATTTTACTCTAGATCCCCAAAATGTACCCCCCCCCCCAAAAAAAAGGCTAAGTATTCCTCCACTTCCATAAACAGGACAGAAAACTTCCATGAATTTGAAAAGTGTAACACTAGCCCATGTTTACTTGGGTAACAGTGGCCCATGCTTTAAAACATACTACACGAAAAAGAATAAAATAAAAAATAATGTTTCAAGTAAATATATTATTCAGGAAGAAATTTTCTTTTAACTAATATATAATTTAACTGCTTAATAAGATCTTTTTTGTTTCATTATTTCACTGTGAAAAAATTCTTATTAAAATGAAAGTTTCTAGGTATGTTATATTTTCACATAATTCAGATTTCAATTTTGTTTAATTTGGTATATAACAGGACCTATTTCTGTTGATTGGTTATTTGTTAATTTTTTTTTTAATTTGACTTTTTTGACTCAGCACAATTGGGAAAAGGCCTGGACTTTTCTCAAAGTATAGTACAGAGAGAGGGGAAGAGAAGTAATTTTCTTGTGTCAAGTTAAAATTTATCTTTCCATTATTCAAAAATTACTTTTCTATTCAAATACATTGCAATTATTCCTATCTATTAGTTCTTTTTAAATAAATTTTTATTTGCATTGCCAAATGCTTTTTTTTTTACCATACAAAACTCTAAAAAAGTACTATTAAAATAAAACTAGTCTTTTTTGTTAAATATTTTATTTTTAAAAAATCCAGAATTCAATGTTGATTAATTTCACATAAAACATTCCATAATTCATTTGTTATTTAACAAAAAAATTCTAAAGTTAAAATTTTTGGCTGAACATAGTGAAAAAATAGTTGGGCTTCTGGATGTAAACCAATTTTTCAGGCTGGACCCTGGATGGGTCAAAATTTTGCTTTATGCTGTTCAGTCTATTATTATCATTTCTTTAAATGAAAAATATTAATGAATTTTTGAGCTAGAGAAAATGAACATATAAATTATTACATAATTTTAAGGAATGTATAAACCAAATATTAAAAATAATTGAGGCAATTGTACAACATTGTTATTGTGAAACAAATACACCCATAAATAAAAATGGGAATGCTGAATTGTTCAATAGAACAAGGGTCTTGATCAACTATTACAAACTTCGGCTATTTTCTGGGTGTATGAGTTTCATAACTGTTCTCTTTCTTATCAGTATCAAATATGATATAGCCCATCATATAAGTGTATAATAAATTTTATACATCAAAATCTAAAATATGTTCCTACAAAATTTATAGTTGTTCATGTGTGTCTTAATGTGCATTCCAATGGATTTTAATTCATCCAAACAATATGCTTAAAACATTGTTAGCCTTCCCTCACAAATGCTGTTTAATTATAACTGGTTATAAATCATAATGAAAATACACACTTACGATACAGTCTGGGCCACTGCTCCTGCAAGACCCCCACACAGCAATTTAGCAGGAACAGCGAGGACTATTCCACCACTGCTATTAGAATGTGGCTTACCACACAGATTAGGTATGTATTCCAGACACAATAGTTTCAGCCTCTCAAACACATAAAATGATAGACCTAGAAGAAAAAAAATATTTTGAGTAAATAAAGGGAGAAATATTCATTTACTATTCTATCCCCACCCCCTGTAAACCCCCTGTTTTTAAATCCTTATGAAGAAGTATTTCACAATTTTAATACTGTTTACAATGTATTTTTGTCTCAAATAATATGCGGACATCAAATTACATAACACTTTAAGAAAGGTTTAGTGATTTAGTTACATCGAAGATTCAGAGGAGGCATTACATAATGCTATATTTTTTTCTGCAATTGACATTTCTGTTTTCTGATGACATTAGTTAACTGATTAAATCACTTATAATTAACTGCTACCATAACACTGACTTGCTATGCTGATTATCATACAAAAAGCAAACACCCCAACAAAAGAAAATATGATATGTACAAGCTGACGTCACCTATTATGCACTGGAGCCAAGGTGGAAGGATCCAAGCATTATGTAGTTTCATTCAGGTGGGGAGCTAAAATTTTGTTACAGCTGTGTTAAATAATTTAAACTGAATACGTAATTTAAAACAATGAATTTAAAATTTAAAGCAGGAGTGGACTGGCCATAAGGTTCATCAGGAAAACCCCACTGCATGTAGGGTCTGGTTAGAAAACTGATTGATGGTTTGGTTGTTCGGGGGTTTGATACATGGGCAGCTCAGGCCATAATAAAAAATGCCTTCTCAAGCAGCTGCTTGCCACAGAGGTCTGACAGGAGCCTGTCAGTTATGTGCTGTAGTAGGTCTGTGAGGATGGTGGGACCTCAGTAGAAAAATGCCACCTATATATCCATGCCTTACCCGGGGCTCGAACCCAGGTCCCTTAGATCAGTAGCCAAATGCACTAACCATTCGGCCATGGGATGGCTAGGCCATAATGTACCAAACAAATAATAAAATAAGTAATAAATGACAAGAAAACCTGCAACCAAAATTTAAAATAATAAAAAAAGGATAAGATGTAAATCAAAAAAGAAGTTGGGTTGTTTTACCTCTGAGCGGCACTTTTTTGCACACCATGGGCTAAATGGCCAGGTCACATGGACCCCGAAGGCTCAGAGAAGGTTGGGGGAGGGGACTCACTGGAACAGCTGTTGGGAGACAGATGGTAGCCTCCTGTCAAGGCCATCCAGCGTGTTCTTTAACGTGCACAGGGTATGGCTCTCCTGCACATGGGGTCACGGCTTAACGTCCCATCCAACGGACAACGGCCTTTCCAAGCCCATCGGTGTCCCCTACTGACCGTGGGCAGGGCGGGGAATTTTTGCGGAGATAAATCTCAACGCTGACACCAGCTGGGACTCAAACCTGGGAACTACAGATTACGAGCCTGGCGCACTACCAACTGAGCCACCCCCGACCCCAAAAAACAAGTGTATAAATAACAGGTAACAATGATAAATGTAGGAACAGAAAATAAAATCAATCTTAGGTTATCTATAACAAAACCACAAATTATGCAAAATCAAATTCTGTTAAAATATCCAGTATATTTTAAAAAGCAAAAAAAAAAACAGCAGATAAAAAGCAATGATCAGATAAAAGATGTCAGAGTGTAAGAGGCTCAGACATAAAATCATGGATGTTAAAATACAAATGTCGTCCGATGCTAAAACATGGACATTTGATTAAAATATGCTTCACAGATAAAATGGTGTCGCAAAACTCACACTTAGGTTTGTCATCCACCTGTAGAAGAAACGAAAGCGGAGCAGAGTAAGTAGAACTTACTCCTTGTGATTGCTGCAGTAACATGACTGCCATAGTTTCATGATAGGTTTGATCTCAAAGAGCTTGTTCATTCGCCTCTGTGCCTGGAACTCTATGGTAAAATGCTGCCAGAAATCCAGATATGGAACCAGCAATGGAGATCTGCACAGGGGCATGGCAGACTTGGCAGCAGTGTCTGCCAAATTGTTGCCCCTGATGCCACATGACTGGGCACCCAACAGAAGAGAATGGTGGCTTCCAGACAATGTAGCTGCCGGCAGATCTTAGAAAGAATAGGGTGAGGCCAATGCCTCACCAAGATCAAAGCCTGTAGCGAGCTAAAGCATACACTGACAATGATGCTTAGTTGCCACGTGGTCCAGAGCGAGGTTGATAGCATGCAACTCTGCAGTGAAGATGGAATACTACAGTGGAATAAGGTCTGAAATGATTACATCACAGCAAACCATGGCTGATCCCACTGACATACCAAACTTTGAACCACCTTTAAAGACTGGCAAAGAAGTCCAGGTACTCAGCACGAGTTGCGAGTACACATAATCAGGCCGGCCTTCTCTGTCCTGCAAATGGAAAAGTTACAGGAAGGGGGAACAGCAAAGCCATGGTGGAACTGTGCAATGCTATTGAGATTGATGTTAATGTTAATATCTCACAGGTAACCTCAGAGATGCAAACTACATGGCAATCGAGTGATTAGTGTAAATCATTTCCCACTTAGGACTGAAAACACAATCACAATTTAGATGTATATTTGTAGTGACAACTGCTGACAGTGAAGAGAAAAAGAAGGTTCGTTGGTCTCAACATAAATGCTCTGGACAAGCGAAGTGTGGAAGGCCCCCATGCAGAGTGCCTGATGATGGAGGGGGTCCAGTACTTCCACCACATAATCATAGGCAGAATTATACTTTGATAAGTAGTCCAGTTTTGATTGGACAAGTGCACAGTACAGGTGAAGCAAAGAACATCAGTCAGCTCCCCAAGAGAGAGGACCTTGACAACGTTTAATGGCTGTGTGCACTTGGACCTGAGACGATGTTTGTGTGGTAAAAAGATCAATTTCCAGTTAAAGATGAGACTGAAAAACTTGGTCTCTGCCACAACTGGAATGATGTTACGATGTCCAGACGAAGATTATGCTTGTGGCAAAAGTGCATTCTTCTTTGGGGAGAACTGAAATCCATTGGCTGTTGCCCAGTCTGAAAGATTATTCAGGGAATTTGCAGTTATCTTTCGATGACCCTCATGCTCAATGACAAGCAAAAGATGCTAAAATAGTCAACATAGAGGGCATTGCCTACAGTTGGAGGAAGTTGTCTAGCAACAGAATTAATCGACAGAAGTGTGATATGCTTTTTTAATGTTGTAGAAAATTGACACTATGTGCTTTCATTTTAAAAATGAATTTCTGATAGCTGATTCAAGGCATATCAGAAGGTCAAGAGTTGACTGTTGCCTGTGAAAACCACACAGGGTGCTGGAAAAAAGGTTGTGGTGTTCTAACCAGATGAATTTGGCATTTACTATTCCTTCCAACACCTTTGCACATGCAGCTCATCAATGTAATGGGATGATAATTAGAAGGAATCTCTGGATCCTTTCCTGGCTTAGGGAAAGCCAAAACAATGGCCTCCTGCCAAGAGTCCAGAAACTGCTCGAGAAAAATGCGGTTGAAAAGACCAAGCAGCTGATCTTGACTCAATGGTGAGATGTTGGAGCATGGCATAATGGACACTGTCTGGCCTGACAGCAGATGTATGAGAGGAGTGCAGAGCAAGATGAAGCTCCTCTGCTGTGAGTGGCCTGTTGTAAGGCTCTAGGCCATTTGAGTAGAAAGATAGCAGAGAGCATTTGGCCTTTCTGAGCCAAGAGATTGAAGAAAACAATTCCTCCAGAGTGTTGGCAATTGCCTGGTCTATTGTGCTCCAGGATTAATAATGAGTGGGACATGTAATTCCCACCTGTCTTCCAGACTTTATCCCACACAGCCTTAGAAATGGTGTGTGGGTGATAGATGTGTATTTGATCCAAGATTCTCTTCTTAAGATAGCAACAGTAAATCAGGTTTTCATCAAACTCAGCATTATTAAAATATACTGTACCTGCATAAGGTATCATTCCAAGTATGGTTGGTGAAAGTCCTTTATACAATCCTCTTACACCACCTTCCTGGAGGAAGAAAAAAGTAAAAAAAAAAATGTGAGGATAGAATTTTGTATATTTTACATAAAAATCTTTAATTTTCTTAGATATATACAGTTGCTGAGACAATCACATACTGATTATTAGTGTGATTAATTTACATAGTGCTAACAAATTCTGATAAATTGTTTCATGTTTGATTCTCAGTTTTGTTAGTATTGATATTTCCTTTGTTTATCTGGGCCAAATCATCATTAATAAAGAAAACCTAAATGGTCTTGAAAAAGCAACTACTGATTAGTTGGGGTGTTAAAGCTGTGGTCCCATATACATGAAATTATATGCAAACACTAAA
Source organism: Ryuthela nishihirai (assembly GCA_038380435.1). Classification (NCBI taxonomy): domain Eukaryota; kingdom Metazoa; phylum Arthropoda; class Arachnida; order Araneae; family Heptathelidae; genus Ryuthela; species Ryuthela nishihirai. Next base: position 26,153,484 of record JAWZYU010000015.1, read on the forward strand.
GAATGTGATAGATCACCTCTGAGAAAAGAGCATGTCTATTGGCTGGATTGCAACATCACAGTAATGCCAACCTTAGTAAGCTCACATAAAAAAGCAAGCAGTACTAGTAGGGCTGTGATCTTCATTACTTATCTTATGCACACATGTATCATCACTTCGTTATGTATACTTCATTACTTATCTTATTTTTCACATGTATACTTCATTACTTATCTTATTATTCACATGTATACTTCATTACTTATCTTATGCGCACACATCATTTTATTTGAAATATACAGCAATGAGATTTTTTTCCTCAAAACTCCCTGCTCTCTGTCAGTAGGTGACACTGATGGGCTTGAAAGGCCGTTGTCCGTTGGATGGGACATTAAGTCATAGCCCTGTGTGTGGGAGAGTCATACCCTGTGTTAAAGAACATGATGGATGGCCTTGATGGGAGGCTATCATCTGTCTCCCATAGCTGTCCAATGGGTCCCCTTCCCCCAACCTTCTCTGAGCCTTTGGGGTTCTTGTGACCTGCAGGGCCATCTTAAGGCATGGGCATACTGGGCATTTGCCCAGGGGCTCCACGATTCTAAATTTCGCAAAAGTTTGTGTTGATTAATCCTCACCTTACAGCATATTTTTTTATGTTTGATTTTGTTAAAAGTATCAATAAATCTATAGGATTAATTTTATTGACCATTTCCATTCCCGTAGGTGGGAGGGTAGGGGTCCCAGTGCATTGCTTTGCCCCAGGGGCCTACAATACTGTTAAGACGGCACTGGTGACCTGGCCATTGGGTCCTTGAGACCTGCTCAAAAGTAACACAACAATGATCTTTGCCTACTGCCATCATTCTCATCTGTTTGCTGTTGAGATGAAAGGCTAGTGGATGGGATACTGATTAACAAAATACAGTTCTCTTCACTCTAGTGTGGCTGAAAAAGCTTTATCCTATACTGATTGAAAGTGGAAGTCAATTGTTATACACTAGAAAAATTTGTTCCCATTTACAGCTTTGGTCAATGCTCTAATCTCCCTTGCTGCAGCAGGCAATGTCTGCAACCATTTCCTCACTTCAAGAATTATTTTAATGCATTACAAACCCTGAAGTGACAACTTTGACAATCTGGTATTTGCTGTAGTTTGTCAAATCATCACAAAACCAAGCACCAAAAATTTAACCCTTTTCAGTCTTAACTTTCAGTCATTTAACCTCTTATCCTCCCATAATGAATATGCAAACAGGAATCCATGAGTGATCTTTTATAGGCAATGTACTGCCTAATGTGATCAATTATAATGTATATGATAAAGTAATACCTGCAACAGCAGATGTTTGCTATCTTTATATATATATATCATCTAAGAAATAAAAATTAGAATCAGTTGTAAAAAAAAATACCTACTGAATTCTGTTATATATAACTTTGCAATTAATGAAGAGTACATTAAAATTATATCAAATATATATTTCATTGTAACAATTACATTAAACTCCAATTACTATCCTGTTTCCAAACACACTTACCGTTTTTATAATGCATGTTATTGTATGCAAAATACCAGAATACACATGTTCTCCTGAAACTTGGAATGCCAATCGTGCACGAACAACATCAAGAGGATATGTTACCATTACTGCTGTGACACCTATAGAAATAAAGTTTTTGAAACAAATTATAATTACAAAGTGTTACGAACAGTATAATTGTGTAAGATGATTTATTAATCTAGTATCTTATCTGTTATAATCTAGTTACATTAATTATTTTAAAATTTCATATTAGTGAATTTTCTTCATCATCATCCTCCTCCTCAAGCAGCCATGGGCTACGGAGGTCCAACCAGACCGTGCAATTTAGTTCTCCAAGCAAGTCTATCCTGAGCTACATCTACTGCATCTGGCCACTGCACACCAATTCGAACAAGGTCCTGTTTGACATTGTCTGCCCACCGCATCCTAGGTCTCCCCTTCTTTCTGAGGCCTTTAGGCACACTGTTCATAACCTTATTATAATTATTCATACGGGCAACATGGCCAAACCAACGGAGTCTCTCTCTGCACAATATGCTGCTTAAAGGAGGTTGCAAACTCCTTTGCCTAACCTCATCATTAGTTACAAAGTTGAACCACCTAATGCCCAAGATACTGCGTAAGCATCTGGAATCAAAAGCATCTAGTTTCCTGAAAAAAACCCAGGAAACTAGAATTTTCTTCACTGATATTTTATTAATGCACTTAAATCTTAAAATTTAATAATTCACTGCAAATTCAAAATTTCAAATTCCAAATAAAGAAAGCTTAGTGAATTGTTTCTTTTCAACACTTATGCATTATAAATTGCTATTATTTTCATAATTTAAAAATTTCTAGTAGAGCCCATAATGACACTATTTACCAGAACTTGATTACAGTACTGAATTCTATAACAACACATCCTTTTGAAAGGTGACCATGTTTTAAGCATACTAATCAGTCTTATTAAAGCCATTCTCTGAATATTCATCTATTTCTGGTAATATCTTGTTTAGAATTTTGACAACGTCAAATAAGATGGAGATTTTTGCCTTACTTTGATCATTTATACTTATGCAAAACTTTTACCTAAAATCAAAGCCCTAAAATATTTCTAACTTTAATATTTACAAAACGAAAGCTTTATATGCATAAAACATTTCATAATTCTAGGTATATTTTTGACAGTTTGTTTTGTCATGCATGTAGTAAATAACTAGCTTTACCTAACCTTTAAACAAAACTATATTGCAGCCACTAACCATTTGAGTCATCGGCGCATGATCTCATATACAAATGTTGCTCACAAGCATGATGTTGGACATGTGCACTTAACCAATGTGGGTTAAAAAGAAGTAAGTGTTAGAAAAAGGGAAGAGAGTATAGAGTGAAGGAGGAATAGTGAAAAAGTAGTTGATGGTTTAGTTATATGAATGGTTTCATTAGAAATATTTCTTTGGTGAGTTAATACTCAAATAAATATTTCTTATTTTATGATGATATTTCATTTGACTTAACTTTTTTCTATTGAGCAAAGTTTATTATTTACATTATTTTTGCACAATCATGAAATTGTTTCTGATCTTATGCTCACTTAAATAAAGAACCAAAATTTATTTTTTGGCATGCTGTAGACAAATTTCAAGCTATCCAGCAGTTTAAAAATAACACACTTTTTGGAGCATTACAAAATGGCACTGCTTTTTTTTCTATTTTCACTCAAATTCTGAAGTTGTTATTCTGCTGTATCAAATTTTATTTATGAAAATTCCACTGTTTTTGCTTCTATTTTAATCTTGTCACAAATATAGTAACAAATGTGTATTTTGTTACAGAGACTGCTATAAACCTTTTTATCAAATGACAAAATATAACAAGGCTTAAAAGTTCTATTATAAAACTTAAAGTATATAAGAGAAATGGCCAAACTGCAACTCGCAAGCTAATTCTCAGAAAGTTTATGTGCAGATTACAGAATACATATTAAGAACAAAACATTTTTCAGATGAAACTTAATACGCATATAAAAACTTATATAAAATGAATGTTAAAGAACTAAAAAAAATTTAATTAAAAAATTTAAAACCTATCATCCTGTAGGGCCCTAAAAAGTATAAAATAAACCTAAAGCATATCAGTGGTGCAATCGGTCACTGAGTTCGTATTCAAAGGAAGATAGGGCACTGGTAATCTTTTCAAGTAGGTAAATCAGCACCTTATCTTCCTTCGAAGCGAATACAAACTCAGTGACTGAATGCACCATCAACATGCTTTGTTTATTTTCTACTTTTTAGGGCCCTACAGCAAGATAGGTAATTTTTAAATTTATATTTTTTTTGTTGTCACATAAAGTAACTTACCTTTCAAAACTTTGATATGCGACTCATAAACATCAAACACATTTACCCCCCCCCCCCTTTTGGAGTCATGTTGGAGCTAGACCACGACATTGCACTAGCTTTGAGATAGGACTCGTTAAAATCTACCCCCATGAAAATCTGCCTCCCTCCTACATTTTATCACAGGAAAAATAGTGGTGGCAAAATTCGAAAGAGTTAATGACCATTATACAAGCTTTCATTTGACACCTAACTGATAACTGTAGGTACTCACATTTGGAAGATATAGTAGAACGACTTTCACATTTCCTGTTTTTTAGGGGGGAAGAAAGCATAGGGGGTTAATTTTTATAGCCTATGACACTTGCCACATCACATTCATCTGGTACATAAATCATTAAGTTTCCCCATTGCATTCTAGAGATATGACAGAACAACGTTTTGTCAAATCCACAACTGATCAATTAACAAATGTCAAAGCCAAAAGCAATAGGAAGATAGGTAAAAATATCAATAAGGGGATTTAGTTATACAAAAGTAATTTGACAGTTGCAATGTTTGTAGAATATTTTCTCACAACATACCAAAGGTATGGTGGATTCTATTCATGGATGTCAAGTGAGCAACAAGAGTAAGAATCCATGCAGTAATGTACTGGATATCTCAAGTTAGTTGAATAATTCTCAGTATAAGAACAAGGGGTGGTATTAGGGTTGTTGAATATACCAAGATGATGTAAGAAATGTTTCCAGAATGTAGTGGAGAACGACATACTGGCTGATGTCCAATGCATTCATCTGTTATGTTGATAATAATAACATTTATTGATATATTTCAAACAATTACAAGGTAGTCCCCACTCCATTCTTTAAGGTGTAATTTAAAAGTTACTATACTGTTATTACAGTAATAAAAAACTTTTCTACAGAATGTTTTTTCTTTAGAAAAAAATAATTTTTCTTCTTCTTAAGAATGTTATTAAAATAAACTGCCCTCTTAAAAAAAGTCGCATGCAAAGTGTTTTACATTTATATTATGATGAATAAATGAAGCTTCATCAAATGAAAGTAACATTAACCAGGTGTAGGTTATATTAGCCTTTTATATTTTATTCCAAATTCAGTTTAAAGACTTTTGAGATATAACTCCTTGTTAATTTCAAACTAAAAACATTAATGTAGCTCTTTTTATTGAAAATTTAAACTATAAAACTAATATTATGACCTATTTCACTTCATTATTTATTTCGGAGTAAAGTTATTAAATTTTTCCCCCCTTTTAATTTTCTTACTTTTGTATTTTATAAAATAATTTCATATTTTTTGTTTGTAATTAAATGCTCTCTCTCAGTATTTCAATCTATTTCTTACTATTTCATTCATTAGCTGTTTCATAATAAAGCTTTTGAAGTTGAGTTGCACTTCTAGAGAAAAAGAAATGGTACTATAAGATTAATCAAAGAAAATCATGTGAATATAGAAATTTGGGATGTTAATAAGTTGTTATAAATGGCTAATCACATTATCTGTATTTTATTCATTCAAAGCACTAATGACGATTCATTTTAAAGACCTTTGAGATAAAAACTTAGTGTTTAAGGCAATTTGTAAAAATGCAATATGGCAACAAGGGTTTGTGGGAATGTACTGAAAAGCAAGAAATATTTAATTTGTTGTTGAAACTCTGACAAAATATATTTTAAGACCAAGATTATTAGGGACATATGTGAAATCAATTAAAAACAATTTTCATTATATTGCACTTAATATTTAAACTATATACCTGCCATAGAACCAGCAAAAAACTTAATAGAATGAGACTTTGGACCAAAACTATTTTTCAGCATCTGTGGAGGAAAAAAATACACGTTAATACCTATATTTTTAATTTAGGAAAGCAGAACAAATTGAGTGATATGATAGCAGTTCCACCAAGAAATATACACAAATTCAGCAAGTCTTAATGACAGAATGATAAAATAGTGCCACAAGTGGCAAGATTTTCATGAATGAAAACCTTATTTTGCCAGCATTATGGTGAATTAAACTTTGCACATGTTCTTAGTGCATGTGTTTTATAGTATGATCAAGCACCAACTTTTCTCACCTTTATTACTTTCTGAGTATCATATACAAAAACCTAGGATACATTTTACCCTCTGAGTAAAAAAAAAAGTGGAGTATCACATGACAAAATTTAAGCAACTGTAAGCTGAGGTCCTGCCATCCTCACAGACCTACTATGGCATATAAACTGACAGGCTCCTGTCAGACCTCTGTGGCAAGCAACTGCTTGAGGGGGTATTTATTTTTTATTTATTATTTTTATAAGTTGCAACAATCATCCAAGTATGTTGCATTATTTTGAACTTTGTTCACCCTCAACTAGTTAGTCTGACTGCAATCAGTAACTTTCACTAATTATTAGATTCTGACAAGTTTATTGATAATGTGCTACTAAAGCTGTAGGACAGTTTAAAGGTAAACACCTGCATTGACTAAAGACATGGTTATATATACCTTTAGACATTTCAGAATATTGCCAAAATCCAGTTCTTCAGTGCAGTGTTGTTCACAGATGTGATAACTTGAAACAAGGAACCTCCAAATGCACATAAATTTGGTTCTTGTTTCACTATGTAGTATAATTTCACAGAAAGTCTGATTGCATGAATGGAGCTTCCATTTCTATTATTCGTTATTAAATGTCCAAGGATTATAATGGTTTATACACTGAGAGGCCAAAAGTCATGGTAATAGCAGTTAAAGTAGAACTAGCACACTGCACTCATAACCAATGCATTGGACATCAACCACAGAATGGAGCTGCAGTAGCCTACAAACCCAACATTCATTTCAGAGTAGTTAATTCAGTGTGGCTGTACATCGAGTTGTCTGATTTTGAACGTGGCTTGATCGTCAGTGCCAGAAGGATGGGCCATGCAGTATCAGAGATCGTGCAGGAATTCAGTTTTCCCAGGTCTACAGTGTCAAGAGTTTATCGTCAGTATTCTATTAATGGCATTTCCACACAAGTAAACCAGTAAACAGGACAGCCATGTGCAACTGACGAATGGAACTTGTGTTAGCTGTCATGATGGTAACAATCAACAGACAGGCTACAGTTTGGTTTTTTTTACCTCCGAGTGGCACTTTTTTGCACACCATGGGCTAAATGGCCAGGTCACATGGACCTCGAAGGCTCAGAGAAGGTTGGGGGAGGGACCCACTGGAACAGCTGTTGGGAGACAGATGGTAGCCTCCCATCAAGGCCATCCAGCGTGTTCTTTAACGTGCACAGAGTATTGCTCTCCCGCACACAGGACCACGGTTTTACGTCCCATCCGATGGACATAAGCCTTTCCAAGCCCATCGGTGTCCCCTACTGCTCGTGGGGGAGGGGAGATTTTGTGGAGATAAATCTCAACACTGATGCAGCTGGTACTCGGAACCTGGGAACTACAGATTATGTGCCTGGTGCACTACTGACTGAGCCACCCCTGCCCCACGGGCTACAGTGCATGAGATCACTGCCAATTTAAATGTGGGTCAAACACAAAAAGTTTCTGAAAGGACTATCTGTCGCCACCTGCACTCATGATTTGGTAGCTGAAGACCCACTCATGTCCCATTGCTTACATGTCGTCACAGAGCTCAACGACTGGAATGGGCCCAAAGACATCGAAATTGGACAGTAGAACAGTGGCGTTGGATAGCATGGTTCGATGAATAAGGTTCCAGTTGTTTGATGCTGATGGGTGTGTTAGAGTGTGGTGTAGGCCCTGTGAAGCCATGAACCCTTTCTGTCTGCAAGGTACTATTCAGACTGGAGGTGGCTCTGTGATGGTGTGAGGTATGTTCATGTGGTCTACATTGAGCTCTCTCATCCATTTGGAGCAGTCACTGACAGGTATGAGATACGTGAACATTCTTGCAGATCACCTGCACTCCTTCATGACTCTCAAGCACCCTGATAGTGAAGGGGTATTCTAACAAGATAATGCAACGTGTTACCAGTCTTTGGTTGCTAGGAGGTGGATTGAGGAACACTCCACAGACTTTACCACCATGAATTGGCCCCCACGGTTCCCCGATATGAACCCCTTGGAGCATCTGTGGGATATAATGGAAACAAGTTTATGATCCATGAATCCAGCACCACCCAATGCAACACAATTGTGGTCTACACTGCAGGATGTGTGGGCTGCCATCCCTGCAGAATGGTACCGGAGACTTGTTGACTCCATGCCTCGACATCAATCAGCGCAGTGACCACACAGATTGTCAAAACCAGTCTGCATAATAAGGAATATTGCAAATAAAAAACCCAGTTAACAGGAGCTACTGCAAACTTCAAGCTATCTAAACTTTTTCATATAATAAAAATAAAACTGGTGTATGCTTTCAAAACACTGCACAGTGCATTATAAACCATTATAATCCTTAGGCATTTAATAACAAATAATAAAAAACAGAAGGAAGTTCCAATCACAACCAGACTTTCTGTGAAACATGTGAAATTATACCACATGGTGAAACAATAACTAAAAAGTGCTGTGATAAACTTGAAACAACCTCCAACTGCACATCTATGAACAACGATGCTCTGAAGAACTGGATTTTCGCAATATTTTAAAACAATGTCTAAAAGTATTTATAACCATGTATTTAGCCAATGCAGGTGTTTACCTTTAAACTGCTCTACAGCTTTAATAGTGCATTATCGATAAACTTGCCAAAATATTAAGTGAAAACTTGCCAAATTATTTTGCTTAAATAGCTTATTCAAACAATTAGGATTTTGGATTAACATCATTACTGGATATGGTATTTCAATGGCGCTGAAAGCTAAACTGTAGAACATTTTATCATTTCACCAATAAGAAATTAGAATTAGATACTAAATTTGAGAAGTACAAAATTAACTCAGTATCTTAATTTCCTCAGATATAAATACTTTATGCAATTAAGTTAAGGAGATTAAAGTAAAAAAATTCTCTGAAAACTAAAACAGAACCTAGAATAAAAGTTGTGTTAAAGAGAGATTATAAAGACGAAGAAGATCAAATTTATTGATTGTAAACATTCTTAGAAGTAAAATGTTCTTATAAATATATGTTACACTAACATATGAGACTGCATTTGGAAAACTAGGTATAGTAAAAACATTACAACATGCTTAAAAATAATTACCACTGCACCAATAAATTTTTTTTCTATAGAAAATAAGGTTAAATGTTTATCCTAATTTAGAATCATCCCAGCAGCAGCAATTTTTCCCGCCAGATTCTACTAATATGGCACATACTTTGCAGGAGAAGGTTCATTAATAACTTATTCCAAATGTTCCATTCACTTTGATTCACCAAGTAGAAGAATAACTTATCACCTCTGGCAAATATAGTTGTGATAGAAGGATTAATTAACAATATGCATAATCAGCTGAGAAGTTAGCAAATGTGAAAAATCTGGCTATCACTTTATTCATCATATTAAATTCACAATATGTGCTGGGCAAATGTGATAATGTGAAATTTATCACATTTAAAACAACTTAATTTTTCAAAATCATAAAGAGATACATATATTTTTGTTACCATACAGAAATCACCAATGTAGATCTTGCTAATTTTTTTTTTACAAGTAGGAAAATTATTCAGTTATTGGTTATCACCTTGCTTTTCAGACTACAAAATTTAGTGTTTGAAAGTAATAAAAATGTACTCCCAGCTAGAACAAAAACAAGTTACCTTGGATAAAAAAAATGAGATGTACATTGTACTATAATTTTTTTAAACAAATCATTAAAACAGAAAGGCATAGCTAAAGCTTACCATGATAGGTTACTTAGTCATTATGACAACCATGGTTTACTACTGAGCACCTGACATGTTATCTGGAGGTCATGGGTTCATATCCCACCTGGCTCAAGACAATTTTTTCTCTAAAATTTCAAATCAACTTCAAAGTGCTGATTTATTAGTACAATTTATCTTTAATTCTAAAGCTCTGAAAGACCCAGTTATATCTAAAGCTTACCATAATAGGTTACTTAAGTAATTATGACAGTCATGGTTTGCTTACTACTGAAGTTGAGGAAAAATAAGACCATTTTAAACAGGCTTTTTTTTGGAAACTAACAGTACTCTTTTAGGAAAAAGGGAGCAGAGGAGGAAGAATTATTTGAGTGATAATAAAGCACTTGAGCTTATTTCAGAAAGAAAAAAACTGCAAGAATGTCCTTAATCAATACCCTACTAGTCCTAATAGAAAGTATTACAGAGAGCTTAATAAATGTGCAAAGGATCAGTTGGCTGATAAGAATCTTTGGCTTGATGGCTTGGCTGACAAAGCCGAGGAAGCAGTTAGACAGCAGAGAGCTGAACCAGAGAGTCACTGTTTTGTGTGGTAGAAAACGAACAGGTATACAGGGATTGAAGGATAAACAAGGTTATAGAAGGTGAAGATTCTGTCATGGCTAGGTGGGCTGAGCATTTCAGTGACGTTCTAAACAATGTGGCTAGATCAACTCCCATTGTTTGTAATGATGATAGATGCATTGGTGACTTTGATGTTGGCCCTATAACACAGTCTGAATTTATTTTGGCTATTTCTAAACTTAAATACATAAATTCCCATGGGTAAATGAAATTACTGCAGAAATTCTTAGAGCTGAGAATGTTTCGGTTACCACTTGGATGATTGAAATTTTGAATAACTTTTATGATAAAGGCATTGTTCCTAAGGATTTTACTATAGCCATTATTATCCCTATTTTTAAAAGAGGTGATCGTAGTTCTTGTGATAACTATAGGGGTATCAGCCTACTTTCTGTTCCAGGTAAAGTTCTTTGCATGATTGTGCTTAATACAATTAAGAATCTAGTTGAGAGGCAATTGCGTGATGAGCATTCTGGATTCAAAAGTGGTAGGGGATGTGTGGATCAGATATTTTCACTTAGGCAGATTCTTGAGAAATGTTTAGAGTTTCAGAAAGGCTTTTGACTCTGTTGAAAGTTATAATTTGTGGTTGATTGTGATATTGTATGGCATACCAGACAAGTTAGTTAACATAATGAAAGCTCTCTATAATAACAGTGAGTCGTGTGTGAGAGTTGGTAAGGCTTGTAGAAATTAATTTAGCACTGCTTCTTGTGTTTGACAAGGGTGCATTTTGTCCCCTTTTCTCTTTGGTTATTGATTATGTTATGTGAAATTCTTTGCAAGGGAAAGATTTTGGCCTTAAATGATCTAGAGATTTCAAAATTTCTGATTTAGATTATGCATATGATTTTGCAGCCATCCCGTGGCCGAGTGGTTAGCACGCTTGGCTTGTGATCTACGGGACCTGGGTTCGAGCCCCGGGTAAGGCATGGTGTGTGTGGTTTTTCTGCTGAGGTCCTGCCATCCTCTCAGACCTTCTACTGTGGCATATAAACTGACAGGCTCCTGTCAGACCTCTGTGGCAAGCAGCTGCTTGAGAGGGTATTTATTTATTTATTATTATTTTATATGATTTTGCCTTGTTGGCTAATGATGTTGATGAGATGAATTCTTTCATTAGAGCTGTTGATGAGACTGGTAATAGAGTTGGTTTGGTGATAAACAGATAAAACTAAAGTGATGAAAATTTGTCAGGCAGTTGGTGCTTCAGTCACTCTGAATGACTGAACCCTTGAGCAAGTGTCTCAGTTTAATTATCTTGGGAGTTATGTAACAGATACCTGTGATGTGCGGCATGTATGAAGAATCCATGTACCATTCTTGAAGATGTATCTGGCCTACAATGATGTTTGAAATGTGGCATGAGATTAACATCCATGTACATTGTAATGTGACATGAGATTAACAGGCAAATAGGGATTGCCTCTGGGACTTTTAGGAATCTATGGAGAGTGTGGCGAAATAGGTGTATACACCTATTTTGCCACACTCTTCTTTGCCAGTCTCTTCAAAATTAGACTGTATAATAGTTTGGTTCTTTCTAGGGTTAGTTATGGTTGTGAAACTTTGATGCTTTGTGAACCAGATAACAGGAAACTTGATGCTTTTGATTCTAGATGCTTAAGCAGTATCTTGGGCATTAGGTGGCTCAACTTTGTAGATAATGAAGAAGTTAGGCAAAGGAGTTGGCAACCTCCTATGAACAGCTTATTGTGCAGAGAGACTATGTTGGTTTGGCCATGTTGTACGCATGGATTATTATAGATTAGCTAATAGGGTTATGAATAGTGTGTCTGAAGGCCTCAGAAAGAGGGGGCGACCTAGGATGCAGTGGGCAGATAATGTCAAACAGGACCTAGTTAGAATTGGTGTGCAGTGGAGAGATGCAGCAGATATAGCTCAGGACAGATGTGCTTGGAGAATTAAATTGCATGGTCTGGTTGGAGACCTCCATAGCCCACGGCTGCTTGAGGATGATGATGATCCTGATACATCAGAAGTTGTAATAGTTGCGGAGGACATAACAGCACATTCCTCAGATCCAAAATATTACAACAAAAAAAGTATATAGAGAGAAAATAAAATTACATATTGCTTGTTTCTAAAAAATGAGCTAGAAACATCCAAATTTGCTTAACATAATCAAAAATCGTAAAGACTTGAAACATTACCTTCTTGTACATTTCAAATGAAACAAACTGAACAGCACCATATGGAAAAATTCTGACCATTTGGGCTCCATTTCCTTTGTATAATCCAAAAAAACTTTCTTTCTGAACAATGCCCTTTAAGCCTGAAAATACACCTGAAACATTCAAGGAAAAAAGTTTAAAATATAGTATTGTTGGTTACAGAGAATCTATTTTTTTAAATACTTTATGAAGAAAAATTATAAGAAACAATATATTTTACACATATGTAAGCCTAATTTATTTAGATGTCTCTACACAATTTATTATTAGATAAAGCATGAATATTTATGTTGTCCTTCTGATGTCTTACCATTCTCACTGGTAGTATCTGCAGGATTTTGTCAGACTTCTGTGGTAAGTGATTGCTTGGAGAAAAATAATTTTTATTGACTGAAAAAAACTTTTTTATTCTTTTTTCAGAGAATAAAATTCATTTTTATATTCAGAATCATATAATATATATATATCATAATCATTAATATAGTATCTCACTTTTATATTAGTGACACATGATTTATCTATTACTTGCATTAATAATCCAAAGAAACAAAGCTGTCCTCAGTATTTGATCCAGTAGCATCAATATGCTTAAGAGATTTTCATCTCTCTCTCCCTTGAAGAATATATTCTATCAAAAATTTGTCTGTTCATAAAATACTATTTCACTATATACTCATACATTCACAGAAAAATATATACTATAAATCATAAAGACTTTAAGAAGAGAATTTAATTTTACAGTCTTGGAGAGAGGATATTTAGTTGTAATAAATAACTCCCAAGCAGCTGCTTACCACAGTCTGACAAGAGCCTGTCAGTTTATACACCATAAAGGGAGGCCTATGCGGAAGAAGAGACCTCAGTAGAAAGACAATACAAACATCCATGCCTTACCCAGGGCTCAAACCCAGGTCCCTTTAATCAGTAGCCAAGTGTGTTATTAGATCAGCCACTGGGATGGCATATGAAGTTAATAAATGCTGATTTGAGTTTGCATAATAGATGACAGTAGAAAGAGATGCAATTGCTTTTAAAGAGTTCATTATGTAACAACAAATACTAATATTGCAGATGTAATATATAAGTAATACATAGGCAAGAGAGTTAATGTGAACTTATATTTTGTTAATAATAATCATTCTGTGAAATTACCACACCTAGTAGCAGTGGATGGATTTGTGTGTAATGTGGCACATACACACATGTGGTGAGAATTGACAGACTTTGCATACAACATTTACAGAATGTATAAATCAGAAAATCATGTTTTGCTGGTCAATTAGGAGGTGTATGATTGACTGACAGCAATCACACAATATATGATTTCAAGGGATCATACACTGAAGAGCCAAAATATTATGCCACCTGCCTAATACTATGTTGGTCCTCCATGTGCCACCAAAACAGCTGTTACCCAGTGAGGCATGGACACAAGATTTCTAAAGGTCTCTTATGGTATCTGGTACCAACAAGTTACCAGCAGATCCTTTAACTCTTGTAAGTTATGTGGTTGAGCCACAGCAGATCGGATATGCTGTTCCAATACAAACCACAGATGCTCAATTGGATTTATGTCTGGGGAATTTGGAGGTCAGGGCAATACCTGGAAGTCTTCCTCATGTTCTCTGAACCATTCTTGAACAATTCAGGCAGTGTGACATGGTGCATTATCTTTCTGCACTACTAGAGGGATATAATGTTGCCATGAAAGGATGTATCTGGCCTGCAATGATGTTCAGGTAGACATCATAGTTTCCTGCACATGAATGACTAGACCTAGGGTTTCCCAGCAGAATATTCCCAAAGCATTACACTTCCTCCATTGGCTTGTTTTCATCCCACGGTGCATCCTGGTGCCAACACTTCCCTAGGTAAACAAAGCACACATACCTGGCAATTCATATGGTGCAACAGGAAATGAAATTCATTGGACCAGATGACCTCTTCCAATAATTCAAGGTCCAGTTTTGATGCTCGTGTGCCCATTGTAGGTGCTTTCGATGGTGAAATGAGGTTAGCATGGGCACTTGGTATGGCTTACGACTACAAAGCCCCATTTTCAGCAGGGTTCAATATACTGTGTGTTGTGACACATTACTCCCATCACCAGCATTCAAATTATGGGCAAGTTGTGCCACAGTATCCTGTCTGCTGGTTCATACCATATGGGATAGCCTTCACTCACTAGCATCGATGAGCCGTGGTCAGCTCACACCTTGCTGGCAGTTGCTTGCCCACAAGCTCTTACACAACCTGTCCATATTATTGTTTGCCCTACAAGACTAACTGCAAGATGATATTTAATGCATATATAACATATGCCTTGATGTGTAGCTTCATGTAGTGAACCATGATGATTATATTACATAATGATGTCAAAAACATGTAGGTGCATTTCTATATCAATAAATATATCTTTCTACAACTGAAATCTTGTTATTATCTCTTTTTTTATATACTGATTTTGAGACAAATCCATCCACACATTGGTGGTTGGTGAATACTGAAGCTTTAGGATTTGGGAGCTGTTATGCCTCAATTATTCTTTTGGCTTAATGAATGTAATTAAGCCAAATCAGAATTTTTCACACGCATAGCATCTAAAGAATCATCTGCTTTTTCTTTAGGCTGGGATGACAAAGTAGCTGTACTCAAGGAACACTGAACTGAGCATCCTATGCATACACAAAACATTGAGACCATCAAAAATATCTGTAGACACTATGAATAAACAACAGGATCTGACCACCAGCACACTCAAATCCTTTACTGACATGAAGCACCATATGACCAACAATAATTTCTTATACAATGAATTTATACAATGAATCTTGACATCACATGTGGATGATCACAGAGGATTTGGCAATGCCAGATTCTCTGAATCAAAATACCACTGGACATGTGCAGAGCAAGCTGTTTTGAATGATGGCTCACCAATCCTAGCTGGAATCAAATTTTTCAGCCTATGTGCCTTCCCCTCCCCCATACATACACAGCTCATAAGGATGGCCCAGCCAAGGGAACATGGGAAAGTTGCACCAGCAAATGCACCAATCACATTCATTGAAAGGGATGGATACTGTAGTGTAAAATGGGAGAGTTGGGTTGTTTTACCTCTGAGTGGCACTTTTTGGACACCATGGGCTAAATGGCCAGTCACATGGACCCCGAAGGCTCAGAGAAGGTTGGGGGAGGGGACCCACTAGAACAGCTGTTGGGAGACAGATGGTAGCCTCCCGTCAAGGCCATCCAGTGTGTTCTTTAACGTGCACAGGGTATGGCTCTCCCGCACATGGGGCCACGGCTTAACATCCCATCCGACGGACGGCGGCCTTTCCAAGCCCATCAGTGTCCCCTACTGACCGTAGGCAGGGCGGGGAATTTTGCGGAGATAAATCTCAACGCTGACCCAGCTGGGACTCAAACCTGGGAACTACAGATTACGAGCCTGGCGTGCTACCGACTGAGCCACCCCCGCCTCGTAAAATGGGAGACAAAGTTCCAAAGGTTCACAAGGCTAGACCAGATGGTCAGCTAGAGTTGAATCTCAGAAGTTAACCAGATGGAAATAAAGGAATGTAGAGTTTGAGATTGGAAGACTACACCAGACTTGTACCTCAAGACTGAAAGCCATGAGACCACAACCCAATGTGATGTGCTAAGAGGCTTGGATGTTTATTGCTGCAAGCTGAATCAGTGATGGAAGAAATACGTGGCCCTTTCAAGGCCAATGAAGTGAAGTAGCCATGGATTGTGGAAAGCAACTTTATGCCATCAAAGCCTTGAGCTGATGTAAGGGATACCAGATTCTCAGAGGAGTTAGCAATCTCCAGTGCAAGCTGTTGACCCTCCGAAGGAATCAAGAGGCCCATATGGCTTCCCCACCCTGGTAGTCCCCACAGAATGCTCTTGCCACCATATAATGACTGATATCGGCAGCAGGATCTCCGAGAAAATACTCCCAGCATATTAGGTATGAAGTCAATTCTTCCTCTGGTTAAAAGTTATCACATCTAAATTAGAGGATAAGTTAAATTTATAGTTTATTATTTATTAATGAAAATAATAATTACTCCCTCAAGTAACTGCTTGCCACAGAGGTCTGACAGGAGCCTGTCAGTTTATATGCCATAGTAGAAGGTCTGTAAGGATGGCAGAACCTCAGCTGAGAAACAACACAAACATCCACGCCTTACCCAAGTCCCTTAGATCAGTAGCCAAGCACACTAACCACTCGACGATGGGATAGCCATTATTTATTATATATTTTATTTTACAGTTTGCAGTGTCTACAAGTAGAAAATTAGTGCACATTCATATCAAAATTATGGCAATTTACCCCACAATGAAAAATAAAATCTTATGTTTTGCATAACCAGAGTGAGTATAGAGTTTATTAAAATAAATTGTAAACCTCCTCCACCAAGGAGAGGTCTTGAGTTACTCTTTGCTAATCATTACAATTATTGTTAATTAGTGAAGGGAAGGAAACATGACAAAATTATCTACCAGTTATTGTGCCTCCAGTCACAGGTGCAGGTAACATAAGTCTCTAAAATGATCTTTAAATTAGGTAAAAATAGAAAGTCTAATCAGCTCTAGAAAATTTGGAATGCTTCTTTAAAAAAAAAAACATTTTTGATTTTGTCATTCTCCGACATTAGCACTCTTTAACAGTGGAAATCAACACTAATGGCAGATTCAGCAATGCAAATATTGATGTTTTGTTAGTACATATCAACCTAAAAAGAACTCTCCATTTAGCTCTTAAAACAAAGTAGGGTAAGGGTCATGTTATCAATGTAAACCTCTTGACCACCGCACTCCCCACCAAAATTTAAAGTTTCTAGAATGAATACACTATTTACATTGGCAAAGTTTGCCATTTTCCAACTTCAGTGGCAACTGTCAATGTGAACTACTTGAACACCATACTCTACAAACAAAACTTTAATATTTCTAGCATGAATTATTTATCTGAGGGCATTTATATCTGGGGACATGAGTGGCCAGGGAATTACCCTACTTGAAGCATGAATCTGGCACAGGCTCTACTAACAGTAGCGCAATGAACGTAAGGATGGGTTGTTCCATTGAGAAACACCAAAGGTAATGGCTGTTGTAACAATATTCATTTAAAATTTTGCCATATACAAAATATTATCTATTTTGTAAGTCGATTTAATTTTACAGGAAAAATTGTCTTGAGCCAGGTGGGATATGAACCCATGACCTCCTGGATAACATGTCAGGTGCTCTAAACCATTGAGCTACCGGCCACCAATCAAGATCTCTAATTGATGATATGAACATTCTCAACCTATAGTACATATTCCATTATGTCACATATAGGTGCTGTTTCCTCTAAAATTAAATTGACTTACAAAGTGGTTAATAGTTCGTATATACCAAGAAAGTTGAGTTTATTCAATATTTAATCCATTGTATACTTGCAAGATATACTTTTCATCTATATGGCATTTATTTGCCGAATTGTGGCCAAGATCGGCCAAACAATGCCTATATGCGACATTATGGATTATGTACTATTAGGTTGAGAATGTTCATATCATCAATTTGAGATCTTGATCGGTGCCCGGTAGCTCAGTGGTTTAGAGCACCTGACATGTTATCAGGAGGTCGTGGGTTCATATCCCACCCAGCTCATGACAATTTTTCCTCTAAAATTAAATTGACTTACAAAGTGGCTAATATTCCGCATATACCAAGAAAGTAGAGTTTATTCAATATTTAATAAAGTTTTGCCATTTTGAAACTTTAGAACCTTCTAACAGTGCAAATTCAATTCTATTGGAAGATTTGTAAAAATGTAAATTGTAATATCTCATTAGTACTTATCCAACCCATGTAATTTTTTTAAATTTATCTATTAAAACATAGATGGCATTGCTGACAAATCAACAAAAATTGCAAGAATGCTTATACAGGGTGATCAAAAAATCTGTGCAGATGATGAGCAATACCTGTACCATTACAATAAACATTGAAAGTGTATCTAGTATGTCTCGAGACATTTAGGGACATGTGATGGCGTTAGTGTACTTTAGTGGGAGAGACGTGGTCACCTGCCTGCCAAGCAGTCAGGCACTGTAGACGTGCATTGTGGCAATGGTGTTATCTGTTGAGGAGTGTACGTTCCTTCTGGAACATGTGTTTTGGTGTGGCGGAGAATACACACAAGGCGTTCAATGATTCCAGGTAGTTTTTGGAAACCAAAGTGCCCCATTGTTGTTGGGTTGTTTTACCTCTGAGCGGCACTTTTTTGCACTCGGGTGCATGTGGCCAGGTCACATGTACCCCGAAGACTCAGAAAAGGTTGGGGGAGGGGACCCACTGTAATAGCTGTTGGGAGACAGATGGTAGCCTCCCTTCAAAGCCATCCAGCATGTTCTTTAATGTGCACAGGGTATGGCTCTCCCACACATTGGGCCACGGCTTTATGTCCCATCCAATGGATGGCGGCCTTTCAAGCCCATCGGTGTCCCCTACTGACTGTGGGCAGGGCGGGGAATTTTGTGGAAATAAATCTCAATGCTTACCCAGCTGGGAACTACAGATTACGAGCCTGGTGTGCTACTGACTGAGCCACCCCCGCCCCATTGTAATGCAGTGTGGTAGTTGATACAGAAATTCTGGGAAACCAGTTCCGTGTGTGACACACCCAGATCTGATAGGCCATCAATACTGACAGAGGAGAAAGTGTTGACTATCACAGACCGCATGCTCCAAAGCCCAAAAAAGTCCATCAGGAGATTGCCACAGCAGGTTGGTGTTTCATATGGCATGGCCCATATGGCTATAAAAAATGCCTAGGCCTACACCCTTACAAAATCACATCCGTGCATGAATTAAAACCTGCCAACAGTGGTAAGTGGAGTGCATACTGCAAGCGGTTTGTAGACTTTCTTGAAAATGAAGGAGGACATTTTGGACGTCACATTCTTAACAGACAAGTCATACTTCCATTTGTCAGGTATGTAAACAGTCAAAACTCGCACCTCTGGTCCTCACACAATCCCCATGAGTTCCACAAGTCGTCACTGCATGATCAGAAGTTTGGTGTTTGGGTTGTAATTTTGCATAGGCATGCAGTTGGACCCATTTTTTTCTCTGAGACTGTCAACTCCCAATGATACTGTGACAATATTCTTTATCCTTTCTTTGGGCAATTGTCAGAAGATGAAATTAACAGGGCCTACTTTCAGCAGGATGGCACCACGGCCCACACATCGCATATGTCTATGGCATAGAATCATTTCGAACAATATTTGGCCTCCAAGATCCCCAGATCTCTCCCCGCCCAACTTTTATCTCTGGGGTGCAACGAAAAACTCTGTATTCGGACAATCCCCGCAAAATTGATGATTTGAAGATGGCCATTGCAGAATACATTCGGAATGTGAACTGTACTGTGCTGAACGACGTCTTTAAGAACTCAGTTCGGCGTGTCACTAAATGTCTGGAGATGCGTGGGACGCACTTTCAACATTTATTGTAATTGTACACGTACAAATCTCTCATTCCTTATAAGGTGCACAGTGACTTTTTGATCACCCTGTATGTCATTTTGTTGAAGAAATGATTAGCTTCTTGGTGGTCTAGCGGTTACAATGCCCAGCATGCTTCTGGGAGGCACGAGTTCAAGTCCCACTCAGGACAACCAATTTTTTTCAACTAATTATTTCAAAACAAAACAGTTGACTGTCTACAGATGAGCACCAACAACAATGTGAAAAAACAAGCTAAAAAATATATTTTTTTACTTAATTGGAAATAAAAGTTATGAAAAACTGTAGCTAACACTATCTTTATAAATTTATAACAAAGTCTGTTGGGTTGTTTTACCTCTAAGCAGCACTTATTTTGCACACAATGGACTAAATGGTATGTAACAATGAACCTGAGGGCTCAGAGAAGGTTGGGGGAGGGAACCCACTGGACAGCTGTTAGGAGACAGATGGTAGCCTCTCGTCAAGGCAATTCAGCATGTTCTTCAATGTGCACAAGGAACGAGTTTCCTGCACACAGAGCCACTGCTTAATGTCCCACCAGATGGACGGCAGCCTTTCCAAGCACATCAGTGTCCCCTACTGACCAAGGGCAGGGTGGGGGAGATTTTGGGAAATCTTAATGTTGGTCCAGCTGAAACTCAAACCTGGAACAAAGTCAGTAATAATGAAATTATGGCTATAACAAAGTAAATCCTATTCCCCCACCAATTTAAGTTTTAAAACTATGTTTATGTGTACATTTTATTACAAATACTTTTTCCATTTTTTACTGATATAACGAATTTTTGTTATGTTAGGGATCTTTAATCAGAACATATGGAATAGTGAAAATTAGCAATTTCCTGCTTTCCTCTTAAATATCTCTTTGCTGCGACACAATTTTCAAGGCCATCTGACAGTTTTTTTCATCACCTTCCCTCATTGTTGATCTAAGAGGGGATCGTTAAGATTTAGAACAGAGTTACTGACACCAGGGTCAGACCTTCAGAGGCCCAAAGCTATTGTTAAATTAAGAGGCCCTAAGCTGTAGCATATTTAACAGGCCTCAACCTATAGTGAATTTAAGAGATCTTAAGTTATGACAAGTTTGAGGACCTAAAAATTCGAAAGTCAAAATATATTAAACTGAGAGAAAATCTGACAGCTGAGCTACTGGCTGCCAAATCAAGATCTCCTCTAATTGATGTTATGATCTTTCTACCAAGAGTACACAATTCTCTGTTTCATGAAGTTATCATCCCAGCTGCTCTGAGCCTCAAGAAACAATGAGAAGTATGTCATGAAGATGGCAAATATATTCTGAGTATACAATTGACTAAATTGAAGAGATTTTGACATATTTGTTCAACTATCAAGGAAGATATCACTCTGAATTTAACGTTGATCACTTTGAGAGGAAAAATTGTCTTGAGCAGGGTAGGATACGAACCCACGACCTCCTGACAGCATTTCAGGTGCTTTGACTGCTGAGACTATCCACCCAGCTCAAGACAACATTTCCTCTAAAATTGATCAACATTAAATTCAGAGTGATATCTTTTTTGATGGTCAAATATATATTTTTCTACTTGAAAGGCAAATTAAAAAATAAACAATAAACTGATGTGGTAAAAATATTACACCGGAATTGGTTTACAATGATGACTATGTAAAGCTAGGATGAAAAGTGTTTGTACAATAGATTAATTTAAATATGAAAAAAAAATTGCTTGACCAAGTAAAACATTAAATGCATTTCTTTGAGGCCCCTTACATCATGAAGCCATAAGATGTAGCTTAGCTAGCTCACCCTGACTGATACTAAGCAGCAACACAGTCATTGGATTAACATAAGAATTCAAAGGAAAAACTAGGGACAGTTAACCAATGAAATTTATCAGTCTGCTGATTGTCACACAGCCAGGGTAGGGTGCCTTCCTGACAGATTGGAGAAAGCTAGAGAGTAAGGAGACTAACTCATTTAGGAATTATATTGTGGAGGTGGCAGGGCAAGAAAACAATGAATCGAAATACACTTCTTATTCATTTTATTTTTCGTAATTCTGTTTTTCATTCTTCACCAAATATGTGGTTTGGCAGTGAGCTGCTACATAATTTTGCACTAAGAGTAAAAAAATTGAGGAATGGTCAACAGAAATCTGTTGCCAAATGTGTATGGAACTTTTCAGAGTGCTTCAGTGGTAAAGCATCCATGGTAGCAAGAAAAGCAGTGATTCCTTAAAATTATCAGAAAAAAATTTAAAGTATTTTCTTAATTTTATTCTAACAAAAATTTTACATTTTCCTTAATATTCTTAGAATTTTTCTTTCTATTGTACTATGTAATATATAAAAAGGCAGGCTAATTGAGCTAAGAGTCTACAAAAAATATTCTTCACTGCTACTGCATTCATGAGTACTGAATCCAGAGGAAAAAAGCATGTTTCACCCATTTGTCCTTCCCCCTAGAAATTAAATTTAATTGATTTTTCTTTTGAATTTAAAGAATTATGGAAATTGTAATATTAAACACAGTATCAAATGTCAAAAAATCGTAGTTTGGAAAAATGAAGTAAATTGGAAGAAAATTGTTGAGAAATATTGGAAAATTGGAAGAAAATACACTAGTTAATACTTAATTAAAATTATAATAAAATTTATTAAAAGTTGCATTTGGTTAGGAGTCGAGAAATGACATTTCACGAAAATTAGTTCATGTCTAATCAAGTTTTGGAGTATGAAAAATTCTTGAATGCTTTACAAGAGTTAACAGGAATCTGGAAAAAACAAGAATAAACAAGTCTTGAAGAGATAATCTCTCTTCTTAAGTGTCAGAGTATTTGTAACTAAAAGCTGTATTAATTTCAAGAAGAATTCATTGCAATTTCTACATGCTGCTGTTGGCACTTAGCACCATGCATATTTTTGTGCATGTAGGATTTTTATTCTATTTTCAATTTACATCAGAAAAAGTTGTAAAATTTATTAAAACAAATTTCCTTCAGAAAGAAGACAAGCTTTCTAAAACTGATGGAGATTAACACTTACATAAAGTAAGTTTTGGTCGATTAAGAAAGTTACAAAATACAGATTCAATGTCAGAAGACTGAAGATGACTAGACATTTGGTAAAGCCTTGCATTTTCTGCCCTAGACAGAGTGCTATCAAATTTTGGAATTGTGATTCAGAAACATATTCCATAGGTTTCTGAATCACAATTAAATCACTTAATAATCTGAAAAAAATCACCTAAATGATCAAAATCACTTAAATAATCTGAAAAATAAACTTCCAAGCTCTGAGAAGATGAGCTAACTTTTACAATTGATACCTATCTTTAGACTGAGCAGTCACCTAACACCTTAAAAAGAAATAAATGTTTAGGTAAGCCAAATATTAAGATATCAGGAATCAGTAAAATATCTCTGCAACCAGCTATTGTTTTATCTGATATATATACAGGGTGTCTCAAAAATATAAGCACAAACTTTTAGGGGAGGTAGATAACATCTAAAGGAATAAGAATTGCATAGGAACCCATAACTGGAAACGTCATGGGAAAGTGGTAGCAGAGGTACAAGATCTAAAAGGACACAAGACAAACGTCACCATAAGTCAATAGGTGCCCAGTGCGCTAGAGGGGAAATTTCGGATTTCCTCATTCGAGTGGTAGTTGGCTGACGAAGAGCATGCAAAGGTATTCAAACAGGTAGCTGGCTGACGAAGAGCATGCAAAGGTATTCAAACAGGTAGCTGGCAGACATGCACTTAGTGTATGGAATAGCTGAGGGCAATGGACGAACCACTCAACGAATGTATCAAGAACACTTCCCACAGACATTTACCAGGTCACCGTTTGTGCGTGTGCATCAAAATTTGTGATTATGGGTCATTAAGAGCTGTAACATTATGAAATGTATCATCTAGTACACAATTTGTAATAATTATGTCCAATAAATGTTTTCCCATTAATCACTGTCTTGTGTCCTTTTAGATCTTGTACCTCTGCTACCACTTTCCCATGACGTTTCCAGTTATGGGTTCCTATGCAATTCTCATTCCTTTAGATGTTATCTACCTCCCCTAAAAGTTTGTACTTACAAATGACAAGCTCTAAGAACAGTACTGTTTGCAATCCTGTATGTGAAATAAATCTCATTGATTTGTTTCACCTTAATATTGAAAAAAAAAAAAGATTTTTTCATTAATATTTTGATGATTTACAAGTTTGTAATTGCCCCCCCCCCCCCTCTGTTTCTGTCTACTCTGTGTGCAGAGTGGGAAATTTGCTGCATGACTGTTTTATGTTAATATTTTTATGCTCCACAATTTTGTCAGAGATTTCTCTGTCAGTTAAAAATATAGCCTATGGATGACCTTGAAAAAACACATTGGCGGTCATTTCCATTAACATTAATGCATTTCCCCCATACCATTTGTTGCCCACTTCCAATTTACTGTATTCCTTCCTGCTTTTGATATATTTGCTTCATCTTCGACTTTTGCTTCACCCTGTATACACATAACTTGGTAAATCAGCTGCCTTTGGTTATTTTATGCCATATAGTGAATCACTGTATTGATAGCTTTATACACATACACAGGCCACTGAATTAGAAACCTTTATTAGAATTTAGAAATTTTATTAAAATTAGAAATTTTATGCAGATGTAGGTAAATGTCACTTTCACAATGTATATGCAAAATAAATATGTGGTTATGTACATCACCACATGATCTAAAGCAACTATTTAAGACTGCTGCTGGTCAGTAATCATCAGTAGTGTTGATCACAGTGGGAAAAAGAAATGATCTTTCAGGGTTCAAAAAAGGGGTAATTGTGGGTGCCCGTCTGGCTGGAGTGACAATTTTAAAAACAGCAGAGAAATTTTTTCTCCTCAGCAGAATAACTGATTTTGATTAGGTTTAAACTTTAATAATTTGACAATCTTGAATGGTTTTCATATTGACTATGTAACATATAATATACTTAGCAAACCTTTATTTAGCTTTATTTGGCAAGAAGCTACCTGGTAAATTAGTATAATTTGGATCAGTCACAAGGTCCAAAGTGAAGAGTTTAACGTACATTTGAAGCGTTACAGAGTCAGAAAAGAAAGTAGCGCACCGAACACAAGGGACTCCCTATATATGTAAATTGTATGTTATTTAACATTATTGTCAAAGTTTAACAAATTTTTGAGCTCATCAGTTATATTAATCATAGATTTAATGGCAGCTTCAGCCAAAATTTTTGTTGAGCAAGAAGCTTAACTTTTGTATTAGTCAATGGTACTGAAGTTTCAGTGCAGTTATTACTGATAGTTAAGATCTTTATTGTATTTATGTAAAGATTAGAAGTGTCCAGATACACGATAGATAAACTTTTTGATAAGCAAGCTTATTGCAAGCTTAGTATAGCAGTACCTTTGAGCGCTGCTCAAGATAAAGTTTCAAAATTTCCCGAATTCAAAATTTTGGAAGATTGCTAAACATGTCTGCTAGTAATATGGCCAATTCCACCATTATGACTCCTGACTTAGTAAAGTAAAAGATAGGTTGCAGGATGTGATGAAAGAAGCAGAAGTGTTAATAAATCTGCTTAAAGATCCTTGGAAGAAAAGGAGAATGACAACCACCCCTAAATTTGCTAACAATGATACGTTAGCTCACGAACATATAAACTTTGAACATAAAGTTCCATTTTATGTTACATCAGAAACAAGTGATAGAACAGAGCATTATCAGTGGCTCAACAAGTTGCCAATCCATTTATTAACTGTAGTCTGTATGTTAATTGGCCTTTACCTGAGATAAGGTTCAAAAAGCTGCCATTGTGGACATTTATCAAGTACATGGAAGAGCATTTCTGTTTACATGAAGTGCCTGGCAACGAAAAGGTGGTCTGCACAGTATCTTGTTTAAATGGGTGTGCTAAGCAATGGTAGAACAACATAGGATGTTGTTATGGAATACAACTCTGGAAAGATTTTATAAGTGAACTGTTGGAAATCTATCCACCTTACGATGATTTTACACATCTAGCTACAGAACTTTTTTTTCATGAAGACAAAGGGAAGATGATATGAAAACATTCATCTGGTGTACAGTAGAGTTATACCAGTTGTACAAAGCTGATGCTGCTGAAATTGACATAATAAGCTGCATTATATCACAGTTACTATTGCCTTTAAGAGAATTTTTAGAAGTTAGAAATGTAACTTCAATTTCAACTTTAGTCAAAATGGCTTGGCAATACACTGCAAGGGTATTTGCAAAAACATCATTAAATCAACAATGAATGCAATCCTTGCCAAAGCAGGATATGAGGTTGAGTCTTACAAAACGACTCCCACACGACTGGAAGTTAAATGGTCCAGACAATTTGCACTGAATGTGCCTACAACAATGCAAAACGAAAGAAGTATAGCTTAAGTTGCATATCAATCTTCAAATAGTGAAAGCAGACCAAAAACTTTCACTACGAATAACAGTAAAACTTTCAGATGTAATTTTTATGGCCAACTAGGGCACAGAGAGCAATTTTGGAAACTTACATTAGGATCTTTGAAGTGAGAGGCCAAAGTTCAAGAACAGCCCTCTCGTAAGTTTTGCCACTGTTGGTACACATAATGTTCTATAACTACCCTTTATAAAGCTTTATCATGAAAAAAACTGAATAGATTGCAATGATACAGGAGTTGATCTTTCATGTTTACCTGAGAAAGTTGTAGATGATGTTAACCAAAGTTGTGAATTGATATTTCAGCCACAATCCAGAGGACTTTCAAATTTATCATGCAGCCCAAAGCAGAGTGTTCAGGAAGAAACTGTAAAATGTCCTATTAATTTATTTAAAGTATATTTAGAGAAACAAGTTGATGTAGATAAAGTTGATAATGAAAAGGGTGTTGAAATAGTTTTAAAGGAAAATAGTGTCAAATTAGTTGATAGTGAGAAAAGTGTTGAAGTAGAGATTTTAAAGGATAAATAATGCTAATGAATTATTAGATAATGAGCCAAGCATCCCAGAAATTATTTTCAGTGCAAATAATCTTCACGAATTTAACAGGAAATTTTCTACTGTTGAGGCATCATATAGGAGCAGGCAGTGACAGCCCTAGAAACCACAAAGCCAGGCTCTTCAAAGGCAAGCTTGTAGTAAGAATATGTCAATGAGATGATGATAGCTTGCAGAGTGACAACTGACAATATAGCATTCAACATAGAGTAGAGACAACTGACAATATAGCATTCAACATAGAGTAGAGACAACTGACAATATAGCATTCAACATAGAGTAGAGACAACTGACAATATAGCATTCAAACATTGACAATATAGCATTCAACACAGCTCTACATCAATATAGCTTGCAGAGTGACAACTGACAATATAGCATTCAACATAGAGTAGAAACAGAGTAGAGACATTACAAGCTACATCTTCAGAAGTGCCTACACCAGTTCATCGATGGCACGGGAATGAAGTCTCAGGGAAATGAGTGGATGGTGCTTTATCTCAACAGTGAAACCAACAATGAAACAACATGTGAGACAACAATGAAAATTTAAGATTATTATTATTCTCCCACTGTGGCACTAATTATTTATTATGTCTTATTTCTTTTTTCTGAAATAGATGAAGACTGAGATGATTGAAGATTATTGTTGTTCATACTTACAGATTTTGAAATGTTTTAATTTCATAGTGAAACTTTATAGTTTTGGATATTTTTGAAAAGTGAATTTATTATTCAAGGTTTATAGTTTGAGTTTATAATGTGAAGTGAATAGATTTTTTTATGTATTCTGGTTCATCTGAAGGTCTAGTTGAACCATAAAGAGTTATATATATATATAACAACATGATTTCAAGTGTATTTATGAATTTGTTGTAGATTTTTTTTCATTTCAGCTGACTGTTTGCTGAATTGAGTGATGTAAGTTAAAATTTAGGAATTTAGTATACAGTGATTATATAAATCATAGTTTGAAGTATATAAATTGTATTTTGAAGTGAATTTTTACATTTGAAATACATTTTTCTATTTTTTTAATAACTTTATGCGTCAGTATGATTATATACATAGATTACCCCACTAAGTCTTATGGTTTGTTGCATGATTCCTTTCAATCACACGAGAGGTTAAAGAATAAGATAATCACATAAAACAGAAAATAAAATAAAAAGAAAAACATTAATTAAAACACAAACATAAAAAATAAACCTATAAAATTAAGTATTATAACATGCATTGCACAAAAATATCACCTATTGTACAGGTCATCATTTCACACTAATATTGCAGTTGCCTAAAACAATACCAGATGCAGAATATGACTCTTTAAATATTACTTTTAAAGTGATTCTTATGTAAAAAACGTAGATGGAATTGTTTTGGATGAAACCATTAGCATCGTATATGTTAAAATATTGATACTGTTTTTCTTTACTCTTAGATACAATGTATATGTATCTAAATATGTTCAGTGTCATCAGTGATATTGATGTATCAGATGATGCATAGTTATCAAGATGACATTGGCAGCATCTTTTTGCATATACACTGCTGGCAATTAAAAGTGCAACACCAGGAAAGATAAGCTATATATATTCATTAAATATGGATTTGATATTTCTTATCTTACAAGGATCAAATGAATACAAATACAACTCAGGTTTGAGATATACAAAGAAATCTGTATCTTGTGTAGCCACCATGAGTGGCAATAACTGCTGCTACACGGTCCGATGTCGAGAAGATGAGACATTGGATGTGTGTTTGGGGAATGTCAGTCCATGCAGTTTTGATATGTAGCCAAGGTTTGTCTGTTGTAGCATCTTCTGGTGTGCTAGTTTGTCACGAGATTATGGACCAGACATGTTCAATTCGGGACAGATCCAGTGAACACACAGACCAAGGCAGAAGTGTCACATGGTGGCTATACAGGAATTGTTGGATGACATTGACATGTGATCAGGCATTGTCCTGTTGGTAAATGGCACCAGAGAGCCCCTGAAGGTACAACTACTGCAGACTCCAACACCTCAGTGATGTAACGCTCGCTGTTCAAGGTACCGGTAATGCGTATGAGGTGCGTGCATGAGTAGTCCAATGGCACCCCATACCATAACACCAGGGGTTGAATCTGTATGGTGCTGCATCTTGCATGTCTCACTGAGCCTGTCACCATGGTACTGCCAGATACGGATTTGTCCATCATGGTGCTGACACTGAAGTGGGATTAGTATGAAAAGACGATGCGATGCTATTTGCACATCCATGCACGACATTCTTGGCAACCAGTAGGAGACACCGATGGGCTTGGAAAGGCCGCCATCTGTCGGATGGGACATTAAGCCGTGGCCCCATGTGCAGGAGAGCCATACCCTGTGCACATTAAAGAACACGCTGGATGGCCTTGACGGGAGGCTACCATCCGTCTCCCAACAGCAGTTCCAGTGGGTTCCCTCCCCCAACCTTCTGAGCCTTTGGGGTCCTTGTGACTTGGCCATTTAGCTCATGGTGTGCAAAAAAGTGCTGCTCAGAGGTAAAACAACCAAACCCATTCTTGGCACCATTGTAGTTGCATATGCCTGTGTTGTAGATTCAATGGTAGCCGAAACAATGGCCACCTAGCAAAGATGACCCAATGCTGCAGACAATGTCAAACCATATGTGCAGAAACTGGTTGATGTGCAACACACCCTAACTGTTGAGCTAAGGTGTTTCATGTGGCTGTATGATCATTCATAGCCATGTGCAAGAGATGTCTGTCCTCTCGTTCATTTGTGTGACAGAGCAGTTGAGATCCCTCATGGAGAGTTCATTCCTCCTCTACCCACTGATGCCATATTCTCATCATTGTGGCAGCATTCCGTCCAACATGAGCACCGATGTCTCAGTATGATAATCCACTTTCCTGTAATCCCACAATTCTTCCTCGATCAAAGTCAGAAAACCTGGTCATATGGATGCCATGTTCTTTGACAGGGCATCTTTTAGTGCGCATAAATTGCGAGCAAACACAATTCCAGTGCCTTACACTGGCTCTTTGTAATCTCCTCTTATACCTCCAGGGGGTGTTGCTGTCACATGATGTGCGTATGTACTGCACTTTAAATAATTTACATGTTCTCCCACAGGCTACCCATCTTGCACATTTCAGGAGAATCTGATGAGTTCTTGGTGTTGCACTTTTAATGGCCAGCAGTGTATATGAGCTGACTGATGTCAAAGTTTTTGTATCCTTTTTAAGCTGTCCCCAATGGCGAAGCCTGGTTGAATCTGTCACTAGCAAAACACCTTTGGAAGAGGGATGCAAAGCTCACTGAGGGGACGTAATTAATGCTCTTTTCATTTCAACTAGATCGCAATTTATTGAGTTAGGTGAAGTTTTAGCAGATGATTACACACCTACTTGTTCGTAAAATGAAATTATTAGCATTGCCTATTTGATTGTAATTAGGAGGATATAACTGAGGTCCAATACCCTTTTTTGTGTACACCATGGAAGAAGATTAGATTTCGGGTATTTGTTGTTAGGGGGATAAGCGGAAGTTATGTACCCTACTTGATGCACCAGTATTATATTCTGTGAAAGAGCATAATTTGATATATTTGAATTTTTTTCCTTACCTTTTAGAAAGTAGCACAGGAATAAATAACAAGCTTTGTGGACAGTTAGGAGTATGCAACTTTTGGAATCTTATCATAATGTGATACTAGTTAGACTGATTAATGCTAGTTTGCAGTTAACTGCCACAGCCATTGGCATTCATTTACACTAGACAGCTTGTAAACTTTTTATTAGGGGGAATGAGAGGAGGTATCTTTGGTTATGGTGGAAGATTGTATCTAAGTAAGAGTAGTTTGTATCATTAAATTTGCATATACATACTCATTGCTTTATTTATGTTCATCCATTTGAAAATGACATAGGAAGTCAAAATTGCTCATCCAAGACCACTAAAGGAGTTGCACATGCACAAATCTGACTTTTGATTGACAGCCACTAATGTGCTCGGAGGGACACTCCCTCCCCATCTTGCATCATAGCTAGCGTGAGCATAAGTTTATACAAATGTTTTTCCCAGATGCAACACACACGTCAGTTGCACACAATATGTAAAGTAAGTGATGTTAGGTCAAGTTAATATAGAAAAGTATTTTTTTTAAGATAGGAAGAATGCTAGTTGAGATGTTAGTAGTGTTTGGAGCAGAGTTGAGATATTTGTTAGTTTTGGAGTTGTGATTTGATAATGTAGGTGGACTGTACAAATTTTACTTGGAGAGTCTTGATTTTTTGGAGATAAACTTTGTTTTATGAAATAGTTTGACTTTTCTAATATTTTCTCTTGAGCAAGATAACTGATTTTAAATAGGTTTAAACTTTAATAATTTTACAATTTTTTGAGTTGTTTTCATATTGACTAAGTAATGCATAATATATTTAGAGAACACTTATTTAACTTTATTTGGAAAAATTAACTGCCTGGTATCCAAAGCTATCTGGTAAATTAGTATAATTTGGATCAGTTACAAGGTCCAAAGTAAAGAGTTTAACATACAATTGGAGTGTTACACTACCAGGAAGGTGAAAATAGATTTTCAGCTTATTTGAATGGATTTTATTATATGAATAGGTTCATTATGTTTGGAGCTGAAGGAAATTAATTGCCTTGAGTGTTAATCCAATGGTAGTGGCACATGCTTTTCACCATAGAGTTTTCCAACCTGGTAGATGAAGTAGTAATGTGAGGAAAAAAATTCAAACTTTTATTTCTGTTATCTGACAGGTTAATTGTTGTTGCTGTCCAGTGTTGAAAATACCAGTGCATAACAATTATTTTTCATAAAATATTAGAACTTTATTTCTTCAAAAGATTTCTACTTTTTATTTCCAATACATAGGTCAGAGAAGGATCCTGGAAACTACTACTAGCCTGTACAGGCCTTCTCACACACAAGTACATGTTCCACTAGAAGTCACTGCTACCACTGCTTGAGAGCTAACAAAATACACAACATTTGGTCCCTTCACATACTTAGATTAGTATAATTAAAAAAATAAGTCAATTGGATGAATTAAAAAAAAAAAACTTTTATAACATATTATGATAAATTAAGAAAGTTGGTACACACAACTGAAATAACCATACACTTATGGGAGTGGTGTTTTAAAGTTTAAAACAGAATGTTAAGTACATTACAGATGCCATATAATTATGAACATATTCCTATTCATTCCTCTCAATTGTGCATATACAAGGGGTGCACTAGCTTGCAAATTTCCTGTTTTGCTTCCCCTGAATTTGTTCATTTATTTTGAATTCAGTCCACTGGTGTTCTTACCTTATGTTTTTGTACTTGTTGCTTTAATTTTGACTACTAGTGTACTTAAGTTCTTTTTGTGCAACTCCAAATTGCCCTTTATTCTAAATTTAAGAATGTGTTCATACAAATAATGGTTGATAATTGGCTACAATGAATATTTTCTGAGATCCACCTTCCTAGGTTTAATTATAATTTTAAATTTCATCATGGCTAAATTTATCAAAAGGACTTCAATAACTTAAAATGGGAAAAGGCGTTATTTACTAAGCTCTTTTTCATTTTAGAAACACGAGCCCTGGGTAAGGCATGGATGCTTGTGTTGTTTTTCTGCTGAGGTTCTGCCATCTTCACAGACCTTCTATGGCATATAAACTGACAGGTTCCTGTGAGACCTCTGTAAGCAAGCAGCTGCTTGAGGGGGTATTTAATATTTCAATTATTTCCACATAATCTACCCGATTTTTTTAAAGCATTTGCTACCAAGAAAGAAGATATAGGAAACAAACTTAATATATTACATTAAAAATAACTTAAAATTATCAGTCATTGAGCAATAAAACTTTTTCAAAGTTTATCTTTCAAATTATTTGCATGTTAAAAGTGTTTAGGAGAAAACTCAAACTTTTCAGAGAAAGGACAGCACTGTCTTCAGTGAAGTGACACTATGTGATGACGTTAGGGCTATTTAGAGCTACTTTCCACGTCGTGAAGGGCAATTCCAGTGTCTCGAATGCAGCTGGGGATAGGTGAGGTCATTATTTCAATAGGTGGACTATGGTTTCGTAAAAACTGGATTGAATTAAATATTAAGACTTGTTTAGAAATTAATGAAACCGTTTACAAAATAAAAATCAAATACGAAACAAAAACTTACCAAAATGTTTATAGTGATGATTATGAGCTTGCAGGAGGATTTTGATTCTGTCCAGTGGTGCAACTGTAGTCTTGGCACACATACCAGCAACTCCTGCAGGTAAATATAAATACTTTAAACAAGATCAACTGTTTTCCATATATTAATTATAAATACATTTAATAAAACTGTAAAAAATACAACTTATGCCCAGAAAGTCCAGAGACTATTGCAGACAAACCAAGAATAACTGGCCAGTTCTGTTTCTATGGCAGTCAAGTAGGATTATTCCCCTATTGCTGTACAAATTTTGACCTATTTAGACCTGCACTGCAATGGCTCTTGATTATGCAAATGAGACATTTTCAAGGACAGTTCAGTCATGCCAATGGACAAGCAACGAGTGAATATTAAGTTTGTATGAAGCTTGGTAAAAGTGCCACTAAAATTAACCACTCACTGTATTGCTACATGCTCCATATTCTCCACATTTATCACTTTGTGATTTTTTCTTATTCCCACAACCGAAGCTAGCTTTCAGACAGCTGTAACAGAACAGCTCTGCAGCATTCCAGAAAGTGCTTTCCAGGACTGCTTTAAAGACCTCCAGAAACACTGGAATCAGTGTATTGATGCAAGAGTAAACTACTGTATTTTGAAGGAGATCCTTAGCACCACAGTATAAATACACTACTCATGTTTATACCATCAGTCCTGGAATTTTCCAGACATAGGTTGTATAAAACCCAGCAAGAGTACATCAGTTATATATATATAGAAGTTTATTAAATTTATGATACATACAATGTGATTTTATTATATTGTATAAATATGTTATTAATGCTTGATGGAAGGCTATTTTAAACAAAAATGCAAAACAAGCATTAATGCATTTATGAAGTATTAAAAAATGTGATGCTTTTCATTGGAAATACTAAGCTACATCTGAACATAATGAAAGGGTAAATAGTATAATCAGTGGTATTCCCTTCAAAAATTTTATCCTTAAGAAATCATTAGTTTATCAGTTTACATTCATAAAATTTTTCAATATGCCTTCTACCTTCCACATATCCAGCTTATGCCACTTATATTATTTAGTATATAGTGCCAGGCTTAAAGAACAACAATGTTGTTGTTGTCAATTTTACTGATAAAATATTCAGTGGTATTAGTTTATTGTATTTTTTCAGTGTGTTGCTCAGTGCTATTATAAGATTGAATTCCAGGAATTCTATGTTAGTCAAAGAAGGGAATTGCTAGAAATAGTTGAGATTTTAACAGTAGGTAATGAAGTATTAAAAAACATCTGAACATAATGAAAGGGCAAATAGTATAACATTAGTGCTTTTTGAACTCAGAACAAGATTTATTAAATTTTAGACACTTATTAAAGATATCCTCTCAGTTTAACCATTAAGCTAATTAAGAGAAAGGAGGCATCAATAGGCTTGGAAAGGCTGCCATCCATTGGATGGGACATTAAGCTGTGGCTCCATGTACAGGAGATGAACAACTGTCCCCAGGGTCTTTCCATGACACTCCTTAACCTTTTCTGATCCTTTGTTGTCCTTGTGACATAGCTACATGTGCCACTTAGATGCAAAAAATCCAAACCTGTTGTATAAAGTGTTTTGTATTCTGAAAGACAAACTGCATTATTACCAAACTTTTCTATTTATAACATTTCTTAAATTTGTTCTTGTTTTTACCATTCTTTACACTTACTGTACCTTAAAATAGCTATCAAAAGCTATTTTAAGTTAACAGTAAGAAGAAGCTTCACTTCTTAATGTTATCTAATAATATTTGCTATATACTGCACAGTAAATATTATCTCCAGATGTGAATCCTCTTCACCAAAAAAGCCTTAAATATTAATATTCCTTTACAACAAAATTAAACAATAATTAGAGCTAAAATTTCTCTTTTAAGAGAGTTGTATGCTACCCTATTTTACTTAATAAAAATAATAAATACCTCCTCAAGCAGCTGCTTGCCACAGAGGTCTGACAGGAGCCTGTCAGTTTATATGCCAGAGTAGATCTGAGAGGATGGCAGGACCTCAGCAGAAAAATGACACGAACAGCCATGCCTTACCCGGGGCTCGAACTCAGGTCCCTTAGATCAATAGCCAAGTGCGCTAACCAATCGGCCATGGGACGGCATTATTTTACTTAAGCAGTCATGAAATATGCTAAAAGAGTTGTAGCCCCAGGGCCGGACTTACGCATAAGCTAATTAAGTTACAGCTTAGGCCTCATGATGTTAGGGATTGAAAAATAAAATGTATTTCAAGTTTCACTCTGTAATAATTGTGAATTTGTATTAGTAATATTAATTAAATTTAGTAATTGTAAAATATAATGGAAAATCCATCCATATTAAATACACAGATTACATGTAGATATAGAATTCAATACTTGTTAAAAAAAATTTATTGCTGACAGCAATTTTCACGTGAGTACTAAATTCTATACCTACAGGTAATCTGTATATTAAATATGGATGAAATTTTCATAAATAATGCTTAAGAATGAAGTGACCTCCTTACTGACATCTGAATCATTGGCAACAATTGGAAAATAAGTTCCTGAAGTATAGATGGCACAAGATCCACCACATTCACTGAAAGATTTATAGGTCACATCATGGAAGTAAATTATTGTCTGATGTGTGGTTTAAATGTACTCTGGCATGTATCTGGAGAGTTGCAGGTTTGATTCCCACTGCATCAACAATAATTTTTTTTCACATGAGTATTTATTGAATATAATAAAGGTCTCATCAGTTTTCTGTTCATTTTTAATTTTCCCTTCAGTCAGAAAAAAAACATTTCAACCTTCAAATTTTTGGGGCCTCTTAAACTTGGCATAGCTTAGGGCCTTAGAAAGTAAACATCCATCCCCGCATAGCCTATTTCAATTGTTTTCAAAAATTGCAAGTCATTCTTCAAAATTGTAAAGTGAAGTTTTTGTTCCTTACTGGCTATATTGCTTTTATGGAGTTCCATACAAGATGCACATAGGGTGTTTTAGAGAACATAGATAGAGCACATAGGGTGTTTTAGAAGGGTGTTATCAGAAGAGATATGAGTGCTCTATCAATTGGATTTCTGTTTTTCATTGACTTTATAAAATTGTGAGTATTAGCATTTTCTCAAGTAATTTTTTAGAAAGGTGATTTGCAAATGATTTCTTTTGTTGAGGCTTACCAATACTAAACATGTAACTTCTAGTGCTCTACACATGTATATTTTTAATTTGTAAAGATTTTGCTTTCCTTTAATTTACTAAAATAATTAATTGATGAGACTGATGAAATATTAAAATTTTAGTGAATAGACTGTATATAGTATTATTGGGATACTGTCTTTCACGCCAGCATGTAGGAAAAAATAAAGGTGTTTGTGTGTGGAAAGGAAGCAGATCATTGGAGTGAAAGGAGAGCGGGGGGGGGGGGGGGGGGGCAAGATAGATTCGAAATAATGAACTAGAACTTGTTCTGGTATAAATTTTTCCCTTCCATTTTAGTGGTCTTTAACAAATTTCTTTTTTTGAATTTATGCTTTAGTCAGCAGCTATCTAGCTATTGCATATTAAAATATTTCTAGAATCTTTTGCACAAATGGTATGAATTACTTTGAAACACAGTAAAAGATTTGAAGTCAATAGCATTCTTAAAGAGTTAACTATTCAAAACACTTATTATACAATTTCATTTTAGTACTTAGTTTTATAATTTGTTCTTCATCTGCTAAAAGCAATAGTGTCCTGAAAATTCCACTAGGGGGGAAAAAGGGGTTGATACATTTGGAGTTCTGGTTTCAGGACTATCAGAGCCTATCAGAGAAGAGGAAATGGAGGCATTTCATTTGGTTCAATCTGAAGCGAGACTCCAAATTGAAGAATTCCTTTAGCTTCTTTGAACCTCTAAAAGACTGAGGACTGTAAATATGAATTCAAACTTTCAAGGTGATTATATAACCTCATAATTTCTGATTCTAGCCATTGATAGGTCAAAAGATTAACATGTTTAAAAACAAGAGATAAATTGAGCCAAATTTACTTCAGCTCTCAAATAACAAATGAGAATGCTTTCTATACTAAGTTTATTTAAACTGGATAAAAATAAAAATAAAAGAAATACCCCCTCAAGCAGCTGCTTGCCATAGAGGCCTGACAGGAGCATGCCAGTTTAATATGCCAGAGGTCTGTGAGGATGACAGGACCTCAGCAGATAAACAACACACACATCCATGTCTTACCCAGGGTTGAACCCAGATCCCTTAGATCACTAGCCAAGCATGCTAAACACTTGGCCACACAAGACTAATATAATAACAAAAGTAATAACTCTTTGGATATGAAATATTGACATATTTATAGCACATGGTCCTCAGGCTACTGTTGAAATTATTATTTATATTCAAACATTATCTTGCATTACTTCGATTTTGATTACATTTTAAGAAATACTTTAAAAAATTCCTATTTGTTTTTTAACCCATTTATTATTCTATTAAATGTAATTATATACTTAACAGCTTAAAGAATATTGCATCACTTTCCTGGGTGTTGGGAAGGGGGAGAATAGTTTTGCAGACTTACACATTCCTTTACATTCCAAATGGGGTGGTACTTTTTGCATTATATTAACAATGCAGATCATTTTCACATTCATGTACAGAATTGCATGAGAAAATTCAGTAGAGCAAAAATATATTAATTTTGTTACTTTTGACAACTATCAGTATTTCGTATTAGAAAAATGGCTACTTTGATTGTTACACATAATAGGAAGTTGGCCCAAACTTTCAAATAAGATACTGATTTAAACATTTATTGTTGTATTGAGGTTAGTAATAGTGCCATTTGCAACTTGGCCAGCAATCAAATTGTAGTATTAGTCAACATGAAGTATTAATTACTCACATTTGGAGAAAACTTTTTTTGATGTGATTAATAATAATAAAAAAATCAATTTATAATTAGCTTCTATAGCACCATTTTAAAAAATTACTCCTCAAGCAGCTGCTTGCCAGAGAGATCTGATAGGAGCCAGTCAGTTTATACACCACAGTACATCAGCAGAAAGACAATACAAACATCCATGCCTTGCTCAGGTCCCTTCAATCAGTAGCCAAGCGTGCTAACTGATAGACCTCAAAAATGCCAAGAAATTTCCATGCCTTACCTGGAGCTTGAACTAAAGTCCCTTTGCACAAATAGGTAAGCAAGTTTAGTTGGACTACAGGGAATGTGAGGGTTCTGGTACCATGAATGCATTGCCCTTTCTCTTTTCATTCACACAAATAATTAAAGATTACAAGGGTATTTATAATGCTTAGATATTATGAATGTTAATAAATTATTACAGCATAAGAATTCTGAAGAATATTACAGAACTTTTCTGAAAACGTTTTTGCAAGTATATGAACTTCATTCAGTAAGAAAAATCAATATTTTTATATTTAAATTTCATATTGCTTGAAAACACTTTTGAAGTGCTAACATAATAATAATGCTACAGCACACAATAATACAAATAAGATACTGAATGCTCTTAATGAAAATAATTCTTATCTACTTTGTAAAAACATCAATAATGCGATATGCTGATATGCACAATGTATAAGACCAAATAGAAGTTTGTTACGGCAGAGGTCTATTCTTTCCTTTTTGGCTGGTGGAAGGAGGTAAGCAGAATCAGATGTGGGGAGGCCAAAATGCTCTAGCTTCTAGAAAACAGGGACCAGGATAAACTCAATTTTTTTCCTTCCTACTATTCCTACCTTCCTACTATTTAATGAATGAAAGGAAGAAGCACTTTTAAATTTAGGTCTTAATCCCCAGGCACTAAGCCTCTTGAAAGCTCATTTAGGTTGGAATAGGGCTGCTCATCCCAGACCAGTCGCTGTCTCAGAAATTCTTTTTACCTCTTGGGCAATTTAAAAATATGTTCCCTCCTAAGTCACATATTTAGATCAGTACTATTGTATAACAGACAAGACTCAATCTTTTTCGGGTTCCACTGGCATCACCCTAGCTAGGCCACCAGAATGGCCCTTTAAATTCCCCTTTAAGAAGCTGCTTGCTATAGAGATCTGACTGGGCCTATTGGTATAATATGCCACAGAGATCTATAATATGAAGCTGTAGCAGAAAAGCAATACAAGGAACATTCATGCCTTATCCAAAAATCAAAACTAGGTCTCTGTGATCTGCAACATAGTGCCCTAACCACTCTGCCATTGTGGCAGTCAAGATAAATTATACCTCAAGGTTTCTTACCAAACACAGATGAGAAAACTGATCTAGTTAATCAATTCAAATTGTACTGTAGTGCCAAATCACATTTGGCCAACATTTTCCCTTAGCTTTCATCTTATTAGTACTGCCATTAATCTGTGTTCATTTTGTAGCTTTCAATAGAAGATGGAAACCTTTCCATGCCATAAAATAACAGGAAAGGAAAAAAAAACAGCAATATAGTTATTTGACTTATCTGTACAGATGAATAAATGAATCTTGGTCTTAATATACTGTGCAAAAGACAAAAAAGCTACTCAGTGTCGAGTGCTTAAGTGTTGAAATAGTAGTAAAAAATTCTACCAAATTACTTTTATCACAGTCTTACTATAATACAAAACAAACTGAATATGAAAATATATTGCACATTTGATTCACAATGTAATAATATCATACTGTTAACAAAAATTTCACAAGCAACATATAGCATCAAGCAAGCCCCAGGCATGGATTTGTGCTGTTTTTCTGCTGAGGTCTTATCTTTGCAGACCTTCTATGGCATATTAAACTGGGAGGCTCCTGTCAGACCTATGTGGCAAGCATCTGCTTGAGTGGGTATTTATTTTAATTTATTTAATGTCTCTTGACTCGGGATACATAGGTTCCAGTTCAAGACCATCTATGTCTAGTTTTTTTGTTGTTTTTTGTTGGAGGTTCTTTTAAACCTTCAGGTCTGGCTAAAAAAGGTGTTGTAATCTTTTTATTATAACTAAGGGGTCTATGGGAGTTACCTATCTCTACTCTCCTTCCTCTGTGTTTACCAAAAAGGTCTGACAGGAGGATGTTAGAATAACACAACATAGTGAAGGTGTGTGAGGAAGGTTAGCCCTCAGTAAAAGACATGAGAAAAGAAACATCATACCATATCTGAGGCTAGAAATTAGGATCCTTTAAATCTGTAACCAAGCATGCTCCCCATTCAATCACTATAAAAAAAAAATACCCCCTCAAGCAGCTGCTTGCCACAGAGGTCTGACAGGAGCCTGTCAGTTTATATGCCATAGTAGAAGGTCCGAGAAGATGGCAGGCCCTCAGCAGAAAAACAACACAAACGTCCATGCCTTACCCGGGGCTCGAACCTGGATTATATATATTTACACTGAAAGT
Source organism: Ryuthela nishihirai (assembly GCA_038380435.1). NCBI lineage: Eukaryota > Metazoa > Arthropoda > Arachnida > Araneae > Heptathelidae > Ryuthela > Ryuthela nishihirai. The sequence continues at coordinate 26,194,087 of JAWZYU010000015.1, forward strand.
TTTTTTAGCAGTTTTTTTTTTCTCCGACTTACATGATTATAATTATTACATTCTAAAGAAAATAACTACAATACTTTAGTTCCCTTCACATTCTAAGAGTTCGAACAATGAATTTTCACTCCATGAGCCAAAAAACTGTACAGTATAGACAAAGAAATAATGACAGATACCATCTTGATACTTTCAGTTCCATGATTATTTTTAACGGAAAAGAAACTTATGATAAACAAATTATAAGTCTATTTAATATCTTTTGACAAGGGTAGTAAGTTACGATTGACAACTCATTTTTACTACTCCTTTGTTTCATATCAGAGAAAAGAGTCTACAAAGAACAACTAAAGCTTTTGTTTCATACAATATATTAGCTAGAAATAGATAAAAATAAGAAAAGTTTACTACAATAGCTTACCTCCTGCTATAAAAGATTTGAACATTACTTCCGACGATCGTATTTCCACCACTGCTGGAGTTGCCTTCTCTGCCACTGCCATACCTGACAATGAATCGGTTACTTGTGAAAACGTGGAGGTCAAGTTCTTGCGTTGTACAAACAAGACAGCAGGCTGCTTTGACACCAAAAATCTAGACTTAAACGCAATGGTATGCCACGTCGACAATGAACTTCATAACACTTAGAAAGCCCATGTAGTTATGTGGTACTCGTCAAAGGTAACGGGAAAAACCTGTCTATAGCATGCAAGAATTCCTTAGAGGCTGAAAGCAGCCATCGGCATGAAACGATTCTTCCCATTGCCGTTGAAGTAGGTTGCTTCTATCAGCTGTTAGGTAGTTGTTGCGTGAGTGGCCGGGTCAAACATGACGTCAAATGAAACATCCATTGAAGACGACGAACACAACATGGGCGTTGCCATTTCTACGTATTTGCTATCTTACGATCTTGCAGAAAGTAGCGAAAAGGTATCTCGTATTTTACGATATCAGGCGTGGCCTAGTGATTAATGAGTTCTTTTTAGTACATCCTAGAGACAAAAAATATACAAAAATAGTAAGAACTACGCTTTTGTAACATTAGAGAAACAAAACAAGCCAGCATGTCGACGACACTTTAGTTGCATACATAAAGGGAAATTTCGAGGATCTAAATTTTTATCTACAGTTTACATTACTTACTAGAATAAGAGGCAAATTTTTTATCCATTCTTTTGTTCAAAATTTGGCTTCATTTATTTTTTGCAGTCCCTCGCTTGGCTTCTGATCTAAGGGACCTGGGTTAGAGCCCCGGGAAAGGCATGGTTGTGTGTGTTGTTTTTCTGCTGAGGTCCTGCCATCCTCTCAGACCTTCTACTATGGCATAATAAACTGACAGGCTCCTGTCAGACATCTGTGGCAAGCAGCTGCTTGAGGGGGTATTTATTATTTATTTTATTTATGAATTTCTAATGAACCATGCTTTACTGTACTGTATTATATCAGTTTTCTCTTGGTTTTACTGGAATTAAGAAAAATATTCCTGCAAAATATGCATAATATATTTATTATAGACGAATTAGGACTCAATATTTCGAGCCCAAGCTCACTGAAGCCTGAAGTTACTGAGAAGTTACTGCTCAAATCTGCCTGCATTCGCCCGAGCCCGATTTGGGGAAAAAAATTATCTCAAGCATCATTGGGTATATATAACAGAAATGTGTGTTGGTAACAATTTATTTTATTCTTAGATTTTTAATTATAATCAGTTTTGATATGATATAAAAATACTAAAATTAAGATATTAATGCTCTTTGGAACGAAAAATATTAGAAATACTAGTAGGAACTCAAAATTCTTGGGTAATTATAAACGCGAAGAGTCATGCATTTATTAAAGTTAATATATTAAGATTAATACGATATATATATGAAAAACATTAATACATAAAAAAGAATTAAAAGGCCGCCTGATGTTTATTTCTAATTACTAAAGACTGATTAAAAGATTGAAATTGAAATAAATTTTTTTTAATATTATTTCTTACTTTGTTCACAATTACAAAAAATATTTGGAATTCAAATAATTCTGAGCCTAAGCCCGCAATTTTCTGTACTATTCTGAGCCTGACAAAGCCCGTATTCATCTCTAATATATATATTTAGTTCAGTAATAAAGCATCACAGTAAAACGTCCTGTCTTTTTTCACTTTCACCCCAATTATTAAAATTTCTCCCCCCCTCCCAGAAGGAAGGGAGTTATGAGGTTACAATCCCCATCCCCCACACACCTTGAGGGATTCAATAATATATTTTCTAAGGAAGTTTCCGAAAATCAGAAATTGAAGCATATCAAAACCATAACCTCCCCCCCCTCCCGCAAAAAAAAAAAAAAAAAAATAAATAAAATGAAAACCTTTCTGGTCACTGTATTACAGAAAGCATTCACAAACCCTAAACCCTGTCCTGTAGACATGCAGAACAAATATATATATATGCTTGCATTTTTTAAGTCATAATCGCTTACATACTCAGAATACCTACTTTATAAAAATTTTAATTAACAATTAAAATTATTTATATTTTATAATTTTAATTAACAATTAAAATAAACTATTAGTGCAAGTGTGCTAATAAAATAAATAAAACATGATTCGATAAACCTCATATGGCGAGGTGGCTTAGTCGGTAATTCTCTAGGCTTAATCTGTAGTTCCCAGGTTCGAGTCCCACCTGGGCCAGCTTTGATATATATTTCCGCAAAACTTCCCGCCCTGGCCTCTGCTAGTAGGGCACACCGATGGGCTTGGAAAGGCCGCCGTCTGTTGGATGAGATGTTAAGCCGTAGCCCCAATGTGCGGGAGAGCCATACCCTATGAACGTTAAAAAACACACTGGATAGTCTTGACGGGAGGCTACCATCCGTTTGCGAACAGCTGTCCAGTGGGTCCCCTCCCCCCCCAACCATGTCTGATCACTCGGGATTCTTGTGATCTAGCCATTTAGCCCATTGTATACAAAAGAGTGCACCTCAGAGGTAAAACAACCCAACCTTTTCCAAAAAATAAAATTAAAGCATATTGAAGATGAAATTACTCGCTGAATTTATATTGATTTCAAGGGAAAAATGGAGCGTCGGCAATTTTTGTTTGGTAGGTAAATCGGCGCCTATCTTTGAAGTAAATGAGAATTTAGTGACTGATTTCACCCATTTCTAAATTATTATTTTTTTTTTTTTCGTGTCACTAAAAACAGCTATCTTTAAAAGTGCTACATTGCTGATGTGCATATGCTTCCATTTCGACTCCTAGAGATTGTCCCCGTTACTTCCCCCCCCCCCCCGCTTTTTTTAGGGGAGGGATATATAAGGGCATGATTTGACATTACATTGTTCACGATTTCCTGGACATGACAAGCTTTAATTTGCGGCATAACTCTATGAGATCGACCTCCGGGAAATATTTTTCACCTTTTTGGGGAGGGAGGAAAGTATGAAAAGTCAAAACTCGAGGTATTATTACATAAAATTATTTTGGTGTGTTGACCTATTCTTACGTGAAGTACCTAAAACTCATTATATATTTATGCCCAACTTTAGTAACAAAGCGTTATGTTGTTTTACCTCTGAGCGACCCCCTGAACTGTTAGAAGACAGATCGAGGCCTTCCATCAAGGCTATCTAACATGTTCTTTAGCATGCACATGGGCCACGGCTTAATGTTCCATCAGACAGTAGCGGCCTTTCCAAGCCCATTGGTGTCATTTTTCTGCCCGAAGCCAGTTAATCAATACTTATCCAACCTCCAATCTTTTTAAAGATAAATTAAAAAAGAATTTTTAATTTTTCTCTAAAAAACAATTATCTCTTAAAACAAATAAAGTGCATTCCCCCTAAGGGTAAAGGTTAAAAATCATCAATTGACTTTCGAACAATTTACTTAGAACAGCCCTGGGACCAGTTACTTAGAACAGCCTTTCTTTTTGTCCGGCTCCAGAACTACTGATGACAAATTAATTATTTTGCAAAAGAGAAAAGAACGTATATAGGACAAGAAGTCCAAGTTCGGCGAAGCGAATTCTCATCAAAATAATTAATTTTAATAAAATTATATGGCATATGTTTCTTTTTTTACAGTGTTACATACGTTATTGATTATACATATATAATTTTGGTGGCCCATCATTCTACTTTTTTATGCGACCTTCGGCTGAAATATTTGCCCAGACAAGACCTAGAACATACCAAAATAAAGAATTTCCATATATTATGTCAGTGGGATCTCTATATAATAACCTCAAACCTCTGTAATAATAAAAATAAAATATCCCCTCAGGCAGCTGCTTTCCACAGAGGACTGGCAGGAGCCTGTCAGTTTATACGCCATAACTTCTGAAATATGCATTTAATGGAAAAATGTAACTGACGACAAATTACAGTTCATAATCAAATCTATTTAAACTCGATTTTCAACAATATTCGTTCAGTATTTAAAGAGACACGGAAGCTGGAATATTAAGCAAGAAATTATTTTCATAAATATCATTAATGATTTCCTAATATTGAAATAATAATTGCGTAAATTTTTAAAATGCATGTTTTATTAAATAGTTTGAAATAATATTTGCTATTCAAGTATTAATTCAAACCATTTAATGTAATAAAAACAGTTTAATTCAAACCATTATGAAGAGTACTGATAATTTATCGCTGATGGAACTAATGAGGTTTCTGAAAAAGATTTGTGGCAATCTATCAGGTCCTGGGGCAGAAGTAGTAGGAGTTTGATTAATGGCTTTCCTAATATTTTGCACATCAAAATTTAAGTCAAGGGCAGATTCTTCAACAAATATATTGGTCGCTGTGCAGTCAGGGACATAAACTAAATCAAAAATGTCACCTAAAAGTGATGCTTTATCAGAGTCCATAGTAACCATGGTGCCATGAAATTTCAATAATGGTGGAATGCTACACGACGGTTTAATGAGTTTTCGAATGTCGCGGAAGAAAGCATTTCGATTGTTAGCATTACAACATAAATATTTCAGTTTTGTAGATTCGTTATCTTCCACAGCCTTGGTATACTTTGTTGAAGCAATATTGAATTCTTTTCTATTTTCGTCAAAGCGATCATTTCGATGCTTTCTCCATGATTTATGCTTGTAATTTGCGATCTTCTTTAGCTTGGTATTTTTATTAGTTTTCCTTGCAGCAACAAGTATTATCGATGAACAATTTTTAACAGAAGGGGTAATCCGAATAAACTTCAGCAAAATTGCACGTATTCTTACTAATACGCGAGTCTAAGTGCGAAAGCATATCAGTCATCAGGACACATCCATCATCAGGACACATCAAAAGCATTTATTTGACACTTAACTCGTAACTATGGGCTCTCGAGTTAGGAAAATACAGTGGAAAACCATTTTTACATTTCCCCTTTTTTAGGGGTAAAAAAGGACGGGAGGGGGATTTTTTATAACCTATGTCATTTTCCGCGTTACAAGCTTTCATTTCCACATAACACATTGAGATCGGTGAGAGATTGGGAAGATGTGAGGGAAGAATCGTATGACAAACAAACCGACAAATGACGTGCAGAAAGCAACATGAAGATGGGTAATAAAAATCGCCTTAGCGCCTTATAACTTCAGATGCTCATTCACCCCAAAAGCTAATAAACACAGAATGGTACTTGTCTTAACATAAACACAATACACCGCTTTCATACAAGGTCAACTCAAGAACGAAGTATGGAGATATAAAGTGTTTATGTTTTCACATCAGTGTTTTGTTTGTTAACTCTAGTCTTCTCAGTAACGTCTGATATGAATTAATCTTAAAATCCCAAGACCGTTGGTCTCAGCCTCAATTTATAACTAAGTTTTATTCGATATACAGGGTGTTTCAAAACTCTCTGTACAAATTTCAACGGGAGATAGGAAACACCAAGACAAACCTTTTTCGTCTGTGAATGTATGTCCGCTGACGTAACCCTTCAGTGCTAGAGAGCGATGTTTGGCGGCGCTGTCGGTATAACCTCACAGCAGCTCTTCCGTTTCCATTGGCAGCCCCATACGCCAGATGCATATCAGCCATTTCAGCAGTCGTGAAACATTCCATATTACACGTAATGCGTCTGATTTACGAATGCCGATGGCAAACACAAGTCCGTTCTCCGTTCCCACTTCGACCCTCTAGCCCAGGCGTCGGCAACCTATGACCCGCGGGTCACTTGGTGACCCATTTAATAATTTCAAGTGACCCACTTGAGTTCCGCAAATAAAGTATAATATATAAAAATAAATTATACTTTATTTGCAGAACTCAAGTGGGTCACTTGAAATTATTAAATGAGTCACTTGGTGACCGCGGGTCATAGGTTGCCGACGCCTGCTAGCCAATTGCAATGCCGTCAAACATCGCCCTCTAGCACCGAAGGGTTGCGTCAGCGAACATACATTCATAGACGCCTATTTCCCATTGAAATTTGTACAGAGAGTTTTAAAACACCCTGTACAGGAAAATTTTCATTTTAAACACCTTAAATTTTTTTAATTTAAATTTTAAAGTCCTCGACTATTTTCTGATAGGTTAGATGCAATTGCATGTCTATTTGGAGTGGGGTGGATGGCTGGCTCAGTTAGTAGCACGCCAGGCTCGTAATTTGCAGTCCGCATGTTCGAGTCCCACCTGGGACAGTGTTCATATTTATCTCCGCAAAAATCCCCGCCCTTGGTTAGTAAGGGACACTGGTGGACTTGGAAAAGCCACCGCCCATTCGGATGGGACGTTAAGCCGTGGCCTCGTGTACATGAGAACCATACCCTATTCATGTTAAAGAACACACTGGATGGCCTTGACAGGCGGCTACCATGTCTTCTAACATCTCCAGTGGGTCCCCTTCCCCCAACCTTCTCTGAGTCCTCGAGGTCCTTGTGACCTGACTATTTAGCCCATAGTGTGTAAAAAAAGTGCCGCTCAGAGATAAAACAACCCAAAATTGAGATTTATCTTCGCTAAACAACCTGTAACTAGATTTTTCAAATTCAACGAAATTTTTCCCCTCGATCAGAAAGTGGACACCGATGAGCTTGGAAAGATCGCGAGTTTTTGAATGGGAATGGGCAGGATAGTTAAAGAATCCATCTGTCTCCTAACAGCCGTCTAGTGCGTGCCCTTCCTCATCCTTCGCTGATCCCTTGGGTCCTTGTGACTTGGCCATTTTGTCCACTGTGTGGGAAAAAAATGCCGATCAGAGGTCTATTTTCTACAGGGAATAATTCAAAATTTTTCCCTCCTTGTTGTTCTTCTTGGAATGGTTGGCCCCTAGACACAAAACCCTAACTGGTTATAGTGATTAGGGAACCTGACTGCTAAGCCAATGGGCATATTCTTGTGTAAGGGTTTTTATATTTGTGAGTACAACACAAGCCGAAAACTTACAGTCTATCACCAAATCTTTACAAGCTGAAGCTTCGTCCTTCGGGTGTGTTTTGATAAAAAAAAAAATTGTGACATACCAGGCTCATAAACTGATGTTCCGAATTTCGAGTCTCCCACTAATCTGTTCCTCATTTAGATTTTTCTCCGCTAATCTCCTCTCTACCCTCGATGAAAAAGAGGATAGTGATAGACTTGTAATGGCTACCGTCCTTTGAATGTGACGTTAAGCCGTGGTTCCTGGTTTGGATTAAGCTGTTTTTAACCCATGTGTTATTGTTTTACATATCTTATATATTAACCAAGAGTATGAAGAATGTTGCTCAAGATCGAATTTTTTCTGTATATCACTATTTTTTTAAACTTTCGGCTCGTCCCGAAAATTTCCTTCATGTGCAAAGCGAAATGAGACTGACAGCATTAAAAATGAAGCCTAGGTTGAAAAAATTATGCACTGAGAAGCAAGCTTATCTCTCCCATTAAAAACTATTGACTGTTTTAAACTTAATTTTTCCTTCTCCCCCAATACACAGCACCCAAAAATATTTACTCGCTAGTCGAAATACAGTCTTCTCTTAGAGGTATAAGACTTTTTGTAACCAATAGTGTCTCCCTGTCAATTCGCATCGGTCGTTAAAATATAACTGTTCGCCAAACCTATTGTTGAAAAATAAACAAAAAAAAAACCATACTATAAATTAAGAAACTAAATAGCAGTTATTTATAACAAAAAAAAAAAATATATAAACAAATATATTCATATCAAAAGATATTGCGTTTGCTTTTCTTCTTTCCCTTCTTTTGCGCACAATGGGCTAAATGGCCAGGTCACTAGGATCCAGAGGGCTCAGAGCAAGTGTACCCACTGGATCGATGGTTTCCTCCCATCAAGGCTATCTTTCTTTAATATGCGCAGGGTATGGCTCTCCTGCACAAGGCACACTTTACATTCCCATTTGAAGGACAGTGGCCTTTCCAAGCCCATCGGTATGCCCCCTGACCGAGGGCAAGGCGGGAGTTTAGTGGACCAAATCTCAACTTTAGTACTGGTGGGACTCGAACCTTGGGAAATGCAGGTTATGGGCCTGGCGCGCTACTTACCGACTGAGCCGAGCCAACCCTGTCCTAATATTGGTAACACTTAAATAAGCTGTTTGAATTACACGATGTTAATGTTGATCAGAAATCGAAAATTTTCTTGATCGGGAATGTGCTAAATTTCCGATAATTATTGTAAGCGTCTTCAAGTGGCTGTACATGACGTAGTCCATTGATGAGCGTCTTGAAGACCAATGAGCGGCTGAATAATCAGTATTGATAATGAACAAGGATAAATAAACCTTGATAAAGTTTCAAAGTCGAAGTCTCGCCACATGTCTAAATAACGGTATTGTTGGATAGTAGTTGATTATCCAGAAGTCTTCATTTGTAGCGGTAAGGGAGTGGGGGGGGGGGGTAGGGTTGGAAAAGTTAACTCCAGTTGGGATGGAAAAAGCTATCTATATAGATTAAATATTTTTAATTTAGGATAAAATCAATAATTACACGTAACAGAATAATAAAACGATTAAGAACTAAATAATATGCACAAAAATGCGCTTCTTAAATCGTGTTTTAACTCTACCTCAGTGGTAGTAGTCAATTTTTTCGCTGGTGTTCAAAGAAAAATTTCATTTTTCCATCAGAAAATCTTTTTTCGTGACACTGAAAATTTTTTTACAGAAGATTTAGAAGACTACAGTTGGATCGGACACTCAGAGTTACATTGTCAGCAACTTTTACAGAGTTGGAAGAGGAGAAGCGAATTGATCTACCCTCGGATACTACATTGAAATTAAGATTCTATCAATGACACTTCTCTTTCTTTGGAGCACTGTGCAAAGAGAATATCCTAAAATGAGTTGAAGAGTTCTACGTACTTGAATTTCATTTGCAGTTTCTTACCAATACGAAGCTGGATTCTCAGCTGTTGCAGTGACTAAATGCAGGGTCGTCTTAAGGCATGGGCACACTGGGCAGTTGCCCAGGGGCGATTCTAAATTTCGCAAAAGTTTGTGTTGATTAATCCTCGCTTTACAGCATGCTTTCTATGTTTAAACATTGATTTTTTTAAAAACACCAATAAATTTGTAGGCTAAATTTTATTGGCCATTTACATTTTTATTCCCGTAGGGGCCCCAGTGCATTGCTTTGCCCAGGGGCCTACAATACTGTTAAGACGGCAACTGACTAAATGCACGCAGCGATCCACAATCAAAATAGAGAAGGAAGTGCGTGTGCCAGTGTTGGAAATGGGATGGGACGCAATAGGACGGCATCCCACTAGTTCCGAAAATGAAAAGAAAAAACAAACAAACTAAATGTACCATGTGTAATATATACCGTTCTAGGCAAGCTATTGAGAGCTGCGCCATTCCCAAGCATGCGCATAGGGGTGCACTGCGCATTTCGTGTATACCTTAGTTATTATTATTATTTGGAGGGGAGGTCATGGAACTAATGTATTTTGCCGTAGCCCTAATTCAAAATCTCATTTCCAGCACTGCGTATAGCTCTCTCTCTCTAGAAAGATACTATAATTTCGAAAATTATATCGGAAGAAACACTTAATTTTGTCGTAATACAATATTGTGCTGTTTTCATATAAAAAGTTTTCATATAAAGTACATGCCAGTACAAAAAAAAACTTTTTTTTTTGTACTGACATGTTTTTTCAGTAAACGGGTCAGCCCTTAAGATTAGGTTAGAAAATTGGGTTTTTCAAGATGATTTAGGGATGTTAAGTTTCATTCAAGGGAGGGGCATAAGAAATTCTAGGCTCCAAGTGAGGCCCATAAGAAATTATAGGAATCAAGTGAGGTGCTTAAGAATTTCTAGGGGTCAAAAGAGGCACGTAAGACATTCTAGAAATCAAAAGAGGAACAAAAGTCATTCTAGGAGTCAAAAAGGGAGCGTAAGACATTTTAGGAGTCGAAAGTGGCACGAAAGACACTAGGATATCGAAAGAGGAGAGTAAGACACTCTAGGACATGGATGGCGAATCTTTTTGGAGCCCACTTGCCAAATTACAATAATAAGAGAAAATTTTCTAGCTCGCATGGCAACGTTATAAAAACATTTTAAAATATTATTTATTTCAGCTGAGATTACCTATTCTTTTATCATGCAATACAAATTAAATGATGCAAATACCACGGATTTAAATATACGGACAGAAAATACTAAACTGTAGATTCCACCATTATACAACTGAAAAAGCAAAAGTTATTTAATTCAATCAAAAATCATATAAAAGTAAAAAAACTAGCATGCAGCCTTCCACTTACTAGGTTCAACACACAACTGACGCCACGCCGCCGTGATTAGAATGAAGTGAATTTTCATTGGCTGAGAGAGTAAAGTAGCTCTATAAAACATAGCCCTATCACTTGCAGGGGGTGCAGGCATTGACAGCTGTTGATTATCCACTGCACATGGATTTCGCCCAGTGGTTCTTGCAGCAAAGTGTCGCAAATCCCGATTTTCCCACGCATGTGCTCTTTACGGGTGAATCAACATTCTCACGTGAAGGCGTAGTGAATATTCATAATGCGCATTTGTGGGTGGCCCAGAACCCCCATGGTACACGTCCAAATTTGAACCAGCAACGGTTCGCCATCAATGTCTAGGTGGGGATCGTGCACGACTACTTAATTGGACCCTACCTACTGCCAGACCGCCTCGATGGGCGAACGTACCGTATTTTTCTGCAACAGGTTTCGCCGGAATTGCTTCTGGATGTTCCAGCTGCAATACGCGCCCGTATGTGGTTCCAGCACGATGGGGCACCCGCCCATTTCAGCATGGACGTGCGTCAGCATCTTCATACCACATTTGGGAACCGATGGATTGGGCGCTGTGGTCCCATCTTGTGGCGACCCCCAGATCGCCGGATCTTTCTTGATCGATTTCTTTCTGTGGGAACATTTGAAGAGTGTCGTGTGAGATGCCCATGCAGTCAGTAGAGGATCTGGTAGCCCGACTGTTCATCACAGCAGCCGATGTGCGCAACATGCCCGGTATTTATGAGCAGGTACGCCGATCACTACTCCACCGTTGCGCCGCCTGTATCAACGTTTGTGGGCGGACGTTTGAGCATTTGTTGTAATGATCTCCAATAAATGTCACTCTGGAAATCTCTGTATCTGTCCTTCATTTCTGATTCCTCACTGTGTTTGCGGCTGCATATTCTATGACGAACATTGGTGGGTTTGGTGTGTACTACCATCCCCTCACGTTTGGGCCATGAATTCAGGGACACCCTGTATACACTTTGTACAATTAGTCCTGACTTTTGCTTGTCTTCATAATGAAAAGAGCTGCTATTGTGGAAACTACTATCAGAGATAATGAACCGACAGGCTGCAAATGGACAAAAAGGACTTGTAAATATCCTGTCCAATTGATGAATACTAAGGGTACATTTACGAAACTAGGGCATACTTTAGATACAAATGTAGCACATTATGATCTGGAGTTTGATCTTTTATCAGTGGTGGCTTATGTGTCATTATGTATCATTTAGTACTGCACCCTTCATTTGTAAATACATATAAAAATAATAAATTTTAGAAACGAGATGAGAATTGTATTTATTTTGATGAATGATTTTTTTTGTTCTTCTAGCATTTGTAACAGCTTATCCTAGGGTGAATTTCGTTCCCAATCTTTTTTTTCCCTACCATTCGCAGTAAATAAGATTTGAAAACATTCTTTCTTCTATGGAAGGCATTCAAAAAGTTCTTAACAAGTATCTGTAGATTTTCATTCGTTCCTCCGAATTTAACGAACTACTGCGTTTGAAAGCTTGTCTCAACTTGTCATTACGCGTTAAAAATAAAGGTCGTATCATCATTTATCTCTTCGCTGGCGGCGCGTAAAGTTCGGTCTGCGAAATCTATGTGTTGTTGCTATGGATTCCCTAAAGAGGAGGGAATGATTTTATATTTTCCCAAGGATGCAGTTTGGGGACGACGAAAAAAATTCATGGCGATCTATCACAAGTACATGGGGATCGTGCTTCTTCATATGGCACTCTTACTGGATGGATGCGCTAATTCAGAGAAGGACGGAAGAGCTTCGAAGACCTCCCACGAGCAGGAAGACCGTAAGAAGCCGTGAACGAGAAAACCATCGCTTCTGTTCGTGAACTCATTAAGGAAAACCCGCATATCACAGTTCAGATGATAAGTTTAGATGTCAGTGTATCGATTGCCAGTGTGGAAACAATTATTCATCAACATTTAAAGTTCCGAAATATCTGTGTCAAATTGGTACAGTCGCTCAAAAAAGTATCCAAACACTACGGTTGATTACAGAATTCAGAAAAAATATCTGGCAACGTTTTTTTTAGAAATTAGTGGTCTGGCAACCATCGTGTCACAGGTGATGAGATGAGTTTTCATTACTATCCAACTCCCAGAAAGATCGACACAATGTTTGGGTGCGGAAGATGAACCTTGTGAGAAAGTTTATCGCGTCCTCAAATCCTCCGATAAAACTTTCCCTCAAGGAAGAGGATGTTCACAATTTTTTTTTCAATTCCCATAGGCTGGTAGCTGGTGTACACCTTACCTGAAAAAATGATTATATAAATGACCAATATTACACCAAGATTGTTTTGCCCAAAATGGTTAAGGAGATGAATGATCAGAGTCCTGCAACAGGCGTGTCAAGGGTTCTTCTTCATGACAGTGCCATTGCTCACAAAACCCTACAAGTTATGGCCTTTATGGAGCAGAAAGAAAATCAAACAGATATTCCATCCTGCATATTCATCCGATCTTAAACCATCCTATTTTTGGTTGTTCCAAAAATTGAAAAGGAACTTGCTGGTAAACCTTTATCAAGGGTGCAAGACCTTTTAAAATGCGTTCATTCAGAGTTAAGGAGTACTCCCCAACAGGAGTGCCACCAAGTGTTCCAGAATTGGTACAGACATTTCAACTTTGCACACATGTTGGAGGGGAATACTTTATAATAATAATAATGTTGCGAATTACAAAATGGATAGGCCCTGAGCGTGAGTTTGAATAAGTGTATTTTCAAACCAATTACAATACAATGCAAATCGTTTCAAAAATATGGATGAAGTATCTCAAACAAATTAACTACTGTTATACATAAGTCAACACTTTTTCTGCAGAGCATACAAGACCAGTCTGTTCTACTAAACTATTACCTCTATACTGTCTGTCGTATCTCTTGAATACATTCACTTCAGGCGTAAATAATCCTTCGCTTTTGATTAGATCACTAGACGTATCACACTAGCAAAACAAAACGACCGCCCGCGCACACATCACATAAAAGATACTTCTTGTCTTTTACTTATCGCGCACAGACTCAGACCATCTGAACATCCTTTCAGATCTCACAACTTTTAACACACTGCATTGCTATATTTTTTTATTCTTCTGAATCGTTCTAAGTTCCAAATCGTTGGCTAATTGAATCTCACGTAGAAGCATACACGAGGGCTCCAGTTACGTTAAGTCATGAAGTCACTGTTGCTCGTTCATCTGTCGTAACAATAATAATAATTTATTTCCGTATACACGGAAAGGTCAGATGGGACATAGCACTCTTACTCCTTACCTGTTGACTAAAAAACAAAAAATGAAAAGCAAATGACGGTACAAAAATTAACATATATGGAAACAAATAAGCTATAAGGTTCAGAATCTAAAGAATCGAAGAAATGGTAACAAATCCACTTCTTTCAATTTGCTGCTGAAACTTTGTAATATTGGCGAAAGCACCACGTCCGTGGGAAGTTCGTTCCAAACCCTCCCTGCTATGCATACAAAAGAATGATTTTTACAATTTTTCTTCACCAGAGAAATGTTGATGCTCATGGAGTGTCTTTTTCGTGTTGCTACTTGAAATTGTTAGCAAGGAATGTTGGATGTTTTGGTAAGTTGTCCCATAAGATTTGTTGCGGTAGGTGCAATGGTTTTTGTTTTGCAGATGCATGTCAAGAACGTTTTGAATGCCCCTCGTTACACTGACGTCACACTAGTAGTGTCGTTAGGGATCTGTTATTGTTTCTTTTTGCCTTGGCTACTGATCTAAGGGACCTGGGTTCGAGCCCCGGAATTAGGCATGGATGTGTGTGTCGTTTTTCTGCTGAGGTCCTGCCATCCTCTCAGATCTCCTACTGTGGCATATAAACTGACAGGCTCCTGTCAGACCTCTGTGGCAAGCAGCTGCTTGAGGGGGTATTTATTATTTATTATTTTTATTACCTCAAATATCGCCTCATTTTTTCTGTCAGTCTCCTGCTACGTATTTGCAGACGATATAAAATTTTTTCGCTTCCACCTTCGTAGCAGACTGTCGTTCCATTCAATTTGCATGCAACATCATTGAAGTGTCGGATATTCCCTCTCAAGTTATCAATATCTGAAAACAAAACATCATTCATGCGCTTGAGTCTTTGACATCAGAAACAAAATTATAATTATTCTTGCCGATCTTGTTGGGTAAGTAAAATGGCAAACCATGTCGCCTTCATGATTTTGTGCTGCTGCAAAAAATGAGATAACTCCATCCTTTTCAAAGAACATACTCTTTTTGTGTTATCTATTAGGTAAAATGCTTCTCCAGTTTAGTATCGCCACTTGATTTTCGATATCACTTTAATTGAAGGTCTCATATAGTTCGATAAGAGATTTCTTTGATTTAGCTCTGGTTGTTTTACCTCTGATCGGCATTTTTTGCCCACAGTGGGTTAAATTGCCAAGTCACAAGGATCCCAAGGACTCAGAGAAGATTGAGGAAGGGGATCCACTAGACAGTTGTTAGGAGACAGATGGAAGCTTCCCGTTGAAGCTATCTAGTGCATTCTTTAACTTACAGAAGGCATGGTTCTCATGTACACCGAGGCACGGTTTAACATCTCGTTTGATGGATGACGGCCTTTCCAAGCCCATCAATGTTCCTTTCCTCACCAATGGCACAAGGTAGGAGTTGGAGAAGATAAATTTCAAAGCAGGCTTAGTTGGGACTCGAACTTGGCACCTACAGATTACGGTTTTAGAGCCCTACCGACTGAACTAACCCCCGACCTCAGACGACCTCTGTCAAAAAAAATCTGTTAAGCCTCTCCAGTCTGTCCCCAGAAGGGTACAGCCACAGAGAAAGCGGTTTGAGCAGCTTCTTCACCTTAACATTTTTTGGCAACCGCAAATTGGATTGTTGTTTCAGGTTTCATAGCGCATCAGCAGCTCAAGTTATAATGAGCTAAAAAGGGTAGAAAAAGTGGGTTAAAGACGATTAACTCTCAATCAAGTTTAAACGCATCATCATCATCATCCTCAAGCAGCTATGGGCTACGGAGGTCCAATGGAAACATTATTCCTTTCTGGTTGGTGTATATGGTCAGCAACAGGACCCTGTGTGGTTGACCACTTCTCAGCAGGGTAGAAAAAAAAAAGAAAAGTGCCCATAGTAGCCTAGATGACTAGTCCACACTGATTTGACAGTCTTCCCCTTCTGTTCCCTTCCACAAAAGAGTATCTCTTTTGAAAGGTACTAACGGCTTGCACCATGAGAAGGCGGAGTCGGACTTTAGGTGCCAGGCCTGACCGGTTCTATGCATCATCACAGGGAATAGATGCATAGCTCTCCTTCCAGTGACTACCTAGCTACCATTTACAGACCTAAACGTATACAATAAAGGAGTAAAAGGCAATAGCAACAAAACAAATCTACGATGGGTGTAAAGAACCCATGTCTAAAAACAAGAGGCAATGAATGTAAGGTACAAAAGACGAAACCATGAAGAAACATGTGAGAAATGAATAGAACAATGGGTGTTACAGATCCATATAAAAACAAAAGCAACGGGTCAAAAATGAACAGAAAATAAAAGTTCAATTTCGATTAAAATCATCATTTTAACGTCTGAGTGTAAGGCTCAGACGTAAAATCACGAAAGTTAAAATAAAGATACCGTTCAGAGTTAAAACAAGGACAATCGATTAAAATGTGTTTAATGGTTAAAATGGTGTCCCAAAAATCACAGAGTTAGAGTCAGCGGGTACAGTCATCTTCCTGTAGAAGAACTCATCGGGAAATCGTCGTAGGCGCTTCAAAATTTCACGAATGTTTCTGGTTGTTGCCCAAGTTGCACTGGCGAATTTCAAGCCAATATTCTAAAAAGAGCACTTGATAAAAGCGAAAAATACATATTTACCATTTGTCAGTATTCTTTCATGGTCATTTGTCAGTATTCTCTTTGTCGATCAGTATATAACACGAGTTCAATCTGTGCTAAGGGGTTGGGGAGTAAGGGGTGGAACTCAATATATACCAGTGCTGGAAAACATTATTGTAACCTACGAAATAACGGAATAACAAAATGATTTTTGAATAACGTTATGAAAATGTTAACGGAATTTCAAAATCTTTATAACGATAAAACGTAACAAATAACGGAAAAAATAATTTCGTATTTCGTTATTTTTACAGTTTCTGTGCATTGATACATTTCAGATTTTTCCTTTATAAGATATACTTAGAAACTTGTGTGAAACAGGCAGACGTAAAATTTACATGTATCGTCAGAGAATAAAGCCCTTCATTGGCACATTCCAAAAGAATTTAGGACCACTTGTCCTAGCCACTTTAGTCGCAATTGGCGTTCAGAGAAAGTGTTTTGTGGTAGCCAGATAAGAGTTGCAGTGGAAATGGAAGGGAGAGTCTCCATTCATGCAGAAGGTCGAAAATGCCAGGTATATTTACAATTCCCTGAGTAGTAGAGACTACTGAACACCGTTTCAAAATTTGTATACAGTTTCCTAAGCATCTAGTATAGAAATAGGTTGAGAGAAATTTCGCTAAGTTTCTGTTGCAAGGTTGCCTTCCGGTTGCATCCTAACTTGGTTTTCCACTGTCAGTGAAGAGTTCGACATCCTAGGATGGGTCTATGAAATTTATTGGTTGACCATCTTTCCCCCTTCACGACGGTTCACACAGGTGATCTCTAAACACGACAGCATCAGTGAAAATGTCAGTATTGAAAGGTAGGCTAACGGTCCAGGTTCTATCACTCTCATTGTTTCTTGAGTGTCATTCCTATTCTGGGAGGTCCCCTCATTCAAGAGTGAGGTGCTTTGAGAAGCATTGGGAAGGGATATTGTACTTAGGAAATGTAACAGCTCCCTATGACAATGCTCTTGAAGGAAGATTGTCTCTGAATAGTCGCTGTAGACGAATTGCTTTGAGGGCTGCTCTGTTGACAAAATAATTATAGTCGACATGTTACCTGTTACTTAGACAGGTAAGCCTAATAATAGGAAGGGTGACAATGTCCTTCCGGGTCCCTGCAGTAAGAGTTGCGTTGTTCAAGTTGTAAGCATGACAATAAGTGCGAATGCAACAACCCAAGGAGGTGTGTCTCTGAGCAGTTCCCATACCTGTCGCCTAGTATCTGATTGTTGATGAAAAAGTCCCGTAACTCACGTCACCAAAGGAGAGGGAGGAAGAAAATGTTCGCTGGAGGCCAGGTGCAGTAAGTAATACAAGTGGATGCACAATAAACCAGGACATTGAATGACATAATGTGAGAGCGCTAAAGGAGGTGTGACAGAAAGCCTGTTCTGTCGAGAAATAATTATAGGAGACTGTCGCTTAGACAGGTATGTACACTGATAACAATGTCTTTTCGGGATGCTTCTTAGTTGGGGGTCCTTCAAGGGGCGTAACGTCCACTCGGAAGGGTCATTACCTATTACCGGATCTTACCCAATGACACGTTCAGTTTAACAGAAGGGAGGCTACTGATAATTAATAGGAGTCTTGGGTTGGCGATAAGAAAGCCCCAAGGGTAACTCTTCCCGTCCGAGCATTGCTCCATTACAACAGAAGCGGGAGAGGTAAAGAAAAACCCTTAACTCACGTCGGGGAGAATGCGTCCCTTCACCCGTCGTACACTTGCAAACAAGCGGTTTGCAATGACAAAGAGGGCGTGGAAATGCAGCAGTTATTCGGAAAGCGGGAAACAGGATTCTAACGCAGCATTAGCAGTAGGTAAGACCCAGAAGCATCGAAAGGGAACTGCCTTCACTTAACACGGACCAAGTCTGACAGACACAACAACAAACTTCAAAATAGATTTAAAACATCAGACAAGGGGATTTTGTTTAACTCAAGACGAAGAAAGTTTTTATTAAATTTGAAACAAACGTATAGAATAAAAGTGGAATATACTTACGCGTTTTACGAAAAATTAATTTGTAATCAGGCTTTTAGAACTATTAACAAATTAACATAGTGCTTCAAAAGAGGTGCTAAGGACAAAAGTCATAACTAAAATGCAAAAGATGGAAACGTTTAACCAATATAGTAAAAAGGCATAAAGGAGTATTTAGGAAAAAAAGCATGACCGAATATAAGATACGCGAAATAGAAACTCCGTTCAAGATTAAAAACAGGGCAATCAAGTAAAATATGTTTAACGGGTCACACTTAAGTACCCTATGTAATAAAACTGACTTTGCCAGTGAATTGCATTACTGAAAAGATTTTAATCCCCCATTGCAACTTCCGAAATAATGAGGTCTACGGTTTGAAAAAGAGGCTGATTTTACCCTGCAGAATCATTCCTTACGAGCCCAAGTGCATCAGGGGTGTGCAAACGGGTAAATTTCCAGTTTTGATTTAATTCATATTTCGCAGGGGAAACAAATAGTTTTTCACCATAACACGTTTGATATAGAGGTGACATAAAACTTCGGTACCGAAGCAAAAGTTTAGTTAAAATGCAAATGATGGAAGCATTAAACAGAAAAAGATAAAGTATTGGATATATATAATAAAAACGCAGGAAATTAAACGGTAAAATATCCAGTAAAAAGGTATAAAGGAGTCTTTGGGGAAAAAAAACACGCAAAATTAAAACTCCTTTCAAGATTAAAAGCAGAACGCTCAAGTAAAATACGTTTAATGGTGTTATACTTAGGACCCTGATGTAACAAACGAATAACCGGAAAGAACTACCTCCTAGCGAAAACATGACGGAACTTATAATAACAAAAGGAATAAATGTTTTTCTAAAGTAAATAGACAATTTTTAAAGTGTAAAATACAAAACTCCTCGGGAGTCAAAGCGCATTTGTGGAAGATATTAAGAAAACATAAAGTATTTTAAAGCAACAGGCCCAGCTTAACACTGACATATAATAAACCCGTTAACAATATGACTCAAAAAGCATATTTAGACACTATAATCATGCAAGACATAATCACTATAACAAATTTTCTACATTTTGTGCGAGTATCCATTTTATAATTAATATTTAAAAAAGATTTCTTTTTGTCTTATTGTTATGTTCCTTTCATTCTTATGTTATGAGGTTTGACAATGATCTCAAAACGTGTTGATTATGGTGTTAAATAAAACTGACTTTTTACCCCACTGTCACGTACATTGGGTAATAGAGGGCTCTACATTTTGAAAGACGAATTGATTTTTCCGTCAGAATCATTCCTCACGAGAGCAGTGCATAGGGTTAAAAATTTAATTCATGTTCCGCAAGCAAGGCAAATAGGTATTTCCCTGTAACATACCACCCCAAGGGCTAAAAAATCTTTCTCAAACAGTATAACTTTGATGTAGGTTCCTGTATCGAAGACGGAGTGCTTTCTCTGCAACGCTCCACCCCATGGGCTAAAGTATCTTTCTCAAACCCATTCACAAGGTGTTTTTTCACAGATCGCTATCTCGATAGATTTAAATAAGCCAATGGAGTGCACACGTCTTTGTACGAAATCGTTTATAATATTACCTCTAAAGTTGGACTGAAAAAGGCGAAGGCTCTCTGGTTAAATATTTAGAAGATAATACACTCTCTGATCGTTAAAATCAAACGTTACCAAGCAAATTAATATACTGTTAGATATTTTGGTTCTGCTAGTACGGTGTAAAATACGTTTACCTATTAATAGCTCAATCAGGAAAAGACATAATTATTCGATGTAACGATTTTGGAAAACAATCGAGGACTATGTTACAGAAAGCTCTGTCCGAGGTGTAATTGCTTCGCTGCACTTTATACTGTAAATAAAACTGCTATCCATGCCCGTAAGTAAAATTTTCAAATCGGACATGTAAATTGCTAATATTGAGATAAAATAGTAACTTTCAAAACACTTATTTTAGCATTCACGGTAAATGATAGCCAAAGTTTAAAACATATTACGCAAAAAGGAGGACACGGAGTCCTTTTTACCTGGTTTCTCTCTCCGTAGGTAAACGGCGATACTATTTTTGATGAGTACCAAACAAGGTGGTTTCATTTAGAATACCGAAATAATTGACAGACTTACTAATTAATGTTTAAAGCCTTTATTACTCACTGCCTTCATTAATCAACGCCTTCATTAACCAACGTCACTGCCTTCATTAACCAACGTATTAAAATTCAACACTCGAAAAAATTTTAGGTTTTACGTAGATTTTCTTTCGCTGTCGCGTGCGCCGTGCGGTTCGCTCACACCTTGTGCCTCGCTCAGTGGCTACTGCGCCGTATTTGCGCTGACGAAGGGCCGCGGGGGTCTTGGGAGGGTGCAGCCTTTCAAACGTTTGATGGAAACGGGGGGACGCGCTGCCATGGGCCACGAGTAGGGGAAATTATTGAAGAAACTAAGTCTCCCTTCTTATAGGGGAAAAAACTTCATAGAATGTCAGATGCCAATTGTCGCCAGTAGTTTACTTCCGTGAAGAAAAATGCAGACACACATAGGCGTTTTCTTTCTGTTTATGAAAGCTAACTTGAAAAGGTTTCCACTTGAAAATCGCAATACGCCTTCACGACGGGAATCGTGCGCGCTATTTTTCGAAAACCCTTAGAATCGCATCTTATCAAAAAGTTTAGATATCGAAGATGGGACGTTTTCACCACAACAGGGGCTGGCGCCAAGGGTAGTGTGATTTCCGAGATGGAGCGCTTTCCTGCAATATCCCACCCCAGGGATTAAAGGATCTTTCTAAAAACCCATCCCGTGTAACTTTAACGGACCACATTCCTACAATACACCACCCCAGGGGTACCTCAAACCCAGCCACAGCGTGTTTTTCTAGGATGCATCATGTGTCGATATGAGGGTAAATAACAGTTCATCCACGAAACCGACTTCCATATTTCTAGGTGGTAGTGGAAACTGAAAAAAGCAGTCAAAGTCCATATTGGAATATACAACCTCTGTCGATTTAAATCAAAGCATCATAAATATACAAACACCATATACACTTCCTGGTGATTAAAATCAAATAGCATCCATATACAAACGCTATATTCACCCTCTGCTGATCAAAGGAATTTTAATATACATTCTCTGATGAATAATATGCGTCTCGTACGCCTACAGATGCCTATGAAATGTGTGAACAGCCAAGGGTACACTATAAGATATTATGGCTGAGGTCTTGGTCGCTGCCCATGCACTCAGGGGTTAACAGTAAAGTCAGTTTAAAACAACGGTATAATTCTCTGTGTGTTTGGCATCTGATTTTTACCAAACGTATTAAAGTCAAAAAATTGGAGGCGTCCTCGGTCACGTGTCTGGACGGTAGCCTTGAAAGTCGCTGCTATTGTGGGACCCCTCACAGGGAAGAATTTCAAAAAACCCAGGTCCTGAATGTTTTACACAGAATTATGGGATATGCGGCTTTTCACTCTAGATAGCCCTGGATGGTTATTTCTAAGTAGTAATAACAAATATTCTGATAAAAATCAGGAAGCCTTGTTATAAGCTAAGTATGGCGAAATTTTTTTGACTTTCAAGCAAACTCTATCGAGCGATATCACTTCTTTAAATTCATAAACTGCATTAGAATATTGACCAAAAATATCTTCTATTCTCCACCTTTATCTGGATTATTCTTCTTCCCTGTTCGTTTATTTACTCTCTGGCGTCTTAAACCTTCTTCCCCCTAAGTTTACTATGTTTTTTTCATCATATTACATGTTTGACCGTGTAACTTGTCATTTTGTTTATATACAATTCCTGTAAATATTTTTGTACTAGCCTCAAATGTACTGGGACATCAAGCCACTTGAATGTTTAATGTCCAGAATTACCTTACCCCAGCATGGAGTTATGACATGGTTCCACGACATGTCTTGGGGGGTGGGGAGATACTTGGATCTTTTTTAGAACACATTAGCTACAAATGTCATTTAGAATAGTAATTATGGCTATTTCCAAAACACTGTTACCTTTGTACGTTCCTGCAAGAGAAATGAAAGTTCCTTGGTTCAAAGGAAATAAAGAATCATAAATTTCCTCCAATGTATATTTTCCAACATGATCAAAAATAAATGCAATACACAAAATATTTCTTACAAGTGTGTTATAAATAATAACCCACTAGAATATGACTCGTTTGCGGTTGTAATTTCCATACAATATTTCACCCACGATATGCAAGTGTTCGCAGTAAAATCTTATAACACAATTTTACCCATTGCGCAATCCATATGGTTTTGAAACACTACATCTGGTCAATAGCAATGATTCGGTTATAATAAGTCAGAGAAATAAAGTGGTTAAATTAGAAAACAGTTTCGCCTAATTAGCATTCTTTCTAAAAATGAGACCTCGCAAATTTAAAATGTTGCTCGTCATTTTCGAAATGTTCCAAAATTCGAGACTAGAAGGCGATATTTTCCACCTTGACCAATTGCAGGGTGTATACTTTCATTAATAAGTCCTTTGCCGAGGAAATGATCATCATTTTGCAGCCCAGTGAGATAACAAAATATTTTTGAAGTATGGCGGTGCATTTTCTAATCTGTAAATACTTTTATTCGCCGACATAAACTTTAGATCCCGGTAATCCTGCATTACCTAAAATGATTTGTGATAGAATAACCAGTTACGATTTAGAGCGTATATATCACCATGAATTATTTGTACACGGTTTTATCCGTGGATCAAAACAAAGATTGTGAAAATAATCATAACTCCATGCTGGGGTAAGGTAATTCTGGATATTAAACATTCAAGTGGCTTGATGTCCCAGTACATTTGAGGCTAGTACAAATATATTTACAGGAATGGTATATAAACAAAATGACAAGTTACACGGTCAAACATGTAATACGATAAAAAAAAAAACATAGTAAACTTAGGCGGAAGAAGGTTGAAGACGCCAGAGAGTAAATAAACGAACAGGGAAGAAGAATAATCCAGATAAAGGTGGGGAATAGAAGATAATTTTGGTCAATATTCTAATGCAGTTTATGAATTTAAAGAAGTGATATCGCTCGATAGAGTTTGCTTGAAAGTCAAAAAAAATTTCGACATACTTAACTTATAACAAGGCTTCCTGATTTTTATCAGAATATTTGTTATTACTACTTAGAAATAACCATCCAGGGCTATCTAGAGTGAAAAGCTGCTTACCCCATAATTCTGTGTAAAACATTCAGGACTTGGGTTTTTTGAAATTCTCCCTGTGAGGGGTCCTACAATAGCAGCGACTTTCAAGGCTACCGTCCAGACACGTGACCGAGGACGCCTCCAATTTTTTGACTTTAATACGTTTGGTAAAAATCAGATGCCAAACACATAGAGAATTATACCGTTGTTTTAAACTGACTTTACTGTTAACCCCTGAGTGCATGGGCAGCGACCAAGACCTCAGCCATAATATCTTATAGTGTACCCTTGGCTGTTCACACATTTCATAGGCATCTGTAGGCGTACGAGACACATATTATTCATCAGAGAATGTATATTAAAATTCCTTTGATCAGCAGAGGGTGAATATAGCGTTTGTATATGGATGCTATTTGATTTTAATCACCAGGAAATGTATATAGTATTTGTATATTTATGTTGCTTTGATTTAAATCGGCAGAGGTTGTATATTCCAATATGGACTTTGACTGCTTTTTTCAGTTTCCACTACCACCTAGAAATATGGAAGTCGGTTTCGTGGGTGAACTGTTATTTACTCTCATATCGACACATGATGCATCCTAGAAAAACACGCTGTGGCTGGGTTTGAGGTATCCCTGGGGTGGTGTATTGTAGGAATGTGGTCCGTTAAAGTTACACGGGATGGGTTTTTAGAAAGATCATTTAACCCCTGGGGTGGTATATTGCAGGAAAGCGCTCCATCTCGGAAATCACACTACCCTTGGCGCCAGCCCCTGTTGTGGTGAAAACGTCCCATCTTCGATATCTAAACTTTTTGATAAGATGCGATTCTAAGGGTTTTCGTCGTGAAGGCGTATTACGATTTTCAAGTGGAAACCTTTTCAAGTTAGCTTTCATAAACAGAAAGATAACGCCTATGTGTGTCTGCATTTTTCTTCACGGAAGTAAACTACTAGCGACAACTGGCATCTTACGTTTTATGAAGTTTTTTCCCCTATAAGAAGGGAGACTTAGTTTCTTCAATAATTTCCCCTACTCGTGGCCCATGGCAGCGCGTCCCCCCGTTTCCATCAAACGTTTGAAAGGCTGCACCCTCCCAAGACCCCCGCGGCCCTTCGTCAGCGCAAATACGGCGCAGTAGCCACTGAGCGAGGCACAAGGTGTGAGCGAACCGCACGGCGCACGCGACAGCGAAAGAAAATCTACGTAAAACCTAAAATTTTTTCGAGTGTTGAATTTTAATACGTTGGTTAATGAAGGCAGTGACGAAATATCTTTAAACATTAATTAGTAAGTCTGTCAATTATTTCGGTATTCTAAATGAAACCACCTTGTTTGGTACTCATCAAAAATAGTATCTCCATTTACCTACGGAGAGAGAAACCAGGTAAAAAGGACTTCGTGTCCTCCTTTTTGCGTAATATGTTTTAAACTTTGGCTATCATTTACCGTGAATGCTAAAATAAGTGTTTTGAAAGTTACTATTTTATCTCAATATTAGCAGTTTACATGTCTGATTTGAAAATTTTATTTACGCACATGGATAGCAGTTTTATTTACAGTATAAATTGCAGGGAAGCAATTACACCTCGGACAGAGCTTTCTGTAACATAATCCTCGATTGTTTTCCAAAATCGTTACATCGAATAATTTTGTCTTTTCCTGATTGAGCTATTAATAGGTAAACGTATTTTACACCGTACTAGCAGAACCAAAATATCTAACAGTATATTAATTTCCTTGGTAACGTTTGATTTTAACGATCAGAGAGTGTATTATCGTCTAAATATTCGCTTTTTTAGTCCAACTTTAGAGGCAATATTATAAATGATTTCGCACAAAGGCGAGTGCGCTCTATTGGTGCATTTAAATCTATCGATATAGTGATCCGTGAAAAAATACGCTGTGAATGGGTTTGAGAAAGATTCTTTAGACCATGGGGTGGAGCGTTGTAGAGAAAGCACTCCGTCTTCGATACAGGAACCTACATCAAAGTTATACTGTTTGAGAAAGATTTTTTAGCCCTGGGGTGGTATGTTACAGGGAAATACCTATTTGCCTTGCTTGCGTAACATGAATTAAAATTTTAACCCTATGCACCGCTCTCGTGAGGAATGATTCTGACGGAAAAATCAATTCGTCTTTCAAAATGTAGAGCCCTCTATTACCCAATGTACGTGACAGTGGGGTAAAAAGTCAGTTTTATTAACACCATAATCAATACGTTTTGAGATCATTGTCAAACCTCATAACATAAGAATGAAAGGAACATAACAATAAGACAAAAAGAAATCTTTTTTAAATATTAATTATAAAATGGATACTCGCACAAAATGTAGAAAATTTGTTATAGTGATTATGTCTTGCATGATTATAGTGTCTAAATATGCTTTTTGAGTCATATTGTTAACCGGTTTATTATATGTCAGTGTTAAGCTGGGCCTGTTGCTTTAAAATACTTTATGTTTTCTTAATATCTTCCACAAATGCGCTTTGACTCCCGAGGAGTTTTGTATTTTACACTTTAAAAATTGTCTATTTACTTTAGAAAAACATTTATTCCTTTTGTTATTATAAGTTCCGTCATGTTTTCGCTAGGAGGTAGTTCTTTCCGGTCATTCGTTTATTACGTCAGGGTCCTAAGTATGACACCATTAAACATACTTTACTTGAGCGTTCTGCTTTTAATATTGAAAGGAGTTTTAATTTTGCATGTTTTTTTCCCAAAGACTCCTTTATACTTTTTTACTGGATATTTTACCGTTTGATTTCCTGCCTTTTTATTATATATATCCAATACTTTATCTTTTTCGGTTTAATGCTTCCATCATTTGTGGGGCAGGGGTGGCTCAGTCGGTAGCGCGCCAGGCTCGTAATCTGTAGTTCCCAGGTTCGAGTCCCAGCTGGGTCAGCGTTGAGATATATCTCCGCAGAATTCCCCGCCCTGCCCACGGTCAGTAGGGGACACGATGGGCTTGGAAAGGCCGCCATCCGTCGGATGGGACGTTAAGCCGTGACCCCATGTGCGGGAGAGACATACCCTGTGCACGTTAAAGAACACGCTGGATGGCCTTGATGGGAGGCTACCATCTGTCTCCCAACAGCTGTTCCAGTGGGTCCCCTCCCCCAACCTTCTCTGAGCCTTCGGGGTCCATGTGACCTGGCCATTTAGCCCATGGTGTGCAAAAAAGTGCCGCTCAGAGGTAAAACAACCCAACCTTCCATCATTTGCATTTTAACTAGACTTTTGTTTCGGATCGAAGTTTTATGTAAACCATAAAACCCGTTAATCGCTCTAAAAGCCTGATTGCAAATTAATTTTTCGTAAAACGCGTAAGTATACTCAACTTTTATTCTATACGTTTGTTTTAAATTATTCACATTTAATAAAAACCTTCTTCGTCTTGAGTTATACAAATAATCTCCTTGTCTGATGTTTTAAATCGTTTTGAAATTTGTTGATATGTCTATCAGACTTGGGCCGTGTCACGTGATGCCAGCCCGGTTCCTTACAATCCTGTTTCCTGCTTTTTGAATAACTGCTGCTATATCTCCATCGCATCTTTAGTTCTGGCCCACCTTTCTCATTGCAACCCACTTGTCTGTAAGTGTGCGGCGGGTCTCCCCCACTAAGGAGCACCACCCTCGAAGGCACACTTTCCTAGCTAGTAACAGTCAGCGCATTCGGGCAATTAACCCCCCCCCCCCCACCCACCCTTGCAGCCAGTCTGCACCTCCTCAAAACGAAATTCCCTTTCTGTTACATCGAAATGACATTTCGCTGGAGAGGCATCCATTGTCAGCCTATTATCACGACAGGACGTCCCTCAAAGCAACTCGACCACAGTGGATAATGTTTCATCCCTCTTAGATCAAGCTTTCTGTCACACCCCCTTTAGCGTTGGTGAAGCGAACATTTTCTAAACGTGGATGACCAGGTTATTCAGAGACACACCTTCTCTTGGCTGTTACATGGGATCTATCGTCCTTATTGGCACGTTTACGACTTGAACAATGCAAATCTTACTGCAGGTAGCAGGGACCCCGAAGGGCATTTTCGCCCTCCCTATTATTAGCTTACCTGTCTAAGTAGCAGGCAATGTATCGACTATAATTATTTTCCCTACAGAACCGCCCTCGAAGCAATTCACTTTTTAAAGAGGGGACCTCTCAGAATAGGAATGACACTCAAGAAGCAATAAGAGCGATAGAACCTGGTCCGTTAGCTTACCTTTCAATACTGACATTTTCACTGATGCTATGGCGTTTAGAGACCACTTGTGTGAAGCGTTCGTGGGAATCTCATCTCTCCAGCGCCAGTAAAGGGGACAAAGGGGGGCAACCCATAAAATTCGTAGATCCATACTAGGATGTCGAACTCTTCACCGACGGTGGAATCCAAGGTAGGACACCACTGGGGGGAAATGGGGGAAAACGTAGCATCCTCTGAAGATGCAGCGATGGCATCATTTAGGACACCCCTTCTAAAGTGCCGACCAATAAAATTCGCAGCCCCATCCTAGGTCGTCACTACAGGGAAGCCTAGCAACAGAAAGCATCCAGCGATGACATCTCTCCAGCGGTAGTGAAGGGGAGGCAACCAATAAATTTCGTAGCCCCACCCTAGGATGTCGAGCTCTCCACTGACAGTGGAAAACCAAGTTAGGATGCCACTGGTTGAAAACCTAGTAACAGAAACTTAGCGAAACGTCCCTCAACCTATTTATATGCTAGATGCTTAGGGGATTGTATACAAATTTGGAAACGGTGTTCAGTAGTCTCTACTACTTCCCTGTGATAGGCTTAGACATTTAGAAAAGGAACTACGTAGGTGGAATAATTTGGTTATATTATTGGGAATTGGAGGAAGGGGTCACTAATTTATTGATAATAGTCGAAATTTTCGGTTTTGATCTTCCCACAAAACCTTCAATGATTTCCAATATTTCCATTGTGCATGTTTGCAAATCTGTTAACAATAAACCTCACCTTGTCATACTGTATATTGAGAAAAATAAAGAAGGCAATTCTCATGTTTCAATCGAACAGTGACGACGCCTATCTTATACTTCTCTGCAGTTCCTTTAAGAAGAGACTGCGCAGGGTTAAATAGGTAATGTTTTCAATTTCTTTACTTCTATTTATTCTATTTGAAGTCTATTTCAGAGAAAACGTATTTCATTATTTTTGCATGAGCCCTTCTACAGGAAAGCCTCATAAAAATAGTTCAATGTCATCAAACGACTCAACAAATGATTTGCTGGAAATTTATTTTGATGAAACAGAAATATTGGAGGCTAAAGTAAATAGTAAATAAAATTTCAGTTTCATAAAACGAATTTGAGAGAGTAAACAGAATTTCTACAAAGGATAATATTTTTCACCTGAAAAAAAATCAAGATAAATCATTGCAAAGAATTTTTCTAGTAGTATTCAGATATCTGCAAGAAATTTTTTTTTCTATGCTTAAATATATTCTTTTTGACAAAAGAAATAATTTGGATTCAAAATTATTAGAAGACATTTTGCTTATAATAATGGATAAACAGTAGAATAACATTGATTGTTTTATAATATCAATATTTTTGAATGAATTTCGTTTTTTATAAAATTTTCGTCGACTATGCGTTATAATGTTAATAGTTCTGAAGGAAATTTCACTTTTATTAAAATATCGTCGAGCCATTTTAGCAACTTGTTTTAAAATTATTAATCTTTGCACAAAAATCCTTACAGTAAGAATTCTGATTGCATTCTTATGGTCAGAAATTTTTATTAATAATTCGTCATTTTATTCTGAACAATACCTGTAAATTTGGTGTAAATTTCTTCAGTCAGGGACGTATACATATATAGGGGGGTTGGGGGGTTCACCCACCCCGAAAATCCGGTCGCCTTATGCGAATCTCAAACTTCTGTACCTGGTTTGAAATCCAAAAAAGTTGTCTTTGTACAATTTTTATTTTAGCCTCAAAATTTATGCCCGACACTAAAAGTAGATATAAAGAAAATAACGTTAAATTTTTATTCCATCCCCCGACATCTTAGCACAGATTTTCAACAGGATGAAATTTGTCCTGATCGTTGTTGATGTCAGCGAGCAATCCTCATAGCCCATGGCTTAGTTTCTGCGTAAGCTATCAACATTTTATTTCCGTTCCCACAGATTTTGCCGCCCTATAACTCCCGTGATAATCGTTCGCACGATCCAAATTTCCTGCACAGCGTCCCCCGTGTGGCCCGGTGACTGAGTTAAAAATCAGGTTTCCACTTGCCCGTGGCTTTGTTTGTACACAAATTGTGGCAGCTTGAGGCTCACTTTTAATCTGTATATTCTGTTGTTTCCTGCACTAAAGATTAGTTTTGTAAGTATCCCGCACCTGACATTTTATCACAGTTTGAACACGAAGATTTTCCCGGTGTTGCAAAGGTCATTGCTGACTCGGCGAGCCTCTCAGAGCCCGTGGCAAACGATCGAGATATTTATTTCGTCAGAATTTGGCATTCTGTAATTCCCGACGTTCTTCACCGAAAGGTCCCAAATTTCGTAGGCGAGTTCCCCCTGCCTAACTCCGTATTGGATTAGAAAATCAGGTCCCTAGATGCAATGGAACGCCTCAATAATACTTTTGGAAACGTGGGGAATCTGCGAGCGGCAGCATTTTTAAATGCCATTTTAACTCTTAACTTTCGGAGTTAGGGAGCAGTAAATGGCAAAAATAGATTTGACGGCAAATTCTCGTTTCCCGTAGGAATAGCATGGTAAATATTTTTGGTTCTAGCAAGACCCCCCCCCCCCCCCGCCTTTGAACTTTTGACTTGAAATTTGGCACTGCAATCCGGATCTCAACCAGAAACATTCTCTGAAAATTGGGAGCTGTATGTTGATTTTCCGATGAGTTATGGCTGTCACAGACAGACATCTTTTATTATATGGATATCATAGAATATCATGTTAACCTTTCGTGTCTGGTCCCTAGATTTTGCCAACTCGCCATAATTTTACAGAAAAAAACTCCAAATTTTACATCTCACCTGAATTTTGCCAAGTCACTCCGAATTTTGCCAAGTTGTCCCGATTTTGCCAACTCACCTGTATTTTACTAAATAGCTTCGAATTTTGCCAACTGCTATAGATTTTGACGTCTCTCCATTTTCAAAACTGCCCTAGATTTGCCAAGTTGCCTCGATTTTGACAACTCCCCTTAATTTTACAAAAAAAAGATTACAAATTTTCACAACTCACCTAGATTTAACGAAGTCGCTTCGAATTTTGCCAACTCCAAGTTACTTTGAGGGGAGAGCCTCCCATCCATCCCCCATAGCTACCCCCTGATTCCAAATTGGAGAATAATTTGAAGTGTATATAAAACCATAAATGTTTGACATCGAAAAAGTTTCAACATCACTTCATTTTTACTTTAACGATTATTTAGATTCAATATTCTAATAGAACTAAATGCACTTTTTAATATGAAATGAAATTTAGAATGAAAACCCCAGCCCATTGGGGTTCTCATTCTCTACGATAACAGAGTGAAGTTTAGTGGAGAAATTCTGAAAGAATGGCAAAGTGGGGTTTCGAATCTTGGAACACTTGCTCTCAAAATCATACAAGAGATTTTCGCATTTGGAGTTCAAAGCATTTATTAGATTGAGTTGAAACCAGTAGTAAATGAAGATAATTTCTTTGGCAGGAAGCTTTTGAAGGCATCGATCGATATGACAGGCACCAGTGCATATTATAAACAATCAACACATTTTTTGGAAAGACGTATCTCGGTTTTTTGGAATACACTGCGGCGTTACGGGAGACGAAAGCCATAATATCCTTCTCTCAAAAGTCTGTCATTGATTGATTGAGATTAGAATAAGCTCAGCCAATCACTGATATGCTCCTAAAAATGTGCTCCCCCAAGAGGCCTCTTGGAATGCTTGTGCCGCGAGGCCGACTCTGACCTCATCTTAGAAGTTTTCGTTATCATCTGTATTCTGGCAAAAGCTAGAAAGTGCAATCACCTATGGCAAATATGGAATTCTGTTCTTGGAGCAGAAAAATTTCATGTTATTTTAAATTTAGATCCCTCTAACAGTGGGAGTTGAAACTAACGAAAGTTTGAAAAAAGTGAATAGTAATATTTTGTTATTACCAATCAAATAAAGAAAAATTCTCTTAAAACAAAGTAGTTAAGGGACATACCTTTATTGTCAATCTAAACCATTATTCGAAATAGGATTTTTGAACTAGGGGTACGGCCAAATACATCGATTCTTTGACACACTCCCTCCCCTCACTTCCCCCCGAAAAAAATTTGACGCACACCCTCCCTAAAAAAATTTATGTATTTTTACCGATAATATACTATACGATATATTTACCGATAACATTACCATTATACCCGAAATAACTCTCAAAGTAACAGGCCAAAGCGAAAGGTAGCATGCCTGTTTTTTTTTCCTTTGGTTTTCCGAGAGCTAGTGTTTTTTTTTAATCTTCGGAACCAGTGGGACGCCGTCTTATCGTTTCCCACATCTGATCGAAACCCCTTGACCTAGCATGAATAGACTGTTTAATATATTCCTCTATTTTTCCATTTCTGAAATTTTGAACTCTCTAACTGCGGAAATTAACCCTATTGAAAGATTTCGAAATACGAATTCTAATATTTCATTGACACCTAGCCAGCTGGAGAAGAATTTTTCATTTCTCTCTTAAAGAAAAACAAAAACTAGAAAGACGCATATCGCCTCTGGCGCATATGAGAATCTCGTTTTCAAAGAAAATGTTAAAAGTTTTAATTTGAGCTAACGGATGAAAATAAATACGGGATGAAAAAAACGCAAATAGTATTTCATTAGTAACTATACAACATAAAAAAGGATTTGTTCCTTATTTCTTAAATTTAAAAAGTTCCATTTAACACACCCTTCTGAGAAAAATGGGTAGATTATTGCTGTCAGTGGAATATTTTTTGAAAAGCAACCTCCGAAATTTCAAATTTATATCATGCGCAAATCGTTTGCAAAAGTCGTTAACATTGCGTTTCCATATTTAGCGATACGTAACGATATAAATTAGATCTACCTAAGTATTTGAAAAATGCCAATTATAATATTTCATTAGTGCCAATCCAACTAAAAAAAGAGTTTTTCAATTATCACTTTAAACGATGGAATTGTATTTCCCATTCCCCTGGGATAAGGAATCAAGTCACTATTTTCAATAGAAACTTGGTAATGTTCAACCACCAAAATTTCAATTTTCTAGCATAAATACGTCGTTTGCAATATTCCTTTAAAAATTTGGAATTTTAAATTTTTCCACCGCTAGAGGGCACAATTACAGATTTTGGAATAGTCGGAAAGTGCACATCATAATATTTCATCAATACCTATATTCAACCTAAAAAGATTTTTTTATTTATCTCTATAAACAAACAGTTATCTTTTAAAATAAACCCCCAGCCAGGATTCAAGGGGTCAATTCATTGTTTGGGGTTGGGTTAAGGGGGTCAATTCATTTAGTGATCCGTAATGATATAACAAAGCAAGCCAATCAAAGATCAGAACAAATCTAATGAAAATTTCATGACCTTCACATTTCACCACCAAAATTCCTAACTTAACTACATCATTTGTAATATTTGTTTAAAAATTTCCACCGTTAGAGGGCGTAATTATGGATTTCAGAAAATACCGAGAGTGCTAATCAGAATATTTCGTCAATTCCTATCTGACCTAAAAAATATTTTTTACATTATATCTAAAAACAATTTTCTGCTAAAACAAAAAAGTTGTGTTTTCGCACTCACCCCTCAGTCTAAGGGGCCAACTCATTGTTGGCAATGGATTCAGATTCCACGGCCAAAATTTCAAATTTCTAGCATAAATATATTGTTTGGAATATTCGTTTTAAATTTTGGAAGTTTTAACTTTTTCCACCGTTAGAGGGCGTAATCATAGTTTTAGGGAGATTCGAAAAGCGCAAATCGTAATATTTCTAACTAGTATTCCAAACGGAGGAGGGAAAAAATAGAAATGGGGGACATGCTTTCAATTTGTGAAGTAAAATAAATTTTTTCCTACTAAGATTTATTTCCAATCCAATACAAACATAATTTTTAATTTATCTCTATAAACAAAAAAGTTCGATATCTACAAACAGACAGACAGAAGACCAAGTGAATCTATTATCTCGTTTTGTTTGAAAAGAGATAATAAATAAAAGAGCCGACAAAGCGAAAACAACTGTTGGTTTTTGCAAACGAGCTGACAAAAGTTTAGATTTGAAGCATTACGCGATAGTTGCACAACGTTAGAGTTACCAGATGCTGGTATTCCAAACGGAGGAGAGAAAAGATAGAAATGGAGGATATGCTTTCAATTTGTGAAATAAAATGCGCTATTTCCTACTAAGTTTTATTTCAAGTACCGACCATACGTTCAGTCAGAAAAACGCATATTTCTAATTATTCAGTACACTTCAAAATACATGACGTGACGATTTTTATTTATACTTGATAAGCAATCAAGAGTTCTTTGGCCTTAAGTGGCATAAGGGTTAATAACTACCGTATTTCCCCGAAAATAAGACCTAACCGGAAAATAAGCCCTAGCATGATTTTTCAGGATGCTCGTAATATAAGCCCTACCCTAAAAATAAGCTCCAGTTAAGATCGTCAGCCAGACGGACGCATTTAGTACGTCCGTTGCAACACACGACGGACGTATTGAATTATAAAATAATAATATTAAATATAATTAATATATAATTAAATATAAATAAATAATATTACTGACAACATTTAAAATAAATGATAATATAAATTATAATTAAGTATTTGTAAATACCCATAACTCTTTGGACGAGAGATAAGCGCCTATGTAAACAGATGAACTCGAGACTTATTGCCGAATGACCAATCGGAGTACAGACACAACGCACGAATAACGTGCGCACTTGATAACGAACGGACGTGGTTGTGTCGAATACGAATCTTCATAATTCAATACGTCGTGTGTTGTAACGGACGTACTTAATGCACTCGTATGAAATAAAGAAACGTTTTCTGAATTTTGGTGCCTGCAAGGTGCCAGTTATGACGATGTTCCAGAAGAAGATGACATGACTGTATTTGAATAAATGTAGATTTTTGTACATGAATAAATGTAGATTTTTATACATGAATAAATGTAGATTTTTGTACATGAATAAATGTAGATTACATGAAAAAATAAGACATCCTCTGAAAATAAGCCCTAATGCGTCTTTTGGAGCAAAAATTAATATAAGACCCGGTCTTATTATCGGTGAAACACGGTATCTGCTGCTCCACGAGGCTAACGTTGGATGTTTCTATTGACTGAGGTAGTGGCCAACAAGTGACTTCGGTCTTGCTGGAAGATGCTCTTCTACGCACGTGTGAGAAGGCTTGCACAAATCAGGAGTAGATCGTTATTTCCTTCGCTGTCCTTTCATGTTAAAAATAAAACTGCTCTCAGCTTTCAAAGCTCCGTCTATCCGTGAGCAGAAGCAAAATTTAATGCAATTTTCTAAAGCGCATACTTTATATCTGGCACGTAAATTGCACATATTGGGATTACAGAAAATAGAACTTTTACAACATTAACATAATTAATTTAGCTTTCACGATTTGCATTTACAGTAAATTATTTCTCAGTTAACAGTAAATTATATTACAGTCATGGGTTCGAAAATTAAAAAAAAAGAAAAATACAAAAAAAGAGTGCCTTAATTTTAGTTTAAAATATGTCATGAGTTTATACAAAAAGGAGCACATTTGGTGTTTTTTTTTTAAATTCCGGAAAGGCACGAGATAAAAAGGGAGGACATATCCTCCTTTTGGAGGACGTGTGGTAACCCTATGCAACGCCATTTTCAAAACATTAGAACTACAAAAGCTGCTTGTTTGGGTTGGGTTGTTTTACCTCTGAGCGGCACTTTTTTGCATACCATGTGCTAAATGGCCAGGTCACAAGGACCCCGAAAGCTCAGAGAAGGTTGGGGGAGGGGATCCACTGGAACAGCTGTTGGGAGACAGATGGTAGCCTCCCGTCAAGGCCATCCAGTGTGTTCTTTAACGTGCACAGGGTATGGCTCTCCCGCACACGGGGCCACGGCTTAACGTCCCATACGACGGACGGCGGCCTTTCCAAGCCCATCGGTGTCCCCTACTGACCGTGGGCAGGGCGGACAAAAGCTGCTTAGAAAATCTCCGACATCATTTGCAAAACTCTTCAGAAAGATGTATGTAGGTTTCCTATCTTTTCCCACCCACAGAGGGGCGGGGGTGGCTCAGTCGGTAGCGCGCCAGGCTCGTAATCTGTAGTTCCCAGGTTCGAGTCCCAGCTGGGTCAGCGTTGAGATTTATCTCCGCAAAATTTCCCCGCCTTGCCCACGGTCAGTAGGGGACACCGATGGGCTTGAAAAGGCCGCCGTCCGTCGGATGGGACGTTAAGCCGTGGCCCCGTGTGCGGGAGAGCCATACCCTGTGCACGTTAAAGAACACGCTGGATGGCCTTGACGGGAGGCTACCATCTGTCTCCCAACAGCTGTTCCAGTGGGTCCCCTCCCCCAACCTTCTCTGAGCCTTCGGGGTCCTTGTGACCTGGCCATTTAGCCCATGGTGTGCAAAAAAGTGCCGCTCAGAGGTAAAACAACCCAACCCACCCACAGTGGAACAGTATTATTTTCCTGCTGAATAACATATGCTGAAAATTTTTATTTTACAATGTATGAAACTAGGTCTGACACTGATAACAGTGGGAGCCAATGGAAGAGTTTTTTTTTTTAATTTGGTTGCTGGGACTTGTAACTAAGAGTCGCTTTAGATCCCAATTTGAAAACATAGATTTTTTTTTTGACATGTCAGTAAGTGAACAATGTATTTTTTTTAGGTACAATCGCAACATATTTGATAAAACAAACGACCATCCCATACCCGGGACTCGAACCCGGACGCCGGCAATGTCACCGCAAACTAACGCGATACCACTGAGCCACCGAGGAGACCAATGACAGATTATGTGTCTGCACAGTTGACGTTTCGACAGTTTTCGTAGATCACAAGATTGGCAGGTGATTGATGGATCATTGACCAATGATCTGTAAGAATTACTGCAGCTTCAATCTGCGCAGTCTCCCATTGCTTTCCCACTTGCCATTCAAGTTTCGCCAGTTATTAACAAAAAATGGAGCTGATTAATGAATTCATAATAATATTTTTTTCTACATAAGTATTAAACCCAGAGATTACAGAACAGAATATTTAAATTTACTTCAGCTAAAAGCAGGGCAGTCAATTAGAAAATTTAGATATCTTCATGGAGCTTATATGCCACCGTATGTTGTCAAAACCGTTGTCCGTATTGTTGTGGAGAAAAGCTCTTGGGCAATAAATAGAAGAGTCGAAC
This sequence comes from Ryuthela nishihirai, assembly GCA_038380435.1. Classification (NCBI taxonomy): domain Eukaryota; kingdom Metazoa; phylum Arthropoda; class Arachnida; order Araneae; family Heptathelidae; genus Ryuthela; species Ryuthela nishihirai. The sequence continues at coordinate 26,231,323 of JAWZYU010000015.1, forward strand.
CAGTGGCGTAACAACAGAGTGAGAAAAAGCCACTGGCCTAGGACTGATGAAGGCCTAATAAAAATTAAGCTTCTACAAAATCGAAAAGATAGAAATTATTAAATCTTTTTGATCTCATAGATTACAACGAACTCGGGTGAAATCATTGATCATTTTGCAGAATTGAAAGGAAGAAAGATGTTTTAAGAGTATTTTTTGTATTACATCAATAAATTCCATTTTATACTTATATTCATTTATATTTTACACCTATATTTTAAAATATTACTACACTGCATCTACAGCTATTTTTTTTCTTTTTAATGAATAATTAGGTATTTAATTAGACAGAAAAAGTTTTTAGGGCTCAAAATCAACCATAAAAGCAGTTGAGGTAAGGGAGGGGGTGGGGGGGGGGGAGAGTGCTCATAAATTTGACCATGGCCCTTTCCTCTCCTGGTTACGCCACTAGCAGAGAGTTAATACGAATTTTGTAAACAAAACTATTGCGGATGAAATATTGCGAAAATTGTCTTGACAAACACTATGTGTTCGACTGGCACCCGACCAAGCAATTGTTTTTCCCGCAGACGAATTTGATGTAACATAAGAACAATATTTGAAACCTGCAATCTAAGGGACCTGGGTTCGAGCCCCGGGTAAGGCATGGCTGTTTGTGTCGTTTTTCTGCTGAGGTCCTTGCCATCCTCTCAGACCTTCTACTATGGCATATAAACTGACAGGCTCCTGTCAGACCTTCTACTATGGCATATAAACTGACAGGCTCCTGTCAGACCTCTGTGGCAAGCAGCTGCTTGAGGGGTATTTATTTATTTATTAATCGAAGGACACTTGCTTAACTTTTCTCTCCAAGAGAACGCTTCTGTTTAGGCCCAGATCTTGCAAAAGAATTTAATGAAGGGAGGCAAGTGGCTGGATTGAACAGGAATGAGCCATAACGCAATACAGATATGAGGGGCATTCAAAACGTTCTTGACATGCATCTGCTGAATAAAAACCACTGCACTTAATTCATGAAAACTTTTACCGTCCTTCAAAGTACTCCCCTCCAGCTTCTATGTAAAGTTCCAGATGTCTACTCCAATTCAGCGAGGCGAGGCGAGGCGGGGGTGGCTCAGTCGGTAGCGCGCCAGTCTCGTAATGCGCACTTCCCAGGTTCGAGTCCCAGCTGGGTCAGCGTTGAGATTTATCTCCGCAAAATTCCCCGCCCTGCCCACGGTCAGTAGGGGACACCGATGGGCTTGGAAAGGCCGCCGTCCGTAGGATGGGACGTTAAGCCCTGGCACCGTGTGCGAGAGAGCCATATCCTGTGCACGTTAAAGAACACGCTGGATGGCCTTGACGGGGAAACTACCATCTGTCTCCCAACAGTTGTTCCAGTGGATCCCCTCCCCCAACCTCCTCTGAGCCTTCGGGGTCCATGTGACCTGGCCATTTGGCCCATGGTGTGCAAAAAAGTGCCGCTCAGAGGTAAAACAATCCTGCAACGCTTGATGGTATTCCCATTGGGGAATACTCTGCCATATCTGAATGAACGCAGTTTGCAAGGTCTTACGCTCTTGTAAAAGATTTCCCAGCAAGTTCCTTTTTAATTTTTGGAAACAACCAAAAAACGCATAATGCAAGATCCGGTGAATATGGGAGATGGGGTAGCTGTTTGATTTTTTTTTTCTTGCCCCAGATAGGACGTACTTTCCTTCTTTTTTTGGTGAAAACTGGCATTGTCATGAAGAAGGAGTCATTTTTTTTTTGTAGTCATTTTTTTTCAGGTAAGGTGTCCAAGGCTGTAATAACTGGTGGCCTGATGATTTGGTATATTGTGTGCAAAAATAAAAAGCGTAGCTGAAAGGTGAACCAGCCTCCTCCCACTCCCCCCCCCCCCCCCCCCCACACACACACACGATAAGCGCCGCCGTAAGAATCAGGTTGGGATGCGTCTTTACCTTTAAGTGACATTTCTGTATACGCAAGGATTAACTGGGCAAGACTTCAAGACTCGAAGAGTGCTGAGGAAAGGGATTCACAGAACTGGATGGTAGGAGACAGATTAAAGCCTTCCCGTCAACACCATCCAGCATATTCTTTAACACGTGACACAGCTTCCCTGCCATGACAACCACGGCCTAATGGTATTTCCTATCTCACAGAAGGTAAAACGGAGAATAGCGGGGAAAATTCTCAACATGGACATAGATCGGACTCGAACCTGGGAGGGAATATTAGATTGGCACAGGCAGGGTGGGATTTATACCTCTGCTCCCAGGCATAAGAAGTGATGCTCATTTGTAGGGAGTCTTTTTTTTTTTCAATTTTCTATGAAACTTATATTCTTTTACTTTCTCAACTATAGGAAAAAGGAATAATATAATCGAAATGGACGTGGGAATTTTATTATAGATGAATATAATGAGTTTTATACTTTATTATATTTTATATATTTATATTTTTATTATATTTTATATATTTATATTTTTATATATTTTATTATAGATGAATATAATGAGTTATAAGTCACTTTAAGTTTCAATATTCTACTCGCCTATTTTTAGCTCTGGGAATGAAAAAATGTACTCTAATTGGGTCACTTCTATGTTGTGTAAATGGAAAGCTCTATTCAAAACTTCCTAACCTTGAACTTAGCATTTTGTAGCAAAATGTCACAGGAAATAAATTGAAAAATATTAGAAATAATTCCCAAACCTCGATTTTAGAGCAACATTTGAATAACATTTAAAAGAGTTCTGGAAACTGAAACATTTAACAGAAGTGTAGCAGTCGTAAGAATTTATCTGAAAAACTATAAACAATTGTGTCCACAAAAAATGTTTTAAACGATCATTTTAGAAGTTTCCGTAATGATTTTTCAGTGGACACAAAAAGCGGAATTTCTAATCACAGACCAGATAATTTTAATCATTCAAGGCCACATTAGTGATGTTCTGCATTCATCAGCAGTATTAGTGAGCTAATGCATCCGAAATCTGATATCAATTTCATGAATGCAAATATTGCTATTAGTAGAGATAAAAATTTTTAAAAGATGTCGTGGAAGAGAAAGCTAGATTCATAAACCTTTTATCTTCTTGATCATTTCGGGAATGCATCTGTTTCCCATCCACCCTATATCCATCCTATTTCACCAATTTTTGCATTTCTTATGTGGCATAATCTACGATTCAGACGCGCTTGCTTATTCACTTTGTTCCAAAATTTAAATTATACATCGTTATAAGTCATGACTTTACCGACTGAAGGTTAAAATTGAATTCTTACACATTTATTTTCTCCTATTCTTCCATTCTACACTTTCTGCGGCAAACTAACATTTCGTGCCGAATCCTTACATTGTGGCAATGCCATACACTTTCCTATGCAACGATTTGAAGATTTGGGTTGGGTTGTTTTACCTCTGAGCGGCACTTTTTTGCACACCATGGGCTAAATGGCCAGGTCACATGGACCCCGAAGGCTCAGAGAAGGTTGGGGGAGGGGACCCACTGGAACAGCTGTTGGGAGACAGATGGTAGCCTCCCGTTAAGGCCATCCAGCGTGTTCTTTAACGTGCACAGGGTATGGCTCTCCCGCACACGGGGCCACGGCTTAACGTCCCATCCGACGGACGGCGGCCTTTCCAAGCCCATCGGTGTCCCCTACTGACCGTGGGCAGGGCGGGGAATTTTGCGGAGATAAATCTCAACGCTGACCCAGCTGGGACTCGAACCTGGGAACTACAGATTACGAGCCTGGCGCGTTACCGACTAAGCCACCCCCGCCCCACGATTTGAAGAGGAAGCTACAGAGCTGCCACGATATTTTGCAGAGAAATGCCACGTGGAGTACTGAAACGATTCTTTGTTGAACGCCAAAATTATAGAGTAAAATTTCCACAGTTCGTGGTCTGATTGAAGATTCATTGTCGTTACCAATATTTTTAGAAATGGAAATCAAATCTTTTGATATGTTTTTATTTTTTGGTTTAGTATTGGTTTTACACATTTTTGGCCTCACCTTCTTTTTCGAAACTCTCCTTCGTGTAGTTTTCATCAATAAGGAGAGACAAAATAAAAAACGTAGAGCAAAATAGTAGGAACTTAAATTCAGAGATAGTAGGAGTTCCTGAAACAATGAATGAGAATGCGAAGGAGAGAGTAACTCATATTGCAAGTGTATTAAATGAACAGGATGAAGATATTAATAGACAGGTCGTTCATAGAGTGCCGACGAAGAATAAGCAAAAAAATTAAACCAATAATCGTCCAACTAGCTACTAGAAAAATGAAGGAAAATTGTATCAATTGTTGGATATTAAAGAAGACATTACTCACTAAGGAAATGCATGAGAGGCTGCCTGATGGCAAAGTTTTTGAAAATGATCATCTAAACACAAGACAAAAAACAGTTATTGTGTGAATTAAAGAAATTACAGAAAGAAAAAAGTTTCAAGTTTGTATGAGTCAAGGACTCAAAACTTTACGTAAGGAAAACTGAAACATCTACGCTGCTGAGGATTAGAAATAGCGATGACTTAAATCGGTTACTGGATTAGTTAAATGGAAAAAAAACATTAATAGCAATACTGATTTTGGGAATGACATGATGAAAAATGGCAATGATTTGGAAACAATTTCTGCTTGTAATGATTGTAATTCAGATGAAACACAGGGTCGATATAATAGATAGTGACAAGTTTATGATAAGAAATTGTATATATGGCCTAGGGGCATAAATGTCATAATGGGTAACATCAGAAGTTTGCGAAAGAATTTTTTACTTTCTTTAAATTTAATTGAACTTGAACCTGATATAATTGTTTTAAGAGAGATGTGGATTGGTGACTATGAAGTACAGTTGAACATTACCTAACTACAAAGTTTATTATAAATGCCAAAACGAAAGTAGATCAGGTGGGGTAATTGTGTTTGTTAAGCAATGCATAATAGTGTATGGATTTAATAACGCTCTTACAACGGCTGATATGGTAGAATTTTTTTTAAATTAAGCAATATAATTTTCTTTTACTGTCATTTTACAGCTTACATTCCCATACAAAGCAAAATTTTGTTAGAGAACTAGAAAGTAAGCTAGAAACTATAAATAGCAATATCTTAATAATAGGTGACATTAATATTAACCTAAAGGGGAATGATACAATTTAACAAGAATATTTACAGCTGATTCAGTCAAATGGTTTTAATATATGTCATAGAGAGATCATTAGAGAGGAAGCAAAAACCTGTTTCGATCATGCATTTATAAAAGGTACGATCCAAAATAATTTAACTGCTTATATTATTAAACTTAATATTATCCTCATTATTTTATAGGCATAAACTTTCTGTCAGAATTAAACACAAATCAGAAAATTTTAACCACAATATGTAGGATAAATATGGACAAATTAAAGGGATCTTTGAGGTCTAAGTACTGGAGTGAAATTATAATAGGAAATGATATAAATGCATCATTCCAATTATTTTATTACAATTACTGAACATGATAGAATCATCAAAAGAAACCCATACAGTTAAAGAATATAGAAAAGAGGCTGAAACGATAGATAACAAATGTTCTTATAAATTCTATTAAAAAGAAAAACAAGTGATATAAATTAATTCAGGATCAATCCTTTAATACAAACCTTAATATTTATTTTAGAAAATACAGAAATTTACTATTAAAGCTAATTAAAGAAGCAAAATCAAAGTATTACACTATATATATTGTATTAAAGCTTGTGATATCTGCAAATATCATCGCTACCTTCAATATGACTGCAAATTAGGGAAGGAAAAATGTGGTCGATGTTTATGAGTCATGTAACAAATAAAAGTTTTTGAAGGTAGGTGTTTTTAGTGACAAAAAAATTAATAAATTTAAAAATTAAAAAATATCTATGTACAGTCGCTCAAAAAAGTATCCGAACACTATAATTGATTACAGAATTCAGAAAAAATATCTGGCAACGATTTTTTTTAGAAATTAGTGATCTCGCAACCTTCGTGTCATGTGACGCGAAGGTTGCCAGATCACTAATTTCTAAAAAAATCGCTGCCAGATATTTTTTCTGAATTCTGTAATCAACCATAGTGTTCGGATACTTTTTTGAGCGACTGTACTCATATGCGCCTTAAAAAGTAGAAAACAAACCTAAAACATATCGATGGTGCAATCAGTCACTGAATTCGTATCCACATCAAAGAAACGTATGACGCCGATTTACCTACTCAACAAGTTTGCCGACGCCCTTTCTTCCTTTGAAGGGAATACGAATTCAGTGACTGATGGTACCATATATAATGCTTAAGTCTTATGTTCTACTTTCTAGGTTTTTTTTAAATCGTTAAATTTATTATTATTAGTACCTAAACAAATAATAATAATTTATTATTATTATCTATAAGCTATTGTCAGACCTCTGTGGCAAGCAGCTGCTTGATGGGGTATTTATTTATTTATTTTTTATTATACAAAGAGCAGTGGCGGCTTGTGACTAAAATGTTTTGTGGGGTACATCATGTTCCTTTTCATTTTATATGTTTACTATCATATTCACTTTCATATTATATGTTTGTCTTCATCTTTGCAGCTTGTTCACATTTTATTTATGAAACAAATAACTGTAATTTCTGTACACGTGTTTCTATTTTTATACTGTTTTTGATTTTTCTTTTGGATTTCCCACATGTACTGGAACATCAAGCCACTTGAACTTTTAAACTGATATCTGAAATTACTTATAAATTGGCTTTACTGCAATCCTCTGGCATGAAATAAATAACAATATTAATAAATAAAAGAGAATGAAGTTTATAATTTATTTACTTTTTCACTACTCAAAAGTTTTAATTCCAACTAAGGGATGATTGAGGAAATGCAAAAAGTAGCATTTTATGAGCCCTTATTCAATATAAAACGTATTTGATTTTATTCCTTAAATTTCAAAAGATGCTTTTCTCAGACTCCTCTGATAAAAGAGGTTGGGTTGTTTTTACCTTTGAGCGGCAACGTTTTGCACATAATGGGTTAAATGGTTAGGTCACAAGGATCCCAAGGGACTCAGAGAAGGTTTGGGGAGTGGACCCACTGGACAGTTGTTAGGAGACAGATAGTAACGTCCTGTGAAGACCATCCAGCGCTTTCTTTAATATGCGCATGGTATGGCTCTCCCACACACAGGGTCAAGGTTTAATGTCATATCCAATGGATGCCAGCCTTTCAAGTTCATCGGTATCCGCTACTGACCGATGGCAGCGTGGGAGTTTTGTGGAGATAAATCTCGACGCTAGTCCAAGTGTAATTCGAACCAGGGAAATGCAGATTACGAGCTTGGCGGGCTACCGACTGAGCCACTCCCTCCTCTTGAGAAAAGGATACCGATTGTTAAAACCACCTAATGATTTGAAAAATGGAATTATAATAATTATAATTTCATAGTACCAATCCAACTAAAAATTTTCCTAATTATCTCTTAAAACAAAAGCGTTGCGTTTCCCATTTCCTCAGAGGGTAAAGGGACAACTTTGAAAACTCGTGACCTTTACATTCTACCATCAAAATTTCCAATTTCTAGCATAAATAAATCTCTTCCAATATTGCTTAAAAGGTTTGCAATTGTCAAACTTTTCCACAGCTAGAGGGCGCAATTCTAGCTGCTGGGAGATTCGAAACGTGTGAATCGTAATATTTCATCGATCACAACTTAATATTTCATTCAAAATCACAAACAAATTTATTTATCTGTAAAAACAAATAAGTTCGATGCTAATTGACGGACAAGAGAACAAAGCGAAAACATTATCTCGTTTGTATTTTTTTTTTGAAAACGAGAAAATATTTCACAAAAAATCTCCGAAAATAACACAAGGTTTCTGCTTTCCACTGCCATTTGCAAAAATTCAATATCTCTAAATTATCTTTTCATTTCATTTTCATTCTATTTCACGAGATTTGTAGTCATCCATCATTTTGCGCTGTGAGTTTCGCAGAAATGTCATCACTGTGAAAGGATTCAACTGATACAGAAATAACTTCTATCAATGCAAATAACATATCATAGTGCATCGAGTTGGTCTCTTCCTTCCAGAGAACAGAAAACGCGGAATTAACTTTCATTTGCCGATAGCGATGAATCAATACACCTCACTACATAAGCACTTCGATTACAGGTGCATAAATCCAAAACGTTCAGAAGGAAAAGATCACATTTCTCTGTGTTGTGATAAGCAGAATATCTCGATGGGAAATTACGCTTCGTTTTTTGTTGGTCCTTGCCGATGTCATATTCAAAATCTGGAGATAAATGAGTACCATTCTTAAGAAAATTTATCCTTAGAAAAATTGTACTTTGCAGCAAAGCATCAAAGCACGGAAACAAAAAAAGAAGTAATGGTTTTGTTGATGTGCATATGAAACTGGTTTTTGAATTTTGTAATCATAACTGTTGTGATTTGTAGAAGATTGATTAAACTCTACATCTTTTTAAGTGATTGTTCGTTGACTCAGTGGATGGTTCTCAAATAGATTTGTAAAAGCTAAAGATTCATTTTGATTAGATTGAAGACCTCGAAAAATCTCAGTAAAATGCTTCGATTTATTGATATATTTTTAAATGGATCAATTGTATTTCAACTTATTCGTTATCCCCAAACAACTTAACATTATAAAATCACCAGCTGCATTTGGAAGAACAAGTAGCAGAGAGATCGAAACTATTGTTTACAAATGTTTTTAATTAACATTAGCCTTTTGTTGCTGATATATTTGCTTGAAGAGTTGTTATCATTTTTTGTTATTTACGATGAAACCGGAAATGTTAATCATATTCTAATGAATAATCTAATTACTATCCTTACTTAATATTTTGATTAGCGATTCGTACAGAAATAAAACTATCGTTTTCAACTAAATCATCGAAAATATCGTTAAATTACTTATAAACAAGCGTTACCAATATGTATAAATTTTCAACATTTGAAAAACAAGCATTCAAAACTTTACATTGATTTAAAAATACCTCTTGACAGTATTAGAGATTATATACAAAACTAAGATGATACGTGTTAATGAAACTCTGTATTATCCCAGTTGCTCCGTTGGCATAGAGATTGGAATAAATAATCAGAGACGAAGAAATTCTGTTCATCCAACTTCAACCTATTCTATATACGTCAATGATATTAATGAATCAAAACAAGATAAATCTGATATCAGTTTCATGCTGAAAATATTATCATTAGCAAGATTTGGAATTTTTAACCTACATCATGGGAGGGAAAGTAGGTTCATAAAATTCTTCCTTTCTGATTGCCCTTGAAATTCATTTGCTTTCTATACATTATATAGCAACCCTGATAATTAGAGCAGCCACATTCCCCAAAAAAATTAAGTTTGTGATTTCAGGCAACCTAAATTGCAATAATTTGCATTGTTCTGTGGCATATTGTACGATTGCGACGCGAAAGCTTACGCACTTTATTCAAAAATCGAAATGAATTAAACAGTCTTGATTTTTCTAACAGAAAACATCAGCATTTGAAACCATGGATGACATCTTGCATATGTTTAACCATTTTAAGCCCTATTTTGTTGGCAACATTATACCAGTTATTAGTTTATAGAGTTGATTTTGTTGGAACATTATACCTAATAACCCCTTCAGAGTTGCAATCAGCTGAAGTCATAAGCTATCATTTTTACGGATTAAAACTTCAAATGGAATCCGTATTTGTTTATTTTACTATTTATTTCGCAAATCTCTATTTCGTGTCGAATGTTGTGGCAATGTTGTATGTCTTTTTATGCATCGATTTCAAATGGAAGCTGCAAAGTTGCCACGAGATTATCCTGAGGAATATCACATGTCGTACTGAAACAATTCTCTTTGCTGAACGACTAAAATCATACAGTAAGACCTGTTATGGTATTGGTCTGATGGAAGATTCTCTATCGTTTCCATCATTTTAAGTGATGGTAATCAACTTTATTATATTTTTGTGTTTGACTTTTCAGATTCTGGTATAACCTACGTTTTAAAAGTTTTGCTATTTGCAATTGTCATGAACAGTGTCGTATTATTCCTCGGGATTGCAATCGCTGCATCAGAAATTCACGAAAAATAGAGAGAAATTCGAAATATTCTGTCAAAGATTTCGGAGAATATGGTGATATCCCATGATCACGGAAACATTGCTTTCCTCTTGATGAAGGGATTATTGATAAGACAGAAGCTAATAATTTGTCAGGATGGAGAGTGTTCCTCTTCACCAGAAGCTTCATCCTTTCTGCCTGCGGAAGTCTGCTCACTTACAGTCTGTTAATACTTCAATTGAAGTCATAAAGGAAAATTTTCAAATTTATTTCCTTCTTTTGCAATCAAAAAAGTATTAATTTTTCGAACGTCATTCTACTGTAACAAAGCATATCATATCATGAGTTCCATGTCTACGGGACACATCCTGTGATTCTTTACTACTGAATTATTGATTTAACGCCATAAGCATGAGTGGCAAATATTTAATTCCATCTCTATGTGAGAACACAGTCGTCGACTTCCCGAATAGATAGCGCCACTGTGCGAATCAAATAAAAAACTTCGGAAAATTTATATGTCACACCAGCTGAAAAAATGTTAGCCGATGATGGTGTAGTGGTTAGCATAACTGGCATATTTCCAGGAGATGTGCGTTCGAATCACACTCACGGCAAAACCAATTTTTAAGCTTATTATTCATGAGTTCCAAGTCTACAGGGCACATCCTGTGATTTTTCACTACTATATTATTGTTATTTCCTTTGGAGTCATAGTCATTGTACTTGATCAACTTTTACTTTCCTGATAACGTGCACTCTGTTGCACGTCGTGACATAAGTCCGATATCTAAGAATTAAATAAAGTTATAAGAAATAAATTACAAGTTAATAAAGTTGTAATAAAAGTTATAAGGTGGAGGATTTACCATTCTTGAATGTTGTATACCAAATGTAACGAAATTAAATTATTGATGTAAGCATTAATAATAACTTTTAATCTTCTTTGCCTATGGAAATGAAACTGAAAATAATAATTTATTATATGGAGGACATTCAAAAAGTTTTAGACACATATCTGTAGATTGCACTCGTTCCTCCGAAGTTAACGAACTACAATTTGTTTGAAAGCTTGTCTGCACTTGTCATTACATATTAAAAACAAAGGCCTTATCACCATTTCCCTCTTCGCTGGCTGCGCCTAAAGTTCGGTCTGCGAAATCTGTGCGTTGTTGCTATGGAGCCTATTAAAGTCTGTGAACGATTTTACATTTTCACAAGGATGCAGCTTGGGGACAACGAGAGAAAAAAAGCTCAAGCCGATTTATCACAAGTATATGGGAATCATACCTGTTCATATGGCACTGTTACGGGTTGGATGTGCAAATTCGGAGAACGGAAGAGCTTCGAAGACCTCCCTCATGCAGGAAGAGCGAAGGAGGACGTGAACAAGAGAACCGTCGCTGCTTTTCGTGAAATCATTAAGGAAAACCTTTTTTCTCTTTGAAGCATTTTATGATAAGACATGACACAAAGGCTATTAATCATATAAGAAAATCATTTTATGATAAGACATGACACAAAGGCTATTAATCATATCACCGTTCAGAAATAAGTTTCACACATCACCGTTCAGAAATAAGTTTCGATATCAGTTCGATATCAGTATATTGATTGGCAGTGTGGAAACAATTATTCATCTACATTTAAAGTTCCGAATGATCTGGGCCAAGTGAGTACCCCACAGACTGATAGAGTAGCACAAAAGGACTAGAGTTGACTCGTGCAAGGAGATGTTGACAATGTTTGATGCTAGTGGCCCAAAGGGATAACAGACATTGTCACAGGTGATGAGAGGTGATTTTTTAACTATACAACTCCCAAATGGATCAACAACTATGTTTGGGTTGTAAAAGATGAACCGTGTCCCCAAATCTTTCTACAAGACTTTCGCTCAAGGAAGAGGATGTTCACAATTGTTTTCAATTTCCATGGATTGATAGCCGTGGACATCTTACTTTAAAAGATTATTATAAATGGCATTACTGTACCAATATTTTTTTTTTACAAAAATAGTTAAGGAGATGAAGGAACAGCGTCCTTCTTCTCCTTAACTATTTTTGACATACATATTTTTGACAACATGACAGTGCCAGTGTTCACAAAACCTGGCAAGTTATGGACTATCTGGAGCAGGAAAAAAAAATCAAACTGCTACCCCACCCTGCATATTCACCCGCTCTTGCACCATGCGATTTTTGATTGTTTCCAAAAATTAAAATGGAACTTACTGGCAAGCCTTTTTCAAGGGAGCAAGACCTTACAAAATGCATTCTTTGATAGTTGCAGAGTTTCGCAGTAGGAGTACCACCAAGCTTTCCAGATTTAGCGTAGACGTCTGTCACTTTTAAATAGATGCTAGAAGGGAATACTTTGAAGGACGTTAAAAAATTTTGTTCTGGTAAGTTCAATGGTTTTTGCTTTACAGATGCATTTCAAGAACTTTTGAATGTTCCTCGTATATAATTACCAAAAATTCCTAACGGTTTCCAAATAATTACTCATAAAGATGAAACTTTTTGCACATAATTGAAAACTTTAATATTAATAAGTGAGAAATCCAAGACCAGGGCAACACTTACGTCACCACAATAACTCAGTAACCACAAAAACTCATTTGCATATATACCTCATAGCTTCCGTCATTGGAATCTTCCGCCATTAGATTCTTTAAGTAAATATTGAATCACTCAGTGTTCTCAGATCTTTGTCAGGTTATGTTCCTAAAAATGTTGCTATATATCGAGGCCGATTTTTCCATAGGAACAGTGATAGGATTCTACTTTACACTCCCCACCGAGGAAGCGATTTGCAACTTTTTATAGATAAGATGCAAATAACGAGTTTGTTGAATTGGCAATCACATTTATACTACAATAATAAGGATACAATTGGGGTTTTGAAAGTTCTTGATTTAAATAGAAGTGAGGGATACTTGTATTGAAACTTTTACTCTTGGATTCTTCACATGACGCAGATTTTGATCCTGAATCGACGAAGTTAAAAGTGTTTCCATTCCAGACACAAATTCCGAACCTATAACGGTTGCCCATGCAGTGAGACTGAAGTTTTAAATTCAACGCTTATTCTAATCTTTTATTTTTTAACAATTTTTCTCACAGTTGCACGAACAAGGATTTAATTATTCCAATTTCAAAAGTTCTTCAATTCTCTCTCACTAAGTTCAGTAACATTTTTGCCTTCCCTTCTTATATGATTAATAGCCTTTGTGTCATGCATGTCTTATTATAAACCATCATTGGAACATTCATTTTACTTCTTATAAGCAATTTTCAAGTATTAAACCGAAAATAAGAACCGCCCAAAAACCTCGAAGAAAATGACTAAAAGCAACATTGAGAATAAAAGGGAAGCCCATTCTCAGGGAAAGGTTTTAATGGATGCATAGGTACTGAGTTATTATGGTGACGTAAGTGTTGCCCTGGTGACTGTTTCAATTATGCATTAGGTTCTGTTTTGGAAGTGCGCTGCAGTGGTCTCAGACGAGCTCAAGTGAACCCATTGTTAAATTTTTCTGGTTTTCTAAGCTTATTGTTATCAAAATTAATTTTCACTTAACTAAAAATTACACGGTTTTAATTAAAATGTTAAACTAATAACAGTATTTATTATTAATATTAATAAAAAAATAATAATAAATACCCTCTCAAGCAGCTGCTTGCCACAGAGGTCTGACAGGAGCCTGTCAGTTTATATGCCACAGTAGAAGATCTGAGAGGATGGCAGGACCTCAGCAGAAAACAACACGAACATCGATGCCTTACCCGGGGCTCGAACCCAGGTCCCGTAGATCAGTAGCCAAGCGCGCTAACCACTCGGCCACGGGACGGCTACACTATTATTAATATTTATGTGTATAATATAAAGTATATTATTATTTTTGTTATAATTAAAAATACAGTGATTAAAGTGTAAATCGCAACACCACAAAGGAAGTGATGTATATGCCCGAAACTGACAGGACAGAAGCTATGAGGGTATATATGCAAATGATCAAAAAACGGAACGTGAGAATGCAAGACATGGGTGTTTACTGCAGATCCATCAGTATATAGTACGCCGACTTCTGGCGGTTATACAAGCCTGTAGACGTCTCGGCATTCCATCAATCAGATGGTTAATAGTATCCTTGGGGAAATGGCGGCCATGGGAGAATGCCCACACTTTGGAGACAATCCATCATTGCAGGTATCATCATCCAGGCATGGTAGTAAGGAAGTGTCGTGCCACAGGATTAACGATGTCATCGATGTAACCTCTCGCCGCTAGAATGTTAGAAACATGGAGCAAAGGTGTACGGCTGCCCTAAGTGATGCCACACCACACCATTGTAATACACTGGTCAACAATTTTTCATAAAAGTCTTGTCTCTGAGATAAAAGTAGCCATTTCTTAAAGATTTCAAGGTACTGAATATGAATATGACAAAGAAAATGCAAAATTGGCTATGATTTCTGAGAAATCCGCAAGAGTTTCTTATATAATACAGTAATACGTACGAGGGGTGATCATTTAATTCGTCGACTGACGCCATAAGTACTCGTACGTAGCGCTTTTTCCAAAGTAACACTAGTAAAAGTTTTAAAGAAGGAAAAAGTAACAAGAAACTGGTTAAGGACATGTTGTCTCTTTATCAGAAACTCGACTGCAATATGTTCTTAAAGATCCACTTTCTCCATTCCCACTTATATTTCTTCCCCGACAACTGCGGCATGGTTAGTGATAAGCACGATGAACGTTTTCACCAGGACATTGCAACGATGGACAAACGATATAGTGTTACTTTTTCTAAAGTAGTGTTACTAAGTAGTTTTTCTAAAGTAGTGTTTTCTAAAGTAGTTTACATCTAGTGTTACTTTTTCCAAAGTAACACTAGATGGCGCTGTGCGTGACCATTGCGAAGTTGGCTCCACGTGCCAAGGTCATATGGCATCGACTGCTCTTGCGTTAAGACTGTGATTCGAGTTGTATGTCATAGACGTTCGTTCAGAATGTCGGAAATTCAGACGGAACAGCGGTATATCATTCGTTATTGTGTTAGTGAGTCCTAAGTGCTGCTGCGACTGTTGAAGAGATGAATGAAGCCTATGGTAATGACGGTTTTCGTACGTCTGCCATTTTTAAGTGGCATAAGCGATTCAATGAAGGACGCGAATCTGTTGCCGATGACCCAAGACCTGGCCAGCCTTCTTCCTCAATAACTCCTGAGCAAATCGAAAGAGCCCTGGCAATCCACAATGAAGACAGACGAATAACACTTCGTGAAGTAGCTGTGAAAATAAAATCAAATCCTCCATATTCCCCGGACATAGCACCGTGCGATTTTTTCCTGTTTCCGCGACTGAAGAAAACTTTGAAAGGGAAACATTTCGCATTCGACGACGAAGCTTGCAGAGCCACAATGACAACACTTCGCAAGCTTTCAAAAAATGGCTACAAAGACGCTTTTAATGTATGGGTACAACGATGGCTAAAATGTGTGAAGTTCAAGGGAGAGTATTTTGAGAAAGACAAATGCCAGGCAGATTAAGAGGATGATATTTAATGTAACTTTTTGCTTCTGTCCACGAATTAAATGCTCACGCTATGTACATATGACATGTATCGGTAAAACTCCTCTTCTATTTCCGACGTCGCTTTGCCCGTCGCTTGTACAGCTGCTCAGGATCACCTCTAGCGAACTTCCAACAGTAGTCAGCCAACATTGAAGTGGGCCAATTTCCCCTGTATCGTTTCTCCATCGTTGCAACGTCCTGATGAAAACGTTCTCATCACTAACCATGCCGCAGTTGTTGGGGAAGAAATATAAGTGGGAATGGAGAAAGTGGATCTTTAAGGACATATTGCAGTCGAGTTTCTGATAAAGAGACAACATGTCCTTAACCAGTTTCTTGCAGTTGTCTGCCCTGACATTCCAGAGGAATTTAGTTGACATCAGACGAAATGCATCCCAAGCTTTTTTCTTATCACCCTGAGAAGCAGGTTGTTGAACACTGGTCTCTGAATAGCTCACAGATCTGAGGACTCACAAAAATTCATTCTTAATTTTCGCTTCACTGAGTCAAGGGAATTTGTCAGCCAAGTACTTTGGCCAATACTTGGTTACTGATAAAGTCCGGTCCATGGCTTTTACGAAATTTTTTTGAGTTTGATGTGTAGGGACGATAGCAGAATTGTGTGCATTTCTGCCAGTGCTGAGTGTTCCACATTCTTCTCTACGACCTTCAAAGATTTCCTCTGAGGCCAGTTTCTCTTCATGTAGTGCAAAGTCTTTGCTTGGCTGTCTCATTCACATAAGAAACAGCAGCATTTCGTATATCCCAGCTGCAGACACATCAACAGAGCCACTATCTTCAAGTCATAACAGAGATGTCAGCCATACTTGCTGTATTGAAGACAGTTCAACAGTTGTTTTAGGTTGTCATAGGTTTCTTTCATGTAGACAGCATGTCCGACCGGAATGGATGGAAGTCGATTTCCATTATGCAGCAACACTGCCTTGAGACTCAATTTCGAGGAGTCTATGAATAGTCGCCATTCTTTAGGGTCATGTTTGATTCTGAGGGCATTCATCAGGACATCTATATCGGAGCACAACACAAGGTCATCTTACTTTCTGAAGTAAGGCTCAAACTGCTCATGACGAGTTCGAAACGAAGTCACTCGGATATTTTCCTTGAGATTTCATTGCTTTAGTCTTGATCCAAGAAACAAATGGAACCATGCAGAAGTAGCAATCATTTGCGTGATTTCTTGGCTCTCTCCAAACCATAGGAACAGAAAATGGCATTGCCACTTTTTCGCCTTTCAGCCACTTCAGAAGATTTCTTGCACACGTACTGCAGAATATGTGTGTGGCCCAGGCCATATCCTTGTCCCCAATCTTGCATCCAAAA
Source organism: Ryuthela nishihirai (assembly GCA_038380435.1). Taxonomy (NCBI): domain Eukaryota; kingdom Metazoa; phylum Arthropoda; class Arachnida; order Araneae; family Heptathelidae; genus Ryuthela; species Ryuthela nishihirai. The sequence goes on from JAWZYU010000015.1 coordinate 26,248,326, forward strand.
TAAAACTCATCCGATGCTTTCACTATTGGAGTGATGGCCCTTTTCTGGCTTGCAAACGTCACTTACGAGGCATCACTACTGCTGGATTAAAACTGCAAGGATCACTTGTGTTGTACTTATGATTCAGGGGTAAATGGGAGTCACTCCAAAGACTTGCTCACCCTATGAGACGTCGCTTACAACTAACGATTGCATCATTTTTTGTTCGCGTTTGTAAAGCCACGATGTAATGACAACACATTGCATCAGACAATGATGCAATACCTCCGTGGGTTATGTGTATGGTTGATTAATGTAATATAACGCAAATATGTTGCAATATGGAGTTTAAAGTACAGCATTGTGAAATGTTTACTATGTATTTAATGTGGACTGAGTCATTTATACATGACTATCTCTGTCTCTCCTAAAGAAGAGCCAATCAACAAATTTTATTGTCATTTTCGCGTTCAGCACCTCGAAATTAGTCAAGATTGGCAATTTTCATTTCAAAGCCTTTTTGTGTGTTGCCCAGTGTTATGGTGGGCAGCAGTGTGTGGCTAATGGAATAGGCTTCCTCACGTTTTTGACGACGCCACTGTCATGCAGACAAACGGCTATCTGGCATACTGAAGCAGAGTCAGGACTAGTCTGTGAATAAGACACTCTTCTATTCTGTAGTCCAATGTTGCCTCGCTGGATACCAGTGGAGATGGCATAACCGGTGATGTCATTGCAATGGTAGATGCCAAATTGGACGTGTCACTCTCATTCCTGCAAACGTTTTCTAATGGTTTGCGTTGAGACCACAGTACCCATAGCAGTCCATAAATCACTCTGCAGCACAGTCGCTGTGGTGAAAGGGTCACAAATGGCCCTCATATGGAGCATGCGATCTTCACATTCTGTGATGCAAACTACTGTCCCATACTTGTCCTTCATGTCATTTGGTACTCCATGATGTTGTGTGAGGTGCACCATTGCACTGTGTTCATATTGTGTTGCTGCATGCGGCGATCATTCGAAAGCTCAATTCGAGCTCTCGCATATCGACGATTCGCTGTCTCTCAGAAGACGTCAATTACACTTAAGGGTCCCGCCAGCATCTCCAAGGCATGTTCCGAACATTTTTCAAACATGCACTCCAACTTCACTGTCGGTCATGCTATAATGCGAGCTCATATTTATCCATGGCTGGCTGGGTGTCACGTATCCATTCGCTACAGAACTTTGATCATTTGCATATCTCCAATGGATGATTGCTTCCTGCGATTTACATATCTCTACTTCCATTCCTACTTGGTATTGCGATTTCCACTTTGAGCAGTATAGCATTTATACCGTAATAATTATTTATGTAGCCGTCCCGTGGCAGAGTGGTTAGTGCGCTTCACTACTGATCCGAGGGACCTGGGTTCGATCCTCGGATAAGGCATGGTTTTGTGTCGCTTATCTGCTGAGGTCCTGCCATCCTCACAGACCTATACTATGGCATATAAACTGACAGGCTCCTGTCAGACCTCTGTGGCAAGCAGCTGCTTGAGGGAGTATTTATTTTTTATTATTAATTATTCATGTATGAATTAATAATACTATTAAATAATTAATTCTTATTTAATTAATAAGTAAATTTAATAATAATAAAGTAAAAAATACTTAATAAGTAAAAATCGATAAATAATGGACATTTATTCAATCCGTTTAAAACCTGTTAGAGGAGCTAATTTTTACTCCCCTCCCTCAACTTTTCTTACATATACTCAGTCCCGGATCAAGAAATCAAATGAAAAGTTTTAGGAAATGACAGGATCGCCGTTGTACAATAGAAAATTATCCTTCTGTTTTTGGTAGTCTTTAAAAAAGTTTCTTTGTTATGCATATATTTAATATTTTTCCCTTTACTTAATTTATTTACAGTCTATATTGGTATCTTAACTGAATCATCTATTCCGTTAAAAAACTTTAAATGGTTAAAAACCTTTGTTGTGTATTGCACATTATTGAGCTATCAGAAGTCTCCTTTACTTTTTTGTTCCTTTGCAATCCATTGCTTCGTTTCCGGGTTGATCCGGCTCACTCTCCCCACCTCCATTCCAGTTACCAGCACCTCAACCAGCCTTCCTCCTCTCCCAAGATCCGGGCTTGCATATACCAAATCCACTACTAAAGCTATTAGCGGGTTCGTTGTTACCTGATTGGCTTTGCAACCTTCTAAGCATGGAAATGGGAAGGCAACTGCTGCTCACATCATGGGCATTCGCAGAGGGATTGCCCCTCACCTACCTTGAAAATGTGCTTTTTTTAGGTTATGAGAAAAGTGGATTTACCTTTATCTAAAAGAAGGAGAGAAAAGCTGCAATGACACTCAAAAATGTTTGATCATCCCTTGGAAAAATTTCTGCAGAAATCACTCACTCCCGTCCATAGACTTCCCTCTTCAAATATAAACTGGGATCTGTTTTGTGACTAGAACCATGGATGTAGGAAGAGGGGGAGGCGCCATTACTATATCTTAACATAGGTCGCTAATGTAGACGCGCAGAACGGCGGTAGCCATGTTCTTGCTACTCAGAAAGCCGCACGTCACTTTTAATGTATCCAAATGCTTTATACCAGTGGTTCCCAAACTTACTATGCCCATGGTCCCCTTCTTATAGCAAAAACCTGACGATGTGAAATAATCCAAGTGAAATAACTCTACATAACTGTATAATAGAAAAATTTCAAATTTAACTTTGATGTCTTGAATGGTAAATGGTGACATAAAAATAAAATATAAATGAAACATTTTGATATTTAAAGAAGTATTTATTGAAATTATAACTTTTGTTTTAAAAGACAAAAACACATTATTTTTTTTTCAATGAGATGGGTGAACCTGATGGGATGATATGAGATTATCTATGTTCGGCTCTATGTTTGTGAGTAACATTCGTAAGTCTCCACGAGCACTAATTTCCAGTCGGTTTCTTTTTTTCGTGATGAGGCTCATAACTGCACTAAATCCACGTTCTACTAAATAGGAAGACGGGAAAGCAATCAACAGTTTCTGTACAGTGACCCATAATGCACGATATAAAATAGGTATCTGTTTTTGTAGCCGTCCCGTGGCCGAGTGGTTAGCGCGCTTGGCTACTAATCTACGGGAACTGGGTTCGAGCCCCGGGTAAGGCATGGCTGTTTGTGTCGTTTTTCTGCTGAGGTCCTGCCATCCTCTCAGACCTTCTACTCTGGCATATAAACTGACAGGCTCCTGTCAGACCTCTGTGGCAAGCAGCTGCTTGAGGGGGTATTTATTATTTTATTTATCTGTTTTTGTAACCAGAATTTGTGGTATCCTTGTTCAAACATTGGTTTCAGCTCCTCATTTGCGGATAATTCAATAAATTGCTCCTGTATTACTATGGATTCATCTGAATTTGTGGGTCTATTTGCAAAAGGGTCCAACACCCAATCGGGGATAACCAAGTGAAGAATGTCTTCAAATCTTTGGCTGAGGTCAGAATGAAAAGCCGTTAAGTGTTGACAATAAGCAAGCAAATCTTCATCTCGTTTTTGCAATTTTGAAAGATTTGGAAACTGAGAGCATTCTCCTCTCCCCAAGTTTTGTTTGCATAGAAAAAGTTTTGCGATAAATGCAGATATTATACTTTTAGTGTTGATTAAATTTAATTGATCACCTTGTAGCTTTAAATTGGTTTCGTTAAATTTGGCAAATAAGTCAGTCATATAAGCTATGTCATTTTTTGAATTAATTAAATTGAGCTGCAAATCATTGTCTTTACTTACCAGGAATTCCAACACTGAATCAAAGAGTGCATAAAATCGATCCAAACATGCACTTTTAGATAACCAACGAACTTCCGTGTTAAGTAGTAAACGATTATAATCTTCATCATTTTCCAAACAAAGTTGAGCAAATAATCTCTCATTTAAGGCATTCTTTTTGATTTTACTAACTGCTCTAATGACATAATCTAGTGAGCCATGCAAGCGTTCACTAAGATTTTTGGCGACTAAATATTGTCGATGAATGACACAATGTACAGATAATACATTCGGTATAGCTTGTTTTAAGTATGCCAGAAAGCCTCGGTGTCGTCCTACCATTGCCGGAGCACCGTCAGTAGCAACGAAGAGGATATTACTCAAGAGTATAGCTTTTACATCGAAAAATCTTTTTAATTCATTAAATATTGTTTCACCTTTCGTATCAGTTTCCAAACATTTGGTAAATAACTATTCTTAGGAAATTTTTTCTTCTTTTATAAATCTCACATAAGCTAACTCACATAAGCTTCGTTTCCTGGCAAAGTTGACTCGTCAAGCTGTATAGAGAATTCAGATGTTTTTAAGAACTGACATAAAGAATTTTCTACGCACTGAGCCATTTCGTCAATCCTTCTTTGTACTGTATTATTACACAGTGGAATTCTTATAAAATCGAAAGCTGGTTTATGCAGCACGGTGCGTATTACCTCACTTACAGCTGGTAGAATAAGTTCTTCACCAATGGTGTGCGGCTTTCCGCACTTTGCAATCAGTAAAGAAATGTTGTAAGAAGCACGCAGTCCATCGTCATCTCGCTCAGATGTTGTCGCTAAGAGTTGTCGCAATGACGGTGTTTTCAAATATTGTTCTTTGACTGTTTTAAAAAAAAGTTAAATTTTTATCTTTTTTGTCGCTATGGACTTTTGTCAAATGTTCCGTAAGCTTAGAAGGTTTCATTGAATCATTTGACAAAGTTTTATTGAATAGAAGGCACATAGGTAAAGTACTATTTCCGGGTAACGGAGTAAAGCCATATTTTAAATATTCAACACTATATTGTCTGCATTTTTTCTTCGGCTCACTCATACTGTTATCTGTAAAAAAAGGCCACAAATTTAAGATATAAGAAAATAAAACAAATTATTTCTTTGAAAAAAACACCATTATTTATTAATATTTTGTTTTATTTTGAAAATGGAATGCCACAAAGTAACGCTCGCATCAATTAATTATTTAAGATATAAGGATAAATTTTTAAGTAAGTGTCACATGTTGTATAGGTACGCATTTTTCACTAATTTAATTATTTATTTTTTTTGAAAAATAAATAATTCAATTATTATCAAATAAATTAATAAATAACAAAATATAATATTGATAAATATTATATAATAAAACTATTTTATAAATTAACTTTAACAAAAGTATAACTTTGCTTAAATAAATTTAATATACAAGAAGATATCAATTGTATTAAAAAATACTTACGTAACGTACTGTCGCTCAAAAAAGTATCCGAACACTACGGTTGATTACAGAATTCATAAAATATATCTGGCAACGATTTTTTTAGAAATTAGTGATCTGGTCAACCTTCGTGTCACGTGACACGAAGGTTGACCAGATCACTAATTTTTAAAGGTGAATTAGTGATGAAGTCAACCTTCGTGTCACGTGACACGAAGGTTGCCAGATCACTAATTTCTAAAAAAAATCGTTGCCAGATATTTTTTCTGAATTCTTTAATCGACCATAATATTCGGATACTTTTTTGAGCGACTGTACGCTATCTTCAAAAAAATACAAAAAATGATACTGCTTTTTGTTCAAAACTAGGAAAATTTGTTGCATGCACTTAACATCACGCACAAAACAGAACTGAATTGTTGATTAGATGCACGACTCTTTTATAGTGCCATATTTTAGACAAGTTATTGCATGTAGCGGCGAGATACCGTTCCTGTTTAAACCTGCATGGATATATAGACAGACGGCCGCGGTCGGCCCTACTCCCACCGTGCGATGCTTGTCATTACTTGTATTTTATGTACTTATCTATACTTATATTTTTACTCAGGACGTAAAAATCGCTACCAATTTATTTATTGCTATTTATTTTAACTTTCATAATAATGAAAATGGGTCACAATTATTTTACTTTATATTAAACCTTTCGCGAACCCCCGACGTTGTCCACGCACCCCCAAATTAATTTTAATTATCCACAGACCCCCTCAGTGGTCACAAGGACCTCTAGGGGTCCGTAGGAACCACTTTGGGAACCACTGCTTTATACGAATACTGCTCAATAAAATCGCAATTGTTTCATGTACAAAAAAGGAACTATTTCGACGAATATTGCTAAATCGATTTTTTTTTCTTGGAAGGTCAAGAGATATTTAATATATATGAAAAAATACTTTTTTCCGCTTTAATTTTTCGTTTGTTTACGTTTTTAAACACAGTTGCTTATTCACACTTAAAGTTAATAATAACAAATTAAATATCAAATGAAAGCTACGCCTCTTTTTCATAAAATAGGGACTGAATTCCTCTCCCCTGCATGATATTTCAAAGTTCTATCGTTGTTTAATCAAGTTTCTAATGTTCGGAGTAAGCTGAAGAAAAAATGTAAATATTAACAAAAACAATCTCTTTGGAATAAAAAGCAGGAATTTTGTTGTGAAATATCCAGACTTCAATATAGGCTTAATTACTGAATATTGTTTAAAATAGAAATCTAAATAGTTTTGATTATGATCTTTTATCTTCAGTCATATTCTTCCATTAAATTGCATGAATATCATTCAAAATGGAGATTTAAATAGATTTGATAATGATCTTTAATTTACCTTCTGTCGTATTTTCCCATTAAATGCATATTTTAATAGTTATAGCACTTCAAAGTTAGATTTTCATCGACATTGAACATAATTTATTATGAAATATTCTAGCGTCCATAACTCTTTAAATACTTAACGAATATTGTTTAAAATCGAGATTTAAATAGATTTAATTACGATTTTTAATTTATCTTTAGTCAAATTTTTCCATTAAATGCATATTTTAGAAATTACAGAGCTTCGAAATTAGATTCTCATTGACATAACAGGAAATTCTCTAACGTTTCGGTAAGGTACATCAAAAACATAGGAAGTGACGAATATCAGTATCATATTTTCCCCTGTTTGTGGATTTTTTTTCTCTTTCTATGAATTTATAAGAACACTTTATTTCATCAGTTTACATTAAAAACACAGAAAATTTCGCAACCCTTCCTACCGCCTTCCGCTAGGCCTAACTACACTACTGTCATAAATTATCTGAAATGACGAAAAGGTTTTCAATTTACAAAGCAAAACTTTAGCATTACTTCTCACCTATGAAATGTTATCCTTTTGATCTTTTTCGCAAGTTCATTACTGTAATCAAACGCGTTACTCAAATCCGGTTTTTCAATGCAATTGTCGTTCTTCAACACAGTGATAGCAAGTTTACAAGTAGCGACAATATGGCGACGTTCGGTTACAGTTTGTAAGCGATAGGGCGCCTCCCTATCTTCCTACCTCCATGACTAGAACAAGACGAGTTTTGAGCTGATATGGATAACGTTCCCATAATCCAAATTCTTCTACTATTTATATCTTTCTCCCTTCAAACTTTCCTACGGATAAATGCAGGATTTTGAAAAATTTTCTGCCATTGGTTCAATTTATACGCTTTCAAGGTTTTTACGGACCCCCAATGGTAATGGGGAAATAAAAAAATAATTTCTAACAAAAATTTAAGTTTTATTAAAATTAACCAATGCAATAGGAAGAATATACTTATTTTCCTGTTAACCTTAATAACAAAATATTCAAAATTTAGATAACGATAAAGAGAGTGCTTAAATCCTTGAAATGAAATGAAACGAGTATTAATTTATTGATGAAACAGTTGCATCTTTTCCGAAAAAAAAGTTATGATAGACTCCGTGTGCATTTCTACATACAGAAATGCACACGGAGTCTATCATAACTTTTTTTTCGCTAGGTTACGAAAAGGTTTTCGTAACCTAGCGGAGTAGAACCATGCGGAGTAGAAGGATTCTTGTTATAAAAAACGTTTTAGGTTGTGGAAATCAATAGTGTACCACAGTTAAACAATTCACGGCCATCAGTATGGGAACCAAAGTCTTCATGCATTATTTTATTGAGCATTTAACACTTCGATAACCTTGAATAAGAATAAACTTTTGTAATCAGAAGATAATATTTGAACCTTATGCGCTTTGCAAAGGTAATCTTAATTATGAACTTTTTAAATTAAAAATTCCCTTTTTTCTATTCCTGTTAATAGCAATGGCATTGCGAAAGTCTCTTAGGAAAGGTGCCATCTGCCAACGAACTTTCAAAGGAAGATTTTAGCTAAGAATTCATCAAGATGAAGGATCGGTTTCCTTATCTGTGAAAGAGTTCTCCACAATAACTTTCGCTTCAACAAACATGTTTTTTTTTTCATTGTCATTTACAAAACTCGAAATGTAAGAAACTGCCGTTCCAATTAATTCTTAGCCTATCCTGTATGAAATCTCTCATCATATATCATTTCTAACCTGTCAGTTTCGCTTTTTATTCAGAATTGCAGATGAATAACAACAGTTTAAGTCTCGCGATAATGTCATAGAAGAGAAAAGATTCGATTTACGTTGAAAATATTTCTATCAATACAAATAATATATCATGGTCCAATGAATTGTTCTCCTGTCAAAGGACGGGAAACGAGGAATAACGTTTTCTTTGCCGATAACGACGAATCAATACAATGGACTTCATAATGCACTTCGATTACAGGTGAAAAATGCGATACATAGAATTTCTCACTGGAAAAGTGTGGCTCATATTCTATTGGTACATGAAGATGTAGTATGCAAAAAGTTCGAAATAAATGTGCACCATTTCCGAGGAAGTCTGCAGTTATAAAAATTGTGCTCTGCTGTTCGCATGAAAACGAATAGAAGAGATGATTTTATTATTATGTGTGTAAATTAAATGTTGAAAATATTCCTGGAACGTAACTCTTGTGAATTATAACACTGAAGAGGTGGTTGAACCAGCGGATGGTGTCAAAACAGATTCATAAAAGTCGAAGATTCCTTCAGATTTGATTGCAGATCTGGAAAAATTTCAGCAAAGTGCTTGGACCTGTTGTTATATTTTTGAAATAGGTAAAGAGCATTTTAACTTGCTTGTCGTCAATTTATATTAGATTATCAGAATGCATTTGAAAGAACAAGTAACTGACAGATCAAAACTGTAGTAGAACTGTTGTGAATTAACTTTAACACTTCTATTGTTTACTTGAAGAAATGTTCCCATTTTGTCTCTTAGATACAGTGAATCCGGGAGTGTTAATTGTGCTTCATTTCAACATAACATAGTGAGATATGAAATTACTATCCTTATTTAACTTATTTTAATTAACAATTTGTAAAAATTCTACAATTCCATCACTTGTATTGAACTATATTATCAAAAATATCGTAAAATTCTTTAGAAACAAACGTTACAGATATATAAATTTATGACATTTAAAAAAGATTATTTAACACGTCACATTGATTTAAAAATACCTCTAAACTCTTTTACAGTTTATTGAACAGCATTATTTGTTTCTAGAAAAAGATATGAAACGAATAAACGAAACTTTTGGTCCTCAGATTTGCTCTGCGGACATCGAAAACGGAATTTGTAATCGCATAGCAGGTAATTCTATTCATTCAAAGCCACAATGTTCTGTATGCATCAGCGATATTAGTGAATCAAAACACGATAAATCTGATATCAGTTTCATGGTGAAAATCTTACAGTTAGCAGGATTTGGAATTTTTAAACGCTGTCATGGAAGGCAAAGTTGGATTCATAAAATTCTTACTTTCATGATTGCGCTGGGAATGCATTTGTTTCCCGTTTACTCTATATCAACCCTTATGTTTACAGCATCGACATCGCCAAAGAGTTTAAAGCTTGGGGTTTCAAGGAGAATTATCGAAATAATTTGTATTGTCCTGTGGCATAATTTGAGATTTCGACGCGATAGTTTGCTTGCTTTGTTTCAAAATTTGAATGAATTAAACATTGATGATTTCTCTAACAGGAAACGTCGATCTTTGAAACCATGGATGAAATTATGTATATGTTTAGTCATTTTAAGCCCCTTTCTGTTGGCAACATTATATGTATTAGCGCTTTCAGAGTTAAAATTAAAAAATATCATAAGCCATGACTTTTTCGGATTAAAAATTGAAACGAAATCCATATGCATTTACTTTCTGTTATTCTTTTTCCTTACGATTCTTTTCACAAACTTATGTTTCGTGCCGAATATTGTGGCACTGCTATACGTTTTTCTATGTATTGATTTGAAGAGGAAGCTGCAGAGCTGCCAAGAGATTTTACAGAGGAGTGCCACGTGGCGTACGGAAACAAATGTCTTTGTTGAATCTCTAAAATTGTACAGTAAAATCTGCTATTGTCTTGATCTGATGGAAGATTTACTGTCGTTTCCAATATTTTTAGTGATGGTGATCAACTTTATTAATATGTTTATATTTTTTGGTTTTGTATTTGGTTTCCCAGGTTTTGGTCTCACATCTACTACCAAAATTCTACTTCTTGGGATTTTCATCAACAGTACCGTATCATTCCTTGGGATTGCAATCGCTGCATCAGAGATTTACGAAAAACAGAAAGAAATTCGAAATACTCTGTCAACGATTTCGGAGAATATGGTAATATCTCATGATCACGGAAACATTGCTTTCCTCTTGATGAAAGTGATTGATAAGAAGGAAGTTAATAATTTGTCAGCATGGAAAGTGTTCGTCTTCACCAGAAGCTTCATCCTTTCTGCCTGCGGAAGTTTGCTCACTTACAGTCTGCTGATACTTCAATTGAAATCGTAAAGGAGAAACAGTAATTTTGGAAGACTTGAAACTCTGTAATTAAGGAGAACTTGCATTTTAATGCAGCAAATTCTAATATATATATGTGTGTTTAGTACGTTGTAGGCATGTCGTCTTAATAATTGCTATTTCTTCTACTACAGATATAGGCATTGCACTGAATGGATTTTATGGTTGTGATAAAGTGAATTGTTTTGGCAAGGTCAATGAAGTGCAATGACGATATTAATTCTGATCTAATGTTTAACAACATGCTTAACATTTAAATGCTATTTGGCTTAAATGTACTTTCTTGAATAGTGTACATGAATATCATGGTATTAAAACTTTTGCTGTACAGAGGACATATTTCTCTTTGGGTATTTTTGTCAATGAAAATTTAATTATGAAATTTTTTTTCGATAAATTTTGAATTTTATTTCTTTTGAAATAGTGTCAACCTGTTCATTATAAAAATTAAAACAACCGATAATTAAATTATATATATACACCAGATATTCCAAAACTTTGTGAAATCCGGACAAATGAAGCTGAGGCATCAGATTTTTGAGATAGGTGATTGCAAACTAGTTCAGAACATTACCCACAGCATTCTTATAATGCAATCCTGAATATATAGATGATGATCAGATTTTCTTGAAGATGTCATTTTCCTAGAAAGGATGTAATACGTAGAGACTGATTTTACCATGGAAACCAAAGGAGTATGGAAGGGACTATGGTTGGGGGGTGGGGGAAGAAATCAAATTTTGCCAACTGAGAAAATAAACACTTGTACATATATTTTATTATGCCCCCTTTCATAACAGCATAAATTATTAATGTAATAATACAAAAATTAGTTTATATCAGTTTATTATCATCAATAATTCAACTTTAATAATTAGTAATTTTTGTTTATTATTAAAACTAAGTTTAATACTTTGTTATAAATTTTATTATTGTTATTATATACTGATATCTTTCGATGTATGAAGGTCCAATTTCAGAATTTTTGCTGCTACGAAGCTTATAAAATTGTATAAAAAATTCGATATCAAAAGCGTAAAATTCGTTATAAATAAGTTTTTATTCAGAATTGCATAAGATAAATCAATATTCCCTTGCTAAAGCGTAGGAAAAGGTTTTAACTGTCTTGTTTATTTGCCATTCGTAATTTTATGTTTTAAAGCAAAATAATCCTTTAGAGTGATGTATATATTGGCTTTACACAACTTGCTGGTACGTCACTGCATGGACTGAAAAATGCTACAATATGTATTACATATTTCTTGAGTTTAATAGTTGGACATTGAGTTCGATTATGGATTGCTCATAAAATATCAGAGTTTAAAAAATATTTATTGCATCCTATGGTTATCCTAATGTTACTTTTAAGATAACATTAAGTAGATGGGAAAAATATAAAAAGATAAATAAATACCCCCTCAAGCAGCTGCTTACCATAGAGGTCTGACAGTAGCGTGTCAGTTTATCCACCATAGCAGAAGGTCTGTGAGGATGGCGGGAACACAGCAAAAAAAAAAAAATACAACATCCACGTTGTGTTTTTATGGCACTGTATATGTCTAGGTACCTGGTTCTCGAACCCAGTCCTTTTTATCAGTAGCTAAGCGCGCTAAACTGTTTTCGATATACAAAATTTCTTGTAGCGAAATATTTTTTTGGAAATCTTACTTGTACAAATTTGATTGATGTTGTATGATTTAAGTAATGCACAATTTTTTTAACTTAATGTTATATATTTTAAATAATATTATAATTAAAAGAAAGGGAAAACGATTAGTAATACCAGATTTTAAATGTGATATGATATCTACACCTACATCGAAGCAACTTGATGTAGTAGAAAATTTTTCAATTAACAAAACAAGTGTTTTCAATGCAATTATAACGAAGAAGGAACAGTGCTCGCACGGGAATTGTTCATAGCGGTAACATTGATGAAACTCCACAAGCCATGATCAAGTCTTTGAAGCACAGAGTTCTATATAAACACTGGAGGCAGAAACCGTGTGAATGTGCCACTGGCTACAATGAATCAGTAAGGAGCTAGTGTTATATGGCCGAATAGTTGGGCAAAACACCACAAGAGTTGCTAAAGTACATATATCGTATATATATATTATGAAGCGTTATAGGAATATGTTTTTTCGCAAATGAAACCCGAAGGTGTTAAGGTAATTATTATATAGGTACTTTTTAATACAGAAATATATTTAGCAAAGACTTTTTTTTTTAAGTAATGTTTTACTGCTTTCGCATGACGTTTGTCACTGAATTTGTCAGAGATGTTTTGATCAGCTTCCAAACTAAGGAATTGCTTCTACCAGGCTTTCTTCCATCAAATAAAGTTTATGAGGTGAGGAGTAACAATTCATAAAAAAATATTTCACATTTTCTACCACCTACCCCAACAAAAATTGGATAATTTATATTATTTTTATGTCTTTCATGCGCATCTACTTAGCGTAAATAATGTATCAAATGAAAGCTTATGTTGTGGGTAATGCCATATGATATAGGGGCGGGGGTGGCTCAGTCGGTAGCGCACCAGGCTCGTAATCTGTAGTTCCCAGGTTCGAGTCCCAGCTGGGTCGGTGTTGAGATTTATCTCCACAAAAATTCCCCGCCCTGCCCACAGTCAGTAGGGGACACCGATGGGCTTGGAAAGGCCGCCGTCCGTCGGATGGGGCGTTAAGCCGTGGCCCCGTGTGCGGGAGAGCCATACCCTGTGCACGTTAAAGAACACGCTGGATGGCTTTGACGGGAGGCAACCATCTGTCTCCCAACAGCTGTTCCAGTGGGTCATCTCCCCCAACCTTCTCTGAGCCTTCGGGGTCCATGTGACCTGGCCATTTAGCCCATGGTGTGCAAAAAAGTGCCGTTCAGAGGTAGAACAACCCAACCCATATGATATAAAACATCATTATTTTCTGTCTTCTGCCCCTTCTTTTGCCTTAGTCCACATAATAAATAAAATAATAATAAATAAATACCCCTCAAGCATCTGCTTGCCACAAAGGTCAGACAGGAGCCTGTAAGTTTATACGCCATAGTAGAAGGTCTGTGAAAATGGCGGGGACCTCATCAGAAAAACAACACAAACATCCATGCCTCACCCAGGGCTCGAACCCAGGTCCCTCTGATCAGTAGCTAAGTGTGCCAACCACTCTACCACGCGCATAGAGTTAAATCCACCAGTGTTTCCATCAGTGCTCAGATATCTTGAAAATTTATTGAAAAACCAGTGAATAACATATTGTACATTAAGGTTCAGAAAAAAAAATTGCATAAGTGGAAAGGGCTCATTTAGAAAAAACCTAACAGGAAAAACAAGGTAGTGAATATAAATAATATCAGTAAAATCATTACATGGTAGAACACCCTACCAATTTATTAGAGAATTTCATGTCAGTGGGAATTTTATTCAATATTTATTTCAAATGCCGTCCCGTGGCCGAGTGGTTAGCACGCTTGGCTACTGATCTAAGGGACCTGGGTTCGAGCCCCGGGTAAGGCATGGATGTGTGTGTCGTTTTTCTGCTGAGGTCCTGCCATCCTCTCAGACCTTCTACTCTGGCATATAAACTGACAGGCTCCTGTCAGACCTCTGTGGCAAGCAGCTGCTTGAGGGGGGTATTTATTTATTTATTGTTATGTCAATGAGATAATTCGGAATTTCTAAAGTACACTTTGCATCGAAAACGTTGCTGAAGGAAGATATTATTGGGATTTTTATTTTGTCTAAATATCAATTTCCAGCAGCATTCGTTCAAATTATAAAACCTTGCGGGAGCTGGAAATCTGTGATTAATTCTTTAGTGAAATTACTCTTGATAAATATTCCAGTTTCCATAACATTTTAAAAATTGAAAGAATTCTTTTTAAAGTGCACAATTAGATAGATTTGATTGAGATCATTACCTTAACTTCAGCGATATCTTTCCATCAAAGCGTATTTTACAAATTATAGGGCTTTCAAATTAGCTACCCTTGACATAACAAGGAAATTCCTTAATAAATTTGTGTGGCGAGGTATATGCAGAAGCTTAAAAAGATGTCAGTTTCATTAGGTAAAAATAAAATGTAAAGTACGTTTTTCTGTGTATAAATAAATGCTCATTGCTGTAATATTTCTGTATATGCTTAATAATTAATATCTAAAACGTAAGTAATATTGGTGAATGAATAGTATTTTTATGCGCATTTTGCGCGAAAGAGGTTTAACTTGAGTATTTAACAAAATAGAACTAATTCTTCAAGTTATAAATATACACAGACGCCAGTTTATTCAGTATACCTATCTCGCAGCGTGTTTGGCCCCCTCTGGCCTTCAGAACAGCCCAAATTCATCGGGGCACAGAACTAACAAGATGTTGGATACATTGTGCAGGAATGTTGTACCATGCAGAAATGATTGTGTCTCACAATTGCTGTAAATTGGATATTGGAACAGTCTCGCTGCAAACAGCTCTTACCACCTCATCTCAAAGATGCTTGATAATGTTTAGATCTTGCGACTGTGCAGACCAATGAAGTAAGGAAAATCGTTGGCATGTTCCAAGAACCATTCAGTGACGATACTTGCCTTGTGAGCAGCTGCATTATTATACTGAATGTGTCCATCTGACTGAGGATAAACTGTAGCCATGAAAGGATGAACTTGGTCGGCAACGATGTTCAAATACACCACGATGTTCAGATCTTCTTCGATGGGTATCAGGGGCGCTAATGTGTGCCAGTAAAACAATTTCCACACAATCACACCACCAACACACCAGCTTGTACCGTTGACACCAGACAAGATGGCTTCGAGATGGAGTGACTCAGTTGGTTAGCACGCCAGGCTTATAATCTGCAGTTCCCAAGTTCGAATCCCAGCTGGGTCAGCATTGAGAATACGGTTAGTAGGGACATCCATCCGTCGCATAGGACATTAAGCCGTGGATCCATGTGCGGGAGAGTCATACCCTGTGCACGTTAAAGAATATGCTGAATGGCCTTGACATGAGGCTACCATCTGTCTGCTGTTCATCAAACAACTGTTCCGATGTGTCCCCTCCCCCAAACTTCTCTGAGCCTTTCGGGTCCTGGTAACCTGGCCATTTAGACCATTGTGTGCAAAAAGAGTGCCGCTCAGAGGTAAAACAACTCAACTCAACAAGATGGCTCCATAGTCTCATGTTGTTTGCGCCATATTTTGATCCTTCCAACCACCATGATGTAAAAGGAACCTTGATTCGTCTGACCAGGCTACCTTTCCAGTCTTCAATGATTCAGTGCCGGTGCTCCTGTGCCCATTGCAGGTGTTCTTTTGTGTTCTTCTGTGACAACATCGGCACTCGACATGGTTGGCAGCTATTGCAGTCCATTCGCGAGAAGCTCCGATACTTCGTGCATTAGGAGATGACCTTCTTCATACCAATGTTGAATTTTGCTGTGTTGTCCCTGGTTGTGGCTCGTCTGTTCGCTTGCATTATTCCCACCAGTTTTCTTTGACCCCTCTGTTCCACAAGCTGCTTTCGCCCACAGGATCGCCAATCACTGGTATTTTTTTTTGCTTTTCGTACCATTCTCGATAAACCCTTGAAACGGTTGTACGTGAAAAGCCCAGGAAGACGGGCATTTGGGAGATGCTAGAACGACACGCCTAGCACCAACTATCATGCCACGTTCAAAGTTACTGAAGTCACTCGTTTTACCCATTCTGACGCTCATTCCAATTCTTACTGATGCTAGAAGAGCTGGTCAGCCTGATTTATACCTCACACCGCTGCCACGTGATTTGATATGAACCATTTATGCGAAGAGGGGTGATGTACAGTCGCTCAAAAAAGTATCCGAACACTATGGTTGATTACAGAATTCAGGAAAAATATCTGGGAACTTTTTTAGAAATTAGTGATCTGGCAACCTTCGTGTCACGAAGGTTGCCAAATCATTAATTTCTAAAAAAATCGTTGCCAGATATTTTTTCTGAATTCTGTAATCAACCATAGTGTTGGGATACTTTTTTAAGCGACTGTACCTAACAGAGTAGCATTTCATTGTGTATGCAATATTTTTTTTTTTATAAAAGTAGCGTTTCATTTTTTTAATAAAGTAGCATTTTATTGTGTATGCATTTCATTGTGTATGCAATAGAAATAGTAATTTCCAACCCCTTTTTTAAACTTTAGCAGAAGCAGGCTTTACAGAAATAATTAAACTGCATTATTTAACATATCTATTATTTCTGTCGATATTTTTGTTATGGAGGATTTTAAATATTATTCTAGTAGGTCTGTAAATAAAATAACAATGTTGTCAACTGAATACTGTAAAGTATGTAATAACACAATATAGTGTATTTACAAGAAAAAATACGAACTTGTTTTGGCCTCTTTTTTTTAAATTGAATTATACATAAACTTTCTCGATAAATCTCTCCTAATGTAACAGTGTAGTTTGAAATGGACGCTGCATATTTTAATGTTTTGTTGACATCCACAAATTTATTTTTGTCTTTCTCCACCCGTTAATGCGGCAAAATACAATTCTTTCTTTGTACCCACTGACATCAGCATACTTTAACAGCGTAATAGTGGTTAAATTATCTATTATTTCTGATAATATTTTCATTAAATATATTTCACCAAAATATATCATTAGGATATATTTTGCAATTATACAGGGTTTTGGATTAAAAATGTCACCAATAGGTATAATAGGTTACATACTTTTTTGGCTGTGAATGGAAGTAATTTTTTTTCAATTACTAATCAGATATAAATAAGAATAATAATGTAGGAATTAATGTTTAGAAACTTTTTCGTAGAATTTGCCATTTAAATAGGAAAAGACAGGAATAATTTTATTTGAAACTTTTATCCTTGGATCCATCACATGAAGCGGAATTTGAACTTGAATTGCAAAATGAAAAAGTCTTTCGATCTGACACATCGCGGGAACTGGCTATCTTTCCCAATTGTACCTGCATTTCAAATTTTCTCCGCTAACACCTTTTCTAACCTCAGTGAGAAAGGAGACACCTGTTGGGCTTCGAATGACCCTTTCCGTCGGATGGGACGAAAAGCATTGACCCCGTGTATAGAAGAGATACAGCTTTGTACATTGAAGAATACGCTTCATGGCCGTAATGAGATGCTTCTATCTGTCTCGTAACAGTTGTGCAGTGGATCCCTTCCACCATCCATCTCTAGCCCTCGATGTTCTAGTGACTTGGCCATTTAGGACATTGAGTGCACAAACGTACCGCTTATAAGTGAAATAACTCATCTCATCCATAAGTCCTTCAAGTCGCTTTTTAATAGTTGTCAATTGTAATGAGGCTATACTTTTAATTTCAGCATTTATTCTGATCTTTTCGTTAACAATTATTTTTCACATTTCTACGAACAACACTCCGATTGCCTCTCACTAAACTAACTCACACTTTTCCTTTCGCTTCTTATGAAAATGCTTTTATCCTGTGTTTCTTTGTAACACCATCACTAGGGAGCTCGTTTTACTTTTTTATCAGCCACTTTTGAGGATTAACTAGAAGGATAACACATAACCTCTGGAGGATGTGGGATTCTCGTTTTCAGAGACAATGAAAACTTCATATTTTAGAATTTTTCACTCTTTAACAGTTGTAAATTCGTACTAATTGGTGATTGCAAAATGTAAAAAATAATATCTCATTAACCCTATAAATAAAAAAAATAATAATAAATACCTCCTCAAGCAGCTGCTTGCCACAGAGGTCTGACAGGAGCCTGTCAGTTTATTATGCCATAGTAGAAGGTCTGAGAGGATGGCAGGCCCTCAGCAGAACAAGCGACACAAACAGCCATGCCTTACCCGGGGTTCGAACCCAGGTTCCTTAGATCAGTAGCCAAGCGTGCTAACCACTTGGCCATGGGACGGCTATTAACCCTATAAAACGTAAAAAAAAACAACATATCTCATGTTTCCCTTAAAATGAAAAAGTTAAATTTTCTTATCCTTTAGAGAGCCGGAAATTTTATTAAGCCTTCACCACTTGAGTAACATAAAATAAGGGGTACTCTTCAGTAACTAAAAGGTACCATTAAGAAAAAAAAAATCAACTGCTGAAACGAACCTCTTATGCATTTTAGAAATTTTCATAGATTGCTTGACGAATATTAGTAATTTACACAAATTACTTAACGAACGCCTTAGGCACTTTATATAGATTACTTGATGACCTTCTTATACACTTTAGTAATTTGTGTAGTTTACTTGACGAACTGCTTATATACTTCAGTAATCTATGTAGATTACTCGACGAAAGTTTTTTAGTTCTAATTTATATAGATTATTTGAGAAACTTTATATGCACTTTAGTAATTCATGTAGATTACTTGACGAACCATTTATGCACTTTAGTAATTCATATAGGTTACTTGACGAACCTCTTATGCACTTTAAAAATTCATATAGATTTCTTGACGAAAATCATACATTTTATTAAAGAAGATGCCACTCTGAACATAACGTCGATCAATTCTAGAGGAAAAATTGTCTTGAGCGGATGGGATACGAAATCACGACCTCCTGATAACATGTCAGGTGCTCTGACCTACGGGGCCGCAGATCAAGGTCTGCTCAAATTGATGCTATAAATTTTCTACCAACAGTACCCAATTCTTTGTCTCGTTAAGGTATTGTTCTAGTTGCTCTAAGCCTCAAGAAACAATAACAAGTATGTCATGAAGATGGCAAGTATATTCTGAGTATACAATTGATTAAATTGAAGAGATTTTTTTCGACTCTTAAGGAAGATAGCACTCTGAATTTAAAGTTGATCAATCGTGGGTTTATATCTTACCCGACTCATGACAATTTTTCCTTTAAAATTGATGGAAGTTAAATTCCGAGTGATATCTTCCTTAATAGTTAAACAAATACGTCGAAAAAAATCTCTTCAATTTAGTCATACATTTTAATTTATATGGATTACTTGACGAACCTCTTATGCACTTAGTAATTCATATAAATTACTTGACGAACCTCTTATACACTTTAGTAATTTTTATAGGTTTTGACGAATCTTTAATGCACTTTAGTAGAGATTACTTGACGAACTTCTTATGTACTTTAACAATTTACATAGATTACTTGACGAACCTCTTATGCATTTTAGTAATTCATATGCAGATTACTTGACGAATTTCTTACACTTTTTAATTATATAGATTATTTGACGAACCTCTCATGCATTTTAGCAATTTATATAGATTTCTTGCGAAAATGTTTTTGCACCCACAACTTTTTATAATAAAAATACATGGTTGTCTTTTCTTGTTAGTAGCAACCTCTTTCCAAGCTTTTCATGTTAATAACAATAGCATTCCAAACTTTTCATGTTAGTAACAACAGCATTCGCAACACAGCTTAGGAAGGGCATCCATCGTCTGCCAATGGACTGTCAAAGTAAGGTTTCTGTTTAGATTTCATCAAGAATGATCAATGGCTTTTCTGTGAAATAAATTGCCTCAACAGTTTTTCACAACAAAGTAAAATATTTCTGTTTTCCATTGACAGTTTAAAAAAAAACAACATATCTAAATTACCTTTTCATTTAATTCTCAGCCTGTCTTGCATGAGATCTGTCGTTATCCATCATTTCTACCCTATCATTTTCGCTTGTTAAACAGATTTGCAAATTAATGATAACAGTTTAAAGCTCTTAGCAATGTTATCGCATGAAAAGATTTCATAGACTGACAATAGAAATAATATATTTTAGACCAATTGATCTTCTCTTACCAGAGAGCTGAAAACACGGCATTACCTTTTCTTTCCCCTTAGCAACGAATAAATGCCATGCACTGGCTAAAGCACTTCGATTACAGGTGCATAAATTTCAAACGTTCAAAAGGAAAAGATCATATTTTGTTGTGCTGCGATAAGCAGATTTTTCAGTAGGAAATCAGATTCGTATTCTGTTGGTACTTTATATAAGAAAGAAGTTGAAGATAAATGTGCACCATTCCCAAGATATCTGACGCTATAAAAAAGTGTGTTTTGCTGCAACACCTCGTAGCATAAAGAGAAACTGAAGTAATGGTTTTAGTGATATGTGTGTAAATTAAGTATTCAAAATATTCCTGAATCATAACCTTCTTAAGAGATAGTTTGTTGATTCAGTGTGTGATATCAAGATAGATTTGTAAGCGATTCGTTCTGATTAGATTAAAGAACTGGAAAAATCTCAGCAAATTGCTTAAACATGCTGCTATATTTCTGAAATGGATAAACCGCATTTTAACTTATTTGTTATCACCATACAACTTAAAAGCATTAAATTATCTGGCTGCGTTGGAAAAACAAGCAACTGACAGATCAAAACTAGAGTTTTGTTTGCATTAATTTTTGTACTGTTATTTTTGACATATTTCCTTGACTTGATGTGAATTTTTGACATATTTGTTCCCAGTTTATATGTTATGTACAATGAAAACAAAAGTATTTTTAATTTTATTCATCTTAACATAATGAACAGTGTACTCTCCTTACTTACCTATTTTGATTAGCGACTCATAGAAAACTACAAGTCTCTCAGTGTTGCAAATTAAATAGTCGGAAATATCGCAAAATTAGATAAACAAATATTACCAGCATGAATAAATTAATGGTTTCAAAAGCACGATTTCAAAATATATATTGATTTAAAAATATCTTTAAACAGTGTTACGGTTTATTGAACAGCATTATTTATTATAGACAGAACTGAAGATGGTGTATATAAACAGAACTCCGGATCCTCAGAGTTGCTCCTTTAACATAGAAAGCGGAATCTGTAATCAAAGACCAGGAAATTCAATTCACCCAAAGCCACGACATTCTATGTACATCAGCGATATTAATGAAGCAAAGCGCAATAAATTTGACATCAGTTTCATGTTGAAAATATTACTTGTAGCGGGATTTGGAATTTATAAACGAGATCATGGGAGACAAAATTGGATTCATAAGATTCTTATCTTCTTGTTTCCTGTGGGAATACATTTGCATTTTATCCACTCTATATCAACCCTGATCTTTAACATGAGTGCGAAAAATTTTAAGATTCATATTTCGCGTAGAATTATCGAAATAATTTGCATTGTTCTATGGCATAGTGTGCGATTTAAACGTGATCGACTGTTCACTTTGTTCCAAAATCTGAATGAATTAAAAAATGTAGATTTTTTTAAGAGGAAACGTCAGTTTTTGAAACCATGGATAAAATACTGTACATGGTTTATCATTTTAAACCCGTTTCTGACGGCATCGTTATATCTAGCTGGCCATTCAGAGTTGGAATTAGACAACGTTATGAGTTATCATTTTCTCGGATTAAAATTTCAAATAAAATCCGTATATGCTTACCTTCTCGTTTTCTTTTATTTTACTATTCATTTCGCAAGCCTATTTTTCCTGCCGAATATTGTGGCAATGCTGTACGTTTTTATATGCATTGATCTGAAGAGAAAGCTGCAGGTTTGCCATGAGAGTTTGCAGAGGAATATCACTTGGCATACTGGTACAGTTCTGTTTGTTAAACGCCTGAAATTATACGGCAAAGTGGTTTCTGTTCTTGCTTTGACGGAAAATTCTCTGTCGTTTTCGATATTTTTAGTGATAACAGCGAACTTTTTATCTATGTTTATATTTTTCAGTTTTGCTTTTGGTTTTGTAGATCGTAGCTTCACATTCTTTTACAAAATTGTCCTACTTGAGTTTTTCACCAAGAATACCGTCTCATTCCTCGGGATTGTAATCTCTGCATCAGAGATTTACGAAAAACAGAGAGAAATTCGAAATACTCTGTCAAAGATTTCGGAGAATATGGTGATATCCCATGATCACGGAAACATTGCTTTCCTCTTGATGAAGGTGATTATTGATAAGAAAGAAGCTAATAATTTGTCAGGATGGAAAGTGTTCGTCTTCACCAGAAGCTTCATCCTTTCAGCCTGCGGAAGTTTGCTCACTTACAGTCTGTTAATACTTCAACTGAAGTCATAAATGAATTACATTAATCAGCAGAAAGTACGTTTCTTCAGCCTAATATTTTTAAATATTGCGAAAAATAATCGTTTTCAAACGCATTGTATTGTAGAAAAAATATACATGTTTTAGTACGTCGATGGGTTAATTTCTTATTGACTCTGCTGCTATATTTGTAGTTGTATGTTGATCGTAGTGTATTGTTGTGAGAGAGTGAAATCCGATCAAGTTCAATGGCGACATTAATATTAATACCGTGCTTAACATTTGCACATCATATCTGCACAAATCAAATTTTTTGGAATGCTCTGTATGAAATATCATGAGGTGAAAATTGTTGCTTTAAGGAGTAATAATGTCTTTTAATGTATTTCTTTGGCTGTGAAAATTAAATGGATATTAAAAATTTAACTCTATAAACAAAAAGTCCCCATTTAACCTTTTTTTGAAATTCTGACACGTCAAGGACTTTTAAGACATGATTGCGAATTATTCAAGAATCAATACCAAAATATTCTTATAATAAAAAAAAATAGTACAATCCTGACAATTCTGAACTTAGGAACGGAAGGGCCAGAGGTAAAACTTATCGGCCCCCTACCTCCGCTACTTTTCAAGTCGATTAGCAGATTAGCAGGCCTAAATCCTCTTTTATCTAATTATATATACCAATATGTACTAGCTGAACTGCACCCGGCGCTGCCCGGGTGTCACTTCTAATCTGTATATTCTTATTTTCACTGCACTAAAGGTAAATTTTGCAAGTACTATCACCCCCCCCCCCCCAAACACTTTAGAATTGATTTTCAACGCGAAGAAAATTTCCCGGTTTTTGCTTGGATCGTTGTTGACGTCAGTGAGCTCTCTCATAGCAGTGGTTTAGTTTCTACCTAAACTATCGAGATTTTTATTTCCGTTGCGACAGATTTTGCTACCCTATGGCTCCCGTGATACTTGACCGCATGGTCCAAATTTCCTGCACAGCCTCCCCCGTTGCCCTGGTGATTGATTTAAAAAACAGGTTCCCACTTGTCCACAAATTGTCACAGCTCGGGTCTCACTTCACACTCGGTCACACTCGAATCTTCATATTTTGTTGTTTACTGCATTAAAGGTTAGTTTTGTGATTCTTCCCCCTCCGGATATTTCAGCACAGTTTCAACACGAAGACTTTCCCTGCGGTGCAAAGGTCATTTGACGACTCAGCGCGCGCTCTCATAGCCAAGAGTTTCGTCGCAAATTATCGGGATTTAAATTTCGACAGATTTTTGGCATTCTGTAATTCCCAACATACTTTACCGAAAGGTCCTAAATTTCGTAGGCGGGTTCCCCCGACCTTACCCTATGTTTGGTTAGAAAATCAGATTCCTAGCTGGAATAGGACGCCTTAATAATGACTGTCGAATTGTGGAGAATCTGGCAAAAGCAGCAGATTAAAATGTTATTTTAACTCTTACGTTCACAGTTAGGGAGCAGTAAATGGCAAAAATATATTTGACAACGATTATCGTTTCCGTAAGCAATAGCACGGTAAGTATTTTCGCTATTAATAACCCCACCCCCGGCTTTGGACTTTCGACTTAAAATTTGCACTGCAACCCGGATCACGACCAGAAACATTCTCATCGTGACCAAAAAGAAATATGTGAGAAAGTCATCTAAGTTTATATGAATTAGGGCAAATAAAATACAAGATTACGTTAATGCTTAGTTAATGTTAGCGTTCCATCAGCCTAGGAAAATATCAATGGATGAGAATGGCAAAAATGAAAAATTTAGCTATGCACCAATCTAAACCATATGTGTTGTTCTACCTCTGAGCGGCAATTTTTTGCACAAAATGAGCTAAATGGCCAGTCCACAAAGATCCAAATGCTCAGAGAAAGTTGGGGAAGGGAACCCACTGGACGGCTGTTAGGAAATTGATCGCAGCCTCCCGTCAAGGCCATCCAGCATGTTCTTTAACGTGCACAGGTTATGGCTCTCCCGCACAAGGGACTATGGCGTAACGTTCCATCCAACGGATGGGTGCCTTTCCAACACTATCGATGCCTCCCTACTGACCGTGGGCAGGGCGGGGGGTTATGCGGAGATAAATCTCAACGCTGACCCAGCTGGGACTCGAACTGGGAACTGCAGATTACGATCCTGTCGCACTACCGACTGAACCACTCCCTCGCCACCTTCGGGTCTTTGTGACCAATTTAGCCCATTGTGTGTCTAGAATTGCCGCGCAGAGGTAAAACAACCCAAACCTAAAAATATTTAATTATAGTCAATTGCTTATTATAGTAATTAATAATGCTACATAATAAGAATTTAAAAGTATGTAACTGATTGGCTAAGTCGGTAGCACCTCAGTTTCGAATCTAATGTTCCAAGTTCGAACCCCATTGTACCTGAGTGGAGATTTTCCCTCAAACTCATGTCTATCCCTGGTAAGAAAGAATCCCCCTGTGAATTTGAAAAGAATCGGCTGACGTGATTTGTATGCAGGAGTAGCATCTGCACATTAAAGAACACTTCTGATGGTCTTGACGGGAGGTTTCCATTTATTTCGTAATACCTGCCCAGTAGATTCAGATACGAACCCCTGGGGTTATTGTCACCTGATCATTTTGTCTGTTCGTAATATTCAGCCGTCCAGTGGCCGAGTAGTTAGTAAGCTTGGCTACTGATCAAAGGGACCTGGGTTCGAGCTCCGGGTAAGGTATGGATGTTTGTGTTGTCTTTCTGCCGAGGTCCCGCCATCTTCACAGATCTACTCTGGCGCATAAACTGACGGGCTTCTGTCAGACCTCTGTGGGAATCAGCTGCTTGAGGGAGTATTTATTTTAAAATAAGGTAAACCATCCGTATTCACTGAATTATTATGTTGCCCTTGAAAATAATGAAGTAATTCTATCAATACTGGACGATTGTTACTGAATACCCTGTGTGCTGCTCGAACCAGTATGAACTATCCTTTTTTTTTAAACGTTTCTCTTAAGCTTTCCCGTTTTTGTTACCATATCTTTATAAAACATTTTGAATAATCCACTTTATTTAAATTCCTGTTCGTAAATGCTAGTTGCCTAAAAACTCTAAAGACTTGAAAATCGCTTCATGATAAACAAAAAGGCAGACCAAGGAAGTAATCAAAGTCACCTTCATATCTCGGGTAAACAAATGCAATGTGTTGTTTTTTAAAATTGTTACGACTACACTGAAGTGCCATTGAAATAGGGATAGCAACCAAGTAACGTGTTGGACCCCCTCTGGCCCTGAAAACGGCGGCCACACGACGAGGCAAGGACTCCACAAGCTTGCGTAAATGTTCCACAGGCATGGCGACCCAGGCATCTTCCAGAGCTGTCTACAATTCTCTCAAGGTCGTCGCTGATGGGACACGGGCCCTAACACTCTGCTCGGCGGTATCCCAAAGATTTTCGATGGGATTTAAATCTGGGCTTCTAGGTGGCCAATTCATTACTTCAAAGTCAGCGGAATGCTCCTGCAACCAAGCAGTAGCCAATCTGGACTTGTGGGATGAACAGTTGTCTTGCTGGTAGACGCCATCTCCATTGGGATGTAGATGGCCATAAATGGGTGTAAATGGTCAGCCATGAGTTCTACGTACCGAGATGCATTGAGAGTCATCGGTACACGTATCAAAGGTCTCTCAGACATCTACTGAAGACACCCCAGGCCATCACTGAGCCATCACCAGTTTATACTCTTCTGACCTGACATGCATGATCCATGGCTTCATGGGATTGGCGCCATACCCTCAGTCTCCCATCGGTGTGATAAAGTTTAAATTGGGATTCATCACTCCAGGCTATCCATTGCCAATTTTCGATGGTCCAGCTTCGATGTTCTTTAGCTCAGGCATAGCGTTGAGTCTGGTGTTGTGATGTTAGAAGTGGGACTCTCGTAGGTCGACGGCTTCCGAAGCCGAGATGATGAAATGAGTGTTGCACGGTCCATGCATTGACTTCCCGGCTGGAACCCACATTCAGATGGGAGGTGATTTCAGATAATGTCTGGCCCCTATCGATCCTTACGATGCGTGTCAGATGGCGAAGACCACGATCATTCAAGGCTGGCTGTCCTCCGCAGTTTGTCCGAGCGCTTGTTTCTTTGCCGGAATTTTTATATTCCCGGAACACTCTTGAAACTTTCGTACGAGAAAATCCAAGTTCGTTGATAATTTCGCAGATCGAGTGTCCCATCAGTCGGGCACCTACGATCTGCCCTCTGTCAAATGCATCTAAAACCCGCGCCTTTCCCATTACCCTTCTCACTATGAATGCTTGGGGAAGCCAAAGCTGACAGCTATGTATGACCAGAGTTTCAGCCACGCATGCGCGCAAATGCGGAACTTGCGGTACTGAATTTGGATAACGTCTCCTATCCCTAATTCATTGGCACTTCAGTGTATACTTATGTATTATATATAAAATACCCAGGTCCTTTCCCAAGTGTGCTTGCATTGAAATTTATCTATCATAACCCCCCCCCCACCCCCACCCTATTCTCGATAAGAATGGGGACGACAATGGGCTTGAAAATGCGACCATCCATCATACAGAACATTAAGCCATGGTTCTTTGTGCAGTAAAGCAGTGTCTTATGCACGATAAATAACACGTTGTAGGGCCTTTACGAGGAGGCTTCTGTCCCCTAGCTGATGTCCAATGAGCTCCCTTCCCCCAACCTTTATTTGAGCCTTGGGGTCCTTGTGACCTGGTCATTTAGCCAATTGTGCGCACAAAAGTGCCGCTCAGAGGTGAAACAACCCAAACAACAACAACCCAGGTCCGGATTTAGTGGAAGGGCGAAATTGGCCAGCACCCCTCTTCCCTTGTGTAATTTTAATAATCGAAACGGAGGTGGAAAAATAGCAAATACATATGTATATTTGACATATTTTACACTGGAAAATGTGAAAAAAAAAGAAGCCATTAGAATGGAAAGGAAAAATATACTGCACTAATTGGTAAGAATTCCTGAAAATAAAAATAAATAAAACTAATCAGAACGACGGGCTGGTTTGTTCAGGTTCAATTCTATCACTTTCTCTAATTTTTTTTAGACCGAAGATTAAGAATGCCTCAGATCAGTCAGAGACATGCCAGCCTGCTACAAGGAATAACAAAGATAATAGCCGTCAGTTTTTCCCTTATTATCTAAAAAAATCTTATCGAATTAAATATTTAGTTACTTTTATCTAGCTTTGAATAACTTTATTCGCCTTCTGTACTTAACACACCATGAAGTGTTTTCCTTGGCGCTCATGCCGTTTTCCTTGGTACAACGAAAATAAAAAAACCTTACGAAGCAGCCATTTTTTCTCTCTTGTTGTTTACACAAAGGACACGGAAGCTCCGTTTAGCCTGGCGATGTTTCCCCTTCCTTCACAACGCTCATGTCGCTATGAAGACTCAACATTGACTCCAAAGACCAATTGATAATAAGACATACATACACATGAAAAAAATCCTTTTTTTTGGCAATTCTAAATTAACATCAACTGGTGTATAATAAAAAATGTATCATCCAAAATAGCAGAAAATTAGAAAGAATCTGGAACTTAACACTGAAAAATAATATCCCGATATTCTCTAACTTCTCTCCCCCCCCCCCCCACAAGGTCTGTTGATTCTCGATAACTGAGTCGTCCACTCCAATCAGGCAGTTGCTATTTCTGCACTCCTTTAAGTAATGCTCACCCGCCGACAGTAACGAGCTTGCTAAGAGTGACCTCCAGCACGCGAGTCCCAAAAATAAACCTACCTTTCAGTTTCCAATGCAGCTGTGGGCCAAAGGTTGTCCATCCCTTCTCGGCATCTTCCGAGCTTGCTGCTGCATAAAATATGACTTCTTCGAATCTTCGACCACAGCCGTGATAACTACCTGCGTACCTAGCAATGTGCTGGTGATTAATATAAATTAAAGCACTATTTTTTTTAGCCTCGTTGGCTGCAAAAATGTTTTTTAATGGGGGTTTTTTCTCGCGTGGTGAAAGCCAGTGACCTTCACCTCTTTCGTGAAAATGTATGGGTAATGGGGAAAGGTTCAAGATGTGGGTCTTACTGAGCGATTTCAATACTCCCTCCCTGCCGTTTATAGATTTATGATGTTTCTCGGAGGTGTGAAGCTAATGAAGATATCTATTTCGGTCTGCACTTCGTTATAATAGAGATATTTGCTATTTCAAGATTTCATTCCAGTTCAAAACTAGAGTAATAACATATGGCCTGTGACAAATATAGGATGTTCATTTCTAAGCGAATGAAGTCTTTGATTTTCAAATTTTTGTCTCTTCTAACAGTGGTATTGCGAACTAACGATGATTAGGGAAACGCAAATAGCAATATTTTATTGGTACTTTATTGGTACCAATTAAAAAATAAATTGGGTTTTATGGTATATGGCTTGGCTACTGATCTAAGGGACCTGGGTTCGAGCCCTGGGTAAGACATGGATGTTCGTGTTGTTTTTCTGCTGAGGTCCTGCCATCCTCACAGATCTTCGACTATGGCATATAAACTGACAGGCTCCTGTCAGACCTTTGTGGCAAGCAGCTGCTTGAACGGTATTGGTATTCTTTATGAAAGGTTTTATGATATAGTAATATTTTATTGGTACACAAAAAAATAAATTCTCATATATCTCTCAAAATGAAAGAGTTGCATTTTCTCAGAGCCAGTGTCAATCCCTTGACCATCTCACTCTATCATTAAAATGGTAAACTTACAGCACAAATTGACATTTGCAATATTCATTTAACGTTTAAGACTTCATATAATAAATCTGACAAAATACAAGGTTTAGCTGCTGATAGCTTATCTGAATGTCACAGCTTCATTCCTGTATGCTAAATTTATAATAAGATTAAATTTAGGAGACAAATTCTAATTTATATACTCGCTTTCTAAAAAACACTGATAATGCTTTTGGAATACAGAGTTATTGATTTTGGTGTTTATTTATTAGTAGGAAAATTGACAATATCTGGAAGAACTGAATTGTTTGCATTACATATTTCCAATTGTTTATCACAATAACCGAGGACCAAAGGGATCACGTGAAGTTGTAATGAGTGTTTACTTGGGGCAAGTTAACTGCAAATAAGTACAGTCGCTCAAAAGAGTATCCGAACACTACGGTTGATTACAGAATTCAGAAAAAATATCTGGCAACGATTTTTTTTAGAAATAATGATCTGGCAACTTTCGTGTCACGTGACACGAATTGTTGCTTTTAAATATCTGGCAACGATTTTTTTTAGAAATAATGATCTGGCAACTTTAGTGTCACGTGACACGAATTGTTGCTTTTAATGATCTGGCAACTTTCGTGTCACGTGACACGAAAGTTGCCAGATCATTATTTCTAAAAAAAATCGTTGCCAGATATTTTTTCTGAATTCTGTAATCAACCGTAGTGTTCGGATACTTTTTTGAGCGACTGTACATTTACATACTTACAAGGAAGAATTAACAAAAATAAAATCATATTACTTCTTTAACATTCCAAATTCCTCTGTAGGGAAACAGTTGTACTTAGAAATCCTGCTGGCTGCTGATATACAAAATCTTATTGCAATTGACTCTGATATTGGAAATGAGCCCAATTTGTTTTCTTTTGTTTTTATGTATGATTTGTGTTAAAATTGAATTGCATGGTACAATTCTTTGCAGTAGTTCTTTTCAATGTGGTGGAAACTAATAAATCATATGGAATTGTAATGTGTGTTGAGTCAAAAAAGGCTTGCTTCAGCTCTTATAGACTCTCTTATTCTTAAGATTAGGTGGTATGAAACAAACCATTTCACAAGTGATTGATTTCCGAAAACTATTGATAGTGCTTTTCGTAGATAGTATTGTTGCTTTTGGCATAAGTTTGGTAGCAGAAAAATTTGCAAGGCCAGGAAAAGTTGTAATTTTTAAATTAGATACCTGCAATAGTTTCTTACATTGTAAGGGATCAGAGAGTTCATATGGAGTTGTAAATGTTGTTCCATTGGGGCCAGACCACTTTAAACAGGTACATTTCCACATTTATAGAGGAGAATTAACAATAAAATCATACTACTTCTTAAACTTTTCAAATTCCTCTGTAGGAGAAGAATTGATCATAACAATCCTATCAGAAGATGCTAATATGCAATTTTTAATTTCATTGGTAGTGTTCTTGGAGGAAAGTCCAAGTAATTTTCGCTTGTTTTTGAAATTACGTAAAACCTTTTATGTATGCTAGTTACTTGTAGTAGTGTTTGCAGTCAGGTGTTCTCCAGACTGCAAAAATTTTCAAGTGGAGCGTTATTTAATTCAATTATTTCACTCTAGAAATGTAGATAGATTACATGAAGTTCTAATGTGTGTTGAATTAAAAAAATCTCCATTCATTGAAGTATACATTGACATGTTGAAGACAGAAGAAATACATATAACTCCAGTGAGGGTTATAAATACTCTTAATACCTATACAAGGGAACCATTTAAGGTTAAGAGATTATTTCAAAATATTGCTGAGTATGACTTATATGAAATTTATAATTTAATTATATTGACTTAAGAGTATGAAACCTATTTTAAATACACTGATACTGCTTTTTGAAGATTTAAGCACATATTTTGTTTATATGTATTATGGAACGACAGTATGCTGCTTTTTGTGTAAATTGGATAAATGAAATAAAACTTAGAACTGAGATATTTAGTACTAAGATACTTTGAGCTTTCTTTTTAGAGCTAAGAGTAAAATTTTTTGAAAGAGGAACTGTTAATAGAAAAAGTAAATGCATATATGAAATTTGTGAAAACACAAAGAATCGTCTACTGATAGATATATTCTGGAAGGGATGTTTTTTTACTGTGGGAAGGGTGTATTTATTATATAGTATATGTTTAAGAATTTTCTTTTCTTCACTCAATATACTTAGAGTGTGTAGGGTAAATATTCAAAACGTTGAAATGATGATTATTGATATGAAAAGAAATTCTGAATATGAAATTTGTCAAAAAAGTTTTTGGAGATAGTTGTTTTTCATGATAGACAATTTTATATGGGACGAGTATCGTCATCTAGTGGAGTTGGTATGATTAACTTTTTTTTTAATAAACTTAATATTTTTCTGTTTTGGATAGTGGTAAAAAATAAATCTGTGATTAGGCAAATGTTTTATCAATTATCCTAAAGGCACTACAACTCAAGATTATTTTTATTGTTTCACAATGGTCATAAAAAGTACAGGAACTTCTATAGACGATGAGCTTTATGATATAAAATCAGTAACTCTACCTGATTTGTGTGATTATGAGAATCATAATTTAAATAAATTCCCAAATATATCTGTAATTCACTTTAATATCAGAAGTTTGAGACAAAACATTAATGAACTAATTCTGCTAATGAAGCAGATGGATTACAGATTTGATGTGATATTGTTGTCTGAAATATGGGTAAAAACTGTAGAAGTTGAATTATATAATATAGAAGGATAAATATGTTATTATCAGTGTAGAGAATCTAACCAGTCAGGAAGGGTATTAATATATATTAAATTAGGAACATATTCTTTTACTTAGTTAAGTTTTCTTATGTTAAGTGCAGAGGTAGTGCATCTCCACATAGATAACATAATTTGTCTACTGTTCTAATGTATAGGTCTCATGAACACACAAGAAAATATTTTTAATGAAGAATTGCAGCAGAAACTATATTCATTGAGAATAAATAATATTCTTTTTATTGGAGATATAAATATAGATGTTTTAAAAGAATCTAGAGAAGTAAACGACTATTTAAATATTATGAGTGAGAATGGTTACTGTTAGTGTGTTAGGTCACCTACTAGAGTAAGAAAATATAGTACAAGTTGCTTAGATCATGTTTTTATAAAATCTAATAGGGGTTTGGGAACTGAAGTTTACATTATTGAATCCTCATTTACTGATAATTATCCAATTATTATACAATTGAATCAAGTTAGTCTGAATCCAGTGGGGAAAAGACCAGGAATTACAACTATAGAAACTAAGGATTTTGTTAATTATTATAAATTTGAAGAACATGTGAAAACTTTAGATTTTAGTGATGTGTATAACAATTGCTCAGACTGTTGCATATGACATTTGGTACAAAATGGTTTTTTGTACAGAAAAATATTCATGTAAAATAAAGAAAAAAAAAAGAAAAAAAGAAAAATTGTGTTACAAGTGACATAATTACATTAATTAATAAAAAATAAAAATTATATCAAAAATATAAAGATATCCAGGGATTATATCCTTTGAAACAGAATATAAAACATTTTGTGCATATTTAAAGGCAGAATTAAGGAGAGCTAAAAATAATTACTATATGTATGGTTTTCAAGGTTGTGGAAAAAATAATAAGAAGCAATGGAATTATGTTAATGATATGTTAGGGACAAAAGCAAAAAATAATATTGTACCTTCTTACGAGAACACAACTGAATTGGTTGATGACATGAATAGAAATTTTATTCAAGTTATTTATTATCTGAACCCTGAAATTGATAATCAGTATAAATAAAGTTATTCATGTGATTAAATTGTATATCACAACCTCTTTATATGGAAAATACGGATGATGCAGAAATTGGTAAAGAACTTGCAGCAATGAGTAAGAATAAAGCCTCTGCGTATGATGGTATTACAATGTCCATGTCACAAATTATTGCTAAATATAATTTACATGTTTTTACTCATTTAATTAATTTTCACTATAACAAGGATAATTTATTGAACAACTAAAATATGTTTTAATTTCCCCGATTCTGGTGATAAACAATGGTTGACCAATTATAGATCGATCTCATTGTTGTCGGTGTTTTCTAAATTAATTGAAAAAATAACTTGTGAATTTTTTAAATCAACATAACTTGTTTTCCAAGAACCAGTTTGGTTTTAGGGAGGGTAAAAACACGGAACAATGTATTCTGAAACTAACGGAAGGTATTTATCAAAGCATTGATGCGGGTAAAAAAACATTGAACTGTTTCTGGATCTACAAAAGGCTTTCGACACAGTGGATCAGGAAATACTGATAAAAAAAAAACTCTTTGCCAGCGGTAAAAGAGGATATATTCATAATTGGTTTAAAAGCTACCTTTTAGTAAGAAGTCAGGTGGTAAAAGTGAATAGGGAAATAAGTTCGTTTAAAATACCCCCTCAAGCAGCTGCTTGCCTCAGAGGTCTGACAGGAGCCTGTCAGTTTATATGCCAGAGTAGAAGGTCTGAGAGGATGGCAGGACCTCAGCAGAAACACAACACGAATATCCATGCCTTACCCGGGGCTCGAACCCAGGTCCCGTAGATCAGTAGCCAAGCGCGCTAACCACTCTGCCACGGGACGGTAAATTCGTTTAGGGAAATTAAAAAAAGTGTACCTCAAGACTTTGTATCGGATCCCAACTTGTTCCTTATTTACATTAATGACTTATGCGATTTACATTTAAGAGGATCATTAATATGTTATGCCGATGATATTGCAATAGTATACACAGCAGATACTATTTTAGAAATGGAAACAAATGTAGAAAATGATCTTTTAAAAATACATAGATGGATAGTTTTAAATAAATTAAATTTGAATATTTATAAAAGTAAATTTCATTATTCTGAATTGCTTAAAACAGATACTTTAATAGAAATTAAATATCATGATGTTAATTGCCTTCTTAATCATAATTGTATATGTCCTATATTAGAAAAAGTATATAATTACAATTATTTGGGGGGTTGAAATGGATTCTTCTTTGAAATGGAGATAAATTGGTTAATCGTGCAAATAAGATAACAAAGTGGTTAAGGTAGATATTGTTTAAATTTTATCATATTCAAAAAATATTAGATAAGAAATTTTTAACAGCACTATATTATGCCTTGGTTTACTCTAATATATAGCATGGTTTGTGTAGTTGTGAAAGTGATTATGATACTAATTTATATAATTTATTTATGGTACATAAAAAAAAATATTTAAGTTAGTATTCAATGTTAATTTTTCTACTTTAGACCCTGTTTATTCTACTTTAGACCCTGTTAATTGTTGTTAAATGTTACCCTGTTAAATGTTGTTTCTACTTTAGACCCTGTTAATTCATCTACTTTATTTCATTTTCATCATATCAGAAATATTTATATATACAAAATACTATTGTTTTTATATCAAAATAAGCAATGGGTAGAGAGTAAACGCATTGAATGCAATTTACGAGTGAAAGGAGTAATGTTTGAAATACCGTTGGCAAAGAAGAATATTCTCAGAGGCACTTCGCTTATTTGGCACCAAAATTTTTCAATTCTTTATCACTGGATATGAGAGACGAAAACAATTTGATTGTCTTCAAAAAGAAATTACATACACATATATTAACTGTTATGAATCCTACTTTACGGTGGGGGCGGGGGTCGCTCAGTAGGTAGCGCGCTAGGCTCGTAATCTGCAGTTCCCAGGTTCGAGTCCCAGCTGGATCAGCGTTGAGACTTATTTCCGCAAAACTCCCTGCCCACGGTCAGTAGGAGAAAACGATGGGCTTGGAATGGCCGCCGTCCGCCGGATGGGACGTTAAGCCGTGGCCCCGTGTGCGGGAGAGCCATACCCTGTGCACGTTACAGAACACGCTGGATGGTTTGACGGGAGGCTATCATCTGTCTCCCAACAGCTGTTCCAGTGTGTCCCCTCCCCCAACCTTCTCTGAGACTTCGGGGTCCTTGTGACCTGCCATTTAGCCTATTGTGTGCAAAAAAAAGTGCCGCTCAGAGGTAAAACAACCAACCAACCTACTTTACGGTCAATCGTTTAAATCTTTTATTTGAAATTAATGAATATACTTTCTTTTATTACTGATGCATCAAGTCATTAAGAATTGATTATTATTCCCATTATTGATTGCCAAGAATTTTAATATGATGTTGGCAATTAAAACGTAACCTGCACGATCGGTTTAGCCCCTTGGTTTCGGCATGTAATAACTAAAATTATGTGTGTGTTTTTTTTATTTTTCTTGCACTATTTTTGTTGATTTTGCGTATTTGTGTTTCCACCATTGTTATGTGTTTGAAAATTTGTGAGATATATATATATATTTGTATGGATTATGAGTGGAAAAATAAATGCTACTGTTTCACATTTTCCACATTAAGCGTCCTCTAACGAATGGAAATTAAACTCTTTGGAGGATGTGAAAAATGTGAATCGTAATACTTCTTTAGTATCTATCAAGATACTGAAGAAGTATTACGATTCAGATTTTTCTTAAGCAAGTTTGATAACTTAGAAAAAAATTTCCCTTTATTTCTTAAAGCAAAACGTTGCATTTTTCCCACCCCATCCTCTAAGGGGGCATATACCCATCGCTGCTGGTATAAGGTTCTTAACCATCACAATTCACCGAAATTTCAAGTCTAACTAGATCGTTTGTAATATTTGTTTGAAGTTTAGCCATTTTTCAATTTCTTAAACAGTTAGGGCGCGATATTTAAATTTTAGAGAGATTCCACACATCCGTCGGAATCGATAAAAAATATTCCATCGATACCTATTCAATCCAAAGAGAATTTTTTATCTCTGAAACACTGTACAGGCAGACAAGAAAGTGAAAAAAATAACACGTTCGATTCTGTTGCCAGTTAATAAAAAAAATCCCCCTCAATCAGTTACTTGTCACGGAGGTCTAACAGGAGCCTGTCAGTTTAATAAGCCATACAGAAGATCTGTGAGGAAGGCGAGACCTCAGCAGAAAGACAAAAACATTCATTAAAAGTTATTTTGCTACTTTTACGCTATGAAATATGATGATGTCAATTGGATAAAGAGGAAAAGTTGTCTTTAATCAGGTGGGATCTGAACCCATGTCTGGAACAAATATCGATGCCTTATCCGGTGACTCGAACCCAGGTCCTTTTGACCAGTAACCAAGCAAGCTAAACACTCTAGGCCACGAGATTGCGCAATTTAATTTTACCTTTTTCCCGCTTCTCAAATAGTGTTTTGTTTTTATTTTACCAATTGAATAAAGTCTGGACCAACTCAGTTTGTGGATTCCTGGTTAGGGATTGTTACAACAACTTTTTCGAGGGAGTCCTATGCGAAAGTTTTTCCATTGCATGTGTTGTGTTAAAAAGACCGTACAAATGACGTGCTGCGCATATTAATTTCACTTGAAGAAGACCGAGTTAGACTTGAAGCTAGGTTTTACTTTGGTTTTTAAGAACGTATATTTTATCTCAAGGCTAGATCGTATTGGAATGCTGTTTCCATATTTTTAAATTCGGTATTTTTTAGTTCTTTTTTTTTAAACGAAACGAGTGTTGAACTTTAGATTGGGTAGGTATTATGAAATATTATACGATTCGCTTCTTCCTAATTTTTCATCTGCTTTAAGTACCGCCTTTAAAGATCCCTTAAAGCAGAGCATTTCAAATTTTTTATCGCGACACCCTGTAGGCACTCTGAAAATATTTCGACACCCCAAAAGCTTTTAATTGGCAAAAAAAAATATAGGAAAGTTTAAAACTTTAGGGAAAAAAAAAACAATTAATACATTACTTATATGAAATTT
Organism: Ryuthela nishihirai; assembly: GCA_038380435.1. Classification (NCBI taxonomy): domain Eukaryota; kingdom Metazoa; phylum Arthropoda; class Arachnida; order Araneae; family Heptathelidae; genus Ryuthela; species Ryuthela nishihirai. The sequence goes on from JAWZYU010000015.1 coordinate 26,285,609, forward strand.
GGCGACACCCACTTTGGATAGCACTGCTCTAACGATTCAGAAAGGTGGAAATGGTCAAACTTTAAATGAATATTGCAAAGGATATATTTATGCAGATTTTTAAATTTGGGGTTTGGCAGAAAAGATTGAGGCCTTAGGGTGGTGGGCAAAACGTAAATTTTTTGCTTTAAGAGATAAATGAAAAATTCTTTTTGTGTTGTACAGGCACTAATAAGAAATTAATATTTTATTTTGCCAATCATCCATTAGTCCGTATTTCCACTTTAGAGGGCGTTAAAGGCGGAATATTAAAAACTCCAACAACTCTCTCTAACTGTGGAATAAATTGGAGAATGCCAAAATTTTAAACTAATATTGCAAACGAACTGTTTATGATAGAAATTTGAAATTTTGGGGGTAGAGAGTGATGGTCAAGAAGTTTACATTACCAGCAATGATTTGCTCCCTACCGCTAAATAGAGTTTACATTACCAGCAATGATTTGCTCCTTACCGATAGAATTTACATTACCAGCAATGATTTGCTCCTTACCGCTAAATAGAGTTTACATTACCAGCAATGATTTGCTCCCTACCGCTGAATAGAGTTTACATTACCAGCAATGATTTGCTCATTACCGCTAAATAGAGTTTACATTACCTGCAATGATTTGCTCCTTACCGCTAAATAGAGTTTACAGTACCAGCAATGATTTGCTCCCTACCGCTAAATAGAGTTTACATTACCAGTAATGATTTGCTCCTTACCGCTAAATAGAGTTTACATTACCAGCAATGATTTGCTCCCTACCGCTAAATAGAGTTTACATTACCAGTAATGATTTGCTCCTTACCGCTAAATAGAGTTTACATTACCAGTAATGATTTGCTCCCTACCGCTAAATAGTTTACGTTACCAGCAATGATTTGCTCCTTACCGCTAAATAGAGTTTACATTACCAGCAATGATTTGCTCCTTACCGCTAAATAGAGTTTACATTACCAGTAATGAATTGCTCCTTACCGCTAAATAGAGTTTACACTACCAGCAATGATTTGCTCCCTACCGCTAAATAGAGTTTACATTACCAGTAATGATTTGCTCCTTACCGCTAAATAGAGTTTACATTACCAGCAATGATTTGCTCCCTACCGCTAAATAGAGTTTACATTACCAGCAATGATTTGCTCCTTACCGCTAAATAGAGTTTACATTACCAGTAATGATTTGCTCCTTACCGCTAAATAGAGTTTACATTACCAGCAATGATTTGCTCCCTACCGCTAAATAGAGTTTACATTACCAGCAATGATTTGCTCCCTACCGCTAAATAGAGTTTACATTACCAGCAATGATTTGCTCCTTACCGCTAAATAGAGTTTACATTACCAGTAATGATTTGCTTTTTACCGCTAAATAGAGTTTACATTACCAGCAATGATTTGCTCCCTACCGCTAAATAGAGTTTACATTACCAGCAATGATTTGCTCCCTACCGCTAAATAGAGTTTACAGTACCAGTAATGATTTGCTCCTTACCGCTAAATAGAGTTTACATTACCAGCAATGATTTGCTCCTTACCGCTAAATAGAGTTTACATTACCAGCAATGATTTGCTCCCTACCGCTAAATAGAGTTTACATTACCAGCAATGATTTGCTCCTTACCGCTAAATAGAGTTTACATTACCAGCAATGATTTGCTCCCTACCGCTAAATAGAGTTTACATTACCAGCAATGATTTGCTCCTTACCGCTAAATAGAGTTTACATTACCAGTAATGATTTGCTCCTTACCGCTAAATACAGTTTACATTACCAGCAATGATTTGCTCCCTACCGCTAAATAGAGTTGGGGGAAGCACCGTTTTTGTTTTTAGAAATAAATGAGAATTTTTTCGTTTGTTTTATAAACACTAACAAAATGTGACTATTTGCATTTTCCTTCATCCGCTAGTTGGAATTTCCTCGTTAGAGGGCGTTAAATGCGTAAAATAAAAAACTCATTCTCTCTGAAAATGAGCATTCCCTAATCGCCAGCGGCGAAATGTCATTCTTCTAGCTCACGATGTTTTCGAAAGAGGAACGTATGACCTTGTTCTCGCAGGCCGTGTGCATTTTGAGGAAGAGACGGCGTAAGCAGAAAAAAAAGGAGGAAGAAAAGGCTCAAGAACCGTGGTTGTGGATAAGAGAATAATCCTCTCGTGCAAATTTACTGAAGATTATTAGATTATCTTCGCCTGAGTAAAGACAGATATTCAAGCTCCTAGCTCTGGTTACTCCTTAGGCGGGAAGAAAAGATACTCGTATCAGGAAGTCTCTATGTTTTAGCGGATTGTTTTTAAACTTATAGTGACGTAATAGCACTTCGAGGTGAGTGTTCGCAGAGGGGAGGGGAGCTTTAGCTTATCGACAAAACTTTTTAAATATCAATGTTTTATAATAAACAAGCTATAATTTTAAAAACTCAATTTTATTGTTATTTCAGCATCCTTTTCCAGTGCTTATAAATAAATTAATTAAATTATCCCTCACACATCTACTTGCAGCAGAGATCTGAGAAAAGCCTGTGAGCGAAATACGCCATAGAAAATATTTGTGACGAAAGCGAGAAATGAGCAGATAGACCCACGCAAGAAGCATCCCTGTTTACTTGCGGATCTATCTCATGATCCCTTTCATTCACGCTAGCCAATCGATTGCCGACCATCAATCTGTCTATTCTATTTACCCTTTTATACGATAAATGCTCGAATAGTAGCCCGAGCTACAATTTCTTGCATGTATCCAGCTATAATTTGAGATCAGACTGGAAATTAAAATTAACGGAGACCCGCCAAATTATTGTGGAAAGTTTTTTCAGTTGCTTTTACGAGCATGCGAATATATATATAAAAAGTACATAAAAATAATGGAGACGGGAAACAAATTGATGCTCTACAGTGTAGTCCCGTAGACTGCGGGATGTCTGGCATCCCTCTCTGCCACTATTTGCATATTCTAAGTTATTACTTGGCTGCAATTGAAGCACAGGAGTGGTAGGTGCCCCACTTTAGCTCTTTTTGACCTTTAACCCCTGAGCCGCAGAAAGTAAGAGTGTAAGTAAGAATGTGAGTCAGTCAGTCAGGGTGTAAGTAAACAGATAAGAATGCAAGGTGGTAAGTTAGTGAGTAAGAAAAAGTGGAAGTGTGGAAGTCAGTAAGAAAGTGCGTAAGTAAGAAAATAAGTAAATAAGAAAGTGAGTGAATAAGGCAGTAAATTGTTTAGTGAGTGAGTAAGAAAGTAAGTAAGGCAGTCAGTAAGCGATTTAGAATGTAAGTCAGTCAGTCAACGTTTTAAAGAGTAAGTGAATGAATGAAGTAGTCTGTCATGTAAGAAGTATTGCAGGTTCGATGTGTATGATACGATTACGTAAACGTTTTTTACTCCCAAGAAAATTCTTATGGTGTTGAATAGGAGCCTAAAATGTGTTCGGCTTATAGTTTTACTAGTGGAATAAAGTATTTACACTATTTATTAGGATTTTTTTTTAATTCAATTTTAATCATAGTGTAAAATAATGCTTACCGATACAAAACATTTATTTTTCCAAGGCTGTAGCCCAATAAGGTATGATAAACACAGATGAACGACAGACAGTGAAATGTCTGCACATTTGTGAAACACTAGCTAGTTTAAGAATTAATCATTAAAATCAATGGGGTGAATTAAGACCGTGATAATTCCAGCGTATCGAAGGAATTTTTTTTAATAATATTATGAGTCGTTTTATTAAGATAGTCAGGAAGGAAAGCAAAACTTCTAGGATTGTATACCATTTTTAAGAATAAAGTCCAATAGCACTCTTGGCTACTGATCTAAGGGACCTGGGTTCGAGCCCCGGATAAGGCATGGATGTGTGTGTCGTTTTTCTGCTGAGGTCCTGCCATCCTCTCAGACCTTCTACTATGGCATAATAAACTGACAGGCTCCTGTCAGACCTCTGTGGCAAGCAGCTGCTTGAGGGGGTATTTATTTTAGCCGTCCCGTGGCCGAGTGGTTAGCACGCTTGGCTATTGATCTAAGGGACCTGGGTTCGAGTCCCGGGTAAGGCATGGATGTATGTGTCGTTTTTTCTGCTGAGGTCCTGCCATCCTCTCAGACCTTCTACTGTGGCATATAAACTGGCAGGCTCCTGTCAGACCTCTGTGGCAAGCAGCTGCTTGAAGGGGTATTTATTTATTTTTATTTATTTTATCACCCTTAGCGTTGTTGCTAAACGCATTGACTCATCAAAGAATGTGAATCATCCTCTCCGTAAGCATAGAATCCTTATGGAGGAAACTTAATGGGGAAACTTAAGAATTGAAAATATGTATAGGAAAGAATAGTTTCATGGTTCAAAATATTCAAACGCAAAATGGAAGTAAATATATAGCACAAAATTGTTACGTATTAAAAAATTTTAAAATGAAATATAAAAGAAAGTAAAAGTTTTCAAACGTACGTAAATTTTAAAAACTTATAAAATTTAAAAAGTTATTATGAACTACAAAAACTATTTTATTGCGTAAACTATTTTAAAACATAAAAGACTAATATGTAGTAAAAGTATTTTAAAAATGGAAAAAATAAAAAAAAGGTAAATAATTTTCAAACTTACAACTGAAAAATATTATGTAGTACAAGATTTTTAAATTAAAAAACAAAAACAAAAAAGAAGAGACTGAATTATACAGTATGTAGAAATAATAGTGAACAATTAAAAATGCAAATTAATTTTCTAGAACTCCAAAATGCATTTTTGTTAAAATGATAAAACATTTGTGTCCACCATCACCCTTCGTGTCATGTGCTCTCCGCAAACATATATATGAGATTTACGGTCTGTTTCACAGGACTTTTCAGTTTGTAAATACAACATAATTCGAGACGTAGTCTGCAGACCTGTTGGAACGTGTCGGACGAACTGTAAAATCGTGGGACTTTTTGAAAAGGGTGCGTGATCGAAAAGCGCGATATCGGAGGGACTTTCTGCGGCTCAGGAGTCAAAGGTCCGGGTTGGGTCGTTTGACCTCTGAGCGGCACTTTTCTTAACACAATACGCTAAATGGCCAAATCACAAGGATCCCGAAGGCTCCGAGAAGGTTGGGGGAAGGCGACTCATTGAAGAGCTATTAGGAGACAGATGGTAGCCTCCCGTTAAGGCCATCCAACCTGTTCTTTAACGTGCGCAGATATGACTCAACGACCCATCGGACAGACGGCGGTCTTTCCAATTCCATCGGTTTCCCCTACTGACCAAGGGCAGGGTTGGGGGTTTTGCAGAGATGATTATCAACGCTGCCCCAAGTGGGACTCGAAGCTGAGAACTGCAGGTTACGAGACTGGCGTTCTACCAACTGAACTCCCCCTTAGGCTCCAGTGTTTAATATGTCCTATAGGTAGGCTTACCTTGTGGTTCATACAGTCAAACAGGGATGTTTAGGAAAATAATTGAAAATGAAGGTCGCATGTTTTGAGCAGTATAAAAAATATGGGTGTCTGAGTAAATAAATCTCTTAATTTGATTTATTATACAGTACAAATAAAAAAAAATTGCTTTTTTTTTTTGAAAAACCATCAAAATTTTTCTCTAGAAACATTTTTCAGAAATATTTGATCATTTAAAATTGTTTTATTAAATTCCAGACATGTTAAATGAACATTAACTTTGCAAAAAAGCAAAGCTTGAACAATATTTACTGACATGAAACTCCGGTTCTACGACCAAACCTTGTTTTTGATTAAGAACAGTCGTTCAACAGTTCAACAGCTTTATTTAACAGACAAATTCAACAATATTAAAAAAGATTAGTAAAATCGAAATATCACTTTGATAAAAATAATTAAAAAGTTCTACCCATTTTCCTTCATCTTTCTTCTTCTAGTGTTTCTATCTATCACAATCAAACACAAATCGCAATTCAAAATATTACTTCAGCTCACTTCTTATTGGCCAAGGATGTCAATGTTGATTATTGCGTGTTCCATTATTTTGCATTAATAACTTCTTCAGTTTGTTTCAAATTCGGGCCAAATAATTTCGTGCATGGTACTCAGTTTTCGCAAGACTTTCTTCCCAAACCGTCTGCAAATCCTGCGAGTATGCAAATCGTAACAATATCACGGACCAAAAGACTGCGAGATTTCTGCCGTTGAGTAGGAAAGTCGTATGCAGAAGGAAAAGAATTACAAACCGGGACATATGATAAGTCTACATATATAGTACTATATAATGAGGATGAGAGATGAGTTCCGCTTCAGTTTTTTGAGAGCACCCGATTTAGAGAAAAATTTTCTTTGAGGCATCATGAGACATATATATATACAGAAATACGTGTTGCTAATCATTTATTCTTAACTTATTAACTACAATAATTTTACGACAAAATTAAAATGCTAACGTTATTTGAAAAGAATTTTTTTACAAATACTAGTAGAAACTGAAAATTCGTGGGTGGCATCATTAAAAGCACAAAGAGCCATTTATTTAAAAAAATAGAGAATACGTAAAAAAAGTAATTAAAATCCTCATGGCGTTTATTTGTAATCACTAAAGAATGATTAAAAGGTTGAAATTATAATCAGGAAATATTTTATAATTTCGCTTTTTTTTTCACAATTACAAGAAATATTGAAATTGAAATTATTCTGATTCCGACAAATCTATTGAGGATAGTTATGGGATGAAATTACCTTTCGTCTTTTCGATGAGAAGGATGCCTAAGCATTCATGTCCACCCTCACTGCAGGTAAGTGTTTCTGCGCATATAACTGTTGAAATATTTGAAATCAAAATAAAATCATTATTAATAAATATTTCATTAGTATAAATGTCAGTAATATAGAAAATGTTACTGACATTTATCATTGTTTTACCACAAATGTTATTTTCTTACCTCTACAGGGGGTGGCTCAGTCGGTAGCGCCCACGCTCGTAATCTGTAGTTCCCAGGTTCGAGTCCCAGCTGGGTCAGCGTTGAGATTTATCTTCGCAATAATTCCCCGCCCTGCTCACGGTCAATAGGGGACACCTATGGGCTTCGTAAAGACCGCCGGCCGTCGGATGGGACGTTAAGCCGTGGCTCTGTGTGCGGGAAAGCCATACCCTGCGCACGTTAAAGAACACTCTGGATGGCCTTGACGGGAGGCTACCATCTGTCTCCCAACAGCTGTTCCAGTGGGTCCCCTCCCCCAACCCTCTCTGAGCCTTCGGGGTCCTTGTGACCTGGCCATTTAGCACATGATATGCAAAAAAATGCCGCTCAGAGGTAAAACAATCCAACCAAACTTACCTCTACAATAGGCTAAATCAGGGGTGGGCAATTGTTTTCGTATCTACACTGCGCATGTGTATTGACGTGGCCGTCCTAGTGGAAAATACGAGACGAATCTTCGGTCGCGCACGGGAAGGAAATCTGGGTTCAAGGCGGATTTTTCTGACTGTCTTGGCGGGCCACAAAACACTCTTAGCGGGCCGAATGCGGCCCGCGGGTCGCTATTTGCCCACCCCTGGGCTAAATGACCAGATCACAAGAACAGCAGGAGCTCGGAGTTGGCTAGGGAAAGGGGGATCCACTGGCCAGTTGGTAGAAATGAATGGAAATCTCCCATTGAAGGTCATTGATTGGATGCTTTCACACGCACAGGGTATGATTCTCCTGTTGCATTTTCTTTGAGCTCAGTAAAATCCGAGTTCTTCTGCCAGCTCGTTTTTTAACGATAGCGAAGAAAATTTTGCTGTTTTGTTTTTTCATTTGAAATCGTTTTTTAATGAATTTTAGCAGAAAAATTTTCTCTACTGAAACAACAGTCGCATCAGTTGGTAGAATTTTTAACTCAACATCTATATTCTGGATGCACATCCTCTATTTGATTCTAGCTTTATACTTTTACACAGTTCATTTAAACCAGCAAAATTTTGAAGTGAAGACCCCCCCCCCCCACTTCCGTTGGAAACCAGTAGTTTAAACAATTCTTGCAACTGTCATTTTTTTACATTTCTGAAGTTTATAGAAGTTACACAACAATGGTTTTAATTATTTGGAATGTTTTACATAAACATTAACATGCTTATAACTCGTGCCAAGGAGAGCCCCCAGAAACACAGTCACCTAATAAAACCCACATGTTTTAAAGTGGGTGTATGTAATAAATTGTTCTTTCAGTGCATATTTCAAACACCTAAAAAAACCTTCTTCAATTTAAAAAATGTTTTTATAATTTTGTCTAGTTTGGTGTCTACCTCATATTATGGGACGGGGGTGGCTCAGTCAGTAGCGCGCCAGGCTCGTAATCTGTAGTTCCCAGGTTCGATTCATAGCTGGGTCAGCGTTGAGATTTATCTTCGCAATAATTCCCCGCCCTGTCCACGGTCAGTAGGGGACACCGATAGGCTTCGTAAAGGCCGCCGTCCGTCGGATGGGACGTTAAGCCGTGGCTCTGTGTGTGGGAGAGCCATACCCTGTGCACGTCAAAGAACACGCTGGATGGCCTTGACGGGAGGCTACCATCTGTCTCCTAACAGCTGTTCCAGAGGGTCCCCTCCCCTAACCTTCTCTGAGCCTTCGGGGTCCTTGTGACCTGGCCATTTAGCCCATGGTGTGCAGAAAAGTGCCGCTCAGAGGTAAAACAACCCAACCTCATATTATTTTTTTTCTTTACAAAAGAATTTCGGCCATTTTTGATCCCATTTAACTGTGGACTTTTCGTGTACTGTTGGCTGATTCCTGAAACTCTCATACGCATACATAGGCGTATGATGATGAACTCTCATACGCATACATAGGTTTTATTCGTTCAAGCCACATTTAGTGAGATAAAATGCTGCAACCGACAGATGGCTACACGATGATCGATGCAGATCTTTCTATTTTTCGGGCATACGCTCCGACTTGTTTGTACACAAAACTCTGAGTTTACCTGTGTAGTTCTGTGACCAGTGAAATCTGCTGGATTGCGATCGATCAGAAGGTTGCTTTTAAGCAGTGAGCAGAAACTTGGGATCCGTGGAAAAATTTAAATTTTACCCTTTTTTAATTTTAAGGCGATTCTCCTAATTGAAATGGGAAGAGCATCTGCTTCATTAAACGGTTTATCACAGCACCAAGATAGTTTCTTCTAGTTATAAAAATTAATAAAATTAATATTACATTTATCTCTCGTTAAACAAACATTTATGAGTATTCGCTAAAACGGGCATTTAACTTTCGAGTATTCGCTAAAACGGGCATTTAACTTTCGAGTATTCGCTAAAATGGGCATTTAATTTACGAGTGTTTGCTAAAACGAGCAATTTATTTACGAGTATTCGCTAAAACGAGCTCTTTACTTACGAGTATTCACTATAACGAACACTTTACCTACGAGTATTCGCTAAAACGTGCACTTTATGAGTATTCGCGAAAACGAATGATACATTACACATACTTATTTTTGTTAAACGAATGATCTCTCCCCCCTAATACGAGCTCCAAGCGAATATCTTGTTTCCGAGCATGTTGAAACACGTTTTTCTCATAACATATCATTCTCGTATGATCTTAATTAAGTGCACCATAAGAATATTAGATAAAAAAAAATCTCTTTCAAAAGTGTTGAAACATTGCGAAATGACAATAATAATTTTAGGTGAAAATTGTCCTAATTGGGAATAAACTTTTCAAACGAGATGCCAAAAAAATCCAAAATTTGAAAAATTCCTTTGTCTAAAAACTATTGAGTCCCAATCTTTTATATCAAAAAGTTCGACTAAAGATATGAAGTTGATATATCGTTTTGCTCAAGACCCTTTACAAACTATCAACATCTGCCATCACCACCACCACCAATTGATGCCCACTTCTTGAACTCCTACGAACAAGATTTTGAACTGAACAAATGTATTAAATAAAAATAAATAAATACCCCCTCAAGCAGTTGCTTGCCACAGAAGTCTGACAGGAGCCTGTCAGTTTATATGCCATAGTAGAAGGTCTGTGAGGATGGCAGGACCTCAGCAGAAAAACGATTAACATAATATATAATTTATGATAAATAAGAATTTTTTTATCGATTCATGTCATATTTAATCCTCATGCGTACGTACTATAGAGATCATCCAAATTTTGCTTCTACATAATAAATTGGAGCATGAGAGGTTCCAGCCGATAGCTCGCCAAGCTCGTAATCTGCAATTCTGAGGTTCGAGCCCCAACTGTTACAGGGTCGAGATTTATCTCCTCTAACCCCCCCCCCCCCTGCCCTCGGTCAGAAAGTGGACACCAATGAGCATGGAGATACCGCCGTCCATGGGATGGAACGTTTAGTCGTGGCTCCGTGTGTCGGAGAACCATACCCTGTGCATGTTAAGGAACATACTGGATGGCATTGACGAGGCTACCACTGTGCCCCTAACAGCTTTCAAATTGGCCCTCTTCTCCCAACGTCCTCTGAGCCCTCGAGGTTCTCTTGATCTGGCCATTTAGCCAATTGTGTGCAGAAAAGTGTCATTTAGAGGTAAAACAACCCAACCTTGAATGAAAAGGTCTGTACAAACTAGGAATAATTTCTAGGAACCTACTCTGTCCTATGTTGCAAATGAAAAAAAAGGTTTCCTACGGAAAATCTTGTTTTGCTAAATTGGCACAATTTATTAAAAAAATTGAAGGAGACTTTTACGTATTCCCCCTAGTCTCATGCACTCATGCAACCCCCCCCCCCCCCACACACACACACACATACACGCACGCACGTAGGGCAGGATCTAGGAGGAGGGAAACCCCTCTTTCAGAATGCTAATAAAGGTAAAAGAGGCAAAAAAATTATAAAACTTATGCACATTTCATGCATTTTTAAGAAATTTTTTTAAAACTTGAAAAAATGAGGAGGAAATGTTATATTGCAATGAAATTCCAGTCTCTTTCCCCCCTTCCCCCTACATTTTCGTGCTCGATTGTGTTCCTTGCAACGTTCCTGAAGCATACGACAAAAACCTCTCCGTATTACTCGTTACAATTTCAAACGTTTTCAACGCGTCACAGATTAACGATTCTATGAGCTTTTAAAATCCATTGTGTTGATGATTCACAGAATTCCATGTGTTAAGGCATTCAACGTTACAATTCCATCTGTTACGGCCTTCAACGCTCTGAGACTTTTTCCTGACAGTTCCTCGAGTTTCATTTCAAAGGAATGCAACTTTTGCATACATGCAAGCATTCTCTTTCTGATAATGGAATGTGTTGCCTTATTATATGACCCGTGTCGTGTCGCAGATGCAACGAATGATGACTCTCCATCGAGGATTGTTGCGCACTTAACCATGACCTATGCTCGGCATTCTATCCCTTGTTAATAAACAAAAATCTTTCAATTCTCTCCAGTGACCAATGGAGCCATTTCATTCTGCATTCTCTGCACGGCTTTGGAATAGGGACTCGCCCAATCCTATTCTCGTGAAACATCGAGACACTCATTTGAATAGATTGCTAGGGTTGCCCTAGGGACGAGTTGGGTCCAGTTGTTTTTTCCTCTGAGGACCACTTTTTTTGCACACAATGGGTTAAATAGCCAGGACTTAAGGACTCACAGGGCTCAGAGAAGGTTGGGGAAGCGGACCCACTGGACAGCTCTTAGGAGACAGATGGTAGCCTCATTTCATTTCACTGAACATTTAGAGGTAAACTTCCTTTGGACAAAGCCGCAGGATATCTGAAACTCAGGAGAATAGTACTTCCCCATTATGGAGGCGAAAGTTTCGAGCCACAAGGACTGACCTTGACCCCGGAGAGTTGGTAAATCTCCATGCAGACAAGAAGCAGCTATAGCTCAAGGCAAGGCTCAACTCAAGTCAAACGTTCTTTAACAGACACAGAGTATGGCTCTCCCGCACCCACAGCCACGGCTTAATGTTACATCTGCAGGACGGCGGTCTTTGCAAACCCATTGGTGTCCCCCTTTCTGATCAAGGGCAGAGTGGAGATTTAACGGAGATAAATCTCAACGCTGGCCCAGGTGGGATTCGAACCTGGGAACTACATATTACGAGCCAACTCCCACCCCATCCACCTAGCGACGGTGGTGGGAAGGAAGATTAGGTACATAGGGTTGTGGGCATAAAGTATATTTTCCACCTCAAAAGTCAAAAATTTGCAGCTCAGAAATAATCAAATATTTTTGAACGCAAAAATTTTATTTTGACAAGTCAGAAAATGAAATGTACACATTTCAGTTCAGAAGATAAAATGTCACTTAAAAAAAGATTCATGCCCCTTTAAAGTTTTTATTGTCATGATTTTAATTCTTCTGTCTTTATCAAAAGAACTGGGTTGTTTTTAATTAACAATTTGTTGGGAAAAAGAATTGCAAATGATCTTCTATAGAGAAACGAGCTGATCTTCTACAAGGGAATTGGATTGATTTCTATCGGAAACTTTGAGATGATAAGTCGAGATGATGATATCAGCAGAGATGATAAGTTGTTTCTTAATATTGTTACAAATTAAATGGATGAGCACTGAGCGTGAGGTCAGTTAAATAGTATATAACAATGATAATTCTAAAGCAATGTAATTTATTAAATCTTAAAACAATGTAATTTATTACAAAAGAATGGATGAAATCATTCATACAACTTAAATTAAACCAGTGGTTATCATATATGTGAGCACATCTACAATCTGTCGAGAAACTTACAAACAACTAAATGTAATTATATACCAAGTGATGAACTTTTCTTACAGAAAAGTTAAGACCAGCTCTGTCTACTCGACTAACATATTACCTCTTCATTTTGATTGCCATGTCTCTTGTATAACCTTCACTTCAGCGTAAATAATCCTTTGTCTCTTCTTACTAGTTTTACTAACAAAATTCTACACTAGTCAACTCTTTTAACCTCCCTCGCACTCACCACATAAAATACTTCTTCTTTGGAATATTTTATCGTTGTAATTGTTTACGTTTTCTTTTGCACTTCAACTGCGCTTCATAACTACGGTGACCATATTATTTTTTGAGAATATAACGTTTATTATAAAATATAAGCATATACATAGCATTTTAAACAATCATATTATTTCTTTTAAAAAATTTAATTTTGATACTTTTCACAAGAATGAACCTTTTTTTAATAAATCGGGTTTGTGTTTTAAACATTCATAAAACTGTATACAATTCATGTCAAAGTTGCATTTGGTATATGCATGCTTTCAATGTTTCGATTTTTTTATTGGTTTTTTTCACTGGTCCACATATTGTTCGCTAATGAAAATACTCGTTCATTGGGGGACATTAGATCCAGGGAGACATAAGCAAAATTCAACATTTTTTAAAATGTTTTTAAAAGATACGTGTTTATCTGTGAAATATTTAAAAATTTCAACCCATCTACTGTGCGCCAATATTCAGTTTGCTATTTTAATTCACCAAAAAAAAAAGACAAAATGGCCATTTTAGAAAAAAATAAATCTAAAGGACAGAGCAGTGATATAAAGGACTGTCCTCTTAAATAAAGGACGTATGGTCACCGTATTCATAACAAAATTTTATTCCTTATTCTTTTTGTCAAGTCGTTCGATGTCGTTGGTGACGTAATTCTCACGCTGAAGCATACGCGAGCATTCATGACGCATTTATCATAAATTCATCGTATCACGTTCATCTGTCGTAACAATATTATAAAGAATATCACGTGTCTGCGGAAAGCAGTGTATTTTGAATATACATGTTTGGGAGAAGGTGATTTGATTTTTTCGAAAGACTAAAGCATAGGTAAGTACATTAACATAAAAAAAAAGTCAAGTAAATAAAAACCAGTGGTACTTTTTGCATCAAAGCTTAATAGTTGCTAAATGCTTCAAAAGCGTTAAAATGGAACATAATTTTCGAAACGAATACATTTGAAAGGGGACTGAACCCCCAAAAATTTACCCTTAAATACACCACTGTCTGCGGAAGAGTGTGGGAGTGCTGTTGAATATGACACATGATGCAAGTTCATTGAAGTCTTTCTCTCTGACCAACGGGAAGCAGATGAGTATACTTGGCTAGTTCGTTTTAACACAATACGTAGGAAAGTGTTTACATGCAGGAGAGTATATTTAGGTTGACGTCTTCATACGTTCTCAGGTGTTATTCATTCAGCTGTTTCCGTTTCTCTTTTGAGCAAGATTCAGCAAAACTTTCATCATGTTATTAACTTACGCCAAGTCGTTTACTACGTTTGTTCTAAAGGTTCCAAAAATGTCAAATGCTTAAGTATTGAAACTCATATGATATTGCTTTACACGAAATTCTTTTTTAAATTAAAGCAATATTAAAACTTCTACGAAAGAATATGCTTTCCAATTATAGCGAGTTTGGTCATTGCGAAAAAAATATTACGTTAGGCAGTGATTCTGTAAGCAGAAGACACTTCACCAGAACACGTAAAACAGTATGACCCCCCCTCCCATACTATATATATCTAATAAAAGTCCAACGGACAAATCTGAAGAGAAGAGATTATGATTGGGGGGTGTGCAACAACACCTATTTTACAAACAAAAAGTTGAATTTTCCCAACTTGCAAATTAAAAGCATTAAATTTTCCATCTTAGAAAATAAATACTTTTTCAAAAACCTCAGTTGTAATATTTTTTTAGTCTTCCATTTTAAAATTCTTAAGCTCAAATATTTTATTGAAATTTACAAAATCACGAGAAATTTTCCGCATGCTTGCCTTTGGAAGAAGGTGAGGGATAGGGATCTTTCCACCCCATTGGAAGTTTTTAATAGGGGTATGGAAGAGAATAAGAGAAAGGGGATCTTTCCGTCAAATAGAAGTTTTTAATAAGGGTATGGAAGAGAGTGAGGAAAGGGGATCCTTCTTCCCAATGGAAGATTTTAATAAGGGTATGGAAGAGAGTAAGGGAAAGGGGATCCTTCCGCCCAATGGAAGTTTTTAATAAGGGTATGGAAGACAGTAAGGGAAAGGGGATCCGTCCGCCCAATGGAAGGTTTTAATAAGGGTATGGAAGAGAGTAAGGGAAAGGGGATCCTTCCGCCCAATGGAAGTTTTTAATAAGGGTATGGAAGAGAGTAAGGAAAAGGGGATCCTTCTGCCCAATGGAAGTTTTTAATAAGGGATGGAAGAGAGTAAGGGAAAGGGGATCCTTCCGCCCAATGGAAGTTTTTAATAAGGGTATGGAAGAGAGTAAGGGAAAGGGGATCCTTCCGCCCAATGGAAGTTTTTAATAAGGGTAACAGAGGGAAAAAAGCATGTATTGCGATATTCAGTTAGAATATTCTAAGAATATGCAGAAAATCGCTAGTATGCCCAGGATTTAGTTTTTTTTTTTTTTTGTGGGGGGGGGGGGGGGGATTTTGTTTTTCGGGGAGACTCCGAGAATCTAGCATCGGGGGGAAGGGGGTAAGCCCCTCCCTAGATATTGAGGAATTGACTATAAAAATGTGTAATTGTAGTGTTGGAAATAGCGAAGTAATTTATCCTTAACCAATTCTATTGCGTCTTATATATATACAGGGAGAAAATTTCGTTCGGTATCGCATGGGCAAAGTTACATAACGCATTCCTTTTTTTAATATTCATTCTTAGGGAGGAAAAATGTTTTGATGTACGTCGCATTTTTCTGGTTGTTATACTAGACGTATATCGGACACCCTCTGTAAATATATATATATCGAATCGGTATCATAATCCGTTTCAATTCAGCAACTTGCTCCCTTTTTTCCTCTAAATTATTATTGACTCAATCGTGCCTAAGCATACACCAACACAAATAGCATGCCCAGAAAGCTCCAGTGGAGGGGACGGGATTTAATATGGCTGAGTGTCCAATTTTCGGGGAATGATTAATAAAAAATATGTCATTCAAGGCATCAAATAGAGAGAAAAAATGGAATTAAGAAATATCTTGTTTAAAATAGAAAATTATACATTTTAAAGGAGTATATACATGTAAAAGCATTTAGTCATGCACCTAAAAATGTTTGCTCAAAAAAACTGAAATGACCTCTATTCAGCATATTAATGATTTAGTTTGAGTCGTATGTTCTTTTGTAATGAGCCGCGGTGGGCCAGGCCTGTTTTATGCTACTATAATGATCATAAATTTTATTCTAAGACCTTTAAGAACAGTTGAACAAATTTGGAAATAGAAGATATTAAAATTTAATCTAAAAAGACATTTAAATGAAAAATGACATATTTCAAATCCTCAATTTTAAAGATAAAAAAAATATAGATTTTGGTTAATTAAACGTGCTAAAATTAGAAGTTTCGGATACATTGGACAATTAATTAGCTTCAATATGACATACACTTGACATTTGTGTGATTAGCAAAAAAGATCGATTTTCGACTTTTGTCCAAATTCTTCTTCTTGTAACACTGTGCCAAGGAAAAGAAAATTTAATAGAACTATCTACATACTTCCTGTCAGGGAGTACGTAAATGGTTCTTGCTCCTCCATTTGAAAATTTTAACAGGAATGAAGTGAATAAATGGTAAATATGTCTAAATTACTCCTCAAGCAGTTGTTTGCCACAGAGATCTAACAAGAGCTTATTAGTATAACATTTCATAGAGAAGGTCCGTGAGAAAGGCAAGACCTCAGCTGAAAGACAACACAAGAATCATCATTACAGCCAATCCCCGACAAACACTCTAAGCCTATCAACACGATTTCGATTTAACACCGGTTTCAAAGTAGGGTTGATTTTCGACTAACACGAATACCGTTAATTTAACACGATTTCTCCACTACTTCTGGAATGAATTCTTCTTTCTTGTTTTGCCTTTGTATGCATATTTTTTTTAATTGTGGCCGAGTGGTTAGCACGCTTGGCTACTGATCTAAGGGACCTGGGTTCGAGCCCCGGATTAAGCATGGATGTGTGTGTCGTTTTTCTGCTGAGGCTCCTGTCCAGAGCTCTGTGGCAAGCAGCTGCTTGAGGGGGTATTTTTTTTTATTTTTTTTTACTATTATAAGTTATTTTTATTATGTATTATTATATTTATAGTATTTTTAACCATTCGTTACTTTTTACACGGGTTCCATACATCCATTGTTTTTTTTTGTATTCTACAATTATTTTTTTAAATATTGTTTTTTGTCGTACGATTTTCTTGTCTTTGTTGTTGTGTCGTTTACTCTCTCTGTGTTTTGCTTTTAACTTTGGTCTTGGGTTTGCAAGATTTTTATCTGTTATTTTTTGAGCAGCATGGCCTTAGTTGCCCTTGAGCCATAAAAACCAAACAATCTCTTAGAACAAACAATCAAGCCTTACTCGGGGCTCGAACCCAAGTCCCTTTGATCAGTAGCCAAGCACGTTAACCACTCGACCAAGGGGACTATAAAAAACATTTTAGTTGTCATTGATTGATAACAACGTAGGCATATGCAAATTCATCTTGATCAGTTAAAGATTATTACTTGCACGTGTGTATAGAGTAGAAACATCTGTAGAAACCTTAAGCAATGTTTGATAGAATATCAATACTATTAACCACTGTTCTTAAAATAATAATAATTTTTATCAGGAAAGTTAAAATTATTCTTACTTTACTAAGCAACATCTGTTACACTATCCTATTGCTCTCTGAGTCGACTCTGTTGTCTTATCTTCGAAGATCTTTCAATTAGTTGGGCATAATTCCACATCACAAGAGTCATCCTCAGCCAAGCGAAGCGGGAACGAGGCATGGCAAAGGCTCAAAGGTTCTTGACCTGGATTATTTACCGCTTCGCATGTGCTATCCGTGGCCGGAGGGAATAGGGAAGGGAGAAGTGACGGCAACCTTACGACTTAGCCTTGGGGAAGTTTCTTCACTGCGGATCTCTGAGGTCATCTGTCTCTGATCCACCAAGCATCCGGATTTCCCAGTAATGTCCTCTTTCTTTAAGGAAAATTCTGTCTGGGAAGATGTTTTTTTTAATTCAGAAGTTTATTTTGATTATAACAACATCTCATTTATTGCTTCTTGTGAGTATTTCGAGCTATCTTATGTTCAGAAATAAGGATGTTAATTGTTCCTTTCCCTATGTTTCTCCTTATTTATTATTAATAGGGCTGCCTGCAGAGTTTCTTCCCGGGGAGCTGAGGGGACAAAAATACAAACTCATATTTTCGTCTAGAAAGCATGTGTGTACAGAGGAATTGCCAAACTAAGATTTTTAAGTTCACATTTTGTCTTTTGTCATTGATTACTACTAAATTAAACGTCTCAATCAAATGAATTTAAATCTAGATTTTCAAAAATGTGCAGGTTTGCAAGAAAAGTCCAGAACTAGAGGAATATCGAGAGGTAGGCTACTTATCAACTAACAAAACTTTCCGATTGTTTCAGTATCTTTGTTCTTGATTATTTTGAAGCAGGCCCAGATCTAGAAAAAAATCGAGGGGGTAGGTGAATTTCCAATGCAGTATAACATTTACCACTCCATTTTTAAGGTCTTTAAAAAAATTATTGAAAAAATTCACGAATTATATATAGATTAAATAATTTTTTTTGCCTCTATTACCCTTAAAGCATTTTGAAAGGGGGAAGGAACATGCACACCCCGGACTGTTTTGAAGGCACGAGAATTAAAAACTCTGCTTAATATTACACTCTGCTCAAGGAAAGTATTAACTATTACCAACCAAAGCTCTAGATGCTAACATTACTTGTCATTTGGGTTAAAGGCCTACTTTTATTCTGAGACCTCGCATATTTTTAATATAGGCTGACCAGATTTAAAGAAAAATATATGCACAGAGTTTTGAAAATTTAGTTTGAAGGATTGACCAGACGCACCAGGAAGACAAGGACGTCTGGTCAGCTTAGTTAATAGCTCACAATTAACGACTTTCACTACAAAATTCTAGCCTCAATATTTCAGTCACCTGCATTTTACCGACCGAAATTTTTAATAACGTTATAACACTGCTATTCTATTAGTAAAAGATCGGTCCATGTTGTACACTTAAATTACTATTTTAAAAATCTAAAAGCAAAATCTGGGGACATTTATTCTTGGGGACAGAACTTTTCATTCAGGGACTGTTCCCGTAAAATGGGGACGTATGTTCTCCCTATTTTAATAACTTTGCTTTTCCGACAAAATTGTTACTTTTATTACTCATAAATGGAATTTGACATTTTCCGCTCTATAAATCTAACACATTTTAGCATAAATAGGCATATAATGTTGCATATGTCATTTTCATCATTCGAATTGATATCGAAGTCATAAAACTGCTTCAAGATTCTGTCATGTATCCTTGGAATTGCAATCTCTTCTTTTGTTAAATGAATCCAATGGACGAAAAGAAATGGTAAAAAAAAAAAGCCAAGCTTGAGAAAATGATTAAAACAATAAACAATAACTTTTTTTGTTTACTAGGTTGTCAACAATGATTTAACTTCTTGCCTTTCACATGCTCATCACCAGCTTTCAAAAAAAATATTAATTGCGCAAGAATCACTGTCTTGCGTTTCTGAAGTCGACTGGTAACCAGATACTGAAGGGGGAAAAAAGTTCTCAAAGCGCAAACAACGCAAAAAATGTCAACACATGCAATAGTAATATCAAATAATTTCTGAATTTAAGGAGAGTTGGCAACTTGGCAAAATCTAGGGGAGTTAGCAATATTGGAAACTACTTGGTAAAATACAGGTGGGTTGTGAAAATTGGGATTGGCTTTGGGAAATTAAGGAGAGTTGGCAAAATCTTGTGGAGTTAGCAAAATCCAGGAGAGTTGGCAACATTCGAAGTGACTTGGAAAAATTCAGATGTCACCTCTTTCTCACCCAGGGGAGGGTGTAATTTTAACGAATATAAATCTCATCGCTCGCACAGTTGGAACTCGAACCTGGGAACTGTAGATTACGAGCCTGATGCACTACGGGGTGAGCCAATTTTCATCACAATAGCGCAAAGGGGGTGTGCTTTAATCTCATATTATCATCTAAGGATTTTCTTAGAGATCAATGTCATTCAAGTCCTCAATTCAATTGTAATCCCTTCTGGTTACACCACTACTCGTGATTATAACTAAATGCGAATTCTATCGTTACTTAACAAATGGCCTAAGGCTGATAAGGTTATTACTGTTGTTACACATCGAGTGATGCGATTACTTGCAGCGCTACAATAACCCATTCGTCACTAAAACACTCCGTTCACTGTATCGGTATAAATAGCGCGACAGCGCCTTAGTTAAAAGAAAGTTGAATCTCCACCTCCCTAGCTGAACTAGTAGAACTATTTAAAGAAACAGGAGATACAGTGTTCGAACGGGAGCCAGAGAGGTGAAATTTTTATCTCACTTGTTTACTAAAAAATATCGAAATTATTCTGGTTCTGTTATTTGTGTGTCGAGATATTATTAAACCAGCATTTAATAACACTGGGCAACAAATTTTCATAAAAGTTATGCCTCTGAGATAAAAGTAACCATTTCTTAAAGATTTCAAGGTGCTGAACACGAATATGACAATGAAAATTGCTACAATATCTGAGAAATCCGCAATAGTTTCTTGTATAATAGAGTAATACGTACATATGACATGTATTGGTAAAACTCCGCTTCTACTTCCGACGTCGCTTGTACAGCTGCTCAGGATCATCTCTGGCGAGCGTCCAACAGTAGTCAGCCAACATTGAAGTGGACCAGTTTCCCTGGTATCGTTTCTCCATCGTTGCAATGTCCTGGTGAAAACGTTCACCGTGCTCATCACTAACCATGCCGCAGTTGTCTGGGAAGAAATCTAAGTGGGAATGGAGAAAGTGGATCTTTAAGGACATATTGCAGCCAAGTTTGTGATACAGAGAAAACATGTCCTTAACCAGTTTTTTGTAGTTGTCTGCCCTAACATTCCCGAGGAATTTAGTTGACACCAGACGAAACGCGTCCCAAGCCTTTTTCTCGTCACCATGAAGCAGGTTGTCGAACATGTGTTACATCATATATATATATCATAGGTCACTCTGCACCTCGTTATGTTTTTAGTTTATTTTTTGCTTTTTCGGTGCATATAATTTTTTTATTTGTAGTTTTCTTTTCTCGCTAAAAACACCAATCTTCAGAAACTTTCATTTGATGTATGGATTTTTCAATCATAAATAACTGGCATAACGATCCAAGTTAAAATTGCTTTATTCACCTGTGAAATGCAATTGCTCCTCCTTTCATAAATCTTGCGAAGCAAGCAAATCATAAACAAGGACCACATTTTTCTTCCCTCTTACTTGTTGTCACCTTTGAAGGAGCCCACGACATTGAAGACGTCACAAGATTTGAGATATAAATCTTTAAGGTCGACCTCCGCGAAATTTCCGTTCTCTTTTGGAGGAGAGAATAGTGGAGGACATGACAGCCCTCATATGAGCTTTCATTTGACGCCTATATGAAATATATTTCATTTGACTCTAAATGAAAGCTCATATGAGGCAGTCATAACTCGTAAATATGGGCCTTTGTATTGGAAAGATATAGTAACTTTCATCAAATATCCTCTTTTTTAGGAAGGGAAAAAGGAGGTGGGGGTATATTTTTGACTGACTGACATTCCCCACTTCACCAGGCACGAATCTAGAAAAAAAAAATCAACGGTCTGGCAGTGGGCAAGGAACAAAAATTAAGGCAGAATAATGTAAACAGGGTGCCAAGAGATTCGATTTCCTTTGCAGTATAACGTTTCATTTGACACATAACCCCCCTTTTTTACGGGCTGTACCCTAAACTCGTGAAACACACTGGATTACCTTCAGGGAGGAAAACATCTATCTCCCAACAGCTGTTCCAGTGAGTCCAACCTTCTCCGAACCTTTGGGGTCCTTGTGACCTGGTCATTTAGCCCATTGTGTGCAAAAAAGTGTCGCTCAGAAGTAAAACAGCCCAACCTTTATAGACATTAAGCTAATTATGCTGGGATGTCATTTGAATGTTTTATTCCTTCATCAGTGACACATAGACGATGCTGTTTAACATAAACCGCAGGCTTTCCACAAACCTTGATGTTTCCATTTTTCTGTCTCTTACTTGTACTATGCAAAGTAGGAAATGTCACACCATGAAGTTAATGAGGGAATCCAACGAAATCATGTACATGTATGAGGTTATTATCAGAAGCAAATGATTAAGTTGAAGACAGATTAGTGCTTTGCACAGGATTCCAAAGAATAATACAGTGGCAATATACACATTAAGGCGAGGCATATTATCGATGAATAATGAAAACATCATTATATATGCACCATCGAGGCATATTATCGATGAATAATGAACACATCGTTATATATGCACCATCGAGGCATATTATCGATAATGTCCTGGGTCATTAGTTTTTCCAGAATCTACCTGTGTTTGCAGCTCCTGATCAAGGTGTTGTAAGATCATGGTGATCCTGGAAAACGAGAACATTAGCAATATGGAGTTGTACAATACGTTACCAAACATGCGATGAGGAGAGTTGCCAAACCACCCCCCAAAAAAACCCCCTAAAACACCGAAATTCTTTTGATTCAAATATGGTATTATTTTGAAAACAAAAGCCCTTTTGTAGTTTTAATTGTGAAACTTAGTAGTTTTGTAAACAAGTTTTTCATAATAGTTTTCTTTTAATCACTGTAACATTAAGCCCCATCTCGATCCAAGTTCTCATTGTTGCATATTTAGATTCCCATAGTTTCTTTATGCCCTCTTTTAATAGCTCCCTGTTTATATCCAAGAAATTATTTCAAAAAAGCCATAACAGTGGAGTCCATCGGGTTTCAAGGCATTCTGTCTCGGCATAAATTTTCAATGTTTGAAACGAGAATTAGTCATGATTCAATGAGTAAAAAAATATTATTAAAATGGGGATAATTCTTATCTAGTCATCATCATCCTCAAGCAGCCATGGGTTACGGAGGTCCAACCAGACCACGCAGTTTAATTCTCCAAGCATATCTGTCCTGAGCTACATCTGCTGCATCAGGCCACTGCACACCAATTCTAACAAGGTCCTGTTTGACATTGTCTGCCCACCGCATCCTAGGTCTCCCCCTCCTTCTGAGGCCTCTAGGCACACTGTTCATAACCCTATTCGCCAATCTATAATTATCCATACGGGCAACATGGCCAAACCAGCGGAGTCTCTCTCTGCACAATATGATGCTTAAAGGAGGTTGCAGACTCCTTTGCCTAACCTCATCATTAGTTACAAAGTTAAACCACCTAATACCCAAGATACTACGTAAGCATCTAGAATCAAAAGCATCTAGTTTCCTGTTATCTTGTTTACACAGCGTCCAAGTTCCACTACCATAACTAACCCTAGAAAGAACCAAACTATTATACAGTCTAATTTTAGTCTTTAGGTGATACGCCTATTTCTCCACAATCTCCAAAGATTCTTAAAAGTCCCAGCAGCAATACCTATTCGTCTGTTAATCTCATGCCTCACATCACCAGTATCAGTTACATAGCTCCCAAGGTAATTAAATTGTGACACCTGCTCAAGACTGCAACCATTCAGATTAACTGAATCACAACCTGCCTGACCAATTTTCATCACTTTTCTCTCTGTTTATAACCAAACCTACTCTACTACCAGTCTCATCAACAGCTCGAATGAAAGAGTTCATCTCATCAACATCATTTGCCAAAAGGGCTAAATCATCAGCATAATCTAAATCAGAAATTTTCGTATCTCCAGCCCATTTAAGGCCAAAATCTTTCCCTTGAAGTGAATTTCGCATAACATAATCAACAACCAAACTAAAGAGAAAAGGCGACAAAATACACCCTTGTCGAACACCAGACGTAATGCTAAACCAATTGCTACAAGATTTACCAACTCTCACACATGACTCAGTGTTATTATAGAGAGCTTTCATTATGTTAACTAACTTGTCTGGTATACCATATGATCTCACAATCAACCACAAATTATGACGATCAACAGAGTCGAAAGCCTTTTTGAAATCAACAAAGCTAGCACCCAAAGGTTTCTGAAACTCTAAACATTTCTCAAGAATCTGCCTAAGTGAAAATATCTGATCTACACATCCCCTACCACTTCTGAATCCACATTGCTCATCACGCAATTGCCTGTCAACCAGATTCTTAATTCTATTAAGCACAATCATGGAAAGAACTTTACCTTGGACAGAGAGTAGGCTGATACCCCTATAGTTATCACAAGAACTGCGATCACCTTTTTTGAAGATAGGGATAATAATAGCTCTGGTGAAATCTTTAGGAACCATGCCTTTATCATAAAAGATATTCAGAATTTCAGTCATCCAAGTGGTAACCAAAACATTCCCAGCTCTGAGCATTTCTGTAGTAATTTCATCTACCCCTGGGGATTTATGAAGTTTAAGTTTAGAGATAGCCAAACTAACTTCAGATTGTGTTATAGGGCCAACATTAAAGCTGCCAATGCATCTATCATCATTACAAACAATGGGAGTAGAACTAACCACATTGTTTAGAACAGCACTGAAATGCTCAGCCCATCTAGCCATGACAGAATCCTCACCTTCTATAACCTTACCTTGTTTATCCTTCAATCCCTGTATGCCTGTCCATTTTCTACCACATAAAACATTAACTATCTGGTATAGCTCTCTGCTGTTGTGCTGCCTAACTGCTTCCTCAGCTTTGTCAGCCAAGCTATCAAGCCAAAGATTTTTATCAGTAGCTAACTGATCCTTTACACGTTTATTAAGCTCTCTGTAATCTTTTCTATTAGGACTAGTAGGGTACTGATTAAGGACATTCCTGCAGTTCCTTCTTTCTGAAATAAGCTCAATTGCCTTATCACTTAAATAATTCTGTCTCTTCTGCTCCTTTTTTCCTAAAAGAGTACTGTTAGTTTCCAAAAAAGCCTGTTTAAAATGGCCCCATTCTTCCTCAACTTCAGTATTAAGCAAACCATGACTGTCATAATGACTAAGTAACCTATCATGGTAAGCTTTAGCTATAACTGGGTCTTTCAGAGCTTCAGTATTAAAGGTAAATTTTTTAACCCTAGCACAACACTTTTTAAGTTTAAGTTGCAGGACACTTTTAACAAGGTAATGGTCAGATCCAATTTCCGCTCCCCTATATGACCTGGTATTTCTAACAGAACTAGCCCATTTGCTGTTAATTAATATATAATCAATTATATTCCTATGCAGCCCATCAGGTGAAACCCATGTGTATTTATGTATGTCGTGGTGTTTGTAATATGTGTTAGTTATTCTGAAACCATTGAGTTTACTTACCTGTAGGAGACGTTGCCCATTGCCACTGCAGCTACCAATACCAAAAGGGCCTATCACCCCTCCCCAAAGATCAGAGTCAGTACCAACTTTGGCATTGAAGTCACCAAGAACAAGGGTAATATCTCCTTTCTTGACAGAATTCAAAATATCCTGAAGTTGTCCGTAAAACCTATCCTTCTCATCCTCATCGGCATCCTCAGTGGGGGCATAACAGCAGATAACATTCAAGTCTTTAACGCTTGTCTGAAATTTTGCTGTAAGAAACCTTTCATTAATGCACTCATATCCTAGAAGAGCATCACTAGCATGTCTGCTGAGCAGCAGACCCACGCCTTGGTGATGCTTTCCATCCTCCCTCCCTGTAAAGAGAAATTTAAAGTTATTTTTAAGTATCTCACCTTTACCTGTCCATCTGGTCTCTTGCAAGCCTAGAATATCTAGGTTATAGCGCTGGAATTCCTGCATGAGGGCATCAAGAGAATAATTTCTATGTAATGTCCTCACGTTCCACGTTCCTGCAGAGAGAAAATGATTAGTAGGATTTTTAAAGAAATTAGGTTTATTGAGATTGGTAGGGCCAACAATATCAAACAGCCCCCTGATCGCAGGCATGGGGCAAAGACCCGTTCCTCCTCCGCTAAAGGCTGAAGTCACCGATGCTGGTAGGAACTTCAGGCACCACCTTTTCAAGTGGACTTTTTAAAGAGCCACATGGCCTGCCTGAGACGCATTACTCCAGTTTAGGCTTGACGATGCCCAACTAGCTAAGTAAGGTTCAGGTACCTGCGATGGCCTTTGATTAAGATTATCCACCAGCTGATATAAGGTATCCCATGCCTCTGTTCACTTAGAGCTGGCAACCCAGAAGCAAACAGAAAACACAGCGGCAGACTCTCCCTCAACAGAGGCCCACCAGTGCAGCAAGTCCAGGATCAATAATCAAGCTCAAATCCATAAACAAGTCCAGTCTAGTAGGTATAAATGGTCAGCACCAGGACCCTGTGAAGGTGACCACTCCTCAGCAGGGTTGAAAAAAAAGAAAAAAAAGAAAAAAGAAAAAAGTGGCCATAGATGACCAGGTCAGCAGGCCATACTGAACTGGCAGCCCTCCCCTTCCCTTCCAAAAGAGAATATCTCTTTTGAAAGTTACTAACGGCCTGCACCACGAGAAGGCGGGGTCGGACATTAGGTGCTAGACCTGGCCGGTTCTGTGCATCATCACTAGGGATTGGTACACAGCTCTCCTTCCAGTTTATGCCTAGCTACCATTTACAGACCTCTTATCTAGTAATGTATGTTAAATCGTTTTAAATATAAAAGTAATGTCTAATTGTAGATGGTCTAACGATAGGCAAACTCGCAGTAGATGAAAAAAAATTACATAAGAATATTTTGATAACTATAACTTGGTGAAAAAATAAACTAACAAAATTATGCATATTATTACGTACTAATTTCCTTTATTATATATATAATAATTTATAAAATTTTAGCTTTGTCATAGAGCCATTTTGTTTTAAAGCCAAAAAAAAAGAGGTTGGTAAAAATGTTGGGCTGTGCATAAAAGATTTCCTGAAAGATTGACAACCCTGTACAATGGGTCACGTCCGAGTATTGCAAGGGCCATGGAAAGCTGTCCATGGTAAACATGTAGTAGATGGACATGCAGTATCCTGTTGTAGTATACTGCCTGGAACATTCCAGAGGAATGGTAGAAGTATGAATTGCACAAGGTGCACTGATGTAATATGGTTGTGTTTTGACTAGTTTTCAGAGTAGATTGTGGGTTGGGTTGTTTTACCTCTGACCGGCACTTTTTTGCACACCATGGGCTAAATGGCCAGGTCACAGGGACCCCCAAGGCTCAAAGAAGGTTGTGGGACAGGACCCACTGGAACAGCTGTTGGGTGACAGATGGTAGCCTCCCGTCATGGCCATCAATGTGTTCTTTAACGTGCACAGGGTATGGCTCTCTCCCACACACGGGGCACATCCGACGGACTTTCCAAGCCCATCGGTATCCCCTACCGACTGTGGGCAAAGCGAGGAATTTTGCGGAGATGTCTCAACACTGACCGTCAGGACTCAACCTGGGAACTGCAGATTGCGAGCCTGGCACGCTACCGACTGAGCTCCCCCCCCCCCTCGAGTAGGTTGTGGACTAAGGAATTTCGGTTATTTATATCAGTGATGTCCAGAATACATACAGGGACGTTGCCCCCCCCCCCCCCCCCGATAGGGGACCACCTTGTCGTGGTGGGGTGCTTCAGGCCCAGCAACCGGTCGAAAACTTTGCTGACCGGATTGGGTCCCCAGTTGGACGGAGCCAAGACCAACTGAGGTCGAAGACATCGCTGACCGGTTTAGTGGCCCGGTTGGACGGTGTCAAGACCTCAACATCAGGCATCCGTGGAACAGTTCAAGGGCACGGCTGAACGGATTTGGTCCCCTAGCAGGCACGAGCTATTTTCAAAGTCTGGTCCTCACTGTCTCCACCCCGGGTGCCGAGCGAACTTGGATTTATATATCCTTGTTCATGGCTAACCAGGGAACAGATTAAATTTCAGGTTTCTACCGGTGGTTAGCTTTCCATCTATAGGACTGCTGCCATGCGAGGTTGGAGATGAGATGCAACTATATGGTGTATTCTTTCCCCCGACTCTAGATAGTAGAGTCCCGGCTTTCCATTAACTTGGTAGTCGTGAGACGGAACCGGGGATTGCAGTGGTTGCTGAACATCTGGCAACAAATAGTTTGTTTGTTTGTTTGTTTGTTTGTTTGGGGTTTAATGGCGCATCGGCAACAAGGCCATAATGCGCCAAACAAAAGACAATATAAAAGATAAAAGACATAGAACCCCGCAACCAAAATTTAAAATACATTTTCAACATTGTACAGTGGTAAAACAACAGAAAACAAGTGTATATGAACAGAGTAAAACAAGTGTAGAAATATTAAATAAAATAATCCCAGGTGTAAGAGACCTGGGGTAAATAATGCATATATTAAGGTAAAATCAAATTCGGTTAAAATATCCACAATATTTCAAATAGCTAAAAACTGGAGATAAAATGCAATGATCAGATAAAAGATGTCCGCGTGTAAGAGGCTCGGACATAAAATTATGAAAGCTAAAATAACATTGACGTTCGAAATTAAAACACGGACATTCGACTAAAATATGTTTAATAGTTAAAATGGTGTCACAAAACTCGCACTTAGGTACGTCGTCCGCCCGTAAAAGAAACGAATGAGTAATAAACGAGTGACCTAAGCGGAGCCGAGCAAGTACAACTTCCTCCTTGCGATTCCTGCGGTAACAAGACTGCCATGGTTTGATGATAGGTTTGATCTCAAAGAGCTTGTTCGTAAGCTGTTCCGACCAAGATCTCTGCCACTGTGCCCGGAGCTCGGTGGTAAAACGCTGCCGGAAATCCAGATAGGGAACCGGCAACGGAGAGTCAGACAGGGGCGTGGCTGACCTGGCAGCAGAATCTGCCAAATCATTACCCCTGATTCCGACGTGACCTTGCACCCAACAGAAATGGATTGTGGTTGTGGCTGCCAGACGATGTAGCTGCTGGCGGATCTTAGTAAGAACAGGGTGAGGCTGATGCCTCACCGAGATCAAAGCCTGTAGCGAGCTAAGCGAGTCGGTGTAAAGCACACACCGACGATGATGCTTAGTCGCCACGTGGTCCAAGGCGAGACTGATAGCGTGCAACTCTGCAGTAAAGATGGAACACTGCAGTGGGATCTGGTCTGCAATGATTACATCACAGCAGACCAAGGCTGATCCAACTGAAGTGCCGGACTTCGAGCCATCTGTAAAGACAGGCAAGAAGTCCGGGTGCTCAGCACGATGGCTGGCAAAGAGTTGCCGGTACACACAGTCGGGTGTAAAGGCCTTCCCCGTCCTGCACAGGGAAAAATCGCAGGAAGGGGAAACAGCGAGCCATGGTGGAAGTGGCTCAGCTGTCGACTGTGCAACACTATCGAGACTGGTGTTGATGTCTCTGAGGTAGCCTCGGACTCGCAAACCAAAAGGACGAATGGCAGTCGGCGATTATTGTAAAGCATTTCCCACTTCGGACTGAAAACGCAGTCCCAAGTGGGATGGCCAGGCAGGGATCGCAATTTAGACGCATATTGTAGGGACAACTGCCGACGGCGAAGAGATAAAGAAGGTTCGTCGGTCTCAACATAAAGACTCTGGACCGGTGAGGTGCGGAAGGCTCCCGTGCAAACACGGAGGGCCTGATGATGGAGGGGGTCCAGCACCTTCACCACCGAATCCCTGGCCGAGTCGTACACCTGGGATCCGTAGTCCAGTTTCGATCGGACAAGTGCACGGTACAGGCAGCGCAAAGAACATCGGTCCGCCCCCCAAGAAAGGGAGGAGAGGACCTTGACGATGTTCAATGCCCGCGTGCACTTGGACCTGAGATGACATATGTGAGATAAAAAGGTCAATTTCCGATCGAATATGAGACCGAGAAACTTGGTCTCCGCCACAACTGGAATGATGTTACCCCCGAGCCGCAGCTCGGGATCCAGATGAAGATTACGCTTGTGGCAAAAGTGCACACAAACGGTCTTCTGTGGGGAGAACCGAAACCCGTTTGCCGTCGCCCAAACCGAAAGATTGTTCAGGGCAATTTGCAGTTGTCTTTCAATGACCCTCATGCTGGACGATGAGCAAAAGATGCTAAAGTCATCAACATAGAGGGCATTGCCTACTGATGGAGGAAGTTGTCTAGTTATAGAATTAATCTTGACAGCGAAAAGCGTAACACTCAGAACGCAGCCTTGTGGCACCCCCTGTTCTTGGGGGTATGGCTGCGACAGAGTGTTACCGACACGGACACGAAAAGAGCGTGTCGATAAGAAGTTGGAGATGAAGATCGGCATGTGACCTCTTAAGCCGAAACTGTGGAGGTCACGAAGAATGCCGAATCTCCAAGCCGTGTCGTACGCTTTTACGATGTTGAAGAAAATGGACACCAGGTGCTCTCTACGTAAAAAGGAATTCCTGATCGCCGATTCGAGGCGGATCAGGTGGTCTAAAGTAGACCGGTGCCTGCGAAAGCCACACTGGGTGTTGGAAAGAAGGCCGTGATGTTCTAAATACCAGATGAGTCTGGCATTTACCATTCTTTCCAAAACCTTGCACACGCAGCTCGTCAATGCGATGGGACGATAATTGGAAGGAATCTTGGGATCTTTGCCTGGCTTGGGGAAGGCCAAGACGATGGACTCCCGCCAGGAGTCCGGACACTGCTCCTCGAGAAAAATGCGATTGAAGAGATGGAGCAGCCGATCCTTACTCGATGGTGAAAGATGTTGGAGCATGGCATAATGGACATTGTCCGGCCCTACAGCAGAGGCACGAGAAGAGTGCAGAGCAAGGCGAAGCTCCTCTGCTGTGAATGGCCTGTTGTAAGGCTCCATGCCATTCGAGTGGAAAGACAGTGGAGAGCGCTCCACCCTGCCCTTCTGGGCCAGAAACTCGGGGGAGTAAGAGGAAGACGAAGAGATGGAAGAGAATGACTCCCCCAGAGTGTCGGCAATTGCTTTGGGATCAGCAATTGCCTGTCCATTGTGCTCCAGGATCGATAACGAGTGGGACGTGTAGTTCCCACTCATCTTCCGGACTTTATCCCACACGACCTTAGAAGTAGTCGTGCGGGTGATAGAAGATGTATACTTGATCCAAGATTCCTTCTGGCTCTGGCGTCGGACGAAACGAGCTTTCGCCCTGGCGCGTTTGAAATTTTCGAGGTTGGGGGTTGTCGGATATCTCCGAAACACTCCCCAAGCCTTGTTCTGAGCCTTACGAGCAGCGGTGCAATCTGGATTCCACCACGGTTTCGGAAAGCGAGGAAACCGTGTAGAAGTTTGAGGAATTGTTGATGCAGCTGCATCTACGATACAGTCCGTTATCTCCGCTACTGCCACATTGATTGGCTCCTGGCTGACAGAGTGGTCATCGAG
Source organism: Ryuthela nishihirai (assembly GCA_038380435.1). Lineage (NCBI taxonomy): Eukaryota > Metazoa > Arthropoda > Arachnida > Araneae > Heptathelidae > Ryuthela > Ryuthela nishihirai. The sequence continues at coordinate 26,316,829 of JAWZYU010000015.1, forward strand.
CTCAGAGAGCAGCTCGAAACCACCCCAGTCAGCCCGATCGAGCCTCCACCGCGAGACGCGTGAAGGGCTGCAAGGCCCCCCACACGAGATGGCGCACACCACGGGGAGGTGATCGCTTCCATAAGGGTTGTCCTCGACCTCCCATGTAAAGAGTGGAAGGATCGAGGAGGAGCAGATGGTGAGGTCAATGGCAGTGAAAGAGCGGGTTGGGGAGTGAAAGTAAGTACTGACACCGGTGTTCAACAGGGAGAGAGAAGGATCCAGGAGCCACTGCTCCAGGACCCCACCCCTCCCGTTGGTGTCAGCACTGCCCCAAAGTGGACTGTGTCCGTTGAGGTCCCCCATAATGAGGAAGGGGGACGGCAGCTGCGAGACGAGATCATCAAAGTTTTCCTGGAAGACGATGCTCCCAGGTGGAAGATATACAGAGCAGACAGTCAGCGAGAACCCCACGAAGAGACGGATGGCTACCGCCTCCAAGTTGGTGGTGAGGGGTACGACCTGGAATGGAGAATGGTTGCTCACGAGGATGGCGACACTCCCGCGAGCTGGACCATCTCCATCCCGGCGAACTAGTGAAAAGTGCCGGATCGTGGGATCTGTGACTGGCTGCAAGTATGTCTCCTGCAGGCACACACAGATGGGCTGGTGCGCCTGAAGGAGGGCCTTGATGTCGTCAAGATTCCTCTGGAATCCACGACAATTCCATTGTAGGAGTGTGGCCATCTCAGGACTTAGAAGAGTGGGCGGACGACGCGTTTCTATTCAACTTAACCGCCGCAGAGGACGGTTTAGTGAATATGGGGCGGTCGGTATCCATGTATTCGGAATCGTCCGAGGGGCATGGATCGGTGACCGCCCTTTGAGGTGCAGTGATTAGTTTCTTTTTAGGCCCCGGTGGGGGCCCCTTGGGTTTGGAAGGTCTTGCTGTCTGAGGTCGGGAAGGAGGAGGCCTTCTGGTGGAGGTGGAAGGCTGAGCTGCAGGAATGGAAACCGGGGTTGATGTCGAAGTCGACACCACCCTTGGTCTCGCCTGCGTGAGGAGGTACTTGGCAGCTGGCGAGAAAGACTCAGTAGGTGGTACACTGATGTCAGTCTGCACCGCAACCGAAGTCATTGGAACGATGGGCTTTCCAATGACTGCACTGGCATAGGAAACCTTGCCAGGGGGGCAGGCGGTGCAGCAAGCTTTCTCGCCTCTGCATAAGAGATGTTATTTATGACTTTGAGGCGTTGTACCTCCTTTTCCTCTTTCCACTTCGGACAGTCGCGGGAGTACGCCGGATGTTCGCCACTACAGTTCACACAGCATGCCTTTTCTGCTGTGCAGTCAGGATCGAGATGATCCTTACTGCCACAGCGAGCACAGGTGGGCTTGCCCCTGCATGCTGTGCGGGCATGACCGTATATGACACTGAAAACAGCGCAGAGGGTTCGGTATATACGGCCGTACCTCACAATGTAAATAACCTGCCTTGATGGAAGAAGGCAGGCGTGGCGTGTTAAATGTCACGATTAGCACCCGGGTGGGTGTTAATTTCCCATCACGGCGTGTTGAAACCCGGTGGACCGCTGTTACTCCTCGAGGTGTGAGCTCCGAGAGGATCTCCTCCGCAGTGACTTTGAGGAGGCCCCACTCGGTGATCACACCCCGAGAGGAATTCAAAGTTTTATGGGGAGTGACTTCGACAGCCACCCCACCAATTTCTTTGACTTTCAGGAGTAGTTCTGAGTGTTTTGAACAAGCGGTCTCAACTTGTAAGTCGCCAGATCGTAAGCACTTTACGGATTTCGGTTCTCCCGCAAGACCTTTCAAACCTTTATTAACGAAAAAGGGGACATGTCCCCAAGTACCTGATCACCCGTGGAGTGGATGATCAGGAACTTTGGGAACGAAGACACAGACGACGACGGTAGAGATAACGTAGACAACGAGGAAAATGGGGGCTCACGTCGAGCCCTCTTGGCGGCGATCGCATTATTTTCTTCATTCTCTCGCATGTTTGTTTTTGTGTGGTTCAGTGCCCGCTGTCCCCACCCTCCACGGAGCCCAACAAGGGGACGCCCAGTCGGGCGCCAGGGCTACGCAGGCACTATACCCACACAGACAGTGAGCCAAGCCCTCACAAATAAATAGAAAGTAAATAAAAAGAGAAATGTGCAGAACAAAAACGTTCTACACAAATGAAACAAAGCGCAAAAATAAGAATATTGTGACTGCCAAACTGGCTACACAAAGAAAGGATAACGACAAAAGGAAAATAATCTGTGAGGAAACTTGTAAACCTGTACCCGGACCGTGGGCAAGGTTACTCACCGCTCTGCACGGTTGACCCTAGCAGGACCAGCCCACCAGCCGATTGATCCTGAGGGGGCCGCCCCAGGACCTCCCGTTTACCTGAAGCAGAGGCCAAAGCAGTGTATAGCAGCGGCCCCGGAAGTCGCTGCCCAGCCCCGCGACAGACAGGCTCCCCAATGGCAATACGGCCAAAGGGGACCCCACCAGTCATGAGCCGGGGAGAGAAGACGGGGACCCCTGAGCAACTGCCAGGATCCTCCTTTCCAGGGACACGGGTCTCCGCGCACGGCAAACACGTGGGCGAGCGTTTAGGACCCTGTGAAGGTAACCGAGCCAGCGGAACCTTCACAGGGTGGTCCCCTCACCATGGACAGGCTCTCGCATCGAGGGGCAACAAATAGTACAGGGACGTTGCAGGCTTCCGCTAGCCTGTCCCACACGCCTACATCTTCAGATGTGTTCTACTATTCCACGAGACAGAATTGTGGGCTCTTTTCTCAAGCAGCACAGATCTATTCATTGAGCTATATAGCTCTGCATCATTCCATCCAACCAGCCCTGAGCTGTGGCAGGAGTTCGAGAGGTTTACGTAAACAATGCTCGATTATTTTGGTAGATACAGTTTTAAGATTAGTTCTTTGTCACTCCTAAACTGGTTCGTCTTTGCGAAGCCATTCCAGAACACTATTTGCGGGAGTTTTCCATCCTCATGAGCTACTGCCATGCGACCTAACCCAACAGGACCAGTGGTTATGTAGTTCTGGCATGACCAATCCATGCTGCGATATATGATCCTACCTCTCACAAATGAACGATTCTCTGTCATTTGGTGATAGCATGAAGTTGTTGTACCCTAGACATGCCCTATTCGTTCCATAGCAGAGAACGGCCTGCAAAATGTCATACCACAGGCTTAATGTTTTATATTAAAAAACCATGCTTATTTTGGAAGACAATGGGTGGAATAAAGAACAACATATAGAAAACTTGAGCAGTCTGTGAAATACTAAAAGGATGTGCAATATTCTGCTTGTTTATGCTAGGGGTTCTCAACGTGGGGTACGTCATGAGAGCTCAAAAGTCGCTAGATATGTTTTATTTTATTCCCATTGTTAAAATTATAGTTATAGTATATCTATTTATAAAAGGGGTACGCCAGTTACATACACATTTCCAGGGGATACGCGAATCATAAAAGTTTGAGAAACACTGGTTTACGCCAATTCATTGAGCCAGTTGATTAAAGCATAATTAATGAAACCATCCTACTTAAAATGCTAAGCACTTCAATATTTCTCAATGAGAAATGAATATTTAATGAAGTTTCAATTGACACAATGAAAACTAAGCTAATTATTTTTCGTCTCCCCTCGTTTTTTATTACATATTTTGAGACTTAAATGGTAACAGCCTTGTGTAACTTTCATCACATACATCCAATTTACAAATTCAATGAATTATTGTAAAAAAAATAAGTTTTTTGAAATTTATTACAATAGACTGTCAAAAGCTGAAGGAAATAAACAGAAGATAAGAATTTGTAAGCAGAACTGTATATTTTGTAAGAGAATATTGCAAAAGGGAGTCGACAGTGAAACGGTACAATTTGAACTATCAAGAAACCACACACCAAAATGTTCAGTGATCATGTACAAAAGCTGAAGGATGAGAAGTCAATCTGTTGAAATCTGATCTAAAAGGCAACAAATTATTGACTAATAAACCAAGCAGCAATTTATGCACTTTATGCTGTCGCAAATCATAAGGTAAATCAATGAAACTTTTAAAATTTGAGTAGCTAGGCAAACCAGACTTGCGTTTAGATACCTTTGCAAAAATCATGTAGCATGAATAAAAAAATGCCCTTATCTGTATCTATATAATAAAAAAATGCCCCTATCTGTATCTTTACTAAGCCTTTCATTTCTGTAAGTTTATTAATACTAGGCATAAGAAGTGGAATATGGCATTGCATATACTTCCTACTATTAGTAACATCAATTTTTCATACCAAACTTTTGAGTTTCACCAGATTAAAGTACTATTAGATGCTGAACGTCATGCCTTTCCACTTCTTTAACCTTAGTCCTTCAAAGGATAACAGAACTTTCCAACTGAATTTTACACAAGTTGACAAATTAGATTAAGCAAAACAAGTTCAACACTAAATTATTTACTTAACAAGTATAATGTGGTTGAACTTTTTCTTTATCAGTCTCACTGCTAGTTCATTGCTTTTCTTTGTAAGAGAAATATTGACTCCAGCTAGAGAAATTGAGAGCTTCAGCACAGTCTGATATAAGGGTTGTGTATTAAACATTCCTATTAACGTACACCGAAGAGCTAAAACATTATGACCATTTGTCTAATATGATGTTGGTCCTCCACGTCACCAAAACAGCTCTTATCCGGCGAGGCATGAATGCTACAAGATTTCTAAAGGTGTCTTGCAGTATCTGATACCAACATGTTACCAGTAGATCCTTTATGTGGTTGAGCCGCCACAAATCGGATATGCTGTTCCAACCACAGATGCTCAATTGATGTCTGGGGAATTTGGAGGCCAAGGCAATACCTGGAAGTCTTCATGTTCCATGAACCAGTGTGGCATGGCACATTATTCTACTGAAAGAAGGCAGAACTAGAGAGATACATCCTTTCATGACAATGGTATATCTGGTCTGCTATGATGTTTAGATAGGTGGTAGATGTTATAGTATCCTGCACATGAATGACAACCCAGGGTTTTCCAGCATAACATTGCCCAAAGCATTACACTTCCTTCAATGGTTTGTTTTTGTCCCATAGTGCATCTTGGTGCCAACATTCCTGAGGTAAACGAGATTCATCGGATCAGACGATCTTCTTCCAATTATTCAAGGTTTTGATGCTCAATGTGCTCATTGTAGGCACTTTTGATGGTGAATCGAGGTTAGCATGCGCACTCTGAATGGCCTGTGGCTATTAAGCCCCATTCTCAGCAGGGTTCGATGTACTCTGTTGTCACATTATCCCATCACTAGATTCAAATTATGGGCAAGTTGCAGCACAGTATCCCTTCTGTTGGCTCATACCATACAGGATAGCCTTTGCTCACCTCTAGCATTAATGAGCCGTGGTCAGCCCACACTTTGCTGGCAGTTGCATAAAGCTTCGATTTGCATAAAAATAAATCATGTTTTGGCTCTTCAGTGTATAACTCTATAAGAAACATTTATGAAGACTTCTTAAGAAACATTTATGTTTTAACTTGTCTGGAAAATTTAAAATATTTAACTAAGAAGACACAATTTAAGAAACAATTTAGTAGAAGTAATTATTTTATTCATCCGATCACAAAAATATAAAATTCTGCTTTTAAGTATACAATAAACTGAAGTACCTGAAAAATTCAATAATATGCACATAGAAAAGTCTTTGAAGCTATTCAGTAACTCACAAAACACGATTCCTGGTGAGTTTAACATGAGAAACTCAACCAATTTTTCCAGTTCACAGGCATTTTTAACACTCGTTTTTCATTTAGTTTCATTATTCCTTCTTGGCCGTGCATTAAATTCTTGGATATTGAGATAAGGAAGTTTTTCCAGTTTTTATTACTTTTAGCAAATTTACACTTCATGGAAAACCAAATATTTCCTGCTCTTGTTCAAAGACCCAGTAGCATGAGCATGTGAGGCAGTCAGATAACTTTTCCACCTCTTTGAAACTGATGACCTAATTGTGAAATAGCATCTCTATAATTGCTATGATACAATAAATTTACTTGATACAATTCTTTCTTTAACAGATGAAAAGAATTTTCAATTTGGTAATAGTTTTATAATGAACACTTTCACCCCCCCCCCTTTTTATAATGCATTTTATTTTTAATGACGTGGAGATTCAATATTGTCAACTTATAACTATTCAAAACAATAGTCATTGCATAAAATTCCTTGCTTTTTACTATGATTTTGAGTTTTACCAACAGGAAAATTCATTTTAGTGATGATTTTCACATTATGGCCAGATGAATACAGAAATCAACATGATTTATATCTAATATCTTAAAAATAATGATAATAAATAAATCTACTTAAGTTCTTTTTCATTTACACAAAACATTCAGAATACAAAGTTGGGTCATGCTGCCAGAAGCATTCAGAAAACCATTTTTGAGAGTCTGTTCAGATTGCTATTGCCAAAATTGGAACCTCGGCACCAAAGACCAGTGTTACTACTTAGCCACAAAGTTAGTGTGATACCACTTAGCCACAAAGTCCAAACTATAAATACAATAAAATATACTTCTATCAAAATGAATAAGTTTTTTTTAATGTTACTACATTATTGTCCTTAAATTAGTAATTGTGATTCATTGCTTGATAAAACACCAAGATTAGGAGAATAAATTCTTGTCACTTCCTCATTCATATTATGTACATTCTTTTAATCATTTTCTTTGGTGTTATTTTCAATAAAGAAAAATGAAGTATGTATATAATACTTTTGCTTTGTGAAATGCAAGGAAGTATTTTATTGTAACAATAATCTTAAAATTCTTAACAAAATTATTCAACTTGATTATTATGAAGTCAAAAAGTTATTAGACTTTTCTATTCATGCTGATTAACTAGATTCAAATACTCTCAGGGCCCTTGCCAATATTGGCTATATAATATTCAGATAAACATTTTAAAAGAGTTTGGGCAGTTGTTTGATAATGTTTGTACACCTACTTGCTTTGGGCACCAATTTAGAAAATGGTCAAAAAATTCAACTCAAACTTCAGCAACTTCAATATTATGAATGAGCATAGTGGTATCATATTAGGGAAACAAATGGTTTGGGATATCATTAAAACAGTCTTGAATTTGAATCCCAAGTGGTAGCATGCATGTTGGTCTTTGTATGAGCAATACATATAAGCTTAAAAAATTTTCATATTTCTTTCTCTTTAGGGGAACAGAATATATATCATAACGCTATTTAATAGCTTAATTACATTTACAAACAAAATCTAATTTTTCACTTTTACAATTTGTGGCTATAAGACTCAAATCACAAATAATTGATTTATATCAAAATACACTCCTTGTGTTGCAGAAATATAACACAAACATCAAATTATTAATTGGTTTGGTTTGAATGAAGAAAGCATATTACATTCATGGAAAAACCTTGTTTTTTTCAGAAGATATAATTGTGTGTTTTTGGAAGCTTCCATATTGTGAAACAATTATTTGTTTCACATAATATTTGAGTATACAACCTTTGTGTACTAAATAATTAAATAAGTACCATTGAAAAGGACATAAAAAAGTAAAAATATAGCTAATACTTAAGGGAAGGTAACTAAATAAATCAATAAAAAAAGACAATAGAATAATATTGTAAATTAATTGTTATTATTAATTTACAATATTATTCTATTGTATATATAAGAACTAGAAGAATACATATTGTAATATAAAAACATTTAATTTACAAATGAAACATATCCCCAAGAGTTTTACACCATGAGATAATTTCTTTGTTAATATATAGAGAACCCTGAAAAACACTAATATCTGTGTTAAAATTTTCATCTTTTAACATTTCATATATCTTGAACCCTGTAAACACTGGGGGTAAAATATAACTTTTCATGAGATTAATTACCATTAAAGAAATGTAATGCGAGTTAAAATGCAGTGTTCTTAGGAACTTTTTTTATAATAAACAATGCTTACCAATGTAGCAAGTGATAAAGGTTTTTACATCTTCTAGAACACACTTTTACAGTTACATGCTGATGATAACACTAGGAACAGTAAGTTGTACACACTTCATATTCCTCATTAGAATAAATTGGTGGCAAGAAGTAAAAAGGATGATACACCTATTAAATTGTTAGTGTCATAACCTTGAATTGCCCTGATAATGTTTCTGAGCAAAAGTGGCCTGCTATGTCATTTTAAAGTAATCTTAGTTAACAGTTGTTGAGATACAGAGACAACTATTGCACATCTCACATTCTTCATTAGAATTCAGTAATAGTGAAGGAAGGCAGTAGTGTAGAAGGTAATTTTCAAATTATTTGTGCCATCATAAGCAAATACTTTATAGCAAATACATTATGTTCATACATATCAAACAGCAACTCCAATAACAAACCCATTAGAAAATTTCTTTTCCCTTTTATACAACAAAACATTTTTCCTCTTTCTTGCATCATTTGTTTCACCATGATATACTTGACAGTAAATATAAAATGTTCATACATGTGAAATAGTAACTACATTGACAACTCCATGTGGCAGTAATATGATATCCTATATTCATACTAAAGTATTTTTCTCTTTTGTTCCACAGCCTATTTTCCCACAATAATACATGAATTGCTTCCTGATGTAACAATATGAACCATTTCACATACCACAGATTATTTTTGCAAGACACAAGGAATATCATACTACTCAAGACTATTACAATGACTAAGACAACTTTTGTAATATTTGCATTCTTCATTATCTATGATCCTTACCTAATGGAGATTATGAGATGTGAAACAATTAACTGATCCTGGACTATCAATGAATATGAAAATTTGGTTAGTGTCATTTATTACAACAAATAGCTTTTAAGCGAACAATGTATTACAGGTGTTTACAGGAATCCAAGATTTCTAACCATGTTTAATCTATGTTCTATTCTGGCATAATATTCTTTCAATCCATAATGCTTCCAAACAATATATGCACTCTATATCCAAACCTTCAGCTACGAGTTTTTTGGCATTCCTGATTTACTTTTTTCTTTCTTTCCAGTTTCTACCTTTTTGGGTTTATTTATTGCAGTTTTTTCACTTTCACTTGTTTTAGATATTTTACCTCCTTTAAGTTTACTTCTGTTCAATGCCTCTAATACATCTGTGTGACCTTCATATTCTAGCCGATCCTGCCACTGAGCCATTTCTTCCTCAAATCGCCTCCGTTCCTGTTCTGCTTTTTTTTGATACACCTGAAAAATAATTCATTTTTTATATTTTATTTTTGATAATACTGAAAGAAATATTAAAGGTGAAATGATGTACAAAAAATTTTACAAGACTTAATTGTGCAGTTGACTACATTTTTGTTAAAATAATTCTAAATTCATAACTATCAGAAAAAAAAAAAAAAACCTTATTCACCCAGTAATAGAGTGCTTAGCATACTTGGCAGCATGGATTTCATTCCCAGATCATGCTGATATTTTTAATCCTTAATTTATTATTTCCAAGTGTCAAAAAGGTGTAATAAATCCCTTTAGAAGCTGTACAGAAAAATTAACATATGCCACAGTAACTAGTGTTAGAGAGAATCCTTTTATTATGCTACATGCCCAGCAGTTGGGGTAAAAAAATTGAATTGTGTGTGTGCCACTTGCTTCTCAGACGTACCAGTGATGCTCTTCTAGAATATGACTGCATTAATGAAAGTTTTAAATTTAGCTGTAAGAAATCAAAGATTAAACACTTGAATGTTATCTGTTATGTTCCCACAAAGGATCCTGATGTGGATAAGTTTTACAGATATCTTCAGAACATTTTGAATCTGACAAGAAAGAAGATATTTCTCTTGCACTAGGTGACTTCAGTAATGCTAAAGTTGGTATTGACTCTGACCTTTGGGCAGGGGTGTTAGGTCCCTTTGGCACTGGTAGTTCCAATGGCAATGGAGAATGTCTCCTACAGATAGTAACTTAACAGTTTTAGAATAACACATACTACAAACACCAGGATATTTATAAATACACATGGGTTTCACCTGATAGGCTGTACAGTAATATGATCGATTATATATTAATTAACAGCAAATGGGTTAATTCAGTTAGGAATATCAGATCATAAAGGGAAGTTGATATTGGGTCTATTACCTGGTCAAAAGTGTCTTCTTACAACTGAAGCTTAAGAAATGTGCTAAGATTAAGTGAATTACCTTTAACATTAAAGCTCTAAAAGATCCAGATATAGCAGAAGCATACAATGATTGGCTACTTAGCTATTATGACAGTCATGGTTTGCTTACTACCGAAGTTCAGAAAGAATGGGATCAGTTTAAATAGGCCTTTCTTGAAACTATTAGTATTGTTTTGGGGGTAAATAGGAGATCTTTATCAAAGGCATTTCAATAATAAAGCTGCAGAGCTTATATTTGAAGGAATTGCAGGAGTAATTTGAATCAATGCCCTACTAGTCCTAATGGAGAGCATTACAAAGAGATCAATAAAGATGTAAAAGATCAATTAACAGCTGATAAGAATCTTTGGTTTAATAGGCTGGCTGGCAAAGTAGAGGAAGCAACTAAACAGCACAACAGCAAAGAGTTACACCAGATTGTTTCTTTCTACGCAAAACATTATAAGATGATTGAAGGTGAGGAATCTGTCATGGCAAAATGGGCTGAACATTTCAGATATGTTCTAAACAATGTGGTTAGTTCTATTCCCATTGTCTGTTATGAGGATGGATGCATTACTAATTTTAACACTTGCCCTATATCACATTCTGAAGTTACTTTGGCAATATCTAAATTTAAACTGAATAAATCCCGAGGGGTAGATGAAATCACTATTGAAATGCTTAGAGCTGGGAATATTTCTGCTATCACATGGCTAATGGAAATTTTGAATATGTTTGGTGATAAAGGCATTATTCCTAAGGATTTTAAAAGAGTTATTATTCCGAAATTTAAAAGTGTACTTTCTGTACTCTTTTAAATTTTGGCATGATGAACAGTGTGGATTCATATGTTGTAGGGGATGTATAAAATATTTTCACTCAAGTAGATTGTTGAGAAGTGTTTAAGAGTTTCAGAAACCTGTGGTTACTAGTTTTATAGATTTCAAAACGGCTTCTGATTCAGTTGATCAACATAATTTGTTGATCATTATATCATATGGAATACCTGACAACATAATGAAAGCTCTCTATAATAATACCGAGTCATGTGTAAAGCTTCTAGCAATTGGCTTAGCATTGCTAGTGGATTTCAAAAAGTCAGTTTTGTCTCCTTTTCTTTTTTAGTTTGGTTATTATGTTATGCAGAATTCTCTGCAAAGGAAAGATTTTAGCCTTAAATAACCTAAATATTTCAAAATTTCTGAGTTAGATTATGTAGATGATTTGGCCTTATTGGCTAATAGTGTTGATAAGAATGGTAATAGAGTAGGTTTGGCAATAAATAGAGAGAAAAACAAAGTGATGAAAATTGGTCAAGTAGATGATGCTTCATTTGCACTTTTGAGCAAGTGTATCAGTTTAATTATCTTGGCAGTAACTGTACTGGTACTTTTAAGAAACTTTGGAGGATGTAGAGAAAGAGGTGTATACACTTAAAGACTAAATTAGGCTGTATAATGGTTTAGTTCTTTCTAAGGTTAGTCATGGTAGTGAAACTCTGATCCTTTGTTGCTAGATGATCTCTGATCCTTTGATGCTACAGTCATCAAGTGGTCATTACTTGGTCCATTAAGTGGTTTCACTTTTTAAGTAATGATGAGGTTAGGCAACCTCCTTTGAGCAGCTTATCATACAGAGCCTAACCTTTGCAGTGCCAGGGTTATGAATTATTTATGAAATATTATGAAACATATTATGAAACAGCTAATGAATGAAATAGCTCACATTACATAATCAGAGAAAGTATTTAATTCTGAACAAAAATTATAAAAATGAAAAAGGGAGAAAAAAAAGCATAAAAAAACGCATTGCAAGGTATTTATAGTGATTTCTGAAAACCATTTAATCAGCTCTTGGCAATGAAAGGGCTAAAGACATCAGGAAAAGGGAGAGATCTAGGTCGCAATGGGCAGACAATGTTAAACAGGACCTTGCAAGAATTGGCTTACAGTGGTCAAATGCAGTAGTACACAGATGTGTCTGGAGAACAAAATTGCAGTCTAGTTGGATCTCCATAGCCCATGGCTGAATGAGGATTTTATATGTGTGTGCATACCACAATCAAGTTGAATCATTTTTTAGTTATTTAATTTTTTCCATTCATTTTACTAGTCAAAATTTTTTTTTGCAAAATGTATTATGCATGTTTTTTGCTTTTCCTCTATTCTGAACTATTAATATCCTTTTGGTGTATGGGGGAAGAGTGATTGCTTGATCCCCCCCTCCCTAGATCCTGGCTCTGGTATATAGTATGTGTTCATGAATTGGATGAATACACCAATGCACTCATCATCATGCAGCCACAGGCTACACAGGTCCAACCAAATTATGCAATTTAGTTCTCCAAACATCTCACTGAGCTACATCTGCTGCACTGGCTACTGTAGACCAATTAAAACCTGCTGGTGTAAGGGGATACAAAAGGGTATCCTCATACACCAAAAGAATCCTGTTTGACATTATCTGTCCACCACATCCCAGGTCTCCCCCTCTTTCTGAGGCCTTTAGACATACTGTTCATAACCCTATTTGCTAATCTATATTTAAGCATACAGGCAGCATAACCAAACCAATGGAGTCTCTCTCTGCACAATATGTTGCTCAAAGGAGGTTGTCGACTTCTTTGCCTAACATCATTATTTACAAAGTTGAACCACCTAATGCCCAAGATACTGCATAAACATCTAGAATCAACAGTATTTCAAGTTATCATGCTTACAAAGGGTCCAAATTTCACTACTGTAACTAACTTTAAAAAGAAACAAACTACTATATAGTCTAATTTTAATCTTTATCAAGTCGTAGTTTTATCAAGTATTTAGTTTAGATGTAACACCTATTTCTCCACACTCTCCACAAGTTCTTAAAGTCCCAGCAGCAATCCTTATTTGTCTGTTAATCTCATGCTGCATATCACCAGTATCTGTTACATAGGTCCCAAGATAATTAAACAAGACAACTGCTCAAGAGTGGAACTATTCAGATTAAATGAATCACAGTCTGACCAATTTTCATACTTTAGTTTTCTCTCTGTTTATTACAACGAAACCTACTCCAATACTAGTCTCATCAACATCATTTGCCAAAAGAGCTAATTCATCTGCATAATCTAAATCAGAAATTTTCAGATCTCTAAATCATTTAAGCTCAAAATATTTCCCTTGCAGCGAATTTCACATAAAATCAATAACCAAACTAAAGAGGAAAGGAGAAAAAAAAAAAGGGTTACTGTTTCAAAAAAAAAACTGAACATCCCAAATTTGAACACATTTATATTTTTTTATTACTATGATATCTATATTGTCATTATTCATTATCTTATCTGTTGATAACTTATTGATATATGTTTCATATATATTTTAAATTCCACGTTTAATATTAATTCAATGTATTTAATTATTTTAAAGTTCAATAATGTTCTTAAGAGTGGAAGTCGCTGATGCAGAATCAGTCAGACAACAGTAGTACACACAAGAATTTTTTGGAGGGGAAACATAAATCAAAATTAGTAGTCTTTAATAGTGAAAATAACCATTCAAATTTATCACTATAAAGGCAAAATAACCTCTAATCCCCAATATAAACATCACATGTTCTAAGCTTTCATTAATATTATTTGCAATTTTAGATAGGTCAGATGCATGACTGTCTTCATCTTGGGTGTTCCACTAATAAATAATAATAAACAAGATTATCTTAATTTACACAATGCAACCTCCAGATTAAATACATTTAAAAGAAATTAAACTGGGACAACAGATTGAACCTTCATAATTAATGGTTGTTTGAGGATTTTAATTGCACATATGCATCATGTACAACTTTAGAGTAGAAATCTGGATGACTGCTACAAAAATATGTAGCTAATTCTGTGCAACTTTTGCATCACTTTAATACAGCATCTTACCATTGACAGTATTAAAAGGGAAACTTCCAAAAGGTAGAAAGTCTGTACCCTGGTGGACATCAGAGCTCAGTATCAAAAGAAATCGGGCCCAAGCTCCAAGAAAAAGGTACCAAAGGTGCCACAATGGGGAAAGTAGTTCCAGAGAAGAGATATATAGGAAGGCTCAGGCAGAGTACAAGCTTGCCATTTGCCAAGCTCAGTTAGCCTCTTGGCAAAAGTTTTGTAGTGAAGTTACTGCACAGAACCCTTTTACTCTGCAGTATAAGCTGGCTACAGGGAAGGACATAAAACCCATGGATATTGAGTATGTTCACAAAGAGGATGGGTCCAAGACCACCTCTTTCGACGAAACTATCCAGGTATTACTTGAGGGATTATTCCCAGAGGACGAAAGGAGCTCTGATGATGCCCAACGTCATCTCCAGAGGGTTTATAGCAGGGTTCCACCAGACACGGAAAAGGAGGTGGGAGAGGTGATTAATGTTATGGCCAGGGGTAAAGCCCCTGGCCACGATGGTCTGACAGTGGAGATTGTGATGCAGTTGTTTAAAGAACACAAAGATCTGTTCACTCAGCTCTATAACAACTGTCTGAGACTGGGAAACTTCCCACAGGCCTGGAAACAGGCTGACCTAGTCCTTTTTAACAAGGCGAGTAGAGATTCGGCAGACATAAGATCCTACAGACCAATATGTCTGCTGCTGGTGATGGGTAAGATTCTGGACAAACTGCTCAAAAATAGGTTGTATTACCACTGTAATAAGAACAACTTCCTGAATGACAGTCAATTCGGGTTCAGGACAGACCAGTTCATCACTGCCGCTATCCAACAGGTGGTGGACATTGTTAAGGTGAACAGGCATAACAAATTGCACACCTCTCTCATTTCCTTGGAGGTGACAGGCACATTTGAAAATATCTGGTGGCCTGCAATCTCAGGCAGGCTGAAAGATTGTTCTGGTCCCAGGAACATCTTCATTCTGGTGTCCAATTATCTCAGTGAGAGAGTGATCACCTACTCCCATGCCAGTGGGGCAGTCTCAAAAAACTTGGACAGGGACTGCCTACAAGGTTCATGCAGTGGCCCATTTCTCTGGAACTTAGTTGCAGACATGGCTCTCAAGTTGACCCTACCTGAGGGTGTCTGGTTCCAGGCTTATGCAGATGACATGCTGCTTGTTGTATTGACCTCCTCTAGAGCGAGACTGAAGATCGCTGGCAATGCAGCACTCTCGGTGCTCGAAGGACGGAGTCTATGCTACAAGCTTGGGTTCAGCTGTGCAAAGACTACATCAATTGCTAAAAAGGGTGTTCTCAATATGAGGTACCTGACCTTTAAATTGAATGGAAATAACATCAGCCATATGACGACTTTGAAATACTTGGGGATCACTCTGAATGAAAGGATGAGCTGGATCCCGCACCTGCAGGACCTTAAGATAAAATGAACCAAAGCTATGTGCAAACTGGGGTGTAAGGCTTGTGTCTCATGGGGACTCCAAGGGGAGGTCCTCAGAGAAATTTATTTAAGAAGAACAGAGAGAATCTTGACTTATGGAGCAGGCACCTGGTGGCACCAGATGGACCACTCCATCATGTGCAGAAAGCTGCTCACAGCCTAGAGCCCAGTTTTACTGCGAATCACCAGGGCTTATAGGACTGCATCTATGGATGCTCTCCTGGTGATAGCAGGGATCCCACCTCTGTATTTAACAGTTGGAAAAGAAGCGACCATTTTTAGAGTCCTGCAGGCTAGGGAAAAGGCAACATTCCTCGGAGTCCAGTATGACTCTGAGGTTTATGAGGTTCAGACTGCTAAGTGGGATATTCATCTCACTAAGAGACTGCATATGTCATGGTCTATGGAGTTACTATCAGGTCAAGGAGTAGAAATCTACACAGACCAAGAGTGAGGATGGTGTGGGCTTAGCATACACTGTCTACAATCAAGGAGTCAAAGTGTATGATTTTAAGAAGATCTCTGTAAATGGTGCGGCCTTCCAAGCAGAGCTGCTTGCCATCAGAGAGGCCTAATTTGGGTCCTCAATGACGGCAGTGATAACAATGACATCCAGCTGTATACCAACAGCTGGGCAGCTCTACAAGCACTTGAAGATGCTAATAACAGGCATCATATGGTAAACGAGGTCAAACGCCTCCTAGGTCCCAGAACATGCCCAGGATCTCTTTCTCCTGGATCAAGGCACATGTAGGTCATGAAGGGAACGAGTGGGCAGACCAACTAGCCCACTCAGCAGATACTAACACCCAACCTGAGATAGCAGTAAAGACTTCTAAAAATACCCTGAAGTCTATCTTAATCAAAGAGTAATGGACGAGTGGCAGAGGCTCTGGGATATGACCGATTATGGTCTTCAAACGAAGACATTCTTACAAAGGGTCAGTTTATCATTGATGTCCTTGGACCACTACCTCACGCAGGTACTGACAGGACATGGGAGCTTCCCAAGATATCTGGAGTGTTTTAAGATCTCTGCCCACAGTAACTGTGGCTGTGGGGCTCCAGACACAGATGTCGGGCACTACATCCTCCGGTGCCTGATCACGGAAGGGTTCGCTAACAAACTCAGAAGCTCCCAAGCGATCAGTGAGGTAGCAGGTGGGGCAGCCATAGTGTCCATCAAGAGCGCTTGGGTTGTTTGGGTTGGGTTGTTTTACCTCTGAGCGGCACTTTTTTGCACACCATGGGCTAAATGGCCAGGTCACATGGACCCCGAAGGCTCAGAGAAGGTTGGGGGAGGGGACCCACTGGAACAGCTGTTGGGAGACAGATGGTAGCCTCCCGTCAAGGCCATCCAGCGTGTTCTTTAACGTGCACAGGGTATGGCTCTCCCGCACACGGGGCCACGGCTTAACGTCCCATCCGACGGACGGCGGCCTTTTCAAGCCCATCGGTGTCCCCTACTGACCGTGGGAAGGGAGGGGGAAATTTTGCGGAGATAAATCTCAACGCTGATCCAGCTGGGACTCGAACCTGGGAACTACAGATTACGAGCCTGGCGCGCTACCGACTGAGCCACCCCCGCCCCCCATCAAGAGCGCCTGAGTCAGGGTGCACCTGAGGGACATGGGCTGGCTCCATGACTCACTCCTTTGACACCGTAGATGTTTTTGCTCTTCTACTTATCTTCGATATCTTCTAGCAGGGTTGTGCTCCGTACCCCCTTTAACGCCACCCATACTCCAAGTCCCTAATAGTCTCCCTTGAGACAAACCTTTATCTTCTATTTCCAGGCTTCTCATGCCACTCGTATAGTGTCAAAAGATGGAATACGAGTTTTTCCCTATGGGAGGAGGGTCCTTCAGGACCCACCCCAATTATTGAGGTATTGTACTATGGCATATAAACTGATAGGCTCCTGTCAGACCTCTGTGGCAAGCAGCTGCTTGAGGGGGTATTTATTTTTTTATTTATGTCACTTCCTGTATCACAAGCTTTCATTCAACACATAGCTCGTTACTTTCCGCACGCGTTCAAGATCATTTTCACATTTTTTCCTCCTTTTTAGGGGGGTAAACGAGGTTTCTTCCTCCCTTTTTAGGGGGAAAGAAAGCATGGGATCAATTTTTAATAGCCTGTGACACTCCCCATGTCACAAGCTTTCATTTGACACATAAATCATTAAGTTTCTTCATCGCATTTGAAAGATATGGTGGAACAATGTTTTGCCAAATCCACAAACTGAGAAATCAACTGACAAATGTCAAAACCAAAAGCAATAAGAAGATGTGCATTAATAAAATTATATTTTTGCCTAAGTCAAAAAAAATAGAGAAAAGTATGAAATAGGAAGGTATACAAAACTGCAAATATACTGACCAGTTTTTCCTTCTCTGGTAAAGCTTTCCAAATTTCTGCCATTTGTTTCATAAATTCCTAAACAAAGCATATACTTATATGTAATTTTCTTATACACAATTACAAAACAAAAATATTTACATATTATCACACATATAATTTAAACAAGAATAAACTTTTGAAAAGACCAAAGAGCCTAATAGAATTAGATATTCAAAATGCAATTAAGTTTAAGCAAATGCATTGTAAATATCTAATTTTATTTTTCGTCTAGTAATTTTTTTTATTTAAAAGAACAAATACAAGGCACACTGAATCCACAAAGATAAGTAGCTTATCTGTAGGTAATCAAATAAAATATTTAAATTACATATATTCTTTCAAAATCAATTTTATTTAAAAAAAATAGAAATGCAAAACTTCATCAAAATTTAATAAAGGTATATAATTTTAACATAAGGTATTCTTTCAAATGTATTTTTAATCTACCCTAACTGTTTACATTTATAATTTCTTTAAAATTTTACTATGTTCCATTTCTTTATAAATGTGTTATATACTATATTTATAAAATAATTTGGATAAGTTCCTGTATGATAATAGATTCAAATAATATAATCAGTCTTTTAAAGCCATATAATTAAGTTTTGTAGGAATTATTTTGGCTATTATAGACTGAAGAGTTTGCTTAGTAGGGTATTACTTGAGAGTTTCAATTATGAAAGTGAGAGTACTAATACTTTTCACCATGCACAAACATATTAAAAGCAATATTAAAATCTTAAAATAGCAGGCTCCACAGAAATTAGATATTATAACCTAATATATTTTTGACCAAACAAAACAGCTTTTGACAAAAATTTTAACTGCACAGAAAAAAATAAACATCAATGCCTTACCTGGGGCTTGAACCCATGTCTAGCTAAGCATACTAACCACTCTGCCATGGGATGGCACTGTATAGATTTATTTATCATTATCAATCTTTTTGAGTTATGGCTATATCTTGCAGTTTTTTTTTTTTTTCTGATGAGCAAGTTTTTACAGCTTTTTGCTGTGAATTTTTTTAAACTATTATTTCATTGTTTTCTAATGTAAAAAAAAAAACTTATCATTTCCTGAGAATGAATTCTTGGATACAGAAGAAAAAGATATGCTTAGTTTTGAAATCAGTCAAGAAACAGAAACTGAAAATGCCTCTAATATTAGCAACAATGATCTTACAGATATTTTTTGACAAAATCAAGCTGCACAATAAAGTCTCTAAGAAAATAGTTATAAAATGGCAATTTTACACATACAATCTTGAAAAAGCTTCATACAATTTCATAGCTCCCTACATCCAACTAATTCAAGAAGCTTCAAATCAATGCTTCATTTCCTAAAAATAAAGCAATGAATACCTCCATATGCTAGATATTCTGCTTTAGATTTTGACACTTTATAAATAATCTGAATCAAAAACTATAATAAACAAAATTATATGTATATATAAAAAGAAAATTACACGTACTTCACTTTATGGCAATAACAGAAGTATTTAACCTAGCCATGTGCTGCACTTCAGATTCAAAAAAAAAAAAAAAAAAAAAAAAAAATTGGAGCACCAAAATCTTTAAAACACTCTTCTATGAAAGATTTATTGAAAATTTCCTCATTTGGGAATTTACAGCTCATGCATTATAAAATTACATTGAACAATTACTTGCTGAAATTCCACATATTATTGATGCCTTTGCTGTATGAAATAAAAAAAGGAACTCTATATACAAAAATACAATCAGTTCTCAAATTACGTGGGGTTGTGTTCTTAAAAATGGCTGTGTAAATGAAGCACAATTTTCTTGCCTGTCCATTTAAATGTAAATCAAGAACTGCCAGTGTTTTTGAAATTTTAAAGTTTTTCCACCATCAGAGGGAACAATTAAATTTTGGAAGATTCTAAAAGTATAAATTAAAATAGTTTATCAATATCCATCCAACCCAAAAAGAATTTCTCTCTAAAAATAAAGGATCTGAATACTGATAGAGAGGCAGATGCCAAAGGAAGACATTAAAAAACAATAAACAGCTGCTTGCCATAGAGGTCTGACAGGAGCCTGTCAGTTTATACACCGTAATAGAAGATCTGAGAGGATGGTGAGACCTCAAGCAAAAAAAGATGCATACATCCATGCCTTACCTGGGGCTCAAACCCACATCCCTTAGATCAGTAGCCAAGCATGCTATCCACTCAGCTATGGGATGGCTAGGAAAAACATTAGTTTTTTTTTGAAAATGATATTATACAAGGCTACAAGCTTTCCAGAACATAATCCATACATTAAAAAAATACTTTCACCAACAAAAGAATATATTTTTACCAATCCATTAAATTCACATTAGAAAATGTGAGGTAAAATCCTGGCAGCAAACCAAGAAAAAACACAGAAATATGCAAATCAATAGGATATAAAACAGTATAGTACTTAATGGAAGCAATAAACATGGCTAATTTTTTAAGGAAGTGAAGCTACTCTCCAATACAAGAGATCTAGAAAAAAAGTTAAAAGTTAACCTAGAAACTTTATCCAAGTTTGTCATGGTTTCTCATACAATCACTTACATAAGGACACATTGACAGGATTAGTAGTCAGCTTTACTATTCATACAGTAGGTAGGGTTAGTTTTTTACCTCTGAAAAACACTTTTATACACACAATAAGCTAAATATCCAATGCAATTTCTTAATGCTCCATTAAACAGGCAGTGGCCTTTCCAAGCCCTTTGATGTTCCTTTTCCACTGAGGGAAGGGCGGGGATTTAATGGAGATAAATCACAGTTGGGACACAAATTTGGGAACAATGTTTTTAACAAATTTAAAAATATTATGTTTCCAAATTTAAATACCGACTACTGACCAACTACTGACTGAGCGAACACTCACCCTTCAAAGCAGGTAGGTGTATCATATCCTCTGTGAAGTGTTTTGAAGACAATACTCCTGTTTAAAAAACTTGACTACTAAGCCAATGGGTTATCCTTGTGATTGTTGCACTATTTCAAAATTTTTATACCATTTAGTTAATACAGTGCATTAATGTTCTGGCCTGTGAGTTGTCTCCATTATTGAAAAACAGCCTGCTATTGAATAGGGTTGAATGCTCCTGTGCTCTAATAAATTTGTCTTGACTACCCCATTACTATTTCCCATTTTGCATTAGGATTTGATATTTCTGAATTGTCTACTCAAGGATACAAGATAATTACTACTGCTACTACCTACAGTCAGTAACTGTCATAATTTCTGCACGTATATATCAACTATTTCTTATCAATCTGCTATATCAACAAATAGTCTGGGAATTTACCTGGTATTACATAACTTATTCTAACATTTTTACTTTGGAATTATATTTGACAATCCTGGGATCAACCACAAAACCATTGGCTTGAAAGGCCAACATCCTCTTCATCAGACCAAAGACCTAGCCTTTATGGTCCAGTTTAGGATATGTTAAAGCATGGTATACCAGTGAGATGGGAATTTGTTTGGGGTTTTATGGTGCAGTGAGATCATTACAAGGCAGTTTCAATTTCAGTGGATCAGGGGCAAGTTGTTTTAAATGAACAGGCCAGTATGTAGACAAAACAGATTCACTACCCACAATTATTCAAGGTTTTTTTCAAATGTAAATTCCAAGTTAACATCATAAACAGATTCCTCTAAAAGTCTGGCCACAAACATATTTACTTACTTATGCTTTTAGCTATAGTTCTAGTCTACAGCTTTTTAACTGCAACTATAATAATGTTCATATTATTTAACTGCATTAATTTACTGCAACTGTAGTAATGTTAAATTTTGCATGCTCATTCTTTTACATTTATGGCAATCTAGCTTTTTTAATAGCTTAACTTTGTTCATTAAAATGTTTGACAGAGTACTCCAAGGTATTCCAAATTCTATGGCAATATTTTTTTTCTTCTTTCCACTATGTTCAATATCTGATCATTTTTGCTTTATCACTTAATGACAATGCATTCAACTTACCTTTTGTTGCCATTATAATACAATTAAATCTGTACCATGAGAAACTAACCCTAAAGCAAAATTAAACCAGTACTTTCTATGACAAATGGAACGAATGTTTATCTCAGCTGTGCAGGAATGGTGGAAACAATGCATAGATAATAGAAATCACTGTCCACCTACAAGCAGTGGGGACAATGAGTAGTCAATGAGAATTTCTCTCTCCCCCTGACAAAAAATTTTAGCAACTTACCATCACCAATAACAAAACAAAATTTCATGGGGGAAATTTTTTTTTATCAAAAAGGGATTTTCTTTCAAATATTCTTCATAAAATTTCAAGATGTCAAGTTATGATGAAAAAAAGTTCGAGTTAAAGGGAGAAAATACAATAAATGTATAAGGATTTCATTGAGAATTTATAGAAACAATTTCAGTTAACAAGAAATTCATGACAAAGATACGAGTTAAATATATATACGTTACCGCTAAAGTGCAGAAATCAGTTATTCTACAGATTATCTAGGTATTGTGCAGATTAACTAGGGTGATCTGTTAACGTGCGGAAAATTGTTTCATTTCTCAAATTACCTAGGTAATCTGCAAATTACCTGGATAATCTGCACATTACCTACTAGGCACTCGTTAAAGTGAAAATAAGATCTTTGCTGGAACAACAGGAACGTTTCTGTATGCTTAAATTAACATAATGTTATTTATCTAGTGTCCGAGAGTAGAGTTGAAACCAGGGTCATCCCTCTGTCAACATGAATCAGTCGTCCGAATTATAAAAAACGCCCCCAAAATGAGCAGGCCAAGCGAGAACGAATCATTTTAATGATTCGTTATCAAGAATGAATCACTTTACTGATTCGTTCTCACTTGGCCTCTGCTCATCCGGGGCGTTTTTTATAATGCGGACGAGTGAATCACGTGACACAAAGATTCATATTCAAGAGATTCACCACTATGAGAGAAACGAACTTTTGAACTTTAACGATACGGAAACCGTTAATGTGCACATTACCTAGGTAAAATGCGGAAAACTCTTGATTCCGCACGTTAACGGAGCAAATCAGTTAATTTGCAGATTAGCTAGGTAATGTGCACATTAACGGCTTTCGAGCTTTAGCGGTAACATATATATATTATTTGCAGCTAATAATATTTACAGATATTTGTTACATAAATTTTTCTACTATAGTTTTTTGCATAAGTTTTCAACTTGCTTTATGCAGCAGAGCTGCCAAACTTGCACAACAAAAATTACAATTTGAAAGCATGAAAAAAAAAATTGGAGGAATTAGAGCACAGCACACCTGCAGTTTACTGTCCTCAGACACTATAATTTTTTAAGCAACACAATAATTGTATTATGTCTTCTCAGAACACTAGACCTGCAGTGGTGACTGATGGCAATAAAAAAAATTTATTCTAGAATTACACCAAATTTCTTAAAATTACCTTTGTAAAATAAACCCCACTAAATAAGTAATTTAAAAAATTAAAAATGTGCTTCAATAGCACATAAGAATATTCCACTACTTGTTAAGTTAAATAATAATATATATAATATAATTGTATATAATATTATCATATACAAATAATAACCTAAGCAATTGTATTAAATAAAGAAAAATACACAGCTAATAGTATAACTATATTATCACGATGTATGCTGTACAATCAATTAGTAATATACACACAATAAGCTAAATATGTCTACAATAAGCTTAGCAAGTGCACCAACATAAGAGTTTTGGACATATTGCATGGAGCAAATGTTTGTGACATCAGAGTGTGCTAAAGTAGAAAGCCTATCAAATATAGGTAATTATGTTTGCAATTTTATTGTCTAGTATACATTGTAAATATATAATGCTATATTTATGACTTGAATTTAAGTTATGGTACATATATTGCAATAAGTTATCACACTGTAGGTTAAAACCCACAATGAACTGTAATAACTTTGCACTCCTCACATTTTGAGTTATAAGGAGATTTTACTAATTGATTGCACAACATACATCGTAATAATATAGTTAAGCAATTGTATTATTAGCAGTGAAGAGGCCATACTATAAGAATATGCTGAGTAAAGAATATAATGAAAAACACATTCCTTATTCATAAGAATAAAATTTTGTTTCTGAAAATAAAAACCACCAGGAGTAATAGTATCTAAGGTTTATTTTCCTAACTGTGCATATTGTTTTATGATGAATATCAGTCAGTACCATCCACGACTACTTGTTTCAACAGTCTATTATCACTAACAAACAAACGTTCATTCTGTAACATAAAAATTGCATAAATCAATAATCTCATCAGAAATGGCTATTCTAACAAGGGCATACCACTAAAGAATAAATTGCCACTCCCCAATTTAAGAAAACCCCAGAACAAAATTATTGGAGACAACCATTTTAATCTAAACATACTGCTAGTCAAACAACGAGCAACAATTTCGCATTTTATGCATCTCCAGAACAAATAATTCTTATAACAAGCCTAGAAAACAAAACTGCAACAATTTACAGCTGATCCGCAGCATATAAAAGCCCCCCAGAATTAAGTAATCCCATCAGAGAAAACAAGCCTAAAAAACAAGAATTTTTGCAAACAATGCACCATCATCTGCATTATTAAAAAAGAAGCCAGAACAAGATATCAATGGGAGACAATCATTTTAACAGAGCATATTGCTGAAGAAATCATCCCATTTCCTCTAACACAATTAGAGAATATACATTAACTAAATATCATAAGTAGTCTGCAACTTTCAATACCTAGCTGAGGCAAAATTTATACCTTTATGCTACATATATGGGAATTAAATTCAAATTGCATTTAAAAACTACAATTACATGAATAGCCTGCTATTTTTCTGCAAATAAACTCATAATTTTTATTCACCTTTAGAAGACCTTAAAAGGTTTGGAATGAAAAAAAAAAAACATGCTAAAACAATCTGATAAATTATTCACTTACTTTACTTTACACACTTTAAGAAAGTTTGGTTACCACTAGTAGTGCTATCTAGCGACTGAGTGCGGTAAAACTGCAGCTTTTTTTATTTACTAAAAAGAAGTGTTCATTTTTTGAGACATTAAAATTCTGAATGTCAATCCTTTGACTGATGTGCAGGTGAGTCCCTTTAGCAAGAATAGATTAGGGAGTGTGGATAGAGCTGCACATTTAGTGCAATAAAAAAAGCTAATACTCCTAAAATATGTCTAAAAATGATACTGATCATTAGTTTTGTAACTAATGATCAGTATGCAGGTACACATACATACTGATCATTAGTTACAAAAGTCAGGGCATATCCCACTTGTCAACTTGCCTTAACTCTAGTGAAAGCCTCTCAATAGAGGCTAATTTCACCATGAACTTACAATACCTTTAACCATTAGCCCAACCTCATAACGACAGACATGCACGATACCCAATCAAGTTGCAATGTCAATCATGGCCCATAGATCAAAAAAGTTCTCTAATCTATATTATCTCCTTCACTATAAAGTTTTTTTGATTCTAAGTAATGCAATTAGCTGGCCAGAGCCAGGAGAGTTAGGTAAGGTTCAAGAAACACCCATTTAGAAACAATTAAACAGCCTTCAACTTCGTAAAATAATTTAGGTGTGGGTTGTTATTTTACCTCTGAGAGGCACTTTTTGCACACAATGGGCTAAATGGCCAGGTCACAAGAACCCTGAAGGCTCAGAAAAGGTTGGGGGGAAGGCAACCCACTGGAACAGCTGTTGGGAAACAGATGATAGCCTCCCGTCAAGGCCATCCAGTATGTTCTTTAACATACAGAGTATTTAGGTGTAGACTTTGCCATGTGTTCTGTCCGGATAGAATACATCAATCCTCTGACTGATGTGCAGGTGAGTCCCATTAGCAAGCATAGATTAGGGAGTGGGGATACAGCTGCACATTTAGTACAATAAAAAAAGCTAATCGAAGACAATTCTTCCCTTTCATTAACATTCTCCATTTGGGATAAGGACAAAAATACTGTAAAATTTGGGAGCAGATTTTCATAAGAGCAAATCTGCAAAACCTCTCAAAATCTGATTTTTAATGACAAATTTAAATTTTAAACCGAAAATAGGAGAAAATAATAATAATAATAAAAAATCTGAGTAGTTGGCAGCTCTGTATATGGCTACTCAATTATTATGGGCTTATCTTGATTATGCAGCCAATTTAATGGAACTGAAGAACTGATACAAAATTGCACTATCCCCATTAATATTACTTATCAACAGCTGTTTATGATGTACTTGCATATCTGAAATATATTGCAGTACCAAATTGTACTGCAATATATTTCAGACACTGACAGAGAATTGTAGACTGGCTAAGCAGTTCTCATTAACAGCTATTCTAATAAAGTTAAATATCTCATCTGTCTCATAAAATTATTGATGGTTGAAAGTGTGAATCAACTTTACAGACATTCAGAATTTTAATGTCTCAAAAGATAAAACACTTCTTTTAATCGTTTTACTACCATACCAGTCCAACACAGTAGAGATTCTAGACAGGCTGATCCAATCAATGCTATTTCTTCCTCTCCATTACCTCCAAACTGTAATTTGTGCCATTTGGGGCTGGCATAGAATTGAAATAGTTTGACATTAAAAAAGTCAGAGAAAACAACAGACAAACAAAACTAAGAACATTTTATGCTATAACTAATTAAAATTTTTGATTCAACTTTTTTCTAAAATTTGTCATTAATGCAAATGTTATAAAACATTTAGGAGTAAAAGCCTTCAAAAATATAAATAAAAATTTTCATTTTTAAATATTACATATATTATATACACCGAAGAGCCAAAACATTATGGTCAGCGCATCTTTATGCAAATCAAAGCAACTGCAGGTAAACGACGGCATATATGAAGGTCGTGAAATGGAATAAATAACACCTGATACTGAGTTCTGTTAATCAGTGTTATTCTTGTTCTTCAGATGGGAAAGGCAATGGACTTAAGTGAGTTTGACAAAGGCCAAATTGCAATTGCCAGACGACTGGGTCAGAGCATTTCTGATACGGCAAGGCTTGTGGGGTGCTCACGGTCAGCTGTGGTTACTACCTTCAAAAAAGTGGTTCGAGGAGGGAAAAACCACGAACTGCCATCGATGCTAGAGGTGAGTGAAGGCTATCCCTTATGGTATGAGACAATAAAAGGTATACTGTGGTGCAACTCACCTGTAATTTGAATGCGGTTATGGGAGTAATGCACTACAACACACAGTACTTCGAACCCTGCTGAAAATGGGGCTGTGTAGCCGGAGACTGCTCTGAGTGCCCATGCTAACCTCAATTCACCATCGAAAGTGCCTACAATGAGCATGCGAGTGGCATGCGAGCATCAAAAGTGGACTTGAGTGATTGAAAGAAGGTCATCTGGGCTGATGAATCTCATATCCTGTTGCACCACATGGACAGCCGGGTACATGTGTGTCGTTTACCTGGGGAAGTGTTGGCACCAAATTGCACCATGGGACAAAAACAAGCCAGTGGAGGAAGTGTAATGCTTTTGACAATGTTTTATTGGGAAACCCTAGGTCCAGTCATTCATGTGCAGGAAACTATGATGTCTACCACCTACCTAAACATCATTGCAGACCAGGTACATCTTTTCATGGCAACGGTATTTCTCTCTAGCATTGCCTTCTTTCAGCAGGATAATGCACCACATGTCACATTGCCCAGATTGTTCAAGAATGGTTCATAGAACATGAGGAAGACTCCAAATTCCCCAGACATCAATCCAATCGAGCATCTGTGGTTTGTGTTGGAACAGCATAATTTGATTTGCGGCAGCTCAACCATGTAACTTACAAGAGTTAAAGGATCTGCTGGTAACGTACTGGTATAAGATACCACAAGACACCTTTAGAAATATTGTAGCATCCATGCCTCACTGGGTAAAAGCTGTTTTGGTGGCACATGAAGGACCAATATCATATTAGGCAGGTAGTCATAATGCTTTGGCTCTTTGGTGTAAGTTAAAAATTTGCAAACCTTAAAATTCACTGTACTGAGAACAGATATTCATCACTTACTGAAACACGAACACTGCCTCTTTCCCCAGATTTTGAACGAAAGAATAATGAAAAAGCATTTCCTGGTGCTTTTGGTTTTCCAAGCTCCCGTAATATCTAGACAATAAAGTATATATCACATTTAGTACTTATTTTACAAAAGAATGTTATCTAAAATATTTACAAAGGTGAGGGAATAAATCTTAACTTACTTAGACAATACTTTGACAACAGAAAAAAAAAAAAGCAATATTTAGAAAATTATTTCCCATAATTGAACATTTAAAGAGAAAATTTTCTTCATTATTGTAACATTGCCCCAGAAAACTTGTTTCATTATTTATTATTATTTTCAAACCAAAAAATTGCTCCTCAAGCAACCCACTAGTCATGGAGTTCTGGCAGGAACCTATCATTGAAATATGCCATATATCTACTAATAAATCAGCACTTTGACGTTGATTCAAATTTTAGAGGAAAAATTGTCTTGTTTGATTTATGCTTTATCTGGCTTCCTGTTATCAACTTTTATTCTTCCCTAGTATAAAATCAAGCTCTAATGTGTTTTTTTTTCAAATTATTTTAAATTAGTTCAAAAGCCGTCCTGTGGCCAAGTGGCTAGTGCACTTGTCTACTGATCTAAGGGACCTGGGTTTGGGCCCTGGGTAAGGCCTGGATGAATGTGTCGTTTTTCTGCTGAGGTCCTGCCATCCTCTCACTTTCTGCTATGGCATATAAACTGACAGGCTCCTGTCAGACCTTTGTGGCAAGCAGCTACTTGAGGGGATATTTATTTTTTATTATTTATATTTATAATTTCATGCAATATAAATTACATGAAGAACAACTTATGCTCAGCATATTTGCACATGCATTTTTTTTAATCCACAGTTTTCAATAGTGTGCAGCACCTGAGCAAGTAGTAGGGCAATTTGCAACATGCGTAAAAACTATTGTTTTATAATGTATTGTTCCTTATTGAGGGGGAAACACTGGATCAATTTCCTTCATAATCTTATCTAAATATAGCCATCAGTTTTTTTAACCCTCCCCTCCACTAAAAAAAATCTTAATTTTGTTCTATATTTCATTTTATATTCTAATAGACTGTGAAGGATTAAATTACATGTGTAATCAGTGGTAAAGCCATATGGGGGATTTAATTTTTTTAACTCAACCCCTAAATAAAAAACTTGACTATGCTATTGTGTGTAACAAATATTTTTACTCAATGATCATCACTATTGCTCCTTACATCACTTTAACTCAAATTCGTTAATGGCCAATGCAGTTGCTAGTTACTTTTCTAGACTTTTAGAGCCCATTTTATAATTATGGCAGGATGGCAGAAAGTACAGAGCAATTGGCTTCAAATGAATTTTTTATATTTTTCCAAAATTTAAGTTGGCATTCACAGTATTGTTTCTGTATAAGAACTCAAAAATGATTTAAAAGGCAACAATTTTGAATTAAAAAAAAAAACATTCTGTATGAAAGGCTTGTTTACTTCTTAAAGTGACAGGTTAATTTTAAAATGTTTTCAAGTTGAAAACTAAAACAATTGTAGAACTTATCCTGAAGAAAGTAGCAAACAGAAGTTGTTCATGTTATTATACAAAATGTAATTTTTCAATTGATGACAAATGTTTAAAAAAAAAAACGTTTAAAGTACAATTTATGCTTGTGTGTGGGGGGGGGGATAAAAATTTGAAGGAAAATTCTTTGGGAACTTAGTGTGTTCCAGCACTTTAAATGTGGGAGAGACACTTAAGTGCTTTCATGGTGATGAATGCCTACAGTTTTTATTTTTTATCATCATTCTGCACAACAGATATTCCAATAAGTCATATTACTTCATATTGTTTTCAAAGAAGATTTTAGTTGCCGTGACAGTCATTACTGGTGAAAAACAATAGTACATTTTACAAAAATTGAGGAAAACAATTTAGCACAAGATCATAAATAAAGCAGAATGTGGCAAGATTCAAAGCTTGGTCCATTTTAAATCTTGATAATTGCAGTTGAAATGGGGATGATTTAATTGTTGTGATTGAAAAGATGCAACTTGTTTGAATTTTCCATGTTATTGACTGAAAGAATAGGATTTCCCTGGAACACTGCAGTGGTGGTAATTACATATTGCATAATAATATTAGCAACTCTGCCATTTAATTTCTTCAGGATAATGTAACATAAGTATGGGTTGGGTTGTTTTTACCTCTGGGCGGCACTTTTTTGCATACCATGGGCTAAATGGCCAGGTCACAAGAACCCTGAAGGCTCAGAGAAGGTTGGGGGAGGGGACCCACTGGAACAACTGTTGGGAGACAGATGGTAGCCTACTGTCGAGGCCATGTAGCATGTTCTTTAACGTGCACAGGGTATGTAATATAAGAATATGTACCATTAAATGGACAAGAGTGGTTTCTTGAAGCCATGAAAATAGAGGTTGTACACAAGTGCAGAAATTTTCAAGTAGTGTTATGTGTTTGCTGTTTATGCACTGTCCTTTAAGAATTAAAATGGTGGGCACACATCTTGTTCCAAAGGTAACATCCAATAGGACCACATCACAGACCACTCACCCACACACTTTTAGACAACTTTCAAACACAAGAAATTCATTATAGAACACTGCTTTTTATATAAATACACACACATTGACAACTGCTGATAAATGTTGTTTATCACAAGTGTGTTTTTATGCACGACATGCTCAGTGTGACATGTTATCAGGTGATCGTGGGTTCGTATCCCACCCGGCTCAGACAATTTTTCCTCTAAAATTGAAATAGACGTCAAAGTGCCTATTTATTACTGGATGTTGAACCGTCGAGTTTA
Organism: Ryuthela nishihirai; assembly: GCA_038380435.1. Lineage (NCBI taxonomy): Eukaryota > Metazoa > Arthropoda > Arachnida > Araneae > Heptathelidae > Ryuthela > Ryuthela nishihirai. The sequence goes on from JAWZYU010000015.1 coordinate 26,347,684, forward strand.
TCTCAATATTTATTATCATTAGTATACTTGTAAGACATGCTTTCCATCTATTGGCAAAAATAGAAAGCCGCTAGGGCTAAAAATTGCCTAAAATAACGCCTATATGTGACAAAGGGAATGTTCATAGCGTTAATTAGAGGAGATCTTGATCGGCGGCTGGTAGCTCAGTGGTTCAGAGCACCTGACATGTTATCAGGAGATCGTGGGTTCATATCCCACCCGGCTCAGAAATTTTTCCTCTAAAATTGAAATCGACGTCAAAGTGCCTATTTATTACTGAATGCTCACTATTGGTCCGAAAAATGTTAATAATGCTATCACAGGCCCCAGTGATATGTAATTTTCTTTTGTAGAAGATATACATTCAGAAGCCACTATATTACATACAGTTCCATGTGTAGTCAATGGTAACTCAGATATAGAACTCAGTAACTTCTTAACCCTTCCAGTGTCCGTGCCATCTGTATAAGTTCGGAGAATCTGAATTGATTGCTGTTGTAATTTTTTTATATAATCTATCTTATAAAAATATATAATTCTGGCTTCAAAAATATTGTTTTTTAATTTGATGCATATTTTATGAACTACAATATAAATAATTTCATAAAGCCATCTGATTGCCATTTCTTAGAAGCACTAAATGGTATTGCCCATTTGCTTGTTAATGTTCCTATTTACTGAAGCAACTTTCTGATTTAAGCTCACAAGTTTGATTTGAACTATTATCAACAATTTTTTTTTTCTTATATTTTCGAAAATCTCCTAAAAGATTAACAAATAACAAATTGCTATTTTTAAAAAAGCTAGATTTTGGAAGTAATTACAAAGTGCATACCACCATTTTTTTTTCCTGTTTCACACTCTTTTCTATCAACTTATTACAATATTCCCAAATTATTTTTATCATTTTTTTCCAGCATTCTATGCATCTTTTCCACTCTTAAAATCGAAACTGGAAGTAAATGTCTTCTTCTTAGAAATTCTGGTTGCAGCTAAATATAATTAGCTATGCTTCACTGAGGCAAACAAGATGCAGATGGCTGGCACACACTATCTCCGTTCTGTGTGCTATATAGTGTTTCGGACCTGCATATTGGATACCCTTTGTAAAGTTAGTATTTATTTTTTTACATTTAAACTTTAGTTTTCATTTCAGTAGTTTTTTTTCGGAAATTAGCAATCTTTTGGTCGATTGGTAAGTATTGATTTTTCATAGTTATGCTACATCATATGGCTGGCTTACAACTCATTGCTGTGGATATTTTAACATCGTATTATGCTATATGTTAATTTCTATTTTATTATTTATTAGTTTTCCAGTAAAACTTTAATCTGGTATCATTTTCTGAAAATAAATGGGATCTTGGACATAGAAGCAAATTAATTTCTGTAGATTTATTTCCGTTAGTTAGCAATCTTTCTGAGTTATCCTAGATTGGAGGCCGGTTAATAGTTGTTGCAGATATTTCATTTAACATCCCATTAGGTTATAATTTTTCTTTTATTATTTCTCGTTTTTTGTAAAAACTTAGGAGTTTGTACTGTTTTCTGAAAATAAATGTCTTGGATATGGAAGCAAAATAGACTTTCTTGCTATACGGAAATCAGTTGTCATGTGGGACGGCAATTTTGGGAAAGTCCCATCTGCTAAACTTGCGGTGAAAGTTTAACCCCCCCCCCCCCCCCCGACATCTAGAAAAATATAATTTTTTAAAAATTACGAGTTTTTATGTATATATTGAATGATTTTAAAAATATCCCTCCCCCTCAGTACCTTGGCTGTGTCACACAGATGATATAATGCTGTTTTTTTTTGTTTGGTGCACAAACATTTCTGTACTTAGCAAAGATTGCCAAACTTCAACACCCAAAGAAAAAATTCATAATGTTTAGCAAAAAAAAGCAGCCAATGAAGTTTTTTTTCTATTTCATAACCAGTTCAGAAAATCCTGTGAATATGAGAAATCTAAGTCACTTTGTATAACACTGGCCATGTTTAAATATACGATACTCAAAAGAATCATTAAAAGAAATGAAAATAATATTTCAGAGGTAACATTATATTATTCGGGAGAAAATTTCCTTTCAATAAACATATAATGTAACTATTTTTATTCATCAGGTTTTCCAAAACAAAGCCTTAATTGTATAGTGTGATCTTTTTTTTTTTCACCATATCACATTGAAAATGGCATATCAATATGCTTGCAAAATTTGTTTATTTTATTTTCATAAAATTCGTAATTAAATTCTGTTTAACAAGGTAATTAACTAACAAGGTTAGTTTGGTAATAGTTTAATTTTGTATATAACATGATCTATTTCCATTGATTGGTTACTTTTTTTAATTCTAAAGTTTATTGTTTATTTGACTTAGCACAATTGGCTAAAAGCATGGAATTTTCTCAAAGTATCAGTTTGGTAATAGTTTAATTTTGTATATAATATGACCTATTTCTGTTGATTGGTTACTTTATTTAAAAAATTCTAAAGTTTACTTGTTTATTTGACTTAAAACAATTGGTTAAAAGCATGGAATATTCTCAAAGTACGGTACTGAGAAAAAAAATTACAAAACAAGAGAAATATTTACTTAAAAAAAATTTTTATTCAGAAATATATAGCCATTTTATTTATGTGCATTGTAATAATTTCAGTCTATTATAGTTTTTTTTTAAATAAATTTTTATTTGTGTTGCCAGATGCATTTTTTTTACTACATGATTAAAAAAGTCCCATTAAAATAAAACATCGTCTTTTTTGTTAAATACTTTATTTTCTGAAAATGCAGAATTAAATGCTGATTAATTTGGCATACAACAGGCCATAATTCCTTTCATTAGTTATTTGGCAAAAAGTTCTAAAGTTAAAGTTTTTTTTGGCTGAGCATAGGGAGAAAATAGCTTGACCTCCAGATGGAAAACTGTTTTTAAGGCTGGACACTGGAAGGGTTAAATAAACTTTTTATGAAAAAATGTTATTAAAGATAATTTAAAGATCTCAAATCTACTTAAATTTAATTTTCAACAATATATGCTACATATTTAAAGTGTTATGGAATAAATAATTAATGAAATAGGCTCGACGTATTTCAAATCAACTCATAATAAATAGGCACTTTAGCATCGATTTAAATTTTAGAAGAAAAATTGTCTTGAGCCGGGTGGGATACGAACCCACGACCTCCTGATAACATGTCAGGTGCTCTGGACCACTGAGCTACTGGCCGTCGATCAAGGTCTCCTCTAACTAGCACTATGAACATTCCTTTTATGTTTCATATAGGTGCTGTTCAGGTGACATGTTATCAGGAGGTCGTGGGTTCGTATCCCACCCAGCTCAAGACAATTTTTCCTCTAAAATTGAAATCGACGCTAAAGTGCCCATTTATTATGAGTGTTATGGAAGCTGAAACATTTGTAAGTTAGCTTGTTCTGCAAAAAAAAAAACATTCAAAATTGGCAAAAATTAATATAATTATTATATGAACTGCTACTCTTACATATGTTAGTAAAGTTTAGTATAATGTTGTTTTTTTTCATTTTAACTTTTTTTCTTATTAAGTTTTCAGAGTAATTATTTTAAACTGGCATTGTTAAATAGTCCAATTTACATAACTCTTTAATACATAAATAGAAAATCTTCATGCAGCTATTGGCTATGGAGGTCCAACCAGACTGTGTAATTTGTTCACCAAATACCTCTATCCTGAGCTACAACTGCTGCATTTGGCCACTATAGACCAATTCCAGCAAGGTCCTGTTTGACACTGTTTATAACCTTATTTACCAATCTGCAGTTATGCATATGCACAACATGGCCAACCCAATGCAGTCTATCTTTGTGCAATATGCTGCTCAAAAAAGGAGGTTGCCGACTCCTTTTTCCAACTTCATCTTTATCTACAAGTCAAAGCCACCTAATGCTCATGGATAGTCTGTAAACATCTAGGGTCAAAGGCATCGAGTTTCCCGTTTTCTTGCTTATAAAGGATCAAAGTTTCATTTACCAATGCAAAATAGAAAGAACCGAACTATTATATAGACTAATTTTAGTCTTTATGTAAATATATATAAAGTTACAATAAGTATGGCCTATGTTTCCACACACTCCACTGATTCTGAGAAGTCCCAGCAGCAATTCTTATTCTTCAGTTTATCTCATGCCACACATCACAAATATCTGTTAAATAGTTCCAGAGATAATTAAACTGAGACACTTGCTCAAAAGCACAGCCATTCAAAGCAACTGACTAATTTTCTTCACTTTAGTTTTTTTCTCTATTTATCACCAAACCTACTCTATTAGAAGTCTACTCAACAGCCCCTAATGAAAGAATTAACTCATCAATATCATTAACTAACAAGGCCAAATCATTGACATAATGCAAATCAGACATTTTCAAATCACAAGACCAAATATTCCTCTTCCACTGAATTTCACATAACATAATTGATAACAAAACGAAGAGAAAAGGAGGCAAAGCAAACTGTTGTCAAATTCCACTAGCAATACTAACCAACCACTACAAGCTGTACCAACTTTGTATACCATAAAACATGATTTAATGTTATTGTAGAGCTTTCATTATGTTAACTAAGTAGCAATATGATCCACTGATCAACAGAGTCAGAAGCCTTTTTGAAATCTATAAAGCCTAAATGAAAATATTTTATTTATACAACCCTGTCACTTCTGAAACCACACTGTTAATCATGTAGTTTTCCATCAAACAAACTGTTAATTCTATAAAGCACACTCTAATGCAAAGAACTTTACTTGGAACAGAAAGTACTGATTCCACTATAATTATCACAAAACTGTGATCACCTTTTTTTAAAAATATGGACAATAAAAAAATACCTCCTCAAACAGCTGCTTGCCACAGAGGTCTGACAGGAGAATGGCTAGACCTCAACAGAAAGACAACACAAACATCCACGCCTTACAGGGGCTCGAACCCAGGTACCTTTGATCAGTAGCCAAGCATGCTATCCACTCAGCTACTGGGACAATAGCTCTAGTAAGTCCTTAAAAACAACACTTTTATCAAAAAATATTCAAAATTTCAGTCTGCCAAGTGACAACACAAATGTTTCCAACTCTAAGCATTTAAGAAATAATTTTATCTATTCCTGGGTATTTATGCAATTTCAATTTAAAGATAGCAGAAGTACCTTCAGAATGTGATATAGGGTCAACATTAAAGCCAATAATGCATTCATCCTCATTAGAAACATTGGGTGTAGAAATACCACAGTTTAAAATTTTGCTGAAATCCTCAGTCCACCTACCTTTGACAGAATTCTCAATTTCAATAATGACCTTACCATGTTTATCCCTTAATCTCTGTATGCCAGCCCGTTTCTTCTCACACAAAATATTAATAAATATGGTACAATTCTCTGCTCTTGTGTTATCCAGCTATGTTATCAAGCCAAAGATTTATATCAGCTGTTAATTGATCCTTTACATGTTGATTAAACTCTTTGCAATGCTGTCTGTTAGGATTAGTAGGGTGTTGATTCAGATATTCCTACAATTCCTTCTTTCAGAAATAAGCTCCACAGACTTAGCACTCAAATGTCTCTTGTGCTCCTTCTTACCCAAAACAGTACTATTAATTTTAAAAAAGGCATGTTCATACTGATTTCTTTCTTTCTCAACTTTAGTGGTAAGCAAACCACAATTGTCATAATGACTAAGTAGCTTATCATGGTAGAAGTGCAATCCAAAAGTTTCTGGACTGATAAAAAAAAAATGCAGATTTATCTTAGGTTCTAATCATTGTTATCCCCTTCAAAGCAGTCCCTTTGGGAGCTAATATAGTGAACCTAGCACTTTTCCTACCACTGAAAACATCTCTGAAACTCTTGTTTTGAGATACTGTTCAGCACCTGCTTCGATTCTGTCCGAGTTACTTCAACAGTCAAAATAGTCAGGCCTTAAGGTGGAACTTCATCTTTGGGAACAGGAAAAAGTTACTGAGTGAAGTCTGATGAGTGGGGGGGGGGGGGGGGGAGATCATGTAACTTTAGGCCAGAAACTGCTGAACAGACAAAGCATTGTGGGCTGACATATTGTCATGATGCACTGCCCAGTCCTGTGTGCACCACTTTCCTGGATGTTTCAGACTTACACTCTCTCTCAAATGTTTCAGGATCTCATTGTAGTAGTGTTGATTCACTGTCTGGCCTATAGGAAGAAACTCCTTATGCATGATTCCCTTCACAGCAAAGAAACAAATCAGCATGCTCTTCACCTCCTTGCTTTCTTTGGTTGTAGTGAAGGAGGGTTCTTCTACTTGGATGATTGCTGCTTTGTTTCTGGGTCACCCATAAACCCAACTGTCATCACCAGTTATGATTTTAGAAAGGAAGTTTCAGTTCTTTGTGACTTGTTTCTGAAGGTTTGTGCACACAGTGAATGGATGTTGTTTTTGGTACCAACTTAGCAGCTGAGGCACAAATTTGGCAGCAATCCACCTCATGTTGAGTTCCTCCAGTAAGATCTATATGTTAATTCAAAATTTTCACGAATACAATTGTTCACTGACAGTCCTTGTGGATAGTCTGATGCACATTTTCCACAATTTTGTCTGTTCAGCTTGTTGAGGGTTGACCAGAACTTTCAGAATCTTCCACTGACATTTGCCCATGTTTAAAAAGTGAGAACCACTCAAAAATCCGAGTTCAACCCATGACATCAACAAATGCTTGTTTAAGGCATTTCACGAGTCTCTGAAGCAGTTTTATCAAGTTTGAAACAAAACTTCATGCAAATGTATTGTTCTTTCATTGAACTTGTCTTTGCCATCTACTCTGGAGTAATGATGACTGGAAGACAGGCTGAACTTGTCTTCCATTTTTCTATTAAAACAATTGTAAAGTGGCACAAGAGCACTAAAATGCTCATAAAAAAAGTTTGGTTCCAACTGTCAAAGTGAAAATTGCCAGACTGCTTGACAAAGGAGTAGGTTTGCGATACCTAGCGGCAGAAATATGAACTATGCATAGATGATGCTATATGTGATAAGTCTTTGAACTTCTGGATTGCACCACATATGCTTTGGCTATATCTGGATTTGTCAGAGTTTCAGTGTTAAAGTAATTTTCTTTACCTTATTACAACTTTTTTAAGCTTTAGTTGTATGACACTTTTGAGCAAGTAATGGTGAGACCAATTTCAGCTCTCTTATATGAATCATATCCCTTACATAATCATATTCTTATGCAACTCATCTGATGAAACCCACATATATTTATGTCACAGTGTTTGTAATAAGTGTTATTCTCAAGCCATTAAGCTAACTTACCTATAAAATATGTACTTTATTGCCACTGCAAATACCAATTCCAAAGGGACCTAACACCATTGACCATAGCTCAGAGTCAATACCAATTTTAGCACTGAAGTCACCTAGCACAAGAGAAATATCCCCTTTCTTGACAGAATTCAAAATATCTTGAAGTTATATGAAAAACCTATCTTTAGAGTAATTTGAAAGTCTTTTTTTAAGTTATCTGTAAAACTAATCCTTATCAAAGTCCTCTGTGTGTGTGTGTGGGGGGGGGGGGGTTAACAACAGATAACTTTCAGGTCTTTTAGTATTAAATTTAGTTCTACGAAACCTTTCCTTAATGCCATCATATCCTAGAAGAGCATCACTGTAGTGTGTGCTGAGAACTAATGCTTGTAAAGATGGTGCCTGAAGTTCCTATAAGTGAATCTTTTCAAGAATCGGAATATAAACTGACTTGCCTGAGACTCATTACTCCAGGGTAAGATGGCAGTGTTCATAGAAAAAGGGTTCAGGTACCTGTGATGACTTCTGATCAGGATTATCTACTAACTGATATAAGGGAATCCTGTACATCTGTTCACTTAGGGCTAGAAACCCATAGGCAAACAGAAAACATAGTGGTAGACTTTCCTTCAAGAGGTCCACCAATGCAACAAGTCCAGGATCAGCACTCAAGCTTAAAGCCAGTCCAGATGGTCAGTACCAGGACCCTGTGAAGTTGAACATTCCTGAGCATGGCAGAAAAAAGAAAAAGTGGCCATAGATGATCAGATCATTAGGCCACACTGATCTGGCAGCCCTCCCCATTCAAAAGAGAATTCTCTTTGAAAAATTTTCAGAGGTAGAAAAATTCTCTTTTGAAAGGCACTAACAGCCTGCACCACAAAGAAAGTGGGAGAAAACTGTAGGTGCTAGACCTGGCCAGTTCTGTGCATCATCACAGGGGATTGGTACATGGTTTAGCGGAAAAAATTTTCGCCGACATACAGAATTCAAACCCGCATCTCTCCAGAAACATCTCACAAAAAACTCCAGAAAAACGACATACGGGATTCGAACCCGCATCTCGACAGAGTATTCTTCCAGTTGAACTTAAGTTCAACTGGAAGAATTCTGCGGTTTGAATCCAGTATGTCGGCGAAATTTTTTTCCGCTAAATATTTATTGATTTATCAACGCCAAAAGAGCATCAGGTAATGCTGTGATTAACATCTATACTGAATTAATATTGTTGAAAACAGAGATTGAAATAGATTTGACCGAGATATTTAAATTATCTTAAATTTTTTATGAAAAATTGTAACTGAAGGTACTGTTCTGTATCTGGATTACTCTTGACATAACCCGGAATTGTACCTAATCAAGTGGCTGCTGAGTGTATATTATATTATGGCAGAAAATTTTTTATTATTTCTTACACATCCTCATGTTAAGACAATTATTTGCATTGTGGATCATTTACACTATATGTTCAACTATTAAGTCTTTTAAAATAGAATTATTTACATCTTTAAAACATAAAATGTTATTAGTTTAGAAATGGCTTTAAACACAAATTTATTACTTTAAACAAAACCTTGGAATCAGAATAAAAATTAACTTTTAAAACATTTTATGAAATAACCTGATATTCCATTCAAGTCCCTGTTTTTAATCTCTGCAATTTTTCAAAACTTTGATGCAGTTGTTTAAATTAATATCTGCAATATTTTTTATAGGGTATGAAATTATGTTTAAACTTTACCTTTTTTAACCGAAATGCCTTAAGTTTTGCCTTTCTTTCAGCCTTTGCCTCAATTATATCCTTTTTCTGTTCTTCAGTTAAGCTTTGAAGGTAGGCTTCCTGAGCCTTAATATACTCTTCTGAGTTCTGCTTGTAACGCTCTTCATATGACTAAAATTTATGAACATCAAGTTTAAATAATCTGTTTCATAAAAAGCAACATATAGTAGCAGAATTTCATTTAGACACAATCATTCATGACTGAAGACTGAAAATTCTAGGGGTTAAACATAAAAGTTTACCTTTCCCAATTTTGTGCAAAAGTGTGGATCTTGATGATCCATATTGATTGGATTAATTACGCAGTGTATTTAGATGACTGCTGAATGCTGAAACAGGAAGTCTTAATATTAACTTAGGAGTAAAATTGTGTTTATTATTTTAACTAATTGTTTTCAACAGGTTTTTAATTTTTGCATGAGAACAGCCAAGCACCTCAAAAGTATTAGCAAAATGCAAAAAAAGTATAGCATCCATTCACAATAGGCACAATCCTGGTTATTATTAAATTGAAATTTTACTTACATACAAAAAAATGTTTTAAAATAGTGAAAATCCTTATGCCTAATTTATATCTATTTTAGCACATATATATAATATAGAACAATTTCTTCACTTATTCTAGCTTTTCTATAGCTTTCCAAAATAAAAGTGAACAGTTTCATATATAATTATTTAGAATTGGCTAATATTTCAGTAGGCATTTCTAAAAAAAAAATCTGACCTTTCTTTGTGAAAACTTACTAAATGAACACTGAATAATTCAACTTTAAATTCCCCTTTCATGACATGTGGAAAGAATCAATAATATCCACAGAGCCACCTGTTGACCCTGAAGACAATAAATAGTTTTGTGAAAAAAAGTTTTGCTGACATGTGGGATTTGAACCTACTGTCTAGATACATGCCAGTATTCTAAATCCAATTAAACAAACCCTGGCTCTAAAGCCAGCATTAGATATGAAGAAGATACAAGTATACAGGCAATACAGGGTATCCAAGAAGTAATGGAGGGGCTTTAAGATCAATACATAGGTAAATAATATACATATTCAAGAAAGTACTATTTTAATTGAAAACATACCTCAAATAGTCCTGAACATAATTTGTGAATTTCCACATGTACACCAGTTTGCTATGTTCCTTGATGGACTCATGCTTCCGCGCCTCGACCAATGGTTCCGGCTCAGCTAAAGTTGACAGAGACAAAGGAAGAGGTAATCCATCATGTCCAAGCAGCTAATGGAAGGAAACAGATCAGCATCTTATCTGTTCTACTGACTCTGTCTTTCTCTACCCTCCCCATCTCACAATAATTTTTCGTAGGAACAAAAAGGTGCCGAGTTCCGTAATAATGAGATTGTCAACACTATGCAATTCTGTAGAACTTTATGGTGCCAATATTGGCCAAAAAAAATTGAGCCACAGAGCAGCTCTGACTGCATGAGTGAATGTGGGACCCAAAGCAGTGTTAAATCTGATTGGCATTATATCCTAAGAAAAATTAATCTGTCTGCTTTTTGAGTAAGTTTTTATTATGAAAAGTGAATACAAAGCCAGGTAATGAAACTTTTGAGAAATTATCAAATTGTAGTCATTGACAGTAATGCATTACCTTGAAGTTGTATGGAATTGTTCCCCAATGAAGAGTTTCTCCCCTAAGAATTCTCCTTTAACCCTTCCAGGGTCCAGCCTGAAAAACTCATTTACATTCAGAGGTCCAGCTATTTTTTCACTCTAATCAGGCAAAAAAAAATTAACTTTAGAACTTTTTTGCCAAATAACTACTGAAAGGAATTATGGCTTGTTATTATGCCAAATTAATCAGCATTTAATTCTGGATTTTCTGAAAATATTACCCCCCCCCCCACAAACTGGTTTTATTAGTACTTTTTTTGAGCCATGTACTATAAAAATGCATCTGGCAACTCAAATAAAATTTTATTAAAAAACTAATAGAAATGATTACATCATCATCATCATCCTCAAGCAGCCATGGGCTACAGAGGTCCAACCAGACCGTGCAATTTAGTTCTCCAAGCAAGTCTATCCTGAGCTACATCTACTGCATCTGGCCACTGCACACCAATTCTAACAAGGTTCTGTTTGACATTGTCTGTCCACTGCATCCTAGGTCTTCCCTTCTTTCTGAGGCCTTTAGGCACACTGTTCATAACCCTACTCACCAATCTATAATTATTCATATGGGCAACATGGCCAAACCAGCAGAGTCTCTCTCTGCACAATATGCTGCTTAAAGGAGGTTGCCGACTCCTTTGCCTAACCTCATCATTAGTTACAAAGTTGAACCACCTAATGCCCACCTAATGCGTAAGCATCTAGAATCAAATGCATCTAGTTTCCTGTTATCATGTTTACAAACTGTCCAAGTTTCACTGCCATAACTAACCCTAGAAAGAACAAAACTATTATACAGTCTAATTTTCGTTTTCAGGTTATACGCCTATTTCACCATACTCTCCATAGATTCTTAAAAGTCCCGGCAGCAATCCCTATCCGTCTGTTAATCTCGTGCCGCACATCACCAGTATCTGTTACATAGCTCCCAAGATAATTAAACTGTGACACCTGTTCAAGATTGCAACCCTTCTGATTAACTGAATCACAGCCTGCCTGACCAATTTTCATCACCTTAGTTTTCTCTCTGTTTATAACCAAACCTACTCTACTACCAGTTTCATCAACATCTCGAATGAAAGAGTTCATCTCATTAACATCATTTGCCAAAAGGGCTAAATCCTCAGCATAATCTAAATCAGAAATTTTCGTATCTCCAGCCCATTTAAGGCCAAAAGCTTTCCCTTGAAGTGAATTTCGCATAACATAATCAACAACCAAACTAAAGAGAAAAGGAGACAAGATGCACCCTTGTCGAACACCAGAAGTAATGCTAAACCAATTGCTACAAGCCTCACCAATTCTCATACACGACTCGTTATTATAGACAGCTTTCATTACATTAACTAACTTGTCTGATATACCATATGATTTCACAATCATCCACAAATTATGACGATCAACAGAGTTGAAAGCCTTTTTGAAATCAACAAAGCTAGCAACCATAGGTTTCTGAAACTCTAAACATTTCTCAAGAATCTGCCTAAGTGAAAATATCTGATCCACACATCCCCTACCACTTCTGAATCCACATTGCTCATCACGCAATTGACTGTCAACCAGATTCTTAATTCTATTAAGCACAATCATGGAAAGTACTTTTTACCTGGAACAGAGAGTAGGCTGATACCCCTATAGTTATCACAAGAACTGCGATCACCTTTTTTGAAAATAGGGATAACAATAGCTCTGGTAAAATCCTTAGGAACCATGCCTTTATCATAAAAGATATTCAGAATTTCAGTCATCCAAGTGGTAACCGAAACATTCCCAGCTCTAAGCATTTCCGTAGTAATTTCATCTACCCCTGGGGATTTATGTAGTTTAAGTTTAGAAACAGCCAAAATAACTTCAGACTGTGTTATAGGGCCAACATTAAAGCCACCAATGCATCTATCATCATTGCAAACAATGGGAATAGAACTAACCACATTGTTTAGAACATCACTGAAATGCTCAGCCCACCTACCCATGACAGAATCCTCCCCTTCTATAACCTTACCTTGTTTATCCTTCAATCCTATGTATGCCTGTCCGTTTTCTATCACACAAAACATTAACTCTCTGGTACAGCTCTCTGCTGTTGTGCTGTCTAACTGCTTCCTTGGCTTTGACAGCCAAACCATCAAGTCAAAGATTCTTATCAGCAGCTAACTGATCTTTTACATGTTTATTAAGCTCTCTGTAATCCTTTCTATTAGGACTAGTAGGGTATTGATTAAGGACATTCCTGCAGTTCCTTCTTTCTGAAATAAGCTCAAGTGCCTTATCACTCAAATAATTCTGTCTCCTCTGCTCCTTTTTTCCTAAAAGAATCCTGTTAGTTTCCAAAAAAACCTGTTTAAAACGGCCCCATTCTTCCTCAACTTCAGTAGCAAGCAAACCATGACTGTCATAATGACTAAGTAACCTATCATGGTAAGCTTTGGCTATAACTGGGTCTTTCAGAGCTTAAGTATTAAAAGTAAATTTTTTAACCCTAGCACAACACTTTTTAAGTTGCAAGACACTTTTAACAAGGTAATGGTCAGATCCAATTTCAGCTCCCCTATATGACCTGGTATTCCTAACAGAACTAGCCCATTTGCTGTTAATTAATATATAATGAATCATATTCTTATTCAGCCCATCGGGTGAAACCCATGTGTACTTATGTATGTTGCAGTGTTTGTAATAAGTGTTAGTTATTCTGAATCCATTGAGTTTACTTACTTGCAGGAGATGTTGCCCATTGCAGCTACCAATACCCAAAGGGCCTATTACTCCTCCCCAAAGGTCAGAGTCAGTATGTATATCTTTATAAGTCGAATTTTAATTTAAAATAATTTAAAATTCTCTGTCATTGAGCAATAAAATTTCAGAGTTTATCCTTCAAACTATTTAGATGTTGAAAGTTCTTAGGAGAAAACTCACAGAAGCTTTTCGGAGCAAAGACAGCACTCCGTCTTCAGTGAAGTGATGTTATGTACTTGACGTTAACCATAGTCTGCGAGGCTATTGAAATAATGACCTCCTCCGTCCCCACCTGCAACAGAGACACTGGAATCACCCTACACGACATGTGGAAAGAAGCTCTTTGTCTAAACGGACCCAACGTCAGTACATAACATCACTTCACTGAAGACAGAGCGCTGTCTTTGCTCTGAAAAGCTTCTGTGAGTTTTCTCCTAAGAACTTTCAACATCCAAATAGTTTGAAGGATAAACTCTGAAATTTTATTGCTCAATGACAGAGAATTTTAAATTATTTTAAATTAATTTTTGAGCAAGAAGGTCTTTTAATTGTATACTCGAATTTTAAGATTTGAGGAACATGCAATACAGTTTCATAATGAACTATGTACCAGTTTTAGCACAAAAGTATAAGGATTAAATTTGAAATGGAAACATAAATATGCAGTGAATGTAAAAGTCTTCATTTCAACTAATCCTCTAAAAAGTAGATGAAACACATGAAGTCCCAAAGGCAATACTCCATGAAAAAGTTGTAATAACCAAACATCAGTAAAAGTGGTAGTAGACAGCCATGCATTAAACTACAGCAAAAGACAAACATTCAACCGTGTGGAGTAAAAGTGCCAGATCGATACTTCAAAAAATATGCTACAATAGCCAAAAGAAGACATCACCAGCAAATCATCACAATGAACTTTCATCGACGTGTATAGAAAAACAACTTCGAGAGTGTGTCTACTATAACATCGATATACTTGTGTGCTTCTCCAAAGGACTGGCAAATAACAACTGCTATGCAATGTAACATGTACCAAAGATATTCAATGTCTTGATGAGAATTCCTAAGCAGATGTACCAGCCACCAAATACTGTAATTAGTTTTACATTATTAATTAGTCTATTATACTTTTGAATTACTTCTCACAGATATATCTTAGACTATGTGATAATTATAATGATCTAAATATGAGTTGAAATTGGATAATTAGTGGTTATAACTAATGATATATACACTCATGTTATACAACCTGTTGCACTCCTCATAGCTTGTGATAAGTTTCAGATGATTTTAAATATAACAGCACTATTCGTGTATGATTAAATTGTAATAAGTTAGCTGTGTTTATTTTTGTTAAATAGGAATTGATAAAATATTATGATTTACACTCTTTAAATCCTCCGAAAACTAATTGCACCCTTTAATGACGGAAAAATTTACAAATTCCAAAATTTTCAAACAAATATTGCAAACGAATTATGCATAGGGTAATATATATTTAGGGTTAGATATGAATTGATAAAATACCATTCCCACTTTCGGAATCTTTTGAACACTTAAAACTATGCCCACTAACGGTGAAAAAGATTTAAATTCCAAAATTTCAAACGAATATTACAAGGATGTAAGTAATGATAGAAATATGAAATTTTGGTGGTAGAATGTGAATGCCATGAAGTTTCCATTGGAAACAATGAAAATGACAATTAGGAAACTTTTTTAATTTGATTGGTACAAATGAAATATAATATGCATTTTTAAAATACTTAGTAGTTTTAATATATATATATCTTAACATATCACTGAAATAATGAAACAGCAAGCAGAGCTGTTATCGAATTTTACAAATATGTATAAAACAGAAATTTGAAAAATTAGTGGTAGTTTTTAAGAGATATTCCACTGACAGTTGGAACCCACTTTTAAGAGGGAGGTGTTGGAAATGCAACTTTTTAGATTTAAGAATTAAAAGCCTAATACTTTTATGTTGTATAATTACTAATGAAATACTGTTTGCAATTTTCCCATCATCCGCTAGTTCAAATTAAAACTTTTAAGGAATAAAACATTTCTTTCTCTTTGAAAACAAAATTCTCATATGTGTCCTAGTTTCCTTTTATTTTTAATTTTTTTTTTACGATAGTTTTTTTTCTATTA
Source organism: Ryuthela nishihirai (assembly GCA_038380435.1). Classification (NCBI taxonomy): domain Eukaryota; kingdom Metazoa; phylum Arthropoda; class Arachnida; order Araneae; family Heptathelidae; genus Ryuthela; species Ryuthela nishihirai. The sequence continues at coordinate 26,363,298 of JAWZYU010000015.1, forward strand.
CAGCTATACATTGAGTGATCATTGAAATAATGACCACCCCATGTTATGCCAATGGGACCCTAATTTTGAATTCCTATAACTTTTAAAATAAATTTTTTATGGGAAAATGGGACAAAAATAAATTAAAGTTCTAAATCATTTCTATCTAGATATCCATTTTCAACAATATTCCTGCAGTATTTAAAGAGTTATGGAAGTTAGAACATATAACAATAGCAGTGCTAGACAATTGAAGTTAATTGAAACTGAAATAGGAAATATTATTTCAAACCCATGTATACACATTTTAAAAGTGTGCATGAATAATTTCTTAAGTTGTTTTTAATAAATTTCTTAGAGCAGATTTCTGCTCTAAAAGTTTTACACTTCAATACTTGCTTAAATACTGTGAGAATATTGTTAAAAAACAAGATTCAGACAGATTTTATTCAGACCTTTAAATTATCCTCTGCCACATTTTCTCACAAAATGCTGATTTAAGTAGTATAGAACTTCGAAGTTAGTCAATGACATAACATGGCGTGGTCTTGTTACATCAAAGTGACTAATTTTGAAAAATTACAGTGACTTCCATGATTTTTCGGCATATGTCTTCTCTAATAACCTAGATCTTGTGAATACATGAATAAATGTTTTGGGAGAGGGTCAAGTGGTCAGATCGAGACTATAACAAGGACACATATTGCCTCTGGTGCATATGAGAATCTCGTTTTCAAAGAGAAGGAAATTTTTCCTTTACCTACTGTTTTATTCCTTAAAAGTTTTAATTTGAGCTAGCAGATGATGGGAAAAATGCAAATAGTATTTCATTAATAATTATACAACATAAAAGTATTTGTCTTTTAATTCTTAAAACTAAAAAGTTGCATTTCCCACACCTCTCTCTGAAAAGTGGGTTCCAGCTGTTAGTGGAATCTCTTAAAATCTACCACTATTTTTTTTTTAATTTGTATTATATATATATTATTTGTAATACTTGATAACAGCTCTGCATTTCATCATTTCAGTGATCTGTAAAGATATATATATTAAAACTACTAAGTATTTTAAAAATGCATATTATAATATTTCACTAGTACCAACCAAATTAAAAAAGTTTCCTAATTGTTATTTTCCTTGTTTCCAATGGAAACTTCATGACATTCACATTCCACCACCAAAATTTCATATTTCTGTCATTAATATCTTGCTGCAATATTAGTTTGGAATTTTCAATCTTTTTCACTGTTAATGGGTGCAATTATAGTGTTCGAATGATTACAAAAGTGCAAATCTTAATATTTTATCAATTCCCATCTAATCCTAGAAAAGATTTTTTCATTTATCTCTAAATACAAACAATTATCTGCTAAAACAAAAAAATTATCTTCCCCTGGGTCTAATAGGTCAATTCACTGTTGCCAATGAAAACAATCATAGTGTTCACATTCCACCACCAAAATTTAAAATTTCTAGCTTAAATACGTCGTTTGCAATATTTGGTTGAAATTTTAGAATTTGCAAATTTTTCCATGTTTTTGGCAGATTTAAAAAGTGTGAATCATAATATTTTATCAATTCCTATCTAACCGTAAAAGAATTTTTCATTTATTTCTAAAAACAACTATCTGCTAAAACTAAAAAGGTGTGTTTTTCCACCCCCTCTGGGTCTAAGGGGTCAATTCATTGTTGGTAATGGAAGCTTCATAACCTTCAGACATTCCACCACCAAAATTTAAAATTTCTAGCATAAGTACATTGTTTGCAATATTAGTTTGAAATTTCGGAATTTCCCCACCACTAGAGGGCATAATTATAGGTTTAGAGATTCAGAAAGTACGTATCTTAATATTTCATCAATACCTATCCAATGCAAAAAGAATTTTTAATTTATTTCTGTAAACAAAAAAGTTTAATGTCTACAGACAGACGACAAGCAAAACGATAATTGTTTTCTTTGAAAATAAAATAAAAAGTAAAAACTACCCCACTGCCACCCAGACCTCCACTGAAAAACACTAAAATCTTTCACACTGGATAGACAGAAAAATCACACTTTCCTTAAAATAACTGATTCTGTTTCAAAAAAAAAAAACTTTTGAACAAATTTCCGTTTCAAACTTGTTCAACAGAAATTTGTTCGACGGAAATAAGTTTCTGGATACCTTTATTAAGGTCCATCCCCCACAAAAATCTTCCCCTCTAAGGGGTGAGAATTGTGAAGGATAAAATTTGAAACAGTCTACTACATCATATGAGCTTTCATTTGACACCTAACTCGTAACTGTAGGCCTTCACTTTCAGAAAATATAGTGGAACAATCGTTTTCATACTTCCCATTTTTAGGAGGAAGAAACCATAGGAAGTCAGTTTTGTATCATCAATGACACTCCTTGCATCATAAGCTTTCATTTGACGTATAGTTTGTTATTTTTGGCACCCGTGCTCTCTAAATATAAAGGTACAATCGGTTTCATATTTCCCCTTTCTTGAGGGTGGAAGAATGCATAGAAGATCAATTTTTTATACCTATGACACTCCCTGTGTCACAAGCTTTCATTTGATACATAAATCCTCATCACGTTCAAAAGATATGGTGGAACAACATTTCGACAAATCCACAAACCAAAAAAGATGACAAATAATGAGCGAAAAGCAATAAGAAGATAAAAAAAAATAGCCTCTCAAGCAGCTGCATGCCACAGAGGTCTAACAGCTAGGTGTGTGAGGATGTCATGACTCAGCAGAAAAACAACAAATATCCATACTTTACCTGAGGCTCGAATCCAGGTCCTTTGTTCAGTAGCCAAGTGTGCTAAACACTCTGCCTAGCTTATATTACTCTACCAAATCTAAAATGAAGCCTTCTCTTTGTCACTGCTCTTCCCATATCCAGTCCTTCTCTGATAATCTCCAAGTAACAAAGCAGAATTATTATTGAGGAGAATGTCCCCTATTGGCCTCTAAAACTGTCAACAAAATATTGCTCAAATAACTTTCATTTGAACAGGTTTCAGTCAAACAAATTTCAGTTTCAAATAAATTTCTGTTGAACAAATTTCCATCGAGGAAGTTTACATCAAACAAATTACACCAAATCATGTTATACAAAGTGACTTGGACTTCTCACATTCACAGGATTTTCTGAACTGGTTATGAAATAAGAAAAACTTCCTTGTCTGCTTTTTTTCACTGAACATTATGAATTTTTTCTTTGAGTGTTGAAGTTTAGTTATCTTGGCTAAGTGCAGAAAGGTTTGTGCACCAAAGCAAAAAAAAAAGGTCGTTATATCATCTGAGTGGCACAACCATGATACTTAGGGGGGGGGGGGGGGGTGCTTTTAAAATCATTCAATATAAACATAAAAATTCGACTTTTTGTTAAAGGAAATTTTTCATTTTCAAAAAAAGTACAAGTTTAGTTTTTTTACTAAAAATCCAAGAAATAAAAGAAAAACTACATATAACCTAATGGGGTGTTAAATATAATATCTGCAACAACTTTTTAGAATGCCATCTGATACAGCATAACTCAGAGTGATAAATCAGCCACCGAGGATCACTAACTTATGGAAATAAATCTACAGAAATAAATTTGCTTCCGCATCCAAGACCTCATTTATTTTCAGAAAATGATACTAGATCAAAGTTTTACAGGGAAAGCAATGAATGCTAAAATAAAAATTTACATGTATAACCTAAGGTGATGTTAAATAAAATACTCACAGCAACAAGTTATAGGCCAGCTATCCAATGTAACATTACTATAAAAAAAATACTTATCGATTGGCAATTTATAAAAATACAAAACGGTTTAAATATAAAAAAGTAAATACTAACTTTACAAAGAGTATCCAATATGCAGGACCAAAACTGTAAACAATCCATTATGGGGTCACTTACAACACACCGGAGATAACATGTGTGAGTCGCCTGACTCTTGTGCAGTAAGCCATAAGGTAATTAAATGCAGCTGCACCCAGTCTTGCAACCTAAGGATGTTTTCACTTCCAGTTTCGAATTTAAGAGTGGGAAAGATACATAGACTGCTGGGAAAAATGATAAAAATAATTATGGGAATACTGAAATAGGTTAATGCAGAATAGAGTGTAAAATGGAATAAAAAAATGCCACTACATACTTTATAATTACTTCCAAAATCTGCCATTTTTAAAAAAAACAGGTTTTTGTTAATTTTTTGGAGATTTTCAAAAATTTATGGAAAAATTTGTTGATAATAGTTCAAATCAAACTTGTGAGCTTAAGTCAGGTTGCTTCAGCAAAGAGGAACAGTACAAGCAAATCAGCAATACCATTTAGTGCTTCTAAGAAAGAAATCAGCTATGGCTTTATCAAATTATTTACATTGTAGTTTATAAAATATGCATCAAATTAAAAACTAAATATTATTTTTCAAGCTTGAATTATGTATTTTTAAAACATAAGAAAATTTTTAAATGGCAATTTTAAAAAAAAAATTAAGGTTTTATGTGTTGTACAAAAGACATCTAATGTGCCATCCTTGACCTCTCATTTCGGAATCTGTCAACGTCTATATTCAACGATGACCCGAGAAGGGTTAAATTACAAATATGTACCCGGCATTTGTCCATTCGGTATTGCACTTCTTGCCATACATGCTGCAGTATATCTTGTTACTTGCTCAGTTGTTTCTCTTATTCTGGCCTTCAAATGATCCAGGTCTCAAATTTTCTCCCTGTAAACATAATTCTTTACAAAGCCACCAGGAGGAAAAAAATAAAATCAAGGAAATCAGGGCTGCCAATCTGTTAGGAAATGTTGCATCATACTACATGGAGGATGTGGAAATGTAACAGTAGCATGTCATGTCCTTTGATGACTGTCTTGAAAATGAGTGAGGGAATGTACAGGAACTACATTCAAGTGATGCCTTTTGTGTATTTGTGGACAGTGCTTTCTGAAATCTAACCATTATTTGCCACACACCCTGTATAACAGTGCTGTCCTGTATGACTACATTTCAATATATATTGGAACACTTCCAAGTTATGTGATTGGAAAGACACATTCAAAATTTCCCAACTTTGCAAATATGCTTTTTATGGAAAATGTTGCTGGAGATCAATTGAAGGAAGATCTCACAATTGCTCTAAATCTTGATTTTCTACAATAAACATTAATATTTGAATAGCTATTCAAATTGGAACATTTAACCACAGATGCTGCTCTTATACTTGTCCTAAACACTTTCCTTCAAACTTGAGGAATATTGAAAAAAATTATATTTGAGGTGAATTCATCATGCATGACTAGCAATGCTTCTGTTAAATGTTTCAGCATCCATAAGTGTTTTAAGTGAATACTTTCAATATTGAGATTTGGATACATCTTAAATCTTTTTAAAACTTTATTAAAATCTCTATAACACTGTATATTAAAACGTAGCGGGATAAAGCAGTAGAATCCAACTGAAATAATATTTAAATATCAACTCTTAAGTAGACATGTCAATGCAACATAGATGCCTACATAACATGAGCTTTACAAATCCTTCTTGCAGGTACAGCATTGTCTTAAATAGTTATATTATTAATTTTGTTAAATCTCTAATTTATGATTATTTACAGGAGGCAAAATAATTTACAACTCACAGTAATAAACTAATCGTGGTATTATCTGGAATTAAATATTATAGGAGACAACTGAACAGCAATATTCTTAGTAGGTAAGGGTTCGCCATGCAAGGCAGAAGATTATATATTCATATCTGTACTTCAAAATGTAATAACCAAAATATTGTACATTAAGAATGTCATTGAGTAGCTCTAAATAAAAGACAATTTTGCGGTGCAAGGTGAATTGTGCTATGAATAAAGTCACTTGAAGTTCAAAGCATTTTAGCAAGCTATGTGTTCAGCAGCACAACTATTAATATCCAAATCTGTGCACTATTTAAATGGATTGGTCAACATTACCTGACCATTTCCCTTACTGAGGTTGATAAAGAAAACCAAATGTTGCAAAGGCCTATTTACCTGATGTAACGCTCCAAAGAAATGAAATACTTTTAACCCTTTCAGGACCATAAGGTTTCCAAGAGTAAATATTAGTATGTAACTGTTTATTTTAGTTTGCTTAGACGTAAAATAAATAAAAATCATAAGAAAAATACATAACAATGTGTAGTTTTTTTTGGAATTTTATGGGAAATATTTTTCCCAATGGACTATAAAGGTAACACAAATTATAGTTAGGCTTATTATGCAATGTCTTTTATTTATTGGTTTATTATAACAAAATGTTAACTAAAATAATACAAAATTATGAAATAAAATTACTATACAAAATGATGTGCTAATTATGATATTCTGCAAAGCAATTTCTTTTGGTTGTGAAGCAAAGATGGACATTGCACAGATGCAACATTATTACAAAGATGGACATGGACTAAACGTTCCCGTTTACGTAATTGCGTTCAGCATACGTTCTATTTTGACATTCTGTATAAAAAATGAAGATAAGGTTATAATTAAATACGACAATCACCAATTTTAAAATGGGGAAAAATGTTTCCCTTAGCCGTGAAAGGGTTAAAGTTTGGACCCTTTGTCTGATCCAATTATTTTTATGCTCCGGATAGCTGAGTCGGGTGCCAGGCAATAACTGACAAATTGCCAAAAATAAAGTTTAATTAGGGTTCGAAATACCAGTGAGCGTTAATGAGTAAGAATTCAAAAATATTAAATGATTATCAAAATTTTAGGTTAATGCTATTCAAAACAAACTAACGTTGCTCAAGAGAAAAAAAATTAGTAAAGATTCAAAAGGTTTAACTAACAAACAATTTATTTCCAAAAAGGACTCACCAAAACTTCAATAAAGAAGATACTATATCATTTCTTACTACAAACATCTTCAACAAACTCCAAACTAAAACTGATCTCTAAACTGTGCTGTGCTCTACTACTCTCTCTACTCAACTATCTTCTGTGCTACTGTGACATGTCACCAGGTTATAACAAGAGGTACAAAGCACATACGTGTCATGTTGCACGCTGGGAAAGACATTTGCATAAATTGACGAGCGGCGCAAGCTATGACGCAAGAGTGGGCGTGTCCTTGTACACGTGCTTTAGCGGGTGACAATAAAAAGTTCGGAGTTGCGCATGCGCAACTCATAATTCTTGGAAACGAGCGCTGTGATGCCAAAAATGAAATAAAAAATCCCCAAAAGATAAATATTACGTAAATTAAGCAAAACTGGTTAAGGTAAAGTAAAAGTGAATGAGGGGGCATCAAAATGACTTGTTACCTTACCAATATTCTTTACATGCCTTGTTAGTTGTAAAATATTAACAAATGGTTTGGCCAATAGAATATATCGACATCGGGTAATGCAATAGATAATGCTACTTGTAATTTTTTTAGGTAATTCATCATCATCATCCTCAAGCAGCCATGGGCTACGGAGGTCCAACCAGACCGCGCAGTTTAATTCTCCAAGCATATCTGTCCTGAGCTACATCTGCTGCATCTGGCGACTGTACACCAATTCTAACTAGGTCCTGTTTGACATTGTCTGCCCACTGCATCCTAGGTCTCCCACTCCTTCTGAGGCCTCCAGGCACACTGTTCATAACCCTATTCGCCAATCTATAATTATCCATACGGGCAACATGGCCAAACCAGCGGAGTCTCTCTCTGCACAATATGCTGCTTAAAGGAGGTTGCAGAATCCTTTGCCTAACCTCATCATTAGTTACAAAGTTAAACCACCTAATACCCAAGATACTGCGTAAGCATCTAGAATCAAAAGCATCTAGTTTCCTGTTATCTTGCTTACACAGCGTCCAAGTTTTACTACTATAATTAACCCTAGAAAGAACCAAACTATTATACAGTCTAATTTTAGTCTTTAGGTGTATACGCCTATTTCTCCACAATCTCCATAGATTCTTAAAAGTCCCGGCAGCAATACCTATTCGTCTGTTAATCTCATGCTGCACATCACCAGTATCAGTTACGCAGCTCCCAAGGTAATTAAACTGTGACACCTGCTCAAGACTGCAACCATTCAGATTAACTGAATCACAACCTGCCTGACCAATTTTCATCACTTTAGTTTTCTCTGTTTATAACCAAACCTACTGTACTACCAGTCTCATCAACAGTTCGAATGAAAGAGTTCATCTCATCAACATCATTTGCCAAAAGGGCTAAATCATCAGCATAATCTAAATCAGAGATTTCCGTATCTCCAGCCCATTTAAGGCCAAAAGCTTTCCCTTGAAGTGAATTTCGCATAACATAATCAACAACCAAACTAAAGAGAAAAGGAGACAAAATGCACCCTTGTCGAACACCAGAAGTAATGCTAAACCAATTGCTACAAGCCTTACCAACTCTCACACGACTCAGTGTTACAATTAAAGACAATTAAATTTTATGATTATCATCAGAGTTTTCATTTTTCAAAAATTTAACTTTTTGCAAGATAATCTTATTTATAAGACTTAATTTAAAAAGAGGATAAGCATTACCATTCTCATTGGATGTCACTGCTCAGCTATAGGTTTGCAACCCAAACTATTGGGTCATGAAACCCTCTCTCTCTTAGCGACCGCAAGACGTTTGTCTCACAGCTGATGAGCCAGTCATTCAGGTACCTGGATGACCCTTCTCTTACTGCTCCTAACCTCAGTAACCTCCACAGATCTGAAGAGACCCTCCATCATCATCTCTAGTTGGTGTCATCTACAGCAACTCTATGGTTCACACTCTCGACACACTGTACAGTCCTAACTGTGCCACATGCAGCACACCTGAGACTGTATCTCACGTACTGCTCAACTGTTCCAGCTACAATTCTGAAAAAGCTTTGTTTCGGGAGCTTCACGCCATTGGAACCAGACCGTGCAGTTTAATTCTCCAAGAATATCTGTCCTGAGCTACATTCGGCCACTGCACACCAATTCTAACAAGGTCCTATTTGACATTGTCTGCCCACTGCATCCTAGGTCTCCCCCTTCTTCTGAGGCCTCTGGGCACACTGTTCATAACCCTATTCGCCAATCTATAATTATCAATAAAGGCAACATGGCCAAACCAGCGGAGTCTCTCTTTGCACAATATGCTGCTTAAAGGAGGTTGCAGACTCCTTTGCCTAACTTCATCATTAGTTACAAAGTTAAACCACTCTCTTTTACTTTAACGAGATTAATATAGTTAACAGTTTCGCGAGATAGATGAGAGGTAGTTCCTTCTGCCTCTGCTATCTTGTCCTCCTGTCGTGACTGGTGTAGGGAGCCCCTCATTGGAGGTTAATTTCACCATGATCTTACACTTCAAACCTTATGTGTATGCATGCATCTATTAAAAAAATTCCTAGGCTACAGATATTTTTTTTTTGGGGGGGGGGATATAATTTATGCACACCATACATATTATGCTTCATATTTTTAAAAACATACCCATCCTTTGATTTGCTCTACACTATTAGTCCCCAACCAATGTGCAAGTCATCATCATCATCATCCTCAAGCAGCCATGGGCTACGGAGGTCCAACCAGACCGCGCAGTTTAATTCTCCAAGCATATCTGTCCTGAGCTACATCCGGCCACTGTACACCAATTCTAACAAGGTCCTGTTTGACATTGTCTGCCCACCACATCCTAGGTCTCCCCCTCCTTCTGAGGCCTCTAGGCACACTGTTCATAACCCTATTCGCCAATCTATAATTATCCATACGGGCAACATGGCCAAACCAGCGGAGTCTCTCTCTGCACAATATGCTGCTTAAAGGAGGTTGCAGACTCCTTTGCCTAACCTCATCATTAGTTACAAAGTTAAACCACCTAATACCCAAGATACTGCGTAAGCATCTAGAATCAAAAGCATCTAGTTTACTGTTATCTTGCTTACACAGCGTCCAAGTTTCACTACCATAACTAACCCTAGAAAGAACCAAACTATTATACAGTCTAATTTTAGTCTTTAGGTGTATACGCCTATTTCTCCACAATCTCCATAGATTCTTAAAAGTCCCGGCAGCAATACCTATTCGTCTGTTAATCTCATGCCGCACATCACCAGTATCAGTTACGCAGCACCCAAGGTAATTAAACTGTGACACCTGCTCAAGACTGCAACCATTCAGATTAACTGAATCACAGCCTGCCTGACCAATTTTCATCACTTTAGTTTTCTCTCTGTTTATAACCAAACCTACTGTACTACCAGTCTCATCAACAGTTCGAATGAAAGAGTTCATCTCATCAACATCATTTGCCAAAACGGCTAAATCATCAGCATAATCTAAATCAGAAATTTTCGTATCTCCAGCCCATTTAAGGCCAAAAGCTTTCCCTTGAAGTGAATTTCGCATAACATAATCAACAACCAAACTAAAGAGAAAAGGAGACAAGATGCACCCTTGTCGAACACCAGAAGTAATGCTAAACCAATTGCTACAAGACTTACCAACCCTCACACATGACTCAGTGTTATTATAGAGAGCTTTCATTATGTTAACTAACTTGTCTGGTATACCATATGATCTCACAATCAACCACAAATTATGACGATCAACAGAGTCGAAAGCCTTTTTGAAATCAACAAAGCTAGCAACCAAAGGTTTCTGAAACTCTAAACATTTCTCAAGAATCTGTCTAAATGAAAATATCTGATCCACACATCCCCTACCACTTCTGAATCCACATTGCTCATCACGCAATTGCCGGTCAACCAGATTCTTAATTCTATTAAGCACAATCATGGAAAGAACTTTACCTGGAACGGAGAGTAGGCTGATACCCCTATAGTTATCACAAGAACTGCGATCACCTTTTTGAAAATAGGGATAATAATAGCTCTGGTAAAATCTTTAGGAACCATGCCTTTATCATAAAAGTTATTCAAAATTTCAGTCATCCAAATGGTAACTGAAACATTCCCAGCTCTAAGCATTTCCGTAGTAATTTCATCCACCCCTGGGGATTTATGAAGTTTAAGTTTAGAAATAGCCAAACTAACTTCAGATTGTGTTATAGGGCCAACATTAAAGCCACCAATGCATCTATCATCATTGCAAACAAATGGGAGTAGAACTAACCACATTGTTTAGAACATCACTGAAATGCTCAGCCCACCTAGCCATGACAGAATCCTCACCTTCTATAACCTTGCCTTGTTTATCCTTCAATCCCTGTATACCTGTTCGTTTTCTACCACACAAAACATTAACTCTCTGGTACAGCTCTCTGCTGTTGTGCTGTCTAACTGCTTCCTCAGCTTTGTCAGCCAGGCCATCAAGCCAAAGATTCTTATCAGTAGCTAACTGATCCTTTACACGTTTATTAAGCTCTCTGTAATCCTTTCTATTAGGACTAGTAGGGTACTGATTAAGGATATTCCTGCAGTTCCTTCTTTCTGAAATAAGCTCAAGTGCCTTATCACTTAAATAATTCTGCCTCCTCTGCTCCTTTTTCCCTAAAAGAGTACTGTTAGTTTCCAAAAAAGCCTGTTTAAAATGGCCCCATTCTTCCTCAACTTCAGTATTAAGCAAACCATGACTGTCATAATGACTAAGTAACCTATCATGGTAAGCTTTAGCTATAACTGGGTCTTTCAGAGCTTCAGTATTAAAGGTAAATTTTTTAACCCTAGCACAACACTTTTTAAGTTTAAGTTGCAAGACACTTTTAACAAGGTAATGGTCAGATCCAATTTCAGCTCCCCTATATGCCCTGGTATTTCTAACAGAACTAGCCCATTTGCTGTTAATTAATATATAATCAATCATATTCTTATGCAGCCCATCAGGTGAAACCCATGTGTATTTATGTATGTCGCGGTGTTAGTAATATGTGTTAGTTATTCTGAAACCATTGAGTTTACTTACCTGTAGGAGACATTGCCCATTGCCATTGCAGCTACCAATACCAAAAGGGCCTATTACTCTTCCCCAAAGGTCAGAGTCGGTACCAACTTTGGCATTGAAGTCACCAAGAACAAGGGTAATATCTCCTTTCTTGACAGAATTCAAAATATCCTGAAGTTGTCTGTAAAACCTATCCTTCTCATCCTCATCAGAATCTTCAGTGGGGGCATAACAGCAGATAACATTCAAGTCTTTAATGCTTGTCTGAAATTTTGCTGTAAGAAACCTTTCATTAATGCACTCATATCCTAGAAGAGCATCACTAGCATGTCTGCTGAGCAGCAGACCCACGCCTTGGTGATGCTTTCCATCCTCCCTCCCTGTAAAGAGAAATTTAAAGTTATTTTTAAGTATCTCACCTTTACCTGTCCATCTGGTCTCTTGCAAGCCTAGAATATCTAGGTTATAGCGCTGGAATTCCTGCATGAGGACATCAAGAGAATAATCTCTATGTAATGTCCTCATGTTCCACGTTCCTGCAGAGAGAAAATGATTAGTAGGATTTTTAAAGAAATTAGGTTTATTGAGATTGGTAGGGCCAACAATATCAAACAGCCCCCTGATCGCAGGCATGGGGCAAAGACCTGTTCCTCCTCCGCTAAAGGCTGAAGTCACCGATGCTGGTAGGAACTTCAGGCACCACCTTTTCAAGTGGACTTTTTCAAGAACCATATGGCCTGCCTGAGACACATTACTCCAATTTAGGCTTGACGATGCCCAACTAGCTAAGTAAGGTTCAGGTACCTGCGATGGCCTCTGATTAGGATTATCCTCCAGCTGATATAAGGTATCCCATGCCTCTGTTCACTTAGAGCTGGCAACCCAGAAGCAAACAGAAAACACAGCGGCAGAATCTCCCTCAACAGAGGCCCACCAGTGCAGCAAGTCCAGGATCCATAATCAAGCTCAAATCCATAAACAAGTCCAGTCTAGTAGGTATAAATGGTCAGCACCAGGACCCTGTGAAGTTGACCACTCCTCAGCAGGGTTGAAAAAAAAGAAAAAAGTGGCCATAGATGACCAGATCAGTAGGCCATACTGAACTGGCAGCCCTCCCCTTCCGTTCCCTTCCAAAAGAGAATATCTCTTTTGAAAGGTACTAACGGCCTGCACCACGAGAAGGTGGGGTCGGACATTAGGTGCTAGACCTGGCCGGTTCTGTGCATCATCACTGGGGATTGGTACACAGCTCTCCTTCCAGTTTACGCCTAGCTACCATTTACAAGCCAATGTGCAAGTGGGCCACGTTAAATCATCAAGCCTGTAGTGCAGGCTGTAGAGGGGGGAAAAATAAAAGATCAGTATAACTTTTTATTCATTTCATTATCATGGAACATGAATAACAGGTTTTAATACAATAAACGAAAATTTGAATAAACTTGAAAAACTACAATATCAATGATCAGGCCCAGATCTAGGGGGAAAAAAAAGGCAAGGGTGAGGGGGGGGGGGGAACCCTTACTAGCATTCTCAAAAGGGGTGATCCCTCTGCACACCATAGAAATAACGATTAGTAATGCTTGCTTTTATTAGTCTGTCACTGGTGATGCTTTAAAATGGTAATTTTGTAATAGCAAGTTCCATGCAGCTGGTAGGGGGGTTAAGTCAGTATTACAGATGTTTTCTTTATGCAAATTAATGATTGCATTTTCTATGTAGTTTAGCTGGTATTTGATGGATGGTGAAGCTAGTATTTTACATTGTAATTTAGTAACAGGTAAACGATATAAAATCAACTGTGATCAAGCAGTATGATCTTTCTTTTGAATATCCACTTCATGCTTGGAAATATGTTCTATTGTTCTGCATGTTCATCCTACATATTCATTTTCATTGCTTAATATTTTTGTGAAATTATTTATTACTATAGAATATCTCTACCATTTTCCATTAATAATTTTAGTATTAACCAGAGTATTGGGGCCTTAATATTGTATGGTTTCAATACATTTAATGACTGGGAAAAACCAACTATGTATAGGAAGCTTATTAAAAAATTTTCCTGCAATATTAATAGGTTGAGATGGTGTTGTGTTAGCATTATACTTGAATTTAATACACTTTTGAATCTTATAAAATATTTTTCACATCTCACATGCCCATCAATGTCAAAAATGAATTTTAATTCTTCCTTTAACAACTGTGGGGGATGAACAATATCTATAGGTTATTGGAAAAATGTATTAAAACCTTGCTCTTTTTTATACATCATCGGATTTGTGGAGGTTGCAAAAATTAAATTTAGAATATAAGTAGGTTTCTGTATACTATAGTTTGACATTTGGTTTATCGATGGGATAGGAATATGTCAAGGTACAGTAATGTACCTAGAACCTCTGCTTCGCAGGTTGGGTTTACCTCTGAGCGGCACTTTTTTGCACACAATGGGCTAAATGGCCAGATCACAAGGACCCTGAAAGCTCAGAGAAGGTTGGAGGAGGGGACCCACTGGAACAGCTGTTAGGAGACAGATGGTAGCCTCCTATCAAGGCCATCCAGTGTGTTCTTTAATGTGCACAGGGTATGGCTCTCCCACATATGGGCTTAACAACCCATGCGACAGATGGTGGTCTTTTTAAGCCCATCGGTGTCCACTACTGACTGTGGCCAGGGTGGTGAGTTTTGCGGAGATAAATCTCAACGCTGACCCAGCTGAGACTCGAACCTGGGAACTGTAGATTATGAGCCTGGCAAGCTACTGACTGAGCCAACCCTGCTTTGTGGGAAAATTGGATACAAGGCATAATACTGTTAAAAGTATCAATTAATGTTTTTAATTCTCAAGTATCATAATTACAAAATAATAATACATCAATTTAATGTAAATATAACACTGGTTTTAACAGACATTTTTCCAAAGCTTAATTTTGTACATGTCTGATGACAACTTCACTCATCAGCCCAGAAAGAGATGATCCCATTGGGACTACCTCTCCTAAACTCATGTACAATTATAGATTGAAAATAGTTTGAAGATGTAGCCAGGTCCAGGGCCTCGTATATGCTAAAGTATTTGAGGTACATAACTACATCCAACACCAGAGGTGTTTGGGCTGTGGGTTGTTTTACCTCTGAGCAGCAGTTTTTTGCACACCACGGGCTAAATAGCCAGGTCACAAGGACTCTGAAGACTGAGAATGTTGGGGGAGGGGACCCACTGGAACACCTGTTGGGAGACAGAGGGTAGCCTCCTGTAAAGGCCATCCAGCGTGTTCTTTAACGTGCACAGGGTATGGCTCTCCTGCATTTGGGGCCACAGCTTAATGTCCCATCCAATGGATGGCGGCCTTTCCAAACCCATCAGTGTCCCCAACTGACCATGGGCAGGGTGGGGAGTTTTGTGGAGATAAGTCTCAACGCTTTCCGAGCTGGGACTCGAACCTGGGAACTGCAGATTACAAGCCTGGTGTGCTACCGACTGAGCCACCCCCACCCCTTCGAAGATGTTTGGATACAGCAACAAGACATCAGGTGAATGGAGGGTGGTAAAACTGGTTACAGGTGCAGTTTGTACAAGTTGAACTGCATTATAATAAGAATTGATACTGTATTTTTATGGGGGAGGGGGGGGGGAATATGATTTAAAAAAATCATAAATTGTTCCCAGATAAAATTGTGTAGTGGCGAGCTCATTAATTTAATAACAAAAATGTATATTCTAACTGGTATAACATGTTAAAACTTTTTTTTTTTTAATATTGCCTACGAGAGAAAAAATGAAATTAAATTTTACAACTACTTAGCTGTAGAAGCTCTGGTTTGATTGTTCTGCCCTGAATTATTTTTCCTTTTTTTGCATGTGGTAGGTTTAATAACCAAGTCACAAGGACTCTGAGGGTTTAGAAATAATAAGGGAATATACTGATAGACTAAGAGACAGATGTATGTTTCCCATCAAGGCCACTCAACATGTTCATTAAAGTTAACAGAATATGTCTCTTATACACACTGAATTATTTCATAGATTCTTCTTAGAAATTCTGGTTGCAGCTGCATATAATTAGTTATGCTTCACTGAGACAAACAAGATGCAGATGGCTGACATATGCAATCTCCATTGTGTGTGCTATAAGTGTTGTTTACGGTTTTGGTCCAGCATATTGGATAAACAAATAATAAAATACCCCCTCAAGCAGCTGCTTGCTACAGAGGTGTGACAGGAGCCTGCCAATTTATATGCCTAGTAGAAGGTCTGAGGATGGCAGGACCTCAGCAGAAAAACGACACATACATCCATGCCTTACTCGGAGCTCAAACCCAGGTCCCTTAGATCAGTAGCCAAGTGCGCTAACCCCTCACCCATGGGATGGCCCTTTGTAAAGTTAGTATTTACTTTTTCTATATTTAAACCTAATTTTTCATTTCAGTAGTTTATTTTCGGAAATTAGTGATCTTTTGGCCAATCGATAAGTATTGATTTTTCATAGTTCCAGTATTTCCAGTGTCCATGTCATCTGTATACGTTCGGAGAATCTGAATTGAGAGACCAAGGACGTATGTATCCGTTTTTAGTGTAAAAAAAAAAATCTTATCTTTTTTAAAATAAAAAATTGCTGTCGCAATTTTTTTTACATATATATTATAAAAATATATAATTCAAACTTTACAAATTTTTTTTAATTTGATGCATATTTTATTAAACTACAATATAAATAATTTTATAAAGCCATCTGATTGCCATTTCTTAGAAGTACTAAATGGTATTGACGATTTGCTTGCGAATTCCTATTTGCTGAAGCAACCTTCTGATTTAAGCTCACAAGTTTGAACTATTATCGTCAAATTTTTCCTTACATTTTTGAAAATCTCCTAAAAATTAACAAACTGCTATTTTTAAAAACGATAGATTTTGGAAGTAATTACAAAATATGTACTGCCAATTTTTTCCCCTGTTTCACACTCTTTTCTGTCATAAACCTATTTCAGTATTCCTAAGTTATTTTTATCATTTTTCCCAGTATTTTATGCATCTTTTCCACCTTAAAATCGAAACTAAAAGTAAACACATCCTTTTTAGAAATTCTGGTTGCAGCTGCATATAATTATTTATGCTTCAATGAGGCAAACAAGATGCAGATGGCAGATACACGCAATCTCTGTTGTGTGCTACAAGTGTTGTTTATAGTTTAGGTCCAGCATATTTGGATACCCTTTGTAAAGTATTTACTTTTTTATATTTAAATCTTAGTTTTCATTTCAGTAGTTTATTTTCAGAAATTAGCAATCTTTTGGCCGATCGATAAGTACCGATTTTTCATAGTTATGCTGCATCATATGGCCGGCCTACAATTTGTTGCTGTGGAAATTTTAACATCGCATTAGGCTATGTGTTGATTTTTATTTTATTATTTATTACTTTTCCAATAAAACTTTGATCTGGTATCATTTTCTGAAAATAAATGAGGTCTTGGATATGGAAGCAATTAATTTCTGTAGATTTACTTCAGTTATTCATTGATCTTTCAGAGTTATGCTAGATCGGCGGCCGGCTTAAAAGTTGCTGCGGATATTTCATTTAACATCCCATTAGGTTATTTGTAATTTTTCCTTCATTATTTGTTTTTTGTAAAAAACTGAGCTTGTACCTTTTCTGAAAATAAATGTCTTGGATACGGAAGCAAAATAGACTTCCTTGTTACATGGAAATCAGTCATGTGGGAGGGCAATTTCGGGAAGGTGTCCCATCTGCTAAACTCAGTGAAAGTTTCAGGCACACCACCACCACCATCTATAAAAATATAATTTTTTAAAAAATACGAGTTTTTGTTTATATTGAATGATTTTAAAGGCATCCCCCCTCAGTACCTTGGCTGTGCCACACAGATGATATAATGCTGTTTTTTTTTTGTTTGGTGCACAAACCTTTCTGCACTTAGCCAAGATTCCAAACTTCAACACCCAAAGAAAAAATTCATAATGTTTAGCAAAAAAAGCAGCTGAGGAAGTTTTTTTCTATTTCATAACCAGTTCAGGAAATCCTGTGAATAAGAAATCCAAGTCACTTTGTATAACACTGGCCATGTTTAAATATACAATACTGAAAAGAATCATCAAAATAAATGAAAATCATATTTCAGGTTGAATATTATTCGGGAGAAAATTTCCTTTCAATAAATATATAAATTATTTTTATTCATCAGGTTTTCCAAAATGAAGCCTTAATTGTATAATGGGATCTTTTTTCTTACCATATCACATCGAAAATGGCTTATTAAAACCAATATGCTCGCAAATTTGTTTATATCATTTATTTTCATAAAATTTGTAATTAAATTCTGTTTAATTTTGTATATAACATGACATATTTCCTTGATTAGTTTTTTTTCAAAAAATTCTAAAATTGACTTGTTTATTTGACTCAGCACAATTGGCTAAAAGCATGGAATTTTCTCAATGTATGGTACCGAGAAAAAATTACAAAAAGAGAAAAATATTTACTTAAAAACAAAAAATTTTTTTTTGTTATTCAGAAATATATAGTCATTCTATTCATGTGCATTGTAATCATTTCTGCCTATTAGTTTTTTTAAATAAATTTTTATTTGTGTTGCCAGATGCATTTTTTACCACATGACTCTAAAAAAAAGTTCTATTAAAATAAAACATTTTTTTTTGTTAAATACTTTATTTTCAGAAAATCTAGAATTAAATGCTGATTAATTTGGCATACAACATGCCATAATTCCTTTCATTAGTTATTTGGCAAAAAAGTTCTAAAGTTAAAGTTTTTTTTGGCTGAGCATAGGCAGAAAATAGCTTGGCCCTCTAGATGGAAACCTGTTTTTAAGGCTGGACACTGGAAGGGTTAATAATAACCACTATGATGGACAGTGTCCCTTTCCTCACTGATGAAAGAGCGGTACTCAGCAGCGAAAATCTCAGTGCAGACAAGTTGGGGCTATTCTCTTAGAAATTAATAACTGACTCTCTCAAACAAAGTCATGTTCAACTCAACATATCAAAACTCTTTTCATGGCATGCCATGAAGGACTATGCACAGCTCAACTGTTAAGTATGACAAGACTCATGTGTTCAATGAATGTATACAAAAGTATCAGCAAGTAGAACTTTACTAAGCTAAAGAAATATTATAAATACAACCACAGCTATAATTGTTGGATTTAATATTACATGATCTCTAGATGTATTACATTCTTAAATAATTCTTGAGGTGGTCATTGTTATCAACCTTATTTCATCATCTAAGGCAGTGGTTCTCAACCTTTTATGCTTCATGTACCCCCTGGAAATGTGTATTTAACTAGCGCACCCCTTGTACAGATAGATAAAATGATAGTTATAGTATAACAATGGTTATTTTTACTTTGTTACTAGATCTAGCAACTTTTGAGCTCTCACGGTGTACCCCAAAAAATTTTCCTGCGTATCCCATGTTGAGAACCCCTAATCTAAGGTATATTGCCCCCTGTGCAATTTCCCAATTACAGCTATTCTATTTTCCAGTACCTTAAATCTTCCTTTATAAGCAAAGGTGATGAAGGATAAGAAAAGTTATTACCATTTCTGAGCATGGACTATGGCTGGCACAGATGACTAGTTGCCTCCAGATGTTAATCTTAGGTTACTGTTGTTACATTTCACCATTTGAAGATGACGCTCTAACATCATAGCAATTACATTTACCAGTCTGGTTTGGATTCTCTCTTGCACTTGACTTTGAATACTCTTCAACTGATCTTTTGTTGAGTGTATAGCTGTTGTGCTTGATAACCTTAGTTGTAAACTCGTGCACACACATTTCAAGTTTCAGTTCATAAATTAAGGTGACCATGGCACACTCTCAAGAACATTTAAAACTCTAAAGAATCATTATTAAATCATTAAAAGTTAATATTAAAACATTTCAAAACATTAAAAAAAAACTCCAAATGACTTCATGATGCGTTTCACCCCCTCCTCTCTTGGGGTTTCCTCAGGTATGATTGCAGTGCATGGTAACTGCTAGTTTTTTATGCGAGTTTCACCAACTCATTTAGATGGATCTGCGCAACTTGTGTTGTACATTGTTCACAGCAGGAGATTCCATGCTGTAGGCAGGGTAAGTATCTCTGTATTATACAGTATTTCTTTATGTAAATTTATCAATATAGTTTCAGTATACTGCAACTGAAATTTAGTTGGAGGTGCTATTATGGATTTCTATTGAACTTTGTTTACAAAGGTGTTAATATTCTTAGGTTTACAGATGTTAATCTTATTACCGTGTTGTGTTAATATTATTGTCAAGTATTATTTGTGCCAGGGCTGTTTGGTTTTTTATGTTTAATATCATTCCGTGTTCCGCCATATGCTGCTCATACATTCAATAGGTTTTTTTCAATATAATTATTTTTTCCTTCTAACTTGTTTGTAGGATTGGGTATATTTATGTTATATACTCTCCCCCCCCCCATAGTTACTAATTTATCCCTATCATTAATTACTGATTTTTTATGCTATTGAGTACTGTATGTGGTAATTTTATCTCATATTTTTTAATGCATTACTTAACGTTTTAGTAATTTGTTGTGTATGGGAAGCTGTGTGCATATTTTGCAGTGTTAGTTTGCTGGTTAGGAGTGGATTGCAAATCCTGATTTTTTCTAAACTTTGCATTTCTTTCTAATCTCTGTATTAGCTTCCTGGGATATCCTGCTTCTTCAGCTATTTTACACATAAATTCCAGCTCCTTTTTAAATGCACTTTTTTGTGTGCTATACTGATATGCTCGTAGAAAATAAGGTAAAAGAGTTGTTTTTCTTTTTATAAGAGATAGGGTGGGCTGATGTATACCCCAAGCAGCTGCTTGAGGTCTGTGAGGATGATGGGACCTCAGCAGAAAAACACAAACATGCATGCCTTACCCAGAGCTCGAACCCAGGTCCTTTAGATCAGTAGCCAAGTACACTAACCACTTGGCGAGGAATTAAATTTGGAATTTGCTGGAAATAAATTTTGGAATAAATATTAAAAAAAATAATAAATACCCCCTCAAGCAGCTGCTTGCTACAGAGGTCTGACAGGAGCCTATCAGTTTATATGCCATAGTAGAAGGTCTGAGAGGATGGCAGGACCTCAGCAGAAAAACAACACGAACATCCATGCCTTACCTGGGGCTCGAACCCAGGTCACTTAGATCAGTAGCCAAGCGCGCTAACCATTCGGCCACGGGACGGCATTGGAATAAATACAAGGAATTTAAAATGGAAATTAAAAATAGAATCTATTCTATTTTTAATACAGCCATGTATAAGCTTAAGTGCATAATTTAAGGCGATTTAAATTATTTTAACAGTGAATTTGTGATAAAAGTACTTTAAGTATCTATCAACTGTGCATTTAATCTAATTTGTTTTACTGGATATCTTGAACTCTGATTTTGGGTAAATTTCTTGTATAAGAATAATATGCTTAATTATTTTTTCTGGTGTGTTTCAGATAAGATTTTGAAACTTAACACTTGTATACCACTCTGCATATATCCATGCCAAGCAAAGTGAAATTATTTCATCTCAGAGAAAGGAAGTGGATAAGGGTGGCCATGCAAATGAATGTGAACCTTGGATGTCAGTTATCAAGTCATTGAGTATCAGATATATTATTTCTGATCTGTGATTTATTAACTGTACAACTTAATACTAAATTTAATATTAAAGTTTAATGTTAAAATGACTGGTAAAAGTACAAATTAAAAAAATTAACTTCCCAAAGGCTAAACATGAAGGATGAATTGACTGATACCCAACATACACTGCCTTATCAAGACAACTGATGCAACCACTGGTGTAATCTCTTAAGATCTCTCTAGTATGCAATAACTACTGAATGACTCATAACCTAGCAACTTATTCAGAGCATCAAGATGCTTTGCAGTTCCAACTGAATTAAATAAAATTTGCATACAATTTCACAACTAACCTTTTCAAATTTAACCCTTTCAAAGCCCTGATGAACATAGACATTGACAGAATATGAAATGAGAGGCCCAAAACTAACATGTCTTTTGTACAAAAAAATTTATGTTTGAAAATTTTCTTTCATATATCTTTCAAAAATATATAATTCAAGTTTGAAAAATATTCATTTTTCATCAATATTTTTATTTTATTAAACTATATAAATAATTTGTTAAAGCTATCTGATTGCCATTTCTTAGAAGTGTTATATAGTATTGGCAATTTGTTAACTTTACTCTATGCTGCAGTAACCCCCTGATTTAAGCTCACAAGTTTGATTTGAGATAAACAAATTTGTCCTTAAAGTTTCAAATATTTCAAAATTAAGAAAAGACTGCTGTTTTAAAAAACTGAAAATTTTGGAAGTAATTGCAAATTACATACCTACATCCCCCCCTCCCATTTTACACTCTTTTCTGCCATAAACTTATTTCCCTATTAATTATTTTTATCATTTATCCCAGCATTCTATGCATCTTTACCACTCTTCAGATCGAAAACTATATAACAAAACTTGAAAAAAAATAACGTTTTCATAGCAAGCTTACTGAAGACTGGCTACAATGCACAGCATCACAGTAGAAGCCTTAGATGTTCTAATTGCTCACTCACACACATGCAACAGTGGGGAGAGCCATTCTGCTAAGTGACTGCATGGCAAGTTGTTTAATGGATGATTTAAGTCAAGTAGGATATACACTCCCTTCATATAGTATTTCTTTTCCTTTTAAAATTAACTTTAGTTCGCATTTCTGTGTATTTAGTTTATTTCCATAAATTATTGATTTTTGGTTGATCAATAATTATTGATTTTTCAGAGATATGCTACATAGGATGGCCAGCTTACTACTTGTTGCTGTGGATATTTTATTTAACATCATATTAGGTTAGATAGTTTTTTTTTCTATTATTTCTTCATTTTCCAGTAAAAAAAAAAACTTTGAACTTGTATCATTTTTTGAAAATGAGGTCTTGGATATGGAAGCAAAAGGGACTTCCTTGGCATGGAAATTAGCTCTCATGTGGGAGGGCAATTTCAATAAGGGTTCTTCCCTCCCCTCACTACACTGAAGACATTTTTTCTCCACCCTCCCATTTGGTGAAATTTTATTTAAAAAATAAATTACCAATTGTATGATTTTATAAATCTTTACCCCCTCCCCCCAGCAATATTATTAATATTTTGTCAGTGATTTTTTTTTGATTGGGTGCACTAACATTTCAGCATTTAGGCAAAATCCCCAAAATTCAAAACCTGAAGGAAAAAAATTCATGTTTAGTATATAAAAAAGCAGCCAAGAAGTGTTCCTCCATTTCATAAACAAGACAGAAAATTTAAAATAATTTAAAAATTCTCTGTCATTGAGCAATAAAATTTCAGAGTTTATCCTTCAAACTATTTGGATGTTGAAAGTAAATTTTAATTGTATACTTAAAGACAGAAAATCCCATTAATGTGTTTGCAACCAAGTCACCTCGTATAATGCTGGTCTGCATTTTAAAATATACAAGACTAAAAAGAATCATTAAATGAAATAAAAATCATGTTCTATGGAAATACTGTATTATTCAGAAAGAAGTTGCCTTTCAATTAATATACAATTTAACTGTTTTTATCAATCAGATTTTCCAAAATTAAGCCTTATTGTATAGTCAAATCTATTTTTCACTATATCACTGCAAAAAAGTTAATATAATTAATGTTTAAAATTTGTTTAAATTTTTCATTTTCATAAAATTCAGAGTTAAATTCTGTTGAATTTGGTATATAACATGGCCTATTTCTGTTTGACTGGCTATTACTTTTAAAAAAGTTCTAAGTTGACTTATTCATTTGACTCAGCACAATTGGAAAAAAAAAAAAAAAAAAAAACCCCTAGACTTTTCATTATCAAGCTGTTTTTTAAATAACAGGAGAAGATGGGTGTAGAGGAAAACTGTCTTGAGCAGGGTGGGATCTAAACCATGATCTCCTGATGACATGTCAGGTGCTCTGACCACCGAGTTCCAGCTGCTGATCAATCTCTCCTCTACTGCTGATGTTATGCTATACTCCATCTGGTCAATCACCATCTTTTGAATGCATTTGGGGACTATTATTCAGAGCCACCCTGGCCATGTACACACAAACCTGCCACAAAAGCCTCCTGGTTGCTATTTTTCAAGAGCACCTGATATGTCATCAGGAGGTTGTGGGTTCAGATCCTACCCGGCTCATGGCAATTTATCCTCTATACCCATCTTCTGTTACTTAAAAAACTGCTTGATAGTGGATAAATATTCATTAAATCAATGATGAGCTGTTATTTCATATGTTAGACTTTTCACATAGTACCAAGAAAAAATTGCAAAAATACTAATTTCCTTGTTTCAATAATTTTTAAATATTTTTTTTGCTATTAGAAATATATAGCCTTTCTATTCATGTGCATTATAATAATTTCTATTAGTTTCAATATCAATGCTATTTCTTCCTTTATTTAAAATAAATTCTTATTTTATTCCAGATGCAATTTTTTTTACAACATTGCTCTAAAAAAGCCCTATTAAAAAAAACTACAGTAGATTCTCATCCGGTCTCAGCTCAACGGGCCTATGCTTTAACCGGTCATTCCAAGAGGCAGAAGCAAGTCGCCACTTTTTTTGTTTATAATACAAATATGTACATATTTGCTTCAGTTCCTTTTTGTGAATATTACAGTGTGTTATGATCTATTAATTATTGTGTGGTACAAAATCCACACAATAGCTACAAACATAAGCGTAATGTCATTATGATAGAGATTAAATTAAAAGCGTTAGAAAGTATTGACAAAGGAGATCCAGTAAAGCATATTTGTGATGAACTAGATGTTGGTAAAAGCACGGTAAATGACTGGAATAGGAATAGAAAATCTTTACAAATTTTTGCAGTCAAGCCAGTCTGAAAAAATGCTTTCTTCTCGGTGCACTCTTAAAAAGCCCAAAAATGAAATTGTCGATGATGCACTTTGGTTATGGTTCATGCAAGAACATTGAAAAGGAACGCCAATCAGCGGGCCAATCTCGAAAGAAATAGCATTAATCCTTCACTAAAACTGATAATGGGGGAGATATTTCAACAAGCGAGGGACGGCTTTCTCGCTAGAAAAAACAGCATGGTGTTCATTACCATGGTGTTTGTGGTGAGAAATTGTCAGCTAATCCTTTAGCAGCAAAGGAAATTTCACAAAAACTTTTAGTGCTTATTGAAGAAGGCCTATGAGCAGAACAAATCTACAATGTAGATGAGGCTGGGTTAAATTTTAAACTTCTTCCAATGAAAACATTTGTGACAGCGCAAGAAACTTCAGCATCAGGATTTAAAACAAACAAAGAATCACTGTGGCTGTGTGTACAAATGCTGCAGGTATGCACAAACTTCCACTTTTTGTAACTGGGAAATCAGCAAAACCACGAGCATTCAAGAATTTAAATTTAGCTGCTCTGCCAGTTTACTACAAAACTCAAAAGTCTGCTTGGATAGACTCTTATTTGTTTAAAGACTGGTTCTTTACAGAATTTATTCCAAAAGTAAAAAACCACTTGACAAGTCTTAAAAATGCCTGTAAAGGCCCTACTCATTCTCAACAATGCCCCAATACACCAAACAAACTCATTTCTGACAGCATAAAAGTCATGCTTTTGCCACCTAATGTTATCATCTTTAGTGCAACCAATGGATCAAGGAGTGCTTGTAAGTTTAAAAAGGCAATATAGGGGAAAGCTTCTTTCAGAAGTTCTACAGCAAACCAAAAGTGACAGAATAGGACTTTTAAATGCTTTGAAAACAATAAATATCAAGAATGTGATCTACATGTTGGCAAGAGCTTTTGAAGAAATGCCTTGTACAACGTTCGTGAAGTAATGGAGAAAATTTTGGCCTGAAGTTGAAAACCGAGTAGAAAGTACCAAAGATGACAACACAAAAGTATTGAATGAGCCTGCATCTGCAGAAGATATGATGGATAATGACAATATTTCGCGGCATAATAATTTTAAACTGCTACCTGGATGTGACACTTAAAGATGATACTGAAAAATGGTTAAAAGGTGATGAACAGTTGAAAAATGAAACACTGAATGATAAAATTATCAATGCAGTCTGCCAAGAACAGAGAAGAAGAGGAAGAAGGTAGTAAAGTTAGGCATATTTAAGGAAAAGAAGCTTTTGATGTTGCAGTAACATACATCGAACAAAATCGCACATGAGGCAAATATCACCTCATCTGCAACTGATGTAACGTTTATTAAAAAAGGCAAGACTTTACAGGTAAAAAAAGTGTTAAGTTCAAAGAAACAAAAGGAAATCACTGACTTTTTCAAGTGAGTGAGTAAATTGTTAATATTGTACAACAAATTATTAATTAAAATACAGTAAATATTTTTGTCATTTGCCATTGTTATGTTCTGCGACAATTTTCAGATTAACCGGCCTTTCGTTCATTCAGCCAGGGTTCATTCAGCCGGTCCCATAAGGGCTGAATAAGAGGAAGTCTACTGTACTTGTCTTTTTGTGTAAAATATTTTATTTTCAGAAAATCCAGAATTAAATACTGATTAATTTTGCAAATAACAAGCCATAATTCCTTCCATTAGGTATTTGGTTTCTTGAGTTAATTTTTTTGCCTGATCAAAGTGGGAAAATAGCTGGTCCTCTGGATGTAAACCAGTTTTTCAGGTGGGACCTCAGAAAGGTTAAACATGAAATTTAATTTTTTTCCTTGTCCTTATATGAAAGAAAACATTAATGTCCTTAGAAAGACCTATTCAACAGACAGAATACTAAACCATATCAATCTGTGATAGTATCATATGGACATTAAAAACAAATTGGTTTGGCTTTGAGGAAAGCTTGAATGTGTCTTTAACAGATACCTAATGGGTTAAGATGAAAAATAACCCAATTTAGCAATTATTTTTCTAACAATATATATAAATAAAAAGAATCAACAAACCTTTTTAATAAATGGACTTAATTCTCGCCATTTTGCAGCCAGCAATTTAATTTGTTTTGGAGCACTAAGAGCTGGAAAAACAAAGTTTAATATTAAAAAAATTACAATCTCTGTAATAAGGCAACAATACAACTTCAAGATAAACTATATCATATTAAAATATACAAACTGATTAATCATACATATATAATGATTTAATGAATTGTATCACTTGAACACTTCAACTGTCGAATAATATGAATAAATTTTAAATTACTTCAAAAACATTTTACACAAATTATCCAATTTATTTTTAAATTACTTTGAAGCATTATAAACAAGTAACACAAGAGTGTTAAAGGATTCAACTCAGCCAAGAATAAATGGTTCTCATATTTGGTGAGTATATTAAAAAAAAAAACATGGAGAAAAAATATCGTACATATCTGAATGTATATGAGTCACTTACACTCCTACTGATATGCTTCTGACATACACCATTTCAATAAAATCATTTCTAGGAGATGCACATAAGTTCCTAAAGTAGATCATTAGCATAACGAGAAAAACTTGTAACTACAGTATAGAGTCAATCCCTGTAAATTGTAGAATCACATTAGTCAAACTTCGGTGAATGTCAGGTTTCAAAATTTCTTGAAACAAAATTCAGAAGTGTAATCCCAAAGAAATTGAAGCTGAACACCCAATACAGTTCGATGATAGCCTATTCAAAATAGCACCATGGTCAACTCATATAACTTCTTGAAAAATCACTAAATAAATAGCAAACTGTGACATTCTGTATATTGATATTCCATGTCTACCTTAACATTAAAACTCCAATTTATTAGAGTCAAAAAAATTAACTGAAGTTTACATAAAAAGAGCTTATTTACAAATATTTTGCTCCCTCCTTTTGAAACGTACATAAATGCTCATGTTTTTAACACGTACTCATATATTTTTATTGCTATAGGTTGTTACCATGTTTCCAACAGAGAAATTAAATATTAAAATCCATAAAACAGTAAAAAATCCCTCAATTGAAAACCCTGTATCTTATGTTTGAAATCAGTTCAAAATTTCATTACTATTCACACTATACTTAACCCTTTTCGGTACCATACTGGCCCAAAATGGGCAAAATTTCAAATGGAGTTGTCCAATCAATGCTATTTCAGGCTGGTGTGGTAAGATAAAGGATTAAAGGATCTCTAGAAATAGCTTACTTATTGAAAGTTCCAAAAATGTTCACCTTTCTGTACTTTTTCAAGCTTATGAGACAAAATGCTATTATGCCAAGAAAAAACAAAAACACTTGTACACTTTAGGAAACATGATGATGATAGGCAGTCTAATTTAAAAAGAAGTTGAATTAAAACAAAGAAAATGCAACTTCATCTGTTATAAAAATACTATTCACTTTATGTTATAACATTGGTATACACTGCCCTATGAAAATGTTAAAGAATTTCCATGTTATGTCAATGGGAATCCAACTTCAGGAAGTTCTATAACTTATAAAACATTCATTTAATGGAAAAATGTGACTGAAGATAAAGATTGTAATCAAATCTATTTAAAACCTCAATTTTCAACAATATTTGTTCAGTATCCCATGGTCGAGTGGTTAGCGCACTTGCTACTGATCTAAGGGACCTTGGTTCAAGTCCTGAGTAAAGCATGGATGTTTGTGTTCTTTTTCTGCTGAGGTTCCGCCATCATCACAGACTCAAGTGTATAACTGATAGGCTCCTGTCAGACCTCTGTGACAAGCAGTTGCTTGAGGAAGTATTTATTAT
This sequence comes from Ryuthela nishihirai, assembly GCA_038380435.1. Classification (NCBI taxonomy): domain Eukaryota; kingdom Metazoa; phylum Arthropoda; class Arachnida; order Araneae; family Heptathelidae; genus Ryuthela; species Ryuthela nishihirai. Next base: position 26,391,911 of record JAWZYU010000015.1, read on the forward strand.
TTTAAACCTTTCTCTACCATAGCAAAATGGCCCAAACTGCAGGTAGGAGGTACTGAAGAGGAAGGAATAGCATTGATTGGAAGAGTCCATTTAAAATATCAGCTGTTTTGAACAAGTATGGTACTGAAAGTATTAAAGAGTTATGGAAGCTGTTCCATAAAAATCATTCATAATCGTCTAATACTGAAATAATCCTTATGCAAACTTCTAAAAAAGTTTAATTTTTCCAGAATTATACCTAGTTTCTTAATATTACTTCTGTAAAAAAAACCCCTGCAAAATATGACTTAAGCTAATCACAAAACTGTTTTTATATCACATTAGGAAGAATATTCCGCAAAATTTTTATCAATCTGGCGATGGCTGCCATCTTTTTTCTTAAACCGATGGTCCTCGGATTGGCATTTTGCTGAATATTCAACTTGTTGGAAAGTTCTACAAATAATAACCTAAACAATCGTATTACTAGCAGTAAAGAGGCCATACAACAAGAATATGCTAAGTAAAGAATATAATGATAAATGTTTATTCCAAAGCATAAAATTTTGTTTCCACTAGAAGTAATACATTGAGAGCCCAAAAGTCATGGGATACGTGCCTAATAACAGGTTGGTACTTTTCAAGCCCTCAGCAGTGCAGCCACATGTTGAGGCATGGAATCAACGAGTTGCCAGTACTGTTCTGCAGGGATGGCAGACCACACATCCTGCAGTGTAGACCATAATTGTGTTGCATTGGATGGTGCTGGATTCATGGATTGTAAGTTTGTTTCCATTGTGTCCCACAGATGCTCCAAGGGATTCATATTGAGGAACCATGAGGGCCAATTCATGGTATAAAGTCTGTGGAGTGCTCCTCGATCCACCTCCTAGTAATCAAAAACTTGTGACATGTTGCATTATCTTATTGTAATACCCCTTCATCATCAAGGGTGCTCGAGAGTCATGAAGGGGTGCAGGTGATCTGCGAGAATGTCCATGTATCTTATATCTATCAGCAATTGCTCCAAACAGATGAGAGCCCAATGTAGACATGAACACACCATCACAGAGCCACCTCCAGCCTGCACAGTACCTTGCAGACAGGAAGAGTCCATAGCTTCACGGGGTCTACGCCAAATTCTAATGTGCCCGTCAGCATGACACTGGAACCTTGATTCATGAGACCCTGCTACCCAATACCACTGTTCTACTGTCCAATTTCGATGTCTTCGGGCCCATTTCAGTTGTTGAGCTCTGTGAAGATGTGTAAGCAATGGGACACTAATGGGTCTTTGGCTACCAAATCTGACAGAGTGCAGGTGACAATGGACAATCCTTTCAGGAAACGTTTTGTGTTTGGCTCACATTCAAATTGGCAGTGATTTCATGCACTGTAGCCCGTCTGTTGGTCGTTACCATCCATGGCAGCTGACCCAAGTTCTGTTCGTCAATTGCACGTCTGCCCTGTTTGCTGGTTTACACGTATGGAAATGCCATCAATAGAATACTGATGATAAACTCTTGACACCATAGACCTGGGAAAACCGAATTCCTGCATGATCTCTGATACTGCATAGCCCATCCTTCTTGCACCGATGATCAAGCCACGTTCAAAGTCAGACAATTCATGATGTGCGGCCATGCTGAATTAACAACTACTCTGAAATGAATGTTGGGTTTGTAGGCTACTGCAGTGCCATTCTGTGGTTGATGTCCAATGCATTGGTTATGAGTGCAGTGTGCTAGTTCTACTTTAACTGCTATTACCATGACTTTTGGCCTCTCAGTTTAATATCTAGACATTTTCCTAATTGCACATATCATTATGAGAATGTCGGTTAGTACCATCCGAGGCTACTTGTTTCAATAGCCTATTATCACTAACAAATGGAACGCTCATTCCATAATTTAAAAAAAAAATTGCAAATATCTATAATTTAATCGAAGACAGCTATTCAAAAAAAACACATACTGCTGAACAATGAACTGCCATTCGGCAATTTAAGAAAACCCCAGTACAAAATTATCAGAGATAACCATTTTAACCAATAATTTAAACCAAACATCTGCTCTGCCCTTTTTACTGATCAAAGCCTAAAAACAAAATTGTAAACAATTCATCGCTAATCAGCAGTAATAAAGAAGAACCCAGAACTAAATAATCCCATTAAAAACAAGCCTGAAACACATGAATTATCCTAAATAATGAACCACTGATCCACAGTATAAAAAAGCCCCTGGAACTAAATAATCCCATCAGAGAAAACAAGCCTAAAAAACACGATCATAAACAATGAACAGCCATTCGCATTATTAAAAAAATACCCAAAACGAGATAATCTCATCGGAGACAACTATTTTAAAAGGAATTTTTTTAACATTGCTAAAGTTAATTAAATATCATAAATCGTCTGCAACTTTCAGTATTTACTTGAGGTAAAATTTATACCTTTATGCTATATATGTAGGAATTAAATCCAAACTGCATTTAAAAAATACAATTATATGTTAGTTAAATCTGCATTATTAGGAAAATTTAAGTTCTGAAAATAAACTCCTTTTAGTCACTTTAGAAGGTTAAACCTGCAAAAACAAAAATCAAGAAGTAGAGGCTGCACAAAACATGCTAACAGAGAATCGATCGTTTGATACAACAAAAAGCTATCATACCATATAAATTCATTTAAGTTTTTTGATCCTACTAAAAACAAACGTTAGGGCTTTTAACCTTACTTTACACACCTTAAGAGCTTAGCCACTAGTGAGCTGAGTGCCATAAACTGCAGGGTTACTGCCAAAATAGACATGCACAAGACCCATTCAAGTTGCAATGCTAATCATGGCCCACCGATAGGGAAGTTCTCTAATCTGTATTATTTCCTTCACTCTGAAGTTTCCGATATAAGTAATCCAATTAGCGTTTGGTGGTCAGAGTCGAGAGAGTTGGGATAGGTTCAATAAACATCCATTTAGAAATGATCTATGACCTTCAGCTCTGTAAAAGAATTTAGGTGTGGACTTCGACTTTGCCACGGTCAGCTGGAGTCATAGATTTCCTGATTGGTGAGCAGACGAGCCCACAAACGAGCACAGATTAGGGAGTGGAGACACAACTGCACTTTTAGTACAGCAAAAGAGCTAAATCAGAAACAATTTTTCCCTTTCAATAACATTCACCTATTAGGAAAAGGTCAAAAATACTGTACAATTTGGAGGATTTTCATAGATTTTCGTAAATGGAAAACTGAAAAACCCCTAAAAATCGGATTTGCAGATTTTAAACCAAAAATAGGAGAAAATCCAATAAAATTGGAGTGGTTGGCAACTCTGGGTTTGTAACAATTTCTGACGTAAATTCTTACAATGCATTACTGTTGTGAAATATTTCAGCTTTCAAATCTCTTTAAACACTGAACGAATATTTTTGAAAAACAGAGATTTAGATTTAATTATGACCTTTAATTTATCTTCACATTTTTCCATTAAATGTATATTTAAAATGTTACAGAGCTTCAAAAGTTACTATTCCTAGTGACATACATGGAAACTCTTGAATATTTTAGTAGGAAGGTGTTACAGTTGAATCCGGTTATTATGATCACTTTTGGACTTGCGCTTTTTGATAACAATAACCAGCTGATAACATTAAACAGAGGATAAAAAAATTCCATTATTGAACTCAATTTATTACAAACAATTATGACATTTATACAATTTATATTTATCACAACAGTACACTTGATACATTATATTTACACATTTAAATATACTACATTTCTTATAAACAACTTTTTTTTGGAAACATAAAATTTATTTGAAAAACTTAACAAGTGTTGTCTGTCATTGGTTTGTGTCCATTTGTTCCTGAATATAATTCTCATACTAATAATGCTTTTGGAAGTTTGTTGCTCTATATTGCACACCACAACGAAGAATTCGTCGAGCTTCTTGCATCTGGGCATTAGTTGTAGGGGCTTCTAAAATTTCTTCTTCTATAAATGGATCAGGTCCATTTTCTTCCAATTATCATCAACAGCTTGACATATTTCCAATACAGTCATTGTAGTCACCACTTCAATATTGCTATCAATATCCAACTAATTTTCAAATTCTTCTTTAGACATACCGCCTGGGATTTCATCGAAAATTTCAGCTGTAAGATGATCAGATTCTTCAGAAGGAGTTTCAGCATTTATTGTAGAAAATCCACCTTTTTGGAAGCAGTTTTCAATAATTTTCTCTGAGACTTGCTTGCAAAACATTGCTAGCAAATGCAATGCATCAAGAAGGGAAATCTTTTTTGCAATTGCATCAGACTGATCTTGAATTTCATCAAGTTCAGCTATAATTTGCGCACGAATTTGTCTGCAGTAATAAGCTTTAAAAGCTCGTATGATGCCTTGGTCACATGACTGAATTAACAATGTAGTGTTTGAAGGTAAGAAGATCACTTTGATGTTCTTTAATGACAAAATGTTTTTGTGTGCTGTGCAGTTGTCTAATAACAAGACATGTTTTTGCTTTAATTCAAGATAAATTTACCAATTGTTGAAAATGTTGTTGAACTTAATTAACCAATTGTTGAAAATGGCATTTGTCATTGAAGCATTGGCACTAGAAAAGTAATCAACAGACAAACTTTTGACACCTTTGAAACAGAGGATTTTTACTTTTCCCAATCACTATAAGGTCTCACTTCTCACCTTTCATATTAACACAACAAAGAACTGTCACTCGCTCTTTTGAAAATTTAAATCCTTTAGCAGTTTCATCTTTAAACAAATAAGTATGCTCAGACATTGCACAAAAATAAGAGTCCAGTTTCATCTTCATTATAAACATCCTGGGGTGAATATTCAGCAATAATCTTTGATCACTCTGTCTTTATCCATTCATTAACTGCTAACAAATCGGCACTTTTTTTTTCACCATGAAGACATTTATACACGATATTCTCTCGTTTTTTCCACCTGTTGAACCATCCATCAGTTGCAATGAAATCTTCTTTGCCCATAGTTTTTGCAAGTTCTGCTTTTTGACGCATAAGAGTTCCATTAACTGAAGCATTCTTTTCACGAACATTACTAAAACAAAATTTTAATGCTGACTCAACTTGACTCTCCTTCGCAGATCGTTCTCTCTTCCAGTCCACGTTCTCATTAGAAAGTGCAGAAATTTCTGTGTCTGATCTGTTTTTTTAAGATCTTACACAAGAGTGGTTGTGAAAATTTTAAATGCACAGCTGCACTATGTTGACTCATTTTGGGCAATTTATCATAACACTCTAAAATTCTTTGCTTTTCTTGAAGAGACAAATCTCTACGTTTTTGTTTTGCTTCTGCCATGATCAAAAGGGTTCTTTTATAGAGCACTTTATAAAGTCTTCTTAAAACATGGGAATAAATGTCTAAAAGTTTTTTAATGTCTGTTACTCATGATATGAACTGAATCTTCTAAACCCTGTTGGTGAGATATGACAACCAGAAATAAAAACTCTTAATGCTTCAGTTGTAGGTGCTAAATACGGAATTACCACTTTAAAATGAACGAATATAACTCATTTCAAAGCATTCTTTTTATTTCATGTGAAAAGGAGACAAACTAGCAAACCACCAGTTCCCATTCAAAAAATGATGGAACAGTTAGTTCCAAGCGTTACTCTACCACCGCAATCATGTAGAAGATTACAAGGAGTTTTTGAGCAGAAAGTGGGAACCAGCTGCAGTAGTGCATTAAAAGATATTGTTGAAATGTGTAAAAATTATTCCTTAGAAACGATTTGAATTAAATCAGAACATATGCATCAAAAATTTTTGATCTGCTTACATTGTTTCAAGTTCTCTCATACATCAGCACATGAATTCTATAATAAAATGATTTGGCAGTAAAAAAAACTCTGAAGATTGTGGTCATACTACTCAGCAAAAAAACAACAACATTCTGTTCACTTTTGGAAAAAAATTGGGCAATATTTCAGTGATGAAAAATAGTTCAGGTTTCATCAGCCTGGAACAAGGTTTTTTAGTTTCTTGGGACTGAAAATTCCACATGCTTTAAAGTGCTTCAATATTTTTGTGAATGATGTAAATATCTTTTTTTAACAATATGCCCATATACAAAGACTACAACTTAAAAGTGAAATAGCGATGCTATGAGAAAACTGTGAAAGAAATAACACAAGTAAATTCTTTCCTGGTTGTCTCAAAAAAAGATTTCCCAGGCTATCATAGGTAGCTCTCAGACATTTATCAGTACCATTTAATGTGTTAATTCAGAGCGATTTCTTTTTAATGAGTGTTAATATGCAAGATGCTTGCCAGAGTGTAAGACAGAGTATTTATCTACGTGTTATAAGCTGTACGAGAATTCATCATTGATAATCAATATGTAAAGGTGTAAATTGAATCTAAATAAAGCCAATAATTTAATACATTTTGTTCTAAGTAGTTGTATAGATCCAACTATCATTATCTGATGGTACCAATGATGGTTCCAACCTGATGGTAATTTTTATGATTTGCAAACTTAAATAGCATGCGAATTTCCCCCACACAAAACTGCCATGACTTTTAGTTTTTCAGCATGATTGCTAACTGAATCTCACCTTTTTCTCCCATAAAAAGTTTACAGCCTTACCAATAGATGGCAAAATTTGCCTGTTTCCATTTTTCCACATTGAAGCAGCCCCCTGATTTAAGCTCACTAGTTTGATCTGAACTATTGCAAACTAATTTTTTTCTTGAAATTATGAAATAATTATGGAAAGTTATTGAAATTCTCATGGATATTAACGAAAAACCACTATTTTTAAAATCAGAGGGTTTCGGAAGCAATTTTGAAGTACACACCTCTTTTCTGCATTAAAACTATTATAACATGCCTAGAATTATTTTTATTATTCATCCCAGTATCCGGTGTTCTCCTGCTATTAAAACCATAACTGGTTTGTGCAAAACTGCTGTTAAACTAGGCCACGGCTCTCATAAGACGCAGATGGCAGAAATTAGAAGCAAGTGTTGGCACATGGTGTGCTACATATAGAGACATCAATGTTGGATAACATTTCAATTCAGTTAGCATTTTATTTGTACTTTTATAATTAAACCTTAATTTTTATTTCTATAGATATATTTCATTTTTATTTTCATCATTATTGATCTTTCTGAGTTAGGCTACATCACTAGTTATGACAATGGCTGGTTTACAACTTGTTTCATTTTTATTTCTATTGATTCATTTATTTTTATTTCCATAAATTTATATGTCATTATTAACCCTGAGTATGACTATGGCTACCTTAAAACTTTTTCTGCATATATTTTTTTAATATCACATTAGGTTATTTTTTTACTTCTTAATTTTCTAGTAAAAAAATGATCTTTGGTATCATTTTTTAAAAGTAAATAAGGTTTTGGCTATGGAAGGGAAAAGCCTTGAAATGGGAATTAGTCCTCCTCCAGTTGTGAAGGTAATTTCGACAAGGGTCAAGGGATAACGTTTCGACAAAAATTGTTTTAATGACTTTTTTCACTGTGATATAGTAAAAGAAATAGATCAAACCACACAATTAATATTAATTTTGGTAAATATGGTGACTAAAAATAGTTAAATTACATCAAATTATTTAATTTCTGCAATTTCACTGTTCTAGGAATTTTATTCTAAATTTACAAAGATGACAGTCTAGAATTTGCACTATAGTTATTTTCCATTGCTTATTGCAATAAGAACTACTCAATGGCAGGTCAAAGGTTCTAAAACTTACAGTTCACTTGATTTACACAGAGTTACTCTTATAACTAATTGACCACCTGATGATTACCAGAAAAATGTGTTGCGGTTGAAAATTTTTTAGAATTTTAATTTTTTGGTTACATTTATATGTCACAGTCCAGGGTTCTTAATATGGTGAAGGAGGGCAGTTGTTTTTGCAAACAACAACACAGTATTCCTGGTAAACAACAACAAAGTTATCATTGCAAAGAATCAAGCCAGTATCACTCAAAAATGGGCTGGCATCCACACTTGAACATATCGCCTCAGCAAGACAACAGTGCCAACCAATAACCTGGCTGTTAACAACGCAGACTTCATCATCTAAGAGCAACATGAGAAAGACAGCTACCAGCAAGGATGGAACAGAAGAATGTTGACATCACTAGTTATGACAATGGCTGGTTTACAATGGCTGGAATACAAGAATGTTGACATCACTAGTTATGACAATGGCTGGTTACAATTGATTCATAGCAACATCACGTGGCAATATTGATGACATCTGTTGCAACAAAATCTGCTAATTTCAGCACCTTTGCCTAGGCAAAGATGAACTTTAAGTTTTACAACTTTTCACCTGCTACTGAGTTGTTCTCATTACAACAAGCAATGGGAAATAATTATAGGGTGAATTCTGGACTGTCATCTTTGTTCTATGAATTTTATTTTAAATCTGCAGTGAAATTGTCAAAATTAAACAGCATTGCAATAATTTCTTTTAAAGTCTAATTATATATTAATCAAATGAAAATTTCTTCTCAAATAATATATTTATTGGAAACATTTTTATTTCTTTTAATGATTCTTTTCAGTATGGTATATTTTAAAACATGGTCAGTGTTACACAAGGTGTCTTCAACTTTTCACATTTATGGGATCCTTCTCTAAATACAAGCTCCAAAAAAGCTGACTTCCTCTTAATGACATTTTCTCATTTCTAATATCTCATTCTGACTATCTCCACTATCATCAATGACTTCGTGGCCTAACGTCACTTAGTACACATGCGGTGTGCAACTGACGTGTTGCACACCGGGAAAAACACTTGCATAAACTTACGATCGCACTAGCTATGATGAAAGAGAGAACATGTCCTTATGTGCGCATTAGCGGCTGTCAATCAAAAGTCAGATTTGCACATGCACAACACCTTTAGCAGATCAGAAGAGGGAAAGGTGGTAAGTCCAACTAAAGATATCCCCAAAATGATAAATATTGGGTTGTTGCAAATGAAATGGTCGTTGAATGACATCAGATTTCTACTGGTTGCGGAAGAAAGCAAGCGCTGAGGTTTATGCAATTTTTTTATGTCATGTGGCAACGTAACATGTGGGTGATGCAATCATAGTATTTGTTTCGTTCAATGAGCATTAAACATTGAATACTACCGACATCAAGTCAATCATGTAACCCAGTCAATTAAGGTTGCCATACCTTTATGAGTTCAAATTGGGAAATTCTGCAGCGGCTGCAGCAAAAAACATAAATAAAGCATTCGGTGGAGGAACAACTAACGAGAGATCCACTCGCCGTTCGTTTGCAAAATTTCGCTCAGGAGATTTGAGGCTACAAAACGAACCCTGTGGCTATCGTCCTTCCTCCATTGATTCGAATGAATTACAGGATTTAATCGAATCAGATCCACGACAAACTGTACGAGAGATCGCCCAGACACTAAATGTACACTATTCAACTGTTTCACGGTACTTGGCAATAATAGGAAAAGTAAGGAAGCTCGACAAGTGGGCGTCTCATGAACTCACTGATGAAAACAAAGCATGGCATTTGGAACTGTGCTCTTCTCTCTTAAGAAGTAAAGAAGAAAGGTCCCTGCAACGAATTGTGGATGAGAAGTGTATATTCTATGACAATCGTACACGTTCGTCGCAGTGGTTGGGAGTGAAAGACGCTCCAGGAAGGACTCCAAAGGCATCTTTGCATCCAAAGAAGATGTTTATTGTATGGTGGTCTTCTGCTGGTGTTATTCACTACTCATTCCTTCCACGAGGTGAAATGATAAATGCAGTTCGATATTGTACAGATATGCAGCAAATGCATGACAAATTGTGCTTTAAGCAACCAGCACTTGTGAATAGACATGGAGTCCTATTGCTTCAGGATAATGCCCGACCACATACAGCAAATCAACAATTTGGGATACAAAATTGTGCCTCATCCTCCATACTCTCCTGACATTTCCCTAACAGATTACCATTTTTTCCTTGCCACACATTGGTAACAATGCATTGATGCTGCTGGAGATTACTTTGATTAAACCGATATTCTTCTTCTCTTTATTCTCTTCTTTTTCAATCGTCCTTAAGGGTTGGGTTGTTTTACCTCTGAGCGGCACTTTTTTGCACACCATGGGCTAAATGGCCAGGTCACATGGACCCCGAAGGCTCAGAGAAGGTTGGGGGAGGGGACCCACTGGAACAGCTGTTGGGAGACAGATGGTAGCCTCCCGTCAAGGCCATCCAGCGTGTTCTTTAACGTGCACAGGGTATGGCTCTCCCGTACACGGGGCCACGGCTTAGCGTCCCATCTGACGGACGGCGGCCTTTCCAAGCCCATCCGCAGGGCAGGGAATTTTGCGGAGATAAATCTCAATGCTGACCCAGCTGGGACTCGAACCTGGGAACTATAGATTATGAGCCTGGCGCGCTACCGACTGAGCCACCCCTCCCCCAATCGTCCTTAAAATCGGCCATTTCATTTGCAACAACCCGATATACTGTAAATAAAGTAAAACTGGTTAAGGAAATGCAAAAGTGAATGGATGGATCATCACAATGTGTGTATGATCTTGGCAAAATGCTGAAAAGCTGGCATACCAAGGTTAAAAAAGGTCAATATCTTCAGAGTGGCTGTGATGTCCCCTCATTCACTTTTACTTTACCTTAACCAGTTTTGCTTAATTTACGTTATATTTATCATTTTGGGGATTTTTATTTCCTTTTTGGCATCACAGCACTCGTTTCCAAGAGTTAGGAGTTGCGCATGCGCAACTCCGAACTTTCGATGTCACCCACTAAAGCGCGTGCACAAAGACACGCCCACTCTTGCATCATTGCTTGCGCTGCTCGTCAATTTATGCAAATGTCTTTCCCAGCGTGCAACATGACACATGCGGGCTTTGTACCTCTTGTTATAACCTGGCGACATGTCACAGTAGCACAGAAGATAGTAGAGTGAGTAGTAGAGCACAGCACAGTTTAGAGATCAGTTTTAGTTTGTTGAAGATGTTTGTAGTAAGAAATGATGTAGTATATTCTTTATTGAAGTTTTGGTGAGTGCTTTTTGGAAATAAATTGTTTGCTATTTAAACCTTTTGAATCTTTACTAATTTTTTTCTCTTGGGCAATGTTAGTTTGTTTTGATTAGCATTAACATAAAATTTTGACAATCATTTAATATTTTTGAATTCTTACTCATTAACGCTCGCTGATTAAACTTTATTTTTGGCAATTTGGCAATTATTGCCTGGTGCCCGACTCGGCTTTCCAGAGCTTGAAAATAATTGGATCAGACAAAGGGTCCAAACTTTAAAAGTATTTCATTTCTTTGGAGCGTTACATGGCACAACCAAGATATTGAGGTGGGGTGGAATAAACTATTTCAAAATTATTCAATATAAACTCAAAAACTATGTGTGTTTAAGAAATAAAAATTTTCTGGAGGAAGGGGGTACACCCTCAGCATAGTCACAGAGAAGATGGGGGAAAGGGAGAGGGAGTTATAACACCCTTGATGAAATTACCATTCAAACTGTAGAACCAATTTCTGTGCCAAGAGCTCGTTCATTTTCAGGAAGCAATAAGATATTGTTTTTTTTTACTGGAAAATGAAGTAATAAAAATTAACATACAACTCAATTCAATGTTAAAAAAATAAATCCACATCAAAAACATTGTAAGCTACTTATTGTTATGGCCAGCAATGTATCATGCCTTCGAAAGAACGATGATATAAATATTCAGGAATAAAATCAACAAATCAGCAAAAGTAAGCAAGACAAGTTATACGCCAGCCATTGTTACAATCAACGATGTAGTACTGGATAACTCAGAGATCTATGGGAATAAAACAACAAATTGGCCAAAATAAAACTGTAAGGCAGCCATTTTCATACAAAGTGATGTACCATAACTCCAAATCAAGCAAATCTACAGAAATAAAATCATAATAGATGTTAGATATAAATATGAAGTTTTAATTATAAAAGTACAAAATATACTAACTTATTTAAGTTTATGTAAATCTGTTGACATAATATGCACAGCAAGATGGCAGACATTTTCTACAAATTAGTACTAGGTGCTTTGCTGGGCTATAACATATTTACCACCAGTTTTGCACAAACAAGTTACTTTTAGTTATGGTTTTTATAGCCAGAGAACTCTGTTGAATGCTGGGATGAATGATAAAAAATAATTCTAAGCATATTAAAATAATTTTACAGCAGAAAAGGGCAAAAAAAAATAGAAGTACATACTTTGCAATTACTTTCAAAATCTTCCATTTTTAAAATAAGTTTTTTTAAAATTAATTTTCAGTTTTTTGAAACTAAAACGATTTATTGATAATAGTTCAAATCAAACTTGAGAGCTTAAATCAGAGGATTGCTTCAGCGTAGAGTAATATTAACATATAGATTGGCAATATCATATATTAGCTTCTAAATATATATATATATACACCATATATTTTCTTCTCAAATGACTTTAAAAATTATTTATAATATCACTATTATGCTGTAATTAAATTTTAATTACAGCATAATTGTGATATTAAATTATATTGTAGTAAATTGCTGCATTTCCTAAACATTAAAAAACTATTCCTAAAGCATTAATAATGTATTTTTATAAGAGATATGCAAGAAAATTTTCAAACACAAATTAAAAAAAAATTAAGTTTTATGTGTTGTACAAAAAAACTGATGTAGAGGTCGTTGGACTCGCATTTTGAATTCTGTCAACTAGTATACAGAGTCCTGGAAGGGTTAAACTAAAACTAGTCATCTTTTTTTCATTAAATATTTTAAGAAAATCCAGAATTAAATGCTGATTAAATTGGCAAAATACCTTTCATTAGTGTTTGCCTAAAAAAAGCTAATTTTTTTTTGCATAATAAAAAATGAGCATAGTAAAAAAATAGCTGGGCTTCTGGATGTAAACCAGTTTTTCAGGCTGAACCCTGGAAGTGTTCAAAGAAATATCCATTGAGCCTCAGTACTATAATACTATCTGAGATAATGTAGAGGCACTGAAACAATTGCAGAATATGTAATTCTATATTTCGAGTATTAACCTAACCTGTTCTATGTTGGATAAACACTGTCAAATACAGGGTGGTTGTCGAGTTCTTTGCCAGGGTGACTAGCGATCCCACACAGGTAGAAGTGATGAATGTATTACATAGGGAAGTGGAATGCTCTTGCTGAAGAGCATAGTTTCAGTGCCCCTGTGACTAATTATAGAACATAGAAACATTAACTTCGAAAATTGCACATATAACACCAAAATTCCAGTGGCAAAGGTGTAGAGCAGCACTGATTACATACAAATAAATTGTATACCGTTGCTACCAGTGAAATTGGATTAATAATGCCTGAGAACTACAACAAAAGGTCACCAAGAACTAACTGTTGCTTATGTTTCAACAGCTTGGTGTGTAAAGAGCTAACAAAAGGTGTCATAAATCCACCAGGAAAGGTTATTTTGTGCCTGAATGATATCACACACATTTCTTGGAATATACCTAACTACAGGGTGTCTCTCATACTGTACAAAACAATATGTAAATAGTCACACTGGTTATTTAAATGACACAAATTGTGCAACTACATGCATCATAAAGTTGAATATAAAACTCCTTACCACTGTTTCAATCTAAACATTGGTCAACCGGAAGTAAGCATCATTTCCACATACTCACACATTAAGTATTGAGAGATGGTGATTTTGTATGGGGAGTGTCAAGGAAATGCACATGCTACTGCAAAAACATGCCATGATATATCTGCAAGCTCATCATCCCATACATCACACATGTATAATTAGCATATGAGTACATAGATATAATGCTATCCTGGTTGAACAATGACCAACGTTTAAACTGAACAGCGACAAGGTTTTTTTATAGCCAATTTCAGGATGCATGCGACTGCATGATCTGTGTATCTGCACTACCCAAATAACCAGTGTGGCCATTGGCATATTGCTGCAGACAGCATGAAAAGTACCTCATCATTGAGGACATCCTGAGGATACTGTTCAGGCATGAAATAAACTTTCCTTGCAGACATAAGACACCACTTGCCATGCACCAAACTGTTGCATGGCAACAATTAGTTCTGGAAGACCCTACATTGAATTTCTCAGCCACTATTTATCTATTTTCACTGGCAGCAATGAGGCATTTTTGCATAAACAGTGCTGTTCTACAACTGCAATTTTGGCAATATTTCCAGAGTTAACATTGCTAAGTTCCACAATTTTCCATTGGGCACACTCAGCAATGCTTATCAAGACCATCTCAACTTTCCAATATGCATCTGCCATTTCTACACACGTGGAATCATTGGTCCTGAGTTATTGCCTTATGAAAGGTTTTTATGCACCAGCTTGTATAATCCAAAATGCATCTGAACACAATGAATCTTAATTTTTTTTACTTCTAGAGATTTTTTACTTTAAAATTCAACACTGATGCTAGTACAAAATGTGAACTGGTTATAATATGATACAGCATTATCATTTATGGGATTATGCAATTTTATGGTTTTTAACACTAAAATTCTCATTTTAAACATGGCAACAACTTGGAAATAAAATAGAAGAAAGCATTGCCTAAATACTATTTGAAAAACAAAATTACTTTTGCACTTTTTGCAAAGGGGAAAATAAAATTTCTGAATATACTGTTTTCATTTTAATTACAATTATTTTGTCATCTTATAAACTTGCAAACTTTAATATTAAAAGTACTCATGGACTTTCCATTTCAAAACCTTTGCAGATATTTTTATCTATCATTGTTTTTAGTTTACACTGACTTAAAAAGTGCATGTTAATGATTCTCAACTTACACTGATGATTTTTCAAAATATCTGTTCTGTTTTCTGTAATGAAAAGAAGATAAGCTGAAAGAGGTTTCTTTGGTGGTTGAGGATCATCGGCCAATTTTGTGAAATATAAAATTCCAGATTTCTTTAATTCAGAGCTTGGTGTTACAGACCTAGAATCAAAAACAAGAAATATTGAAAAATTTAGCAAATGACACATATCAGGGATTTTCAAACTTTTACAAATCTAAGAGTCACCTCCAAAAATGATGATCTCGAAAGAAAACTATATAAAAAAATTGCATTATATATGTACATGCATACACACACATTGGTAATACCATTTTACTTTTAGTTTACATGGAGATTTCAAAGTTATTAAAGCTGCATTAAAGCATATTTACTATAATAAAAAGCACCTTCATATTATTGATACATTTCTTATCCATTTTCTTCATATGACCTGCAAGAAGGCTGTGAGGAAGGAAATTTATTCTTACTGCATTTCTGACTTCAGGAGAACATGTGAAGTTATTTCTGCAAATTTTTTACTTAAAGGTGTCCTGAAACCCATTCACAGTTTTGGCACTGGCATGTGATAAACCAGGAAACACAAGTGAAAAAAAAACCCACAAAAGGAAGCCACAAGTCCAATATCATGCAATACCTGTGGTATGATCAAATTTGAAACATTTGTTCCTTACACCATTCTTCTTTACATACATTTCCTTGCATTGTATGTATTTTACTCTTCTTCAATTGGGATTTTATAGTTTCAACTATTTACAATAAAACATCAGGCCCTGGATTTTTCTTTTTTCAGACTAGTAGAGAAATTCATCAGTTGAGACTATTATGCTCTCTAATTCTGCTTTCAATGTTGCATTTTCTGAGTAAACACAAAAAGCAGGCCCGATGTAGCAAAAAGTAGAGATCCAAGTGATCCCAGTGAGGCAAGATCAAGTTAAAATGAACTAGAACCTTCCATTTCAGTGGTTTTAACAAATTTCTTGAAAAATAAAAAATGTATATATATATATTGTTTACTAGCATTCTCAAGGGGACCACTATAGATCTGGTGCTGCTAAGAAGTAATATATTACAATAAATATGATATAATTCTTATTAAATGAATAAGCTCAAGTAATAAATACTTTACACAACTCACAATACTGCAATACGTGTCACGAGTTACTTCAAAGTCTTATGGGGATGCATCACAATTGGCTGAAATCCATTTCAAATTCTTAGGATAATCATTAACCCCTTACACTGAAAAACCTTATTTTCTATTTTTGCCAATGGCTGAAGCTGCAATCTCCATGTGTGAACAGGCAGAGCAATATGTGTGTGAGGGGGGTAAAGTATATGACCAAGCTGCTGGAACTGATTAAGAACTGTTTAGCCAAATATATTATCTTGCAGCCCAGAGAATACCTATAATACCAATAAAATATGACTATACTACAGAGCCATTCACTATTGCATTGCTTTCAAAAATGCTCCTGCTTCTGCAACAAATAAAAATCAAAGTTACTGCGTTGTTAACTTACATATCGACTTGAAATGTTAAAAAAAACTTTTCCTGTAGCCAAAAGTATATGACCTAGATATTTTAAAGTTGTAAAGAACATCATGCCTGTTCAGCATAGCAGCAATCAGAATGTTTGGATGACAGCATCAACATTTGAAAATACTTGCATGACTGGGATAGTTTTCTTACTTTTCACTCTATCCTGCTCTCAGAAGACTGTACATTTCATCCAATCTTAAATTTTCAGAACAGAATAAGTCTTTTTGCAATTTTTTCTTAGTACTGTATTTTTGTGAAAAGTTCAGGCTTTTTGCCAATTGTGCCAAATCAAATAAACAAGTCAAATTTAGAATTAAAAAAATCTAATCAACAGAAATAGGTCATGTTATATATCCAAATTCAACAGAATTTAACTCAAAGTTTTATGAAAATAAAAAATTTAAACAAATTTTCAAACATTAATTTTAATAAGACTTTTACAGTAATGTAGTAAAAAACAGATCTGACTATACAATTAAGACTTAATTTTGGAAAATCTGATTGATAAATTCAGTTAAATTATATATTAATTGAAAGGCAACTTCTTTCTGAATAATACAATATATCCATGGAACATGATTTTTATTTCCTTCAATGATTCTTTTCAGTCTTGTAATATTCAGTTTAGTCCAGATCGTTAAAAACAGTTAAATTATATATTAATTGAAAAACAATTCTTTTTCTGAATAATATATTTATATGAAATATGATGTTCATTTCTCTTTTTAATTCCTTTCAGTATAATTTGAAACACAGCTCAGTGTGTTATACCAGGCAACTTTGATCATATTCATAGGTTTTTCCATCCCATTTTTGAAGTGGGAGAATTTCTCGGCTTTATTTTCACTGACCATTTCACATTTTTTTTTTGGGTGCTGCATTGTGAAGATCTGGGAAAAGTAGTATAGATTTAAGACAGAAAAGAGTAAAACAGGGGAAAGAAAAACAGAGGTAGTACTTTGTAATTACTTCCAAAATATTCCATTTTTAAAAAAAAGTAGTTTTTGTTAATTTTTGGGAGAATTTCAAAACTTTAAAGAAAATTTTGTTGATCATAGTTCAAAACAAACTTGAGAACTTAAATCTGAGTATTGCTTCTGCACCATGGCCAGACTTATGCACAAGCAAACTAAACTACAGCTCAGGGCCTCACAATACAAGGAGCCTAAAAAAATGCATTTCAAGTTTTACTATGTTAAGGCAAAAAATATTTAAACATTTAGCCTATTTTGCAATAACTTGTCATCCTAGCTTTACTCAATCATCATTGCATACCAATTTCAATATAACATTTTTAACCACATCAGTTTCATTTTTATTATTCTCAGATTAAAAAACAACTTGGACCTCTTAATCTTATCTGAAGGCTTCTTATATTTGCCATAGCTTAAGGGCCTCAGAAGGTCAAAGTCTGTCATAAAGTAACATTAACAAACAAATTGGCAGTCCTTTACACTGGGTTTAAGAAATGGCAATCGGATGACTTTAACAAATTATTTACATCATAGCTTAATAAAATATTCATTACATGAAAAAAGCATTATTTTTCTAGCTTGAAATGTATTTTTATACGATATATGTAAGAAAATTTTCAAACAGCGAATTGTTTTTTAAAAATCGAAGTTTCATGTGTTATACTAAAAACTAATATAGGTGTCATTGGTCTTTCACTTCAGATTCTGTCAACTTGTATACAAGACGTGGGCCCTGGTAGGGTTAAAGCTTTGATGTTTTGCTTCATATCAGATCTGTACATTCAATATATAGATGAAGTCTCAGTAATTACAATTATCTATATGCTTCATAAGAAACTGCAAAACAAATAACGATTCTTGATATCTTCCCATATGACTATGAATGCCCAGAATAAAATTACTGAGCACTGCATAAAAAATGTTTTAAAAACTCTGGAATGAGATGCAAATATTAAGAGCATTAGCAGTTTGGACCCTATGATTCCACTTCATGATATGCCTGAATAGGAATTTAACAATAAGATGGATATTACCTTTTAACGATATGGTGGACAACGGTTACAACCTTAACTGATGCAACTGTTGAATCTGTTCAAGAAAATTATACTAAAGAAGATGAAGAAAACAAAGGAAAAACGAGTTTCTGTTACAAAGTGACAAATACGAATCCATTCTCACTGTAAAAAGCTTGGAAGGTGGTGGTGCAACAGAGAGTGAAGAATGTTCAAGTATTGAAATCACACTCTGAATGATCTATACCAGGGGTCACAAATATGCAGGCTACACGTGTCCCTCAAAGTCATTTTGTGTGGCCCACAAGCAATATGTTCTATCATAATCATGGTAGCAAATTGTGGCTTGCTCCTTTGGGTCAACTGTGATAATCTCACATGAAAACGGGGAATATTGTTGCAATTCATCTGAAGATGCATCCACTATAAATGAAATTTAGATTTATGCTTTGATACTAAAAGTATATAAGATTTAAATAATAAAACAATATAAATAATTATGTTTTGCTTATTATTGCTTAAAATAAAATGTGGCCTACCATATACTGAAAGTTATGTTTTACTTCTGAGTGGCACTTTTTGCACACAATAGGCTGAATGACCAGGTCACAAGAACCCCAAGGGATTGGAGAAAGTTAGGGGAAGAAGACCCACTGGGTAACTGTTAGAAAACACAGGGTAGCCTTTTTGTCAAGGCCATATACTGAGAAGTAACTGACTTGGTCACACATACAATTTAAATTTGAGAAATCAATAAATATTCAGCAGAAAAAATTTTCGCTGACATACATCCCGTATGTCGGCGAAAATTTTTTCTGCTGAATATTTATTGATTTATCAACGCCAAATGAGCAACAGGTAATGTTGTGATTATTCATCTATGTTTAAATTTGAGAAAACTGGTCTACACCTGATAATTATAAATAAGAAAATAATTGAACATCTTGATAAATAACAGATGGAAAATTTATAGTAAATGTGTACATAAATATGAGGCATACCTATTACAATCGATACTTGAAATAATTTTCTGAAAATAAAAAAAATTTCCAGCAAATTAAAATTATTTCATGTTTCTTGTCAACAGGACATTTCTTGTGATACTCTATTACTGAATTACAAGGGATATATTTTAATAAGCTATCCTTTGTATTAATGTAAATATTGTTTGGATAGTTTGATTATTACATGCTGTTATAAAACAGGAGTATTTTGCATTGTTGCTTACTCACACCATACTTCCGATTTTCTGTTACACTGGGCAACACACAAAAAGGCTTTGAAATGAAAATAGCCAATCTTTACTAATTTCGAGGTGCTGAACACTAAAAATTGTCAATTGGCTTTTGTTTAGGAGAGACAGAGATGGTCATGTATAAATGACTCAGTCCACATTGAGTACATAAGGAACCATTCCACATCATCAACATCCTCAAGCAGCCATTGGCTACGGAGGTCCAACCAGACCCTGTAGTTTAATTCTCCAAGCATATCTGTCCTGAGCTACATCTGCTGCATCTGGCCACTGCACACCAATTTTAAAAAGGTCCTGTTTGATATTGTCTGCCCACCACATCCTAGATCTCCCCCTCTTTCTGAGGCCTTTAGGTACACTGTTCATAACCCTATTCACCAATCTATAATTATTCATACGGGCAACATGGCCAAACCAGCGGTCTCTCTCTCTGAACAATATGCTGCTTAAAGGAGGTTGCAAACTGCTTTGCCTAACCTCATCATTAGTTACAAAGTTGAACCACCTAATGCCCAAGATACTGCATAAGCATCTGGAATCAAAAGCATCTAGTTTCCTGTTATCTTGTTTACAAAGTGTCCAAGTTTCACTGCCATAACTAACCCTAGAAAGAACCAAACTATTATACAGTCTAATTTTAGTCTTTAGGTGAATACACCTATTTCTCAACACTCTCCATATTCTTAAAAGACCCGGCAGCAATCTCTATCTGTCTGTTAGTGTATTTTAAACTTCAGATTGCAACATATTGCGTTGTATTGCATCAGCCCGCCATACACACAACCCCCAGAGGTATTGCATCATTGTCTGAAGCAACGTAGTTGAGGCATGACATTGCGGCTTTACGATCGTGGACAAAAGATGATGCAATCATTAGTTGTAAGCAACGTCCCATAGGGTGAGCAAGTCTTTTGAGCAACTCCCATTTACCCGAGTTCTAAATACAACAGAAGTGAATTTTGCAGTTTTAATCCAGCAGTAGTGATGACTCGTAACTGTGTTAATAGTGCAGATATATTTTGTTACATTTGCGGGGAGGTGACGTTTGCAAGCCAGAAAAGGGCCATCATTCCAATAGTGAAAGTGGCAAATGAGTTTTATTTTAGATGCAACACCGGGGACCAGGATAAGGCCTGGTCCCCACACGATATGCTGCAGTATGTGTGCAAGAAATCTTTCGAAGTGGTGATGCCGTTTGCTGTTCCTATGGTTTGGAGAGATCCAAGCAATCGTGCAAATGACTGCTACTTCTGCATGGTTCCACCTGTTTCTGGAGGCATCACAAAGAAAAAGAAGTGGACAATAGTATACCCAAATATACAATCTGCTCTCCGACCAGTTCTGCACAGTGAAGGCCTTCCCGTTTCCGAACCTCCAAAAGAATTTTCCATCAATTCAGATGAGGAGGGAGGTGAACCAATGTCGGGTTCTCTGCAGCCTTTAGTGCATCATCTGCACCACACATTCTTACCAAAGAAGAAATGAGCGATCTTATTCACAATCTGAAGCTGTCCAAGGCCAAAGCAGAGCTACTTGGATCAAGACTTAAACAATGGAATCTTCTCAAGGAAAATTTTCCAGTGACTTTGTTTCGAACTCGTCATGAGGAGTTTGTGCCTTATTTCAGAAAGGAAGATGACCTGCTTGTGTGCTTGTTGTGTGCAACAGCTCGTGTGCTTGTGCCTGGATTGAGGACGATCCAGGCACAAGCACGCGAGCTGTTGCATGTAGCCTCGGTGTGAATCACACCCTAACATGGAGAGTGTTGCATGAGCAGCATCTGTTTCATCATCAGAGAGTCCAGACAGCAACCTCAGGATTACTCTTTTCATGTGGAATTTGTGCACTGGTTTCTGTAGCGACCAAGGTGCAGTCTGATTTTCTGCCTCATGTGCTCTTTTCAGATGAGGCCTCTTTCATAAGAGTGTGTTTAATGTGCATAATTCTCATGTTTGAGTGCACGAAAATCTACACGCCACATGGCCATTATTAATGGTTCGCCATCAATGTTTGGATGGATATCGTCCATGACATTTTGATTGGGCCATACCTGCTGCCTCCGCGACTCAATGGGCAGATTTATTGAGTATTTCTTGAAGAAATGTTGCCGGGACTGCTGAAGATGTTCGTGTGTCTATTTGCAGATTAACATGTTTTCAACATAGGGGCATCAGCACACTTCAGTAATGATGTGTGGGATTATCTGAATGCCACTTTTGGGGGCCGATGGATAGGCCGGGGTGGATCCATTGCCTGGCCACCAAGATCACCCAATTTAACATGTATCGGTTTCTTCCTCTGGGGATGTAAAGAACCTCATTTACTCAGATGAAGACCTCATCGCAAGAATTGCTGTCATCGCTGCAACTGTTTGTGAAATTCCAGGAATCTTTCAACATGTACGGCAATCAATGCTTCGATGCTGTCATGCATGCAATGCTGTTGCCGGTCGCAACTTTGAGAACCTTCTTTAAATGAACATGTTCTTTACACTTGTTTCCATTCATGTATCAGCTACACCGATATTTCTGTCAGCGCCCTCTATCACCAAAGGTTACGTCAGCAGACATACATTCATAGATGAAAAAGGTTTGTCTTGGTGTTCCCTATCTCCCATTGAAATTTGTACAGAGTTTTGAAACGCACTGTAGATATATTAAAGTTCTATATCAAGTACTGCATTCAGTGTATGTTAGCAAACTCCCAAGGTATTGTGTTTGTTGAGCACTGGCTGGAGGGGACAAGGCAGTCATGGTATTTGACTTGTGGCTTAAGTGTAGCCTTATGTTAATTGCACGTGGTAGTCACTCACCATTGGGCTAGCAGCATGTAGTGTTGTCTCATAGTCTGGGAAGGGTTTTTTGATAATTAAGCACCGCATGCAATTTATCGTGCTTAATAAAATATTGTAAGCTGTTACGATGTATATTACAGTGCCATATATTAAAAAAATGATAGGATCAAAAGTTTCTAAATAGATATTGAATTTGCCTAGGTCATACTGATGGATTTAAGGAAAGGGAGAGAAAAAACTGCCAAGGACTGATAGAGGCTGGGACAAATGTAATTCATATATTCTTGATTACTGAAAATTTCTTTGTCAGTGCTAAATTCAGTAATTTCACATAATTCTTAATATTTTTTAAACATTTTTCAATGACTTAAACTTCTACATCACTTTGTCTTAACATTTTTTAAATATTGTATATATCATCCTTATCATTCAGATTGAAATCATTTCAGTTAGGTAAGAACAAACTACAATTTTAATAAATCACTAAATCGTGGATTTACATAATATTTGTATATATTCAATAATAATTTTGCTACAAATTTTTGTTAAAATGTTGTACTAGTTACATATAACAAATATTTTTTAATTATATTAAAAAATAATCCATTTTTAAATATTACACCTCCTTTTAAAAATCTTGGTTGTTACTGGATATGACCAAAAAAAAGCAAATATATAATTATAAACTTTTGGGCTACTAGAGTTTATTTTGATATTTTTAGGAGTGGGTTACAAAATTGTGTACTTCTGAGCATATGCCCAATGCACTCATTCAGAAATCCACCACTGAAAATACTGTCCCACCTAGAAAACACTTCTGTTTACAGCTATTAACAAGTGACATTATATATTGCACATCTGACATACTTTTTGTAATCAATTTTCCATTGAAGAAACTGTCAGTACAAGATTACCATCCTTGCACCCTATGCAAGATTTTCTTTTTTGCACCCGAATATTCTAACGAAAATATGGGAACAAATCAGATACAAACTATTATATTATTGATCGTATCAGGGCTGACTCAAGCCAGTATGCAATTGCAAATAAAAATACTTGAATATTGTTTAATTTTAATATATGTTCACATTTATGAGCAAGCACAGGCCATACTGTACTTGTGACTGTCAGAGCATCCCTATAGTGAGAATTGGCCTTAATTTTGTTATAAAAGAAATACCTTTTGAATTTTGTGTTCCTTGTTCAAAAAAATTTATGACCCTATGCTCACAGTAATTTTATCAACAATTATTAATTTTTTAATTATTTATAAAAATATTGTTGAATAGTTGATCGAATTTTGTACCCCTTGTCAAGCAGTGTCCTGTACACTTGCCTAGTTTCAGCACTGAAAACAGTAAAATCAGAACATACTTCATATTTTTACTTTTTTTTCTTTTGCAGGTTTCTGTATGGACATTTTTTAGTAATAAAATTTATACATTTTTTAATGATTTTTTTTTCTTTGAGAACAAATTTTAAGCCTTATCATTGTTTTGTCTTAATACAGAAATCTGAGAGATCATTGAAAAAGATAAGCAGACTCTTCTCCAACTTTGAGAATCTAGAACAGTGGTTCCCAACCTTTTTGTGCCCAGACCTTCTTTTAAATAAATATCCCTCAAGCTGCTATTTGCTACAGATGTCTGACAGGAGTGTGTCAGTAAAATTCACCTTAGAGATCTGGGTTGGGTTGTTTTACCTCTGAGCGGTACTTTTTTGCACACCATGGGCTAAATGGCCAAGTCACAAGGACCCCGAAGGCTTAGAGAAGGTTGGGGGAGGGGACCCACTGGAACAGCTGTTAGGAGACAGATGGTAGACTCCCGTCAAGGCCATCCAATGTGTTCTTTAACGTGCAGAGGGTATGGCTCTCCTGCACACAGGGCCACGGCTTAACATCCCATCCGACGGTCGGCGGCCTTTCTAAGCCCATCGGTGTCCCCTGCTGACAGTGGGCAGGGCGGGGAGTTTTGCAGAGATAAATCTCAATGCTGACCCAGCTGGGACTCGAACCTGGGAACTGCAGATTACGAGCCTGGCACGCTACTGACTGATCCCCTTAGAGACCTGTGAGGGAGGTGAATTCTTCATATATTACCCTTTATATCATCACCTTTTAATATTATTTTCCTGTGTAAAACTGGTTGAAATAATATTTACGATGAATACAAATTTAAGAGGATTTCGATATTTTATCCATGAATTTCTAAGGTTTATTCTGTCAAAACAAAATATGCATATCTATGCTAATCTAAGAACTATTTCATATTTTATTTAATATGCATTGAAAAACACAAAAAAATGCCCCTACTGAGAACTACTGTTCTAAATCATAGGTCAGTACAGATATTAGGCATAGTCCTCTAATTTCTGAACAGCAAGTGAAAACTGGTTATACAACCCTAATGCAGACTATTCATGACCTTTCAAAATGTAAACAGCATTTTGCATTAAAAAAGCATGTTTCATTTATCAGCATTTTCAGCTTAATAACACATACCTACCCCAACTTTTCACTGTTCATACACAGTTTTAGCATGCATCAATATTTAGTAGTTTATTAGGCAAGAAGCATCATGGCCAAGAGCTGGCAATATAGGATTTGAGCAAAATTATTCTGTGCACTAGAGCTGCAGTATTCATGTGCCATGATGTATCCAAGTGGTTATTGGATGCATCAACATGAGAGTATGACCAAATACCTGTTCTAAAAATGATTCAATATGAAGGGAAAATTAGAGTATTAATTCACAGTCTATGGAGGTTATGGTTAACTGATACAAGTTTCAAACTTCCTTACAGTATCAATTAAATTATATGGGTATACATAAATTAGTTAAGTTTTAATAATCCATATAATTTAAGTGAAGTTTCCATAATCCATATACTTTAAGTGAATATAGGATGCTTTGAAAGTATAATTTATTGGACACAACCAATCTGAAATTTTCATTTCTTCAAAAACCACCAGTCTGTTTCCCAGACTCAAATGCAGGATCTCCTGGTTATGCACCAGTTTCTCTACCAGTTGAGCCAAAGTGGTGGAAATTCACACTTGTTTAAATAAGGTTATGATGTTATGAAGCAGTATCATATAAGTCCAATTTGCCAGGGCACAACTATGCACTATTTATACTGATGATGAACTAAGCATTTAAAACCATGTATCAAGTATTAATAAATATATTTTGGATTATTCTGATGCTCAATGCATAAGAGCACTGGGGATCAAGCAACTTATCAGCCTTTGGGGGCAGTAGCCATTTGATATGATGCAATGAAATTCTTTTCTGTGATTGTCATAACAGACATTGCTTTTAATAATTAAGTGTCAAAAATAAAACTTGATACAAAGTTTTAAATGCTTAGGTCACCATCAGTGTAGTGCATAGTTGTACCCTGATAAATGGTACTTACTCATAATAAATAATAGTACTTTACTCATAGTATATTCCCCCAAAAATGCTTGTCTGTTTTCCAGAACAATTTAGTTTTAGGCAAGCCATAAACAAACATGAAACAGCAATATTCAACAACACCATTCAAGTTCATCCACGATCACATTTATTGGTTTAGAAGAGTTGCACTGAGTAATTTTTAGTTTATTCTGCAATAGCTTTTGTAGTTTCTTCACTAATCAATCTAATGAAGTAACTAAAAATAACTTAAAATTATCTATCATTGAGCAATAAAATTTTAAAGTTTACCTTTCAAACTATTTGCATGTTAAAATTTTTTCATAATAGACATTGTAAGCAAGTGTCAAAAAATAATACTTGATACAAGGTTTTAAATGCTTAGTTCACCATCAGTGTAGTGCATAGTTGCACCCTGCTAAATGGTATTTACTCATAATAAATAACAGTACTAGGACTCATAGTATCTCCTAAAAACTTTTAACATCCAAATAATTTGAAGAATAATTTTCAAATTTTATTGCTCAATGACAGATAATTTTAAGTTACTTTTATTAATTTCTGAGCAAGAAGGTCCTTTAATTGTGCATTTATGAAGTAACTAACAGGTGCTTCTGGTTGCTCAGGAGTTTTAGGAAGACAACCTTTCCAAGGAGAAATGAGCATTTCCCATGAAATATTGCAGTTAAAGCAATCATCAATGTTATTTAGAATCTGAAAAATAGTCTCCTTATTAGAGGCCTATCAACATCACTACAATCACTAATTATGCACATTTTCTAACATTACACTGGTTCTTCATCCTCAGAAGCAGAAGATACCATAAAATCTTCATGGTCAATATCAGGAATATCCCTTACTTCACAAATATTGGATTTTCTTCTATAAAACATTCTTGGATCCATAGCCTAATGGGTAAAAATAACAAATAAAAAGTTAACATACAAAACCTTTAGCGAGTATGACCCAATGTGACATGAGAGTAAAAAGTTAATTTTCAAATTTGAAGAACTATCGAGGAAATACTATATATTTTAAATTCCATTAACCTTGAAAAATACTATTAAAATTTACTATTATTTATTGCACAAACATGGATATATTTAATATATGTAACACTATTGCAGAGACAATCATATGCTCATGACATTGCCCTTAATTCATCCTGGAGGCAGAAAATGAAACTAATACAAAACGATGGGAAACTGGCTTGATTTTCATATTGTTAATTTGAAGTAACAGTGGTCCACAGAGTAAAGGAAGTGAAACTCGAATAAAAATGAAGCAAAAAAATGATTTGTTACCCTGAAGTTAGTGATCCACAGAGGGTTAGGCAAACCTGAATCAGCACCACCATAGCTCAACTAGTAGCACAGCTGGCACATAACCAGATTTAGTGTTGGAATCCAGGAGGCAGATTTGTCACCCCCCACCCCCATACACACACACTTGCCTAATTTCATCCATCTCTCTGTTTAAGAACATCCATTTACAAATTTTCACAATAACCAATTTAACCAACAACTTTGCAGAAAAATGAGTTTTGCTTTAGTTTGTGCGACATTCCTATTAACACCCATTCTGAGCAATATTGAGAAGTTGCCATTTCTGATAACTGATGATGCCACTGACAACATCAGGAAAATCTAAAGTCACAACTAAAGAAAGAGAAATGAATTAGTAATAGTTTAATGGTATAGAACATCTGGCATTTAACTGGCAGACATGAATATTGCATACCTCTCATAAGTGAAACTCATTTTACATACAAAGCATTTCTTCGATAGCTAGACACTATCTAGTTTATGACAACTAGCATAAACTAGTATAGTGTTGTTTTCATTTGAATTAATCGTTAGTATTTTAGCATATATGGGAAATAAAATATTGAATTTTTTGGAACACAAGAGCAAGTTGTAATTTTTTTTATATTGAAATTAATCGGGAATAGTAATTCAATTTACAAAATTTTGCATTAAGAACAATTTTAGATGAATGGATTTACTTTGCATATCGAGGGATGGCTGCATTATGAATTACTATCAGTTTAGTAGCTTACAAATCTCTTAATTTCACATATAAGATCTGTCTTACTACAGTATGAAACAATATCAACATAAAAATGTAACAAGTATTAGATAATTGTCTATACCGAAATGCTAATAAGTTATTTTAAACCTTTGATGTAAGCAAAGTTTATTAGAGTAGTTTTTGTTTCTCACTGGTAGCTGAAAAACAAATCAATTCAAATCTGACCATGACTGAAATTTTTTTCATAAACTTTGCATTTTTCACCTGTAATAAGGTAAATATTTGATGTAGAATCACTTGCCATATAATTTAGTACAAAAAAATATTTACATGCTAATGTTACTTTTTAAACGAGATCTATGCTGCATTTATTATGCTTATTTACAAAATGTTAATGCAATTCTATGAGCATACACAAAATTAAAATAGCTAAAGTTCTATGACATTCAGCAATAAAATTTTGAAGTTGAGTCTTTAAACTATTTGCATAGTAAATGGTTTTCAGGAGCAAACTCTGAAGCTTTTCAGAGCAAGGACAGCACTCAGTCTTCAGTGAAGTGGCACTCTGTGGTAGCATTAGAGCTGTTAAGAACTTCTTTCCACACATCGTGAAGGGCGATTCCAATGTTTTGGTTGCAGATGGGGACAAGAAAGGCGATTATTTCAATAGCCTTATGGACAATGATTCCGTAGTAAGTGGATGCATGTGCTAACAGTGAGGCATGCTTCCAGTCTACGTAACTGTGTATTGTATTGTCAGCTTGGCAGCAGAAGTCATTAGTTTGTTTTGGCTGACATCTGTCTAATGCTCTGTGAACCTCTCTTATAGAGACGTTTTTTTTTGATACAGCAGACAGTGGAATTATCCAGCAAATGTAGGGAAAATCTGTATACACCATTTTTTTTTAACCCTTCCAGGATCAAGGATATCTATTAAACTTTTCTGTACAACACATGAAACTTCGATTTTTTTTCTAGCCATTTGAAAATTTTCTTATATATATACGTCTCTTAAAAATACATAATTCAAGCTTAAAAATAATATTTTGTTTTCATTTGATGCATATTTTATTAAACAATATAAATGATTTGTTAAAGCCATCTGATTGCCATATTTTTGAAGCACTATACAGTATTGCCAATTTGTTTGTTAATGCTACTCTGCATTGAAGTAATCACCTGATTTAAGCTAACAAAAATTTTATTTGAACTATTATAAACATATATTTCCTTAAATTTTCAAAAAACTTAAAAATTAACAAAAAAACTATTTTTAAAAATGGGAGATTTTGGAAGTAATTATGAAATATGTACCTACTTTTTCTTTACTTCAATAAAATTGAAAATTAAATTCTCTTTAATTTGGTATATAATGACCTATTTCTGTTGATTAGTTATTTATCAAAAATATTCTAAATCTAACTTGTTTATTGGATTCTGCAACAAGCCTGGACTTTCTCAAAGTATAGTGTACGGAGAAAAAAAATTACAAGACAGAAGAAATGTTTACTTGAAAGTCATATTAAAATAAAACTAGTAATCTTTTTTGCTAAATATTTTATTTTCTGAAAATCCAGGATTAAATGCTGATTAATTTGGCATATAATGTGCCATAATTCCTTTCATTAGTTATTTGGCAAAAAGTTCTAAAGTTAATTATTTTTTGCCTTATCAGAGTAAAAAAGTAGCTGGACCTAGGAAGGGTTAAGGAGGCTAAATTTGTCTCTGACCCTTTTAATAATTTTCTTCAGATTTGGAGCTGGGCTGGAAACAATTTTTTGGGCTCTGAGTAATTTGTGTACCGATTTGCATAGGACAGGAACGTAAGATATAAATCTGGCAAGGGTTGCCTGCTTGAAGTCTGACTGAGAACAGAACAGAATCTCTTCTGTTGTCATTTCCCTATACTTATCAATTAGCTTTTCTATTGTTTGGGTGGAAGTTATTGTAGGGATTTCTAGTTTCAAAATGTGCCTTGGCGATCCCCCACGATACATTGCAGAGATTAAAAAGTAAAAGGTAAATATTGTGTATGAGTTACGGCCAGCTAGTTAGTAATTATTTTCCTTCACTTTAGCTCCTTAAAAGGCTGGAGATGACAAAGTTAATCTTTCATCAAAACAATAAAGACTTTGCTGTTGGATATATTTACAACTTTAATTACATATCTACACATAGCTCGACTAGCTATAGTTATGCCTGCTGCATCACTGTACTTTCTACTATGCAAGGGGAGGCCTTTTACTGCTGAGCAGTCCTATAACAGTTTGAATTCCTATGGAGAAATTAATCTGAGAGTTTAGCTTAATTCATCTCAAAAGCAATCTCCACTGCTCGTCTTTCTGCCTAGGTCTGGCATAAGCTTCTTCCCACTTGACAAATCTTGTCACATGTTTGGACTGTCCAACAGTCAAAGCCCCACTGCCGCTCCTCTCGCATTCCCCAGTATTTTCCCACGCAGTCTTCTTGCTTCCAACCCCCTCCCCCCCCCCCCCAGGGTTTCGAGTGAGGGATGGGTGTCCCAAGCTACAACAGCAGTAGGACAGTGAGAACCAATGTCACTCTCTGAGACCCTCCCTCTGCAGCTTTATATTGCCATGGTACATTGCCTACATTAATACATCATCAAAATACACTGGTTTCCGTAAATTAAGGAAAATCCCTATGTTAAGTCAATGAGAAACTAACATCAAAGCTCTATAACTTCTAAAATAAGTTTTTTGTTTCGAACAATACGATTGCAGATAAAGATCTCAATCAATCAATATCTAAATTTTCACCAATATTTGCTCAGTGTTTCATGAGTTATGGAAGTTTGAATATTTAACAACAGCAATGCCGTCTTAAGAAACTTATACAAAATTGAAGAATAGTGAAAGAATTCTTTACACAAAGTCCAAAATACAAACTTATTTTATTAAACACTTTGATACAATACTTATTACTAAGTTTTAACTCCTAAAGTCAATTTTTGTGGCTGGCCTGTTATCGCTAAATATTCAAACTTCAATAACTCATTAAATACTAAACAAATATTGTTGAAAATCAAGATATTGATTTATTTGATTGAGATCTCTATCTGCAATCATATTTTTCAAAAAAAAAAAACTTATTTTAGAAGTTATAGAGCTTTGATGTTAGCTTCTCATTGATTTAACATGGGGATTTTCTTTAATTTATGGAAACCAGTGTATGTGAATATCTCATACACTGTTTCATACACACATGCAGTTTATGTGTCATACAGTCTCATACACTGGACGACACAGATAATAGAATAATATATATATTTAATACTGAAACATGCACTTTATTCCATAAATCTGCATGTGAATCAATTATATCTTATGGCATAACCATTAATGGTACAACAAACCTAACAAATAAAAAAAATGAAAATCTTCAATCTATAATAACCAAAATACCTACAAAATTAGACAATACTTGAACCTGTTGTCATACAAAAACTTATATATTTATAATATAATCTTAAAACATTATTTTGATAATACATTAAAAAAGAAAATAGATCATAGTAAATATAGAAAATTAGAAGCTAAAAATAATTACAAACTACATAAATTTAGAAACAATTATGGAAGAAGTATTGGTGAGTATTAATTTCCACACACTTTTAATTTAATTCCAATAGAAATTATAAATGTTAAGTAATAATAGATTAAGATAATATAATTTATTTAAAAATACATTTAAAACTATATTAAATTTTGTACATTTCATGAACGTTCAGCATTTTACATTTTGTCTTTAAATTTTCATTTTTTTAATTAAACTATTAATTGATAGAACATGTGTAGGGTCATGGTCAGTATTATGAATGTATTATTCTATTAACTACAAATAAACTATTTGCAGGGGTTCTTCAAAATAATGGAAACATTGACAGTGACTGGACTACATGAAATGTCACTCGCGATGTAAGGTATATAAAGAGGAGAATTACAATGTTGGCTATCACATAGCAGTTATTAATTACTAAACTGTCAGGTGCAGGTGAAACAACTGTTGTGGTGCAATTGTCAACAACATCAGATCTCAGTGACTCCAAAAAGGCATGATCATTGGTACATGTCTTGCACGAGCTTAGGTAACCTGAATGATGGAAATACTAGGATGTAACACGAGGAACTGTATTGAAGATTACGACTACCTATTAAAAAGGACAGGGCGTAGCCTTCAAATGTGGAAATTGTGGACACCATATGAGTTGTCAGAAGGACACCATATGGTGAATGCTGGCACGGATTGTACAATGGAAACACAAAATCATGGCACCGTAAACAGCAGCAGAATTGAACACCAGTTGGAATGATCCTGTTTCTGTCATAACAGTTCATCGGGAACTTCATCGTGCCGGTATTTATGGCCATGCTGCAATCCACAAACCTCTGGGTTGGGTTGTTTTACCTCTGAGTGGCACTTTTTTGCACACCATGGGCTAAATGGCCAGGTCACATGGACCCCGAAGGCTCAGAGAAGGTTGGGAGAAGGGACCCACTGGAACAGCTGTTGGGATACAGATGGTAGCCTCCCGTCAAGGCCATCCAGCGTGTTCTTTAACATGCACAGGGTATGGCTCTCCCGTACACAGGACCACAGCTTAATGTCCCATCCGATGGACGGCGGCCTTTCCAAGCCCATCAGTTCCCTACTGACCGCGGGCAGGCCGTGGAATTTTGCGGAGATAAATTTCAACGCTGACCCAGCTGGGATTCGAACCTGGGAACTACAGATTACGAGCCTGGTGCGCTACCGACTGAGCCACTCCTGCCCCCACACAATCCTCTGATTACCAACATCAATGCAATGAAACATGTAAGGTGGTGCAAAGCATATCAAAACTGGGATGCTAAAAACTCTGAGAGAAAAAGAATGTGTCATCTGCTCTGATGAATCATGCTACACATAGTTTCCCACCAGTGGTAGAGTACTGTATCGATATAACCAAAGTTTAGTATTTGCTATGTGGCAACAGGAAACCATAACTAAAATGACTTAATGAATAAAGTATATTATTCCTTATAAATAATCTAAAGGTAAGACTTATTATAGTAATTAGTATAAATATATAAATGATAATGGTGTCAGGAGTCTGCCTAAAGTGATTATATAGAGTAATGGAGTACTTAAAGCCTCCCAAAACATTGAAATTAACTGGAAACGTTAATGAGTGAAAACGTTCAAGCAAAGATTTGAACTCTATGTGGAAGCAAGCTCGCAGGTACAAAGAACAGATAAACAAAAAGTGGCTCTTCTGCTATATATAGCTGAACCCGAAGCTATCAAGTTATACCCTTCAGCTTTCTAGAGATGGAAGTAAGAGATTACATTACAATCAAAGTAGTTTGCTAAGTACTGCACTCCGAAAGTAAATGAAACTTATGAGAGATATATATTTCGGTATAGAATTTAACATGAAAGGGAAACAATTAAACAATTTCTAGTAAGATTTAAAATTAAAAGTGCAGTCTTGCAATTATGGGAATCTTTGCAAATCATTAACAAGAGATCAGCTTGTTATAGGAGTAAAATAAAATCAGGGAACATTTATTAAGAGATGAATTAACATTAGAGAATAATAAAAAAATAAATACCCCCTCAAGCAGCTGCTTGCCACAGAGGTCTGACAGGAGCCTGTCAGTTTATATGCCATAGTAGAAGGTCTGTGAGCATGGCAGGACCTCAGCAGAAAAGCAACACAAATGACCATGCCTTATTCGGGCTCGAACCCAGGTCCCTTAGTTCAGTAGCCAAGCGCGCTAACCACTCGGCCACGGAAGCAATCAAAATTTGTTAAGCTGCAGAACAAACACAAATTCAAATGCAAACATGGGAAAATAATACTGATGCAATAAAGCAAGTGCATGCCAATACATTCTCAGGAAAAAAGAAAAAATTATGTAAAAAGTGATACTAACAAAACCATACTAAAGGGCAGGAATAAATGTTCAAGGTGTGATACAAAACATGATTATGGTAAATGTGTTTCGTTAAAATGTGTAGGTCATACAACAAAAAAGATATGCACACAGTAGAAAATTCAGAAGTTAATGATAAATTTCTGATTGATACAGTCAATGCAATTGAAAGTAATAATAAATATGAAGGATGGAATATTCCAGTACAAATATTGTGCTCAACAGTATCGTTTAAAATTGATACTGGAGCAAAGGCAGATTACTATAAAATTACTATAAGAGATTAGAAATGATGCCAATCTTGGAAAAGAAACATATGCTACTTAAAGCTTTTGGAGGAAGTGAAATTAAGTCTGTGGGTGCCATAGATGTCAAAATAAAAATAAAAAATAAAGGAACTGTATTAACTATGGTAATTGTTACCAGTGGAAATCAACCAATTTTTAGGGTTGAAGACGTGAGAAACTAGGATTTATAAAAAGGATATATCAAATTCCGTCAGAAGAAACTGATAATGAGTTACCAGTTCTGGAGAACAATAAAATTGTTAAAGAATTTCCTACCTTATTCAATGGGATACGATGTTTATCCAGAAAACATAAAATTTACCTGAAGGAAGACAATGTGGCAGTTATTCAATCATCAATAAGAGTTCCATTTGCTCTGAATGATAAG
The DNA here is from genome assembly GCA_038380435.1 of Ryuthela nishihirai. Lineage (NCBI taxonomy): Eukaryota > Metazoa > Arthropoda > Arachnida > Araneae > Heptathelidae > Ryuthela > Ryuthela nishihirai. The sequence goes on from JAWZYU010000015.1 coordinate 26,426,410, forward strand.
CTTAAAATTGAATTAGAGATTGCTAAATAAAGGTGTAGTAAGGAAAATAGATGAACCTACAGAATGGGTTAGTTCTTTGGTAATAGTAGAAAGATGTATTGTTAAGAGTATGCTTAGATCCAAAGCATCTGAATGATAATATAAAAAGAACATTTCCACATTCCTACAAGAGATGAAAATTGAAGCTGAAATTGCACGTGCAAAGTATTTTTCAAAACTTTATGCTTATTCAGGATTATATCAAATTCCCTTAGATCTAACAAGCTCAAAATTATGCACTTTTAATACACCCTTTGGCAGGTATTGTTTCCTGTCTTCCATTTGGTATTGCATCAGAACCAAAGATTTCTCATAAAACAGTAAGTAAAATTTATGATGGGCTAAAAGGAGTTCTAGTGTACATAGATGACATACTAATATGGGGTTCAACTAAAGAACATGATAGATTAAGACACTAATTAGAATGAAACAAGCTGGACTCACATTAAACAAAGAAAAATGTAAATTTGGTGTAAAAGAAATAACTGTCTTAGGAGACAGATTGACTGAAAATGGAATAATGCCCGATCCTGCAAAGATTGAAGCAATTGTGAATATACCAGCTCTGAAGACAAAGCCTGAAGTTCATAGAATACTTGGTATGATTACATGCCTGGGAATCTATCTACAGCTATTATCAGAAAAGACTGCATCATTACGAAGTCTTATAAAGAAGCATAATGAAATGGAATGCTGAACATGACAAAGAATGGAAATACATAATAAACATGCTAACAAACAAACCCCCATTTTAAAATACTTCAATATTAAAATATCTACTGATGCATCCAGAAATGGTTTAAGAGCAGTTTTGCTACAGCTGCATCAAAACAAATGGAAATGAGTGGCATATGCTTCAACAGCTCTAACAGAAATTGAAACAAGATATGCCCAAACAGGAAGATCTAAGCTTAGTTTTTGGCAGTGAAAGATTTCATGATTACATATATGGTACAAACTTTTCTTTAGGAACTGACCATAAGCCCTTAATAACAATAAAAAAAAAGGAATATCAGAAATACCATTAAGACTACAAAGATTGTTTTTAAGACTATTAAAATATCAATTTATAACCTCCAGCATGTTCCAGGAAAACAACTTGTTATACCTGATGCACTTTCAAGAACAGTAATTTCAGGTACAGAAAAATAGAAGAAGCGTAAATCCACATAAATTCTATTATAAATGCCATGGCAGATAATGTTACAAAAAATAAAACAATTAAAGATGAACTACACCCAAATCTGTTTTCACATGGTATGTAGGTTCCCGAAAAAACCATGCAAAAAAAACGTAAAAAAAAAAATGCAGTGCATATGAAAAAAGAGAAGACTGGTTCCAGACGTGAAAAACCCGGTACAAATAATGAGTTGTTTTCAAACAAATCATATCAAAATCTTTAATTCTTTATTTGATTTTTATTCATTTAAACACTTTTTTTATTTTATAAACCTATAAAGATAATTATTTGTATAAAAATAACTTATCCTTCATAAAGAAAATATGTGACTAATCAAGAATACAAAAGTGCAAAAAAGTATAACTTGCATATGCTTATTAACTAGATTTTATTCATTGTCACTTTCTGACAATAGATTTGCGCAAAGATTTGCGAAACATTTGTGCAAGACTGGAATTAAATCACTTTCATCGCTTGAAACATTTTGGCCGTCTTGTTCATACTCTAATGGTGAAATGCTCTCTGTGGCAATGGGAAATTATCACTTGTTTCCAGTGATTTTGAAGTTTGATTAGTTTTGACAACAAACTCTGTAATCAATCATTGAGATCCTGCTTTGACTAGATCTTTGTATAATTCTTGATAACATACCATGACTTCAATTCGCATTCAAACAGCTCAGCTCATTCGACAATGGGATCATGTGTAAGAAAATGACTTTCCAATTTATTAGCCATTTGAAGCCCTTCTTTAATTAAACCTGCAGTGAGTGGAACCTCTTCATAACCATCACTTTTTTTATTTTTCATCAGGAGTCTTAAGGACAACTTCTATTATTTTATTTTTGCTAAGAGCTTTGTCAACCAGCAATTTACCAATATCTGCAAACGATAAATCATTGAATCTTTCTCCACCAACTGCATGTGCTAAAGTGATGATATTAGGATATTCAGTCGTATTTGGAGGTCAGGATCTTTGCTTTTTACACATTCTGGCCAAATAGCTTTCCAGCATGCATTTAAGGTTGGTTATAATTCTGATAGTCAAGCCAGCATGTCTGATACAATCTAAAATAGAAAATTTCTTCCACACATCAATAACTGTTAGTGTTTTATCCTTATCTAGTTTATCCAAAATGTATTGGAACGTTTGTCTTAAGTAGTAAGTTTTAAATGTGGCAATTATACCCTAGTCTAGTGGTTGTATTAAGGATGCCGTATTAGGCAGCAGAAAACAAAATTGCACATTTGGGTGTTCCAAAACAGGATGGCCAGGCGCATTGTCTATAATCAATAAAACTTTAAATTCGAGATTTTTTCCTTCAAATAGTGTTTAATTTCTGGAACAAAACATTTTTAGAACCATTCACGAAAAATTTCTTTTGTAGCCCAGGCTTTTTTATTTGATATCCAATACACTGGAATTTTATTCAAATCTACACGTTTCATTGACCATGGTCTTAGGAATCTATTGATGAGAGCACTTTACCATACAATCTCCTGTGTGCTTGAAAATAGAAATGCCACACGATCCTCAGCTGCTTTAAAGCCATCAACAATTTTTTGTGATTTTGCTATGTAGGTTCTACTTAGCAGTTTTTTCCAAAAATAGACCAGTTTCATCTGCATTCCAAACTTGATCAGGAGTGTATCCACTATCTCGAATGATTTGGGCCAATTTTGAACAAAATTCTTCAGCAGCCGGCTTATCTGCAGATGCAACTTCACCTTTTATCTTTACATTATGAAATGAGTGTCTTTGAAGAAATCCTGCAAGCCAACTTGCACTTGCAGAAAATTCATAATTTTTTGTTTAACTGAGTTGGGTTGGGTTGTTTTACCTCTGAGCGGCACTTTTTTGCACACCATGGGCTAAATGGCCAGGTCACATGGACCCCGAAGGCTCAGAGAAGGTTGGGGGAGGGGACCCACTGGAACAGCTGTTGGGAGACAGATGGTAGCCTCCCGTCAAGGCCATCCAGCGTGTTCTTTAACGTGCACAGGGTATGACTCTCCCGCACACGGGGCCACGGCTTAACGTCCCATCCGACGGACGGCGGCCTTTCCAAGCCCATCGGTGTCCCCTACTGACCGTGGGCAGGGCGGGGAATTTTGCGGAAATAAATCTCAACGCTGACCCAGCTGGGACTCGAACCTGGGAACTACAGATTACGAGCCTGGCGCGCTACCGACTGAGCCACCCCCGCCCCTTGTTTAACTGAGCTGATGTGTTTAGTTCCATTTCTTGTATCTGCTTATATATTTGTAATGCCATCTGCTAAATGTTATTTCCATCTAGATGCATTCTTTTTGCAAATTATCTTCTATCCACATTACTAGTGCCTTTTCCATCTTCACTTTTACAATATCTCTTGTGTACGATAATGACTTAATGCTCAATTTTGTTCCAGAAAGAACACAGATTTTCTAATAACACTTCAGTTTTGTTGATGGTTTTTACGGTAGCTTCGTTCAAACCAAAATATTTACCTATGGATGTTGAACCTTCTCAAGTTGCAAAATGATGTAAAATTTGGATCTTAGTATCCACAGAGATAGCTTTCCCTTTCTGCTTTTGTATAGTTGAATTATCCGACATTGTGGTAAGGATTACAATAAATATTTGAATTGTAGTTAATAAATCAGATGATGAAAAAATGTAAATTACCTATCAGCAACCTTTAATAAATTTATATTACGCACACAAAACGTTGAAAAAAAAATTTTTTTTTCATTTCTTCTATTAAACATTTAAACACTTCTAACTTTAAACATGAAACGAGAGACCAAGACTAACGTATGTATTGAAGATAAAATTGAGGGGAATTCCCAGATCTCAATGTTGCCACTTTATTCCGAATGAAGTAGGTTTTGTACAATTTTTAAACAAAATAGAGAATAAAATAGGGAAAACTTGTGTAGTTACATAAGTGATGTTTTTATTTTGGGAATTTAGTGCACAAAATGTGTATCTATAGCACATTTTCAAAGGCTACTTCGAAACGTGACCATAAAAGCGGCATCTTTGTTATAAATGTAAATTCTAGGAATTTTTCTTGAACAGGAATATTTTTTGAGAATTATATTAAAAGAGATTTTTAAAAAGGCGCAATTTGAAATGTGTTAAATCAAAATAAATCGTGTAAAAAGAGAATTTTAATTTTTTTTTCTAAACCATGTAAAAAAAAATCAGTGTAGAAAAACATAATTGGGTGTATTACAAAGTGTTAAAAAATACTTCAAGGGTGGACAAATGATATAGCAGGACAATACAGATCTCAAAGAATTTATATCTGTAAATGGTATACTGAAAGGTACCAGAATCATAATACCACAAATACTTAAACAGGAAAATATATGAAAATATATGAAGGGTAAAATATATGAAGGGCATATGGATATTGAAAAGTGTAAAAGAAGAGCTACACAATTATTGTATTGGCCCAATATGAACTCTGATATTGAGAACAGAGTGAAACAGTGCTCCATGTGTCAAAAGTTCCATTATAAACAACCAAATGAACCACTGATTCAGAGAACTGCAATGCACCCTTGGTGTCGCGTGTGGGTACAGATTTATTCCAACATGCATGGAAGAGTTATATAGTCATTATAGATTCATACTCTAATTACTTAGAAGTTGAAGTCTTAATGATACTTCATCCAAAAGTGAGATTGCAGCAGCACTAAAAAAAATATTTGCAAGACATGGTATACCGGAAGCTGCCATGTGTGATAACGGCACAACAACACGAAGCAAGGGAGTTTAAAAATTTTGCTAAAGAATACGAATTTGAGCAGGTTACATCAAGTCCTCATTATCCAAGATCAAATGGACTAGCAGAAAAGGATGTACAAATAGTAAAACATTTATTAAAGCTACAGATTCAGGAACTGATTGGGTACTTGGACTGTTAAGCTATTGTAGCACACCACTAGAAGATGGGAAATCACCAGCCGAGTCAGAACAAAACTTATCTCTCTTAAAATGGAGAGAAATGTCAAGGTACATAAACAAAATTTATGGAAAAAAGATCTGCATCCAGATGATACAGTAAGGATACAAATGGACAATCACTGGCTAATTAAAGAGAGTGATGAATAAAACAGCACCGAGATCTTTTGAAGTTGCTACTTAAAGTGGTTCCACACTGTGAAGAAACAGAATGCATCTCCTGAAAATGTGAGAATCATTGTTTGCTGATGATCATAAGAATTACAAAACCATTGGAGTAAAGATGGAGAAAGAACTAGCAGAAAAACCAAATGAGGGTAATTTGAGACACTCAAAACAAACTTTTGCCTCAGAACACTGATGTTCCCTTAAAAAGGTTAACAAGAATAAGTAAACTACCTGACAGATTGAACTTTTAAATGAAACTTTAAGTGTGTAATCATTGTATTCTTTTTTTTCTAAAGAAAAGGTGTATCGATATAATTAAACTTTGGTATTGCTATGTGGCAACAGTGAAACTAACTAAAATGGCTTAATGAATAAAGTATATTCTTCCTTATAATCTAAAGGTAAGACTTAGTAATTAGTATAAATACATAAATGATACATGTACATCTGGCAAAAATCTGCAGAAGCGTACCAATTGACGACTGAAGCATGGAGGTGGATCCCTGATGCTGTGGGGGCCACATCATGGCATTCCTTAGGGCCATTAGTTATTCTGCAAGGTCATGTCACATCCATAACATATGAATCCATTCTTGGGGAACACCTGCACCCAATGTTGTGTGCATTGTTCCCTAATGACCGTCCCTGGTTTCAAGCAGATAATGCACCCGTGCATTGTGCAAAACATGTCAAGTTGTGGTTTGCAGAGCATGAGGATGAGGTACAATAGCTACTCTGACCACCTCAATCTCCAGATCGCAATATTATTGAACATTTATGGGAATATCTGGAGCACAAGGTAAGATCACTTTCCACCTCCAGCATCACTGACACAGTTGGGCCATATTTTACAGGAAGAATGGTCCCACATTCCTTTACCATATGTACATGACTTGTACAAGTCTACTCCACGTTGAATTGTGTCTGTTCTGAATGCCCGAGGTAGACCTACAACTTATTAATAAGATGTTCTCAACAAAGAGTACATGTTTCCATTATTTTGATAAACTCCTGTAGTTTTGTGAGTACTATGAATTTTGTATTGTATGCTCTTATAAACAATGTCTTAAAAAATTAAACTGAAATGAATATTTGTGGGGTGTTTTTAACTATGTGGGGGAACTTGAATCTCATGAGTTTTATGAATGTTGCAAATTAAAGATGTTTTTAGTAATGCAAACTAAGCAGAAGACTCCCAACAACCAAAATTATTTAATTTCTAGCCATTTACAGGTAAAGTAATTTTATGCATATTAATTTTTTGATTTTTATCATTTTTTCTCCTATTTCTTATTATTCAATGATATTTTCTGTTTGAAATAGCTGTCTTCAATGCAATTTTTTTATGTGGAAAACTCAAATTTGTTGTTTAGCAATAAACTTTGGTTAAATAGTTTTTGACTTTTTTTTGGGGCGGGGGAGTAGTAACGGCGAGCGAACGGGGAAGAGCCCAGCGCCGAATTCCACGTCCCCTGTGGGCGTCTGGAACATGTGGCGTTTAGGAGGGATCGTGCCGGAGGTGGAGCGTGCAACAAGTCCCTCTGACCGGGGCTTGTTACCCAGAGTGGGTGCGAGGCCCATAGCTGCTAGGTCCCCTCCGGATATCACCTCTTGAGAGTCGGTTTGCTTGGGAGTGCAGCCCTAATTGGGTGGTAAACTCCACCTAAGGCTAAATACGGCCGTGAGACTGATAGCAAACAGTACCATGAGGGAAAGTTGCAAAGAACTTTGAAGAGAGAGTTCAAGAGTACGTGAAACTGCTCAGAGGCAAACGGGTGGGCCCTCGAAATCTGATGGCCTCTGAGTGGCACTTTTTTGCACACCATGGGCTAAATGGCCAGGTCACATGGACCCCGAAGGCTCAGAGAAGGTTGGGGGAGGGGACCCACTGGAACAGCTGTTGGGAGACAGATGGTAGCCTCTTGTCAAGGCCATCCAGTGTGTTCTTTAACGTGCACAGGGTATGGCTCTCCCGCACACGGGGTCACGGCTTAATGTCCCATCAGACGGACGACATCCTTTCCAAGCCCATTGGTGTCCCCTACTGACTGTGGGCAGGGTGGGGAGTTGCATCACGAATGGTAAATAATGCTATTATGTGTTAAGAACCAAATTATGTCACTGACAGAAGACACGTTGCAAAAACCAATCTAGCAGCAAATATTACTAGAACATTTACACGTATTTTGCAGCAATAAATTTCGACGATATAATTGCTTAAACTAATGAACATCTGATTACATAGCCAATTGGCATCTTTTGGTAATCTTCGGCCAATTAAAAAGACTATATTATTATAGCCAGGGCTCTCCCGCACATAGGGCCATGGCTTAATGTCCCATCCGACAGAAGGTGGCCTTTCCAAGTCTATCGGTGTCTCCTACTGACCATGGACAGGGTGGGGAATTTTGCAGAGATAAATCTCAATGCTGACCTAGTAACTACAGTTTATGAGCCTGGAATGCTACCGACTGAGCAACCCCTGCCCCCCCCCTTTTTTTGGGGGGGGGGGGGGAGAAAGGGAGGTTATAGCAGAATTCATTCGGAGACAACCACTTTAAACAGAGCATATCACTAAAGAAGAAACAATCCCATTTTTGGTTTAACACACTTAAGTTTACAAGGTTAAAAAGTTAATAAAATTGCCCCACTCATTGTAATCCCAATGCAGAGACAATAAGCACAGAAATTTTTATTTCATTCACAAAATGAAGCTTTTCTTGAAATTTGCAAATCTTGGGAGAGTTCCCATAACTCCACACCCTTTTACTCCCCCTCCTTCATATGCAGATCACATTACGACCATCCACACATCTGCCAGCCACTCTGAACCTCGGAGCTGAGCCACTGACAACGCAATTTATGCACCCCACCCCCATGCTCAACAAACTGCTTCTAACGTAATGCCTTAAGCTGCTCACTTGCCACCTGACAATGCACACAAAGGGTGCAAAATGGGTATTGTGGATCTCAATGTTTTTAAGCACTCTATGCTACCAAAAGTATTAATTATTATTGATGCTACTGCAATCATGAAACTTTGTTCAGAAGAAAAAACAGCATCATCATACAACATCACTTTCTGAAATTCAACTGTGACTCATCACTTGCCAACAAGAACTTTAGAAAATTAACTTGTCACTTGCTATCAACTGTCATCTTTGAAGTTCCTCTCTCTAACCATCCTCTATGGTACGTAAAATCTCATTCATTACTTTTGATAACGTAGCATAGAACTTTTCGATAACATAGCTTTTTCCTTTTAGATTTCATAACTTTTGATAACGTAGCATATTATTTTTTATACATAGCATAGAACTTTTGTTGCTTTAAAACATTTAACAGTGTCAGAGCATTAAACAGCTTAATTTAATTTTAATTACTGCACTGTGAAGCTCTACTGTAATTTTTGTTATTGTAAAATACTTTAGATCACATTTGTAACATATATATTGTCCAGCAGTAGTCCTTTCCAAAAATTATTTCTATTGTGTAACATTGTGAAAGATAAACATACCATAACACAAACCAAAAAATGCATTTAAAAAAATCCCAGACTAAATCTAGTTAGATATAGGGTTACCATTCACCCTTCAAAAGGAGGAGATGCCCTCCTTTTTTTTTTCATCTCATGTCCTACCAGAATTTGAAAAAAAACATGAAATGTCCTTTTTGTAAAAACTTATAACATGTTCCAAACTAAAATTCAAATTTCTTGAACTCACGACTATAATTTACTGTTAACTATAATTTACTGTTAACCATAATTTACTGTAAATGCAAATCGTGAATACTAAATTACCTCTGTTAATGATGTAAAAGTTACTGTTTTCTGTAATCTCAATATGTGCAATTTACATGCCAGATTATGAAAGAAGTATGAGCTTTAGAAAACTGCAAAAAAATTTCCTTCTACCCATGAATAGATACAGCTAAGAGCAGATTTTCTGGAACATAAAAGACAGTGGAGTTAACGACTACTAATAAGTTAAGTTTGGCTTTCCCCCTGCATTGATTCACCTCCTGTACTCGTATCTCATTGACTGCATCTTCCAAGTGGGTGGGTGACAAGGTCTCAACAAGTGAGGGGCAGCGGTGCCAGGGTCCTGCAAGGTTCTATCCTCAGTCCAACTTTACTCAATCCGATATTCCCATGTTGATCAAGTTCTAAAGGCCACATATGCTGACGAAATGCCATCCCTGGCCTCGTCCATCACAGTGCCCTACACCTGAAAGAAAATGCAGGAAAGCTCTATTGCTATGAAGATTGGTGCACTGGCACATTGCCATAAACACAGATAAATGCAAAGCTATGCTCATGATTAGAAAGCATAACCTCCACCTGACCAACAAATTGCATGGAGTGATCATGCTACTTATCTGGGAGTCACAATTCACAAAAATCTGAAATAGGACTCCCACATAACCAATGTCATAAATAAGGCTAGAGAATTCATTCGAAGACAACCACTTTAAACAGAGCATATTGCTAAGGAAGAAATAATCCCATTTTTCGCTTAACACACTTAAGTTTACAAGGGTTAAAAAGTTAGTAAAATTACCCCCCTCATTGTAATCCCAATGCAGAGACAATAAGAACAGACTTTTTCCATTAATTGAGGGAAAGTCTAACCCTTCTGCCTCCTATAAACTCCTGTTGTTATTATTAAAACAACAGGAGTTTATAGAAGATTTAACTTATTACGAAATGAAAATAGGTTTAACCTACAAATAATTATTATTAAACTCAACTCATTAAGTATCCACTAATAATTTCCACTCTGTAAATTTATTCAAATATTTAGAGGAAAAAAATTATCTTGAGCCAGGTGGGATACGAACCCACGATCTCCTGATAACATGTCAGGTGCTCTGGACCACTGAGCTACTGGCTGCCGATCAAGATCTCCTCTAACTGATGTAATGAACATTCTCAACCTACTTTCCTAATATGTAGGGAGTGTTCAGGCAATCCCACCTCAAGCGGCTTTTTAATGCCTTTTCTTAGATGGGTTGGGTTGTTTTACCTCTGAGCGGCACTTTTGTGCACACCATGGGCTAAATGGCCAGGTCACATGGACCCCGAAGGTTCAGAGGTTGGGGGAGGGGACCCACTGGAACAGCTGTTGGGAGACAGATGGTAGCCTCCCGTCAAGGTCATCCAGCGTGTTCTTTAACGTGCACAGGGTATGGCTCTCCCGCACACGGGGCCACGGCTTAACATCCCATCCGACGGACGGTAGCCTTTTAAAGCCCATAAGTGTCCCCTACTGACCGTGGGCAGGGCAGGGAATTTTGTGGAGATAAATCTCAACGCTGACCCAGCTGGGACTCGAACCTGGGAACTACAGATTATGAGCCTGGTGCGCTACCGACTGAGCCGCCCCGTTTTCTTAGATGGAATGCATGTCTTACAAGTATGCAATCTACAAATAATTATTATTAAACTCAACTCATTAAGTATATATTAATTAGGTTTAACCTATTTTCATGTATGCAGAAGCCCCCATCTGGAGTGTCTGCACAAAAACCAACTTACAATGGCTTCAGTCTTTCCAAAAATCAGCATTATGGTCTGCACCATGGTACATAAGAAACTCTATAATTGCAAGAGATCTACAAGTGTCCATGGTGGTACAGTCCATAAAATGTATGGCTAAAATGTTCAGTTCTGTAGAACAGCACCCAAATCAACTAATAAGGAATGCTCTAAAATATGAAGCCTTCGAAGAACAGAAGTGCAAGAGATGCAGGAGTCGAATCTCATAGTTGTTTCCCTCTTCTGTCTCTCTGCTATTTCCTATACTGGCTCTTGACTAAGGCCTTCTTTCACAAGAGAATTCCTATATGGGGAACCTTTATACTATTAACCTCTTACTAACTATTCATCACATGGTGGTCTCCATCTTGGCTTTGCTGAATAAATCTATATTTTATCACGTATTATTAGTTCAGGTGAAACAGGTAATGGGCCTAGGTATGGCCCAGTACTGTGAAAGTCACATACAAATACTCCAAGTTTGTAGGAGCCTTCTCTTGCAAAAGCATGCCCTACCAAGATAATTATTGACCACTACCTCAGCCAGAGTTGATAGAAACAGAAAGTTGCCTTCAGTAACAGCATATGGTTACTAGCCATTATGCCACTTAAATACACAAAAGGACCTTTTTGCTCAGGAATTAATTTTAAAAAAACTTAAAATTCTCTGTCATTCAGTAATAAAATTTTAAAGTTTATCCTTCAAACTATTTGCATGTTAAAAGTTTTTAGGAGAAAACTCAGAAGCTTTTCAGAGCAAGGACAGAACTCTGTTTTCAGAGAAGCAACACTATGTGGTGTAGTTAGGGCTGTTTAGAGCTTCTTTCTAGGTCATGAAGGGCAATTCCAGTGTCTCAGTTGCAGGTGGGGACAGGCGAGGTCTTCATTTCAATAGCCTCATGGACAATGATTTTGTAGAAAGTGGATGTACGTGCAAGCAGTGTGGCATGCTCCCAATCTATTATTGCTGTGTGTTTTACTGCTAGCTCGGCAGTGGCTGTCATTAGCTTAATTTGGCCGACATCTATTTGATGCTCTGTGAACCTCTCCTGTAAAGAATGTATAGTTTTTCCAATGTAGTAACAACGGAATCCCCATGGGCATACAAAATTGCCCATGGGAATTCCATTCCCTCACCCATAAGGCTTTCACCGCATCTTCAAACAAGCAGTTGCTCAAAAAAAGAAAGTCAAAACATCCATTCCATTGCAGCATCCCATGGCTACAACCCAACAACAATAGAAAAGCTAATCAATAAATATAGAAACGAAAAAACAGAAGAGATTCGACTCTCCTCCCAATCACCAACTCTGAACGTGCAAAATTTGCCAGACCTATATCTTACATTCCTGGCCTATGTGAATCAGTCTGCAAGTTACTCAGAGCCCAAAATATCAAAATTGTTTTCAGCCCAGCTCCAAATCTGAAGAAAATTTATCAAAAGGGACAGAGACTTTACAAGAGAGGTTCACAGAGCATCAAACAGATATCAGCCAAAACAAGCTAATCACAGAAGCTGCCTAGCTAGCAGTACATGTGGCAACAATAGACTAGGAGCACGCCACACTGCTTACACATGCATCTACTTTCTAAAGAACCATAGTCTACGAGGCTATTGAAATAATGAACTCACCATTCCCTATCTGCAACCAAGACACTGGAATTACCCTTCACATGTGGAAAGAAGCTCAAAACAGCCCTAAAGTCACCACATAGTGTCGCTTCACTGAAGACATAATGCTGTCCTTGCTCCAAAAAGCTTCGAGTTTTCTTCTAAAAACTTTTAACATGCAAATACTTTGAAGGTTAAACTTTAAAATTTTGTTGCTGAATGACAGAGAATTTTAAGTTATTTTTAATTTCATTTAACCCTTCCCGGGTCACATTGAACATAGATTTTGACAGAATTCGAAATGAGAGGTCGAGGACATAATAGATGTCTTTTGTACAATACATGAAACTTTTTCTTTTAAAAATTCCCTTTCGAAAAAATTTTTTCCGTGTCTTTTAAAAATACACAAGTTTGGAAAATAATATTTTTTCATTTGATGCATATTTTATTAAACTACAATATAATTTGTTAAAGTCATCTGGTTGCATTAAAATAACCTAAAATTCTGTCATTGAGCAATAAAATATTAAAGTTTATCCTTCAAACTATTTGCATGTTAAAGTTTTTTAGGATAAATCTCAGCTTTTCAGAGCAAGGACAGCACTCTGTCTTCAGTGAAGTGACATTACATGGTAATGTTCAGGTAGTTAAGAGCTTCTTTCCACATCCTGCAGGGCAATTCCAGTGTCTTGGTTGCAGGTGGAAACGGGTGAGGACATTATTTCAATAGCCTTGCAGATTATGGTTCTGTAGAAAGTGGATTTGGGTTGGATTGTTTTTATCTCTGAGCAGCACTTTTTTTGCACACCATGGCCAGGTCACATGGACCCCGAAGGCTCGGAGAAGGTTGGGGGAGGGGACCCACTGGAACAGCTGTTGGGAGACAGATGGTAGCCTCTTGTCAAGGCCATCCAGTGTGTTCTTTAACGTGCACAGGGTATGGCTCTCCCGCACACGGGGTCACGGCTTAACGTCCCATCAGACGGACGGCATCCTTTCCAAGCCCATTGGTGTCCCCTACTGACTGTGGGCAGGGTGGGGAGTTGCATCACGAATGGTAAATAATGCTATTATGCGTTAAGAACCAAATTATGTCACTGACAGAAGACACGTTGGAAAAACCAATCTAGCAGCAAATATTACTAGAACATTTACACGTATTTCGCAGCAATAACTTTCGGCGATATAATTGCTTAAACGAATACATAGCCAATTGGCATCTTTCGGTAAAACTTAGATATAGGCCAATTAAAAAGACTATATTATTGAATCATTACAAAGAGACAAAAATAAATATTACCATGTACTATTTGGAAATTTCACAATTGACTTGAAAGCATTAGTCAAATGTTTACAGAGTCCCATTGTGGATACAATGGCACGTGCCATATTGATTTCCCGCGTTGCCAATTTATCTCAAAGAGCATTGACTCGTCGTGGTTTGACTTTATATGGTGCCTACGTAATGAAATGCCTGCCGATTTCACGGCGTGAAACGACAGCAGCGCTAGTTACGTTTTCTTCCGTTTTGGCGCTGTCGATCCCTGTTTTGCTTTCTCCCAGACCTCTGTGGCAAGCAGCTGCTTGAGGGGGTATTTGCTCCTTTCAAAGAATGTATAAGGAAAAAAGTTCAACTTTGACAAAGCGTAAGTGGCGGCCTCAAGTGGTGTTACGATTCGTATCGTGCATTTTTTTAAGCAGGGAAGCAAACAATAAGGGGCAAAGGAATTATGCATCAAAAAATTTATATTTTAAAAAAGGAAAAAAGATAACTGCACTTTGTATTTGAAAAAAATAATATCGTGATTTTAATAAAGGTTTATTTTCTCCATTGGAATTATTTTTCGTTGAACCAACAATTATAAATTGAACGGAAAGAGAAGATTTGAAATTAGCCTGAAGTTAATTTATAAAATAAATTATTACAATTAAGAGCTTTCTTGGTTGCATAGAAACAGGGACCAGAACTGATATATACTCTGTAGGATATCAATGGGAAATTATTACATAGGAAAAGCGAAAAGAATGGAAGTTGACAGTAACATTTAATTACGAAAGCGTTCGTCCCCTGTAATGTTCGTTTAACCTCTGCGCAAAGTGCACGATACTCGATTTTACATTAATCTCTATGGAAGCTTAACTTTTTCTCCCTCTACATTCTTTGCTCCTTTGTAGCATACGTTATTATATTGTTTAGCGCTAGTTTTAAAATTTGATTCTGTTAAGGATTTATTCATATGTGAGTTATTTATTGTTCTGTCTATTTTCTGTAGTTTCTAAAGAGCAGTTTTAACAAGGTATATTGCTGTGTGCCGTTTTGCAGAGGTGAAACTTGTAAAACGAAAATAAGTGTTCCTCAAATCCCTTCCAAGCTTGATTCCCGAGAAAAATGGCTGAAAGCAATATGTCAGAAGGTAAGATCTTTGTCTTTATGATAACCTTAATAAGTTTGTTGACATGAATAATTTGAAAAATGTTTAATAGATTACTTTTGAATAAGTAACATTTCTGATATTTTAAATTCATCGGTATTGTAAGCAAGTGAAAGTAATTTCTGTTAGCTTAAATCGTAAATATCTTTACACATACTAAATTGAATTACGCTGCACAAACAAAATAATAATTTCCATGTTATGTGAATTGTAATCTGACTTCGAAGTTCTATGATACGATGAAACAAGATAATTTTTTGTTAAATACTCTGGCTTCCTTAACTAAATGCAGAACAAGTATTTTTGAAAAATTGCGATTTATCTTTTCCGTTTTTACATTTGTTTTTCTCGAAATACGTAGTATGTATCAAATAAACTCTATAAAATATAGGGCAAAATTAAATTTTTATTTTTTTAACTTCTTTGTTTAACAGACCTAAGTGAACTGTACATTTTGAGTGTAAGGAATGATTAATATTTCAGAAACACATCAAGTGGAAATGCCTAAATTTAGATTGAAAAAGTTGGAAAATTGTGCTTGTATACATAAAAAAAAAGCCTCTTTATGACTGCTTGCTATATAGAGGTATGACGGGAACCTGTCAATTTAAACGCCATAATAGAAGGTCTGTGAGGATGGCGGGACCTCAGCAGAAAACAATAAACATCCATACCGTCCCTTTGATCAGTAGCCAAGCACGCTAACTACTTGTCCTAATATTCCAATGATTTTTATCCCCATAATAGAATGCATCCTTTCTTCAGTAATTGTTACTTTGGCCACATGCTGAAATCATTTAAAATGATTGTAAGTTTCACTAGGTACTGGTGTAGGATATTTAAAGTATATTATAGTATATGACAGTACTTTAGGTAGAATGTCGCAGAGTAATGATCATAATAAATATGCCCAATAATAGTATTTTTAAAACATTAACCTCTTGATAATGCTGATTACATTCCTGTTTAATTTTCAACTAGTGAAGTAAAAGATTAAAACATAGTAGTATTTATTCTTCTAATTATTTTTTTATTTAGTTGGCTATTAATGTTTGATTCATACACATACTTTCTCTTAACAGGAATGAAAAAGGGAAGTAAATGGTGCCCTAGCCAATATTCTGCAGTTTGTGGGAAGCATTTTCAAAAAGAGAATTTTCAAACTGTAGGGAAAAGAAATATTTGAAACCATCTGCAGTGCTTTCTGTGTTTCCCAGTTACCCTACACACTTGCGTAAAAAGTAGTGAAAAGAAAAGCAAAAGGAATTACAGGGAATACTGTTCCATCGACTCTTAGTGCAAATATTTGCAGCTCCCCTTTTCCTTTTGGAAATTTAAATGCGTTTGCTGAAGCAACTTCCTTTAGCAACAAAATGGAAATAAGCTGCAAATCATGTGACAATGCATTCAAACTGAACATGATACAAAAAGCATTTTTTTTTTAGAAATAAAAATAAAATATAACATCAAGGTTTTACAGAGTGAGTAAACAGTTAAATACAATGAAAGCCAAATATAATAGTCTTCTAAAACACTACCAGAAATTAGAATCTGATTTTGAATGTGTGAAAAAATTACAAGAAAATGTTGCAGATGGAAATCATAGTGCTGTTTTTTGCAAGAGCAGCTAAAAGCTTATGAGCAAAACAAGCCCAAGTGGCATGAACTTACAGTAAGATTTTGCATTATGTAGCAGAACCGTTCACCGTGTGGCTATCGTTATGCTCGAAACATCAAACTCTTAAAATTACCAGCTAGATCAATATTACAAAAGTATCTGTCTAATAGTCCTACGGAAACTGGCTTCAGTAGCCTTGTTCAGCAAAGAATATATGCTGAGAAAAAAAGACTGACAGAAAAAGGGCTCCTTGGTAGCCTAATAATTGACGAAATGAACATTAAACCGTTGTTGTTGTACAATAAGTTGCAGGACCGTTACTTTGGTAATGTTGTCATGGATGGCATCGAAAATGAATTTGGAATTCGAAACAAATTTGCCAATCGTTTACTGTGTTTCCTGTTTTCCGGTTTATCAACACATTTTCGCCGTCCAGTTGCTTATTATTTTACCCATCAGTTACAAGGAAATCAGTTGTATCTACTGACACCGAATGTCTTGAAACAGCTGGAAAATATTGGATTTCAAGTTGTAAGAATTGTAACTGATAATCACAAGGTAAACACCTTCATGTACCGAAAGCTATGTCATGGCTCAATTAAACCTGAAATTGAGCATCCTTGTGATCCAGAAAAGTTGTTCCTCAGTTATGATTACTGCCACATAATCAAAAATATCAGATCCCAATTTTTGTCTAATAATAAAAATATTGTGTGTTGGGGCTGAAATAAATTTCATCGAAATATTTGTACCATATATATGATTTGCAAAGTAAAGAAATATGTAAACCTATAAGAAATCTTACAAAGAAGCACTTGTTTCCTTCAACTTTTGAAAAAATGAATGTAAAGAGATCAATAGCAATTTTTACTCCTGAGGCAATATCTGTCTTAAAATTTCTATGTGATTATGGTAGGCAATGTTCTGTAAAAGGTGTCGAAGATGCAGAGAAGACCATTGAATTTATGGAAATAATGCATAAATGGTTCACATTGCATAACATTCAAAATACCAGGTATCATATATATAGCAATAATCCTATGTGTATGCAGTTCCTTTCTGTTACTGATGAAAGATTGCATTGGTTAGAGAATGATTTTTTAGATTATTTACTTAAGTAGAAAAATTCTTGTTCTCAACCAAAATTACAATTTTTAAGTACAGAAACATGTGAAGCAATAGTTGTGACAATATTATCTACTATAAAATGTCTAAAATATCTACTGAATAAAAGAAAAATGAAATAATTTATTTTTGCATAACCTTGGTAGAAGTGTTAACGTTAACAGGGTTAACACTTTTGATTAACACTTTGAGTTCAAAGAGAAAGTTGCCAAAAGAGAAAGTTGAGTTCAAAGAGAAAAAGTGTTAACAGGGTTAACACTTTTCTCTTTGAACTCAAAGTGGGCAGCAATATTTTTAGCTTTTTAAATAACAGCTAAAACACTGACAAATTCAAGCTTTGGATATTTGAAGCCCCCACAATCGAGTTTCGAATAATGGCATTTGATGCTGATGGTGACTGAGGAGTATGTAATAGC
Organism: Ryuthela nishihirai; assembly: GCA_038380435.1. Classification (NCBI taxonomy): domain Eukaryota; kingdom Metazoa; phylum Arthropoda; class Arachnida; order Araneae; family Heptathelidae; genus Ryuthela; species Ryuthela nishihirai. Next base: position 26,444,493 of record JAWZYU010000015.1, read on the forward strand.
TCAGAGCAGCTGTGGCATTCTATGTTATCTTGTACTGCTCTAACTAGGTAACCAGCGATCACCGCTAATATTGCTGTCAAAAGTAACACTCTACAAAAGGAATTTATATTTTCTATCTCAGAAAGTTCTTCTGCTAACAGTATTTCGAAAGATATTTCTGAAGCTTTATTATTAATTGTGAAGGGTTGGGGTACTCCTGAGGTAACATCTGTCTTAAAATTTCTATGTGATTATGGTAGGCAATGTTCTGTAAAAGGTGTCGAAGATGCAGAGAAGACCATTGAATTTATGGAAATAATGCACAAATGGTTCACATTGCATAACATTCAAAATACCAGGTATCATATATACGTATAACAATAATCCTATGTGTATGTAGTTCTTTTCTGTTACTGATGAAAGATTGCATTGGTTAGAGAATGATTTCTTAGATTATTTATTTAAGTGGAAAAATTCTTGTTCTCAACCAAAATTACAATTTTTAAGTGCAGAAACATGTGAAGCAATAGTTGTGACAACATTATCTACTATAAAATCTAAAATATCTACTGAATGAAGGATTTCATTTTGTGTTAACCAGAAAATTTTCCAGTGATGACGTGGAATAGTTTTTTTGCTGTATTAGGCAACTGGGAGGCAAAAATGACCAAACAAATGTGTCGCTGCAGCAATTGCAAAAATTCTTAAAACGGGCATAATTTCTGAATCACTTTCAAGCAATGTGAGCAACAAACCTTCCCTAGATGTAAAGGGGCCTGTTTCTCACAATCCCCCAACCCTTCACAATTAGTAATAAAGCTTCAGAAATATCTTTTGAAATACTGTTAGCAGAAGAACTTTCTGAGATAGAAAATATAAATTTTTTTTGTAGAGTGTCACTTTTGACAGCAACATTAGTGGTGGTCGCTGGTTACCTAGTTAGTGCAGTACAAGATAGCATAGAATTCCACAGCTGCTCTGAGCTATTAAATACTCCTCAGTCCCATCAGCATCAAATGCCATTATTCGAAACTCGATCGTGGGGGCTTCAAATATCCAAAGCATGAATTTGTCAGTGTTTTAGGTGTTATGGAAAAGGCTAAAAAAATTGCTGCCTACTTTGAGTTCAAAGAGAAAAGTGTTAACCCTGTTAACGTTAACATTTGTACCAAGGTTATCCAAACAAAATTTATTTCATTGTTCTTTTAATGATGACAGCCACATGAAAAACCTTTGTAAATTAATAATACAGAAATTTTTAGAACCATATTTAACGAATTACGGTAGTAAGTGTACTGAAGAAGTTGCACAACTCAAGCTGAATTCTGAACCCCTCTCAAGAAAAATGATTAAATTATAAATATCTCAGTTGTCAATTCCTGTTTTATTTCTGATAGAACGTTTAAGTATTCAACAGAATCCTTGAATTGCACAAATACATGTATAAATATTATTTAATATGACATTTTAAGATCAGAAGTAATTAAAAACTGATATTTAGCAACACTGAAATAAAAGAGTTATGATAAAGAGTAAATTCTGTGCTGCAGCATGAACTTCATTTTTGTCTATTGGAAAGTTCCAGTGCCTATGGAAACAGCATTATGTAGTCAAATTATTCCGTTAAAGAATTCTGCATATATATCATAAAGGTAAGTCATGGATTAACCTTAACTAAAGGTAAAGTGATTTAAATTTTTTTATTCATTAATTTTTTAGTGTATTTTCCTCAAACAATTAGCGTTAAATAAATATTGGTCGACCAGATCGATATGTACTTAACGTTAGCGTAGGTTAGCTTACCGAGGAACGGTGTTGCCCTTGTGGTAAGTTTTGAAGCTTCCCATGCCCGTTTGCAAACACGGAGATTCGCGGAAATCGGCAGGCATTCCATTACGTTGTCATGGCTTTGTACCTTTTATTCTCGTCGGTCTCCCTTTTATCGGACTTTACGGTTATGTATATATAACCGAAATGTTTATCGAGGAGTGGGGATAAAAGGAATCTCGCTTATAAAACTATTAATAGTTTAGAAACAACAGTTGCATATATGAAATATGGAATTGATATTAATAAGAAAATCTTTATTGAAATTAAATATTGTCAATATACTGTAAAGTTGGTTTCCTCCCCTTCATAACATTTTCTCTTGGAAGTAACAGTTCCTAATGGTTTGAGACATAATATCAGAAACGAATATGAGGCTCACAAAAACTACAGAAAAAGGAAGGTACAGATGCGCAACTCCCATAGGGATCATGGTAACCGCGAGACGATGGCAGCGCCATCACCGGTGGATTTCCGAACTACAATGTGGTTACAATCACTCTCTACATATGTTTGCAGTTATTTTGAGTTAATATGTACAAATGGATGTGAACTAATTTGTTCTTTAGTGTATACTTTTTTTAAATATATTTTAAGTGTTGTATATATTTCATGCTTGGTTTTGTCCAGAGTTTATACAGTATAAGTTTGTTATTGCTAATCAGCGGTCTAAAGAAAATTTCATTAGTGTAAATTTTTTCCCTATTGAGAATTTTTTAAATATCCGTGTATATTACCCAATTGTTGCAAACCTAACAGTTTTATATTTGTGTATTCTTCATTCATATATATATATATGGTATTTTAGCAAAGACTAAATTTTCGTACTCATTGGGGGGAGGGAATCATTCGGGCTGGAGGATTATTAAGGCTGGAGGATTATTGCCTCTAGGTCTGCTTGCTCGTGACTATTAATGAGGGACTCGAGATTTTACTTTACTTTACCAAACGGAAAAGTCCCGTACAAATCTGAAATTCTGGGAAACTTACAGCCAATCGAAAGCTCTCTCTCCTTATTTCACTGATCCCAGTGGGACTGACTCATGAGATAATATGTCCCACAAAAATTTCTTTTTTTTAATAATAGTAATCTTTATTCCTATTCATGTTAGTTTTACAAGAGACCTGCAAATGACCCGCAAAGCATCTACTTATCTGCAGGAGAGAAGAATAATAACGTTACATGAAAATACATAAGATATAGTTTAAAACAATGTCATCGAATTATGTGAATTCCAGTGGAAGCTCCATTGTGGTGGTTCAAATTTTTACATTGATTTTAGTGCCTAGAAGAAAATTTTTATTCTTATTTTTGATTTCTTTAATTTGGCTAATAAAATAATTTCCCTTGGTAATTTGATTGAACACGTAAGGTACTGTATATGCCCTTGTGCATTTCCCGTAATTGTTTAATATTTTTGGAAGTTGGAAATGATTTTTGGATTGTAACCTTGTGATTTTCCCATGAAAGATTTTAGATTTAAATTGATGGTAGAAAAATATTTTAAAGTGATGCTGCATTTGTAAAGGTTGTGAAAAGAAGCATGCCTAGATAATTTAGTCTTTCTTCGCTATGATAATATGAATTTCTTAGGTTCTATGGGATTATATTTTTAGCAATGGATGATTCAGTAATTTCTATTTTTTTGTATTTTTATGAGGTTAGTTGAGCCGTATATTGTCAAACCATAAGTCAATATAGATTCACAGATAGCTTTGTAAACCAAAATACCTGTATGTGTGCTTGCAGCAAATTGTAGTTGGCCTGATTGGGACCCTGATTTCTGAAGTTTAGAAGCACATAGACCTAATTTCCCTGCTAACTTTGGAATATATATAATGCATCGGAAAGCTGTGTCCGTGTAAATTCCAAGATATTTATGGCTCTCAACAAGCTCAATAACATCACAGCCGAAACACTCAGGGTCATGAATTATCGTGTTATGAGGACACAAGGGTTCGTGGTTTTTTATTGCATAAGATGAAAGATCATAATATCCTGGTGAATTAAAGCTCATCCATTTGGTTTTATCTGAGTTCATGTAAATACGATTATTTACGACCAGTTAATAATTTTATTAAAGTCATCCTGTGTATCTTGGACTGCATCTCCTATATTGTGATTCACATTAACCAAGGCAGTATCATCAGCATATATATAAGGAGAGCCCTTCAGTTTAAGGTTAGCTTGATCATTAATATAAATAATGAATAAGAGCGGATCTAAAATTGAACCTTGTAGAACACCGGTGTACACTAAAAACGCCATTAATTTTAGTAACATGCACTCTGTTTTTTAAATAATTTTCAAAAAATATAAGGGTAATACTTCAGATACCATAGGTATACAATGTTTGAAGTAAAATATCGTGATCTAACGTATCAAATGCCTTATGAAAGTCCAGAAAGATAGCAGCTTCTTTTGTTTTCTGTTGTTTAAAGTTCCGTTAACGACGTCAGAAAACTCCGTTAAAAGTGTAATTGCATTTTTACCTGTTTGGAAACCATATTGCTTTTTACTAATAATGTTATGATTTTTCAAGAAATTGGCTAGAACATTAGCTACATATCTTTCAAGTATTTTGTGAAGAACGGCAAAGATGGCAATTGGCCTATAATTACTGAAATCGGATTTAGTTAAATTGGCCTTAAAATAACAATTTTGAGTTTATTAGGGATGTTTCCTGTAGATTTCACTGATAAAGTTCGTCACGAGATCAGCTAAGGAAATTTTGCATTCTTTAATATGCTTTATGTGTACCTGATCGTATCCACATGACTTTCTTTCATTTAAGTCACTTAGAATTTTGAAAGTTTCTTGTTTTGAGATGGGAAGAATAAAAATTAAGGGAATAGGTTGGATATGTTTAGGAACTGTAGAGAGATTCTGTATACGGTTATCGTCTCTAAGATTGGCAATGATGCATGCACGGGTGTTACACTTCTCTGCTGCTTGAGTTTCAGAAGTTCCTTGTGGCATATTTTTCTTGTTAAAATCGTCAATGGCAGTTTTAGGTTTATTGTTGATAATTTGGTTGAGGAGTTCCCAGTATTGCTTTGGATTGTTTTTACAGGACTCAAATTGTTTGCAATAATATTTTCTCTTTTCCTACCTGTTTCTCTTGTTATTTTTGTAGTCAATACAAGCCGAGTCTTTTTCATATTAAGTTTAATATTTCCTGATTTATCCAGTCTTTGCTACAATTGCGTTGTTTAATTTTTGAGCCATCCGATACAATCACGGTATATTTTTTTATGAATGCTTCCTAAAGTACGTCTATTGGTTATGAATTTAAGGTTTCGTTTTCAGTGCCTCTATCCAATCAGTTTTTAGGCTTATTTCTTTGCATATTTTCTATGATCTTAGTTTTTGTGTTAAAAATACTGTCTTGCTTTTTAGTGTGATTGGACGAATTCCCAAGTTTTTTTTTCCTCGCAAGTTGACGCAATTAAGTAGTGGTCTGCTATCCTACTGCAAAAAGTCATTGAATATGTGTCGAGCTTAATGTTAAGTCGGGCGTTAATGTGATCAATGCATGTCTGAGAGAGAGAGTCACCAATGATGTCTTCCCTGGTGATACCAGGGAAGACATCATTGGTCATCATTTTCCTCATCCTTCAAGGAGTTAAACCCACAGCATACTCAACAAAAACACACATTAACTGGCACAACTTCTCCGCAAACTGTGAAACCAGTATCACTACACAAACACCAGACAATTTAACCTCATTCTACACGTGTTAATCACAGCATCCAAAACAATAAATTTACCACCAAACACATGACTGGTTTCACCAAAAACCACCCTGAAATAACCAAACAACTACAAATAAGGAGGAAAACAGAGGACACAGCCAAAAGTCATCCCACTGTACTTGCCATCACTACTTTTAACAAAGAAAATGCCATCCTTAGAAGAATTAGACTAAACACCAAAAGAAAAGAATGGAGAAACTTTTGTAACAACATCAACCCAAGAACTGACTCCACCCTCATTTGGTCAACAATAAGAACATTTAGGACCCAGGCTCAGCCCTTAGCCCCTTGGCACACCATACTGTGGACCAATAACCTCTCAGCAAAGCAAGGGGCTAACCACATAGCATCACACCCCATCACTACCAACCATCTGGCAAATTCCCACATATACCAACAACATTGCCACCACATGAACCAGTTACTAACACATGATACACCTTGCAAACTACCCACCATCAACTTACCATTCACACAACATGAGTTAAACATTGCCATTCATCAGTAATCAATAAAAAAAATCAAATAAAAAAAGCACACCTGGTCCTGATTCTATCACATATAGTACACTTAAAAATCTAGGCACACAGGCTTTACATACTCTACTTCACATATTCAATGAATGCTGGGAAAAACACACATTCCGCACACAATGGGAAGAAATTCACATAATTCCTATTCTCAAACCACACAAGCCAGCATCGCAAATCAGCTCATACAGACCCATAGCACTCACATCATGTGTCCTCAAAGTTCTAGAAAGAATGGTGCTCTCCAGACTCAAATACTATTTAGCAACCAAAAAAACACTCCCCTTATGCCAAACTGGCTTCAGAGAGCACATGTCCACCACAGACAATTTCTTTGACCTTGTCACTTCAGCAGAAATTGCTCTTCAAAACAAAGAAATCTTTTGCTGTGTCTTTCTAGACCTAACCTCTGCTTTTGATACTGCCTCACACACCAGTATACTCTTGAAATTACACCAACTAGGAATCACAGGAAACATCTTGCATTTTATCAAAAATTTCCTCACACAGAGAAAGGTTAAAATCAAACCTGGGACTACTCTCTCTGACCCCCACAATTTAACTAGGGGATTGCCACAGGGCAGTGTGGTATCACTACACTTTTCAACATTCTTCTACATGATCTACCAACAGTATTTAACAAGGAAATTAATTGCTCCATCTTTGCTGATGACATTGTGCTCTGGACCAAAGGAAATGATACCCTCATTATACAAACAGCAGTCAACCATGTCCTTGACTTTACAAACAAATGGGGACTAGCCATCTCTGCACCTAAATCTGCGGTCTTACCCATAACACATAAACAACCCCCCGCTAACTCACTTAGCATAACTATAAACAACCACGCCATCCCCCTAGTTAAACACTACAAATACTTAGGGCTAACTATAGACCGACAGCTTAACTGGAAACAACACATCACAAATACACAATCCACATGTAATGGAGCTCTCAACATTCTCAAATCAATCACAAGAACTAGCTGGGGTGCAAGTGACAGATCTATGATCACCCTTATTAAAACCTTTATCAACAGCAGACTGGAGTATGGCCTGCTAGCTCTAAACACTACCTCACCCACATTTTTTAACAAACTTGAAACCATACAAACCAGAGCCATCAGACTTGCACTGGGTCTTAAAACTGGCTGCCCAAACTTGGCCACATGGGCAGAAGCCAACATGCCTCCCCTTGACAACATCAAACACAAATTCACTTGCAAACACTACGTCAAATTTAAACATCTAAACCCCAACCACCCCACTATAAATAAAATTGAGTCTCCTACCAACACATCCCCCACTGCACAAATCATAAAGCAGCACCCACTAAATTCAACATGGAGAAAAATCAAACCTTTCAACCCTAGATACACAATCCCCTATTGGACTATTAAAAAACACTCCATAAAATCTCACACTACCACACATCACCCAAAAATATAAACACCTCCCACAAGAACTAAAATTTGCAGCGGAACAACTCATCACAAACATTCCTACCACAGACCTCATTATATTCACAGATGGCTCCCACATCCCACACACAACAAATGGCTGTGCTGCCTTCCACTCTATCCAACCAATTTTCTCACATATAATCAAAATGAACCATGCAGAAAACAGTACTGCTACAGATCTAGCTGCAATACATATGGCTTTGGAATGGTCCTCCACACAAAATACACACAGCATACATATTATCACTGACTCAAAATCTGCCTTGCACAGCATCAACAAACATACATACAACCTATCACAAAATTACTCTCTTTTCCATATTCACAGAATTTCACACAATATAATTGCCACTCACAAAACACTAACATTCCACTGGATACCCTCTCATTGTAACATAACCTATAATGACACTGCTGACCATCTTGCTTAACAAGGACACAATATCCCTACACAAAATTATCACACCCCTGAGACATATAATCATCACCTAATTGAAATCAACAAATTCTTCCACTCCACATGGACACAAAACTGGATCCAACAGGCCACAATTAAAAATACATTCAGAGCCACCATTGCTGCCATCCCACACACACTACATCTCAATTACCTATCAAGAAGAGCCCAAACAGCAATTCATCAACTACGCACTGGCAGAACAAATCTCAACAAGGAACTTTTCATGATACAAAAGGTACCATCTGCTCTTTGCACTACATGCCATGTGATAGAAGACATTCCACACTACCTTCTACACTGCACCAAATGCACAATACATAGAATTACCCTCTTCCAGACACTCACCACACTGGGAACCATTTATTTCTCAGCCCAAACAATTCTTGGTCCTACTCATAATAATATAAAAAGCCACTATAGGTCCTTGGCCCAATATATCATCAACAGCACTGGGAGATTCCCCTAAAGCCTCTCTGCCTCTCCAAAGGCCTCTACCTCACTTTTAAAAGATCCTTGGGACACTAAAAGATCCAGATGCCAATAAAAGATCCCCATATGACATCAAAAGACGCATGTTGGACAACTTATTCCATAGAAACTAAATAAAAATAAATATATAGTATATAATCATCAAAAAAAAATCAATCTATCAAAAATAAAGTCACATAAAGGAAAACTTTATTTCTATATTGGAAACTTTTATATTTCTCTTTAACCCAATAACTTATATGGAATCTCTCCCAGAACATAACATCTCTATACACATTATCATACCTAATATACATATGGATTCTCACCACATCTCCCACTACCCTTTGATGGGAACCTTAAACTGCACTCCTGCCACACACCCCAAGCTCATGGCTCACCTTCTACTGGCTCTATAAAATTAAACACTGACCACCACACACTGAACACATAAATTTGATTTCCAACTCATATACGTAGCTATATCATTTTCCTCCCTTCTCCTCCAAAAAAAAAATTATCTTTATCGTACTCCGTTCCATATATAAGGCTGTCACTGATCTATGACTTTTCCCAGATCCACCCCTGCGCAACATTTCACTGCATGGCAGGGCAACCCAATGCTAACCTCTGGTGTTAGATAAGCAACCATAAATATTTCCTTCTCCATCTTCCTGACACAGGAGTTTTACCTATCCCACCGTCTCAGCTCCCCCCAACAAATATTTCATCCCCCTTTGATTGACTCAAATCTACCATACTGGCAACCAACCATGGCCACAACTTCATAAAATAACATAACATTCGCCACTCGGAAAATTATAAAAAAAAAATATATATATACTACTTCTTTCTCTATCTCTCTCCACCCCCCTTCCCCCCCTTCACATGACATGCAACTGGTATTTATTCTCCTTCACCCTTCAACATCTGCCTCTCCACCACTGGGCGGCCTGCGGCCTAAAGCCCAATTGCCAATATGTACGATTGCCAGCCTTCACTGTGCTGGCCAGTCTTTGCCGTTTTCATCCGCACCCACTGCCCTTTATGCGTATGGACCTGATGATAAGGGGGCCGAGGCCCCCTTTACAAATAGGTCCAGCTTAGAAAGAAGGATGTATAAGAAGAAGAAGAAGACAGTAATGATAGGTGAGAAACAAAACTCGGTTAGCAACTCTACGTATTTGGCAACTCCGTCACTTTATCCGCGTCGTGTCCGTGTTTTTTTATATTTTTGATATCTAAATTAAAGTCTCCAACTGGTATCTGATTGTGATGTTTATCAGTTGTTAGGAACCAGTTTTTGAAGTTAGAAAGAAAAGTGTTAATGTCCGAGCTTGGTGATCTGTAAATAGCAAGTAAATTGAAAGCTAAATTACCCTTGTAGATCCTTGTATTCAGTGTTTCAGCGGGAATCACAAGCGAAGGTATCGTTTTGACTAAAAATATGTAGCGGAAGAGAAGCAGAATCCCACATTCAAAGGAACCAGGAGTTCTCGTTAAAAATAGACAACATATTGAGAGCCTCTTCTACCTTTTTTACAAAATGAGTGTTTTATCAACGGAGTTGCTATGATTTCTCGCATTGCTCTTTTAAGGTGCTTTTCAAAAGGCGTAAATGTAAATTTTTTGACCGCGCAAATGGAGATCTACCAGTATTAAGTGCTTTCATAATGTACGGATCAACTAATCAGGATCTGCACAAGTTAAGAAGAAGGAAATTCATGATAATGCAGATTCGATTACGATTAAGATTGCTTTAGATTAAGATCCGAATTAATCTTTGATGGATATCTAGCACTTTCCTAATGCTTGAAGGAAAGCGGCTAACTCACCATCAATGAAAGTTTATTAATATAAGTTAAGTAGAAGAACGCATATCGCTTCTGATGCATATGAAAATCTCGTTTTCAACGATAATGAGGTTTTCCTTTACCTACTTTTTTACTCCTTAAAAGTTTTAATTCGAGCTAGTGGATGATGGAGACAATATGCAAATGTTACCTTACTTTATAATATTATAATCAACGTGAAAAGAATTTGTCTTTTATTCCTTCAATTTAAAAAGTTGCTTTTCTCACACCCTTCTGACATAAACGGGCAGATTGTTGCTATCATGGAATATCGCTTGACACTCAACCACCGAAATTTAAAATTTCTGCCATAAGCAGATGATTTGCAACATTCGTTAAAACTAAAGCCCTTTCCATATTTAGTGATATCTAACGATACAATTAAAACTACTCAAGGATTTCAAAATTTCGAATTATAACATTTCATTAGTTTAAATTCAACTAAATATTTTCCAATATTCTCTTAAAATGAAACAATTGTGTTGTTGTTTTCGATGGTTTGTGTCACTAGTCTAATGAGTAGGAAAGTGAAATCCAATCATCAATGTACATATATCTACGACTTCGTTTATTCTTCACACATATATATATACCGAAGATCCAAAACATTATGACCAGCGCATTTTTATGCAAATTAAAGCAACTGCAGGTAAACGACGGCACGTGTGAAAGTATCAAACTGTATGAATAACACTTGAAACTGAGCTCCGTTAATCAGTATTATTATTCTTCTTTAGATGGGAAAAACAGAGGACTTAAGTGAGTTTGACAAAGGCCAAATTGTAATCGCCAGACAACGGGTTCAGAGCATTTACGAGACTGCAAGGCTTGTTGGGTGTTTACAGTCAGCCGTGGTTAGTACCTTGAAAAAGAGGTCCGAGGAGGGAAAAACCACGAACCACCAGAAAGGTATGGACCGACTACGGCTCATCGATGCTAGAGGTGAGCGAAGGCTATCCCGTATGGTACGAGCCAACAGAAGGGACAACTGTGGCGCAACTCGCCCGTAATTTTAACGCTGGTGACGGGTGTAATGTGCTACAAAACACAGTTCATCGAACCTTACTGAAAATGGGGCTCCGTAGCCGCAGGCCGCTGCGAGTGCCCATGCTAACCTCGCCTGTCGTTGAAAGCGCCTACAACGGGCATGCGAGCATTAAAACTGTATCTTGAATCATTGGGTTGTTGGGTTATTTTGCCTCTGACGTCACTTTTTTGCACACCATGGGCTAAATGGCCAGGTCACAAGGACCCCAAAGGCTCAGAGACGGTTGGGGGAGGGGACCCACTGGAACAGCTGTTGGGAGACATATGGCAGCCTCCCATCAAAGCCATCCAGCGTGTTCATTAACATTCACAGGGATATAATCATGTGGACTGCCGGTTATGTGTGCGTCATTTACATTGGAAGGTGTTGGCACCATGATGCACCATGGGGACGAAAATAAGCCGGTGGAGGAGATGTAATGCTTTGGGCAATGTTCTGCTGGGACACCCTGGGTCAGTCATTCATGTGCAGCAAACTATGATGTCTACCACCTACCTAAACATCATTGCAGATCGGGTACATCCTTTCATGGCAAAGGTATGTCCATCTAGTAATGCCTTCTTTCAGGAGGATAATGCACCACACCACACTGCCGGATTATTCGAGAATGGTTTGCAGAACATGAGGAAGACCTCCAGGTATTGCCCTGGTCTCCAAATTCCCCAGACATCAATCCAATCTAACATCTGTGATTTGGGTTGAACAGCATATGCGATCTGCAGATGCTCAACCACATGATTTAGAAGAGTTAAAAACGATCTGCTGGTAATGTGTTGGTACCACAGATACCACAAGACACCTTTAGAAATCTTGCAGTTTCCATGCCCAGGCGGCTAACTGCTATTTTGATGGCACTTGGAAGACCAAATCGTATTAGGCAATTGGTCATAAAGTGTTGGCTCTTCGGTGTATATCACAATATAATTAATTTGAAATGAATGTAATTCAGTACTGCTTAACCTTTCTAGCACTGCGATTTACTTTCTTTTTATTGTAATCCCACCATCTACTAGCATTTTTTTTTATCAATTAGAGGCTTATTATGGCTAATTATTTTTTAACATCAAGTAAAGGCCATAATACCAAAATTCTGTATTATGACACGATCGATCAAAATGTACGTCGTGATCAACAAGTTCCTCGCGATGCATAGGCTGAACATCCTTGCTATAGAAAATATGTTAATAGTTCAGATAAATAAGAAAGCTTTTAAAGCGGTCTCAGCGCATCTTCAAGCGACTGTCTCTCTGACGGACGAACGGTAAAGTTGAAAGAAATTCTTCAATGCTCATTTTTATGAAAACCAACAGGAAAAGCATGAGTAAGAGATATCGCAGCTGTACTTTCGAAGTAGGAAACACCTAGAAAAACCAGCGGTATTCAACGTGGGCGTTTTAGGGCTTTTAATGAGCGTTCAAGCTAATCTATAATGTAAAGTTGATATGGAAAGTGGACGATGAACTTATTCCAAATGAGAAAACAGAGTAAAAGTATGTTGTGAATCTAATGTGGTTCAAAAGAAGTATTTTATCTCTCAAAAGACAAAACTGGATTTTAATTTCAGATAGCCTTTTCAAGAGAAAGACACTATATTGAAATTTTTATGTAATGTATGAATCGTCAAGTTGGGATCTCCACGAATAGAGCAGCAATAAGTTCTTCATGCTCGTGGAGCCCTGCGAACGGAATCCAAATTAATTTTCGACCGTTTGAATCACTAGTCTAATGATTAGGAAAGTGAGTAACAATCATTAATGCACTTCGTAAATCATATGTACGACTCTTTAGATCCGGGCCTAACCCAAATTTAACACAGCATTTACCAGAAATTAATATAGATCGTAGTTTAACCGTTTTTTAATGTAGCGAGCAACTTTCTTTTTATTGCAATCCCGTACGGCTGTGGTTCTCAACCTTTTATGCTTCACGTACCCCCTAGAAATGTGAATGTAACTGGCGTACCCCTTGTACAGATAGATAAAACTATAGTTATTGTATAACAATGGGAATAAAATAATAATAAATATACACATTAAATTTTGTTTTCATCAATTGCATATATCGATAAACACAAAATGAAATTTTTGCACAGAGTGTTGCCAAATTAGCGACTTTTGAGCTCTCATGCCGTACCCCAAAAATTTTTACCGCGTACCCCACGTTATCTGCCGTAAGCTAAAGTACTGTACCCTTCCAAGGAATGGTAAATTACTGTATTTTTTTTTATCATTCTTTTTGAGAAAAACGCAGGATTTGACCAGAATACAGCTATATAAATAATAAATAAATAAATAAATAAATAAATACCCCCTCAAGCAGCTGCTTGCCACAGAGGTCTGACAGGAGCCTGTCAGTTTATATGCCATAGTAGAAGGTCTGAGAGGATGGCAGGTCCTCAGCAGAAAAACCACACGTACATCCATGCCTTACCCGGGGCTCAAATCAGGTCCCTTAGATCAGTAGCCAAGCGCGCTAACCACTCGGCCTTACAGGCCAAAAAATAAAATGATTTGAAAGCTAAAAAATTACTTAACACTTGAATATCATAACAGTTTAAAAATCCTTTAAGTACAGTAAGGGGGAAGGGAAAGAACTCAACAAATGCTGTTTTATCATGCAAAGTCGACATAGAGTGTGAACGTTGAATTTATTTCAAATGACAAAGCAGGATAGAAGTGGCCGATGATTCCAAAGCTGTTTAAAATAACAATTTTATCTTTTAAAGCACAAAATAAAATTTTAATTTCAGTACCTCTTCAATGTGTACGAAGAGAAAGCTAGTACAGAAACAAGGTTTTTGTTAATATAGCCTATCGAACAGAATTCTAATTATTTTTCGATGATTTGAATCACTAACCTAATGAGTTGAAAAGTGAGCGAACAACATCAATGAACTAAGTAAATGAACTTTGTTAAGTGATTAATAATAATTTTTAAATGATGCGAGGAAGTGAACATCACCATGCCAGAGCGTCGAACCAGAACTGGGTGTGGTGAGAGGAAGTGATCCAGTACCGGAAGTGATGCGAGCAGGTTACTTACGTCCTTCGCATTAAATGCTAATTTCATATGTAACAATAACGAGATCTAAATATAACTGCTTTTTTAATACATAGTTAAAATCATTTCACTTCATGAAAGCTTATATTTACAGTCAAGATATCCAAATGTATAAAATTTGATCTTCACAGTCACAGTAATCTATTCTACGAAATTTTATCTTTATAGTGAGCTATAACAAAAAGATATGAACTTTAGGTAATTCCTGCAATGTATGGATCTGTAAAGTATAAATCAGGATCTGCACCAATAAAGCAGAAATACGTTCTTTCATGCCAGTGCAGTCCATAGTAAGGATCCGATTTAATCTTTGATGGTGGTATAACACTAGCCTAATAGTAGGATAGTGTGGAAATTTCACCATCGCACATTAAAAAGAGTGAAATATAAAATATTAAACACATTTAATTTTTTTATAGTTCTGATATAGTCAATACACAGCAGTTAATATCTCAACTATTTCTTCGTAAACGACTGAATATTATTCATTCAAAAATAACTATATCATTCCGCTCAAAAGAAAGAAAATATCTAACTAAGAGAATATGCTGTAAATAATATTATATAGGATTGATCGATCAAAAGTAATTCGTCATTGATAGTAGATTTAATTTTATCCTTTTCGGTATGTGATAATTTTTTACAATCAAAAGCAGCAGAAGATATATTGCGAGCTTAAGATGTTTGCTCTATGTATGAACCTGTAACATATAAGTTAAGATTTGCATTACTAAAAGCAAAAATAACTTTCTGCTAATGCAAATCCGTGTAGAGGATCCGAAGTAATCTCTGATGGTATGATAACACTCTCCTAATGAGTAGAAGAGTATCTCGAATTGCCATCACCAATAATAGTGAATAGTGAAACATTGAAGATGGCGAAGTAATTAATTTATTGATATAAAAATACTAACAAATTAGCTATTGCTTGCAAAAGTGCTTTAAAATAGTGGAAAATAATATATTAAAAATATCTGAAAATATTTATTCATTATTTTTACACAGTCGATAAACAAATAGTAATAAGTTTCTTCCATAAATTAAAAATTCTCAGTCAATTCCAGGTACAATAATAACCCATATTCAATAAAATAATTATGAAATCATTAACTCAGTCATTAACTGTCATCAGTTATCAAACTGTTAAATATGTTTTAATAAAACAATAAATTAGAGTATTTCATGGTTAAATTTCACCTGTGACGTATTAATCTTGCAACTAGGAGTACAGAATCGAACCACATGTGAAAATACATGGTTCGGCTCTGTATTCCTAGTTGTATCAGAATTGATCCACATATCTAGATATGTGGTTCAGTTCCGATTGTAAAAGAGTTACATGGTTTCGATAATGTATGAATCAACTGTCAGGATTCTGCACAAGTAAATGCTGAAGCAAAGGCTTCCTGCTTATACAGACCCGTGCTGAGATTCGAATTAATTTACGATGATCTTGAATCATTAACCTAATGAATAGGAGAATAATAGTGTAACCATCGGCGTAGTTTAATTGCCAATGAATGATTGAAATTAAATTAATTTTAAAAAGTGCCCTAAGAAGCAATCTTTAACTTTCCTATATTTTTTCATATATTTTTTTTTTAAAAAAACAGGGAATTTTTGTAAATGTTCCAAGGGATGATTAAATAACATTCCTCTACTAATAGGCACAGAAGTCAAAGATTTAAATGATATCTAAATATTGAAATTCAACCTAATCAATCTATCAATGCGTAAAGATTTGTAGAAAGAGATATATTTCAAAGGAAAAGTTTTCGATTTTATGAAAATTTAAATTTAAGTAATAGTTGTTTTATAAAACTAATTTACCAAAACCGTCAGACAAATAAATTTTAAATGTTCGTCGAAGAATTCTATTAATTTTTGAAAATTTCGCTATATTTTTTTTGAAGGAAGTATGACGCTACTTTTACACGTTAGGTCAAGAGCAGTTTTTAAATACTGAATTAATATTTTTAAAATCGAAAGTTCAGATACTTGAGTTACATCGTCAATTTGTATTGAGTACCATTAGGCAGGAGAAAAGCTTATTTTACAACTTATAGAGATCCCGTGACTTTCATTACACTAAGCACGAAAATACTTCTACTTTTCAGAAAGCTACATTAGACTAAGATCAAGTCTAAAGTGTTCCCCTAAGTGTTTTTTTTTTTAATTTCAAATCTTACCTTAAAGGATACAGAAAGGATGTTGATGTATTCCTCCAGGAGCTGAGGAGTTTCACATCTTCACAGAAGACACCGGAAATATGAGCAGAGACAACAGATGTTTAGACTTTTAATATCTCCTTCCTCTTTCGTTGGATTGTTACAAATGGACTCGGTGTTTGTTGAATAATAATCAATGTCAGATGTCTTCACAAAGCGTTTTATTTAATTGTTTAAGTCTGTCTAAAACAACAATCCCTCTTTTTAAAAGAAAACAGTCTAAAAAATGAAATAAAATTGAATAAATTATCCGTTAAGAATCTGTTTGCCATAGAGATCTGAGAGGAAACTGTCACTAAAATGCAATACACCTTTGATAAAATATATCAAGAAAGTGAAGCATCAGAAGAAAAGAAATAATCGCACCTTATCACAGATCCATTTGATGAGTAGAAAAACCTTTAACCACTTGGCCACGGGGTGGTCAATAAAAGGAATAAATAGAGAAAATAATGATAAAATAATCGATCAGTTACGAAATCGTTATGCTTTCTATACAGAAAACTCCAGAATTAATCTAGAGAAACCACACACCAATAAGGGAGGTAGATGGAGCATGACATCATAATGTTGAAGCTAACATGAGTAGTGTCGTTACAACCTGCAATCCCACACTAGTGCTTCCCTCCCTTATGACGTCACAAACCGCGCCCACTTCCGGCCACGCCCCTTATTAATATTCATAATTAATAATTCATAATTAATTAATCCCCTTTATTAAAAAAAACTTTTATTAAAAAATCCTTCCCCTTTTAACCCGTGGAGCCATCTGATGACTATGAGGAGTACTATTTTCAGAAAACCCCCTATTTTAGCTATAATTTCCAAATTTTTTGGCACCCCCATCAAACCCCCCCTTAACCCCTGGTGACTATGATGAGTACTATTATCAGAAAAACCCCTATTTTAGCTATAATTTCCCATTTTTGACTCCCCCATTAACCCCCTCCCTTTAACACCTGGCGCCATCTGGTGACTATGAGGAGTACTATTTTCAGAAAAAAAACCCTGTTTTAGCTATAATTTTCCGATTTTTGACTCCCCCTCATTAAAAACCCCCTTATCAAAAGTTCCACCCCTTCATTAAATCACCCCTTTATAAAATTCCCCCCTTTATTAAAAACCCTTCTTATCAAAAGTTCCCTTTGTTAAACTTCCCTGATCAAAAACTCCCTTATTATCCATGGTCATTTTCCAAGTCCAGCTAATCTTTTGGCTGGCAACGATCGGATGATGCAAGCCTCAGAATAATTGCAAAATTTTGGGTGGCAACCTCACGCAGAAAGTGATGATGCAATCCTCATAAAAAATTATAAAGTGCAATCGTCTTCTATTGGCTTATTATATTTCCTGATAAAACTACGTGTCCTGATTGGTTGTCCTATGTGGCGCTGCTTACCCACGTTAAATAGGTGGCAACCTTCGAGTGTGTCATTGCTCACGATGCAGGCTAGCAATCCAGATGCATGGTGTCTCGGTGAATATGTTTATGTCATGCCTTCGCTGTTCAAAAATAAGTTTTCTGTGCATGTACGTAGCTACAAGAATTATGAAAATGGTGAACTCATCTACCCTACACCTGTGGGGGTTGAATACCTGAATGGTAGGCTTTGTGTGCTATGGTGCCCCACATAGAGGACCAAGTGAAAATCGGTCAAGATCAACAGACATGGCATGTGATGCCTGGTTTACGTGCATACATGTATCGCAACGTAGGTGGTGAATGCTGTGTCAACTTCATCAAAGAATCAGCTGACCAAAGAACTCTACAGTTCCATGTTGTGAGACACTGTATAACGCTGAACGCTTCGCAGTGGTTCACGCTGGCTATCCACGTAGACGAAGTGATGTGTGTTGTGCATAACGTGTGTGGAACTCTCAAAGATCACAATCTCCGTAATGCTATTATAAAACATTCAGAATCAGTTCTACTCTTCCTGTTGGGTGCTGTTTTCGACGGCCCTGAGTGTGTTTACCCGCTGTTGGTGGACATTTTCCGACAACAACTAACATGCCTGATTCTGTTAGATGGACTTCAACCTGAAGAAAAAATAGTGACCGTCGTAGGGTGGTCTGGTGACTTGGACATTAAATATAATGCTTTTGTCGACGATGCAAAAAATGAAATGTATAAATTAAATAAATAATTGTAACCCATATAATGTGTCTGTCTTTTCATCCTATGTTATTTTTGTCTTATTATGGATAGGAGAAAGAAGGTGTTAGTTAGTGTTGGAAGTGTAATCATCACAGTTTTAACGATAGTGGTGCTTGTATTAGAACTTGTGGCTCCTAGTAAAAATATTCAGTGTGGGAAGTCAAAAGCCTTAGGCAGCGAATACAAAATTCTCGTGTGCAACTTAACAGTGGACATCAGACTGTTTATAGGAGACATCCCTTCAGTTACAGGTGTTACACTTTCACTACATTAATGGCAAAACCTGGTGGGATACGACGTATGGGTGCAGCAGAAAACAAAACTTTGGAGTCCCATTATTTCGACCCTGAAAGAGGATTCGGCAGTGCAAAAAAGTTAGCTCAGAATACGGGACTGCCGCTCAAACTCGTCCGAGAATGATTAGAAAAGCAACCCGCCTACTCGCTACATAAACCTGTTCGCAGAAAGTTCCCCCCCCCCCGTAACAAAGTTTACGTCACACTGTTAGACAAACAATGGCAAGCCGATCTCGTTGTTGTGAAAAATCTAACTCGCTTCAATGATGGTTGTCGCTACATATTAACGGTCATCGATGTGTTCTCAAGGTATGAGTGGGCGGTGCCTATGAAGGCAAAAACAGGAAAAGAAATGGTGTCGGCTTTCAAAAAAATCCTTTCCAAGTGGCGATCTCCCATGAATTTAAATACGGATCAAGGTACCGAATTTACCAACAGAGTGTTCCAGAAATTCCTGAAAAAGAAAGGTATTCGGTTCTTCGTCACCTACTCTGACAAAAAAGCAACTTTAGTGGAGAGATGGAATCGTACCCTACGTGAGAGACTGGGGAGATATTATACACGCAATAACACCTAACGGTACTTGGACGTGCTGCAACGTGTTGTATGAGGATACAATGCCAAAAAAAAACCCTGGCAAGAAACAGTTCATAGTGCACACGATATGGCTCCTAAGGACGTGGCCTTACACAATGAAGACGTTGTGTGGGTTCGAGTCTACGGCAATCCAACCAGAGTAAAAGAAAAACCGGCATTTAAAGTGGGGGACACGTTAAGACTAGCCAGTCTAAAAGTACATTTCAAGAAGGCAGGTACGCATTTGTGGACCGAAGAAATTTTTACAGTCGACAAGGTGTTACAACGTCAGCCCCTATATACGTCATACGGGATTCCGAGGGAGAAATGTTGAAGGGCATATTCTATAAATCGAAACTTCAAAAAGTGACTGAACCCGAACTTTACACTGTTGAGAAAATAATCGAGAGAAAAGGTCACAAGGCACTGGTCAAATTTCGCGGTTATCCCAAACCTTCGTGGATTCCTAAAAAATGGATAGTTTCTACCTGACCTTACCCTCCACAGCTAGTCAGAATATTTACCCAAACAATTCGCAGAGTGATTTCACAGTTCGTCTAGCACAACCCCTAAGACTAAGTGGAAAATGGAAAGTGGGACTAGCAGAAGTTCACTTACCCGTGAGCTGATAAAATGTGGATGGTTCTAATAGCATGTATTAATATTATGCTCCTGCTCCCTTTGAAGAATACTTGAAAATCAAGCTTAAACCTGGCAATATAACACGAATGGAACTATTGTCTCACCTCTCCAAGCAGCTCCCCAAAGAAATAATGGTGTCCTATAACAGTGGTTACTGGATATTCAAACCAAGTGAGGGATACGGTTTAATGTTCCCTAAAACGAATTTCAGCAGGCTTCTGTGTGTCGGCGAGGGAGAAGTTGACAAACCCTTACACCAGCGATTTGCTACCAAACTGTGCAATACTGCAACATTCGATATAGATGAGGACTGTTATTTCTACGTGATTCCACTGGGTAGTTTCCAAGAACAAAAGGTTTCCCACTGCCGATACGAAACTGCTGAATCATTATTCAATGCAATGAACAAGGTCATGCCCTAAAAGTTGAGAAGAGCTTACCGTTTCAAGCAACCGGCCGATCACACCATGTTGATGGATACGGACAAACTACATTTCATTCAATTTCCTCATTCGAACCCAGGATTAGGAGACATGCTGGGAATCACTAAATTAGATTTTCCATTGAATAAAGCCACGGGTGACTACCCCATCGATATAAACAGAGGAATGTACGGTATTTATTTGTATTCAGACCTGATTGCACCTCAGTTGTTAGGTGATACTCAAGGTAAACTGTTGCGAGTTGTGAATCCTGCCGTCAGAACCAGTAATAACAAAGTCATCGTTGCTGGGTATCAACAACCTGATTACTACCCCCTGGTAAGAAACAGTTTCGAGAGTGTGAGAATCTTCCTTCGTACCGATACAGGAGAACCTCTGCATTTTAAATTCGGTAAAGTTTTAATCAAGTTACATTTCTGCCATGAGGGTTAAATTCGTTCCCCCTATGTGAGCTACTACAAGAGCCAAATGGGGCAGGGTGTGTTCAGGAGCCCTCATTATCAGAGAGATGATGGGCTCGGTAGCATCTTTGCCACTATTGGATGTTCCACCAGCCCTCTCGTACGACTGGCACTGTCCACCCTACATAAGGGTGGGCTACGGTTCGTTTAAGAGATGACCCAGGGGCAAAACTTCAAAACGGCCGCCAAGCAGGGTTGCGTGAAGTTGGTGTAGACCTATTGCAATGTGCCAGTTCGAAGTTGCAGGGTGGAAAAGATATAAAACGCCGTCGTCATTATCCTAGTGTTCATAAAGTGGCTTTATAATAAATATCATAAAGTGTTTTTATGAACACGTTGAATACCGTGAAACAATAGAATACCGTGAAGAAAACCGTGAAATACGGTGAATACCGTGAAATATGTTGAATACGGTGAAAGAATAGAATACCGTGAAAGAAAGATACCATGAAGAAAATACCGTGAAGAGACTCTGTACTGTGAAGGACGTGTTTTCATCATGAGCATTCAGAAAATTCACGCTGATTCTGGCGACTGTACCAATTGCGAACTGGACCTGTTTCTGGTTCCCCCCACTGACTCTCAACTGGAAAGAGGCTGCTATGTCAATTATTTACCTGTGGCTTCGCTGGAAGGTAATGCTCCACTTGAATTCATCATGAAGAGAACAGACGATTACATTGATCTATCCCGATGTCACCTACACCTCGTCTTGAAAATTGTAAAATCCGATGGTACAGCACCATCGGAAGTGATTGCTCCCTGCAATCATTTCTTCCACGCCCTCTTCAGCCACGTAGATGTCTTCCTCAACGATGACCTAGTGAGTGCTTCTCACACCCTGTACCCCTACAGGGCTTACCTGGAGACTCTATTGAATTACGGCACCGATGCCATGGGAAGTCAGCTCGGTACGTCATTCTGGTACCTTGACACCCCTGGTAAAATGGAACTGACCAGTCGGGAGAACGAGGGATGGCATCAGCGCAAGGGGTACATCAAGTCAACAGGTATCGTACTCATCTTGTGGATCCATGCCGACCTGTTCAACCAAGAACGTTACCTACTCAATCAGGTCGATCTGAGACTGCATCTGTTAAGGTCCAAGCCCGAATTCTGTCTCGTGACAGGTGAAGCGGACCCCTCTTACAAAGTACAGATTCACGAAGCTGAATTTTTCGTGCACAAGGTCAAGCCCACTTCTGGTGTCATCCTTGCACACGCTCCCCTACTGGGCTCAGAGAGTGCCAAGTACCCCTGCGAAGAACGGATTTACGTATGTTCTCCATCGCTGCAGGCCTGACGAGAATGAACCGTGACAATTTATTTCTGGGCCAACTTCTGGTACGTCTGGTACCAGGTATGGTGGAAAGTACCAGTCTGAATGGATCGTACAAAAAAAATCCATTCAACTTCCATCATTTCGACTTAAACTACATCAGCCTTCACATTGACAGTGATCAGCAGTTCTACACCCCAGACTTTACGAATGGAAGTTATCTCAGATGTTACCAAGGATTATTGGAAGCTGTGGACGCATGGAAATCCGATAGCGGTATTAACTTATCGCAAAAAGGCTATGGCGAGGGTTTTACACTGTTTGGATTCCAATTGACCCCGAGCAACATGAATGTAATCAAGTGTTTTCTTTAATAAAGAGCGGTAGTGTGAGAGTCGAATTAAAGTTTGCCAAGCCACTATCCACATCAGTCACTGTGATCCTGTATGCAGAATACCAGAATCTGCTGGAAATCCCATTGCATCGTAAAATCCTGTTTGACTACAGCTCATTGATACCTATCAGTTAGAATCCATCCTCTTGATGTTACCTACAAGTCTAGGTGTGTTCCCACGTGACAGACTACCTCGCAGAATCGACCGGTCAGAAGCCTTGTTTATCTGCAATACCGATCCGTCCTCCCTGCCGGAACCCACTGGATAGCTGTTTACAAGAAAGGAATGCACGTGGATCACTTTGACCCCCTGGGGACAAGTCCCGATGTCTCCATGCAAGAATACTATAGCCAGCTAGGCATACGTCACGTGTTACATCCCTCGATACCTCTGCAGGACCCCATGGGTGACGCTTGTGATGGTCACTGTCTGTATTTCCTGTTTAAAAGAGTGAGCGGTTCGACTCTTCCCACAGTACTGCATCGGGATTACACGTGTCGGTAGACTTTTACGACTGTATGGTAGTACGATGTCTCTCCAAACTCCTTCAAATATTATAATTGCCACTCCTTCACAGTGTGGAAAGACGACTTTCACTCTGAAACTCATCAAAGAAGCCGCTCAGGTGTTCGAACCCCCACCCCAACATGTCGTTTACTGCTACGGTGAGTGGCAACCTGCCTTTGAACCCTTTAAGAAAACTGTGGAATTTTATGAAGGACTACCTGTAGATCTGGAATTTGATCCCCTCAGACCTACGGTTCTGGTGCTGGACGACTTGATGGATCAGTCTGTGGCCAGTGAACGCATATCTCAATTGTTTATTCGTGGAGGGCATCATAAAAATATCACGATTGTGCTGATCTTGCA
This sequence comes from Ryuthela nishihirai, assembly GCA_038380435.1. Taxonomy (NCBI): domain Eukaryota; kingdom Metazoa; phylum Arthropoda; class Arachnida; order Araneae; family Heptathelidae; genus Ryuthela; species Ryuthela nishihirai. Next base: position 26,468,285 of record JAWZYU010000015.1, read on the forward strand.
AAATCTGTTTTTAAAGGGAAGACATTCGAGGACTATATCACTCAATGCTCACTATATGTTTTAATTTCGCAACTGTCGGGACGCTTCACAAATAACGCATCTGGCAAGACACATCATTCCAAACTCCTGACTGATGCTTATAGATTAGCTACACAACCTCCCTGTGGCTATTTGTGCGTGTACCTCCATTCCAGAACGTTAGATACTGAAAGGCTCCATGCCAAGATGCTCCCTTCTGAAGAACCCGAGATACTCTATGTCCCAAATGAAAGTTAGATCTGAAGGCCCGTTCCTTCAGTGTTTACCAAAACTTGGGGGAAAGCAACGTGCAGCTCTGTTGAAGCACATCTCTGACCCTCAGATGTATGCTCTATGTGAAGTGTGTACCAATTTCTTAAAAGGGAACATACCTGTCTCCCATCAAGTATTAAAGAATTTACAAAGTCACAAGACTGTCATAAGAAGTTTAGCTTCCAAACGTGCATCTGTCCGTCACAAGAAACGTCTCCTGCAAAAGGGATCGGGATTTCTACTTCCCCTTCTTACGGCAGCCTTACCACTCCTGGGTTCGTTATTTCGAAAATGATTTCAGTGAAGGCTGTTCAAAGGCGAAACATACGAAAAAAAGTGCGCGATTTAGACATGGAGATGAAGAAAATACTGTATTGAAAAATTACCTGTTATTTAACCAACAATTGGAAGTCCACCACGAAGTAAAGGTCAGCATTCCCCACGAAGTAAAGGTCAACATTCCCAGACAGCCAATATAAGAGACTTTTGTTCACCCTCCAATTAGCGACTTTATTCCCATCCGTCGTAAGAAAAGGAAATTATTTGAATGGACTTCATATTGAAGATATCTGTTTGAAGACTTCTGTAAAAAAACAATGTATTTCCAAGACTTGTGAACTTGAAGACTTGTGTTAAAAATTTGTGATAAAAAACCATGTATTAAAATTCTGTATTAAAAAATCATGTATTAAAAATTTGTGATAAAAACAATGTATTAAAAATTTGTGATAAAAACAATGTATTAAAAATTTGTGATATCCAATAAAAGAAATTTAAACTGATATACGTCTCTTGTTCATTCTTTGGTTTTATAGATGTTATCCATAGAAACATCATCTTGCTGACCCATTTTTTTACTCACATAAATATAGTGTTGAAGATTGGAAAATAAAGAGACTGGTTTTTAAAAAACATTTATTAAGCTAAATGGCACAGTATATTTCATTGCATAGAAAAACATTAGTATGGCAATGATTGATAATTATAGTAAAAACCTTCAATGCACAGAAAAACATTAGTTTGGCAATGATTGATAATTATACTAAAAGCTTCAATAAACAGTACTGATATTTACAAACTACTATGTTTCACAATATTTATAATTCGACTATACAGCACGTGAGCCATGAGAGAGATGGCGCTAGTGCAGACGTGCGCAGAGAGCGATGGTGACTTCCGCTGACAGCTCAAAAACCGGAAGTGCAATAGCGGGCGTTAGTGCATGCAGAGAGTGCGCAGAAGAGCCAATGAAATCGCTGCTGCGATACTGACAGCTTCGCATGCCTGGCTGCGGGGCTTAGATTGACAGTGCGCTACCTAGGAACATATTTTTCACAATACGCTATTAACATTTTAAAGACACATTTTAAAATACTTTTTTTCTGAAGTATGCTAAATACACACATTTTAAATACTTTTTTCTGAAGTATGCTAAATACACACATTTTAAATACTTTTTTCTGAAGTATGTTAGATTCGCACGTTTTATAATACTTCTTCTGAAGTATGCTCGTTTGCACCTTTTTAAAAACACATTTTAAATACTTTTTTCTGAAGTATGCTAAATACACGCATTTTAAAATACTTTTTCTGTAATATGCTAGATTTTTCACCTTTTTGTAAACACATTTAGAAATACTTTTTCTGCAATATGCTAGATTCGCACCTTTTTATAACCACATTTTATAATACCTTTTCTGCAATATGCTAGATATTGCACCTTTTTCTGCAATATGCCATTAACATTTTATAACCACATTTAAAAATACTTTTTTCTGCAATATGCCATTAACATTTTATAACCACATTTAAAAATACTTCTGCAATATGCTAGATTTTCACCTTTTCGAAAAACACATTTTAAATACTTTTATAAAATTGATATGTACAATAAAAAATTTAACTTACAATAAATCTAGCAAGATGTTAAGCTGTGTATCCACATAACTGTAAGGAACCGAAACAGTTTCGACAGGTGGGAGATATCGTTTGTCCAAGTTCACCTGGAATTTCTTGATCATGGGCCTGTTAATGATTGTCGCATCTACTTTGTTTCTCACTACGTTAAAGGGTATGACGAAACTCTCATTGGATGGAGACTGTTCCATGGATTTCAGGAGTTGAAAATTATATTTTTCGCGTTTTTTCTGCACGAGACTTAACCTCTTTGCACGAAGAATCTCGTCTCCATTGCTAAGTCTCGGCGCATAGCTCTTAGCTGCCGCTCCCACGTAATCGGTGATTCTCACACTGGCACCATATTTCGATCTGATTTCGGACACCCACGATCCCAGACACTGTCCTTCTGGAGGAATGAAGGTGTTGGACGAGCTTGTGCTGAAGATGACAACGTCCGTGTAAATAGAGCGCACGCTGGCCGAGTTTTGAGATCAATGCATATAATTCCAGCCACGCATGGCTTGTCACCATGGCGGCCAAAATAAGATTACCTTTCAGGTTTGCAGGAGTTGCCTCGTCGATTGGGCGATGAGTCACCAGAACGGCATCGGCGTTAATGGGTGCTATGTCCGTAATGACTTTGGAGGCGTCCGATAAAAGTTCCATATACTGGACAGGGCAGTTCACTATGGTGGTGTGGGTCCGGGTAAGATTCTCCGCATTCTTGCCCCAAGCGCAGTTAAGAAAAATCTTGCAGACTTGCCTCGAGATGGGGTTGTTCTTTACTTCAGACGGAAGGATTCGTACCCCTTCCACCTGAAAAAAAGCCTCACAAAACGCCTCTTTTTCTGCGTCTGTTTTCACGTCTGGAGGGAAACCGGTGTACCGCTGTTTAACACCCAGGAAGGTATCTATGTAACCAGCATAGATACCCCCTTTTTTGCTGACAGGATCGTACTGCACTACCATATCAAAGTGCCACACATCATGTATCTTCTCAAGTTTATACCCTGCTCTCACAGCAGTGTAAATTTCGAAGGTGCACCATGATCCGGTAAGGGCTCGCTGATTCAGGGTATTGGTACACAGTGGCGCCAGTTGTCCTTCAGCGCAGTTCCTGCAGAGTGGAAACAGTAGCTTCCCGTTGGCCTTGAACGGGAGCACAGGGATGAAGATATCGCCAGGTGGAAGGACGGTTGAGTGCATCACCCCAAAATAAAAGTCCACGTCATAGATGAAGTCCTGCGTGATCCTTCGGGGGTGTCCTTTACCGTAGGGTGATTTTTTGCACACAGCGGGATATAAACTATTCACGTCGTAATAATCGAGGACTACGCCCTGGTCCTCAGAAGCGTAGCACGTGAAACACTCGGTCCTACAGCCGAACAGAAAATCCCGAGCGCCGATCCTTCTAATGGACTCGATATTTTTATAGAGGGTTGCCATTGCAGGATCCGTACAGAGTAAATGGTTAAACTCATGTTCCCACATGACCTTGATGTCATACTCGGGCATCAAGAGTTTTATAGCTCCAAGACGATCCAGAGTTCTGTTGCAAAGAGCTGAAAAGGGTTTCTTCTCCGCAGATTGGATGGCCTCGGGGCGAAAACACTGGACGCATCCATGATGCCAGCAACCCATCGCCTCATAGATGGTACAGGTGTCATGGCAAATACCATCTAATTTAAATTTGGAGATTTTAAATTCCCCCTGAGTCGAGCGAGCCGTTTGAATTTGGAGGTTGTTTTTCTCCGCCTCGAATTGCAGCCAGGCAAGCGCTTTCAACGACTGCTGGTCGTTGCTGGCTGAGTAGTCTTGTGGGGGACACGCACCCAGCACATTCTTCTGTAAAAATTTTCCCCGAAATACACGCTGACAGGCGCTAGCACTGGTGAGGTCTTGGGCGAATGGGTCGACTTCCGTAAGGGCTATGAAATCGAGCCGAAATTTTTCACAATTCTTTTGCAGTAACACCGTATCGGCTTCACAATAAAAAAGAAGTTCGTGCTTAAATTTCCATTCTTTGAGGGAGGCAGGGGCATACTAACCCTCAAAATCGGTCCTCGTAGCACTGTTCATATCGTCAGGGCGAAAGTAACTGGCGTCCGGAATCGACCCCACATACTACAAATTTTCTTCCCTGACTAAGTCGAACGGGAAAAAAACCTTTCACGGTTTCTACGTCAAAGGTTTTGGAAAATGTCCTGAATGGTGCCAACAAACGCCCACGATGTTGATGAAACGTATTTTCAGTCCGTTGAGGAAAATTCCTAAAATTTTGGAACCTTGAAACACAAGGTCGGGTTTCAGTAGATGCCGATAAAGATAATCGATGACAAACATTCCGTCAAAGCCACGGAAATTGTGAGCTATGACGGTCGTGTCAGAAAAGCGCTGTTTGCCTGGTTGTATTTCACCCAGAAGCCAATCCATAAATTTATTCACATCAGGAAATGATATTAGACGCCACTCGTCTTCTACTTTATAAGTGGAAACTCATAGGATAGGTTTTAAGATGCTGTCCGTCAGTTGAACCGTTTCCACATCGAAGTAAATATAATTTTGTTCCACTGGCTTTAATTTCAAGGGTTCCACAAACTGAGGCTTGTTTTTACGGCAGATGTGTTTATTCTTTGGATCGCAAATGTCCAGGCACTTTGTGAAGCGATGGCGATTTTGACAGGATAACTGTAGATGCGCTTCAAAGCAATCAGGACCTCTCAAATACATGCTACAGTTAGGGCACAGAAGGGGGTCTCCACTGTGGACGACGTTCGGTGTCAGACACCGGTTGCAGGTGCCTTGGCAAACGTGACCTTCACGGTTGTACGCTTTAAACAGGTAGTGCAGAAATTATTCGTACCAAAAAGTCCTGCAGGGTAGCAATCATGTCGAAATGATGATTGCAGTAAAGTAAAAAGAGACTCTGGGGAGCCTCAGGGCCTACAAACACAGGCAGGAAACAGTCTTCAGCCGAATAAACCACAATACGGAGAGCAGGTGACAAATACTGTTGGAAGAGCTTGACTTCCTGTATCCCACACGGATCGAGAGGAACGCCTGCCTCTAGATGTAGCTGAAGGGCTTCGATGTGTTGTAGCTTAGTATGGCATTTACGGATTTGGCTGTATTTGTTCGGCAGGTCTCGTTTTTCCAAATTCAATTCTCTAGCTACCACTAGAGCTTGGGCCAAACAAGTATCGTCATTGTTCTGGATCGTTACGATAGCTTTTCTATTTTTTAAAAAGGTATACATATCGGCGAGATTACGGTTTTCAGGTGCAGTACGTTTACCGTTGCCACTGCGACCGACACGCTCCAGATCGGCGCACACACAATCAAATTCCATTTGACTATGGGGGCCAATTCCTTCATTAGATTGAATGATGCGTTCTAAGGAGGTAATGAATCGCTCCTCCATCAGTTCATTTCTCTTACACAGAGGAAGATTAACGGAGTTCTTGATCGAGTCCGATCCAAACACTGAACGCACGTGACTGTACTGTCCCTGGGGTACAAGCTCACGTAATAATTGACCATGCAGGTTGTGGAAAGTCAGCATAAAATTATGAGCAGCGACATCATCCATTCCGCCGAGTCGGACTCTCGTTGAGATGAATTGCATCTTAAATATAGCAGAATTAAAGTTCCTCACGTTCGTCACGGTGTAATGAGGCGCATCAGAAGAACTCACACCATTAACAGAGAATACAGATGTGATGTCATCAGGGCGTGAAGGCCTGGCACCTGATTCATCCAGTGGGCGCACCGGGGTGTAGGTGCGGTTCGTACTGCGAGCAGTACAGGATATTCTTTGCAGAGCACTGAGAGCTTCCCCCCTCTCTGGAGAGCTGACAGAGCTGGCAGACAGACACACTTGGCTGAGGGGGCCACAGGTGATGAGGAGTGCTTGCCCTCTAACTTGCTCACTAGGGACTGCAACTCTTCAAAGGAACGGGCTACGTCCTTTCTCTCAGCAGATTGTGCAAATTCACAGAGCGTAGACATCTCGCAAAAACTAAGAGCAAACTAGGAGCAAAAACTTCTGATAACTTTCTGACCAGTAAGCAAGGAATGACGAAGCAAGCGGGGTGTGACCTTATATACAGGGACATGTACATAAACGACCTTGCTACATCTCTCGACACGAACAAGGCCAACCTTCATCCGATAAGCCTCCCCTTCATGAGATACAAAGTAAACCCGTGAGCTAAAGCATCATCCGAAATATTTTCGGTTATCAGTTCCAGATGTAAACAGATAGCCCCCCATCGGCTTCACTCTTTGACGGTGTAGCGATAAGAACCATCACTCGCTCAGGCGTGGATAAAGCTTGTAGATATTAAAACACGAATCCGAATCTTATCAGCAACAAATGCAAATACTGTGCTGCAGACAGCATGTGGTGACATTCCTCTTGACCCCTCACCCCGATAAGAAGAGACCTGGGCATGTATGCTGCCTTGCTTGTTGCTACATTCATGACTCGATGAAGGTTGGAGGTCTGCATCAACCATTCTGAGTGTTGCCATTCGGAAGTTTAGTGGACTTGGAAAAAATGAACGTGGATACCAACGGAGTTTGTGATCAGGGAAGTTTTAATAAAGGGAACTTTTGATAAGGGGATTTTTAATGAGGGGAGTCTGGGAATAATTTCGGTTAAAATCTTGTTAAAGTATACACTAGATGACGCCGCCAAAAATCTTTTTCAGGTGTTAGGAAATAAGACATAGGATAGTGCGATAACATCCTGCTATTGACACCAAAGTACTGGGTTCGAATCACTGCATCGGGAAGGATTTTTTTTTTTTAAATACAGGAGATGTACTAAAAATAATATGGACGTTGGATGACACCACAATAGATTAAATGCGCATAGAGAAAACTGATTTACCACGCAATGGGTCGACCTGGGGGTCTTTAAAGAGGAGGGTTTAAAAAAATATATAGGTCAACCAAGGGGTCTTTAAAGAGGGGGCTTAAAATACAGGTGGGTCAACCAGTGATGCAGTTTTGATAAGGGTTTTTTTAATGAGGGGGGGGGGAATTTTAATAAAGGGGATTTTCTGATTGTTGCCATCCCAAAGTTTAGCTGGACTTGGAAAATTTCAGATGAATGTGGATACCAAAGGAGTTTTGATCAGGGAAGTTTTAATAAAGGGAACTTTTGATAAGGGGGGTTTAATAAAGGGGAAGGAATTTTAATAAAGGGGGTGGAACTTTTGATAGGGTTTTTTTAATGAGGGGGATTAAAAAATTGCGACTTTGTAATTGAGGATTGCATCATTAAATCGTTGCCACCCCAAAGTTTAGTTGGACTTGGAAAATTTCAGATGAATGTGGATACAAAGGGAGTTTGTGGTCTGGGGAGTTTAATAAAGGAAACTTTTGTTAAAGGTTTTTTTTAATAAAGTGCAGGAAATTTTAATAAAGGGGGACGGAACTTTTGATAGGGGATTTTTTTATGAGGGGGAGGCAGTTTTGATAAGTGTTTAATTAATAAGCAATAAATACATGGAATATACAACTTTGGGGATTTGATTTTCTAAGTTTAGTGGACTGGTAAAAGGATGGAAACCATGGGAGTTTGTGATCAGTGAAGTTTAATAAAGGGAACTTTAGATAAGGAGGTTTTTTAATGAGGGGGAGGAAATTTTAATGAAGGGGAGGGAATTTTATATAGGGGGTGATTTAATGAGGGGGTGGAACTTTTAATAAGAGGATTTTTAATGAGGGGGAGTATGGGAATAATTACGACTAAAATAGAGGTTTTTTTCTGAAAATAGTACTCTTCATAGTCACTAGATGGCGCCAGGTGATTTAAAGGGGGAGTTTTTAATGGGGGGAGTCAAAAATCGGGAAATTACCGCTAAAATAGGTTTTTTTTCTAAAAAGAGTACTCAACTTATACACCAGATGGCGCCACAGGTTAAAAGGGGCAATGGTTTTTTTAATAAAGGGGAGGAATTTTTAATAAAGGGTTTTTTTTAAATAAAGGGGATTAATTAATTATTAATTATGAATGTTAATAAGGGGAAGTGGTTGGAAGTGGGTGTGGCTCGTGACGTCATAGGAGGGAAAGCACTAGTGGGGGGCCCCAGGTTGTGAACACACTACTAACATGAACTGGGCCAAAAAATATTAAATGAAACATCACACAGAGAAAATATTATTTTCAGCACAATTATGTTAAGACGATATACAGGGTGCCCCTGAATTCATGGCCCAAACATGAGGGGATGGTAGTGCACACCGAATCCACCAATAATCGTCATAGAATATGTGGCTGCAAATGCTGCCCAGTGCCGGTAGGGGGGGTGGTAGACAAGGTGGCATGGCTTAAAAGTGTTAGATCGGCCAAACCCCAGCATTCTCAGCATAGACCAGACACAAGATGGAGCAGTTTACGAATGCTCAGAAAGCCGATATGCACCTGATGTATGGCGTAGCCGAAGTCAATGGTAGTGAGGTGCCATTGACCTCAAATGAACAATGAAGAAGGGCTACACCCCTATCACTTGCACTCTCTGCAAGTGATAGGGGTGTAGCCCTTCTTCATGCAATACTCTCCAGACACTGTTCCGATGCACACCCAGGCTGCGGGCGGTGGATCACGTGCTTGTACCTGGGTTATCTGTCACCATACAGGTTATCTGTCATATATACGGGTTGTCACTATACGGGTTATCTGTCCATATGGGTTCCCCCCCCAATAGGGGACCACCTTGTCATGGTGGGGGGCCTAGGGCCCAGCAAACCGGCTGAAGGCTTTGCCGGCCGGATTGGGTCCCCGGCTGGAGCATTGCCAAAGCCAACCGAGGTCGAAGATGCTGCCAACCGGTTCTCCGGCCAGTTGGTCGGGCTAGCGTCTGAGACCCACCTATCAGGAGCTCTGGGTGAGCTGTTCGAGGGCTCGGCAGAACGAGATTGGCTCCTAGTAAGGCAGAGCCCTCACAAAAGTCTGGGTCCTACTAAGAGTCTCCACCCCGGACGCTGATCGAACTTGGATCTATATATCGTTGTTCATGGCTAACCGGGGAATAGATTAAAGTAAGGTTTCTTCCGGTGGTCAGCTTTCCCTTTTATAGGACTGCTGCCATGTGAGGCTGGGGTTGAGGTGCGCCTATAGGGCGTATTCCTTGCCCCCGGCTCTAGATAAGCACGGCTCTTCATAACCAGGTAGTGCTGTACAAGCAGAACCGGGAATTGCCGTGGTTCCATAAGATCGCAACAAAAGAGATTCATTGTCCATATGGGTTATCTGTCATCATATCCTATGCTCACACGGCGCATAGGATATCGCTCACGGTAGTGTTTTTGCGCCTCTCTACCACTGACCTCGGCTACGCCATACATCAGGTGCATTCGGCTTTCTCTGCATTCGTAAACTTCTTCATCTCGTGTCCGATCGACGCTGAAAATGCTGGGGTTTGGCCGATCTAGCACTTTTAAGCCGTGCCGCCTCGTCTACCCCCTCCCCTCCGGCACTGGGCTGCGTTTGCAGTGCATATTCTGTGACGAATATTGGTGAGTTCGGTGTGTACTACCATCCCCTCATGTTTGGGCCATGAATTCAGGGACACCCTATATATTTTCTTAACATAATTTTGCTGAAAATAATATTTTCTCTGTGTGACGTTTTATTTAATATTTTTTGACCCAGTTCATGTTAGCATCAACATTATGATGTCATGTTCCATCTACCTCTCTTATTGGTCTGTGGTTTCTCCAGATTAATTCTGGAGTTTTCTGTACAGAAATCATAATGATTTCGTAACTGATAGATTATTTTATCATTATTTTCTTTATTTATTCCTTTTATTGACCACCCAGTGGCCAAATGGTTAAAGGTTTTTCTACTGATCAAATGGATCTGTGATAAGGTGCGATTATTTCTTTTCTTCTGATGCTTCACTTTCTTGATATATTTTATCAAAGGTGTATTGTATTTTAGTGACAGTTTCCTCTCAGATCTCTATGGCAAACAGATTCTTAACGGATAATTTATTCAATTTTATTTCATTTTTTAGACTGTTTTCTTTTAAAAAGAGGGATTGTTGTTTTAGACAGACTTAAACAATTAAATAAAACGCTTTGTGAAGACATCTGACATTGATTATTATTCAACAAACACCGAGTCCATTTGTAACAATCCGACGAAAGAGGAAGGAGATATTAAAAGTCTAAACATCTGTTGTCTCTGCTCATATTTCCGGTGTCTTCTGTGAAGACGTGAAACTCCTCAGCTCCTGGAGGAATACATCAACATCCTTTCTGTATCCTTTAAGGTAAGATTTGAAATTGAAAAAAAAAAACACTTAGGGGAACACTTTAGACTTGATCTTAGTCTAATGTAGCTTTCTGAAAAGTAGAAGTATTTTCGTGCTTAGTGTAATGAAAGTCACGGGATCTCTATAAGTTGTAAAATTGGGTATTCTCCTGCCTAATGGTACTCAACACAAATTGACGATGTAACTCAAGTATCTGAACTTTCGATTTTAAAAATATTAATTCAGTATTTAAAAACTGCTCTTTACCTAACGTGTAAAAGTAGCGTCATACTTCCTTCAAAAAAAATATAGCGAAATTTTCAAAAATTAATAGAATTCTTCGACAAACATTTAAAATTTATTTGTCTGACGGTTTTGGTAAATTAGTTTTATAAAACAACTATTACTTAAATTTAAATTTTCATAAAATCGAAAACTTTTCCTTTGAAATATATCTCTTCCTATAACTATTTACGCATTGATAGATTGATTAGGTTGAATTTCAATACTTAGATGTCATTTAAATCTTTGACTTCTGTGCCTATTAGTAGAGGAATGTTATTTAATCATCCCTTGGAACATTTACAAAAATTCCCTGTTTTTTTAAAAAAAAACATATGAAGAAATATAGGAAAGTTAAAGATTGCTTCTTAGGGCACTTTTTAAAATTAATTTAATTTCAATCATTCATTGGCAATTAAACTACGCCGATGGTTACACTATTATTCTCCTATTCATTAGGTTAATGATTCAAGATCATCGTAAATTAATTCGAATCTCAGCACGGGTCTGTATCAGCAGGAAGCCTTTGCTTCAGCATTTACTTGTGCAGAATCCTGACAGTTGATTCATACATTATCGAAACCATGTAACTCTTTTACAATCGGAACTGAACCACATATCTAGATATGTGGATCAATTCTGATACAACTAGGAATACAGAGCCGAACCATGTGTTTTGACATGTGGTTCTATTCTGTATTCCTAGTTGCAGAATTAATACGTCACAGGTGAAATTTAACCATGAAATACTCTAATTTATTGTTTTATTAAAACATATTTAACAGTTTGAAAACTGATGACAGTTAATGACTGAGTTAATGATTTCATAATTATTTTATTGAATCTGGGTTATTATTGTACCTGGAATTGACTGAGAATTTTTAATTTATGGAAGAAACTTATTACTATTTGTTTATCGACTGTGTAAAAATAATCAATAAATATTTTCAGATATTTTTAATATATTATTTTCCACTATTTTAAAGCACTTTTGCAAGCAATAGCTAATTTGTTAGTATTTATATATCAATAAATTAATTACTTCGCCATCTTCAATGTTTCACTATTCACTATTATTGGTGATGGCATTTCGAGATACTCTTCTACTCATTAGGAGAGTGTTATCATACCATCAGAGATTACTTCGGATCCTCTACACGGATTTGCATTAGCAGAAAGTTATTTTTGCTTTTATTAATGCAAATCTTAACTTATATGTTACAGATTCATACATAGAGCAAACATCTTAAGCTCGCAATATATCTTCTGCTGCTTTTGATTGTAAAAAATTATCACATACCGAAAAAGATAAAATTAAATCTACTAACTGTGACGAATTACTTTTGATCGATCAATCCTATGTAATATTATTTACAGCATATTCTCTTAGTCAGATATTTTTCTTTCTTTTGAGCGGAATGATATAGTTATTTTTGAATGAATAATATTCAGTCGTTTACGAAGAAATAGTTGAGATATTAACTGCTGTGTATTGACTATATCAGAACTATAAAAAAATTAAATGTGTTTAATATTTTATATTTCACTCTTTTTAATGTGCGATGGTGAAAATTCCACACTATCCTACTATTAGGCTAGTGTTATACCACCATCGAAGATTAAATCGGATCCTTACTATGGACTGCACTGGCATGAAAGAACGTATTTCTGCTTTATTGGTGCAGATCCTGATTTATACTTTACAGATCCATACATTGCAGGAATTACCTAAAGTTCATATCTTTTTGTTATAGCTCACTATAAAGATAAAATTTCGTAGAATAGATTACTGTGACTGTGAAGATCAAATTTTATACATTTGGATATCTTGACTGTAAATATAAGCTTTCATGAAGTGAAATGATTTTAACTATGTATTAAAAAAGCAGATATATTTAGATCTCGTTATTGTTACATATGAAATTAGCATTTAATGCGAAGGACGTAAGTAACCTGCTCGCATCACTTCTGGTACTGGATCACTTCCTCTAGCCACACCCAGTTGTGGTTCGACGCTCTGGCATGGTGATGTTCACTTCCTCGCATCATGCCCGAAACTGATCATTTAACAAAGTTCATTTACTTAGTTCATTGATGTTGTTCGCTCACTTTTCAACTCATTAGGTTAGTGATTCATATCATCGAAAAATAATTAGTATTCTGTTCGATAGGCTACATTAAGAAAAACCTTGTTTCTGTACTATTCGTTGAGATCCTAACTTCAGAATCCACACGTTACCTAAATATTTCAAATTTAGTTTTATCAGCTTTCTCTTGGTACACACTGAAGAGGCACTGAAATTAAAATTTAATTTTGTACTTTAAAAGATAAAATTGTTATTTAAAACAGCTTTGGAATCATCGGCCACTTCTATCCTGCTTTGTCATTTGAAATAAGTTCAACGTTCACTTTCCATGTCGGCTTTGCATTATAAAATAGCATTTGTTGAGTTCTTTCCCTTCCCCCTAACTGTACTTAAAGGATTTTTAATCTGTTATGATATTCAAGTGTTAAGTAATTTTTAACTTTCAAATCACTTTATTTTTTGGCCTGTATGGCCGAGTGGTTAGCGCGCTTGGCTACTGATCTAAGGAACCTGATTTGAGCCCCGGGTAAGGCATGGATGTACGTGTCGTTTTTCTGCTGAGGACCTGCCATCCTCTCAGACCTTCTACTATGGCATATAAACTGACAGTCTCCTGTCAGACCTCTGTAGCAAGCAGCTGCTTGATGGGGTAAGGCATGGATGTACGTGTCGCGTTTCTGCTGAGGACCTGCCATCCTATCAGACCTTCTACTATGGCATATAAACTGACAGTCTCCTATCAGACCTCTGTGGCAAGCAGCTGCTTGAGGGGGTATTTATTTATTTATTATTTATATAGCTGTATCCTTGTCAAAACCTTCGTTTTTCTCAAAAATAATGATAAAAAAATACAGTAATTTACCATTCCTTAGAAGGCTACAGTACTTTAGCTTACGGCAGATAACGTGGGGTACGCGGTAAAAATTTTTGGGGTACGGCATGAGAGCTCAAAAGTCGCTAGATTTTGTAACAAAGTCGCTAAGTTGGCAACACTCTGTGCAAAAATGTCATTTTCTGTTTATCGATATATGCAATTGATGAAAACAAAATTTAATGTGTATATTTATTATTATTTTATTCCCATTGTTATACAATAACTATAGTTTTATCTATCTGTACAAGGGGTACGCCAGTTACATACACATTTCTAGGGGTTACGTGAAGCATAAAAGGTTGAGAACCACAGCCATACGGGATTGCAATAAAAAGAAAGTTGCTCGCCACATTAAAAAACGGTTAAACTACGATCTATATTAATTTCTGGTAAATGCTGTGTTAAATTTGGTTAGGCCCGGATCTAAAGAGTCGTACATATGATTTACGAAGTGCATTAATGGTTGTTACTCACTTTCCTAATCATTAGACTAGTGATTCAAACCATCGAAAATTAATTTGGATTCCGTTCGCAGGGCTCCTCGAGCATGAAGAACTTATTGCTGCTCTATTCGTGGAGATCCCAACTTGACGATTCATACATTACATAAAATATTTCAATATAGTGTCTTTCTCTTGAAAAGGCTCATCATCATCATCATCCTCAAGCAGCCATGGGCTACGGAGGTCCAACCAGACCACGCAGTTTAATTCTCCAAGCATATCTCTCATGAGCTACATCTGCTGCATCCGGCCACTGCACACCAATTCTAACAAGGTCCTGTCTGACATTGTCTGCCCACCGCATCCTAGGTCTCCCCCTCCTTCTGAGGCTCTGGGCACACTGTTCATAACCCTATTCGCCAATCTATAATTATTCATACGGGCAACATGGCGAAAACAGCGGAGTCTCTCTCTGCACAATATGCTGCTTAAAGGAGGTTGCAGACTCCTTTGCCTAACCTCATCATTAGTTACAAAGTTGAACTACCTAATATCCAAGATACTGCGTAAGCATCTAGAATCAAAATCATCTAGCTTCCTGTTATCTTGTTTACAAAGTGTTCAAGTTTCACTACCATAATTAACCCTAGAAACTATTATATAGTTTAATTTTAGTCTTTAGGTGTTTACGCCCATTTCTCCACACTCTCCATAGATTCTTAAAAGTCCCAGCAACAATCCCTATTCGTCTGTTAATCTCATGCTCAACTTCACCAGCATCTGTTACATAGCTATCAAGATAAACTGTGAGACTTGCTCAAGATTGCAACCATTCAGATTAACTGAATTACAGAATGTCTGACCAATTTTCATCACTTTAGTTTTCTCTCTGTTTATAACCAAACCTACTCTACTACCAGTCTCATCAACAGCTCGAATGAAAGAGTTCATCTCATCAACAGCATTTGCCAAAAGGGCTAAATCATCAGCATAATCTAAATCAGAAATTTTCGTATCTCCAGCCCATTTAAGGCCAAAATCTTTCCCTTGAAGTGAATTTCGCATAACATAATCAACAACCAAACTAAAGAGAAAAGGAGACAAAATGCACCCTTGTCGAACACCAGACGTAATGCTAAACCAATTGCTACAAGACTTACCAACTCTCACACATGACTCAGTGTTATTATAGAGAGCTTTCATTATGTTAACTAACTTGTCAGGTATACCATATGATTTCACAATCAACCACAAATTATGACGATCAACAGAGTCGAAAGCCTTTTTGAAATCAACAAAGCTAGCAACCAAAGGTTTCTGAAACTCTAAACATTTCTCAAGAAAATGTCTAAGTGAAAATATCTGATCTACACATTCCCTACCACTTCTGAATCCACATTGCTCATCACGCAATTGCCTGTCAACCAGATTCTTAATTCTATTAAGCACAATCATGGAAAGAACTTTACCTGGAACAGAGAGTAGGTTGATACCCCTATAGTTATCACAAGAACTGCGATCACCTTTTTTGAAAATAGGGATAATAATAGCTCTGGTAAAATCTTTAGGAACCATGCCTTTATCATAAAAGTTATTCAAAATTTCAGTCATCCAAGTGATAACCGAAACATTCCCATTTCTGAGCATTTCTGTAGTAATTTTACTAAAAAATAATACTAAAAAAGGCTATCTGAAATTAAAATCTAGTTTTGTCTTTTGAGAGATAAAATACTTCTTTTGAATCACATTAGATTCACAACACACTTTTACTCTGTTTTCTTATTTGGAATAAGTTCATCGTCCACTTTCCATATCAACTTTACATTATAGATTAGCTTTAACGCTCATTAAAAGCCCTAAAACACCCACGTTGAATACCGCTGGTTTTTCTGGGTGTTTCCTACTTCGAAAGTACAGCTGCGATGTCTCTTACTCATGCTTTTCCTGTTGGTTTTCATAAAAATGAGCATTGAAGAATTTCCTTTCAACTTTACCGTTCGTCCGTCAGAGAGACAGTCGCTTTAAGATGCGCTGAGACCGCTTTAAAAGCTTTCTTATTTATCTGAACTATTAACATATTTTCTATACCAAGGATGTTCAGCCTATGAATCGCGAGGAACTTGTTGATCACGACGTACATTTTGATCGATCGTGTCATAATGCAGAATTTTGGTATTATGGCCTTTACTTGATGTTAAAAAATAATTAGCCATAATAAGCCTCTAATTGATAAAAAAAAATGCTAGTAGATGGTGGGATTACAATAAAAAGAAAGTAAATCGCAGTGTTAGAAAGGTTAAGCAGTACTGAATCACAATATTATTCATTTCAAATTAATAATATTGTGATATACACCGAAGAACCAACACCTTATGACCAATTGCCTAATGTGATTTGGTCTTCCAAGTGCCATCAAAATAGCAGTTAGCCAGCGGGGCATGGAAACTGCAAGATTTCTAAAGGTGTCTTGTGGTATCTGTGGTACCAACACATTACCAGCAGATCATTTTTAACTCTTCTAAATCATGTGGTTGAGCTTCTGCAGATCGCATATGCTGTTCAACCCAAATCACAGATGTTAGATTGGATTGATGTCTGGGGAATTTGGAGACCAGGACAATACCTGGAGGTCTTCCTCATGTTCTGCAAACCATTCTCGAATAATCCGTCAGTGTGGTGTGGTGCATTATCCTCCTGAAAGAAGGCATTACTAGATGGACATACCTTTGCCATGAAAGGATGTACCCGATCTGCAATGATGTTTAGGTAGGTGGTAGACATCATAGTTTCCTGTACATGAATGACTGACCCAGGGTGTCCCAGCAGAACATTGCCCAAAGCATTACATCTCCTCCACCGGCTTATTTTCGTCCCCATGGTGCATCATGGTGCCAACACTTCCCAATGTAAACGACGCACACATACCCGGCAGTCCACATGATTATATCCCTGTGAATGTTAAAGAACACGCTGGATGGCTCTGATGGGAGGCTACCATATGTTTCCCAACAGCTGTTCCAGTGGGTCCCCTCCCCCAACCTTCTCTGAACCTTCGGGGTCCTTGTGACCTGGCCATTTAGCCCATGGTGTGCAAAAAAAGTGATGCTCAGAGGCAAAATAACCCAACAACCCAATGATTCAAGATCCAGTTTTAATGCTCGCATGCCTGTTGTAGGCGCTTTCGACGACAGGCGAGGTTAGCATGGGCACTCTCAGTGGCCTGCGGCTACGGAGCCCCATTTTCAGTAAGGTTCGATGAACTGTGTTTTGCCGCACATTACACCCGTCACCAACGTTAAAATTACGGACGAGTTGCGCCACAGTATCCCTTCTGTTGGCTCGTACCATACGGGATAGCCTTCGCTCACCTCTTAGCATCGATGAGCCGTAGTCGGCCCACACCTTTCTGGCGGTTCGTGTTTTTCCCTCCTCGGACCTCTTTTTCAAGGTACTAACCACGGCTGACCGTGAACACCCAACAAGCCTTGCAGTCTCGTAAATGCTCTGAACCCATTGTCTGGCGATTACAATTTGGCCTTTGTCAAACTCACTTAAGTCCTCTGTCTTTCCCATCTAAAGAAGAATAATAACACTGATTAACAGAGCTCAGTATCTGGTGTTATTCATACAGTTTGATGACCTTCACACGCGCCGTCGTTTACCTGCAGTTGCTTTGATTTGCATAAAGATGCGCTGGTCATAATGTTTTGGATCTTCGGTATATATATATATGTGTGAAGAATAAACGAAGTCGTAGATATATGTACATTGATGATTGGATTTCACTTTCCTACTCATTAGGCTAGTGACACAAACCATCGAAAACAACAACACAATTGTTTCATTTTAAGAGATAATTGGAAAATATTTAGTTGAATTTAAACTAATGAAATGTTATAATTCGAAATTTTGAAATCCTTGAGTAGTTTTAATTGTATCGTTAGATATCACTAAATATGGAAAGGGCTTTAGTTTTAACGAATGTTGCAAATCATCTGCTTATGGCAGAAATTTTAAATTTCGGTGGTTGAGTGTCAAGCGATATTCCATGATAGCAACAATCTGCCCGTTTATGTCAGAAGGGTGTGAGAAAAGCAACTTTTTAAATTGAAGGAATAAAAGACAAATTCTTTTCACGTTGATTATAATATTATAAAGTAAGGTAATATTTGCATTTTGTCTGCATCATCCACTAGCTCGAATTAAAACTTTTAAGGAGTAAAAAAGTAGGTAAAGGAAAACCTCATTATCGTTGAAAACGAGATTTTCATATGCATCAGAAGCGATATGCGTTCTTCTACTTAACTTATATTAATAAACTTTCATTGATGGTGAGTTAGCCGCTTTCCTTCAAGCATTAGGAAAGTGCTAGATATCCATCAAAGATTAATTCGGATCTTAATCTAAAGCAATCTTAATCGTAATCGAATCTGCATTATCATGAATTTCCTTCTTCTTAACTTGTGCAGATCCTGATTAGTTGATCCGTACATTATGAAAGCACTTAATACTGGTAGATCTCCATTTGCGCGGTCAAAAAATTTACATTTACGCCTTTTGAAAAGCACCTTAAAAGAGCAAAGCGAGAAATCATAGCAACTCCGTTGATAAAGCACTCATTTTGTAGAAAAGGTAGACGGGGCTCTCAATATGTTGTCCATTTTTAACGAGAACTCCTGGTTCCTTTGAATGTGGGATTCTGCTTCTCTTCCGCTACACATTATTAGTCAAAACGATACCTTCGCTTGTGATTCCCGCTGAAACACTGAATATAAATATCTACAAGGGTAATTTAACTTTCAATTTACTTGCTATTTACAGATCACCAAGCTCGGACATTAACACTTTTCTTTCTAACTTCAAAAACTGGTTCCAAACAACTGATAAACCTCACAATCAGATACTAGTTAGAGACTTTAATTTAGATATCAAAAATATCAAAAAACACGGATATGACGCGGATAAAGTGACGGAGTTGCCAAATACGTAGAGTTGCTAACCGAGTTTTGTTTCTCACCTATCATTACTGGTACCACCAGGGAAGACATCATTGGTGACTCTCTCTCTCAGACATGCATTGATCACATTAACGCCCGACTTAACATTAAACTCGACACATATTCAATGACTTTTTGCAGTAGGATAGCAGACCACTACTTATATGCGTCAACTTGCGAGAAAAAAAAAACTTGGGAATTCGTCCAATCACACTAAAAAGCAAGACAGTATTTTTAACACAAAAAAACTATCTAAGATCATAGAAACATATGCAAAGAAATAAGCCTAAAAACTGGTTGGATAGAGGCACTGAAAACGAAACCTTAAATTCAGAACCAATAGACGTAATTTATGAAGCATTCATAAAAAAATATACGGTGATTGTTAACAATAACAAAGTGAATAAACTATCGGATGGCTCAAAAATTAAACAACGCAATTGTAGCAAAGACTGGATAAATCAGGAAATATTAAACTTAATATGAAAAAGACTCGGCTTGTGTTGACTACAAAAATAACAAGAGAAACAGGTAGGAAAAGAGAAAATATTATTTCAAACAATTTGAGTCCTGTAAAAACAATCCAAAGCAATACTGGGAACTCCTCAACCAAATTATCAACAATAAACCTAAAACTGCCATTGACGACTTTAACATGAAGAATATGCCACAAGGTACTTCTGAAACTCAAGCAGCAGAGAAATTTAACACCCGTGCATCCATCATTGCCAATCTTAGAGACGATAACCGTATACAGAATCTCTCTACAGTTCCTAAACATATCCAACCTCTTCCCTTAATTTTTATTCTTCCCATCTCAAAACAAGAAACTTTCAAAATTCTAAGTGACTTAAATGAAAGAAAATCATGTGGATACGATCAGGTACACATAAAGCACATTAAAGAATGCAAAATTTCCTTAGCTGATCTCGTGACGAATTTTATCAGTGAAATCTACAGGAAACATCCCTAATAAACTCAAAATTGTTATTTTAAGGCCAATTTACAAAAGTGGAACTAAATCCGATTTCTCTAATTATAGGCCCATTGCCATCTTTGCAGTTCTTCACAAAATACTTGAAAGATATGTAGCTAATGTTCTAGCCAATTTCTTGAAAAAACATAACATTATTAGTGAAAAGAAATATGGTTTCCAAACAGGTAAAAATACAATTACACTTTTAACGGAGTTTTCTGACGTCGTTAACGGAGCTTTAAACAACAGAAAACAAAAGAAACTGCTATCTTTCTGGACTTTCATAAGGCATTTGATACGTTAGATCACGATATTTTACTTCAAACATTGTATACCTATGGTATCTGAAGTATTACCCTTATATTTTTTGAAAATTATTTAAAAAACAGAGTGCATGTTACTAAAATTAATGGCGTTTTTAGTGTACACCGGTGTTCTACAAGGTTCAATTTTAGATCCGCTCTTATTCATTATTTATATTAATGATCAAGCTAACCTTAAACTGAAGGGCTCTCCTTATATATATGCTGATGATACTGCCTTGGTTAATGTGAATCACAATATAGGAGACGCAGTCCAAGATACACAGGATGACTTTATAAAATTATTAACTGGTCGCAAATAATCGTATTTACATGAACTCAGATAAAACCAAATGGATGAGCTTTCATTCACCAGGATATTATGATCTTTCACCTTATGCAATAAAAAACCTCGAACCCTTGTGTCCTCATAACACGATAATTCATGACGCTGACTGTTTCGGCTGTGATGTTATTGAGCTTGTTGAGAGCCATAAATATCTTGGAATTTACACGGACACAGCTTTCCGATGTAATGTACATATTCCAAAGTTAGCAGGGAAATTAGGTCTATGTGCTTCTAAACTTCAGAAATCCGGGTCCCAATCAGGCCAACTACAATTTGCTGCAAGCACACATACAGGTATTTTGGTTTACAAAGCTATCTGTGAATCTATATTGACTTATGGTTTGACAATATACGGCTCAACTAACCTCATAAAAATATAAAATAATAGAAATTACTGAATCATCCATTGCTAAAAATATAATCCCATAGAACCTAAGAAATTCATATTATCATAAAGAAATTCATATTATCAGAAATTCATATTACCTAAGACTAAGTTATCTGGGCACACTTCTTTTCACAACCTTTACAAATGCAGCATCACTTTAAAATTTTTTTACCATCAATTTAAATCTAAAATCTTTCATGGGAAGAACACAAGTTTACAATCCAAAAATAATTTCCAACTTCGAAAAACATTAAACAATTACGGGAAATGCACAAGGGCATATACAGTACCTTACTTGTTCAATCAAATTACGAAGGGAAATTATTTTATTAAACAAATTTAAAGAAATCAAAAATAAGACTAAAAATTTTCTTCTAGGCACTAAAATCAATGTAAAAATTTGAACCACCACAATCCAGCCTAAATAATCCTCCAGCCCGGATGATACCCTCCCCCAATAAGTCCTCCATTCGCCTCACCCTCTCCACCAGCTCCAGTAAACTTGTCAGACACAGCAGTTAATATATCTGTTTTATTAGGTATTTATATGTCTTATATTTACGTTTGTTTTCTACTCCAAATTAGGGTATTGCACTTATTGCATTGTATGCTATATTACAATTTATAATTTCGGTGCTGTTGTGTAAACTAACACAGGAACGTACTCATCCTAACCCAGACGTTTCAACTATTTTATACGGGAATATTGCTCTCGTTTCGCGCTAATTTGAAAAAACTACCTGTAGTCTGATTCCCACATTTCCCATAGTCATTCCCCAACCGGCAAATAACAAGATGAATTTTTCAAATAATGGAGTGCTGTGGACTTTCTTGTTAAATTTTATCGCCTAACATGGAGGCTAAATTTGCCACAGCTGCAATGGGATAAAAAGAACAATATTTATCACTCTGTTATCTGATATTGTTTCTGCTTTACGTAACAGTACATCACATTCAATTCCTATTTTCTTAGCAAAGAGAGAAATAATTTATTTTTTAATGAAATATACTTATTTATTTCAGAATGAATCCTTAACTAAATAATAAATATATCATAAAAATAAAATAAAATTTTAACTTACAATTAAAAAACTACGTTTATGGTTCTTATTTACTTTCCTATTCATAAAGGGAATGACTGAATCCAAAAAAATGCAATTAGGATTCTGTTTGTGGGGATTTCCTATTAGCATGAACCTTTTTTCTGCTGCATTTGTGCAGAACTTAACTATCAAATCCATATATTACGTATAAAAAATAAATAAATAAATACCCTCTCAAGCAGCTGCTTGCCACAGAGGTCTGACAGTTTATATGCCATAGTAGAAGGTCTGAGAATATGGCAGGACCTCAGCAGAAAAACGACACATACATCCATGCCTTACCCGGGGCTCGAACCCAGATCAGTAGCCAAGCGCGCTAACCACTCGGCCATGGGACGGCATATATATTGCGTAAAGATTCTAGAAATGTCATATCCATTCATATCATAGGTTATTAACAAATAGCGATTAAAATAATGCATATTCATATCGTGTTATACTGTATTTGTGATGAAATTTAATAACGATAAGAATTTACAAAAAAAAGAAGAAAAAATTGCTTTATTTAGTTACATTCCAAACTAGCGGTCACATTGATTTTCGTATTAAAATATCAATATATCGTTTAGGTTACAAATATTCTAATCATTTGTAGTAAAGGCCGTTGTGTTTATTTCAGTTACATACTAACATTGTACTAGGCAAAACCTATCTATTGTTATATTTATAGTATACTAGTGTTTTTTACTGTAATTTTTAAGTTCACACTATATATCAAATATGTATTAAACATTTTTGTATTTTAAATTATTTCTAAAATTAAATAATATGAGGATAATTTTTTTTTTTTTTTTTAAGAATTGGTTTATAATTATGTTATGTACTATATGCTATATAATGTTGAATTTTAGTTGTTTATTGAGTTATTTGAAAGCAAATTTGTATTTGAATTCCTTTTTGATAGGGGCGGGGGTGGCTCAGTCGGTAGCGCGCCAGGCTCGTTATCTGTAGTTCCCAGGTTTGAGTCCCAGCTGGGTCAGCGTTGAGATTTATCTCCGCAAAATTTCCCCGCCCTGCCCACGGTCAGTAGGGGACACCGCTGGGCTTCGAAAGGCCGCCGTCCGTCGGATGGGACGTTAAGCCGTGGCCCCGTGTGCGGGAGAGCCATACCCTGTGTACGTTAAAGAACACGCTGGATGGCCTTGACGGGAGACTACCATCTGTCTCCCAACAGCTGTTCCAGTGAGTCCCCTCCCCCAACCTTCTCTGAGCCTTCGGGGTCCATGTGACCTGGCCATTTAGCCCATGGTGTGCACAAAAGTGCCGCTCAGAGGTAAAACAACCCAACCAGCCCTTTTTGATAATCATTTGAATTTTATTTTTTGATATCTATTTTCATCTCTCAAACGTTAAAATTTTTAACATATAGTTAAAGAACTTTAAATATTTGCAAATAAAAATATTTACTCCCAAAGTAAATAATTTCAGTAGAAAGCAATTTTTTTTTTTAACGTAATACATGTTAAGATGAAAATTTAAGAATTAAATGTTAATTCCAGAGAGGAGAAAAATCGGGAAATATTAAAAATAGGCTCTCAGTTTACAAAGTTTCTCACCTGCCTAAATCATTAAACAAAACAAAATAATATCTGATGATTTAATTTTCTGAAACTCTTCAGGCTAAGGAGTTTGTACTGAATTAAAAAATTGTATAATCATGAAAAGTGCTTAGAAATCAGGTCAAAATAAAAACCTAGACCTGATTTCTAAGCAGGCCTGATCGGAGGGATGGCCCCCCAAATGCCCCACATTTCCAAATGCCAATAACAGTAATAAAAGCAAAAATTTCTTAAACTCATTTATATTTCAAACACTTTTCAAGAAATTTTGTAAAGACGTGTGAAACGGAGGGGGGATATGTTATTATGCATTGGAAATCTAGGCCCTTCCCCTCCCTCCGTCCCCTCACTTTGAGACTTTTTTCAAGATCCGGGCCCGATTCTAAGAAATCTGTAAAATTATCTTTTAAACCATCTGGAGAGGGCAATATCCTTTAGTATTAAAGCCTATTCTCTTAGGCAGTGGTGTTCAGTGGAAGTATTTTCGAATAATGGGGGATCGGGGTTGGGGGCGTTTTCTTCTTTAATTTTTCGTAAGAAATAGATTAAATTGAATAGTTTTTTTTAAAATTAACACAGTCATCCGGGCTTTGTTTCGAAACAAAAACCACATAAATTCGTGAATACCATGTAAAAATACTCGTAGATTTGTGTACACGGTAAATATTATTTCAACTAGATTTATTGAAGGAAAATATTTCGAATTCGATAAAAGGGGTATTAGAAAGAGTAAAGGGGACGTTAAAAAAGCTCTTAAAAATTAATGGAGTGAAGTTCAAAAGGTTTGTAACTTTTGTTTTAGACAGTCGGTAAATGTTATGTGTTTTTTTTTTGAGTGAAAGGTATTTGTTTATGAATGAAACATATTGAGTCGTTTTTCAAAAAATCGCTGATATGTTAATTATTGTGTATATTCTATATAAGAAAAATTAATGAAATTTTTGAGATGTCAGTAATATTTCTTTTTTCATTACTTTTAATATACTTTGATGCAACATCCTCACATTCCTACCCATTAGGTTAAGGGATAATGCCATCATAGATTTAATCGGATCCTTTCCACGGATTTGCATTAGCATGAAATTTATTTCTGCTTTATTGGTGTAGATCCTGACTTAATCACTACAGATCCATACATTAGAGAAAATATACGTTGATATATTAAATATTTTGCATCTACTATATAAGAATCTTCAGATCTGTAGTGAGTGCTCCGCATCGTGGGGACTGCGAGACTATCAGTACGCCCCTAAAAGTAGCAAAATTTAGTGCATTGATAAGAAAAAAAATATTTTTTTGTCCATTTCCCTTTTGTCCATTTCTATTAATAGACGCTAACGAAAACTTTTTTGATAAACCTCTCCTAAAGTAACAGTTGAATTTGAAATGGGCGCTGCATATTTTAAAGTTTTGTCGGTATCCACAACTTATTTTTTCTCTCTCCACACTTTTCGTGTTTACTAACCATTGCTCTAATAAATGCCAGTTATTAGGAAATTTATGATCATTAATGTAGCCTACGATTATTTGTGACATATAAATTGAAACTGTAAGCAAAGTTTGTGATCATTAGAATACCCCTCATCATAAACTATACGAACTATAACAACCATATAAGCTAAACTTACTTGAAGAAAGTAAGACATTAATCCTTGTTATAATGATTTAATGCATTTTACAGCTAAACTTCATTTAATCATGTTTTACAATCAATAAAAGAAATAGCCTTTCACTACATTAAAATGGATACAAGGGTCATTCATTGCTTTTTCCCATCTTGCTCTACTCTGTTGTGAACCATGGTGTGGTTGCCTGATCTGTCTCTATTACGTATAGAACTCGGTGCTCACGTACTCACAAAGTATAATAAAATCACTGCTCTGTCAACATACAGATAAAAAGAAACCGAATAGGTGCACTGTTTTTACAAGCTTTTGTGTCTATATATTAATTACACTAGACAAAAAATTGAAACTTTTTTTTTATAACATTGGTCAATAGGATGTTTTAAACTAATTTCAGGTGGCTGAATTCAAATATGGCAGTGAAAAATCTGCAGCACGTACAGTTCTGTTTAATTACGTATTAATGTATTTCAAATTTCAATGAATACGCCTATCTGGGAAATGAATATAAATGTGACTATTTTATTAAATTGCAACTTAAAATTCATTAATTAGATGATTACAGTGAAAAATTAGAAACATTATCGTTATAGGCCACTGAATATAAAGTAACAAAAGGAAATAATATTGAAACGCAAAATAAGAAAACATGGGTAAGGATCTTTTATACTTATAAGAAGTAGCACATAAAAGACAAAAATTAACTTCTCGCATTCACCATAAAAAGCACATAAAAGACAAAATAAAAATCATACCAAATTTGTTTCTTGTATGAACTGTCGCAGATGGCAGTAGGTACTTCTCTCATTCAACATAAAAAGGAAATACACATTAAATCAAAGTGCAGAAATTTATATTCATTGATATGTTCCAGTGAGCACAAAACTAGATCATACATTGACTTATAAATATAATAAAAAATAAATACCCCCCTCAAGCACTGTCGGAAAATTTACTCCTGAAAAAATACTCTTTATATAACTTAGGATAATCTACCATTGTAGGCAAATAGCCATGGTCGTTAGACAGGTTGAAATACTAATTCAGTTATATTAAATATTTGAAGAGTAAGACAAACCACACTTGCAGTGTGCTAAAATGATTGTACTATGCACGCACAGATTTCGGCTTACAGTTTTTTTTTGGCCGCACACCAATTTTCCATCAGCTTTGGGAGAAGTCCGAGAGACGGTGCAGAGACCTTCTTTGATCAGATGTATGTCACTAATTTTCCTCTTTCTTTCAGTGATTGTAAGATTTTTGTTTTGCAACTAATGAGGCGTTACCGTTTAGCACAGTGGCAGAAGGCCTCTGGTCTTTCTTACTTTAGATTCCTTGTCAACCCATCTCTCACTAAGGTAAACTCTGGACGTCTCCTGAGAAATGAAGAGATTCTTTATCGTCGGCGAGTTGGAACCATATACAGCATTTGTACTAATTAGACCATTGGTAGGGTCAACAACCCCAACTGTGTTCCCTGCAACATGCCTAAAACTATATCCTCATTCTGTGAAATTGCTCCCACTATACTGCTGATCAAGCTGTTTTCTTTCAGAAACTGAATTCCAGTTGAATTTACTCCATCACTGGGGCGGGGGTGGCTCGGTCGGTAGCCCGCCAGGCTCGTAATCTGTAGTTCCCAGGTTCGAGTCCCAGCTGGGTCAGCATTGAGATTTATCTCCGCAAAATTCCCCGCCCTGTCCACGGTCAGTAGGGGACACCGATGGGCTTGGTAAAGGCCGCCATCCGTCGGATGGGACGTTAAGCCTTGGGCCGTGTGCGAGAGAGCCATACCCTGTGCACATTAAAGAACACGCTGGATGGCGTTGACGGAGGCTACCATCTGTCTCCCAACAGCTGTTCCAGTGGGACCCTCCCCCAATCCTTCTCTGAGCCTTCGGGGTCCTTGTGACCTGGCCATTTAGCCTATGGTGTGCTAAGAGGTAAAACAAAAACAACTCCATCACTTCCTCTTAGGTAACAACCAGAACAGGAACATTCAGTAAAAGCGCATATGTCTCCTCATTTGAGCGTTTTGAGAACACTGGGCCCTTTTGCAAAATTTAATGTTTTTTTTTTCTTTATCTTCAGGATTATTTACATTTTTCTTTTCAGGTCTTAGAGGATTAGTAGAGAGGCTGACAACGCTATGAATGTATTTAGGATGTAAGGAGATCAAAACTCTCAACCTCTTATACGTATATGTCTATAAAACGTCAACTCTTAAAATTCAGATATTTGATGAATATCCATAAACAGTTTGAGGACATCTTCTAGATCTCCATTAAAGGTCATGTGTTGTGTGGGTAGCTATTATGTTAGATTCGTGTATTTTCATTTCTTCTATTTTCTTATTGACGTATTTATCTCCGCAAAATTCCCCGCCCTGCCCACGGTCAGTAGGGGACACCGATGGGTTTGGAAAGGCCGCCGTCCGTCGGATGGGACGTTAAGCCGTGGCCCCGTGTGCGGGAGAGCCATACTCTGTGCACGTTAAAGAACACGCTGGATGGCCTTGACGGGAGGCTACCATCTGTCTCCCAACAGCTGTTCCAGTGGGTCCCCTCCCCCAACCTTCTCTGAGCCTTCGGGGTCCATGTGACCTGGCCATTTAGCCCATGGTGTGCAAAAAAGTGCCGCTCAGAGGTAAAACAACCCAACTTATTGACGTAATTAATAAATATTGTCTTTTCCTGCCACTGTAGTTTTCTTTCTCGGTAACAGTTGCTTCCTTTTCATAAACAAATGTAACCACCATGTACTTGCAGTAAAATATTAATGTTTCTTGTTTTCTACAACTCGACAGTCTCTTCGAATCATTTTCCTTGACAAACGAATCTGACACTCCCTATGTCTTACTAACCAATCCATTAGACAGTTGCACGTACAGGATATTTTTCAAGGAGGAGTTTTCGAGATACATATTCGTTGACTATGTCTACCATACATAATTTGTCAGAAGAAATGTGGTGGTGGACTATATGTTGGTTAGAGGCAATCCAAAGTCAAGCAGATGTTGCCACAGGACTTCATGCGAGTAGTTCAGTACTGCAGAGACTTTTGCAGAGATTCTAACACGGAGAGAGAACATCCAGATGACTTAGAATTGGACGATAACAGTCAATAACCCAAGGACGAACTTCCATCTAGTACACATCCAGAGAAGCAGGAAGTCAACTCCAAGTCAACTGCGATCGGACCTCACAGCAGTGATTGGAATGGCACTGTATTCCGAAGACTCCATGCGGTGTGCCTGTACGCTAGGCAGCTAGTGGCTTGCATGCCCCTAATTCAACATCACAGCAGTGACTATCTAAACTGGTGCAGACATCATGCCAACTGTAACCAGAAGCAATCAATGGTGATCTGTGCTCTTCACGGATGAATCAAGATTTTTTCTTTATAGCAATTCATGACATCAATTGATATAAAGGGAACCAAGAACATGCTTTCATGTTACAAATGCCAGTGAACTGGGACATCGAAGGTGGCATTAGTGTCATTGTTATGAACACATCCTTTCGTGCAATCATATGCAGGTGCAATAGGTGATATATTCCTCATACAGGATGATGATCTCAGCCTGCACTGTTGTCACCTTGTCAATGGCCAGCCCAATCTACAAACCTAAATCAGATGGAATATGCTCTTAGAAGATTGGTTGCTCCCCTGAATTCCGTTCCGGCAATCCTTTGGGAGATGTGCTTTGGAGGAGCAATGGAGATTACTGCCCACAATGCTCCTGGATGGCCTTATCAAGAACATGATACATCATTGTGAGACCTGCATAATGGTAAGAGGTGATGCGCTTCATGCTAAACCACTTCGGCTATCTCAACTGACCTTCGCCTTTTTTCTGTGTCTATATTCGAATATAGTTTTGTAAATCAAAAGTTTTATTCTATTTTTAACTTTATTCTTACGCAGTGTTTATATACACCTATCTTTCGACACGCATGCAGTAGTTCCAACGACTATTCGAGAAACACCAGGTTTTCAGTCTGTTCTTTAATTTAAGGAAACCAGTATATTTATTTTATAAGAAAACATTATTAATGCTTGCAATCTATCTGTTCAGCACTTTGTGAAAGATTTTCACATTTGAACATAAAATTTAACGTATTTAAGCAGCTGTTATATTCCTAAATATTTACCAATTACAAAATAGAAAATAAAGAATATTTTAATTATCTGTGGCCTTTGACAAACGTACGTATATATGAATTCACATTCATTGATCAAAGATTATAACTTCTCACGTGGAGAGTAGAAACGCTTGTAAATACACATCTTCATTAGTTGATAACAATATTTACAACAACCAATTTCTCAATTTCAATCTTTATTATTCGAAAACTATTTACACGTATACTATGTATTTAATTGAATCTTCATTTAGCCATTTTTGTTCTACCTTTATCATTGTTTCTTTTTGGAACAAGTGTGGCTCAGTCGGTAGAGCGACAGGCTCATAATCAGCAGTTCCCAGGCTCGAGTCTGCCTGGGTCAGCATTGAGATTTTTCTCAGCAACGCTCCCAGCCCTTCCCTCGGTAATTAGGGGAGACAGATCAACACCACCTTGTGTACGGAAGAGTCATACCCTGTTCATGTTAAAGAACATGCTGATGGTCTTTGCAGACGGTTACCATCTTTCTCCTAACAGCTGTCCGGTAGTTCCCTTCCCTCAACTACCTCCGAGCCCTTGAGGCCCTTGTGACCTGGCCATTAAACCCATTGTGTGTAA
Source organism: Ryuthela nishihirai (assembly GCA_038380435.1). NCBI lineage: Eukaryota > Metazoa > Arthropoda > Arachnida > Araneae > Heptathelidae > Ryuthela > Ryuthela nishihirai. The sequence goes on from JAWZYU010000015.1 coordinate 26,498,475, forward strand.
AGAAGTGCCGCTCAGAGATAAAACAACCCAACCCATTGTTTCTTTTAAGTAAAAATGATTTGCATGAATGTAGAGCAGGATTTAGAAAAAATAAGGGGAAAGGGGCGCAATCGAACCGGAATGGTGTAAAAGAGGGAGCCAAATTTTAGACCTTTTATCCTTCAGTAATTTATATAAATATAATTTAATAATTAAGAATTTTTTTGACGAAACATTCAAAGTAAAAATTCAACACAATAAAAATACAAGACTTCAAAACCAAGGGTATTACAGAATGCCTACTTTTCGAAATAATTGAGGAAAATATTCCTCCGAATATCAAGTACCACTTATATTTAATGCTATCCCAAAAGAAATGCCAAATATAGATTCTTTTAGAAGACTGAAAATCGAATTACAAAATATTTGGGAATTTCCAATTAGCTGAATATTATATGTCTTGTGTTTTGTGAATTTATTTGATGTATATCATTTTTGTGGCTGAATGACCTATGTTTAATTTAACTTATTCATTTTCCTACAGATAAGTTATTTAGTTTTGCGGATGAAATGGTAAATGTATTTGTATTCTTTACTCTTATGAATAAAAATTATATTTTTAGAAAAAAAAAAAGACTGAATTTACGGGGAATTTGGGGGGGATAAGAGAGTCATCCACCCAGATATGACCCTGCGTTTATGAAATATACATATTCCATAGGCAAATAAAAATCACAAAGCATTAATCAAAGTGTAATCATAATAAAATGAAAAATATATCAATCAGGTTAGGATCTGCAACATATCTGTCTTATTAACATTATTTCTTATGCGAAATCCGTGTGAAAGTAACACGATTTCACCTTGTACGAATGTTTTGAAGAACACATCTAGTGCGTTTCTCGGAGACTGGGTGTATCTACTCTACATATGCACTGATACATACATTTGTAAATATAACTTGATCAAGTTATACTCGAGGCGCTTCTCTAATGTAGCGATACTGCACTAGATGGCAGCACTATGCAGTTAATTCAAATTGAAATTTTAATCAAATATTTATATCTGTTTTGAAGAAGTTGGCTTAAACAGATGCACCTTCAACACATTTTTAGCGAGTATTGGCCCAGAGCGGATTGGACGTACTTCGTGAATATAAATGACACATAGACACTAGCGTGTTTTGAGCCATAAATATTTTGGACTTTACATGGATACAACCTTCCGATGGAATACACATATTAAAAAGTTAGCAGGGAAATTGCGTCTATGTGCATCTAAACTTTACAATTACAATTTGCTGCAAGCACATTTACATGTACTTTGGTTTACAAAGCTATCTGTGAATCTAAATTGACTTATGGTTTGACAATATACTGCTCAACTATCCTCACATATATAAAGAAAACAGAAACTATTCAATCATCCATTGCTAAAAATGTAATCCCATACAACTTAAGAAATTCATTTCATCGTAGTGAAGAAAGACTAAATTATCAGGCACACTTTCTCTTTACAAACACAGAATCACTTTAAAATATTTTTTAACAATCAATTTAAATCTAAAATCTCTCATGGGAAAAACACAAGGTTACAATCCAATAATAATTTCCAACTTCCGAAAATATTAAACAATTACGGGAAATGTACAAGGGCATATACAGTACCTTACGTATTCAATCAATTACCAAGGGAGATTATTTTATTAAACAAATTTAAAGAAATCAAAAATAAGACTAAAAAAATTCTTCTGGGCACTAAAATCAATGTAAAAATTTGAACCACCACAATGGAGCTTCCACTGGAATTCACATAATTCGATGACATTGTTTTAAACTGTATCTTATGTATTTTCATGTATCTTATGTATTCTGTGATTCGAGGAGCCAAACTCTTCAGAATCGCGAAGCAGTTTGTACTTAGCATGGAAACACTGAGAATTCTCGCTATTTTCTAGATAAATAGTGGGTTTTCAGATTTTAATTTCCAAACAAAAGTCCTGCAGATAAGCAGATTCTTTGCGGGTCTCTTGTAAAACTAACATGAATAGGAATAAAGATTATTATTATTATATTTTGTTTTACAAAACGAGGAATTTTAGGTTAAATTTTAGTTAAAAACATACTTTAACTTCTCGAAATATAAAAGGGAAGAAATAAATGTTACAAACGATTTTCTCCAGAACAAGCTTTTTCTTCATTAAAACAAATTGGGAACAATGATGATACCAGTTTACCAGTAGCAACTCAGTTCGTCTGCTGATTCTCCAAACGCAAAAACTTTAAAATACGTTAGGAAACTGGCAAGGGGTAAAGCAAGGCGAAAAGCTCGATTACAGATGGAAAATATGCAATTTGCATGCAAGATTGTAAGAAAATGCGATGATTGATTTGTTGTAGTGATATATAGTATTTTTTCTGGAAAAAAGGGTGCATTAGAGGAAAAAACTTGAGAACCACTGTTTTATCCCACAAGATCGTACTTGCTGAAAGAAGGTGAAAACTCGGAACTTTTTCCGAATTCTTCTGTAAAAAATCACCAAAAACATATGCAACTCTAAAAATGGCAATTCATAACTTCAAAATTGTACGAGAATTATACAATTTTTTTGCTATCAAACACTTCAGTTCAAAATTCAGTGCACTTTACAGTGCACGAAATTTTGAATGTGGTATGAGCGCGTATAATACTTCGAAATTGAATTCGATTGTTTTGCTAAGGAGGAAGGGGGGCGTGCCCCTCTCCCTCCTCTCCCCTTGAGAGTGCTAGTTAGGGTAACGGAAGCCAAAATTATTAAACTTGTGCGTATTTGACACATTTTTCAAAAAATCAAATAAAAATTAAAATCATCCAAAACGAAAGTGAAAATGTTATGCTACAATGGAAATTCAGTTTCTGGCCCCACCCCCTGCTCGCCCCCCTGCGCTTAGTCAGTAGAGGACACCGACGGACTTGGAAAGGCCGCCGTCCGTCGGATGGGAACGTGTGCGGGAGATACATATTCTGTGCACGTTGAAGAACACGCTGGATGGCCTTGACGGGAGGCTACCATCTATCTCCCAATAACTGCCCAGTGGGTTCCCCCCCCCCCCAACCTTCTCTGAGTCTTCGGGGTCCTTGTGACCTGGCCATTTAGCCCATTGTACATAAAAAAGTGCCTTCAGAGGTAAAAACAACCCAACCCAACACCCCCCTGCCCATCATTTTCTGGCTCGATTGCATTGCTTGCTCCCCTCAATATTTTGCAGTTTCGGGCCTGTTTCCACCTACAAATGGGCTAAATAGACAGCTCAGGATGGCTCAGAGATGAGCTCCAGGGACATAGGCGGAATTTTCCCATCAAGGCCATACAGCATATTCTTTTACATGCATGCCTAGGATATGACTCTCCTGTCTACAGAATCATGGCTTGATGTACCATTTGAAGGACGATGATTTTTTCAGTCTGTCGGTTTCCACTTTCTTAATGGGGGTTAGTGGAGAAAATCTCAATTCAGGCATAGCGGATTCTCATCAGGAAATAACATGGTAAGATTCTTTGTGTCACCGACTGAATCAACTCCAGCCACCTTCAAAATCGAATAAGAAATGTTGGATCCTAATTGTAATAACATATCACTATACATGAGTGGGGGTAAAAAGAGTTTTATTATTGTATGAGAACTTTTGCTGGTAGATAATATCAATACAAACAATTTTCATCGAAGCATAACTTTAGTACTATGACGTTCAATTATATTCAATCTAATATTTATAAACTCTTGTTAAACAATTTTCTCTTTGTGATATCTACAGTGCTGAAACATAGTCCGCATTTTCAATGATAGTTCAAAGTCAATGAAGCTGAAATATTCGGTAGTTTTCAATTTCGCAAAAATGTTTGCAAGTCACACAAGTAACAATTGATAGGTGTCTGGTAAAAAAGAGGGCAAAGGTATTGAAATAGCACCCAAAAAAATAGAGTAAATTGTAGAGACGAATACAGCGCATATTAGCTGATTAAGCAGAAGATACTCTGCTTGAAGATAAAACTAAAGTGATGAAAATTGGTCAGACATTCTGTGATTCAGTTAATCTGAATGGTTGCAATCTTGAGCAAATCTCAGTTTATCTTGATAGCTATGTAACAGATGCTGGTGAAGTTAAGCATGAGATTAACAGACGAATAGGGATTGTTGCTGGGACTTTTAAGAATCTATGGAGAGTGTGGAGAAATGGGCGTATACACCTAAAGACTAAAATTAAACTGTATAATAGTTTCTAGGGTTAATTATGGTAGTGAAACTTGAACACTTTGTAAATAAGATAACAGGAAGCTAGATGATTTTGATTCTAGATGCTTACGCAGTATCTTGGGTATTAGGTGGTTCAACTTTGTAACTAATGATGAGGTTAGGCAAAGGAGTCTGCAACCTCCTTTAAGCAGCATATTGTGCAGAGAGAGACTCCGCTGGTTTGGCCATGTTGCCCGTATGGATAATTATAGATTGGCGAATAGGGTTATGAACAGTGTGCCTAGAGGCCTCAGAAGGAGGGGGGAGACCTAGGATGCGGTGGGAAGACAATGTCAGACAGGACCTTGTTAGAATTGGTGTGCAGTGGCCGGATGCAGCAGATGTAGCTCAGGAGAGATATGCTTGGAGAATTAAACTGCGTGGTCTGGTTGGACCTCCGTAGCCCATGGCTGCTTGAGGATGATGATGATGACTCTGCTTGAATGTTATGAGCTTCTGTTGTAATTTTACGAATCACAATAAAAATTACTATTCGGTATCATTAATTTCAATAAATGAAGTTTTTTCTTTAAAAGCGTTAAATAAAGAGACCTAATATCGTAAAAGAAAAATAATCCTGAAGCGCGCCAGCAGTTTATAGTTTATTATTCGAATCGGAAAAAAATTACTTTTTCAGAAAATTGTATGTTCCTCCAACACGTACCCCCTCCCGGGTTTTCTTTAAAATTTTTATCAGAAGGCTCTGAATCAGGGATTAATACACATCATTCATTAAATTAATGTATTCATATTTTGCAATTTCGGAATGCTGTTACTTTATCAGCTTATCTTCTGCCATTACATTACTCAGTGAAAACAATGGCCGGACGATATATGTACGGGATACATCAAAACATCTCTTAAGATAGAATTAATCGAGAGATTTGGTTTATAAGGCATTGCTCTTAATCGTTGGAAACTGTTGAAGGTGGTGTTGGGTTGTTTCACCTCTGAGCGGCACTTTTTTGCACACCATGGGCTAAATGGCCAGGTCACATGGACCCCGAAGGCTCAGAGAAGGTTGGAGGAGGGGACCCACTGGAACAGCTGTTGGGAGACAGATGGTAGCCTCCCGTCAAGGCCATTTACCGTGTTCTTTAACGTGCACAGGGTATGGCTCTCCCGCACACGGGGCCACGGCTTCCATAGTGTTCGGATACTTTTTTGAACGACTGTACTCTTCTAGTTTTTCGTATCCTTTTTCGTCGATACCGATTTACTTCTATAAATGATATTAATACGAACCAAATTCGATTGCGCATGTACTACGATACGAATTTTTTTGTTAACGAGTATTTTCAGTTGAAACTAAAACATGAACACAACTGCTCCTGATATTGGGGAACATTTCAATACACATCGATTGCCATTTCGATGGAGTAATGTAATTACCTTTTGAAATTCAATCACAAGAACATTTGCTAGTTTTTGCCTAATTTTATCCCGTAGGGAAATTTAATCATAGTGCGAAGTTCTCATCGTCACAGGAAAATTGCATTCCTGTGTCCATTGAGTACTTTTTCTCTCTTTTTCCTAGTATATTTCTGTCTATATCTTAGTATATATCCTGTGCAAATGAATCACTTATTCATTTGCACAGATTCATGAAGTAACTAAAACCTTTTCTTTCGTATTATTTTATGGCATCTTTCCATCTCCTTTGAGAGCCAAGAAATGAGACAGATTAATGGAAGTCTTAAGAAGATGAGAGCCGAGAGAAAATGAGTAATTCAGGCCTTAAGTTAGGTGGTGCTACTCTATAATTTGAATTCGTTACCTGTCTGTCCTCTCCTTTATCTGTGGCTGTTTCCAGCCTGGATTCTTATCAGGGCCAGACTGATTTTCTGAGGCTCTAAGCTATATCAAGTTTAAAAGGCCCCAAAAATTTGATTTGGTTGGTTGTTTGGGATTTTATGGCAATTATCAACTAAGGCTATAATGTGCCAAATGTGATAAAAAAAAAGGACAAAAGTAATTTACAACCAAAGTTAAAATCAAACCACTGAAATAGTATAGGACACAATAAAGGGCATAAAAACCCAGGTATAAAAAGAACTAACAATTGTAAAAGACAAAAATCAACAATGGATGTAGAGGACCCATGTAAAAAAAGTCAAAACAAGTGTAAATACAGAATTCAAAAGTAAAATATTATAAACGATTATAATATTCAGTAAAATGTAAAAATTTGGAAACAGGGGTTAAAATGTTGCAAAATTTCTAAAGTCAAATATATTTTTATTATTCTGACTGAAGAGAGCACTAAAAATACTATTAAAAACTACAATATATATCTACTAATACAAATTCAATACTGCTACACAGTAAATATTTGAAATGTATTATTTTCTGAGGACCCTCATATCATGAGGCCCTAAGCAGTATAGCCTTAGTTTATACACGTCTGGTCCTGATTTTCACACATATAGCGATTGAATTAGTCAATGAGTGTTGGGAAATGGTAGATTTTTACCAGCTTTAATCCTTTCTGGATTGCTGTTTTTCATACAAAACATTCATATTTAACAATATTGTTGTCTCTACTGTGCTTAGTCTTTTTATGTTCCATCTTTAAGATTTATCCACTGTTTACAGTGGTTTGTTTACAGTCCAACATATTTATTCAGTCTTGGGGGGATTTTCCCATGTTAGAAATATTTCTCGTGATAACATATCTGTATTTAATAATTTTCCTCATGTAGTCTTAATATTGTTTTATATGTGCATGATATCCAGCTATGTCAGTCTTGATATTGTCAGCCATTATTGAACAAAGCGAATCAGATTGGTGACGTATTATCAATGGTAGCTTGCATTATTTATACTATAATTTTTATCTAGTTAACTGGAAATCCCCTACTGACCGTGGGCAGGGCGGAGAATTTTGCGGAGATAAATCTCAAACGCTGACCCAGCTGGGACTCGAACCTGGGAACTACAGATTACGAGCCTGGCGCGCTACCGACTGAGCCACCCCCGCCCTTACTGAAGGTGGTGAAATCAGGCTTTACGAAAAAGTTATTGAAATCTAAGAGGAATCAAAATTTTTAGATAGTAAGTAAAAAAAACACTAACTAATAAAAACAGATTTTTCTAAGTAATTTATTTTCGTTTTAATTTATTTACGATTACCAAGCGTGACGAATTATATTTCAATTCGGTTCGGGCTTAATATTTCGAATTTTTGAAAAATTGGCAATTTGGCAGAAATTGGCAAAAATGCATATGTCAATTAACTGTATATTATAATTAAATAATATATTTTTAATATATATATATAATATATTATAATTATAAAATAACTGTATATTATAATTGTATATTTAATAATCACTGTTAATTAATCTTTCAGACCTCTGTGGCAGCAGTTGCTTGAGGGGGTATTTATTTTTATTTTAATCATTTTATGACAAAATTAAAATGTTGATGCTTTTTTAAACGAAAAATATTAGAAACTAGTAACACCCATGCCAAGCCTTTGGCGCGAAACTGAAACTAGTTCTTTCCCAGGATTCCACTCAGAATCGCACGTCGATCGATAACTTCATTCACAAGGCAGGCGCGGCAGCGCTCCGGAAACATCGGACGCTTTTCGAGGGATCACTCCTGACCCACTGCAGCGAGGAACCCCATCCGCGACCCCAAGAGTGTCAGAACTATTGGACCAGCCCACCAAATTCGGGCCCGATCTGTCAAGCAGCTGCAGAACCACAGGGACACTGTAAATTTCTGCCACCGATGACGTCAGACATATCCCACCGCTCCTGTTCGTTCGTTCGCCAGCCGGCCCATAATTACGTCTTTCATATACAGGGGTTTCAAAACTCTCTGTACAAATTTCAATAGGAGATAGGGAACACCAAGACAAACTTTTTTCGTCTATGAATGTATATCCGCTGACATAACCCTTTAGTGCTAGAGGGCGCTGACAGAAATATCGGTGGAGCTGGTACATAAATGAATGGAAAAAAACTGAGAACAACATGTTAATTTAAAGAAGGTGATCAAAGTTGCTACAGGCAACAGCATTGCATGCATGACAGCATCGAAGCATTGATTGCCGTGCATGTTGAAAGATTCCCGGAACTTCGCGAACAGTTGCAGCGGGGACAGCGATTCTTGTGACGAGGTCTTTATCTGAGTGAATGGGAGTCTCGTACACGAGGTTCTTTATGTGTTCCCAGAGCAAGAAATCGATTAATGTTAAATCAGGCGATCTTGGTGGCCAGACGATGGGTCCATCCCGGCCTATCCATCGGCCTCCAAATGTGGTGTTCAGATAATCCTGCACATCATTGCTGAAGTGTGTGGCGCCCTGTCATGTTAAAACCACATTCGTCTGCGAATAGCCGTGGGAACATCTTCCAGCAATCCCGGCAATATTTCTTCAGGAAATACCCAATAAATCTGCCTGTTGAGTCGGGGAGGCAGCAGGTATGGCCAAATCGAAATATCATGGATGATACCCACTCAAACATTGACGGCGAACTGTTGTTGATGACCATGCGCCATTTTCGCTTGTGGATCTTTGTGCGCCCAAACGTGAGAATTGTGCACATTAAACACACCCTCACGAGTGAAAGAGGCCTCATCTGAGAAGAGCACGAGCCAAAAAATCAGGCTGCACCACGTTCTGCTGCAGAAACCATCGCGTGAATTCCACACAAAGAGGGTAATCCTGAGGTTGCAATGTCTGCAGTCTCTGACAATGAAACGGATGTAACTGCTGCTCATGTAACACTCTCCGCATGAGGGAGTGTCAACACTGAGGCTACCTGCAACAGCTCGTGTGTTTGTGCCTGGATTGTCCTCAATCCGCTGTAGGATCTCTTCTTCCATGTCAGAGTGCACGTGGTTCTCTCGCGACCAGTGTCATTCATGTTTGCATGGAATGTTCCAGTTTCTCTCAGTTGCTGGTGGAAATGCACAAATGGTGGTTTGGCACATGTCTGTTTGGGAAGCACTGTCGGTACAACCTCACAGCAGCTTTTCCGTTTCCATTGGGAGCTCCATATGCCAGTTGCATGTCAGCCATCTCAGCAGTCATGAAACACTTCATGTTAGACGTAATGTGTCTGATTTACGAATGCCGACGGCAAACACAAGTCCGTTCTCCATTCCCACTTCGCCCCTCTAGCCAATTGCAGCGCCCTCTAGCAACGAAGGGTTACGTCAACGGACATACATTCATAGATGTAAAAAGGTCTCCAATTGAAAAATGTACAGAGAGTTTTGAAACACCCTGTATAATATAACTAGTAATACTGACGCCAAATCTTTGGCGCGAAACCCTTCGATAAGTTCATTCACAGCAAACGTATATCGATCGATAACTTCATCACAAGGGAAACGACGGCAGCGTCCCAGAATTCTCGGGTGCTTTTCGAGGGATCACTCCCGACCCACGGCAGCTGGGAAACCCCGTTCGTCACGCCAATGGATGATAACTAAGTGGGACCATCCTACCAAATTCGGGACCGATCGGTCAAGTAGCCAACGAACGGCAAATTTCTGCCACCGATGACGTCATGCTTATCAGCCCCTCCCGGAATTACGGCTATATATAATAGAAGAAACTGAAAGTTCATGGGTAACATCATTATAAACGCAAAGAGACAAAATCGAAAGCCTCATGGTTTTTAATTGGTCAAGATTAATTAAAAGGTTGAAATTATAATCAAAAAATCAGTTTTTATTTTGACTTATATTTTTGCACAATTATAAGAAATATTTGAAATTTAAAATATTCTGAGCCTAAGTTCGACCGAGCCCAATGTCGTTTGGGCGATTTTGAGCCCGAGCCTGAATTTATCATTATTATATTACAAAGGAAATCTCTGACGCAGAAAATTTCATGTTACCTCAAATTATGTCTACACCTTTCCCCCGTAAAAGAGGATGATGATATTTCACAGGGATGTAAGGGAAGAAATTTCACGGCAATAGTAATGCCGGGTAAATGTTAGTACTCATATAAATTAAATCCGTATTTCAATCAACTTTAATTAATATCCTCGTCATCATAGGAAGTCTCATAATTTTAAAATGCTCTGGCCTTAGTTTGCTGTAAGAAGCCCCCAATGAGAATGTCTTGAGGTTGTGAATTTAGAATTCAACTGAAATCTCATCCTCAGGCGGTTAACACTCGTAAACCAAGGGGTTTGCGAAGAGAGCTAAGTTTGCGAAGATAAGGTTTTAACATAAAAAATTAAAGAGAATGACTCCACTTAAAAAGAAGGAAATGCCAGCAAACTGAAGAGCAAGAGAGAAAAGAACAAATTCAAGAAAATAAAGGAGTGACCATTAAAAGACCGAAAACAATTGCATGAAGTTTAATTAAAACGTATATTTTTAGTAATTCTAAATCATTTGCAAAAATATTTTATTTAAAAGAAGTTTCCTTGTGGTAAGTTTATAACGTCAATTTTAGCATTACATATGACTAATGAAATGCATTATATTATCAAAAGTGTTCGAACACTTTGATATAATAATACTAACTTTTGATATAATAATAACTAATAGAGGCACCCAACATACGAAGTTCCTTAACTTTGAAAATAAAGGCTAGTTTATACTATCAGATTACTAGCGCCCAGAGGTGGCTCGTCATTAGGGGTCATAGGGACAAAGCCTCCCAACATTTCTGTAATATATATATATACTAAAGTATTAAACTCCGAATCAGAATGGGGCGGGGGTGGCTCAGTCGGTAGCGCGCCAGGCTCGTAATCTGTAGTTCCCAGGTTCGAGTCCCAGCTGGGTCAGCGTTGAGATTTATCTCTGTAAAATTCCCCGACCTGCCCACGGTCAGTAGGGGACACCGATGGGCTTGGAAAGGCCGCCGTCCGTCGGATGGGACGTTAAGCCGTGGCCCCGTGTGCGGGAGAGCCATACCCTGTGCACGTTAAAGAACACGCTGGATGGCCTTGACGGGAGGCTACCATCTGTCTTCCAACAGCTGTTCCAGTGGGTCCCCTCCCCCAACCTTCTCTGAGCCTTCGGGGTCCATGTGACCTGGCCATTTAGCCCATGGTGTGCAAAAAAGTGCCGCTCAGAGGTAAAACAACCCAACAACCCGAATCAGAATAAATAACAAAAATAATATTTTACACGGATATTTGTTTTCTAAAATGTCTTGCTCATTTTATTTCATTTCAATAAGCATATAGTACAGTAATACACTCGAAACTTCGCCTTGTCTTGCTTCGCCTTTATTATAAGCACGTGATATTACGAAACAAGCTTTAAGTGTGCCCATAAATTTCCAGCATTTACCATACCAGTATCAATCATTTGCCGCACCGTCTACAACCGTGTGAAGTTAAAGCGAGGGTTGCGCAGCAGTGAAGAGGGACCACAACAGTCACAATACATAAAGATCATATCACTGATTACAGCACCACCACTAAGTGATTATTGGAAACTCATCAGTTATTAATATGTGATGGAGGAGGTACCATAACCTGTGTCTTCGGGTTAGGAATATTTTACTATGCAGTAAAAATACGTTTAGTTATATACATTAGTAATATGTAGTATATATTAGTATACATCAGTGGTTCTCAACCTTTTATGCTTCACATACCCCTGGAAATGTGTATGTAACTGACGTACTTCTTGTATAGATAGATAAAATTATAGTTATAGTATAGCAATGGTTATTTCTACTTCGTTACTAGATCTAACTACTTTTGAGCTCTCACGGCGTACCCCCAAATATTTTACCGTGTACCCCACATTGAGAACACCTAGTATACATAATTAATGTATGTTATAAATTATGTCAACATTAGTGAGGCTATTACTATGCAGTGTAAAATTTGAAGTTATTTTAATAACGATCATGTGAAGGAGTCACTCCCAATATGGCTTTCCAACAACAACTATAAAACGATATATTAATGAAGCTTACTTTTTTTTAAAAACTATTTGTGTCATTTTATGTAATTTAACGAAAACTGAGATTTTATTATTCAGGAAATTATGTGTTAACGTTTCTGACAATAGCTACCAATAAAACCATCGTGACTGCTAATTAAGACGTTTGCTTAAAGAAGAAAATGGCGCTCCAGTCGGAATTATATTCTCTGTTGACGAGAATTTGAGTACAGTTACTTCATAGAATGTTTGTCAGTGGGAAAAATTTTAAAGTGAATTTACCTTCAGGAAATGAACACTGAATACTCAGATAAGCAATAGATGAGTCTAAATATTTAAATTATGCATCTAATGCTTGGTTTACATTTTTATATGTATATGTAATAAGATGAACCCAACGTTAATCATCGAATGTGTACATATCGTCAGTGTCGCGCAAATGTTAAATTTATATCAAACTGCCATCCTCTCAGATCTTCTACTTTGGCATATACACTGACAGGCTCCTGTCAGACCTCTGTGGCAAGCAGCTGCTTGAGGGCGTATTTATTTTATTAATCTTTTTTAATTTAAATAGCACTAGTTGGTGAAATTCCTTCGTATATTTGGATGATGCACTGACATGCTAAATCAATTTGTTTGATTTTGCTGCGGAAAGTAATTTTTTGTCATTATTAATTTATTTCTTTGATATTACACTCTTCTGCCGTCCCATGGCCGAGTGGTTAGCGCGCTTGGCTACTGATCCAAGGGACCTGGGTTCGAGCCCCAGGTAAGGTATGGCTGTTGTGTCGTTTTTCTGCTGAGGTCCTGCCATCCTCTCAGATCTTCTACTTTGGCATATAAACTGACAGGCTCCTGTCAGACCTCTGTGACAAGCAGCTGCTTGAGGGGGTATTTATTTTATTTTTTTTTACAATCTTCTGGAGAGGTTAGTTACGCACTTCTGTCCCAAAGGAATTAAGGAAAAGAAAAGCTTAGAAAAAATACATAAAAATACCGTCGCTTTAAGATATGCACAATACAGAAACTTCTAATATATATGCTTATGACAGAGTTAAATTACGGAAAACTTTAAAACTTTCATTGGTTGAGAAAGTAGAAATCACTCTCAGATGTAACAAATCGAAACCATAACCATAACTTACCCTCTTGGGTAGAGTTTCCAATCTTTAAAGATATCAATTTCATTCATGCATAGGAATTCAAAGAGGCTAGATGCCATATTATTATTTTATCAGTACAGGTAACCCCCGTTCATCGCGACCCCGGCGAGTGCGCATTCGTTATATCGCGATCTTTTTTTTATCTCGGCACTTGCGTGGCTTTGAAACATGCCAGGAAAAGTCAAAACCAATGTTGCACGTGCGTGATAACTTTCTTTCTCGCTCAATCACATCATACACATGTACAGTCGCTCAAAAAAGTATCCGAACACTACGGTTGATTAAAAAAATTCAGAAAAAATATCTAGCAACGTTTTTTTATAAATTAGTGATCTGCCAACCTTCGTGTCACGTGACACGAAGGTTGGCAGATCACTAATTTATAAAAAAAAAGTTGCCAGATATTTTTTCTGAATTCTGTAATCAACCATAGCGTTCGGATATTTTTAATAGAATTAATAATATTTATTTTATTAACAAAGTGTTTTTTCGAATTTTAAAATATTTTTTTAAAATCCCCCGTTGATCGCGAAATTTCGATTATCGCGACCATGTCCAGAACGTATCCTCCGCGATGAACGAGGGTTACCTGTAATTGCAGCAGATAAAATCAAGCAATATCTCAATCATTATTTAAACAATCTTTCATTTTGTTATACTAATACAACTGACATTTAAAATATTGTAATGGAATGCAAATCTGTAATTTGTTTAGAATAACTTACTAATGTTTTCAAAAGGATTTTGATACGTTTCAACTGTAGTAAGTAGGGGTATTTCAGAGAAGTAGGACATTCTTATTGGCAACGTCAATTGGCAACTTCCAATTCTTATTGGCAACGTCACGATTGAAGATTCACTCAAATCTCCCAAAAATTTCAACAATAATCATTTAACATTGAAAGAATTATCGAAATGGGAATCTTTCAGTAGACATTGCTGATATGCTCGTACTGAAACGTTTTTCAAAATTAACGAAAAATGAAAAAATTGCACCAATTACTAAAATAACATTAATTTTAGTAAGCAATTCATTTAACGATTATGTGTTTAGTTCACTTTTGTGGTGAATTGATACATAGGTGAATTGATAAGAGTCTGTCCTGAATATTTCAGCTTTCATAACTCTTTAAATATTAAAGGAATATTGTTGATAATTGCGATTTCGAGAGTTAAGAGTAAGATGCTAAATTTTCTTTTCTGATATTTTCTCGTAAAAAAGTTTTTTAAAAGTTAGGAAGCTTTGAATTTGCTATTTATTCTGTTGAGAGGAAGGTACGAAAACGTACACTAACACCGTTCAATACATATCAAAAACATGAAATGCAAATTGACAAATGTGTAAAATACATGAAGAATACATTGCTGAATGTTCATCGATTGCGACGATTTTAAAACGGAACAATGAAATATTTACAACGTGGTTAATAGTACAGAAGAGGAGAACCACTGTATATATAAGAGCTTGTTATTGGAGTGCCTTTCCACAACATGGAAGTAGCACTAACATTTTTAGCAATAATATATGTTTGAAATGACAATAAAACTAAGATGAGAGAAAAAAAAAACTTAATGTTCTATTGAGTAGAATTCCCGTAAAAATATAAAAATATATATTTAAATTAAGCTCAATTTTTTTTTTCTATTTATACGTATATAAATATAAAACCAACGGATCTCTTATAGGTGCAACGGACTCGCAGTTGAGAAACACTTTCAATCACAATCGCATCTGATGATCACTCCCGGATTCTAAAGAATGGAATTTACTTGGGTTTATAGCTAGGGCCCTGTGCGGACACTAATATTCTCATTTAAAAGCCCTCAGCGGATAAAGGATTAATGACAAAGAATAACAGAAATATGGGTAAACATTATTGCATTATTGATAATAATAATAATAATAATTTATTTCATGCAGGGGGTTACAACAAAGCCAAGGTACAGGTAATTTTGGATATTATATAAAACGTTCAAGTGGCTTGATGCCCCAGTACATTTGAGAAATTAAAAATAAATATTGATAGTAGTACAAAAATGCACACATATTTACAGGAATTGCATAATTATAAGACACATATCAACAAAAAGACAAGTTGCAGAGACGAAGTCAAACATATAATATGAAATATGATTAAAAAAAAGACATAGAAAACTTAGAGGGAAGGTTGGGTTGGGTTGTTTTACCTCTGAACGGCACTTTTTTGCACACCATGGGCTAAATGGCCAGGTCACATGGACCCCGAAGGCTCAGAGAAGGTTGGGGGAGGGGACCCACTGGAACAGCTGTTGGGAGACAGATGGTAGCCTCCCGTCAAGGCCATCCAGTGTGTTCTTTAACGTGCACAGGGTATGGCTCTCCCGCACACGGGACCACGGCTTAACGTCCCATCCGACGGACGGCGGCCTTTCCAAGCCCATCGGTGTCCCCTACTGACCGTGGGCAGGGCGGAGAATTTTGCGGAGATAAATCTCAACGCTGACCCAGCTGGGACTCGAACCTGGGAACTACAGATTACGAGCCTGGCGCGCTACCGACTGAGCCACCCCCGCCCCTTAGAGGGAAGAAAATGAAGGTTTAATGCAACAGAGAGTAATGTTAAATGAATGAATAGGGAAAAGAAAAAACTTTTGCGGATAATCCAGACGAAGAGCAAAGATGGGGAGAGCGAGGGAATAGGGATGAGGAGATATTGCTGGTCAAACGTTTCAATATTCTAATAGGAGTGGAGTAATATAGTTTTTGAATTTTGTTTTAGAATTTAAAGAAATGATATCTCTCGGTAGAGAGTCCAAGTTGAGGTTGCTTGAAAGGCAAAAAGAAATTTCACCGTACTTTGCTTTGAAAATCTTGGGAATAGAAAACATTCTATTATCAGAGCGAAGGATGTGGCGGTGTCGTAATCTAATGTAGGGTGTAAGAATCGAATGAAGGGGATGAGACTTGTTATAAACATTGTCGTGAATAAGGGCAGTTTTCTTCTAGATTCAAGAGTGGGAATTTGGTAGTTGGAACGAATATCAGTAAGTGTTAGAGATTCTCATTTGTTAAGATAGATTTTGCTGATGATTTTGAGAACTTCATTTTGAACTTTTTCTAATTTATAAGAGTTCTTTTTATTAATACCAAAAAGAGTGGAAGCACAGTATTCGAGTTTCGGTCGGATGTAAATTTTGTAGGACATTGGGGCATAGGAGGATATACAGGGTGTCCCTGAATTCATGGCCCAAACGTGAGGGGATGGTAGTACACACCGAACCCACCAATATTCGTCATAGAATATGCGGCCGCAAGCGCAGCCCGATGCCGGTAGGGGGCGCAGACGAGGCGGCATGGCTTAAAAGCGCTGGATCGGCCAAACCCCAGCCAAAGTTTGCCCCAGCATTCTCAGCGTCGATCGGACACGAGATGGAGCAGTTTACGAAAGCAGAGAAAGCCAATATGCACCTGATATACGGCGTAGCCAAGGGCAATGGTAGAGAGGTGCAAAGACTGTACCGTGAGTGATATCCTATGCGCCATGTGCCCGATCATAAAATGTTTACACGACTGCACCGCCAGCTGTCTGAGGCAGGCACCTTCCACGTCAGTCGACATGATGCCGGACGAGCATGGACGGTCAGAACGCCAGCTATGAGCGAGGACATCTTGCATATGGTGACAGATAACCCAGGTACAAGCACGCGATCCGCCACCTGGAGCCTGGGTGTGCATCGGAACAGTGTCTGGCGAGTACTACAGGAAGAAGGGCTACACCCCTATCACTTGCAGTGAGTGCAGACATTGACAGCTGTTGATTATCCTCTGTGCATGGATTTCATCCAGTGGTTCCTGCAGCAAAATGCCGCACATCCCGATTTCTCCGCGCATGTACTCTTTACAGATGAATCAACATTCTCACATGAAGGCATAGTGAATGTCCATAATGCGCATTTGTGGGTGGTCCAGAATCCCCATGGTACACGTCCATAATTCGAACCGACAACGGTTCACCGTCTGGGCGGGGATCGTGCATGACTACTTAATTGGACCCTATCTACTGCTGGACTGCTTCGATGGGCGAACGTACCATATTTTTCTGCAACAGGTTTTGCCTGAATTGCTTCAGGACGTTCCAGCCGTAATCCGCGCCCTTATGTTATTCCAGCACGGTGGGGCACCTGCCCATTTCAGCATGGACGTGCGTCAGTATCTTCATACCACATTTGGGAACTGATGGATTGAGCGCGGTGGTCCCATCCTGTGCCCTCCCCCCCCCCCCCCCAGATAGCCTGATCTTTCTTGTATCGATTTCTTTCTGTGGGGACATTTGAAGAGTGTCATGTATGAGACGCCCGTGCAGTCCGCGGAGGATCTGGTAGCCTGACTGTCCGTCGCAGCTGCCGATGTGCGCGACAAGCTCGGTGTTTACGAGCAGGTACACCGATCACTACTCTGCCGTTGTGCTGCCTGTATCAACGTTGGTGGGCGGACGTTTCAGTATTTGTTATAATGATCTCCAATAAATGTCACTCTGGAAACACCTGTGTCTGTCCTTCATTTCCGACTCCTCACTGCGTTTGCAGCCACATATTCTATGACGAATATTGGTGGGTTCGGTGTGTACTACCGTCCCCTCACGTTTGAGCCATGACTTCAGGGACACCCTGTATAGTTTCAAATGTTCCTTAATATATAAGTTATTTTAGAAGCAGAAGCGAAGGTTTTATTAATGTGAATTCCAAAATCAAGATTATTATCTATCGTCATACCTAAGTACTTCATGGAAGTGGAAACTGTAATATGGGTGTTGTTAATTTTAATGTGTATGAGAATTTGAATTTGAAATAAAAGCAATATTGGTTTTCTTGATATTGACAGTGAATCCATTTTTAGTGTATCAATGAAGCACATCATGAAGCACAAACGAGTGAAAAAAAACCTACTTAAGATAGTGAGAAAAAAACCTTATTTAAAAATTCAATGGTAATATTCACTTTTGAAAAAGAGAAAAATATAATGCCTTTGAATAAAGCGACAAATTTAAAAAACGTATCCTACGTAAAGAAGCGATCTTTTTACCGACAAAAAAATTTAAGTTAAAAAAGATTATTCGAGTGCAACACTCGAGTAATTTTTTTTAACTTAAAACTGGAATTAAATCTATGAAAATTTCAGTCGTGGAGATCACAAAGTTTGCATAGTAAAATGTAAAGGGGAGTTCTTGGGTAGTAAAACAGAATGCCTCCCATAATCGCGGATAACTGCATTTAAAAGAGGGAAATTAACTTAGAAGAATGTCCAAAATTACATTTAGCTAATTTTTGTTTAATATTTGATAAGCTATAGTTTTATAAAAAAAGGCTTATTTTTTGTAACAGTATATTTTTTCAGAAAATTATTAGTCATTGATATACAGTTAGGGTGATTTCTTTTACTCTCAAACGTACAAAACCTCGACGGTTATTAAGTAACCAAAGTACGCGGCTGATGACAAAGATTTGCGGATGCAGATGCGGTTACGGATAGCATCTTGCGAATAGAACTTCTGTTACCCGCCCACAGAGTTCTGTTTATAGCCGTGAGTCGCGGCTCTGGAGTGATGAATCATGAACACTATTTTTGACTAATCATAATCTCTATCGATTCCACATTATAGGAATCAGAAGATGCAATTCAGATTGAAATCTGTAATGAATAATAAGAGTTCTGTAATTAGTATTTCTCAACCGAGAGTCCATTGTGTATAGGAGGTTCGCGAATTGAGGGAATTCTACTCCGTCGGACATAAAGTTAGTTTTTCTTTCTCTCATCACAGATTTATTGTTATAGTCTTCGATGTTACTTATTCATGATTAAATTCATAAAGCTCATAATTAAATCTTAATTAAATGTTCATACTCTTCGATGTTACTTGAGTGGAAAGCCACCATTCAAAGTTTCCTAACTTTGCAAACAAGCTTTTTACGGAAAAATGTCAGAGAAGAAAGTTTAAAACGCATCTGAAAAGCATCAATACCAAAGAATCGTTACATACGGGGAAAAGGAGCTAATGTTATCAATTTGTCGTCTGTCTATCCGACTGTAGACACTCAACCATTTTCTTTTTTGTTTTTAGAGATAAATAAAAACTATTTTTCAAATGGATAAGTATTGATGAAATATTATGATTTCTCTCTTTTGGAAAATACCAGTAACTTTAAAAGCATTCTCTACGAGGGAAAAAATTGGAAAATGCCAAAACTTTTTACGAATATTGCACATCATTAATTTAAATTTGAAATTTTGATCGTAGATTGTATAGATCAAGAGCATTTTTCCCTCCTTAACCCCAGGGGCGGTGATAAAATGCACTTTTTTGTTTTAAGAGAATGATGAAAAATATTCTTTTTGTGTTTTTCGAGTACTAATAAAATATTACTCTTTACATTTCCCAAATTATCCGTTAGTTAAAATTTCCACTATAAGAGGCTGTAAAAGGTGAAAAATAAAACTTCATTCCTCTTTGAAAACGAGCTTTCTATATCCACCAGAAGAGGTAGATTATTCTTCTAGTATCACTTAAAGTAAATATTTACACCACTTAATGCATCTGTTTTATTCACGGCAATGTGATTCTGTCGTCTGGTGGCCGAGTGGTTAGCGCGTTTGGATCTAAGGGACTTGACTTCGAGCCCGGGTAAGGCATGGACGTTAGTGTAGTTTTCTGCTGAGGTCCCGCCATCCTCACCCAGACCTTCTACTATGTCGTATAAACTGCTAGCTCATGTCAGACCTCTGTGGCAAGCAGCTGTTTGAGGGTATTTATTTTTATAATGTGATGCTGATTTATTCAAGGATCGAGCAAGTGTGAAAGATCAGCAGGTGCTTATCCTTTTTCTTCTCCTAGTTTTATGGCCTTAGCAAAAATGCCATTGAAATAAACGAAACACCAAAGTGTCTGAATCTGGTCAAAAGAATTCCGATCACAACACTCAGCCATGGGTCTGTCATCGACAACAAATGACGCCAGGGAGACTAAACACGCTCTGATCCCAGATGTGTGGCATTCGCAAGATGAAGATGCCCCCGACAGAGCTTGAAAAAAGCAGTTTCTCCCACGGCACCCTCTCGCCGTTGCATCGGCGCCCCTCCTGCTCCCTCAACATTCCACAGGTGTGGCGGTTTCCTCACAAGCCCGGGGCCACACATCTGTCCCCTCCCCCACGTCCTGGGGTCACATACCTGCAGCAGCAGGTTGGCCACGCACTCAAGGACGTGAGGTCGTCCCCGTGAGGCGGTGGGAAGGAAAGGGGGCAACTAAAACGACTTCCATCAGGTGTGCTGGGCATGAAGCTTCAGACCCACCGGGCTCTTGTCTGGCATTTCATGGCCTTCGATGATTGCTGCTTGCTTTCTTCGATATGCTTTGTGTGCGACAGTTGGACGCCCACTCTAGTCGCCAGTCAACTCCCCATCTTCAATTTTTTTTCTCTCCCTTCCAAATGCGATATTGATTCTGTTCATGTACTTACGCAACCAGTTCGGAAGCGGGCGCTTGGCTGAGGACCGACATTTACTTTTGCGAACACGTGTAGGTTTAACGAAGTTAACTCCGTTATCGGCGACGGGAATTTTGCTAGCTTAGCGAAACTATTTCAATCGCTTTCTATTAATTATCGCGAAGAAGTGATTATACCCATCGTGGTTACGGTTTCTTTCCTGTGAAGTTCGGAAATTTATTCTGTGTTGCTTTGCATGAGGGCGTTTTTATTTCACTCAAGTTAATGGTTTGTCCTTTCTTTGTTGTTGAGAGAGTTAATTTCGTCATTTTTTTTACGTTTATTTAACATCGACTTTTCCTTCTGTGAAGTAGCTTGAAACTGATGAGTTGGGTTGTTTTACCTCTGAGAGCAACTTTTTTTTTGCACATAATGGACTAAATAGCAGGTCACAAGGACCCTTATGGCTCAGAGAAGGTTGGGGGGAAGGGACCCACTGGACAGCTGTTCCTTAAAGTGCAAAGAGTATGGCTCTCACAGTGCACACGGCTTAACGTCCCATCCGATGGACGGCGACCTTTCCAAGCCATCGGTGTTCCCTACTGACCGAGGGCATGGCAGGGAATTATTCAGAGACGAAGCTCAGTATTGGCCCAGGCGGGATTCGAACCTGGAAAATGCAGATTACGAGGCTGCTGTGCTACCGACTGAGCCACCCTCGTCCCTAAATTGCTGAGTCGTTTATGGATTGAATATTTGCACTTTAAAATCTTTTAAGCCTTCAGCAAAATACTGTCTTAGTGGTCGATCGTACTTCGTTGTAAGCAGGGGTTGGGAACCAGTGGCTTTCAGAATTTTAAGAAACTGTTCTAGAAGCAGACTTTCGGCTTTTGAAAGCTTTTTGATTTAACATTCGTGCCCTGTGGTTAGCGTGTTTGGCTACTGATCAAAAGGACTGGGTTCGAGCCCCGGGTAAGGCATGGATGTTTGTGTTGTCTTACTGCTGATGACTCGCCATCCTCACGGACCTTCTACTATGGCGTATTAAACTGACAGGCTCCTGTCAGACCTCTGTGGCAAGCAGCTGCTTGAGGGATTATTTATTTATTTATATCTTCTCCAAGGCATGTTATACTGACCAGAGCCGTATCTATGCGATGGCCAATATATCCCCGTCCATAGACAACATGAGAGTTAGGAGCCAAATAATATTTTCATCTATACGTGTAATATTTTCACATATTACCGTCATTTGTATAAATAGAGGAATGACATATCATCTCTCGTGAGTACGGGATGCGTTTTCGAAGAAAATGAAGCTTTCTTTTTCTGAATATTCTATCCTTTAAAAATAATATTTCGTATTAACGGACGAAACGTAAATAATAATATAATTGGGGAAACGTAAATAATATATGTAATTAGCCCTATACAACGCAAAAAGTATCTCATTTTTCCTTAAAATAAAATGAATTTCTCACTCTATACTTATTATAAAAGGTTTTTTACGCGGACGAGGATATCTCATTTTAAAAGTGTTTTGTAAATAAAAGATTAACGTTAGGATAGCGCACAAAACTACAGGTAAAAATATTGATGTTAATGCGGATAGCGGATATAATAAGATCTGCTAAGAACATAGGCAAACATGACTGATGAATGAATGCATGACTGATGGTTGATATGAGTGACAAAAAAACCTACTTGAGATAGTGAAAAAAATAAACCGGATTTGAAAATTCAATAATGATATTCATTTTGAAAGGAGGGGGGGGGAATTTACGTGAAACAAGCAATCAGTTTGCAGACAAAGCAGTAGGCTTGGATTTCCCATTTGTCACGTTAGTCACTAGCCTAGGGGTTCCAACAAAATGGGAGCACCATCATTTAAATACCAGGACATGTTTATTTAAGTAAGCTCTTTTTACCAAAAATAGTTGCAAAAAAAATTTTAGATCTTAAATTTATCCAAATTTCGATTTTATAAAATATTTGATTAATATTTAAAGAGTATTAGAGCTGAAATGTTTGACAGCAGATGCTACTTTCGTCCTAAATAATGTTTCAAAAATGATGAAAAGTGAAAAACATTATCCAGACTTCTAAAATTACATTTGTTCCAGTAAACGATTTGTTTTCACTTTTAAAGTAAATATTTTAGGAGTAGCAACGCTGATGTTAAATGTTTGTTTCCAGAACTCTTTAAATAGTAAATTAAATATCGCTGAAAATCTAGATTTGGAGAATTTTTTAGATTTTCCATTTTGTTGTGACATTTTTCTCAAACGCTTAATCAGTAAAATTTTTCATTCGCAGAACCTGGAAATGGCGAATTATTTTTAATAATTTAAGTAATTTGTTCATTCTCAGAGAAAAAAAAAATGCGGGAAATAAAAATGTTTAAATCCCAAATGAATAATTTGATTTTAAAATGCTACTGAGAATTGAATACTTCAAGTTTTATGCTATGTATAATATTAATCTATTACGTTAATTATTTATTAATAAAACCTCATTATTTATCAATAAAATCTGTACAACTGTAGATCTGTCGATCAATGTTTGGCAAACAGACTGACAACAAAACGAAAATATTAGCTCGTTTGTTTTTTAAAACGAGCTAAGAAGTAGGGGAAAAAAACTGTTCTCCTATCGTTTTTATGCATTGACAGTGCTTTATTTGGAGAAACAAATTTGATGAGGTCGTTAGCGATTTTATTAACATAAAGGCAGGTGAGCTATGGATGATTGTGGTGTCTTTCTACTGAGGTCTCGCTTTCCTCATAGACCATCTCTATGGCGTATTATACCAAATAGATTATACTGAGAGGTTCCTGTCGTACCTCTGTGGCAGGCAGCTGCTTTAGTTGGGAGGGGGGGGGGGGATAAATTTATAGATAAGAAAAACTTGTAAACTAAAAACGTGTATCCCCTTTTTTAGTGCAATGATTTGTTCTGTGGATGTAGAATAATCTTTATAAATCTATAAGTAACTATTTTTGTATTGTATACCATTACTTTTAAGCTTTTCTAAAATAACATGCATTTCATTTTTTAATAATCAATATTTTAAATTTGAAAAGGCGCATTTCTGATTTTTTTTTTGTCATCGGCACCATGACCTTGGATACGGCTCTGATGCTGACAAACTCCTTCTGCTATCTGTGAGAAATGGGTTGCTTGAGAAGTAAATACCTTCAGCTAAATAATTTGATTTTGCAACTTTAACACTAGCTACTTTTCTATTAAGGCATTAGGCTTTGAAGACTATTCGTGTCCTGTTGTGACTAGATCTAAGAGACAATTTCAAGGTATAGTATTCTAGCGTTTAACGTCTTATGGCTGGGATCAACTCACCCTTGCTAAGATTCAGCTGTTTCATTCCTGAGCAATCCGTTTACGACACAGTGGTGCTTAACGAATACTAGTTGCAATCCAAGATTGCACGGATTACTTAATTTTTCTCCTGATGGGAATTAGTAACTCACGCATTCTATGATTGTTTACAATCGAGGTTGCATAATGGGAATAAAGGAGAGAAAGAACACTGCCATCTTCAAGGAGTGAGTAGGAGGGGATTTAATGGTAAGAAAATTTTGTTGAAAGGTCTTCTGTATAATAGGACAATATAATTCATTGATCTCTCGGTTGTCTTATTTACAACGACGGCTATTTTGTAAACTGTGAATTGTCTTGCCTGATCTGTAAGTGATCCAACCTGGACTGCTGTTCACAGAGTGGATGTCGGTTGATATTAATATTTTCGCATGATTGGGAATTTAGCATTGAATATAAATTGTGCTGATTCTCCCAAGGAAGATGCAGTAAAGCTTCTGAAAAATCAATCAACTGTTTATAGACACAGGCTTCTTTGCTCAAGGTTAACAGTAATTCTGATCAAAGCAAAGTTTCACTTACTTTTTCGAAAATTTGTATGTTTAGTTAAATAAAAAAAAAAAAACCTCAAGCAGCTGCTTGCTACTGAGTTCTGGAGCCTATCAACTTAATAGGCCACAAAGAAGAACCTGTGAGGAAGGGCGACACCTGCAGAAATAACGCGTCTATTGGGTTGGGTTGGGTTGTTTTTCCTCTGAGTGGCACTTTTTTGCACACCATGGGCTAGGTCATATGGACCCCGAAGGCTCAGAGAAGGTTGTGAGAGGGGACCCACTGGAACAGCTGTTGGGAGACAGATGGTAGCCTCCCGTCAAGGCCATCCAGCGTGTTCTTTAACGTGCACAGGGTACGTCTCTCCCGCACACGGAGCCACGGCTTAACATCCCATCCGACGGACGGCGGCCTTTCGAAGCCCATCGGTGTCCCCTACTGACCGTGGGCAGGGCGGGGAATTTTGCGGAGATAAATCTCAACGCTGACCCAGCTGGGACTCGAACCTGGGAACTACAGATTACGAGTCTGGCGCGCTACCGACTGAGCCACCCCCGCCCCTCTAAATCTCTGGAGTACTGCAGTCGCTTGCTTATCGATGGACAAACGTTTCGGGGCCAACTTTTGGGGGAGGGCTTAATTTTGTGGGGTCAAAAACCTTACTGTGAGATGAAGCTGTAGACGATGTTTCTTAGTCCTAGCTCTGACCATCTAGGAAGAGTTGTCTAACAAAACAGACACACAGGCAAACTCTCTAAAATACATAATAGATTAGTTCATTTGTCTGCCCACGACGAAAGATCCTAACCTTAACCTTAGTTCTTAACCTTAGTTCCTGGGACCACTTTGTTCCTCTCCTCCTTAGATCCGGCCCTGTTTACAAATATATTATATGTTATAGCTATTTAAATACACTAATTTGTATACGAAAATGTAAAACTTTTTTTTAGAAGTGTCGAAATCATGAACAATGATAGACGAAATGGGCGAGACAAAGCATCCAATGTCTTCTTATGAGGTAAATAGATTAATATAAACGATCGTGGAGCAGCAATTGGGAAACCATGTAAAACCAGTCGTATTAGTTGAAAACCAGCCCTATTTTAAAAATGGTAGCTAGGTAGTCACTGGAAGGAGAGCTATGCACCAATCCCGTGTGATGATGCATAGAACCGGCCAGGAGTAGCACCTAATGTCCGACGCCGCCTTCCCGTTTTGCAGGCCATTAGTACCTTTCAAAAGAGACACTCTCTTCTTCTCCTGTGAAAGTGAACGGAAGAAGACTGCCAGATTTGTATGGCCTATTGATCTGGACAACTATGGTTACATTTCTGTTTTTCTGCCTTGCTGAGGAGTGGTCAACCATACAGGATACTGGTGCTTTCAGTCCGGTAGGTATATAAACTTACCGGACTGAAAATAGGCTCTGAGCTTGATTAAAGATACTAAATTTTCTGCACTGGTGGGCTCCTGTGGTGGGAGAATCTTCAGCTGTTTATCCTGTTTGCTTGGGGGTTGACATCCCCAAGTGATTAGATTTACAGGATATGTTTTACTGGCTGTTGGATAATCCTGAGCAGAGGTCATCGCAGGCACCTGAACTCTTGCTCCTGAAATTGCATCGTCAAATTCTACATTGGAGGAAGTCTTCCAGTGTAGATGGCTTCAACCTTTAGTGGTGGGGGAACGGGTCTTTGCCCGTTTTTAAACATCCCACTAACCATTTCCGTTCCATAGGTAGTTGGAATATGAGAACTCTGCACAGAGCTTTAATTCTCTTGATGACCTCACACAAGAATTCCACCGTTATAATTTGGATATTCTCGGCTTGCAAGAGACGATCATCATCATCATCATTCTCAAGCAACCATGGGCTACGAGGTCCAACCAGACCGTGCAATTTAATTCTCCAAGCAAGTCTATCCTGAGCTACATCTGCTGCATCTGACCATTGCACACCAATTCTAATAAGGTCCTGTTTGACATTGTCTCCCACCGCATCCTTGGTCTCCCCCTCTTTCTGAAGCCTTTAGGCACACTGTTTATAACCCTGTTCGCCAATCTATAATTATCCATACAGGCAACATGGCCAAACCAACGGAGTCTCTCTCTGCACAATATGCTGCTTAAAGGAGGTTGCCGACTCCTTTGCCTAACCTCATCATTAGTTACAAAGTTGAACCACCTAATGCCCAATATACTGCGTAAGCATCTAGTTTCCTGTTATCTTGTTTACAAAGTGTTCAAATTTCACTACCATAACTAACCCTAGAAACTATTATACAGTCTAATTTTAGTCTTTAGGTGTATACGCCTATTTCTTCACACTCTCCATAGATTCTTAAAAGTCCCAGCAACAATCCCTATTGGTCTGTTAATCTCATGCCGCACTTCACCAGCATCTGTTACATAGCTGCCAAGATAAACTGGACACTTGCTCAAGATTGCAACCATTCAAATCAACTGAATCACAGCCTGCCTGACCAATTTTCATCACTTTAGTTTTCTCTCTGTTTATAACCAAACCTACTCTAGTACCAGTTTCATCAACAGCTCGAATGAAAGAGTTCATTCATCTCATCAACATCATTTACCAAAAGGGCTAAATCATCAGCATAATCTAAATCAGAAATTTTCACATCTCCAGCCCATTTAAGGCCAAAATCTTTCTCTTGAAGTGAATTTCGCATAACATAATCAATAACCAAGCTAAAGAGAAAAGGAGACAAAATGCACCCTTGTCGAACACCAGAAGTAATGCTAAACCAATTGCTACAAGCCTTACCAACTCTCACACACGACTCAGTGCTATTATAGAGAGCCTTCATTATGTTAACTAACTTGTCAGGTATACCATATGATTTCACAATCAACCACAAATTATGACGATCAACAGGATCGAAAGCCTTTTTGTAATCAACAAAGCTAGGAACCAAAGGATTCTGGAACTCTAAACATTTCTCAAGAATATGCCTAAATGAAAATATCTGATCCACACATCCCCTACCACTTCAGAATCCACATTGCTCATCACGCAATTGCCTGTCAACAAGATTCTTAATTCCATTAAGCACAATCATGGAAAGAACTTTAAATGGAACAGAGAGTAGGCTGATACCCCTATAGTTATCACAAGAACAGCGATCACCTTTTTTGAAAATAGGGATAATAATAGCTCTGGTCATTCCTTTATCATAAAAGATATTCAAAATTTCAGTGATCCAAGTAGTAACAGAAACATTCCCAGCTCTGAGCATTTCTGTAGTAATTTCATCTACCCTTGGGGATTTATGAAGTTTAAGTTTAGAAATAGCCAAACTAACTTCAGATTGTGTTATAGGGCCAACATTAAAGCCACCACTGCATCTATCATCATTGCAAACATTGGGAGTAGAACTGCCCATATTGTTTAGAACATCACTGAAGTGCTCAGCCCACCTAGCCATGACAGAATGCTCACCTTCTATAACCTTACCTTGTTTATCCTTCAATCTCTGTATATCTGTTCATTTCTTACAAAGCTCTCTGCTGTTGTGCTGTCTAACTGTTTCATTGGCTTTGTCAGCCAAGCCATTAAGCCAAAGATTTTTACATGTTTTTTAAGCTCTCTGTAATGCTTTCTATTAGGACTATTAGGGTCTTGATTAAGGACATTCCTGCAATTCTTTCTGAAATAAGCTCAAGTGCCTTATCACTTAAATAATTCTGTCTCCTCTGCTCCTTTTTTCCTAAAAGAGTACTGTTAGTTTCCAAAAAAGCCTGTTAAAATGGCCCCATTCTTCCTCAATTTCAGTATTAAGCAAACCATGACTGTCATAATGACTAAGTAGCCTATCATGGTAAGCTTTAGCTATAACTGGGTCATTCAGAGCTTCAGTATTAAAGGTAAATTTTTTAAATTTAGCACAACAGTTTTTAAGTTTAAGTTGCAAGACACTTATAATAAGATAATGGTCAGATTCAATTTCAGCTCCGCAATATGACCTTGTATCCTAATAGAACTAACCCATTTGCTGTTAATTAACATATAATCTATCATTTTCTAATGCATTCCATTTGGTGAAACCCATGTGTACTTATGTATGTCGCGGTGTTTGTAATAAGCGTTAGTTATTCTGAAACCATTGAGTTTACTTACATGTAGGAGACGTTGCCCATTGCCATTGCAGCTACAAACACCAAAAGGGACTATCACTCCTCCCCAAAAGTCAGAGTCAGTACCAACTTTGGCATTGAAATCACCTAGAACAAGGGTAATATCTCCTTTCTTGACAGAATTCAAAATATCCTGAAGTTTTCTGTAAAACCTATCCTTCTCATTCCCATCGGCATCCTCAGTGGAGACATAACAACAGATAACATTCAAGTTTATAACGC